>JAEPBF010000353.1:0-1295000 GCA_019739055.1 Passiflora organensis | reverse complement strand
AGTTAGTCTCCCACCGACTAGTTAGTCTCCCACCGACTAGTTAGTCTCCCACCGACTAGTCAGTCTCACACTGACCTACCACAGACATGTTGATCTGGTTATATCCGGATACAAAACCGTGATCCAGTATTAGTGGGTGGAAGAGAGGTTCTTTCGGAGAATTCAGATTCTTGATACAGGTTTAGGGATGATGGTGTATTGCTTTTTAGAGATAGGATTTTTTTTCCTATAGATGATAAGTTGAAGGACACAATCTTGTTTGAGGCTTATTCTTCGGCTTATGCCTTGCATCCAAGAGGCAACATGCTTACCAATAACTTACAATCGTAAAACCAACCATTTCTCAATCATAAAATAGGTCAAAATACCAAACACGATTCACCATTCATTTCTTTGAAAATTTATAAATGTCAATCATGCAATTTTAAAACAATAACAAGTAAAGTGTGAGGTCCTCTATGAGCGGTAAGTAGCCACAACAAAATCTAACACAGCAATCACAACCAAAAGTCCAACCCAAAACCCACACCAAATCAAACACAAGTCACACACCTACATAATGCACCAAACATACAATTACTAGCTATACAAAACATACAAACAATATAGAAAGTAAACTTAGATACCATTGCATGCAAAATGAGGCAAATATTTACTCCAAAAATATTTCTTAAAATAGAAATTTGGTTAATCAATCCTCAAAATACAACTTTTACTTCATAGCATTATTTTAAAACTTATTATTTACTTTTATAGGCAAAAACATGTTTTTCAAAAAAATCTTCAAAATCTGATAAATAAAAAACTAAAAGTCATTTCAGCCAACCAACAACACCATTGTGTTAAGAATACCAAAAATATTTAATGAGAAAAAATTTCAGGTTTTAGAAATATGACGACACATGCCTGGCCATCGATGGAGGACGACGACGCATAGCCGGATAGTGGCCGGACGGTGATTGGTTGATGAGGTCGAAACCAGAAATGCCTAATCTACACAAAACACGTCCAAAATCAACATTCCATATATCAATCGAAAGCTGGAGACATCAGTAACGCCAATCCATAGTTGGATCATCGAAATCTCATAGGATTGGCTGAAATTGAAGGTTTTTCCTGAGGAGAAATTGATGACTTTCGGAGCTGATGCCGGGAGTATAAAAAAGCTGATCTCGACAAAAAAGCTACCGAATTTGGAATATACCCCTCAACACTGATACATGGAACACATCATTTATCCTCTCCAACTCAGGTGGCAAACAAACGGTAAGCTACTAGACCAATCCTCACAATCACCTCATTAGGGCCAATGTATTAAGGTCCCAAGTTACCCTTCTGCCTAAAATATATCATACCCTTCCATGGTGCTACCTTTAGAAAGACTCTTTCTCTGACTGCAAACTCTAAAGGCTTATGCCTATTATCAACATAACTCTTCTAACGATCCTAGGCCACTCTCAACCTATCCTGAATTAACTTCACCTTATCCAAGGTGAAATCCGTCAACTCCACACCACTCAAACTTTGCTTTCCTACCTCACTTCACAAAAAAGGAGTGAGACAAGCTCTCCTATATAATGACTCATAAGGCGCTATGCCAATACTCGCCCGAAAGCTGTTATTATAAGCAAACTCATCCAAAGTCATGTATCAATCTCAACTATCCTGAAAATCCAAGACACAACTCTCAATATATCCTTAAGAGTCTAAATGGTCCTCGTTAACTATCCATCCGTTTGAGGGGAAAGAGTGGTACTGAAGCTTAACCAAGTAACCAAAACCTCCTACAGCTTACCCAAAAATCTTGATGATCTCTGTCAGAAATAATAAACATTAGCACACCATACAATCTGACAATCTCCTGCACATACAACTCCGCAAGACGCTCCAAAGAAAGAATCAAGTGAGTTGATCCACAATTACTCATACTACATCATGCCCTCTTTGATATTTGGGAAAGCCACAAACAAAATCCATAGTCACATGCTCTCACTTCCACTCGAGAATAGGGAGAGCCTGTAATAATCTACCAGGTCAGTGTTTCTTTGCTTTGACTTGCTAGCAAGTCAAGCATCTAGCAATATACTAAGCAATATCCCTCTTCATGCCTTCCCATTAATGCATATTGGTTTTATCATGATTTTAGTATTAAGATGCAGGTAGTGGTGTTGTTCTTGTAGATGCACTGAGTATCGAGATGCAATCTGACAATCTCTTACACATACAACTCTGTAAGATGCTCTAAAGAGAGAACCAAGTGAGTCAATCCACAACTACCCATACTACATCATTCCCTCTCTGATATTTGGGAAAGCCACAAAAAAATCCATAGTCATATGCTCCACTTCCACTTGGGGATAAAGAGAGGTCGTAATAATCCACCAGGTCAATGTCTCTTTGCTTTGATTTGCTGGCAAGTTAAGCATTTAGTAACATACTAAGCAACATCGCTCTTCATGCCTTCCCACCAATGCATATTGGTTTATCATGATTTTAGTACTGAGATGCAGGTAGTGGTGTTGTGCATGTAGATGCACTGATTATCGAGACATATGGTTGTCTTTTGGTTTATGACTACTTTTGACACTGTGAGATTTATGTTGGCTTTGACTTATCTAAAACGATTTTATGATTCATTCTGATCACTTGTGGGTATCTAGTGAACTGACGATGATTGAATGAGATTAGTGGCTGACAGTTTAATGTTAAAGAGAGATAGTCAACATATGTTGACCTTAGCTTTTGACAACACTAGCGTGGGCTATGTTTTCAAAGAAAATAAAATAAATACTAGTGGACCTAGATTACTCTTTGATCAAGAGTAGGACAGATGGTTTACAGCCGACTTTCCAGCCCTGTTTTAGAAATGGAAACTTATGCGTGTGTTATAATTCACCACTTTTGTTATATTCAGTTGATTTTGGATTTTATTTATGTTTGTACTCATGATCTTTGTGGTCCCCATAACCCCTCACCTGGATTTATCCATCCATTTCCTACGATTTAGTGTCTGGAATAGATTGATATTTGATTGGTTTACGATTTGATTTGTACATATAGACCAGACTATATTTTCTGATATTTCTCTATTGATTTTTACATTGGTTATGTTCTAGATATATGGTGCTTGGGTTTTTATGGATTTTATTGGCTATCTTGAGACATGATGATTGTTTGGTTTTATTGTCTGAGATACATTTTGATGCGATCCGGTTTTACTCTACCTTTTATTTTGTTCTACTGTATTATTTTACAGTTTTATTTTATTAGCCATACGGAATTCTAAGGGTAGGATAGTAATTGCAATTCCTAGGGTTCTGTGGTAGGGGTGTTCACCATTGGTATAGGGTACAGGAGATGATAGGTCGTTGTCACTAAACCCAACCACCGAAAGCCCACAGACCGGTCGATCTCACATCGACCTAGCACCAGCCGGTTGGTCTCTGAAGTCTGACCGGTCGGTCCCTACTCAACTGACGAAAAACACTCATTTTCTCACATCAGAAACCTTACCTTCCCTCCTCCCTCCCCCCCCCCCCCCCCCCCCCCAAATGCTTGTACAACTCTTAGGAAAATGAACAGACACCAAAATTACTACAATCCTAACCATAACCTCACACAATGAAACCTGCAATTCAAATGGTACCCTCAACAATGCATCAATCACACAAACATGTACTTATCTAGTCAAATGTACAAATGCACTAAAATTATGGCAATCACACAAAACTTTCAAGTATAGTCCTCCATTTAAATTACATACAATACCATATTTTAATTACAAAATGACAAGGGGGTTTTCTAATCGAACCGATGAGGTGCAGACTCCCACTTGGGCAGATAATTCGGTGACAATCTACGAACCAGAACTGCCTAAAATATAGAATAAAACTATAAAACATACAAACTAAAAAAAAAAAAACAATGAACAGAAAGGGAACCTACCCCTTTGTCAAACCTATAGAAAAACTATTGGGTTCTTTACTTGAGAAAATCCCTAAACCAATACCAAACTAATGAATGATTAGAAATGATTGTAGTGGAGATTGGCTATATGAATAGAGGGAGAGAATCAGCAATAAGAACATAATTTAAGGATTAAAATAAAGAGAAGAGATGGAACAGATGGTCCCTTATTGTTGTATGCGCGCGCGATGATCAGTAGAAGAGGGAAGGGTGGAGCATCGTGATAAGAAAGAGAAGGCAGCATGAAAAGCGAGAAGAAAAGAGAATAGAGTTTTCTAGAGAGAACACATGAAATAAACTAGGTGGCTATTGGCTAATTGACAAAATGAAAAGGTAATTATATAGCTCGGGTCCCAAAACCCTAACGACCTAGCCCAGAAAAACAAACAAACCATCTCGAATATGAATAACTAACCCAAATACGAATGAGCGGGCCTAAAGGCCAACAAAATGAACTGAAAGCCCATGGCTACTCAAAACTAGCCTAAATAGGCATTGCGTCTAATAGGGGAAAATAGTAATTTCTACTGCCTTAATTTCTAACTTATTTAACAAGTCAAATGTGCGCATAGACCACTAGAAATAAAGTTGAATAGGCAAATAACACTGACTAGACGGACACAAGGACGGGGTCCTACATAGCCAAATCCTATACATTAACTCAAGTGACAATATTCTGAGTTTTGATATCACCGATGCCAAACGTTAATCAATTGTTTATTCATCTAAACCGGGAAAGAAAAAAATAAGAATAAACTAGTAAAGAATAGATCTCTCCCCACCTTATCACCCATCCTATATATATTACCTATAATGTTATACCTTTAATCTATTGGTTTAGATTAAGTTGAGATAAAAAATCTAAGTTAAAGCTTATCTCTAATCCTATCAGATTTGCCTATAAATATATAGTGATGGCTTATAATCGAATGACCATTTTTTTATTTCCTTAATAATGGAATCTCTTTCTCTTTCGCCCGATGAGGTAGGCTTTGAGGTTGAACCTCGTTAAGGCCTTATATCACTCTAAATTTTATGTTATCATGAAATCTTGTCTTCTTTTTTTTTTTTATTATTTTAGATCGAGGGTTTGAATAGAAATATCTTAAAAACTATTAGCGGAGCTAGGATGGATTCACAACGATTAATTTGGATGGACAGTGAAAATGTACAGATTGATAATGGATTCAATTTCAGTTTCTGGAGGATGCAAATTAAAGGCTATCTGTACTAGAAATATCTTCAAGAACTCTTCAGATTCAATGTCATAGGAGGAGTGGAAGCTCAAGGATGAACAAACATTAGGTTTTATCCGATTGATGTTGTCCAGAAAGGTTGCTTTCAACATTGTCAAGGAGAAGACTACATCAGATATGTTAAAGACATTGCCCAATATGTATGATATATCACCATCAGCTAGATAAGAAATAGAAAATTTTGATGGGAAATCAAACCTTAGTCTATGAAAGATCAGGATGAAATCGTCTCTAGTGTTACAAGGATTGGGGAGGGTTATAAAAAAAAAAAAATTATGAAGAGATAAAAGAGTTTGAGATGGAAAACCTAAAGGAGAGAGTATTGAGTGTGATATTTATTAGTATTATAGAAAACATTCCTCATGAGATTGTTGTCAAAACATTGGCTGTAGCAGTATAGAAGAAGTTGGAGAAACTATATTCATAATGTCGTAAACCAGTCTCTATCCGAAGAAGAGATTATATACTCTTTGTATGAATGAAGGTATTCTAGTGAAAACTTATGTAGATGAGTTTAATTCAATCATTATAGACGTGAAAGATATAGATATCAAGATTAATATAGAGGATCAAGTATTGTTTCTATTATATTTATTGCCACCATCGTATGATACATTCGTCGATACTCTATTATATGGAAAAGACATCATCACACTTGATGATATCAATAATGCTTTAAAGTCGAAGGATCTGCAGAAGAATTTCCAAGAGAATATAATAAAGGGCGAATGTTTGGTAAGCAGGGTAAAGGCACAGAAAAAATGTTTTCAAAAAAAAAATCAAAGGCCAAATTAAAGCTTAAAGCAACTTGTTGGAAGTGCTATAAAGTGAGATACTTTAGAAGAGATTGTCTGAGGTTAAAAAAAATTGAAAGCAAAAGGTAAAATTTTTTACAAATATTTAGTGGCATATGCAATTGTTTTGATGATGAAGATACAATGAGTTCTAATCACTAACAAGGTTCTTGGGTCATATATTCTAGTACTACATACCATATGTGTCTCCAGTGACATAAATTCTCTGATTATAGAAAGATTAAAGGGATAATTTATGTGGGAGGTGATAATCCATTAGCAGTTGAAGGTGTTAATAGTGTTAGATTGAAAATGTTTGACAATGTCTTTAAAACATTGAGTGCTTTAAGATTAAGAGGAACTGGATTTCTCTTTCTATATTAGATGAGTAGGGATACATATATCCGTCAAGTGAGAGCATTCTGAAAGTGTGTAAATGTTCTATGATGATGATAAAAGGGAAGTTACAGTCCAAGCTGTTTTATCTTCAGGGTGGTGAAGTAGAAGGGGAAGTAATAGCGCTTCTGGTATGAGCAACAAACGATTATCTTTACAGAACAAATAGAATCTACTACATAGAAATCAGAAATTGGATTTCTACGAACACAAGGTGTTTGAGAAGTAGAAAAATGTGAAGTTTAATAGGCAAAGAGAGAAGACAGATTAGGTCACCAAAGGGGTTTGCAAATACAATTGAAGATAGTATTTTGGGATATGCTAATCTTGTAACATCTGCATTGTTGCTGAGACTACTGATATGATGATAAAAACAATTCCAAATAAGAAATTCAGTCATCTTCTAAACTTAGTTGAATATTGTGGGATCTGGTAGAGCACTAAGGGGCTATAGTAAGAGAGAAGATTATTTGATTAATTGAGGAGATTAAAGTGAAGTAAAAGATTGTTATGTTGTGGCTTATATCTTATCCTAATAGGTTTGCTTATAAATATATAGTGATGACTTGTTATCAAATGGTCATTTTTGTATTCTCTGATCAATAATGGAATCTCTTTTCTCTTGTCTGAGGATATAGATTTTGTGGCCGAATCTCGCTAAATCCTTGTATTATTTTAAATTGGATGTTACCACGAAATTTTCAATGTCTTTCCTTTTTTCTTCTATTGTAGATCACGGATATGAATATAAAGATCCTAATATAAACAGTTTTTATACAGGTAAATGCAAGAATTTAAAAGTTTATAAGCAAAAAATTAGAAATTACTCCTCAGTTTATATATCCCCTGACTCCCTCTGCAATCAAAAGAAAGATTCTCTCAAGTATCACTGCGATCCGTGTCAGAATTCTCCTTCTCGGAATCCATTTCCATGCTAACCCCTCCTTGAGTCCTTCGATGCCTTCGATCCCTTCGATCCTGGTGATAAAAAAAGAATCAACTCCATGTTAAAGGTCAACACTGATACATAACTTGAGAACTGATCATTATTAAAGCCAGCCAAGAAAGAAGCACCGGCTCAGGATTTGTCAACAAATTTAAGCAATCATGAGAAATTGTGCAAGGTTACATGCATATTTATTCTGCCAAAATAAATCCAGGAACCCACGTCTCGCGGTAGAGGATATTCCTCAGACTCGAGTATATGAACAACTTCCTTAGACTTGAGTCTGCAGATTTTGGAAAATTTTTCCTCAAATGATGTCTTTTCTCTCCCCTTCATCGTTCCACAATGCTAAAGTTAACAATATTAGGCATATGTGCAAGGGGAACAGAGGAAAAGCTGATCATATTATTAGGCCTAGTAGTAGTAGAGGAACATTCTGGTGAGTATAAGGAGGATATGTATTACAAGTTGATAACGACGAGGATGATGAGGTAGTGGTGATGTAATTATGATGATGGTGATAACGGTGATGATGGCGAAGAGGATGAGAATGAAGAAGAAATGAATTCTCTGATGAATTAAAGCATCCATTTCCAAAGTTACTTGAGTCGGCAGATTTTGGAATGTTTCTCTTCAAATCATGTTTTTTTCTCTGTTTCGTCATTGAATAGATGGTCCATATTTTGGGATTTTTATCTTCAAACCATATTTTTTATCTCTACTTCGTCGTTATCATGTTTTGTCTGGAGTTTCTTATTGCATTTCAAACAATTTTCGGTTAACATCGGTATTTTTAATTCCTTAAAATAAATATTTTTTAAATTCCTGTTGTTTAATGAATCAAACCGTTAGATGATTTTCGATCATTGGTCCTTGAAAATTAAAATAAAGCATGTATTCTTAATTTGGTGAAGATAAGAGAGGACTACGTAATTTATGTGGTGGATGCTTCTTATCCTAATATTCTCTCCGTTGCCAAGGAAGGCATCCATATCTATCTATCAACTTCTGTCACACCCTAGACTCAAATATTTTACGCGACAATTGTCATATATCCATTATATAAACTGTTAAAATATATTGTAGTACACATAATAAATCTACAAGGTTTGAAAAAATTAACACCAGCAACAAAAATGACAAACAAATATTATTATACAAGTAGAGAATTTAGAGAAAGATACGATGTCATCCAGTTGACATTGTTATTTGTATATTAGAATTTGGTCATGCTACCCTTTATATGACTTGCATCTTATTTACCCTTATTCTGGTTCTTTAATTACAATACAACATGAATGTAGACTAGGGGAATATAATGTCGTGTACATGGAATACTAAAACCCATAAAAGGAATCCTAACCTTGTCTTTCGCTAAGACCTGACTGGCTATCTGTCTAGGGAAAAACTGCGGTCATATTCAAACCTAGTGAACTGGCAGAAGCCTACCAAGTGAGCAGACAGAAAAAACATGCATAATAGTTCACATGCAATCACACATTAAGTAGACTGGCATTCTAGCACACATTCAAAGCATAAAAAAGTCAAATAGCACAATCAAAATTAATACACGCAGCAATAATGAGACTCTTCATGCATTCACGACCATGACTAGGCTGGCAATATCTCACAGTCCGTATAGGTCCTAGAAATAGTACTAAGATATATTAGTGGTACTCTATTCGACACCTCATGTCTTTCCTTTTGTTATCTCATATATAATGATTTTGTATGTCCCAATAGAATGTGCATAACTCTTGGCCCAAACCAGTGACAATGTTGGGGTTATAGGTGATGGTAGCTCCACTTATGTGGTCTCCACACTAGTAATTCCTGTCATACTAGTGCAATTATATAGTCTCTATCCCTCCTTATAACTCCCTTGGCAAATGCATATCTCACTATCATATTTCTTGAAAGGCAGTGTTTTCGGATGAAAAGTGCACTGGAATACTTGCAAAGACGTTGGGCTATCAGAGATGATCACTGATTGGTCGGTTAATGTCAACCGACTGGTCGGTGTAATCAAGAAGTATTTCCAAATCTCAACCGACTATTCGGTTCAAAGTGAACCAATAGCCAAAGCTCAACCGACCGGTCAATCTATGAACACCGACTGGTTGGTCCCATGAAATCTACACCAATGATATTGGATAAAGACGATCAAATACATATAAAGACTATCCATTTATTTTTAACTATAAAATAGACATCGGGGTTGTATTATTTTTCATCGAAAACTTTACACATTCAAATCTTTTCTTTAGAACATGTCCTGGATCCGTCAGTGATCAAGATAACAACATATTTTGTTTGAGTGTTAATTAATACCAAGACTATTTGGATTAATTCTTTCTCTTCATCTTTTGCAACCTTGATTTACTGACGTAAAAATGAGATTCAAATCCATTGTGTTCTAATTACAATTTCTTAACCCTATTTCTAATCTTGACTAATTAACAAACCTGGCTAGTTCATTAATAGGTGAGTTTAAATTGATTCAGAAGAACAATTAAATTGCGACAATAGATTAGAAGTATTAGGACGATTGATGAAACTTGGTAGAATAGGAATATATCTACCAACCTAGGGTTCATATTGATTGGGAAAAACTATTCAGAATTTTAATAATCATAAGAATGTAGTTAGTCGGGACACTGAATTAACTCTTAGTAGTCTGGAAGGATATTAGGGGATTGAAAGATGATCAAGAACACATTACAAAACATTAGAATTGAACAATAGTTGGATTAGTTCTCAAATTATCTAACAACCCTAACCCTAACATCTAACTAGTGAACTTAAGTTTTAAGTTTAGATTAATTATAACTCTTTATTCGATTCATTTAACTAGAATAGTGAATTAGGCCAATTGATTTTAGACAAATGTTTCTGTGGGATCGATACTTATTCTTTTGAACTATATTACTTGTTGACAGTTGTGCGCTTGCAATTAAAGGTAAATTCAATTTTACGCCAATAACGTGCCACCACATCGCCGCCACTATCCGGCCACGCGCTGCTTGAACCTTGAAATTTTTGTTTCAACCCCGATACCTAATTTTGACATTCAACATGCAATGGTATCATCGGTTTTCTGATTTGGCCTTTCATTTGTGAGATATGGACTTTTAAAGATTTTCTTAAAAAATATATTTTAGTTTTAAATGATAAAATATGGTTTTATAAATAATACTATATTGTTAAAAATATAATTTGAGGATTTATCAACCTAATTTCAAAATTTTATGTATTTTTTAAAAATATGAATTTGCTTCGTTTTGCGTGTTGGCTTGTATAGATAGTGAGAATACGTTTTGTATATTAAGCAAACGTGTGACCTATGTTGATTGTTATAAATTGTGGGTTGGATCTCTCCTGTGCTTTTTGATTGTTGTGTTGTGACTATATACTGGTGAGTAGAGACCTCACACTTACTTGGTTTTGTTTTGAAATGCATGTTTGAGTGTTAAATTTTTCAGAAAATTAAACTGTCAATTATATTGTTATTTGGCACGTATATTGGTTTTACGATGGTTTGGTATTGAGAGACATATTGTGATGAGATGCATGTGGTTGCATGTACTGTTGAGACATGTGATTGTCTATGAGATTATATACTTATTTTTGACATTGTGATATTGGGTTGAGTATGTCTTATTTTGACTAGTTTATGTATACTATTCTGATTACTTGTGTAATCTAGTGTACTGTCGACCTTGACTGAGATTAGTAGCCAATGAGTCATATATTTAGATGGTCACACAGGTTGACCATAGAAGCCTTCGATAACACTAATGTGGGCTAAGTTTTTATTAAATGGTAGAAAGAAACACTAGTGGGCCTTGTCTTCTCCCCTGGCCCGGGGATAGGCAAGTGATTTTTTAGCCAACTTTCCAGCCCTTTTAAATAAAGAATTTATGCATGAGTATGTAATTCATCATTTCTATGTTTTCATTTTATTTGAATTTGAAATTGAGTACTGTTCAAGATTTCTACGAATTTTATAATTTCAGGTATGGTTTTCGATTTTTTTTTTATTATGTATTTTGTGGTCCCCATTTCTCCTCACCTAGATATTTAACTAATTGTTTTGGTACTATCCAAATTATGCTATATGTGTGGGTTGCCAGCCGTCCATCTCACACGGTTGATTTTAAAGCTGTCTGCTGATTTAGGTTTGATTAGTATTTTGATTTGATTTGTACATATAGATCGGACTATATTTTTTACTTTAAACTATTGCTTACGATTTTTTATTTTACACATGTTATCTGGTGCTTAGATTTTATAGATGTTATTTTGGCATATGGAATATGATCATTTTGATTGAATTTTGGTTGTTCGTTTTAGATGTGCATGCGATACTATTTTCCTTACCTTAGATTTTATTTCACTGCGATTTCATACTATTTTGTTTTACTAGCTTTATGGGATTTTGAGGGTTGTACCGTAATTGCTACTCTTAGGGTTTCATGGCAAAGGTGTTCACTCCTGGAGTAGGGTACGATACTATTCCAAATATAGGAGGTAAAGTACAAACCTTGTGTTATTTGTTGTCATAAGTCAAACCAACCATACTATAATTAGAAGCATCTAGATATCACAATCTTATCAATAAGAGCATCAATGGAGTACTGGATTAAAAGAAATACTCTAAGAATGAAGGTCCTGATAATCACATAGGATCGGGTAGAAGAAAACATCTTGGCTCAATATGGGATTTACTATCACCAAACACTAAGCTTCTTTAATAAATCTGACACTAATGCATAAGGGTAAGCCTTCAGCAACTAATATGAAGTTAGTCTTCACTGAACCTCTAAACCCAGTTTAATCTCTGCCTCAGTATCCAATGAGTGGTCCCATTACTCGTATTGGTACTTCCATATTAGAGAGTATAAGAGACACAAATTGTAGGACCCCATCATTGTGTTTGTCCAGTCAGCATATCTTTTTTAGTTAGTATTGTTTTTAGTGGTCCATATGTGTGTATAAATTGTTGACCGAGTAGAAATCGAGTCAGTAGAAATTATCATTTCATCCCTATTGGACACAATCATGTTTTGGGCTCATTTTGAGAAGTCAAGAGCTTTCAAGTCATTTTTTTTGGCCATTTGGCCGGTCTATTCATAATTGGGTTGGTTATTCGTATTCGGGCCGACTGGTTGGTAGTAGGGGTCAAGATAAGACCAACTAGTCAGTTATGTAGCACCAACCGTTCAGTGAACTTTCAGTAATAGGTCGGTTCAAGACCGACTGATCGGTGGGCATTCGGTGGTTGGGTTTATTAACACCGAATGCCTGGTCTAGTAACACCGATCACTCAGTCTAGTGAGGACCTCTTGTCTTTTTGTTTCTTTAACCTTCCTTCATGTCCCTGAGCATTTCTAATTGATTTTATAGTTTATTTCCAGTGAGATTTGTGCCCAGTGTGTCAAATAAGCTTCTGGCATAGGAGTTAATTTTCCAGTAAACAATCCTTGATGTGAGATTGAGTTTGTTAATGTCATGCCCTGGACATAAAAATTTTGTGCGACAATCGTTGTAGGTTCACTATATACACTGCCATATTATTCAACAATGCATATAATAAACATAAAAGGCTAGTGATATAGAAATAAAGTGGAGAAGAAATCATAAGAATCAAACTAATTACTATGCAGCGGAATTCAAATAGAAAACATGGTGTTGTCTCGGAGACATCAGTAAATGAACAATTATCGCACTACTAGTACCTAGGGATCAATTTAATACATTGACTCTAGCATACTTAGACATCCTAGAGGAAAAACTACGAATATGATGCTTATAAAATTACCTCGATCGCACTCGTTCCATCATCATTCCTTTTTATTGCCTGGGAATGAGCTCCTAATTATAATTTCCTGCATTTCATGCCAATATTCTGATAGAATCCTGCTAGGTGAACGGACGGACAAACATACAAGATATTTCACAAACAATCATAACATAAGTCAAGAAAAACATGCTGGCATTTAATAAATTAGTCAATTCATTGCTTTAACACATGCAATCACAATCGTATAATATGCAACAAACACACGACTCTTATATGAGAACCCACTCCTGGTAAATGGGACCCTCACCGCCATATAGTCTTGATTGACTCAACATATGGATCAATTGAAACTATACAAGGCTCACATTAACTTTTCAAAACCGAATTCTCAAAAATGCATACAAATTTGAATTTTTCCTTTTAAAAGGAGCATGACATGTCACAATATACACCCGACAAAATCAAGTAATGGAGTACATATAAACAATCAGCAGAAGACTTTAAATCACACACAACAGGCCACACGGCCCCAAATATGTAACACAAAAGTCCATACACACAGGTCCTACATGGATCCACACGAAAACTGCCCAAGGCATGCATCTCATAAAATAACAAAAATATGAGTCATACATGTGTAATAAGTATCAAATCGGAAAGTCAAGCCTACAACAGGTCTACAACAACCATCAAAATCCAAAACAAGCATCTATAATGTCAAGTATGAAATTATAAAAAACATAAACATGTCGAGTTTCCAAAGCATGCAAGTACAAAAGCCCAACATTAGAATACTCGACCTCAAGGAAGATCAGCTATGATGAACAAACTAGCCCTAAAAATATCAACAGGAGGGGGTGAGATCAAAGACCTAAGTGGAAGTTACAATGTCATAAGCATATCCGGTGGAATAGAGACATATAGAAAATCAAGTATAAAACAATTACATTTAAACATCAATTTCATCCATGCGTACTAAATATGCAATGAGTGTTTCACAAGCAAGTATGCACAATGCATGATTTGTAAAACACTATACAATAAATACCAGGCCAAAAGGTTTAATAACCTCACTATACATCACATCATCACACAGGCTACTAAGCCCCAAACCTATTGGGGTGGATTACAAAGTACTTTCAGAATCCTTGGTGCTAAGGGAAACCGAAAGCCCATTGGTAGTTAATTTTTTGTTACAGAATACATATAAGTCCCTTACTGCCAATATTATCCGTAACTGAGTGGAGAAATCATACTATCATACTCAATCACAATCCGCATATATATATAACATAGCCTGCTAGGTCACAACCCACATCAGGTTCACACATATAGTCTATCCATACAACACCCATCAGTAAGCAATATTCTCTCAACCTGGGATTCTATACACTTACCATGTTTGGCCAAACATTAACCATCAGTTCCAAGTTGTTCTTAAGAACACACATATATAGTTTTTACTTTGAAAACTCAATAATGCATGAAATGCAAGAACATCAAGGGGCAATCATTTGAGGTTGATTAGGTTGTAATTTGATATTTATTTGGTGTTGGGTAGGTTTAGGATAGGTTTGGGGATATCAAAGTATGGTACTTAGGCTATAGGAAAAGTACAAAGGCTATCGCAAAAAGTACATGGCCATGTAAAAAAAAAAATATACGTCCACATAAAAAGAAGTACATAGCCATGTAAAAAGTACATCACCGTGCAAAAAGAAGTACATGGCCATGTACTCTCTTGCAAGGCCATGTACTGTTCTGTCCAGAAAAGTACATGGCTACTGGAAGTTTACACGAGCATGTAGTTGTCCTGGATAAGTTTCGCAATAGCCCGAAAATAACCCAGAACACTCCCCAAAATCATTCAAACCCTCGAGAACCCTTACCATGGTTTCTCGACAATGACAAACACCTCACAAACCACAAAACACTCAAATCAAAGAGATCCAATATAAACAATCACACGGTATAAGCACAAGTGAAAGGAGTAGTTTTAAACATCGAATTACATGCCCAGTCACATGCATAAACACACAACCAACATGCTTAGGACTTCAAACATAGAGTTCAAGCATCTAAACCATAGCAAGCAATATCGTGAAGCTAAGATGAATGTCAATCATAATATAAGTTAGGCCTCCATTCAAAACCATATATTTACCGTATTTTAATTAAAAACACAAAATATTTTCGTATAAGCAAATGAAACATAAACTCCCATCTCTTGTCATGCAAAAAAATCAGCGGCAATACCTTTTCCCTTGTCGACCGCACCAGAACCACCTAAACAAACAAACCAAACAACACACACATAAGAATCGAAAACCAACAAAAAGACTTGAAACTGAAAAATAAACCCTAGAGACCCCAACAATGCTCACACTAACACACATCTCACACTAACAATATGCTCGCAAATCAGAATTCCGGAAATCCAACCAACGGGAAAAACAACCAAACCTCGCACAAGCCACTCACGGCTCTGAATCGACACCTAAGCTCACTCGATTACATGATTGGATTTCTCAAACCACAAACATACTCAACAACACATTAGTCAACTAACCCAACCATTGGAAACAAATAGAATTGACAATTCAATTGAAATCTCAAAATGCCTACAATTTGTCGAATATGCCACTGAACTCAAAAACGCTCACCCACGGATCAGGGGACAATTTTGACATATTAAAACCATCAAATCGACTCAGAAATATCAACAGAAAAATATTAGACCCAAAAATCGACAACAGAAATGGAAATTTAGGGCACTCACCACAAAATCCCCAAAGTGCTCTAAAGCAATGAACAACTAGATTATAGCTCCTAAATTGGTAACTAGCCTTGAAAATTGGCCTAGGAATGTTAGGAATGTTAGGAAAGTGTGTAGGGACGATGCCTGGTGGTTTTCGTTTGAAGGAAATTGACAGATTTCAAATGGTGTTACTGGGAGCGAAATGAGAGAGAGAAAGAGGAGAGAAGGGGGAGAGAATAGGCTACTGGCTGATTCCGACACTTAGAAAATTTAAAAGCTCAATATGCCCCAAGTGGGCCAAAACAGGTCTTAAAACCAATAAATATCAAAAATAAATTTAAATAATCAATTGGGCTCAAAAATGTGTAATCAGGGGTGGAAAATAACTAACGAGCCAAAATGGGTTTTTTGGCACAAAGACCTCGGTTACTCAAAACGGACCCGAAATCGACAAAAAACGATTTCCTCTGACTCAAACCTCGACACTCGACCTAGAACACTTACTAAGACACCTAGAGGCACACTTGGGCTTTCTATGATTGTGTCTACCCTAAAGTCAATGCTCAGGTCAACGGTCAACCTTTTGATCAAACTAGTCAACTCTGGTCGAACGGGTTAAAATCGGACACTCTCGCTCAACGATCTCCCTTACTAGGCACTCGGAGGGACTGAGGTCTCTCATCTTCAGTGAAAGCATAACTATGATTTCGGCTTGGAAATATCTTCTAGTCTATGAGGGCTAGGGATAGGGCTAGAGTTCGTCAGTAACACTCTATTCTCGTTATCATTCATTTTATCTTATCAAATCATAGATTAGACAAATCTATGTCCAATTGCAATCCTAGCCCGATCCACTAAAGATGCCGGGGCTTTAGATGATGATAGCTCAACCTAATTGATCCCCACACTATAGGATCCTAATTTACAGTTAAATTAATAATAAAATAAATAAAACCATTCCAACCTTATTATCTCATGACTGATGATCCAAACCACGCTACCAGACTCAGAGAGCTCTCAAGGGTTATATAGGTTACCCTATGCAGACTTGCTACCAGACTTGGTGCACCTAGTGAATTTTATGCATTTCAATAGTCCAAGCATAGCAAGACAAACACATTCATACAATATATAACATATCATGATGATCGTGGCATACTCGATACATGATGTATTAGTCATCATGCTTAAAGTAGTATTTCTTAAGCACACACACAATTTTAGTTATTTACTTCATACTAATCATATTTTATAACTCATGCCAACAAATCAATAATTAGATGAAAGATCCATCCATTCATGGATTTTGAAGCCCGATTGCTATTAGTGACATTACAGACCAATTTCTCGAGGTCCTGCCAATGTTGATATCCACATACGCACAATATTTCTTGATTCTTAGTAATTCACACTCAATAAAATAGTATCACATAAAATCATTCGTCTAGATCTTTAAACTGAAGTGTTTCTACACGAGAATTGTCTTGAGACCCAACCTAGTGATTTTTCCATTTTTTCTTAGTTTTCTAAATCTTGTTCGATTTAATTGATCTATAAAAGCAAGTCCAATTCATGCAAATTTGATATCACCAGACTTCAAATTAAACCTAGTATTTTCTGGAAATTTTCTCAATTTTTTACTATTTTTCTTGATTTTTATTTATTATTTAGTTATTTTTTCTAATTTTCTAGAATTTATTTAAATTAGACCAATTAGAGTACAGCACGTGGTAGCACCAGGTGTTGCCACACCTACACTCGAACCTCACTCCGAACCTCATCCCAAGCCTGCACGTGGACCAATTATAGATGGCCACGTCGTTTGAACCTTAAGTTCGGACTAAACATGCCTGCCTTAGCCAAACACGTTGCCTGATCCTACACCGGATGACTCATCACACGAAGGTGTCTCGAATGACATGTTATCCAAGGTTATCTTCAACTTTAGGATCGTTAGCGATACAACAAAATCCAGAAATTTCTCCAAATTCTGATCTACCCAATTACTTAACTAAACCTGACAAAATGTATACCAAAATGAAGCTTATACCAAGACCAATCTAAATACTCAAAGAGTTTAGGATTTTACCTTCGAATTCCGGTCGATTTAATAGAAAAAGAAACTGACTTGAAATTCTGAAAATCGTCCTATCACGCACTCTCTCACAGCACCAAAATAAACGGTTCTTAAGGGGAAACATTCGCATGTCAGTGATTCGGCTCATGGAAGTGTTTTTGGAGCTCGAAGAGCTCAATATCTCGAATACACAAACCTCGACCCGAACATGGTTAAGATCGGGTCAAAGGCAATGGGAGAGAAGGTTCTTGATTTCAGGCAAAGGTGATATTCAATATGGCATTATTTTGCTGCATCACAAAACGACAATGTTTCAGGAAGAAACAACATGCTCTGGAGAAACCCTCCCGAGCTTCAAAATAGCAGTGCAAGCTGTCATTTTGACTAGTTTGGTCAATATAACAAACCTGTTTGCCGTTTTGGCTATATTCTAATACAATAATATAATATTAGATTATATATAATAATAATAATATATTCTTTAAATACTAAAATCGATGTAAAATCCATAATAATTCATGGATATCTCCGAAAAATACACCAAAAATTTCTATAAATTCCTTATAAAGAGAGAAATTCATCAAAGTAAGAATTATATTTTTCTTATAAATAATTAATTTAATAAAAATTAAATACCTTTGTATTTTCTTTAGAAAATCACGATAATTAGTAATACTCTTTCAAAAATTTATACAACCTAAGATATTGTCAATATACCAATCTATGGCCTTATAATTCCATAATCAATAATACAATCTCTATTATGATTTTTCAACCAGAAATAGGAATTAAAATATTTTTGCTGAAATTAAAATTTTCCTTCAAGATGTTCTAATTTACTAATTAAAGCCAAAATCGATCCTGATCCGTGGGCTAAGTTCAATTAATGATATCAATCCTCAAATGGGCTTCCCGGCCCAAGTAGTTCGAAAATATTAGGTTCTCACAGTTGAGATGATTATTTTGGGTATGTTTGAGAATGCTTTGTTGCATTGCATATACCTCTGTTTTGTGTTCATATTACTGTTTTATAAACTTACCACTATTTTATCAACGTATTATGGTTTATAAACGTATTTCTGAGTTATTTATATATCTAAGTTGGTATCCTTCAGATAGTTACATTGCTTGGCCAATGCGAGGTGAGTATACGTAATCCCAGTATTAGGGAGTTGTATAAATGTTATTATCTATTGCCTAACAGTTTTGTTGAAGGCCTTTCAGTATGGTTATTATAGAGACAATTACAATTTTTATTACATTTCTCTGCCTAGTCTCGGATATATTTTAAAAATTTGAAACTAACATTGCCAGTAGGTTTCCAGTTTTTCTTTAGCAGGGGTTACTTTTGAAGTGATTTCTTATCCTTTCTGATAGATTTTTCTGGGCATTGAGTAGCCTATACTTTTAGTTGTTATGCATATGTTTTATAAACCTATTGAGCTGATTTTCTATACTATGTTTTAAAAATCAAATGCATGGCATTTTTTAATTGTGTCATGTGTGTATTTTGGTTGCATTAGATTAAATCACTTTTAAGTAAATTATTTCATTACTTGTTTTGTATTTGTCTTTTTTCCCCATAAGGCTTATGATGTCATGACTCTAGTTGAGATTCTTGCATTCTCACCCATTGTTATTTCTCCTTTCAAGGAGTAGTTCATGAGCAGTAGTGTTTCTGTTTGAGGTGTAAATTTTTCGAAGCGCTTTAGGAGTTGGACTATCGCATCTATATTGCACTTCACTTTCACGGTTTTACTAGAATCTTACTTTGGTTTTATTACAGCTTAACTCTAGTTTATACCATGTTTGGATTTAAGTATTGGTTTGACATTTGGTTTTAGTTGTGGGCCTAAGGCCTGAATTTGGATTTAGGGCTTGTGACTTGTGGACCCGTGTTTCATGTTGAGTTTTATTTTAATAATAAAGACTTTCGCTGGTTTTGTTTACTCCGTTGGTGTCAAGTGTTACATTTTGATTGGACATGCTCCTTTTTATTTAAGTTAAATGCAATATATTTTGGGAAATATGTTTGGAAATTCAGCAAAGACTTGTGAGATTTATATTAGTCCACATATTGGGCTAGTTCAGGCTTCACAGCAGTAAGGGCCCTGGTTTTAAGGAGTCGGTCCTTACATGGACAGCTAAATTGGTGAGAGGCATTCTCTTTATAGGAACAAAAGGCAGTGGGTAGTGGTTCGAGTTCAAGTGACAGTGATTAGGGATTGAATATGTGCTACTGGGTCTTGGGCCACAGATATAGGCGTTTTCTCCCCAGACAATACCTTATATGTGAGAGTTAGAGACAGTTTCTCTAGTTGAGTAGCGTTGTTCCTTCAAGGAAGGGGTCCTCACACAAATAATAGTCCTTATCTTTGATAAGTTAACTATATCTGAAACAACTAGAGGCAGTAATATAAACAACTCAAGTTACTAAACGCAACACAATAGACCACTCTACACCTCTCTTACAATATCACTCACTATACAACATCTTTAATTTCTTATGCTAGAGGTGGTCTTTCCTCTTACCTATTCTTATTGGTGACTTTTTGATCATTATTGTATCAGATGCACCATTACTTTTGCAAGTTCAATTTAAAACTACCCAAGTATTAGAGGCTCCATCTAGACAGTCTTATCTGCAATCCATGATTAGTATAATATGCACATGATTTCCCTATCGAGACTGACATATGATGAAGGTTTCAACCATACTTGTATTTTCTTTTCTTTTTTTATGATAGGCATACTCAAAGACTATACATTTCTTTCTGCTTTTAGCAGTTGAAATGCTTCATTTAGCTTATTTATTTTCCTTTTTATAGTATAATCAAGGGATTGTATGAATGACATGGCAAGATGTGGCCAATAATGAGGAAATCAAAGATGTTTAACCACAAAAAGATCCCCTGACTAAAGAATCTCAAGAGTCATAAGACAAGACGATCTAAAAATATTAACAAGTTTACGTCATAAAGATGATTCAAAGTGACTGCCACTAAGGTAAATAAGTACGAGATGACAGTATAACCTTTTAGACAATAATATGGATACCAAGACTCATTAGATATCTAATAAAAAAAACATAGTGCACCATCAATAGAAATTTTCAGCCATTTGGGTGAGTATTGAGTGAAATTGTTTCTGAGGTGCAATGCACACATATAACCATAAATAATGATGGAAATAAAGGTAGATAAACCTCAAATAACACAAATAGAAAAGAGGTTATAGTATATTCACGATATATCAAAACCTAAGAAATGTGTTGGCATGGCTTCTTGGGCTTGATGTGTATACATGAACAATGAAAGACATATGAAACTTTATTTAGAATTAGTATCAGTTCCCAAATGAAAACAAAACATGGCTCCGCTACCAAGTTAATTCTCACGCCACGGACCCAAAAATTTTGCCCAAAAATCATCGTAGGCCCACTATATACACTGCTAAAACACATAACAGCACATATACCAAACCTACAAGGCTAGAAAGGAAATTAATAGTTAAGATAAAAATGATAAACAAATATTACTATACAAGTAGCGTAATTTAGAGAAAGATACATTCTTATCTAGGTGACATCATTATTTGCATAATAGTTCTACCAGATCCAAAAATTTGGCAAACATAGATCCAAAGATCTGGCAGAAACCTGTCAGGTGAGCAGAACGAGAAAAACATGCATAATAGTTCACATACAATCACACATTAAGCAGACTAACATGTTGGCACACATTCAAAGCATTAACGACTCAAATAGCACAGTCATAGTCATTACATGCAGCAATAATAAGATTCTTCATGCATTCACAACCATGATTAAGCTAACAATATCTCTTAGTTTGTATAGGTTCAAAGAATAGTATTGATATATGTCACTGGTACTTCATGCGACACCTTATGCATTTTCTCTTGTTATACAATTTCTAGCTAGTTTTAATTAATTTCTGAATTAAATAATAATCTGACTATCAAGAACACATCACATGGCAAGACCAGGCGCTGCCACACCTGCACGTGAACCTGCCTGAGGGTGACATGTGTCTATTCCTAGTCGTGCCTGTCACGTCCTGGAATAAAACATTTTGTGCAACAATCATATACACTGTCACATCACCTAGCAATGCATATAATAAGCCTAAATGCTAGTGGTATAAAAATAAAACGGAGATAATAATTAATAAACTTATCGAGATATCACGCAAAGGAATTAAAAGAAAGACACGATGTCGTCTGGGTGACATCATATAACAAAGAGGCTCACAACAATCCCAAGTTTAGACTATGATATCATACATACACAAATTCAAGGGAATTACTATTATGAATATAGAATTCTTTTAAATAACCTCAAGCATAGTCAATTAGCAATTGATTTGTTATTATTTTCTCAAGATGCCTGGGAGTGTTCCTAATTGTTATTCCTGCACTCATGCCAATAATTTAGCAAAAACCTGCCAGGTGAACGAACAGGAAAATATACAAGCATTTCACATGTAATTATTTCTTTAATCGAATAAATATGTTGGCATACAATAATTCAATCATAACACGCATTTAGTATAGACAATCATAATCAATTCATATGCAACAAGCATGACTTTTCATAACATATATGACTGTGATTTGGGCTGGTAATATCTTTCAGTCTATCCGGGTTAGGAATAGAAATGAAGTTCGTTAGTGACACTCTAATATTGTTATCTTCCTATTTATCATATTAATATATACAATAGACAAATACATGTCAAATTAATACCTAGCTCGATCAACTGACCATCCTTTGGCATTAGGTGATGGTAACTCCACTTAGTCGATCCCCACACTGCAAGATCCTGATTTATATAATTTTAATTTATAATAAATAAATAAAAACTCATTCCATCCTTATTACCTCATTGTTTCATGTCTCCATGACAAGTTAGCAGACCTAAAGAGCTCTCAAGGGTTGCATAGGTTACCCTATGCGGACTCAGTGCATTCCACATACAAATGTCGATTCCTAATTGCACCCAGGGCATTTTATGCATTTCAATAATTCACGACAGCATAGCACATTCATATAGTTCACAGCATATTTATGTTGCTCGATATACATTATACTAGCTATGATGCTCAGCATGGCACATTCATATAGTTCACAGTATATTTATGTTACTCGATATACATTATACTAGCTATGATGCTCAGCATAGCATTTCAAAGGCAAGGCATAGTGCACATGCATTAGTCAAATCATTCATTTCATAGTAGTCATATTATATTTCTCATGCCAATAATTTATTTAACATAAAAAGAAGTTTTCATCCACTGACGGGTTTCAAAGCTCAAGTAGTTGCCAATAGTGCTTTGGACCGAATCCTCGAGGTCCTGACAGTGTAGGTATCAACCTACACACAATTATTTCTGAATTCAAAGTAATTCATACGCAATCATATAATATCAAATAATATCACATAAATTCATGCATATTTATCCTTAACTCGACGTGTTTCTACCCGATAACCCTCATCGGGTCAAACCGGCTATTTTTCCTATTTTTTCTTAATTTTTTGAATCTTTTTGAATTTAATTGACTCAACAAATCAATTCCAATTCTTAAAACATTGATACCACTAAACTCCAAATTAAATCTTATATTTTTTGTAATTTTTTCAAATTTTTTTTTCAATTTTATATTTTTTTTCAATTTTTCCCTTAATTAATTTTTTAAATTATTTTTTAGAATTTATTTAATTCTAGCTAATCAAAACACAATATGTGGCAGCATTAGACACTGCTAAACCTACACCTGAAGTTGTCTGAGGGTGACACAAATGACATGTCGCCAATACTAGAACTAAACAATCCGTCACCTACACTATCCTTAAATGGCATGTCACTTGAAGATGCCTCTAACGACATGTCAACTGAGGTCGTCTTCAACCTCCAGACAATTGGTGATGGTGAACAGTAGAGTGAGGACCCGTTCCTGATAAATAAGACCCTCGCCGTCGTGCAGTCTCGATCGACCCAATACTTGGATCAATCAAAACCACACAAGGCTCACATTAACTTTACAAATCCAAAATCCCAAAAATACGTATAAATTTGAATTTTTCCTTCTAAAGGAACATGAAACGTCACAAAACACACCTGACACAAAACAAGCAACGAAGCATGTAGACACATTCAGCGAAGACTTTAAACTACACGTAACAGGTCATACGACCCCAATCATACTACACAAAAGTCCATACTTACAAGCCCATAAGGATCCACACAAAAAGTTCCCAAGGCATGCACCTCATAACACAATGGAAATACGAGTCATACATGCATAATAAGTGTCAAATAAAAAAACAAGCCCACAATGGGTGTATATCAACAACCATAATCTAAAACAAGCATGTATGTCAATAAAGAGTAAAAATGCCAAAACATAAAACATGTCAAGCTTCCAAGACATGCAAGTGCAGTAGTCCAGCCCTAAGACCAACACCGAGAATACTCGACCTCAAGGACAATCGGCTACAACGAACGAACTAGCCGTGAAAAGTTTAACAAGAGTAGTTGAGATCAAAGACCTCAGTGGGAGTTACAGCGTCATAAGCACATCCGATGGAACAGAGACATACGAAAAATCAAGTATAAAATAGTTATTTTCAAACATCAATTTTCTCCATGCATACTAATCATGCACTCAAGTGTTTCAAAAAGCACGCATGCATAATTCATTATTTTTAAAACACAAATCCATAATTATCAGCCCAATAGGTTTTATATGCTGACAACACAACATATTGTCACACGGGCTACTATGCCCCAAAACCTATCGGGTTGGATTACAAAGCACTTTCGGAATCCCTTACGTTAAGAGAAATCAAAAACCCATTGCTATTTAATTTTTTGTTTATAAAATACTTATCATCCCCTACTGCCACTATTATCCAAAACTGTGTAGAGAAATCACACTATCACACTAAAAAACACTCATCCATAGATCAAGGGGCATTTTCAAATGATAAAAACCATTAAACCGACTTAGAAACATTGATAACAAACTATTGGAACCGGAAATCGACAACAAAGATGGAGATTTAGGGCACTTATCATGAAATTCCGAAAAAGTGCCCTAACGCGAAGAACGATCAGATTGTGGCTCCTCGATCGATAACTCAATCAGGGAATGTTAGGAAAGTGTTTAAAGGCAATGCCTAGTCGTTTTCATTATAAATAAATTGACAGATTTTTAACGGTGTTATTGGGAGGGAAAAGGGAGAGAGAAAGAGGATAGAAGGGGAAGAGGTTGTTGCTACTGTTTCTAACACTGAAACTCTAAGTGTCAGGTCAGGCTGGGTATTTATATTACGGGCCCAAAATCTAGAAAAAGACCCAATAGAAATATTTTAAAAGCCCAATATGTCTCGAGTGAGCCACAACGGGTTTTAAAACCAATAAACATAAAAAAAAGGCTAAAATAGGCTAAAATAGGGTAATCGGGCCAGAAAAATAATTAACGGGCCCAAGATGGGTTTTTTTGGCCCAAAGACTCGGTCACTCAAAACAGACCCGGAATCAGCCAATATCGATTTCCACTGACTCAAACCTCGATACTCGACCTAGAACACTCGTTAAGACACCTAGACGCACATCTAGGCTTTCTATGACTGTGCCCACCCTAAGGGTCACTTTTGGGCCAACGGTCAACTCTCGGGTCAAACTGATCAACCTGGTAAAACTGGTCAAAATCGGACACTCTCGTTGAACAATCTCACTTACTAGGCATTCGGAGAGATGAGATCTCACAAGTAGAATCCGGAAATTATCCAGGTTCTGATCTACCAAAAATACATATCAAAATGAAGCTTTAACCAAGACCAATCTAAATACACAAACAAATTAAGATTTTACCTTCGAATTATAGTCGATTAAACAGAAGAAAAAACTGACTTGTAGATTTTACCGCTGAATTCTACCTGACTTATCATGCACCCTCACAGCACCAAAATACTCGATTTTTATGGGGCATTAATCATAGATGAGTAGTATGTCCTCTAGGACTATTTTTAGAGCTCTTTGAGCTCTGTGTAGGAAATGAAGATTCTCGACTCGAGAAGAAAAGTATGTCGGGTCAAAACGGTGCGGAAGAAGCTTCCCGACGAGGCATTAGACCAGAAGGCAAAATGACATCGTTTTGCTTCCTTGCAAAATGACGTAGCTAGAGAGAAACCCTCCCGAGCATCAAAACAACATGTCTCCCTATCATTTTCACCATCTCGATCAAAACGAAGTGTGGGCTGTCATTTTTATTTTTAATAACAAATTATTATAATATATTTTATAATAATAATATTTTATTATTTTTTAATATGAAAAATCATCAAAATTTATAAAAATTACTATACTTCTTCAAAAAATACACTAAAAATTTCTATAAAATCCATATGAATTGGAGATTTTATCAAGCTGATAATCTTATTTTTACCATAAACACTTAATTTATTAGAAATCAAATACCTTCGTTTTCAACTAAGAAAAATCATAGTAATTCTAAATTCATCTCAAAAACTTTCCAGAAATATCGTCGGCATTTATAAACCAATGATGCACCATTTTATGGTCCTAAAATACCAAAAGCACTTATAAAATTCTTCTTTTGATTTTCAAATCATAAAATAGATAATTACAATAATTTCTAAAAATTAATATTTTCTGCAAAATATTCCAATTCGTTTTTTAAATCCATACTCGATCCCAATTTGTGGACTAAGGCCCACCAATCGTAACGATCCTTGGATTGGCTTCCTGGCTCAAATAGCTCAAAATTCTGGGTTCTCACATCTTACTTACCGTACTAAAATTTTCAACCCCAAAACATGCTAATACCATAATCAATCTTATCATGAAGATTTCACTTCAACTGAGTTACAATCAAAATTGTAGAATCCATCGACATTTTCTTCACTTCTATTAAAATTACACTTTGCAAGTAACTTCTTGTTACGCCAACTATAGTTTAGAATGCGGCATCCGACCGCATTCTCTTTTATCCTCAATAGCAATCAAGATCATTTTTCTCCATTATATTTGATGGTACTATTATCATCACATGTCAATACCAATCCCATTAGGTTATTAATTAAGAACCATAACCATAGTGATTACATCCGGGTGATGCCTTCACCCGTACATTGTTTATGAACCAATTTTGGGTTCTCTCCGACAATACTCTCTTCCATTAGCATATTATCATTAATATCATCAGCTAACACTAAGCTCATACAGTCATTAACTCAAACCATATTTGTAACCTTCATATTTAGATAACCACTTCACCACTAATTCACATAAAAATATCCATCTCCAGTTCTTTTCAATTTATAAGCACCATGCTTTCGTTGCTCAACTCTGGGCTTATCGTTTATCTCTGAATAACCCATCCAAAGAGTAATTCTTTGAATATATAAATTTTTTGTCAATTTTGTTACAAAATTTCATTTTAGCAACACAATATCAGCCAATTTAGCACGATGGTGTTTCTTACTAAGGTCTTTGAGATCTCATCCCCTCTTATTATTTTTTAGAGCTAGATCATGAGTTTAACTATCTTCTTTTGAGGTCGAGCTTTTTGATTAGTCATAGGGTTAGACTACTGCACATACACGTTTGGAAACTCAACATTCTTTTGTCTTTTCATTCATTACATACTGAATTGTATTGCATGTCTTGACTGATAATTAATCTGATGTTGTAATCCTTTTATGGGCTCTTTTTGGATCTTTATGTATTCTTTTGGATATGGATTTTATGCGATGAGCTTGGTGTTTTGGCACGTTTATTATCCTTTTGGGTTTATGTGTACGGATCTTATGTGTGTTGCATGTTTGAGGCCATTTTGTCTATTGTGTATTTATTTAAGTTTTCTGCTGAATGTGTATGTACTTCATTGACTATTGTACGCCAAGTGTATAGAAAAATATGACATGCTCCTTTTAAAAAAAAGGTTTAAATTTATATATAATTTTATTATGTTCTTGGAAAGGTATTTTTAGAAAAGTTTTGTGTGATTTCGAAGAGACCACAAATTGGGCCAATTAAGGCTCTATAGCATTTGGGGTCCTAATTCTGAGATTTAGTTCTCATAAACTTCTCTTCCTAATACAAAAAATCATCAAGGAAGCCTAAAAGTGACAGTGTTACATACCTATAATTCCATTCCCACATCTCTAGTGTAGATAGATTAGCAATGCACGCATCAATAAGCATCAATATATAATGCAAATCACAACTCCCCCTACCCAAGTTTGTCGTTGAGTTTAGCTAGATTACACCTTTTACTCTTTGCTTCTTCCAACATTCAAGACAGCAAGTTATCTAACGACATGATGCAGGTTGAGTCAAAGAAGAAGGAGATGAGGAAATAGTGAAAAGAGGAATAGAGAAAGACACTTGAAGAATGAAAAGTAAATTTCCTATTCAATATTTATAGATACTGATCTATCCTTTATTTATAGATTCTAAAGATAACAGAATTCTTTTATACATAATTTTTAAGTTTTAAGTGTAGCTGATTTCATCTTCCTCTAATCACTTTGACAATCTTTGCCCTCCAGCTTAAGCTTATCATATTGCTGCATTGTAGGTGATAACTGCTGCCTAGCAACTGGATGAACATCATATGTTTGATATGTATCAATACCTAAGCATTCAAAGGAAAGCAATCAATTCATAGAAGTGACTTCAGCTCATTGTAATTGACCAAGTGTGTTATTTCTACTTATTGGATACCATACAAAATGATTGTCACAATCTGGCCCCCAGACCCCAAACTCCCGAGTCCTGGATCACTAGCTCAGCGTGTCTGGACATGTATATGCACGTGATGGATCAAAACTGCAACACTTGATTGGGTTTCAAACCACATAACCCAAAAGATATATCTTGTTAAAAATGATTCCATCACACAATACATATAAGTCTAAGACCTTTCTCACATCTTTCCGAAGTGGGATTGGGTACGTTTTGACCCCCTATACAGGCTGGGTCTCACAATCTCTCCTCCTTATAGACCTCGTGTTCTCATGAGGGGAGCCAAACTTAACTGACTTTGGCCCAAACTCACGGGCCCAAACATAAATTCGTGTCCTCACGAGCAAGATCAGCTCTGCTACCACTTGTCATGACCTGGCCCCCTAATCTAGTGGGCCTGGACGTATATATGCACATGATAGATCACAACTACAACGCTCGGTTGGGCTTCTTACCTCATTATCCAAAAGATATATCTTGTTATAAATGATCCTATCACGCAATTCATATAAACCTAAGACCTCCCTCACTCTACTCCGATGTGGGATTGGGTAACTTTTGACACCATATGCAAGCTAGGTCTCACAATGATTGTTGTTTTGTTAAAAGTTAAATATAACCATATATCATTGTTGTTATGTCCTATACCCTACTTAAGGGGTGAACACCTTCGCCATGGAACCCTAAGAGTAGTAATTACGGTACTTCCTTTAGAATCCCATAAGACTAGTAAAACAAAATAGTATAAAATCATAGTGGAATAAAATCCAAGATAGGGTAAATGCTATCGCATTCACATCTAAAACGAACAACCAAAAATCCAATCAAAATCTTCATATACCATATGCCAAAATAACATCTGTAAAATCTAAGCACCAAATAATATTTCTAAAACCAAAATCATAATCAATAGTGTAAAGTAATAAAATATAGTCTGGTCCATATGTACAAATCAAATCGAAATATTGATCAAACCTAAATCAACAAACAGCTCTGAAATCAGCCATGTAAGGTGGAGGGCTGGCAACCCACACTAATAACACAATATAGATAGCACTAAAATAATTATTTAAATATCCAGGTGAGGGGAAATGGGGACCATGAAATGCATAATAAGAAACATAATAGGAAACCAAAGCTGAAATTATAAAATCCGTATAAACCCTCAACAGTACTCAATTTCAAATTCAAACAAAATAGAAACATAAAAATGGTGAATCACACACTGACGCATAAATTTTTTTATTTAAAAGGGCTGGAAAGTCAGTTAACAAATCACCTGCCTATCCCCGGGCCATGGAAGAAGACAAGGCCCACTAGTGGTTCTTTTTACTGTGTAATAAAAACTTAGCCAACAATATTATTATCGAGGGCTTCTATGGTCAACCCCTGTGACCATCTAAATATATTACCCATTGACCACTAATCTCAGTTAAGGTCGTCAGTACACTGAAATGCTAAAGTAATTATAATAGGATATACAAACCAGTCAAAACAAGGCATACTCAACCCATAATCATAGTGTCAAAAACAAGTATATAATGTCATAGACAATCACATGTCTCAATAGTACGTGCCAAATACCAATATGATTCACCATTTAATTTTCTGAAAAACTTAACACTCAAACATGCATTTCCAAACAAAACCAAGTAAGTGTGAGGTCCCCACTCACTAGTACATAGTCTCAACACAACAATCAGAAAGCATAGCAAAGATCCAACCCACAACCCACAATCCATAACAATCAACACAGGTTAGATGTCTACAAAATATACCAAACATATAATCACTATCTATACAAGCCAACACATAAAATTAGGCAAATTCATATTTTCTGAAAATACATAGAAATCCGAAATTAGGTTGATAAATCCTCAACTTATATTTTTAACAACATAGTATTATTTATAAACCATATTTTATCATTTAAAATCAAAACATATTTTTTGAAAAAATTTTAAAAATTCTATATCTCACAAACGACAGGTCAAATAAGAAAACCAATGATATCATTATGTCTAGAACGTCGAAATTAGGTAACGGGATCGAAATGAAAATTTCAGGGTTCATACGGCACATGGCCGGACGGCAGCGGCGATATGGCAGCGAGTAGTCGGATGGTGACAGGACGGCGGTGGTGATATGGCTGCACATGGCGACATCACTGGCCAGCAGTCGGACTAGCGATGAAACTAGAAAACTCCTAACATACACAAAACAAGGTCATTTTCAACAAACCATATACCAATAGAAAGCTCTTAATGCTAGGACCACAATTATAGAGTCAAATCGACAATACCAAGCTGGAGTAGGCCGGAAATTGGAGGTTTTTCTGGCAAAAAATCCAAACTTTTGCGAGTTTAAGGGAGGTGCATCTAGCAGCTGATCATCGGGCTTCTTGCTGTCGCAGGTTGCTGTAGAGGTGAGGCAGCTTCCTATCCGATAGTGACGAAGGATGGTGGCCGGATGTGAGTCAAGGGCTTCTGGTGTGTCCGAACGGGAGAGAGACTCGGCAGTGACGGAGAGAGCGAAGGAAAAAGAGAGAGGAAGAAAAAAAAAGAAACAAGAAAAAAAAAATAAAAAGAAATTTTTTTTTTTAACAAATCCAACTACAAAACAAGAACATTTTGGCATTCGTCAAAACGACGTTGATCTAAATCAATAATTTAAAAATGAGTAAATAAACCCAAAAACTAATTTTTAAATTTTTAAAAATCTTAGTAAATAGGATTTAATTCTAAAAAATATGAAAATTTTAAAATAAATCCAAAAAAATCATATCTTTATAATGGATGCAAAATTATACTTTTTAACTAATAGATATTTAATTAAAAATAAAATATTATCTGAAAAAATAATAAACTATATCTTAAAATTATAAAAAATTAAACTATACTATATAATACTCATATACAAGCCTAAAAAGACTTTAAAATCACAATATCATACATACACAGTATTAATCACAAATACACTAAGAAAGAATGATTACGAAACTACTTTTAAGCATAAAACACGAAAAATCTGGGGTTTACATCCTACCCCTCTTAAGAAAAGTTTCATCCCGAAACTTTCCTTAAACGCAACAACATATCAACAGACACATCCATAATATCCCCAAAAGCGACCACAACATCCTAAACTCAATAATATCCTCAACACTGTAGATATCCTCCACCACCACAATATCAACAAACATAATAACAGTATCAAAGAATACGATAACAATATCAACAAACACAACAGCAATATAATCATAAAAGAAAATCAAGAAATATACTTAAAGGAAATAGAAAACTCACTAAGTAAAATAATGAGGCAATATACTTTTGACACCCTATGCAGGCTGGGTCTCACAATGATTGTGGTTTTGTTAAAAATTAACTATATACATCATTGTAGTCAAACACCACTGGGTCACTTATATTTTAGGCCATAGGTATAATACCTACTTAACAAGAAACCCTACCATCTCATTATATTTTTGTCAGCAGCCTTTTCTCTTATTTCTCTCTTTATGCTCGTGGGTTCTCTTCTCTCCACAAGGACACATGCAATTTTCTTCTTTTTCTTAAACTACATGCACAATTCCTTATGTTCTTATCAGAATGCGTGTTCGATTTCTTCTCTTTTTCTTTGGTGTGTGCGCAGGTGGTGATTTCTTCCTCTTTTGTTCATTTTCGGGCACAACTTGTTCTTTCCAATGAGTATTGGTGATTTCTCTTTTGTTTTCCTCATTGGGCATATGTATTTCTCTCTCCCGTATGTGTACATATTCTATGCTCTCTAGCTTGAGAAGCATGCATGACTTTCTCTCTCTATCTTATGAAGTGTGCACGACTTTCTCTCTTTATCTCAAGAAGTATGCATAAATTTCTCTCTACCTAGGGATGTGTGCATATATTTCTCCATACCTCAAGATATGTATATATGTTTCTCTCTCTACCTTGGGGTGTGTGCGCATCAACCACAAAGGATTCAATTTTCCTTTTTATTTTTTGATTGATTTCTATAACCATATTTTCACATATTTCTATTATACTTGGTTCGCTGCTATGGTTGTGAGATTAGAACATTTGATTTGGGAAGTTCTGAGGTAAGTTCCTATTGTGCATTAGTGATATTCAAGAGGTATTAAAAGGGTTCTATAGGGTTCCCTTCGACTTTAATCTATGATTTTTAGGCTATCACTTCAGCTAAATGATATGTGTTTATGTGTGATTTGGTAGTTCAGGAGCACATGACAAAGACAAAGTACTTCAAATTGAGTCGTCTACACATCAGGTGGAAGTCTATATTTCACTATTTTGATCAGAACTGCTTTCGTTTTACTAACTAAAATTTGAATCTATTTTGGTTTTGAATATGAGGCATATACCCTATTATGTGTGAAAATTATTATAGGTTCATCTATAATTGATGCATTATGAGGTGAGTTGTCTATGTGATGAGCCTTTCTGTTTTTAGAGTTAAATTTTCAGATGTGTAGGTATCCACCTAGATTTCAGTGAGTGTGAGCAGCAGTAAGACTTGTCCCCTTTTCTATCAAGTGTCTTGGAGAGGTTTGATGAATAATTTTTTCTGGTATGCCCTTAATTGACTGCTTAAACCCATCTTTATTATTTTAAATCCCTTGTGAGCTGATTTCTTTTTTAACTGACCCCTGAGTTTATTGAACTTATCCTGTATCTGAAAGTCAGCATGTGACCTTGACCGCTTAAACCCATCTTTACTGTTTTAAATCCCTTGTGAGCTGATTTCTTTTTTAACTCCCCCCTGAGTTTATTGAACTTATCTTGTATCTAAAAGTGAGCATGTGACCTTGATGAGTTTTCCTTTTCTTCCAAGTATCTTGGTGAGGTTTGATGAATAAATTTTTCTGTTATGCCCTTAATTGACAACTTAAACCCATCTTTATTGTTTTAAATCCCTTGTGAGCTGATTTCTTTTTTAACTGACCCCTGAGTTTATTGAACTTTTCCTGTAACTGAAGGTGAGCATTGACCTTGATGAGTGTTGATGTGAGAACTCCCTCCCTGGAGGAACAACTCAACTCAATTGGAAAAACCGTCTTCAACTCTCACATATAAGATATTGTCTGGGGAAAAAACACACACATCTCCTTAGTAAAACATATTCAATCCCTAGCTGCTGCCACTGGGATTCGAACCTTCACTCATTGTCTTTTTTTTCCTATAAAGAGGATGCCTTTCATAGCTGGCCTTTTATGTGAGGACCCCCTCCCTGGAGGAACAACTCAACTCAACTAGAAAATCATCTCCAACTCTCACATATAAGGTATTGTCTAGGGAAAAAATAGACACATCTCCTCAGTAAAACATATTCAATCCCTGGTTGCTGCCACTAGGATTTGAACAACCACCTATTGTCTTTTTTTCCTACAAAGAGGATGCCTTTCACCAATTTAGTTGGCCATTTATGTGAGGACTCCCTCCCTAAAGGGACAGCTCAACTCAACTCAACTCAACTCAACTCAACTGGACAAACCATCTCCAACTCTCATATATAAGGTATTCCCAAGACCTAATAAAATATATTCAATCCGTGGCCACTGCCATTGGGATTCGAATCACCATCCACTTCTTTTTGTTCTGACAAAGAGGATGCCTCTCACCAATTCAATTGCTATTTTAATTGGTGAGAGGTTTCCCCTTTGTAGGAATAAAAGGTAGTGGGTAGTGGTTCTAATCTCAGTGGTAGCAGCCAGGGATTGAATATATTTCACTGGGTCTTGGGATCGAGATGTGTGTGTTTTCTCCCCAGACAATACCTTATATGTGAGAGTAAGAGATGGTTTCTCCAGTAAAGTTAAGTTATTCCTCCAGGGAGTTGTCCTCACAATTGAGTTACACCCAAATGTGAGAGGGTGAGTATGTATTGTATTATATATATATATATAGAGAGAGAGAGAGAGTACGCTTGTCAATACGAGGTAAGTATATGGAATCCCAATAGAAGAGAATGTTACTTGCTTGAGTGGAGTGGAGTGGTATGGTTGAACTATGATTTATTGCCAGACATTGTGTGACTGGCAGGCTTATGTGACTAGAGAATGGATTGTGGTATGTGCTCATTTTATTGGTCTCGGATAACTCTGGCAGTAGGGGATATATTTATTTTTAAACTTTAAAACAAACAATGACAAAAGGCTTTTGATTTTCCTTTAGTAAGGATTACTTGAAAGTGATTTGTGAGCTGCCCTACTAGGTTTTTTAGTATAGTAACCTTTATGTTTTAGATTGAGTATGTATGAGATTATATACCTAATTGGCTAGCTTTCCATATTGAGTTTTTATATAACATGCATGGTACTACAGGTTTGGAGATATGTGTGTGCACTTTAGATGCATTGGATATCAAGTATTTTTAACTAACTATTTTATAACTGATTTTGTATTTGTCTCTATTCCATTGTTATTTTTTGTGACATTATGACTTTCACGGAGGTCCTAGTGATCTCACCCCCACCTTTTCTCCTTTTTGGGAGTAACTCGTGAGCATATAGTTATCCTTACCTGAGGTTGAGTTCTCAATTTTCTAAAGACTTGACTATTATATCTACACTACACGTTTATTTACTTGGCACCTCCCTTTTGGAAATGTTTTACTTGGTTTTGGATCCTTTTTTATATTTTGGACTTGACATTTAAGTTGTGGTTGAGATTTAAGTTGTGGGCTTGAGACCTGATTATCTTTCTAGGCTTGTGTTATGGACCTGACTTGTTTATGATGTGTTTATTTGTTTCATAGGTTATGATCTTGGCATCCCTTATTTGACAACATTAATAAAGATTCCAACAGTAATATATACTATAGTCTTGTCTATTATCAGATTAGGAATTCTGAAAAGTAAAAATGACTACAATGAAAATAAAAATTCTAACAACACTTGATAATTTTCTATCTATGTCCTGTTGCTTTTTATAGCAGAATTTCTGCTCCATAATCACTCGCATGTCTACACTTTGGCCTATTTTTCACAATCTCATGTTGTGTCTGCATGACAGTTAGCAAGTTATTTACGATAAACTGCACACCTAAATCTTGTGGCATTATGCCTACACGATAACCAATATTTATGATGAACAGCCCATAGCTTTGACTGGTTACTGGATGTAACGAGACTCTCGCTTCCATGATCTGATGATGAACTGATTAGTGTGTGGGTGAATCCAATTCCTACCTATATTCAATAATCCAACCGGTCGGATTTTGTTGTCCAACTAGGCAGACTTGATAGTCCGACAGGTTGGATTCTGTTATCCGACCCAAGCGAACTTGTCATGCCCTGGATCCCAAATTTTACGCAATACTTGCCATAAGCCCACTACATACACTGCCATAACATACGATATTGTATATAATAAACCTACAAGGTTAGTGGTACGAAGGTAAAGTAGAGATGGAGATAAAAGAATTACTCATAATATTGAGCAACCGAATTAAGAGAAGGCACAATGTTGTTCGGGCGACGTTGTAAAATGATCAGGTTTTGTACTATTTTCCAAGAATGAAATTCAAACAACGACTCGATTATAATCGAATACACTAAGGGAAAAAAAACTATGAATATAAAATGCTCCTTAGAATTACCTCGAGTACGATGGTTCAATCGTTGATTGCTTCTCACTAAGCTTGGGGATGAACTTTTAATCCTTATTCATTATTCATGTATTCAATGCCATAAATCTGGAAAAAGTCTACCAGGTGAGCGAACGGGAAAAATGTGCATAGAAAAAACAAATGCAATCATTTAAGCAAAGCATAGGTACTCTGGCACACAACAAACACTTGCATACTCATCATGGAAATTCAGCAAGGTCACAATCATTACACAATGCAACACATAATAGGGCAATCAAGACCGTGGCTAGGCTAGCAATGTCTCTCGGTCCTTCTGATGCTGGGAATAGAACTGGGATCCATCAGTGGCACTTCTATAAACAGCTCCTCACGTGTCTCTTGTTATATTATATACTGAAACTCGATCCGTCCTAATAGGACATGCACTCCTCTTGGCTCATTTCTATTGACGATGTCGGGACGTTAGGTGATGGTAGCTCCACCTACTCAATCCCAATTTTAGGATATCTTGTTTATTTGTATTATTTTTTTAAAATTATACACCTCGTCCATCCTTTATACCTCCCTTGGCAAATCCATATCGCACTACCATACTCGGAGAGCTCTCGGGATAATATAGGTCACCCTATGCGGTTGCGATGCTTGATTCTGTCTCATGCTTCTGAATACACCCAAACATTTCATATATACTTTCATTATTATAGTCACACAAGGCATATTTGACTAATGCATAACATAATTCACAACATAGCATATCAACAATTGTGTATGAGGCAATAGGCAACACACATTTAGTTCATAGAATACGCAATACTTTGGTTCATTGATTCGTATTTTTTTAATTAATCAGGCTCATACTTATTCATTCATGCTAGTAAACATTGTATTAAACAATCCACTCACGGTTTTCCAACGTTTGAAGTTCCCACACTTGATCCTCGATAGTTGGGCCGATTCCTTGAGGCCCATCAACTGTAGATATCCATCTACACATACATTTATAACCAAATGCTTAATGTCCATACTCAATACATAATTATGCCTCTATAACCTCAATATGATGCGTTTCTACTCGAAAATCAATACGAAACCGATTCGGATATTTTTTCTATTTTTTTATTTTTCTGAAACTTAATCTAAATATTTGACCTATCAAATCACATCAGATTTATGTAATCATAATACCATTACGTTTCTTATTATTTCTAGTATTTATTATAATTTTTTGGAATTTTTTTATTTTTTATTCTATTTTTTCCCAAATTTTCTACCCTTTCTAGCTATTTTTCTATTTTTTGGATTTTAATAATTTCGGACCAATGCCCATGAAACACCTGGCAAAATAAGACGCGTCCAGGCCACAATCTAGGCCTCCAAGATTGTGACACACACCTGCTCCATGGTGTGCCACTACACGGAAACTCGTTGCCTATATCCATAAGCGACATGTCGTCCAATCCTGCACCCAGCGACATGTCGTCCAATCCTGCACCCAACGACATGTCACACCTTGGCTAGAGCAGATGACCCGTTATTTGACTAGGTCATCTTCTACCTCTACCGAAACCCTAGGACCTGCAAACCCTAAGTTTCAAATCTCCAATTCTTCAATACATGTAATAATACCTCCTTAGATCACTACCTTCATGTATCCATTATCAAAACAAACCAAACAACACTAAAATCAATCATTTTAAACAACTAAAACTGTAGATCGAGGAAGGAGAAGCACTCAGGTCTTCGAGTTTAGTTCTTACCCAAAACCGGCCAAGAAGTAGCTAGAGATGACGCGAGACAAAATGAGTTTGCGAGGATAAGAGGCATTTTAAGAGCGATTTTCGGGAGAGAGAGGGGCTCGATACAGAGTTTAGACATCTGGACGAGTTTTACTGGATCTTATCCCGTTTCCTCAACGGCAACAGGCTGTGACCGGGAGAGGACAAAGCAGCAGCCTATCTGCGGAAGTGAACGACATCATCTAGGGCTTGAAATAAAATAATGTTATTTTAGAAAAATGGCACTTCCCCTCGTGATGGTTCAAAATGACAAGGCTGATTGTCGTTTTGACCAGCCACGGTCAAAATGTCATACCATCATCACATTTTGGACTCTATAATATTTTATTAATTTAATTTATTAATATTAAATAATTAATAGTATTTATTAATTGTATAAAATCATCAAAAATCATAAAAAATAGGATTCATCTCAAAAAATACACGGAAAACTTCTAAGGACTTATTATGAATAGTACTATTCATTAGTAATATAAAATTAATCTTTTCATAAATATATAAATTATTAAATATTTAAATATCTCCATCAAATATTCTCAGAAAACAACGAAAAATTTTAATTTTGTTTCCGAAAATTCTCAGAAAATTTCCTGATACATTTAAACCCTTAATGGACCTATCCAAGATCCTAGAGCACTAAAATTATTATGCATCTCATTTTTATAATTTTCAATTACCGATTTTATAAACATCGATAATTCTCGATAAAATTTAACTTCAAATTATCAAAATTAATCTATTATTCTTCATCAATCCACAATTCGGGCTAAGGTCCATTAACATTAAAAATTTTCGAATGGGCTTTCTGTCCCAAATGGCTCGAAAGTTTCGGATTCTCACAGAACTTGATAGTCAGACTAGTCGGATTTTGTTATCTAACTCGGCCAGACTTGACAGTCAGACTCGCCAGTCCAAAATCTCTAAATAGTTATGTGAGACCCAGCCTGTGTTGGGGATCAAGTGTGTGAGACCTTGATTTTTGTGTCCTAGAAGTCCCAAAGCCAATGCAGGCAAAATGACCATTTTACCCTTAAAGAAATGGATGTGCGATAGCCGAAAATGGTGCTTAAGATTCAATGCTCAATTCTGATTTTTTTTTCTCCTTTATTTCATTTCTTTCTTGGTTCATTTTTATCTTAAATAATAATCTTCTAAAACTAAGAGATAATTCCAGAATTTAATCCTAATGATTATCCCCTTATATCTAGTCTTAAAAGTAGAAAAATTAAATCCCATTACACCATATAAAAGGAGCAGTCGGCCATACCAAAAACATACAAAATCTTCACACAATCAAGCCCTACTTCCTACCCTTACTGCCAAAAATTTTCAAACATTCACCCTAGCCGAAATCTTTCATCCTTCATCATATTTTTGTGAATAATAGTTGTTGGAAACCTCTTTCCATCCTCTATTTTTCTATCTTGGTTTCATCATCAGAAGGTTAAATTCTCCATGTACTTTTTCTTACCACAATTTCTTAGGGTTTGGAGCCAAAATCTTTTGATTAATCCTTCAATTGGTTTCTATTATTGTTCCTTTTGTTCATATGATTGTTTGGCACCTATCCATGTTATAATATCAAGAATTAATCCTGTGAATATTCGTTATAAGAGAAATTGTCATGCCCTACACCCTCGCCCTATTGTTGTTTATTTTTGCCAATTGCTTTGTCTATTGGTTTCTGATCTTGTTCCATTTAATTAAATGTGTATTTGCACCTAATCTTTCTATATTATCATGAAATCGCAACCCCTAAATCCTTTATGCATGAAATCGCAATTTGTCCTATGGCCCTATCTTAGTACCGAAATTTGCATGGTTAATTAAGATGGTAAATCAGGTTCATTCTTGTTGTGCTCCTAGCTATCACATCACACATCCAAGGGGGAGGTTTTAGCAGTATCTGATCACTGGTTTCTGATAGATTTGGTGAGTGGAATTGGTAAGGAATTAGGATGTTCACTTGGTTATTGAATATGTATGCTTGGTATGGTTTTATCTTTACTTTATGGTTATATAGGTGGTTCAGATCCTCTTAATAGAGGAAAAGGATTAGCTACTTGTTCAGAGACAAGAAAGGTCGGATCTATACCTCATCGGTTTCTCTAAAGATCCTTATTGTCTGATTGATGAATTTGGTATTTCTCCATGTTATTGTGTATGCGCATGCTTGTTTATTGCATGCATGAGTTGAGGATTGAGTTATGATCCTTTAGGAAATTTTGGACCCCTGAGTTAGGATGTGAGTGCCTAATTCGGTTGTATTGTATGCATGTGACTTGTTGATTGTATTGTGGTATGATTGAGGATGCCCTGCTGTAATGTTATGCCTTGTACTTGCTTGTGTGTTCTTGTACATGTTTTTTTTTCAGGATCTTTTTTCGGTGGCCATTCAGGGTAAATGCTGATGCTCCTTGGGAGAGGAGAGGTTCTTACTGGTATGGGACTCGTATGGGTGGTAATCCCCAGCATGTGAGCACTGGATGCCTAATCCTTGTGTGGCTAGATGCTTTGTTCTGTGTGCTGGCAAGATGCCCTTATCCTTGTGTGGTTTGGATGCCTAGTCCTTGTGTGGCTAGATACCTTGTCCTATGTGCTGGCAAGATGAATACGCTTGCTAATTAGATTGTGTGCTAACCATTTACCTTTTGTGCAGAAAAGTTTTGGACAACACAGGTGGAAGGGGATGGCCTTTTTATTTATGAGATTGAATGATGAATTATCTTCCTGTGTACTTTTGGTTTTAGAAGTGTTTGTAGTCTACCCACAACCTATAAACTTTCAGCCCTATCCCTATTGTGATTGTTTGATGATTTTTTGACATCCCTTTAGTTGTGTAGGAAGATCTTATGTTGTTTGGGAGATATTTGTTTTGATTTCTACAGATCTTATGATGTTGTGACCCTACTAAGATTCTTGTAAACTCATTCCATTGTTTCACTAATTTTCAAGCTTAGGCACATCATTTGTTCGTGGTACTAGTGTGTGAGATCAAGGTTACACGGCGGGACGATATTCCATTGCATTCGCATAACTTCTTCTTGATTGCTTGCACATATAACATGGAATTTGATTGGACTGCTTTCTGGTTTATCAAATCCCTCTTGTTGTTGTTTGTTTCCGGAATTTATTGGAGGATTACTTGCTGGATTTTTACATTCCTATGAAATTTGTGTGTTGTGGTACCCTTGATTAATTATAAAGACTTTCGCTGATATTTTTATTCACTCCGTATGTTACCAAAATGTTTGTCCTTTATTATCATGCTTCAACCTTTAAAAAGCATAAAACAAGAATTTAATAAAATCTGAACTAGTGTGATTAAGCCTTGTAAGATTCATATAGGTCCTAGGTTAGACTTGTTTGGGTTTTACGATGGTAAGGGTCCTAATAGGTTGGGTTTGGATCCTTACAAGTTTGGTAACGAAGCATGGCTTAGGGTATATAATTTGTTATATGCTAACGTATTTTCTGGTTTTGTGTCTGTAGGAAGGAACATGTACATACACCCACAACTTTTGGGGTCATTGCCGAAAATATTATAACACTAAAATGATGGTTTGTAATGTTTGAATGCCATAATTAAATGAGTATCTTGCTGAGTTTTTATGTACTTTTGCATGCTATATGATTTGGTGTGTTTTGTTGCGTTTCCCTTATGATTGTCGAATGTGTGTATGATGTTGCATGTTGATTATGAATCATAGATGTGTGTGGCCGAATGTCCTTATATGTTAGCATGTGTGCCGAATGCATGTGGTTGATTTATATGATTGTCTAAAGCATGTGTTTTATTTGAGTGATTGTCGAATGTGTCTTTGCATGTAGGTGTGTGATTGCCGAGAATTGTGTGTACTTGTGTGTATGTGTGTTTTATTTTTTCAGCATATGCATATCGTCCGGTGTACGCCTCTCCATCAGGTACCACTTCTTTTCCTTAGTCCTGTAATTGGGTTATGTATTTAGTGACTCTATGTGCTTGTATAGTATGGCAAGGTAGAACACACCTAGAGATCGTCGGGGTAGGTATGAAGCTCAAGCCAAACAGCAACTTGTCGACCAGAATGAACCGAATGCACTAAATGAGTAGGGAGGGGAAGCAGAGCCTAAAAACCAACCTGAGGCACTGGCCATTCATCCCGTAATGGAACAAATATTGAATGTGTTACAAGGGATTGCTGCGAACCAACAGTGAATGAAAGCCCAATTCCAGAATGCTCCTGCATCTGCACCACATGTGGAAGATCCTAATCTTCCACTTGAACCTGTTCAGCTGGTTCATCCTAAGGAAGCTGAGAGACTTCTGGTAGTTATTAATAAGTCGTTGAAGGAAGCCTCTTAGCTGGGATGTAAAGATTTCAATGGTTCAGCAGGTGCCATTGCAGTTTGCGAATGGATCAAAACCCTATGCCGAGTGTCCTTGTTTCTACACATCTCTGATGATGGCAAGGTTACCATCGCCACATTCCTACTTGAGGGATAAGCCCTCGCATGGTGGACAGCCATGACTTTGCGGTTCGGGGATCATTTGCCTTTGTGGGAAGAATTCCGGCAGCATGAGTTTGACAAAATATTCTACAACCAATTCCACAAAATCGAGCAGCGACAAGCTTTCTATAAGCTTGAACAAGGCACCCGTTCGGTGCTGGAATATGAGAAGGAATTGAGGGAATTATCCTGACTTGCACTGGAGGAGGATCGCCCACCTTATCAGCTTGCGAGACGATGCCAAGATGGGCTGAGTACTGAACTCAAAACCATTGTGGGCACGACACCGGTGCAGAATTTGCAAGAATTTATTGTTGTTGTTGGCGTAGTGGTAGTTCCGAGGAGCTCTCTTGGGAGACTGAGGAGTCTATGCGGGAGCGTTACCCGTATCTGTTTCAGTAGTATGATACGTAACTTTCGGGGACGAAATTTTTGTAAGGGGGGTAGGTTGTGAGATCTGTGGTCAGTATTCCCCCCTCCCTCTCCATTTTTCTTCTTTTTTTTCCCTTTTCTTCACTATCTTCAAATACCTTCAGTATCAAAATCAACCGTTCGATCGTCGAACCGTTTATACCGTTGCGTTCGTCTCATCATCGCGAGTAACCGGCCGTTGGTTTCATCTTCATCGGACCACGGACGCGCGCAGATCGGAGGCCAGAAGTTCAGATTTTCGCATCGGAAAATCGTAGATCCCGGCCGATTGGAGGTGAGTCTTCAAATTTGGTTTTCGGATTTGTAGTCCTGGTGTTTGTAGCTTCGTTTTGATGTAAAAATTTTCGGTTTTGGATGAAGTTAGAATTTTCCGGCCGTCGCCGGCGACCGTTGACCGGAGACACTGTTCACCGTTGACTGCTGACGTTGACCTGACCGTTGACCGTTGACTTTGACCAAAAAGTGAAAACCTCCCCGTTAGGTAATTTCGACGTTCTGATCGCAATGGCGCGATCCGTTTTTCCATTTGATATGTCGTTATTGAGTTATAGTCATTTGAAAGTTAATATCCGTATGTTGAGTCTAACCGTAATGTTGTGTTCTTAGGAAGGAAATGGAGGTAACTACGGGAAGAATTATTCTAGTCCTAATCCTAATGGATCCATGTGGAGTTTGCAGCCATGACGATGCTACAACTGTGGTGAGATGGGCCATATTCAAAGGGAGTGTTCCAAACTGAGGCATATCATAGGCGCACCAAATGCAAGCCAAGGTGGGTTTGTCAATCCTACTAAACCACCAGCACACGCACCTGGAGACCCACTAAGCGGACCTACAAGTGAGCGCAGCCTAGACCAATGAGTTTATTCACTTTGACTGATGCCAAAGCAAGCCCTGATGTGGTGACAGGTACTATTTCTGTCTTTTCTCAAAATGCTAAAGGTTATTAGATCTCGGAGCGAATAGATCAATTTTGAGTCCAAGGATAGCACTTAGTTTAGATCAGTCTATGTCTCCCCTATCTCCTCCTATTGCAGTTCTGACTCCTTTGGGAGAGCAACTGACTTGTGATCTAGTCTATATCGGTTGTGTTATACGTATGGTTTTGAATATACTTAAAGTGAATCTAATTCCATTGGACATCCAAGAGCTGGATGTGATTTTAGGCATGGATTGTTTGGTGAAATATCAAGCCAGAATAGATTTTTTTACCAAGCATGTGTGGTTCATCCTTCCAAATGGTTCCGAGTATTGCTTTGAAGGTGATAGGCGAGTTGTTCCAACTTGCATGATTTCCTGGCTCGATGTGAAGCGATTGATCAGCAAAGGATTTGCTACGTACCTCGCGCATGTATATGACGTTTCAATAAAAATCTCAGATCTGGATTCTGTTCCAGTGGTTTGTGAATTTCCAGATGTGTTTCCAGAAGACATAGTCGAGTTGCCACTAGCAAGAGAAGTGGAATTCGGCATTGAACTAGTGCCAGATACGAACCCGATTTCCATTCCTCCTTATCATATCGTTCTTGCAAAAATGAAGGAATTGAAGAGGTAGTTGGAAGATTTGCTGGATTATGGTTTCATCTGACCCAGTGTGTCACCTTGGAAAGCAATTGTCTTGATTGTAAAGAAGAAAAATGGTTCGTTGCGACTGTGCATCGACTATCGACAGCTGAATCGTGTGACCATGAGGAACAAGTACCCTTTGTCGCGGATTGGCGACTTGTTCGACCAACTCCAAGGTGCAGCCATATTTTCCAAGATCGATCTCAGATCGGGATATCATCAGTAGCGTGTTCATGAGGCCGATATTCCAAAGACTGCACTCAGATCACGATACGGCCACTACGAATTCCTGGTTATGCCATTCGGTTAAAACAATGCTCTAGCAGTGTTCATGAACCTGATGAATTGAGTATTCCGAGTGTTTCTGGAAAGATTTGTGATAGTCTTCATCGATGATATTCTGAATTACTCAAAATCGGAAGATGTCGATGTTCGCAATCTGATTTTTGTCTGAAGCGCATAGTTCAAAGTTTTTTATTCATCCTGGTAGCACAAAGATGTACCAAGATTTGAAAGAACAATAGTGGTGGTCTAACATGACGCGTCACATTGCTGAGTTCATTCCTCATGCCTTGTATGTCAACAAGTGAAGATTGAGCATCAAAGACCCGTTAGTTTACTTCAGCCACTTCCGATTCCAAAATGAAAGTGGGAGCATGTCACGATGGACTTTGTGACCGGTTTGTCTAGATCTCAACAAGGATTCGATGCTATTTGGGTGATCGTGGATCAACTGACGAAATATGAACACTTCCTTCTTGTTCATATGAATGACACCCCCGAAAGATTGGTTATACGTTACTTGGATGAGATTGTTCAGTTATGTGGAGTGCTAGTCTCCATCGTTTAGATCATGACTCTTGTTTTACTTCACGATTTTGGAAGAAATTCTAGAATGTATTGGGTTCGAGATTGAACTTTAGTAAAACGTTTCATCCCCAGACCGATGGTCAATCTGAAAGAACGATTCAGACTCTTGAAGACATGTTGCGTGCATGCATAATGGATTGGAATACTGGTTAGGATCGATGTCTACCTTTGGAGGAGTTTGTTTACAACAACAGTTTTCATGTAAGCATTGGAATGGTTCCGCATGAAGCATTGTATGGGAGACATTGCAGAACTCATATTTTCTGGAATGAAGTAGGTGAGAGATGCCTAGATAATCAGGAATTGATTGATCTAGCAATGGAGTAGCTGAATTTGATTCGATAGAGGCTGAAGATAGCGCAAGATTGGCAGAAAAATTATGTCGATAATCGATAAAGGGAGCTGGAATTTGCGGTAGGTGACAAGGTGTTTCTGAAAGTCACCCCGTCGAAAGGTGTTCTTCGTTTTCAGTAGCAAGCTAAGCTAGCACCTCGGTACATTGGTCCATATGATATTGTTGAAAGAATCGGCCCTATTGCATACCGACTTGCACTGCCTCTGAACATTAAGAGCATCCACAACGTGTTTCACATTTTGATATTGAGAAAATATGTGCGAGACCCTGCTCATGTGCTTGAAGAACCACAAGTTGAGGTTGCTGAAGACCTATCCTACCCCGTACAGCTAGTTGCCATACTAGATCGGTCAGTTCGCCAGCTTCGCAATCGAAGCATGGCTATGGTACGAGTTTTTGGTGTAATGGCCAAGTTGAGGAAAATTCTTGGGAGACTGAGGAACCTATGTGTGCAAAATTTCCTTACCTTTTTCCTTAGGTACTTGGGCTGAAATTTCGAGGACAAAATTTTTTGAGGGGAGGATATGAGACCCCAATTTTTGTGTCCTAGAAGTCCAAAAGCCAGTTCAGGCAAAATGATTATTTTTCCCCTGAAGAAATGGATGTGTGATAGTTGAAAATGGTGCTGCAGGTTCCATGGTCATTTCCGATTTCATTTCTCCTTTATTTTATTTCCTTCTTGGTTCATTTCTATCTTAAATAATAATTTCCTAAAATTAAGAGATAATTCCAGAATTTAATCCTAATGATTATCCCATTACACCCTATAAAAGAAGTAGTCAGCCACACCTAAAGTCCCACACCAAAAACATACAAAATTTTCACACAACCAAACCCTACTTCCTACGCTTGCTGCTGAAATTTTTCAAACAGTCACCCTAGCCGAAATCTTTCATTCTTCATCAGATTTTTACGAATAATAGCTTGTTGGAAACATCTTTCCATCCTCTATCTTGCTATCTTGGTTTCATCATCAGAAGATTAGATTTTCTTTGTACTTTTTCTTATCGCAATTTCTTATGGTTTGGAGCCAAAATCCTTTTATTAATCTTTCAATTGGTTTCTGTCATTGTTTCTTTTGTTTATATGATTTTTTAGCACCTATTCATATTTTAATATCATGAATTCATCCTTTGAATCTTCCTTATAAGAGAAACCGGCATGCCTTATACCCATGCCTTATACCCTTGCCCTATTATTGTCGATTTTTTCCAATTGCTTTGTCTATTGCTTGTTCCTTTTAATTGTATGTCTATTTGGCACATAATCTGTCCATATTATCATGAAATCGCAATTCTTAAATCCTCTATGCATGAAATCGCAATTTGCTATATTGCTCTATCTTAGTACCAAAATTTGTATGGTTAATTGGGATGGTAAATCAGGTTGATTCTTGTTGTGTTCCTGGCTATAACATCACACATCTAAGGGGGAGCTTCCTGCAGCATCTGATCACTAGTTTCTAATAGGTTTGGTGAGTGGAATTGGTAAGGAATTAGGATGTTTACTTGGTTATTGATTATGTATGCTTAGTATGGTTTTGTCTTTGCCTTATGGTTATATAGATGGTTTGGATCCTTTTAATAAAGGCAAGGGATTAGCTACTTATTCAGAGACAAGAAAGGTAGGATCTACACCTAATCGGTTTCTCCAGAGATCTATGTTGTCTGATTGATGAATTCAGTATTTATCCATACTATTATGTATGTGCATGCTTGTTTATTGTATGCATGAGTTGCGGATTGAGCAATGATCCTTTAGGCAATTTCGAACCCATGAGTTAGGATGTGAGTGCCTAATTCGGTTGTATTGTATTCATGTGACTTGATTATTGTATTGTGGTATGATTGAGGATGTCTTGCTGTGATTTTATGCCTTGTATTTGCTTGTGTGTGCTTGTACATGTTTGTGTGTTAGGAACTTTTTCTGGTGGCCATTCAGGGTAAGCATTGATGCTCCTTGGGAGAGGAGAGATTCTTACTGGTATGGGAGTCATATGGGTGGCAATCCTCAGTATGTGCACGCTAGATGCCTAGCCCTTGTATGGCTAGATGCCTTGTCCTGTGTGCTGGCAAGATGTCCTTATCCTTGTGTGGTTTGGATGCCTTTATCCTTGTGTGGTTTGATGCCCTTATCCTTGTGTGGTTTGGATGCCTAGTCCTTGTGTGGCTAGATGCCTTGTCCTATGCACTGACAAGATGAATGGGCTTGCTGATTAGATTGTGTGCTAACTATTTATCCTTTGTGCAACAAAGCCTTAGACAACACAGATGGAAGGGGATGACCTTTTTATTGATGAGATTGAATGATGAATTACCTGCCTGTGTACTTCTGTTTTTAGAAGTGTTTGTAGTCCACCCACAACCTATAAACTTTCGGCCCTATTCTTATTGTGATAGTTTGATGATTGTTTGACATCCCTTCAGTTGTATAGGCAGATTTGATGTTGTTTGGGAGATGTTTGCTTAGATTTCTGCAAATCTTATGATGTTGTGACCCTACTAAGATTCTTGTAATCTCACTCTGTTGTTTCACCATTTTTTAGGCTTAAGTACATCTTTTGTTCATGGTACCAGTGTGTGAGATCAAGGTTGTACGGCGAGATGATATTGCATCACATTCGCATACCTTCTCCTTGATTGCTTGCGTATATAGCATGGAATTTAATTGAACTACTTTCTAGTTTATCGAATACCTTTTGTTGTTGTTTGTTTCCGGAATTTATTGGAGGATTACTTGTTGGATTTTTAGATCCCTATGAGACTTGTGTGTTGTGGTACCCTTTATTAATTATAAAGACTTCCCTTGATGTTTTTATTCACTCCGTATGTTATAAGAATGTTTGTCAATTATTATCATGCTCCAACCTTTAAAAACATAAGACAAGAATCAAATAAAATCGGAACTAGTGTGATTAAGCCTTGTGAGATTCAGATATGTCCTAGGTTGGGCTTATTTGGGTTTCACGATAGTAAGGGTCCTATTAGGTTGGGTTTGGGTCCTTACAAATTGTGTTACCCAATCCCACATAAGAAATGAGAGAGGGAGGTCTTGGGCTTAAATATGTTGTATGAATGGATCATTTGTAACAAGATATATTTTTTGGACCATGCGAACAGAAACCCAAACGAGCGTTGCAAATGTGATCCCCCATATGCACATTCATGTCAAGACTTGCTAGGCTGAGGGTCCGTGGACTGGGCCATGACAAATGGTAGTAGGGCCAATCTCACTCCCTCTTCCGTGTGTAGATGTGAGTTTGCATTTGAGCTGGTGAGTTTGGGTCCATCAGTTGAGTTTGAGTTTGAGTTTGGGCTCCCTTCGTGACAACATGAGGTCTATAAGAAAAAAATAATATGAGTAGAGTGTCAAGTGTGTTACCCAATACCACATCGAAAAATAGTGGGGAGGTCTTGAGCTTATATGTGTTGTGTGGATGAATCATTTGTAACAAGATATATCTTTTAGGTTATGTGGACTTGCATATGTGATTCCTTATGCGCACATACATGTCTAGGCCTGCTGGTCCGGGGGTCTGAGGGTAGGGCCATAACAATAATCATGGTCCGATCCTTAGAGCCCTAGCCCAATGGGCCAAGACATGTATGGGATGACATGTGTAATGCTTAATTGGACTTCAAACCATATAGCCCAAAAGATATATTGAATTTTTATCCAATATTCAGTCACAAAGGTGAATCAATTGGTATGGAAATTGAGTCATGTTTGAAAGAATAGGGGATTAAAAATATATTATGCTGACAGTGGATAATGCTAGCTCAAATGATATTATAATAGGTTATCTTAAAAGGGAAATTGATAAGTGGGGCACTTCTATTTTCAAAAAGAATTTTTGTATGTAAGGTGCATTGCTCATAATGTCAATTTGATTATTACACATAGTTTAAAGGATGTAAATTGGACACTTGAGCATGTCAATTTGATTATTACACATAGTTTAAAGGATGTAAATTGGACACTTGAGCATATAAGGACTGTTGTTCATTATATTAGGCAATCTTCTAGTAGGATTTTTAAATTTAAGCAGTGTGCTGAAGTAGAACAAATTATATATGCTCATTTATTAAGTAATTATCCAGGTATTTTATGATAAGGAGATATTATTTTGTAATATTTTATCTATCTTTTGATAATCTAATCCTGGAATCTGAATTTGAGACATTTGTAGTAATTTAGGGGGATATTAGAGCTAATAACGATCGAATCATGAAGATACATTCGTGACCTCAAAGACTTGTAGACCTTACCTAGAGACGCTTAATTATTCAGGAAATGATATATTCAAGGCTTTAGATAATTATGTTTGATTTGAAACTTTGCATACTATCCTGCGTCATCTATTTTTGCATATATAAAGTCCTCGATCGTATGTTGCTAGGCATCATCACCTTATATTCTAGCATACTTTTAAACCTTTTTGCGATGTGTTTTACAAGCACTTCTAGCTAAGCATTTTAATCTAGTTTTAAAAATTAAATGTCCCAAGCCCTCTGCAAGGCTGATTCTTACTTTCAATAAAACGTTCTTTTTTTTTATCTTACCTTTTGCAAAATGCTATAAAATCATAACCTATTGTTTCTGATCAATTCGATGGGTTAGTTTCTTAGTATCAAAACCGACTATCCATTTGCTTATAGTAAAGTGACTCCTCTGATGAGTGACACATCTGAGGTGAATTAGAGTTTAAGGACCCAAATCCCATATTCCAAAATTTTCCCCTAATGGGACCTTTACCGCCGTAAAGCCCAAACAAATCCTAACCAGGATGTATTTGAATCCCACAAGGCTTATCCATCTAGTTTCAATTTTAGCATGTTAATTCCTTTAAGATTTTAAAGTTTGGAGCATGATAATGGACAAATATTCCGGTGCCATACGGAGTAAATAAAATATCAGCGGAAGTCTTTAAATTTAATCAATGAATCCATAACACACAAGTCCCATAGGGATCCAAATATCCAGAAAATAACCCCCAACATAGTTCGGAAACAACAATCAGAGGAAACTTGAGAAACCAGAAAAGATAGTCCAAACAATGATCATATAGTATGCACAAGCAACCAAGAAGATAAAAATATACAAATGTGATGCGATATCGCCCCGTCGTGCAGCCTTAATTCTCACACACTGGTACCACGAACGACAAATATACCTAAGCCTGAAAAATTGATGAAAACAACAGGATGAGATTACAAGAATCTCAGTAGGGTCACAATATCATAAGATCTACAGAAATCTTAAACAAACATCTCCCAAACAACATCAAATCATCCCTACACATTTAAGGGTATTATGAAATTCAAGAAATCAATCCACGGTTAGGGCCGAAACTAAGGCTAAGGATAAGGCAAGTAAATCATCAATCAATCTCATCAACAAAAAAGACCATCCCCTTCCACCCATGTTGTCCAAGGCTTCGCTACACAAAGGGTAAAAGGGTTAGCACACAAGCTAATCAGCAAGCCTATTCATCCTACCACACAAGGACAAGGCATCTTGCCACATAAGGACAAGGTGTCTAGCCACACAAGGACCAAGCATCTAGAGTGCACATACTGAGGATTGCCACCCATACGACTCCCATAACAGTAAGAACCTCTCCTCTCCCTAGAAGCATCAGCGCTTACCTCAAATGGCCATCGGAAAAGGATCCTGACACACAAACACGTACAAGCGCACATACAGAAAAGCACATAGAACAATACCACAACAGGGTATTCTCAATCATGTTAGAACACAATCAACATGTTCAATGCACACAACACATGCAAATTAGGCACTCATAACCTAACTCAAGGGTTCGGTATAGTCTAGAGGATCACATCTTAATCTGCAATTCAAGCATACTCACTACAATATATGCGCATACAATACTTATCATACATGTAGGTACCGAAATTAACAAGAAAATAACAAGGATCTCTGAAGAAACCGATGAGACATAGATTCTACTCTCTTGTCTCTGAAAAATAAGCTATTCCTTTGCCTTTATTCAAGGGATCTGAACCACCTATAACATCATAAGGCAAAGACAAAACCAAACTAAGCATGCATACTCAATAACCAATTGAATACCATATTTCCTTACCAATTTCACTCACCAAACCTATCAGAAACCAGTGATCAGATGCCATAGGTGCCTCCCCTTTGGATGTGTGATGTGATAGCCAAGAACTTAACAAGATTCAATCTAAATTACCATCCCAATAAACTATACAAATTTCAGCACTAAGAATAAGTCACAAGACAAATTGTGATTTTATGCATACAAGGTAATAGGTTGTAATTTCATGTTAACAATGAAGGATTAGGTGTTTGTAACATGTACAACCAGAAGAAACAAGATCAGAATCTAATAGCTTAATCAATTGATCAAGATAGGCAACAAATAGGGCAAAAGTAGGGCATGCCGATTTCATGTATAGGGAAGATTCAAAGGATAAATTCATGATTTTACATCATGAAAGGATGCTAAACAATTATACGAACAAGAGGAATAACAATAGAAATCAATTGAAGGCAGAATCACAAAATTTTGAAACCTAATCTCGCTGAATTAAGACCTAAATTACAACAAAGAAAAACTAATCTCCAGACAAAAAACCCTAGATATTTGGATAGAGGATTGAATGATCTTTCCAAAAAGCTATTATTTGCAAGAATCCAACAAATAGTGAGAGAGTTATGTCATTTTGAAGTTCAAGTATATTTCGGCAACAATAGGGAGGTGTAGGGTTTTTGGTTAGACGAATTTTGTATATTTTCTGTGTAAGATTTATGTGTGGCCGGCTTCCTCTTTATATAGGGTGGTTATGGGATTAATTTTCCTACTTTAAGGGTTATATTAAGGTAAGATAATTATCAGAATTAAATTCTGTAATCATTTTTCCTTAATTTTAGGGATTTTATTTTCTAAGGTAATTATCAACCAATAAAGAACCAAATGAAAGGAATTAAAATTAGAAACAATCACTAGACATTCCTTACCAATTTCGGTCATCACATATCCTTTTTTTCAGGAGCAAAATGGTCTTTTCACCTGCACTAGCTTCTGGACTTCTAGAAGTCAAAATTTGGAATCTCACATAGAGTGAATCGATCAAAACCAATGAGTGATACACAAGACAAGGTGAGGGAGCTTAAGGATTGACTACGTTAGCAATCCGAGGGTTGGATATCGAAGGGAAGGCGAACGAAGGTGCCTCTAGTCGTACTGAGACCCTGGAGTGCTACGGTAGTATCTAAAAGTCTTTTTAGAGGTTTTTAAGCAAGAAGGCAGTTTCCAATCTTCAGTGACCCGTGACCATGGATTGGTGACAGACGACGACCAAGACTAGATAATTCCATCAATTCAACGTTCTCTTTTAATCATCAAGCTTTCACTTTCAATTCTCAACAATCTTAACAATTGACATTTTGCATCTACACTATTTTTTAAGGTGTTGAGGGCATGACATAGTAACAACCAACATAGATCACACTTTATCCCAGTTCTTTAAAGGATTTGACCCTACTTCCACTTGCTATCTATCAAGAAGAACATGTATTTAATTTGAGTGACCATCAAAACCACATCAAGACCATTTTACACGTTGACTACCTTGTTTTTAGATCTTCATATGTTACTTCCAATGCATATTTTGACAAAGTCAATAATGTAACAAGTATTTTAAAAGACTTACAAGAGTCAACTAATGATATCGATGACAATACCTTATATCTGAGTTGAGTTGGAGATTTGTTGCTCCAATTGCGTTGTTCCTCTAGGGAGGGAAACTCACATATAAGATATTGTCTAGGAAGAGCAATGAATCTCTCTAGCCCAAGGTCTAATGAAACATATTTAATCCTTAGCCACTGTCACTGGGATTCGAATAGCCACTCACTGTCTTTTGTTCCTAAAAGGAGGACGCCTCTTATCAATTCAATTAATTAGCTAAATTGGTAAAAGGCATCCTCTTTGCAATAACAAAAGGCAGTGGGTGGTGGTTCGAATCTTAGTGACAGCAATCGGGGATTAAATGTGTTCTACTAGGCCTTCAGCTCGAGAGATTCATTGCTCTTCCTAGACAATATCTTATATGTAAGTTGAGTTGGAGATTTGTTATTCCAGTTACATTATTACTCCAGAGAGGGGGTCCTCACATTAGTTCTAGTGGAAGAGTCCTTGATCATTTTATCATTTTAGGAACTCTTTATCTCCTAGAGTTATTCAACTTGCAGATGATAGTCAAGGAAGATTTGCAATCATTAGATAATATTGAAAATGGTTAATTCTATTCAAATCTTTGTTAATATCAGAGTTATATTTTTTTATTATGTCCCTTCATTATATTTAATGTATTATTTTTATGTTTATTTTTTTAGATTTGAATAATATCATAATAGAGTCAATGAATATAGATTTTTAGAATTTATTTTGCTTTATTTTATCTCAGTAAGATTCTTCTAAAATTCTTTAGTTTTAGTTATGTTTAATTAAATATTTTTAATTTTTATTTCTTATTATGTTAAATTCTTTTAACATAATAGGCGGTGGTAACATCTCCAAATAATCCAGTATATGGTTTGGTAGTACAGATGATAGGTTTGAAAAATTCCAACCACCATCTGTCGTGCTCATTCCAGCCACTTAGCAGCCTTGATCTGCTTCAGAAATTGGGATACAAGTAGTAGTCACTTAGGAGGTTGTTAAATCATGCTAGCAGTCTATCCAGAAACAAACACATTGTCCACAAATTACAAATATCTTTCCAAAGCCATGAATCTCCGCCTCTAGCTATAGGTGTTCTGCAATCATCCCTATTCATGTATGTCCCATGAAAGAGGTGTACCCACGTATTATCAAACTTACAGAAAATTTTCCAAGCTAGCTTCATTAGAAAAGCATCATTTTGAAATTTTGTTGATCTACGACCACCACGACCCAAGCCTCCACTAGACTTTGGCTTGCAAACTACCTCCCACGCAACCAAATGGAAACCTTTGGTATTCCTACTTTGTGGCCAGATACATCTTGTACAAGTTTTTTCACTTTTTCCTACAAGGATGCATTAGTGGAATGCCTCAGATATTTCCCAAGTCGTTGAAACACCTGAAACCAAATGCAGCAATAATTGCTTGCTGCTGGTTTATAGTTGTATTGGGCGAGAAAAATATATCATTAAATTTTTTATTGATATTATAAAATTCTTTATATTACTTATTTTTTAAGAAATTTTATTATAGTTGTTAACTTAATATTTTAAAATAATTTTTTTATTGGATATTGGATATTGGATATTGGATTTTGTTGGTTTTAAAATTTTAAATTATATTATATATTATATATATATATATATTAATTATTTAATAATAATAATAATAATATTAGGTTTGGCCGAATAAATTTTAATATAAAAAAATTAGATTATATATAGAGATAATTTATTTTTTATTCTGAATTTTTTAAAATTTAGTCTATTAAAGACCAGATTAAAATAAATTTGGTTAATTTTATTTGAAATAGACTGATCTTTAAAATTATTAGGTTTCTTCAGTGTTTTTGGAACCAGAAAACACAACAATTGACTTGACTGACAATCATATCAACAAGTCTCCGCTCAAACTAGTGGAGAAATAATAATATTTATTCATTCATAATTAAATTAAATATTCTATTTTTATTTTAAATAATAAACATTTTTAAAATTTTGAACTGTATGTTTAGTTAATAATTACAGTAATTCTTGGTTATGCAGGACAAGTCCTATCTCAAGCTGTTACTCTTCCGAATCTTAAAAGGATTGGGTGATGAGGAAAGTCTCAAAGTCTTCAAAAACTGTGTGATAAGAGGAAGGTCCTGGGTTGGAACAAACTGAGACTAGTGCATGAAAGGGAAGACAATGAGGTGTAGAAACAATATATGCCCAATCAAAGCTTAGCAAATAACAAGATGGTGCAAGAGGTAGCCAAATCCTGTACATTAACTCAAGTGACAATGTTCTGAGCTCTGATATCACCACTGCCAAACATTAATCAGTCGTTTTTCATCTAAAACTGGAAAGAAAAATAAGAAATAAACCAGTAAAGAACAGACCTCTCCCCACCCTATCACCCATCCTACATATATTATAAACAGCTCATACAGAGGCAAATCCAAGAATTTAGAAGTTTATAAGCAAAAAATGTATAACTCCTCAGTTTATATATTATATATCCCCTGACTCTCTCTATAATCCACACAAACTTTGTTTTCTCTCAAGTCTTCCTCCTCTCCAATCTTGAACCTGGGTAATCACTGCGATCCGTGTCAGAATTCTCCTTCTGGGAATCCATTTCCATGCTACCCCCTCCTTGAGTCCTTCGATGCCTTCGATCCTGGTGATCAAATAAAGAAATCAACTCCATAACACTCAGAACTGAGCATGTTTAGAGCCAGCAAAGAAAGAAACACCAGCAGCACAGGTTTTGTCAGTAAGTTTAAGCAATCATGAGAAATTGTGCAAGTCCTGTAGAAAAAGGAAGAATTTTGGCAGCATAGATTTTTCGTAATTGCAAGGTTACATGCATATTTGTTCTGCAAAACTAAATCCAAGAACCAACCTCTCGCGGTATAGGATATTCCTCAGACTCGAGCATCCGAACAACTTGGCTCATCTTAGGTCTTTTCTCAGAATCTGGATCAACGCACCTTAAAGCAGTCAAGAGAGCCCGTTTTAACGCTCTGGTTGATGGCCTAACCTCAATGTTTGGGTCTACAACTTCGTCAGATCGCCGGCTTCCAACCATCATTTTCAGCCAATCAACAAGATTTACCTGCAAGGAACATGGATTTTCTGACCAATTCTATGCCAAAAAGTTGTTTTGATGAAGCAAGACATTCCGGAGATATTCATACTAGCTATTCTAACAAAACATATAACGCACAACCCCATGCGGAAAGACAAGAACTGGATACCTCATGCGAAGGACGACCATAGTCCACTGGATCTCTTCCAGTAATTGCTTCTAAGAGCACAACCCCAAAGCTATAAACATCACTTTTTTCGTTCAAAAGGCCAGTATTTGCATACTCAGGAGCGACATATCTGCAAGCATTCATTTTGCAAGAGGAAGCAGGAGATGAATTTCCAAGTAACAAAAAGAGAGCAGTCAGTTTTGTGGCAGCATTATCACAAATTTCAGAAACTACTCACCCAAATGTCCCCATAACTCGAGTGGTAACATGACTTTTGCCAGCTCCCAATAACTTGGCCAGGCCAAAATCAGAAACTTTGGCATTAAAATCATCATCAATCAATATATTGCTTGATTTAATGTCTCTATGGACCACTTTTGGTTCAATCGCCTCATGCAAATATGCAAGACTGCAAGAGAGATAGATATCCAGTCACATTGGGACATGATACCAAAAAAAAGATGCACATGAATTGACTTACGCCTTAGCTGTGCCAAGAAGGACCTTCGTGCGGGCCTCCCATGTAAGATAACCATGCTGATGCATAGCTCCATGAAGCCATTGTTCCAAGTTTCCATTATTAACATACTCATACACCAGCATCCTGCGACGATTATTATATACATGACATGAGATGACCTAAAGATAATAATTATGCAATATCTGCAGAAGCACCAGGTAACTGACATCTTCAAACATGAATACTGGACTTCCTATTGAATAACGTGCTACTGTTTGTTAGTTTTGTATACTCTATAAAAGAAAGAACCAGACATGATAAGAACTCTACCTCTGTGTTCCCTCTATGCAATATCCCAAAAGACGAACCAAATTCTTGTGGCGTACATGGCCAATGGCCTCAACTTCCACCCTAAATTCTTTTTCTGCTTGCCCCCTGAACAGAATAATAAAAGTCTGGCCAAGTAAGATAACTTTGCATAAAAACAACCTGTTAACCCATTGAAAGAAAACGTAGAAAATTTGTAGCTACTTCCAGACTCACAAGTTGTTCAGGATCTTCTTGACTGCCACTGGGGTACCATTGATCAAATGTCCCTGATAAACAATTCCATATCCACCCTCGCCAAGCACGTTGTCTTTAGAAAACTTGTTTGTCGCCAGTTCAAGATCTCTCATTGTAAACCAGTGTCCCCATCCCAAATGGGAGAACTCTGGGAGGCCAGTCAGAGGGGAAGGAGCAGTGATGGGATACGAAGATGAAGGTTTGTAAATTGTTACTGAGCCAGAACTCCCATCTTCACCTGATTGTGATCCTCCATCTTTTTCTAGATGAAGAAAAGAACCTGACTGACTGCTATTATCTCCCTTCTTTACTTTCCCAGTACCAAGATGGACCAAGACTTTATCTGATTCTTTATCATTAGACTTGTCATGAATGGTTAGAAGAATACCATCATGAGGCGCAAATTCGTTAGTAGATACTTGTTCCACCTTGACTTCCTTAATTTCTTTTGAAACAGTGGGGATTTGGCTGCCGGGAAACTTGTCTCTATCTCTTCCAGATTTCTTTCTTTTAGTCAAACAAAATGACAATACAGAGAGGATAATTACAATAAATAAGGCAACACAAATCCCAACTATTTCCCAGACCTTGAGACCAAGAATGGCCGTTTTCTTGGACATCTCCGTATTAAGATCATTGGCCATTGTCCTGGTTTGTCAGGTGTCCAAAACTGTCCAAAACCTGCATGATTGACATAGAAGCTTACTAAACTTTTGCGAGTTTAAAATCTCCAAGGAATATGTAATGATGAAAAAATTTCCATAAAGAACAAAAAATGACTGCAAAGATCGATTAATTATACTTATTAAACCATTCAAAGGAAAACAAAAAAGGAAAAGAAGAAACTCTACATATACACACTTCAATGAATAGATCACATCATACAATTCTTCTAGAGTAGCAAGAATTCAGATAAACGAAGAACTGCCATTACCATGGCATGCTTTCATTAGCTTACCTCTCTGCTATGAACTTGACAAGAGCAGACCTTTAAACCTTAGATCTTTAAGTCAACCAACCATATCCACAGTACAGATCCCAAATCCCAGAGCAAATCAAAAGCAGGATAATCAATGCCTAAACACAACCCATTTGCAGGAAACAGAAATGAAGGTATTCGTGAGAGGAAGAGAAAAGCTATATAGCCAAAATGAAGCTGATTTCGTTTCTGGGTCCTATCAGTTGAGGCAATTTAGGAGAAAGGCAAATACAAATAGTGAATGTAAGCTGGGGTGGAGTTTTCCGTGCACCCAGAGCCAAAAATGACAGCAAGAAAAGGCCTTTTTGTTGTTGGTTGTGGCGAAAGGTAGTAAAAGTTGAAGTACATGGGCAAAAACGTGGAGAAATGAGGAATGGGAAAGAGAAATGATGAGCTAGCGGAGGTTGGTTCTCTGTATAGACAGGTGGGAAAGATAGATAATAAGAGAAGACGAAGAAGGAGCAGCAGAAGGGGTGGAGTTATCAGTGGTAGGTGATAAGTTCAGATGACTTACATTACAAACACATCCATAAAAAACATCACAACAACATATATTACATTACATTACCCTCCACAGTACAGTAGTAAAAGAGAAGGAAGGAAGGCAATGGATGGAAATGTGTAAGGTCTCTCTCTATCCCTCTGTCTCTTGGGATTTTCTTATAGTTAGCTGTTATGAACATGACTGCTCATCGGTTATTTACTGTTACAAAAATAGGTTACCGTGGAGGTTTTTACATTTGCATTTGCTTATACCCCCTTTCTTTCCTTTTCTGTGCATTGGCCATTGGGTAAGTTCTCTGTCATTATTGTCATAAACAGAAATCTTGTGTAGTTTGCTTTTAAAAATGGAGAAGAAAAAAAAAGAGAAGCAGCAATTAGGTGATTAGTTGATGATTTTAATTAGTGGGTCAAACATCTCAATTAAGATAGGGAAGTGGGGAGTGATGGGTAAGATGTTAATTAAGATAGAAAAGAAAGGCAATTAATGGTATTTAAAGGTGTGAGCTCTGTGTGTTAATGGCTAATTACTTGGTCAAAATGAACAGCACTGCATTCCAGGCCACTGTTTTCCAGAATTGCTTTGGTCAAATGAACATAATTACGATTCTCTTCAGATATCCTTGAAAAAAATGAAAACAAAAACATAAAACAGAATGACTTGCCTAGTGTTTCATCTGCTGATACGTTTCCATGAGTGGACTTTCTTTTGTTCTTTGCATGTTCATATCTGCAGAGATGTCGTGTAAACTCATGAAGCCACGAGTAGCAGGGTTGGAAACTTGGAAAGCTACAAAAAAGAAAGTTCTTCTCTATGGCCCTGCAGATAGCTTGATGCCCTTTTATCTATAATTGTTAGGCAGGTAATCAAGGAAGAAGCTCTGCTATTTTCACAAAGAAAAAAGAAAAGAGCATCTGAGTTCACTCACGTTTCTGCTCATATCATGAGAAAATTGACACAAAATGGCACACACTGAAGAAAAAAGTGGCATAAAAATGGTGGGTTGGTCCATCTTTTTCAGCCAAATCTTATCATCTTTTTTGTCAGAAACTGATGAAAAAGCTATTAACATCCAGAGCTCTTTTTCTTCCCTTTTGTCCTTCCACTACAACCTTATTTCATGTAGTGTCTACCTCTTTCTTATCAATCATACTGGATTTTAAAAGTGATCAACTGAGACCTTTACTGATCAACTTTTTTGATTGCTAGTATTAGAGTATGATTTTCTGTTTGTCTGATAGAGGCTGCTCATTCTTTTGGTCTAGAATATTTTTCTACCACTGAGACCACCAGATCATTTGATTATGGTATGATGTCTCCCTAATTAACATGACTACTCTGCACACAGGATCTATCAGCTTGTTGGCTAGTCTGTGTATCTTCTGCTATTAGACAAAGAAACTCTAACAAACACAAGGTCTAGTTTTAGTTTTTCTTTTTACAGAAAATGGAGGTGGGAGATTGGTGGGTTTTGCTCCTACAAGCAAAGTCTTCATTTGTTGCATATTGCAAACAGGATTTTAAGGATGAAACACCAGGCCAAGAGCAGTCGCTGTCATGCAGGATAGCTGAAATGTTAGATTGATCACAGGTTAAATGAGCAGTGCTACTTATCATAAAAGAACACATCTACCAGACAACTTGGACGACAATTTGACAGGTAAATGTCTTTAGAAATGAAAGGTATAGGGCCAGAAGATTAAGAAACAGCCAGAGATGAAAATAGTAAAAAAAAGAAAAAAGGAAACTTTGAACTAAGCAGATCACACTTTTTTATTTATTTTCACCAAATCTATCTTTTGCTTTATTTTTCCTGTGACCCAGTAGGTGTAAATTTTGGATTTCATATCATTCCTGTGATTCCGGCAACAAGGCAAACTTTGAGTAATAAATAATACTCACAGACTCAGCAGTAGAAGCAATGATTTGCTTGTTTTGAGGCTTTAACCAAGCATGCATGCAACAAGTAATATAGGGATGATATAGATCAACATCAGGAGACATGTATGGAAACTTGCATAGGCCTGTAACTAGCAGGCCCCTTGATGTGAGAGCCCCCTACATGTATGTACAAATTCCAGGTTTGGCTGTGCCTGCTTTAGTCAGCAACTCAATGGCTCCTTCATCCATGGCCTTGTTTATTGCATTAGGTGCCCTGTCATGTGAAGACTTTGCAGGCTTCAGAAACAGGATATATTATATTATGTTTTAATCCTTGGAATGAATTGCTGAACAGAATCAATGATGCAATACCCACAGAGATATTATGGGTCAGTTACAAAGAGCATTACTGGTTATTTAGCATCATCATTATCCAAAACAATCCTTCCAAACTCAATTATAGGGATGGTGGCTGAGACAATTGTGACATTGAGATGATCTATATCTATCTATATATACATATATAATAGAAGAATATCGCTAATGATTGTAAGATTAATCTCCTTCTAAATTTCGATTGTCACCTGTTAACAGATAATTATCCTAATAACAGAACAAATTTTATTCAAACTCAACCCAGGTTTGAACAAAGCGGGGCATGAGAAACAGTTTCCCAACCATAATTAATATGGTATGAACAATTAAACTCAGGAGGAAGTTTCTGTTCCGTTCTCAACCTGGAAGAAGAAAAACGAAGGAAGAGCATAGCCTCAGCAAAAGTCGACCTCTTCCAAGTTTCCTATCAATTTCCCGCAACAGGATGTTGGAATTCACCGTATGTATCTACCAACACGAGTTTCATGTGTTGACCACATTAATATCCTGAAGCTTTATACTACTTAAACTTTCCTGGAAGTTGTAAACATGCATGAATCAGAATCTGAACCTTTGAATGTCTAGATTTACTTGAAATTGAATACATATATAGTATTTCATGTGTGATCTGCAGCAGGACTAATTTATTGACCTACCACACTTCTTCTAAAGCATTGCACAAATGGATATCTTGAAACTTGACCAAGGCTACATAAAATTCCTGTAATCTCTTGACCACAAAATACTGGAAACAACTCTTGACTCCTGACCTGTTTTATTATATGAATTCTAGATGGAATCAGTCAACCAGACGATATATATTGGTGAATAAGTTCCAAACCACCATCATTTTGTAGATAGGACTTAATACTCTTGTGATTCATGCTGCAAATGGTCAATGGTTTTAACCTCCATTCTATTAACATGAAAAACGAGTAAAAGTTCGGGCAAATCCATGCCCAGTTTCCTGTCTTTGAGTTCTGAAACATTAACATCCTGCTAGCTTCTGTGTTCACATTCAACTAGAGCAGTAATGTATATATATATATATACCAGACGCTAGCTCCCTTGCTTGTCACCAAGAAACATCCTTCCATTTTGGTGGGTTTGATTATATAGTAGTCCACGCAAAAATGGGGATATTATTCCTGTCGTTTCTGCTTCTTCTGACAGTGTTTGCATCACTTCCTGTGATGTCTACAATGTCTTATGTTCTCTCTGAAGGAGCTTCACTCTCTGTGGAGAATCCAAAAGACGTCATTGTCTCCCCCAATGGAGTTTTCTCTGCTGGGTTTTACCAGGTTGGTGAAAACGCTTACAGTTTTGCTATATGGTTTAGCAGGCCATCCTGTAACAACAGCTGCACCATTGTTTGGATGGCAAACCGAGATTTTCCTGTTAATGGGAAGAAGTCCAAGCTCTTGCTGCAAAAAGGTGGAAGTCTTGTGTTAACAGATGCTGGAAACCCAACTGTTTGGTCGACAGACACAGTTTCCCTCTCTCCAACAGAGTTGCGCCTGAAAGACAGTGGTAACCTTGTCCTCCAGAATACTGAGAATGTTGTTTTTTGGCAAAGCTTCGATTCACCGACAGATACTCTTCTTCCCCATCAACATCTCACTAGATACGCGCGACTTGTCTCCTCCAGAAGTCCAACCAACTCCTCTTCTGGTTTCTACAAGCTTTTCTTTGACAATAACAATGTCCTTAAACTTTTCTACGACGGCCCAGATTCATCCAGCATCTACTGGCCTGCCACTCACCTTCCGAGATGGGATACTCAGAGAACCACACACAACGGAAGCAGAACCGCGAGGTTCGATTCATGGGGAATGTTCTCTTCGTCAGATAATCTCAGTTTTGTATCGACAGATTATGGAGTGCTCCTGCAAAGAAGATTGGTGCTTGATTCTGATGGTAATCTAAGAATGTATAGTTTAGAAGAGAGGACCTCAACTTGGGACGTGTCATGGGAAGCCTTGTCTCAACCATGCAAGATTCATGGAACTTGTGGACCTAACAGCTTCTGTACCTATGACCCTGTATCCGGCAGAAAGTGTTCTTGCGTTCCAGGATATAAGATGAAGGACACCAGTGAGTGGTTTCGTGGTTGTGAACCTGATCAATTCAATCCGTCGTGCCTTGATTATAATCATACGGAGGTTGGTTTCCTCAAACTCGCTCATACCGAATTCTATGGCTCTGACTACGCTTTTTACATGAATCGTAACTTTACAATGTGCCAAGATTTGTGTCTTCGATTGTGCGACTGTAAAGGGTTCCAGTACTCGATTAGTTATGTCTCTTTATATCCACAGTATACTACCTTTTCACTATGTATTCCCAAAGTAGTTTTGATGAATGGACATCGTGGGGAATATTTTGAAGGAGATAGTTATATCAAAGTTCCAAAAACTAGCCTCTATTCTGAGAATAAGGAAGAAGAGAGTCCTGGGATTGATTGCTCTAGCGCAGTACTTACTAGCCCCCTGACTAGAAGTTACAAAGAAGATCAGGAAAATGGGATATTGAAGTTCATGCTGTGGTTCGCTGTTGCATTGGGAGCATTGGAGACTGTAATTGTCCTTTCTATTCGATGTTTCTTACTGAGGTTCAGGGGCGACTATGGTGGATCAGCGACACAAGGCTACCACATTGCAGTAACTAGATTCAAAAGGTTCACCTATTCTGAACTGAAGAAGGCTACCAGAAATTTCAGCGAGGAAATTGGAAGAGGAGCAGGAGGGATTGTTTACAAGGGTACACTGCCTGAGAATCGAGTTGCTGCAGTGAAACAGCTTTTTATGGCTGACCAATCTGAAGCTGAATTCTTGGCAGAAGTAAGCCTTATTGGGAAACTTAATCACATGAACTTGATAGAGATGTGGGGGTATTGTGCAGAAGGAAAACATAAGCTTTTGGTTTATGAGTATATGGAGCATGGAAGCTTGAAGGAAAATCTTTCTTCTCAAGCACTTGATTGGCAGAAAAGATATGAAATCGCAGTAGGCACTGCTAGGGGGCTTGCGTATCTACATGAAGAGTGCTTGGAGTGGGTTCTACACTGTGATGTGAAGCCTCAAAATATACTCCTGGACTCCAACTACCAACCAAAGGTGTCAGATTTCGGCTTGTCCAAGCTGCTGAACAGAGGTGACGATCAAAGCATCTCAAGTTTCTCAAAGATTAGAGGAACCAGAGGTTACATGGCTCCCGAGTGGTTATTGAATCTGCCCATCTCTTCCAAAGTGGATGTTTATAGCTACGGGATTGTTCTGCTGGAGGTAGTGACTGGAAAGAGTCCTGGTGAGGACGTGATGGATCATGAGCATACAAGACTCCTGTCCTGGTTAAAGGATAAGAAGAAGATGGGAGCCAATGGAAAGGGTTCATGGGTTGAAGAGATCACTGACCCCACGTTGCAAGGAGGAGAACATGAGAAAGCAAAGATGGAGATACTGATCAGAGTGGCACTCCAATGCGTTGAGGAAGACAAGGACGAAAGGCCCACCATGAGCAAAGTTGTTGAAATGCTGGAACACCATGAGAATGACTGGAAGTGATATTCCTCTTCCTGGCTTTTCTAAATTGCATTTGCAGACCTCCTCCTCTTTTTTTTTTTTTTTGAGAAATTGATGAAATCTATTGATATAATTCAAAATCATAACAGTTCGGTGAGGTATACAAACTATCTAGAGCAATGAAACTTTAAATTGCCTAATTTGCATACTAGGTAATTTAACTTTTCACATTCCCCCTTCATTCTACCACTTGCCAACAGTCCTCTATCGGCACTAGAGTTGATTCTCTGCCAAACTGCATCTTGAAATGCACCTTTGCCCAACTGATGCCATGCAGTAACCCCTCCAATGCTACTTCTTTAAGACTTTTTCTCTTATCCTTGAAGATGCATTCGTTTCTCACAAGCCAGATATTCCATAGCACTGCCACCATAATTGCATCCCAGATCTTCCTCTTCCTCATCCTCTTCGGCCAGAAAATGCTCTCCCACTGTCTCAATAAGTCCACCAAACTATCTGGGTATACCCACTGAACATCCCATCTCCTTAGTACCTCCGCCCAGCATGACCATGCCGCCTTACACCTCACCAGAATATGGTTTGCATCATTCTCCATTTCTCCACAAGCCAAGCAGTTCGCTTCTTCATCACGTAGCAATCCTAGCCTAACTAACCTGCCTTTTGATAGTATCCTGTCTTGGCAAGCTAACCAAAGAAAAGCTTTACTCTTTGGTGTGCCTTGATACATCCATACATTAGGGATATTAATCGTTAGTTCTCTAAATTCCTACTCCTCCAGCATGGCATAGCAAGCCTTCATAGAAAATTGTTGAGCCCCATTCTTCCACAGTATTCTATCACTCAATGCTTTTGCTGGTGTAGCCCCCCTTAAGTACTCCTTTAATTCATTATATAAATCCTCTTCCCACGCAAAGAAACCCCTCCTCCAGGTAAATCTCCATTCCCAGCATTCACCCCTCCAAGTACCCATGTCCTGTATGAGTGCTTGCTTGTCAAGTGATAACTCAAACAGCCTCGGAAATTTTTCCATTAGTGAGATCTTGCCACCACAAGTCTGACCAGAAATGCAACCTATCACCTTGTGCTAATTCCCACCTTATATTATTTCTAACAGAAAGCCCCAAGTCATCCTCCCCATTCACACGGCTAATAATGTCCTTCCACACCAGCGATAGTTTGGTGTTGGAAACTCCTATCCCATCTTTGCTCCATCGTGGATGAAGGACCTCCCTAAGTACCGACGCCCATTAGCTTTCTGGCTCACAAAAGAGTCTCCAACACCACTTTATGAGTAGGGCTCTGTTCTTCAGATATAAGTCACCTATCCCGGCTCCTCCTTCCCAAGTCTTATACCATCTTGGATTAGCCCCAAGTACTTAATTGGTAGTGTTTCAGATCGGCATCTCAGTATGTCGGCTGCCCTTCTTGCCTCTTCCTTTCTTTGATTGATCCCAATTAAGGCACTTTTATGAAAATTTACCTTTAGCCCTGTCAACAAAGTGAAACATCGGAGGACCCTATTGAGGTTCTTCAATCCGTTAAGGTCATCCCCACTAAATAAGATAATGTCATCTGCAAATTGCAGATGCGTTATTGCTCTGCTTCCTAACCTCACCCCTGAAATCAGCCCCACCTCCTCAGTTTTGTTAATCATGCGTGAGAGGGCCTCTACCACTATATCAAATAGCAATGGGGATAGGGGATCCCCTTGCCTAAGTCCCCTTCTCATCTCGAACTCTTGAGTCACAGCTCCATTGACCAGCACCGTTATGCGGTTTGTGGACACACATTGAGAAATCCATTGACGCCACCTATCTTTAAAACCCATACTTTTCATGATATTCATCAATGCCTCCCAGCTAACCGTATCATACGCTTTCCTAAAATCAATCTTGAAACACCAACCACTCCCCTTTTCCTTTTTCAGATTGTGGATCACTTCTGATGCCAACATAACCGAGTCCGCTAGCTGTCTTCCTGCTATAAATCCAGACTGTGTCTGGGATATCACCGATGAAATCACTACTTTTAGTCTCATCGTCAACATCTTAGCGATGATCTTGTACAAGCCATTAATAAGGTTGATGGGCCTATATAAGGTCAAATTCTTCGCACCTTCCACCTTAGGGATCAGTGCCAGAAAGGAGTTATTTATTCTTTTCGGTAATACTCCTTTCGAGTAGAACTCACCCACCATACTTACAATATCTTCACCTATCACTTCCCATGCCTTTTTTATAAACAAGAAGTTGAACCCATCGGGTCCAGGGGCCTTTCGACTTCCGCATTCCCATGCTGCCCCTTTTATTTCCTCCATCGTGAAAGGTCTCTCCAGCCTCGCAGCTTCCTCTTCTTTTATTTTTGCGAACCTCATGTTAACACATTCAACCCAGCTTTCTGAATATCCCTGAAAGATGCCCTTAAAATACTCTTGTGCAGTTCTCTTAATCTCCTCCGGCTCTTCTATATTACTGCCATCAATCTCTAGTGATCCCATATAATTCCTCTTCTGTCTTGTGCTGGCACTAATATGAAAGAACTTCGTATTCTTGTCACCAAGCTTCAACCATTGAATTTTGGCATTTTGCCTCCAGGAAGATTCTATCTTCTTCTTGCATATCCACATGTTTATCCTCATTGTCTTATAACAACTCTCATCTTCATTACTGAAACTTGCACCTATTTTCCTTTTCTGATCCAACTTATCCTACTCTGCCATTATCTTCTCTAACTTAGCCTCCGGTCTCCCTTCCCTAGTCTTTTCCCATTCTTTTAGCTTATATTTCAGAAACTTAAGTTTCCTGATCAAAGCAAATCGGCTCGGGAATGACTCTCCCCCTTCTTCCCAAAATTGTTTCACTACCTCAATGAAATTCTTTTCCGCCCACCAATAGTCCCAAGACCTCGTGGGTTTAGAATCCCATGATCTACTATCATTCTTCAATAATATTGGTACGTAGTCTGATAATCTTTTATTTCCTGCTGTTAGTCTGAAATTCCCATTTTCTGCCACCCACTCTGCACTGGCCACACCTCTGTCTATCTTGAAGCACTTTTATTAGAAAACCAGTTAAAGTCTTTACCTTGTAATGGTAGATCTACGAGACCACCCTCATCCAGGAACCTTTTAAACCTCTCCGCACCCCTGTCATCGAACAGGCTGCACAATCTTTCAGAGGGTAATATTACCTCATTAAAGTCTCCCAACAAGACCCATGGGGCTGTATTAGCTGCCTTCACCACTAGAATTTCTTCCCACAAGCCCATCCGTTCCTGGGGAGTGTTTGGAGCATGTATTCCTGCAGTCCAGTATCTGTACCCAGATCTCACTAACTCTATCTCCAGTGCGATCCACCCATCAAAGCACTTCTCATTTAACACCTTCACCGTCGAGCTATCCCACATAGCCAGGATACCTCCCGCAGTACCCCGAGCATTGCTCACGCACCACTTCACCCCTTGTCCTGGCCACAACTTGTTAACCATCGCTTCTGTCAGACTTTCCATTTTTGTCTCCGCAATGAACATAATCCCAATTTCATTTCGAGTAACTATATTGAGTATATCCACCATCTTTATTTAACTTCTAATCCCCCTAATGTTCCAAAAACATGAATTCATAATAATAAAGAGCACACCCAGTCAAGTGAACCAACCTCGAATGCTACTTCCACTTAGTTCCTTACGTGCTCTTCACAATCTCCTCTCTCTTCATCTACTAGTTCAATAATCTTCTATCGCAATTCCTCCCTGGATCTACGGGAATTAAGTTTAAGCCTCCTCATCACCTCCAAAGTAGCCTCTGTTTCTTTTTCAATCTCTTCCTCTGCATCTTCTCTGTTGTCTTCCTCTTCTACCTCTCCTGTCTCAGGGACCCGGGAGACCGTATGGTATGAGTCTGAGACCTTCATAGTAGCTATCGACTCCTCCAACAGCTGACTGGGCTGTCTTGCTCCTCCAAGTATATTCGTTCTCCTCCGCAATGCTTTAACTTTTTGCATTACCTTTGCCAGGATCAAATCAGATTGCAGGCTACTCTTATCCGAGCATATTCCTTCATCTCCTCTAGGCTCATTCCTTCTCGAGTTCCTGCTTTGCCCTTTCTGTGGGTTATCTTTGGCTGTCTCCATTTCCACTATCCCTTTCCCTTTGTCCAACCTGTCGTCTGGTAACTTATCCAATGACTGGGTTTTCGGCCTGGAATCAACAAGCACTAGAGGCCCATCTTTACTACCCTTCTCTTCCGGCCCTTCAGTTCGAGACTCCGCTTTATGAGTTTTCGGCCCAATTAAGGGTCCTCCGGCAGCCCAACTCTGCTCACCACCATCCTGTTCCTCTGGGTTCACCTCAGAAGAGCCACCTATCCCTTCAATTGTACCCTGATCTTGTACGTTATCCATCTCAAAAGAAACCCGCCTCCAAGGTGATTTGACTTGTTTATACAACGAAAAGCCTATGTTACAGTAGCTACCCATTCCTGTCTTTTCTCTATCCTCCTCCTAACCCTTGCTTTTTCCATGTAATTCCTCGGCAACTGATACTAGAAAGTCCCTACTATCAACTGACAGAGTGAGCTTGGCCTCGACCTTCTCCACTTGGCTCGTGTGAACACTCATTTGCACCACTTCCAGCTGTGTTCGACTCAGTGAGCCCGAGTGAACTTGCACTATCGTTCCGAACACCCGTGCCACCTCGTGAAACGTCTCTTCCGACCAGGCATGTAACGGAATCCCCACGACATTGAGCCACCAGTTCCTTTCAGTTCTACAATCCTCCGGGCTCCAAGGATGAAATTCCACAAATAAATTATTCCAGAAGTTACAATTTTGTACAACCTCAGTGCACATGGCTTCATGACTCGGGAAGGTGATCAGAAATTCATCCTGTCCTAGGCTTCTTACTTGTAACTCTTCTGGGATTCGATTGTGTGTTACTCTTCCATCCCTTGCTATCCCAATCATGCTCCTATTAAGCCACTCCTTATTTGCATCCGAGGCCTTCACTTGAATGGCGACTGGAACTACTGCTTTGCGGTGATCATCCGCCACCACTTCCGTATAAGATCGTTTGCCTCTACCTTGGACGTCGCTCTTAACGCCTTCCTTCCTCCTGTTACCTTCCAAGCTATGACGATGGACCATTTGTCTGGGTTTACCAAAATCCACTCTATATTTGGCTATGTTGAACTTTAACGTATGTCCCTCCTCAGTCAATGTGTTTAGATATTCCAGCCGTGCTGCCTCATTATCATGGCTCCTAGTGAATCTTGCAAACCCAAAATGAGAGTTCCTCACGCTTCGCTTGTGTGGGATAAAGACATCGACTACCTGTTCCCGACTGCTAATGACCTGGATAAGTTTGTCTGGATCCCAGTTGTCAGGAATGAACTCCACGAAGTAAGAGACAAACTTTTCATTACTGAAAATATTCCTGGGCGTCCACGTCCTGCCTTGTTTCTTTCGACTATGATCCCCCTGCTGGGGCTGCAATGGGGTTTGCTAGCCATTAAGTGTTAGGTTTGATAGTTGCGGTTTGTAAGGATTGCACTGAGTGGCTGCTAGTGGGGTTGTTGGATTGGTAGTGTTTACAGCTGGGGTAGATGGGTTTGGGTATAGGTTGGTAGTGCTTAGGTTGAGAGAATTTTGGAACGCCATCTTCTTGCTTACAACGTTAACATAAAGGTAGCCACCAGACCTCCTCCTCTTCTTTGTTCTCTGTCTATTAACCGATCACTTCTTGAGGAGTGTAAGAAATCTACAGCCATGACCGCATTCCTTGCCTTATCCGTCAAAGGCCATCTCTACCTTGTTGATGTTGTCTATTTTATTTTTTAGGAAATTTGATTTGATTTGTTTATTTTATTATTTTATTAGTAGTTTTTATCTTTCTATTATTATAGTTTTTCTATTTAAACCAGTTCTAAATATTGTAAAACTGAACGTAATACAGTACAGACCTTTTCAGTGCTATCTTTCCTTGCTTGTGCCTATCTTAAACAACATTGGTAGCGGAGCTTTAGTCTTACGGGATTTGTGAGAGACTTGTGAGGTTAAGAGAGAGCCTAAACTCTTTTTTGAACCCTAACCCTTATTTCACAGCCAACTCAAAATGAATTCAGAAGGTCCATTCACTTCAATTGCACTACCAGTTTTTTATGGAGAAAATTATCAGGTGTGTATAGTTAGAATGGAAGCTTATTTAGAGCTTTTGATGGAGAAAATTATCAGGTGTGGATAGTTAGAATGGAAGCTTATTTAGATGCATGTGACTTATGAGAAGCGGTAGAAGTGGACTATGATGTGTCTCCTCTTGCTGGAAATTCAACGGTAGCTCAGATAAAAACCTACAAGTAAAAGAAGACAAGGAAGTCCAAAGCTAAGGCTTGTCTCTTTGCTGTTGTTTCTCCAACCATCTTTAGCTGAATAATGGCTCGCAGTAAAGCCAATGCCATTTGGGATTTTCTCAAGATAAGTACAAGGGAGATGAAAGAATTTGAGGTATGAAAGTATTGAACTTCATAAAGAATTTGAAATGCAACACATGAAAGAATCAGAAACTATCAAAGATTATTTAGATAGACTGATTGACATTACTAATAAGGTGAGAATGCTTGGAGCAAAGCCCACTGATAGTAGAATAGTTCAAAAATTACTTGTGAACCATTGCTTATTTGGAGAACTCAAAAGACCTATCAAAGATCAGTTTGGCAGAATTATTAAGTGTTCTACAATCACAAGAACAAAGAAGGAAGATGAGACAAGAAGGAAGTATTGAAGTGAAGGAGCATTGTCAGCCAAGTTTCAACAGAATTAGAGCGACACAATAACATTTCTGCGTAAGATTTAAAAAATTATTGGATTGATTTGATTTTTATGATCTAAAAATATTATTTTTATATTATTCCAAATAATATTTTATATTTAATTAAATATTTATTATTCAAAAAAATATAATTCTTTGTTCATTGCAAAAATCTCATTTTTCTGAATTTTGGGTGTAAATTTCATATGTTTTTCTCAAGTATATGATTTACTATGAATTTTTAAAGTTTATAAGTATTTTTATGATTAATTTAATAATTAATTAATACTAATTTAATAAAAGTATACATTAAACGACGTCACTTTGGGTAGACGCCAAAACGACGCCGTTTTGGTGTCGGGAAAAAAAGTTAGTGAAACTACATCGTTTTGAACAAATGTCAAAACGACGTCGTTTTGGCTTAGGTTTAGTAAAATATTAATTTTTTTTTCTCTTCTTTCTCTTTTTTTTTCCTGGTTTCTTCTTCTTTCCTGCACAAGGTTTCCTCTCTCCGATGTGAAGAACGATCTCCCTCCTCCGACCACCATTCGTCTCGTCGTTAGCCACGTTTTGCTCCTTTTTTTCGCAGCAATCTTTTGGTGTAAATTTCGTTGGGATTGGAGCTGCGAAACGAGCTTTAGAAACTCAAAAAGGGTGCGATTTCATCATCAGAAAATTGCTTTTTCCGGCTGACTCCAGTGAGCTATTGAAAAACGAATGACATGGTTGAGTTTCTCTCATCAAGAGCTTTCTTTTGACATATAATATGTTAAAAATCATTGAGTTTTTGTGCAGGTGGGTTTCTAGGTTTGTCGTCACTGCCGGACGACCACGTGTGATCGTGTTATTCATTTCTTGATCTGACACATGGTTTATGAGGTATAAGCTTATAAATAAATTGACTAAATATATTTTCTCATAAAAATAATAAATTATAATATTCTAAGTAATACTTTCAAATTAAACATGCAATTTGAGACCTAGGTAATTAACTACCCAAAGTATGCGGGTGTTAGTACCTTAACATACGTAAATAATTGTTATGTCATTTGGATGAAAAATATAGTGATTGCATGCTTGGCATGTTTATACAGGCTTGTGATTTGTGTATGCGGGATGTGAACATTTTGGTGGATCCACTAAGTTTTTCTTGCTATGTTGGATTGTATTTTCTTACTGTGACTATTTGGAGGTGAGTGGGGATCTCACATTTTACTGTTTGGTTTTAAATATGCTTGTTCGAAATGTGTGATTTTTCTTAAAAATGAAATATTGATAAATCGTGCTTGATATTTTGACAAATCACTATGACTTGATTGGAAATTTATTTTGTCTTTATATAATTTTGCACAGGGATGCAATTTTTTTTATATACACAGGGATGCATACCTCTTTTTGTACAGGGATTCATGAGGTTTAAGATACCATATTTTATAAATATTTCAAGAGTTATGTTCCATTTTTAAGGTTTTTTGAATTTATTCTTTGTGAGATATGAGTAGACAGTGCACTGTTTAGTGTTACCTGATTAGGACTGACAGGTCTTGCGTATGACACTTTGGCACCCCAAGAGAGGGGAGATAATGTCATTGAGCTAAGTCAATGAAAGTTGACATGTTAATCAGCATGGAGTAGGAGTGTGTTCATCTAGCCTTAGGCAACACTAGTATGGGCTACATTTTAAGAAAAGGAAATAAACAAGAAATATACACTAGTGGGCCTTGACTACCTCTTGATCAAGAGTAGAATAGGTACTTTGTTAGCTGACCTTCCAGTCTATTTTTTTTTAAAAAAAGAGAGATTTTATGATTTTAATTCACCACTGCTTGTGTTTAAATATTAGTTTTGAGCGAATTTTGAGACATGTCCTATATATGTATGCTTGTCTTAGAGATTTCTTCTAAGTTTAAATTTATATTTCTATTTTATGATATAGTATTCTGTTTTTATCACGATCTCGTTATTTTGGTCCCTAAAATCACTCACCTGGATATTTAACTAACATTGTTTAGTGCAGTCTAGATAGTGTTGCAAGCTCGGGTTCTCAACTGTCTTCCTCTCGTAACTTAGCATCTGATCCAGCTAGTCACATCAAACTTTTGATTTAATATGTACACCAAAAAATCCAAACATGTATTTTTTATTTTTGTTTCTTTTGATTTATATCTTGCTGATATATGGTTTTCTGGTACTTTAGACCTTTCAAACTGCATAGAATTGTTTTGAAACATTGTGTTGGATTGTATTTATGGTTAGTTTTATTACATGTGAAGGATGATATAAGTTTTGTCTAGATATATTGTCAGATGTATAAAACTATTACAGTTGAAATTTTGTTATACAAGAATTATGTGATTTTTGGTTTAGTCTGGATTAAGAACCCATATTGCCAAAAAAATTTTAAAATCTTATTTGTGATTCAGAACTTACCTTTTTTTTTCTGTTTATGCTGTATTTTTATTGATTTTATTTTCAAAGCCTTATGACATTTTGGGGATAATACCATAATTGTTATTCTCAGGGTCTTGTAGTGAGGATGTTTAGGGTACGGAGCGTGACATAGAGAAAACCAGATATGTGATGCAGAAGGTGCCAAAAATTGGGGCATGTAGAAATTATTTGTAAGGGAAGGAGACACAACAACAAGAAGAGGCTCAAATTGCAAACAATTAAGATGTCGAGCAGCTCTTTGATGCATCTTGTTTTGTATCCAGCTCATCAAGTGAGTGTTGTCTTATAGATAATGGTTGTACAAACCATATGACCAGTGATGAAGAGTTTTTCAAGGAGCTTGATAGATCAGCAACATCAAAAGTCAAAATTAGAAATGGTAACTATACCCCAGTCAAAGGAAAGAGGACAGTGGCCATTGAAAGTTTTACAGGTACAAAACTTATTTCTGAAGTTTTGTATGTTCCTAGTATTAATCAAAACTTACTTAGTATTGGTCAATTACTAAAGAAAGGATTCAGGCTTGTCTTTGAAAACAAAATATGTCTAATTTTTTATCCAAATGGACAAGACTAGTTCAAAATTAAGATGCAGGGAAATAATTTTTCTTTGAATCCGTTGGAGGAGCAGGTGGCATTTTCTAGACATTTAACTAATGCAGAAATCTGGCATAGAAGATTGGGTTTTGTTCACCACAAAGCTTTGCTTTTTCTACAAAGAAAAGAGATGCCTAAAGGTTTACCAAGCTTGGAGGAGCATCTTTCAAACTGTAAGGCTTGTATGTCAGGGAAACAAACCAGACTTTCATTCAAGACATCTACATGGAGAGCTATAGAGGAGTTACAACTGATCCATACTGACAATGGAACTGAATACGCTTCAGATAAATTCAATTCCTTTTGTCAAGAAGCTAGAATTGAACATCAACTTACAATTCCTTACACTCCACAGGAAAATGGAGTTAGTGAGAGGAAGAATAAGACAATTATGGAGATAGCTAGATGCTTAATGCATGAGAAGAGTTTACCAAAAAAATTTTGGGCAGAAACATCAAATACTGTTGTTTTCCTACTGAATAGGCTGTCTATAAGAGCAGTGGATGGGAAGACACCATATGAGAGCTGACATGGTTCTAAACCTTCTTTATAAAATCTCAAAATATTTAGATATCTTTGTTTTTCTTATGTTCCACAGGTTATAAGAGGTAAGCTTGATGAGAAGGCTGAACTAGGGATTTTCATTGGCTATAGCTTGGTTTCTATAACATCAGTAGAGATCAATTTCTTAAATTTGAACAATGAGACTGGAATGAGGAGTCTTAAGTCAAACATCAAGTTGTGCAATTGGATCCAAATAAATTGGAAGATGACTATTCTGTAAAAAGAGCAAGATCACTTGCAGAAATTTATCAACATTGCAATGTTGCTGTTTTGGAACCTGCTGGATATAAGGAAGCAAAATCAGATAGAAAATGGCTCTCTCCAATGGAATAGGAGATGAACATGATAGAAAAGAACTAAAGTTGGGAGATTGTGGAAAAACTTTAAGATTGAAAATTAATTGGGGTTAAGTGGGTATTCAGGACAAAATTAAATCCTGATGGCTCAATAAACAAGCACAAAGCAAGGTTGGTCATGAAAGACTATGCACAAATTTGGGGAGTAGATTTTTTTGAAACTTTTACTCCAGTAGCCAGGTTGGAAACAATCAGAATACTCTTAGCCTTAGAAGCACAAAAGGGATGGAAGATCTTTAAATTAGATATAAAGTCATTGAAGTATGCAGCTCCTAATCTAGGAGAAGATATTAAAGTTGTCTTAGGAACTATTTTATTTTTTAGGAGATTTAATTTGATTTGTTTGTTTTCAAGATTTTATTATTTTTTTAGTATTTTTATTTGCCTATGAATTTTTCTGTTTAAACCAATTCTATATATTCTAGAATTGAACGTAATACAATACAGACCTTCCTAATGTTATATTTCCTTGTTTGTGTCAATCTTAAACAACATCCTCCTTAAAAAAATCCCTGTCACCGGTCCCTCTACAAGCAGTCAAACTGTCATGGTCCTGTCCTCCTCCAGTTTGGCAACCGTCGGGTCCTTCTAGTCTCCCTCTGTACCCTCTTGCGGGTACGCATCTGGGCTACAATTTCACCACTGGCGCAACCTCCGGATATTATGACTAGATCGAACCGAATTTTAAATTTTTGATTAAAAATAATTTTAAAGAAAAAAGTGTCATAAAAATGGCAGGTTGGTCCATCTTTTTCAGCCAAATCTTGCCATCGCTTTTGTCAGAAACTGATGAAAAAGCTATTAACATTCAGAACTCTTTTTCTTCCCTTTTGTCCTTCCGCTACAACCTTATTTCCTGTAGTGTCTAGCTCTTTCTTATCAATCATACTGGATATTAAAAGTGATTGTTGGTTTTGTAAATAAGAGAACAAAGAAAGAACAAAAGCCAATACTAGAAATTTGAGATTGGGAGTTTAGAAAATCTAGCCAACGATGAAAGAAAAAATATGAAAGTTTAGATTTGCTATATAAATTAAAGTTATTTTGTCCGTTTCGTTTCACCTCTATTAAGAAGTAGAGTTTGATGTTGAAGTACTTAGTTTTCCCATGAAATATTGGATTGTGAGAAATTGCAATTGCTGCCTGATTGTCAACAAAGATCCCTGTGCTGCTCTTTTGCTCCAGATGTAGATCAAATAGAATTTTCTTCAGCCACAAAGCTTGATTTACTGTTGCTGTTGCTGCGATAAATTCTGCTTCTGTAGTGAAGTGTGCTACAATTTTTTGAGCACCATGAGAAAAAACTAGAACCCAAGGAAAAAAATATGGTTAGGTACTCTTCATATAATCAATAGACCCAGCTCAATCATTATCTGAGAATCCACACAACTTGAAGTTTTGCCTTTTTTTAAACTTGACACCAAAGTCAGTAGTACCTTTGATATATCTTAATATTCTTTTGTTGCTCTTAAATGCAATTCACTACCACAATGCATAAATCGAGATAAGAGACTTACACCAAATAAAATGTCAGGTCTTGTTGCTGTAAGATACATTAAACAACCTATCAGACTTCAGTAGTTACTCTCATCAACTTTATCAGCACCATCTTTCATGCTCAATTTCTCCTTTTGACACGTAGGAGTAGTTGAACTCCTCCATTTGAAACTTCTTCAATATTTTCTTTGCATACTCCTTCTGACAGATAAATACTTTATTTTGGCTTCGCTTAATTTCCATTCCAAGAAAATAAGACACAAGACCGAGATCTGTTATTTCAAAGGCATGCATCATTTCTTGTTTGAACTCCTCAGCCATTTGAGCATTATTTCCTTTTGATAAAACATCATCAATATAAAGAGATACTATGAGAATGTCATTGCCCTTCTGTTTGACGTAAACAATGGTCTCAGATAGACTCTTTACAAAGCCTAAACTAAACAAATGCTCATCTATTCTGCTGTACCAGGCTCTGGGTGCTTGCTTGAGGCCATAGAGAGCCTTTTTTAGCAAGTATACCTTATCTTCTTCATTGTTCACTATGAATCCATCTGGTTGTTCCACATATATTTCTTCCTGCAAAACACAATTCAGTAAGGCTGATTTAACATCTAACTGGAACATTTTCCAACCTCATTGTGCTGATATGGCCGGTAACAGTCTGATCGTGCCTAATCTGGCAACAGAATCAAAAGTTTCAAAATAATCAACACCAAAAATTTGTGCATAACCCTTCATAACAAGCCTGGCTTTGTATTTGTTGATGGAGCAGTCCGCATTGAGCTTTGTTCTGTACACCTATTTTACTTTGATGACTTTTTTATCTTTAGGTCTATCAACCAGTTTCCATGTTTCATTGTTCTAGATTATAGTCATCTCCTCCTCTATTGCTCTTTTCCACTTCTGGTCTTTAAGAGCTTCTTCATGTCCAGCAGGTTCACATAGTGCCACATTACAGCTCTGATATATATTAGAAAGTAATCTTGTTCCTTTGACAGGTGGATCATCCTCTATTTCATTTTGCCATTGGTCTGCTTTTTCCTCTCCAAGAGAATTTTGTAAAACTTTGCTTTCTACATTTGAATCCTCCCAATCCCATTTCTCATCTTCATTGAAGTGAACATCTCTTGTAATCATCATTTTTCCATTTTTTGGATGATATACTCTGTAGGCTTTTGAAACTGAGCTATAGCTCATAAAGATACCTGGACTTGCCTTCTTATCAAGTTTGTCTTGCTTGACCTGTGGAATGTGGACAAAGAACACACAACCAAACACTTTAAGAAAGCCAAGTGAAGGTTTATATTCATACCAGGCTTCCAATGGAGTTGTGTCTTCTAATGCTTTGCTTGAAATTCTATGTTGCAGGACTACTACAGTATTGGCTGTCTCTGTCAAGAACTTCTTTGGCAACTCCTTCTCATGCAACATACATCTTGCCATTTTCATGATGTATCTATTTCTCCTCTCACTAATCCCATTTTGTTTGGGAGTATAAGGAGTAGTGAGTTAATGTTCAATGTCAGCTTCTTCACAGAATAAATTGAAGTCTGCTACGGTGTACTCCTTTTTATTATCAGATCTGATAGCTTGAACTTTGTAGCCACATTGATTTTTCACCCTTCTCTTGAACTTCCAAAAAACTCTAGCCACTTCTGACTTGAATTTCAAGAAAAAAATCTAACACATTCTTGTACAATCATCAATAAAAAAATGTAGTAAATGCTACCTTGTAGTGATGGTGTTCTTTGAGGACCTCCAACATTTGTGTGTGTCAGTTGTAGCTTTTGCGAGGCTTTCCGTGTTGAATTTGGAAACGGCATCTTCTTTAGCTTACTAAATTGACAGGCGTGACAATTTGAGAACTGGTCTGTAAAAGTTGGTAAGCCTCTTGTCATATCTTCTTTCTTCATTTTCAGCATTCATTGAAGATGACAATGCCCAAGTCTCTTGTGCCAGATTTCAGTGACATTGACCTGGGTAGAATAGGTTGTGCATTCTTCCTTTGTTGGGTCAAATGAAAAGCTTTTCCTTCTCATTTTAACTCGAAAGATATCCTATCCAGAAGCATCATAGATATGGCAATACCCATTCTCAAAGGACATTTTAATCCTTTATCTATTAACTGACCTACACTCAGTAGATTCTGATCGATATAAGGTACATAAAGAACTTTAGAAATTGTTTTTGTACCTGAGAGGGTTGTAATAACAATGGTTTCTTTGCCTTTTGCAACAATATATTCACCATTTCCATTTCTGACCTCCATAATTTCAGCGGGCTTTAATTCGTTAAAGAGAGTTCTATCGTAGTTCATGAGGTTTGTATAACCACTGTCAATTAGCCAGCACTCTGAAGCACTCCTTGTACAATAGCACATTTCCAAAAAAATTTGGTCTTCTTCATCTTGATCGACAACTTAAGCATTTGCTTCTTGCTTTTGAAATTTTTTCTTGCAAATAATAGCTTGATGCCCGAGTTGATTGCATTTGTTACATTTTGCATCAGGTCTCTTCCAACACTCGAATGGTAAAATATAAAATTAGAAGAGAGATGGTACCTTGGTGGAGAGGCATACATCTAAAGATATGCATATGTTGGAAATCAAACACAAAAAAAAGTCTTCATTTTTTGCATAGAGCAGTAGCTGTCATGCAGGATAACTGAAATGTTAGATTGATCACAAGTTAAATGAGCAGTGCTACTGAACATAGAAGAACCCATCTACTAGACAACTTGGACGACAATTTGACAGGAAAATGTCTTTAGAAATGAAAGGTATAGGGCCAGAAGATTGAGAAACAGTCAGAAATGAAATAATAAAAAAAAAAGGAAACTTTGAACAAAGCAGATCACACTTTTTTATTTATTTTCACCAAATCTCTCTTTTGCTTTATTCTGCCTGTGACCTAGTTGGTGTAAATTTTGGATTTCATACCATTCCTGTGATTCCAGCAACGAGGAAAACTTTGATTAATAAATAATACTCAAAGACTCAGCAGTAAATCAATGATTTGCTTGTTTTGAGGATTTAATCAAGCATGCATACAGCAAGTAATATAAGGATGATATAGATCAACCTCAGGAGGCATTCAGGAGGCATGTATGGAAACTTGCATAGGCCTGTAACTACCAGGCCTCTTGATGTGAGAGCCCCCTACATGTATAAACATATTCCAGGTTTGGTTGTGCCTGCTTTAGTCAGCAGCTCAATGGCTCCTTCATCCATAGCCTTGTTTATTGCATTAGGTGTCCCATCATGTGAAGACTTTGCAGGCTTCAGAAACAGGATATATTATAGTATGGGTCAATTATAAAGAGCATTACTGGTTATTTAGCATCATCATTACCCAAAACAATCCTTGCAAACTAAATTATAGGGATGGTGGCTGAGACAATAGTGACATTAAGATGATCTATATCTATCTATATATATAGATATATAATAGAACAATTTTGCTAATGACTGTAAGATTAATCTCTATCTAAATTTCGATTGTCACCTGTTAACAAATAGTTTTTTTTTTAATGGGAGTTTAGAAATTTCGGATTGGGAGTTTAGAAAAGCTAGCCAACGATAAAAGAAAAAATAAGAAAAACGTAAAAGGCAATGAAAAGAAAAAATATGAAAAAGGTAATAGGCAATGAATAAGGTACAGATCGATGTCTTATTCCACTAGTGCAATAGTGCTTATATAGTGGTAGAAATAAACTGAAAAACAACGGAATAGCCTAAATCTTAGGATAGTTTATGACTAAACAACTATTCTTAAACAATAGGTCTACCCTTAATACTAGGTACGTCCTAAATAATAGGTCTTCATTTGACTGGTTACAAGCAAACTTAAAATGTGCATTCCTAAAACAATATTAGCACACCTCCTTGATTTAGAAATTGCCGATTCCAAATTCTTGACTTAAAAATTCAAATTTGATGGCTGGAAGTGGTTTTGTAAATAACTCTGCTAGGTAGTCTTCTGATTTGCAGTAGAATAAAATTATTTCTCTATTTCGCTGGTCCTCTCTCAAGATGTAGAATTTTATGTTGAAGTGCTTGGTTTTCCCTTGAAACATTGGATTGTGATAAATTGCAATTGCTGCCTGATTGTCAACAAAGATCTTCGTGTTGCTCTTTTGCTCCAGATGTAGATCAAATAAAATTTTCTTCAGCCACGAAGCTTGATTTACTGCTGTTGTTGCTGCGATAAATTCTACCTCTGTAGTCGACTGTGCTACAATCTCTTGTTCCTTTGAGCACCATGAGAAAAAACCAGAATCCAGGGAAAAAAAATATTCTCAGGTACTGTTCGTATCATCAATAAACCCAGACCAATCACTATCTGAGAATCCACACAACTTGAAGTTTTGCCTTTTTTTAAACTTGACACCAAAGTCAGTAGTACCTTTGATATATCTTAATATTCTTTTGTTGCTCTTAAATGCAATTCACTAGCACAATGCATAAATCGAGATAAGAGACTTACACCAAATAAAATGTCAGGCCTTGTTGCTGTAAGATACATTAAACAACCTATCAGACTTCAGTAGTTACTCTCATCAACTTTATCAGCACCATCTTTCTTGCTCAATTTCTCCTTTTGACATATAGGAGTACTTGTTGCTTTGCACTCCTCCATTTGAAACTTCTTCAATATTTCCTTTGCATACTTCTTCTAACAGATAAATACTTCATTTTGGCTTCGCTTAATTTCCATTCCAAGAAAATAAGACATAAGACCAAGATCTGTCATTTAAAAGACCTGCATTATTTCTTTATTAAACTCTATAACTATTTGAGCATTATTTCCTCTTATTAAAATATCATCAACATAAAGAGAAACTATGAGAATATCATTGCCCTTCTGTTTGACGTAAACAGTGGTCTCAGATAGACTTTTTACAAAGCCTAAACTAAACAAATGCTCATCTACTCTGCTATACCAGGGCTCTGGGTGCTTGCTTGAGGCCATAGAGAGCCTTTTTTAGCAAGTATACCTTATCTTCTTCACTTTTCACTATGAATCCATCCGGTTGGTCCACATATATTTCTTCCTGCAAAACACGATTCAGGAAGGCTGATTTAACATCTAACTGGAACACTTTCCAACCTCTTTGTGCTGATACTGTCGGTAACAGTCTGATCATGCCTGATCTAGCAACAGAAGCAAAAGTTTCAAAATAATCAACACAAAAAATTTGTGCGTAGCCCTTCATAACAAGCCTGGCTTTGTATTTGTTGATGAAGCAATCCGCATTGAGCTTTGTTCTGTACACCCACTTTACTTTGATGACTTTTTTTTCTTCAGGTCTATCAACCAGTTTCCATGTTTTATTCTTCTAGATTATAGTCATCTCCTCCTCCATTGCTCTTTTGCACTTCGGGCCTTTAAGAGCTTCTTTATGTCCAGCAAGTTCACATAGTGCCACATTACAGCTCTGATATACATTAGAAAGTAATCTTGTTCCTTTGACAAGTGGATCATCTTCTATTTCATTTTGCCATTGGTCTGCTTTTTCCTCTCCAAGAGAATTTTGTAAAACTTTGCTTGTTATATTTGAATCCTCCCAATCCCATTTCTCATCTTCATTGAAGTGAACATCTCTGGTAATCGTCATTTTTCCAGTTTGAGAATGATATACTTTGTAAGCTTTTTAAACTGAGCTATAGCCCACAAAGATACCTGGACTTGCCTTCTTATCAAGTTTGTCTCGCATGACCTGTGGAATGTGGATAAAGAACACACAACAAAACACTTTAAGAAAGCCAATTGAAGGTTTATATCCATACCAGGCTTCAAATGGAGTCTTGTCTTCTAATGCTTTGCTTGGAATTCTATTTCGCAGGAATACTGCAATATTGGCTGCCTCTGCCCATAACTTCTTTGGCAACTCCTTCTCATGCAACATACATCTTGCCATTTTCATGACATATCTATTTCTCCTCTCACTAATCCCATTTTGTTCAGCAGTATAAGAAGTAGTCATATTGATTTTTCACCTTTTTCTTGAACTTCCAAATAACTCCAGCTACTTCAGATTTGAATTTCAGGAAACAAATCCAACACATTCTTGTACAATCATCAATAAAAACAATGTAGTAAATGTTACCTTGTAGTGATGGTGTTCTTTGAGGTCTTCTAATATCTGTGTGTATTAGTTGTAGCTTTTGCGAGGCTCTCCATCTTGAATTTGGAAATGGTATCCTTTTTAGCTTACTAAATTGACAGGCGTGACAATTCGATAACTAGTCTGTAAGAGTTGGTAAGCCTCTTGTGATGTCTTCTTTCTTCATTTTCAGCATTCGTTGAAAATGACAATGCCCAAATATCTTGTGCCAGATTTCAATGATATTGACCTGAGTAGAATAGGCTGTGCATTATTCCTTTTTTGGGTCAAATGAAAAGCTTTTGCCTCTCATTTTAACTCGATAGATATCCTATCTAGTAGCATTATAGATATGGCAATACCCATTCTCAAAGGACACTTTATATACTTTCTCTATTAACTGGCCTACACTCAGTGGATTCTGATTGATATCAGGTATATGAAGAACATCAGCAATTTTTTTTGTACTTGATAGGGTTGTAATAGCAATGGTTCCTTTGTCTTTTGCTGCAATATATTCACAATTTCCAAATCTGACCTTCGTCATTTTGATGGATTTTCAATCCTTAAAGAGAATTTTATCATAGGTCATATGGTTTGTACAACCACTGTCAATTAACCAGTACTCTGAAACACTCTTTGTAGAATAACACATTGCCACAAAAATTTGGTCTTCTTCATCTTGATCGACAACTTGAGCATTTGCTTCTTGCTTTTGAAATTTGCTCTTGCAAATAATAGCTTCATGCCTAAGTTGATTGCATTTGTTGCATTTTGCATCAGGTCTATCCCAACACTTGAATGGTGGATGACAAGTTTTGTCGCAATGCTTACAAGGGGGGGAATTTCTCTTTGACTTTCTGCCATTATTTTGATGGTGGTTGCTTGAAGTACCCTCACAATTTGAGACTTGATTCTTCTTAAATTTCTTCTTCCTGAAATTTCTTTCATCATCCTTGTGTTTGACTACCAATGCCCCTTCTACAATATTATCTTGTCTTATAAGCCTCCGTTGCTTTTGGGCCTACAAGGCATTTAACAATTCTGCCAAGGTGATCTTGGACAGATCTTTTGTATTCTCCAAAGTGGTTATTGAGGCTTCATATCTCTCGGGCACATTGACAAGAATTTTCTGTACAATTCTAGAATCTGAAAATTCAATTCCTAGTAACCTCACCGTGTTAACAATGCCAAGAAACCTATCTAAGTATTCTTTAACAGTCTCAAACTCCTTCATCTTTTGCAGCTCGAACTCCCTTGCAAGATTCATCACTTGCTTGCAATTCTTTCACATTTTTGCTAGCATGACGTGTAAGTATAATCGCATGAGCACCTTGATGGTAGATGGGAAACTATGTAGGGACCTGTCAGAGATCAAAAAGGAGGCTAAGGAATATTTTAGAAATATATTTCAGAAGGACAATATGCAGTGGCTAGGCATTGGTAACTTAGAGTTCAATAAGTTGTCTTTACAAGATGCGGAAGGAATGGTAGAGCCATTCCTTGAGGAGGAGGTTAAGGCGGCCGTTTGGGACTGTGGTAGTCATAAGGCACCAGGACCGTATGGGTATAATTTTTTCTTCTTGCAGAATGCGTGGGAGGTGATATCTAGGGACATATTGACAATGATCAACGAGTTCTATGGCAGTGAGAAATTGCCAAAAGGGGTTAACAACTCTTTCTTGATGTTGATCCCCAAGATAGAAGGGGTGGTCAATCTAAATAATTTTAGGCCTATAAGTTTGATTAATGGTCTCTATAAAATTGTTGCTAGGCTGCTCACGAAGAGGCTTCGCAGGGTTATCTCCCAGCTAATCTCGCCAATTCAGGCAGTCTTTATCGATGGAAGACAACTTTTGGACTCGGTGATGGCATCCGAGGTGATTCATGTCTCCAAGGTCACTAGACAAAAGAGTTGGTGCTTTAAAGTGGATTTTATAAAAGCATACGATACAGTGGTATGGAGTTCCTTGATGGATATCATGGAAGCTGTAGGATTTAAAAGTAAATGGAGAAGATAGATTAAGTGTGTCTCGACAGCAAGAGTCGTTGTTCTTGTCAATGTCTCCCCAACCCAAGACTTTGAGATGAGGAGAGGATTGAGACAAGGGCACCCACTGTCACCCTTGCTTTTGATCTAGTGGCGGAAGCATTGTCAAAGATGTTGCAAAAAGCAAAGGCTATTGGGCTAATAAAAGGTATAAAGATGGGCAACAGATGTATCACCCATCTTTAATATGTCGATGATGTAATTTTATTCAGTAGCGAAGCAGAGGAGGGATTGAGGAATCTGAAAAGGATTTTAATGAGTTTTGCGTTACTTACTGGCCTTGAAGTGAATTTTCACAAGAGCGCCCTGATTGGAATCAACTACCCAAAGCAGGAGGTGGAGGCTATGGCGGCTTCTTTGTTGTGTAGATCAAAGTGGTTACCGATCAAGTACTTGGTCTTGCCCTTCGGGGCAAACCCGGGAAGGTATAAGACATAGGAAGGAGTTTTGAACAAGTATAGGCAAAAGCTAGCAGATTAGAAAGGCAAATTTCTCTCCATAGGAGAGAGGCTCACCATGGTATTAAATAGCATTCCCATCTTTTATATGTCACTATTCAAGCTACCACAGAGAGTAATGAAGGAGCTTGAGAAGATGACGAAAAATTTCGTGTGGAAAGAAAGAGTAGAGACAAAGTGTCTCCATAAAGTCAAATGGAGCAAGGTGTGCCTAAAGGTGGATAAGGGAGGGGCGGGGGTCGGATGGATAGGATTAAAAAACAAGGCTTTGCTTATGAAATGGAGCTGGAAGCTGTTTTCGGATTCGGAAGCCTTATGGGTTCAGATTATAAAAGATGTCTACAAGCCAAGCTGGTCACGTAATAGAATGACCCTTGGGAGTCCCAATGTCTCAAGGCCATGGAGAGATATTCTAAGTTGTGTCAATGAAGATTTGCCAATGGCTACTGCAGTACGAAGGATGTTGAGATGGAGTATTGGTCAGGGCAATGTAATAGCATTCTGGACAAATGTATCCTTGCAAAAAAGGTTTACCATTGAGCAAATGGGGGAGTGGAGCGTAGAAAGTTGGAATTGGAAGTTTAAATGGAGAAGATCTCTGTTTGTTTGGGAGGAGGAAATGCTAGTGGAGTTGATGGAGAGATTGGAAGGTTTGGCTCCCACACTAGAGGAGAAGGATCGACTAGCATGAGGAGAGGGTTGTGAAGAACCTTCAGTCAAACTTTGTTACTCATTACTGGAAGATGTCCAACCCCAGGAAACGAGCATAGTCATTCCAAAGGTGTGGAAACGTAATGGGACACCTAAAAGCAAAGCCTTTCTATGCTAGCATGTCAGGATAGAATTATGACAAAAGGAAGGTTGAATAAACTCAATATGGTGGGATTCGAGGATTTAGCCTATGATGCTTGTAAGGAGGATGAGAGGAATACCGATCATGTCTTAGTCTAGTGCAAGTTTGCATGGGGAGTTTGGATGGAGATTCTGAAAAAATGGGGATTATTCAGAGCCCTCCCTAAAAATCTGGGAGATCTCATAATCCAGTGGGAAGGGTTGTTCCTTAGTGAGAAACTAAGTCAGGTATGGGAGAGTGTGTTTATAGTAGGGGCGTGGAGCCTGTGGTTGGCCAGAAATAGCAAGGTGTTTCGAGGAAAATATAAAGACCCTAAAGCAGTAGCGTTGGAAGCGTTGGTACAAGGTATTGACTAGGAAAAAGTGAACATCAAAGGGATGAATTACAGAGGAGCTGATCTGATAGTAATTGATGATTGGCACCAAGTGTTACAGTAAGGCTGTGAACTAATAGGATATTGGAGTAGTGCGGGCATCCTAGCCTCTCATAGTGCTTTTGATTTTTGTGTTTTAACTGGATCACTACCATGTGGGGGTTTCGATACAATACAAAACACTCCCCGAGGTGGAAAAATCATTAAGAGGTGGGGAAAATTTAGTTTTTTCATAGTGCTTGTTGATTTTGCTGTATCACTGTTTGTACATATTAAGTCCATAATAAAAGTATTTGTTTCATAAAAAAAAAGTATATGCACTATAGTTGCTCGAAATGAAATAGGGATTATGTTCATTGTGGAGACAAAAATGGAAAGTATGACAGAAGCGATGGTTAATAAGTTGTGGCCAGGACAAGGGGTGAAGTGGTGCGTGAGCAATGCCCGGGGTACGGCTGGAGGCATCCTGGCTATGTGGGACAACTCGACGGTGAAGGTGCTAAATGAGAAGTGCTTCGATGGGTGGATCGCATTGGAGTTAGTGAGATCTGGGTACAGATACTAGACTACAGGGATACACGCTCCAAATACCCTCTTGGAACGGATGGGCTTATGGGAAGAAATTCTAGTGGTGAAGACAGTCAATCCAGCCCCATGGGTCTTGCTGAGAGACTTTAGTGAGGTAATATTACCCTCTGAAAGATTGGGTAGCCTGTTCGATGACAAGGGTGCATAGAGGTTTAGAAGATTCCTGGATGAGGGTGGTTTTGTAGATCTACCATTACAAGGGAAAGAATTTACTTGGTTCTCTAGTAGAAGTGCTTCGAGAATAGACAGAGGTGTGGCGAGTGCATAGTGGGTGGAAAAAAATGGGAATTTCAGATTAGTGGCAGGAAATAAAAGATTATCAAACCATGTACCAATATTATTGAAGAAGGATAGTAGATCATGGGGTCCTAACCCACAAGGTCTTGGGACTATTGGTGGGCGGAGAAGAATTTCATTGAAGTAGTGAAGCAATATTGGGAAGAAAGGGTAGAGCTATTCCTGAACCGATTTGCTTTGATCAAGAAACTTAAGTTTCAGAAATATAAGCTAAAAGAGTGGGAAAAGACTCGGGATGGGAGACTGGAGGCTAATTTAGAGAAGATAATGGCAGGGTTGGATAAGATGGATCAGAAAAGGAGAATAGATGCAAGTCTCAGTAATAAAGAAGAGAGTTGTTATAAGACAATGAGGATAAATATGTGGCTATGCAAGAAGAAGATAGAATCTTCCTGGAGACAAAATGACAGAATTCAGTGGTTGAAACTTGGAGACAAGAATACAAAGTTCTTTCATATTAGCATCAGCATAAGACAGAAGAGGAATTATATGGGATCATTAGAGATTGATGGCAGTATTATAGAAGAGCCGAAGGAGATTAAGAGAGCTGCACAAGAGTATTTTAAGGGTATTTTCAGGGATGTCCGGAAAGCTAGGTCGAATGTGGAAACATGAGGTTTGGACAAATAAAAGAAGAGGAAGCCGAGAGGCTGGAGAGACCTTTCACGATGGAGGAAATAAAAGGGGCAGTATGGGAATGCGGAAGTCGGAAGGCTCTTGGACCCGATGGGTTCAACTTCTTGTTTATAAAAAAGGCATAGGAAGTGATAGGAGAAGATATTGTAAGTATGGTGGGTGAGTTCTATTCGAAAGGAGTATTACCGAAAGGAATTAATAACTCCTTGGTACTGATCCCTAAGGTGGAAGGTGCGAAGAATTTGTCCTTATATAGGCCTATCAGCCTTATTAATGGCTTGTACAAGATCATTGCTAAGATGTTGGTGAGGAGATTAAAAACAATGATCTCACCGTTGATATCCCCGACACAGTCCGGGTTTATGGCAGGAAGACAGCTAGCGAACTCAGTTATGTTGGCATCAGAAGTGATTCATAGTCTAAAAAAGGAAAAGGGGAGTGGATGGTGTTTTAAGATTGATTTTAGGAAAGCGTATGACACGGTTAGCTGGGAGGCATTGATGAATATCATGAAAAGTATGGGTTTCAAAGATAGGTGGCGCCAGTGGATTTCTCAATGTGTTTCTACAGCTCGTATAACCGTGCTGGTCAATGGAGCTTTGACTCAAGAGTTTGAGACGAGAAGGGGACTTGGGCAAGGGGATCCCCTATCCCCATTGCTCTTTGATATAGTGGTAGAGGCCCTCTCATGCATGATTAGCAAAGCTGAGGAGGTGGGGCTGATTTCGGGTGTCAGGTTAGGAAGCAGCTCAATAACGCATCTAGATGTTATCTTATTTAGTGGGGATGACCTTAGCGGATTAAAGAACCTCAAGAGTGTCCTCTGATGCTTCACTTTGTTGACGCGGTTAAAGGTAAACTTTCATAAAAGTGCCTTAATTGGGATTAATCAGAGAAAGGAAGAGGCAAGAAGGGCAGCTGATATACTGAGATGCCGATCTGAAACACTACCAATTAAGTACTTGGGGCTACCACTCGAGGCTAATCCAAGATGGTATAAGACTTGGGAAGGAGTGTTAAGGCAATTTAGGAGAAAGTTTGCTGCCCGGAAAGAGAAGTTCTTGTCTTTGGGAGGGAGGATCATGCTGATTAAATCGGTATTAAAAAGTTTACTGATCTATTACATGTCAATCTATTTGATGCCCAATCAAGTGTTAAAGGAAATTGAGATATTGATGAAGAGATTTTTGAGGAACGTATGCATGAAAATTGAGTCTGGAGGAGCCGAGATAGGTGACCTATATCTGAAGAACAGAACCCTACTCATGAAGTGGTGTTGGAGACTCTTTTGTGAGCCAGAAAGCCTATGGACATCAGCACTTAGGGAGTTTCTTCATCCAAGATGGAGTAGAGACGGGATAGTAGTCTCCATCACCAACCTATCGCTGGTGTGGAAGGACATTATCAGCAGTGTAAATAGGGAGGGTAACTTGGGGCTTTGTGTTAGAAATAATATAAGGTGGGAATTAGGACAAGGTGATAGGTTGTATTTCTGGTCAGACTTGTGGAGGCAGGATATCTCATTAATGGAAAAATTTCCGAGGTTGTTTGAGTTGTCGCTTGGCAAGCAAGCACTCATACAAGACATGGGCACTTGGAAGGGTGAATACTGGGAATGGATATTTACCTAGAGGAGGGGACTCTTTGCTTGGAAAGAGGATTTATGCAATGAATTAAAAACGTACTTAAGGGGGGCTACACCAGCAAGAGCATTGAGTGATAGAATACTGTGGAGGAATGGGGCTCAACAATTCTCTGTGAAGTCTTGTTACGCCGTGTTGGATGAGCAGGAATTTAGAGAACTGGCGATTAATATCCCTAATGTATGGTTGCATCAAGGCACACCAAAGAGTAAAGCTTTTCTTTGGTTAGATTGCCAAGATAAGATTCTATCAAACAGTTTTCCAACCATAATTAATATGATATAAACAACTAAACTCAGGAGGAAGTTCTGTTTCGTTCTCAACCTGGAAGAAGAAAAACGAAGGAAGAGCATAGCCTCGGCAAAAGTCGACCTCTTCCAAGTTTCCTATCAATTTCACGTAGCAGGATGTTGGAATTCACCGTATGTATATACCAACACGAGTTTCATGTGTTGACCACATTAATATCCTGAAGTTTTATACTACTTACTTTCCTGGAAGTTGTAAACATGCATGAATCAGAATCTGAACCTTTGAATGTCTAAATTTACTTGAAATTGGATATATATATATATATAGTATTTCATGTGTCATCTACAGCAGGACTAATTTATTGACCTACCACACTTCTTCTAAAGCATTGCACAAATGGATATCTTGAAACTTGACCAAGGCTATATAAAATTCCTGTAATCTCTTGACCACAAAATACTGGAAACAACTCTTGACTCCTGACCTGTGTTATTATATGAATTCTAGATGGAATCAGTCAACCAGATGATATACATTGGTGAATAAGCTCCAAACCACTATCATTTTGTAGATAGGACTTAATACTCCTCAATCCGATCTGTGTTATTTTATTTCTTTTAAAAATTTGAAATTCAGCTTTGAGTTCTTGTGATTCATGCTGCAAATGGTCAACGGTTTTAACCTCCATTCTATTAACATGAAGAATGAGTAAAAGTTCCAGCAAATCCATGCCCAGTTTCCTGTCTTTGAGTTCTGAAACATTAACATCCTGCTAGCTTCTGTGTTCACATTCAACTAGAGCAGTAATGTATATATATATATATACCAGACGCTAGCTCCCTTGCTTGTCACCAAGAAACATCCTTCCATTTTGGTGGGTTTGATTATATAGTAGTCCAGGCCAAAAATGGAGATATTATTCCTGTCGTTTCTGCTTCTTCTGACAGTGTTTGCATCACTTCCTGTGATGTCTACAATGTCTTATGTTCTCTCTGAAGGAGCTTCACTCTCTGTGGAGAATCCAAAAGACGTCATTGTCTCCCCCAATGGAGTTTTCTCTGCTGGGTTTTACCAGGTTGGTGAAAACGTTTACAGTTTTGCTATATGGTTTAGCAGGCCATCCTGTAACAACAGCTGCACCATTGTTTGGATGGCAAACCGAGATTTTCCTGTTAATGGGAAGAAGTCCAAGCTCTTGCTGCAAAAAGGTGGAAGTCTTGTGTTAACAGATGCTGGAAACCCAACTGTTTGGTCGACAGACACAGTTTCCCTCTCTCCAACAGAGTTGCGCCTGAAAGACAGTGGTAACCTTGTCCTCCAGAATACTGAGAATGTTGTTTTTTGGCAAAGCTTCGATTCACCGACAGATACTCTTCTTCCCCATCAACATCTCACTAGATACGCGCGACTTGTCTCCTCCAGAAGTCCAACCAACTCCTCTTCTGGTTTCTACAAGCTTTTCTTTGACAATAACAATGTCCTTAAACTTTTCTACGACGGCCCAAATTCATCCAGTATCTACTGGCCTGCCACTCACCTTCAGAATTGGGAAGCTCAGAGAACCTCAGACAACGGAAGCAGAACCGCGAGGTTCGATTCATGGGGAATGTTCTCTTCGTCAGATAATCTCAGTTTTGTATCGACAGATTATGGAGTGCTCCTGCAAAGAAGATTGGTTCTTGATTCTGATGGTAATCTCAGAATGTATAGTTTAGAAGAGAAGACCTCAACTTGGGTCGTGTCGTGGGAAGCCTTGTCTCAACCATGCAAGATTCATGGAACTTGTGGACCTAACAGCTTCTGTACCTATGACCATGTATCCGGCAGAAAGTGTTCTTGCATTCCAGGATATAAGATGAAGGACACCAGTGAGTGGTTTCGTGGTTGTGAACCTGATCAATTCAATCCGTCGTGCCTTGATTATAATCATACGGAGGTTGGTTTCCTCAAACTCGCTCATACCGAATTCTATGGCTCTGACTACGGTTTTTACATGAATCGTAACTTTACAATGTGCCAAGATTTGTGTCTTCGATTGTGCGACTGTAAAGGGTTCCAGTACTCGATTAGTTATGTCTATTTATATCCACAGTACACTACCGTTTCACTATGTATTCCCAAAATAGTTTTGATGAATGGACATCGTGGGGAATATTTTGAAGGAGATAGTTATATCAAAGTTCCAAAAACTAGCCTCTATTCTGAGAAGAAGGAAGAAGAGAGTCCTGGGATTGATTGCTCTAGCGCAGTACTTACTAGCCCCCTGACTAGAAGTTACAAAGAAGATCAGGAAAATGGGATATTGAAGTTCATGCTGTGGTTCGCTGTTGCATTGGGAGCATTGGAGACTGTAATTGTCCTTTCTATTCGATGTTTCTTACTGAGGTTCAGGGGTGACTATGGTGGATCAGCGACACAAGGCTACCACTTTGCAGGAAGTAGATTTAAAAGGTTCACCTATTCTGAACTGAAGAAGGCTACCAGAAATTTCAGCGAGGAAATTGGAAGAGGGGCAGGAGGGATTGTTTACAAGGGTACACTGCCTGAGAATCGAGTTGCTGCAGTGAAACAGCTTTTTATGGCTGACCAATCTGAAGCTGAATTCTTGGCAGAAGTAAACCTTATTGGGAAACTTAATCACATGAACTTGATAGAGATGTGGGGGTATTGTGCAGAAGGAAAACATAAGCTTTTGGTTTATGAGTATATGGAGCATGGAAGCTTGAAGGAAAATCTTTCTTCTCAAGCACTTGATTGGCAGAAAAGATATGAAATCGCAGTAGGCACTGCTAGGGGGCTTGCGTATCTACATGAAGAGTGCTTGGAGTGGGTTCTACACTGTGATGTGAAGCCTCAAAATATACTCCTGGACTCCAACTACCAACCAAAGGTGTCAGATTTCGGCTTGTCCAAGCTGCTGAACAGAGGTGACGATCAAAGCATCTCAAGCTTCTCAAAGATTAGAGGAACCAGAGGTTACATGGCTCCCGAGTGGTTATTGAATCTGCCCATCACTTCCAAAGTGGATGTTTATAGCTACGGGATTGTTCTGTTGGAGATAGTGACTGGAAAGAGTCCTGGTGAGGACGTGATGGATCATGAGCATACAAGACTCCTGTCCTGGATAAAGGATAATAAGAAGATGGGAGCCAATGGAAAGGGTTCATGGGTTGAAGAGATCATTGACCCCACGTTGCAAGGAGGAGAATATGAGAAAGCAAAGATGGAGATACTGATCAGAGTGGCACTCCAATGCGTTGAGGAAGACAAGGACGAAAGGCCCACCATGAGCAAAGTTGTTGAAATGCTGGAACACCATGAGAATGACTGGAAGTGATATTCCTCTTCCTGGCTTTTCTAAATTGCATTTGCAGGCTTCCTCCTCTTGTTTGTCCTCTGTCTGTTAACCGACCACTTCTTGAGGAGTGTAAGAAATCTACCGCCATAACCGTATTCCTTGCCTTATCCATCACAGGCCATCTCCACCTCCTCAAAAAAAATCCCGCCACCGGTCCCTCAACAAGCAGTCAAACCGTCATGGTCCCGTCCTTCTCCTCCAGTTTGGCTACCGCCGGGTCCTTCTAGTCTCCGCCCGCGCCTTCTTGCTGTTAAGCATCTGGGCTACGATCTCACCACTGGCGCAACCTCCGGATATTGTGACTGGATCGAACCGAATTTTTAACTTTTGATTAAAAATAAATAAATCTTAACGTTCCAGCAAATTCCTGACTATATGCTCAAACCTTACTGAATTTTTTATATGCAGATTCTGTATTATCGTACTTCCCTTATATTTGACCGCTGCAAACAAGCATCTATCTGCTCAAATTTGCAGACCGATGCAGTAAGAACTGCAAATTCATGCAGAACATTAAGACAGAACCAGAACCAAATATTGGTAGGCGTGTTTGTGTTCATGTTGAGCTTCCTCCGTGTACTCCTACATTGAAGCAGAAATTATTATAGAGAAGTTTTGGACGCCATTACAGTTTGAGAGAATCTCTATTTGGATTCTGATTGTATAGATTCAGCGCGAGTGCAAGCAGTAAGCAAAGGATCAGGAAAGGGTCCTTAGAAAATGTTAAAGAATGACTAAATTTACTTTCTGGAATGTTGCTTGTATTTGAAGGATGAAGGGCCATAGATGAGCTCAAATGGGCCTTGGAAAAATTGTCAAAAAGAGGTATAACTTTAGTCCATCACACAAAAGCCTTTTGCCTAGGAGAGTGATAATGGGGTAAATCTCACTTGTAGCTGCCTATTGTTTCTAGCAAGTGATGTAGCCCCCATCCACAAAAAGAGCAGCACCATTTCTCTCCCACTCCCACTCTGTTCTGCTTGCTTTCGGCTAAGGAACTGGGTGTGACCTAGTCAGACAGGTTGTTTTTGAATCATCCACAATCTTGTCAAAAGATAATCACAATACATTATTCTTCCACATGGGGTGTCCCCACTAGTTGGGAGGCGGAATATATTTCATCTCGGCTAAAAAGTGGAATGGATGTATATTGTCGCATTGCCATTCAAAAGCTTCTCCTGAAAATCTGCCAGTTTTAGTATGATTAGGCATATGCAGATACCCTCTTTTCAGCAGCCGTTTTACTACCACATTTCTATGTTCAGCTGCACTTTACATATCTGTCTCGTTAACACTGTTGAGCCTCAGATTAACAAAGAAATCTTATCCGGGCTGTATTTGCCTTTGCTCTTCGCCTTTGCCCTTTGCCTTTGCCCTTTGCCTTTCCTTTAGTTAACACTAATTAATTGGGTAGTGATTTTCTTTGTTGAGGTATGCAGATATGCCTTTTATTTCCCTCTTTACAGCGTCCAACCAATTTCTTAGCCTTTTAACTGCTCCCTCTCAGAGGTGAGGGATGGTGACGGCAGTTCCCATTTGGTTTGGCTCCATCCAAGTTTGAGGAATAACAGATGTGCTGTTCTTATTATAAATTCTTCATTTATCTCTGCGTGGTCCTAATTAGTTTGTGATCAGTCTGTCTCAGGTTCTGTACAACTGGGTTTACACTTCCTTAGTACACAGGATACCTGAACAGAGGTTTAAACAGAAAGTTTCTCCTCGTAATTGTATCATCAATGTCACGCCAAGAACTATTTTTTATGTGAAGACAAGTCTGTCTTGGACAGTCCCTAATTGATCCAAACGAGAACAGACATCCAACCAGAATATCAGAGCATATCTTGGCACTTTGGGAAATTTTCAAACATTTTAATTTGGACCATGTGACCAAGAGAATGGGATCGGCTGCTTGTGTTCTTAGCTTGTGCATGCATGTGGGTATATTGTATGCAACCTTTCTTTTTTCCAGTCCCCTTTATATTGCAGCCAAATAGCTTTCTGGAGAGATAAGGGAACCAACAAAAAAGAAAAAGCATCTGCTGATTCTTTGATACACTATACGGAGGTACAGAACAACGCCAGCCCCATCCCTTCGTGACAAAGTAATAGCTTTTCTTTATCATTACATGTAACTTAGTCATCTTGCTTTTACTTTTATTTGCTGTCCCTTTTTCAATTTTTATCTTCAAGACACTTTTTTTCTCCACCTCTCTGTCTGCCCTACATCTCCCACTACAGGCTTTTATTCGGGTTCTTGTGGGCTATTGGGATTAGTTCTTCTTCACCATTTTATGGATCTTACTACATACCTTCTTTCACTCTCCTACTGAAAACAAGAAAAGAGGACCTATTACAATGGCCGAAGTAGCTCCCAAGTGCCTCTTATTTCTGTTCCTGTTACTTCTCAATGGCTGCTCTTCTGGTAAGCAATGACCTCTGTTTCATTACATTACTTTTCAATGTATTTTGCCTGCTGAGAGGAAAAAATTTCGGGCTTCTACATGGGCATGTGTTGTGTTTGGGACTACTTCACATAAGCTTGATGATGAAGAAGTGCTAGTTTGTCTGGTAGTGTATATGAACTGGACCAGTTGTGGAACAGTTGTTTATTGGATTGTTCTTCACTTGTCTGTTTCAGGAACTCTGGTGGGTTTATCCTACAATGCCGAAAAGAACACTGCAACTTCATCACTTGGTAGATTTGCATCTCTCTTAAAGATGAGCAGTGTTTCTGAATCTCACATTCGAGAATTCGAGGCAGTTCACAGCGCTTTGAGTAGGGTTTCTAACTCTGGTGCCTTTGTAGATCTTTCCTTGAATGAAAACCTGGTTGAGAATTTGTCAGATCCTACATCCCTGGCTAGTTTATGGCTGAAAACCCAATTAGTGACCTCTCTACCTCGTGTAAACATCAGAAGCATCACGGTGAGTGGAAACAATGACTTGCCAAGGGTCTTACTTGCCATGAAATCAATTCATTCCATCCTCATAAACCTCCATGTTGACAATGAAATTAAGGTTTCAGTGGCATTTCCAGTGTCATTCTTAGAGAATTTGAACGCAGCTCAAGAGAAGTACCTGCTTAGGATACTTGAGCTTATCAAGAGAACAAGTTCCTTTGTCTTCGTCGAAGCTAGTGTAGACATTGATGGAAAATCAGGATTGGAAAACCTTTTCATTAAGTCGATTATCCATAGAGCTGCTGTAGCCTCATCTTTACTTTCATGCAGTGATATTCCTCTTGTCTTGAGGCTCAGGAGCCTTGCTGTTGGCAGTGAATTGGAACTCGCTGAGTTTGAAACTAGGGTGTTTGAATCCATGGGGAACTCTAAGTTTGCAGAGACATATGTGGAAGTACCTTACAGAGAAGATTTTGTTCAAAAGGAGCACCAAGAAATCATTCATTCTTCTCGCAGAGCTCTCTCCAGCGACTTCAAAGCTACTGTGCATGATGGTACCAATCCACCATCTACTCTTTTCCCAACAAATCCTGCAACAATGCCACCGGTCATTCTACCCCCGGATACTCCAACTCCCACAATAGTTACTGTGCCTGCCACCAATCCAGTGACCGTAACACCAAACAATCCTGGATCAACTCCCATACCACTCCCCACCACCACTCCTGTCACTTTCCCCCCTGTAAATCCTTCTGTCAGCCCACCAGTACCGGTAAGCAACCCAGTCACAACACCACCACCAATAACTGTCCCGGGTGCACAACCAGTTACTAATCCTGTGACAACATATCCAGCACCAACTGGAAATGTTCCAGGCACAACTCCAGTCACAAACCCTGTCACAACTCCTGTCACAAACCCTGTCACAGCTCCCCCAAACACCAATGCTCCTGCAGTTCCAGGACAGAGCTGGTGCGTGGCTAGGAGTGGATCACCAGAGACTTCACTTCAGACTGCTCTGGATTATGCTTGTGGAGTGGGAGGTGCTGATTGTTCACAGATTCAGCAAAGTGGGAGCTGTTACAATCCAAACACTCTTCAAAACCATGCTTCTTATGCTTTCAATAGTTACTACCAGAAGAACCCTTCTGCATCCAGTTGTGATTTTGGAGGCACAGCTACTGTAGTTAATGTGAATCCAAGTAAGAAATCTTATGCGTTAACTTATTATTCCTTGTGCTTCACATTACTCTATTAGGACTATTTCTCAGACCGTCTTGAAAATGTAACAGGCAGCGGCTCTTGCATTTATTCCTCCTCGTCATCCTCATCGTCCACAACATCATTGCCAACGCCATCAACCCCACCTACAAATCCAGCTACAACACCATCATCTCCTGCTGCAGGAATATCAAGGTAAAGTTTCAGTCCTCATGGCTTCAGGTGTTATTAGCATTTATTCAACCTCTGAAATGCTTAACTTTATTCACTTTTTGCAGCATCCCACCATCAGATTTAAACCAAAGTAATCCAGCCTCAGCTTATGGTTCTGAAATCCCTCCTGCTGAAACCACTTCAGAATCAAACTCCCCTGCTTTGCACCCCCTCATGGGAGCCATCATTCTGTTAGCAAGCTTCATCATATGAAAAGCACATGGTTATCTGTAGAAGATTAGAGTTGTAGTAGATCTACTTGCAGTACAAGTAGGAGATGAACACTACAAGAATGCACTAGTAAGAGCCGGACCCTGCAGCTATAGAATCATGGACTTGCATAGGATGTACAAATGTTCATCGCAGAAGGAACAGTTCAAATGTTTAATATGGACAAGCGTATATATATATATATATATATATATCATTAGATGTTAAGCTGCAATTGACAAGAAGCGTAAAGACGAGGTAGACTGTGTAGGACGTGAATTTTGTTCTTGAATCATTAGAACAATAAAGTATTTGTAGCTTAGCGTACACATGACCAGGGCTGTACAGTGTCCGCATTGTTATACGTGTTTGTGGATTGATAGCTTCTTATGCTTAGCATAGCTTTGTTAGAATATCAACGCCTTAATCTGTGCGCGCGTTGAAGTTAAAAAATGGGACTGAGTTGTTATATATATAAGATAACTACTACCATTGAATCGGACCATAAGAGTGATAGTGATAAACACCCAAAATACTCACTAGCTGATTCTGTAGTGCTGAGCAAGCGGGGTCGATTATGTAGTGCAGAACAAGCGTCATTTTTTTTTATTTTTTTTTTTATTGAAAAGCCCAGATTCTAAGAGTTAGAAACCTGGGCGGAACACTACATAGCCAGAGTTAACAAATAAAAGAGCTTGTTGCACACAGCTCTGGGGAGAATGAAACATGTGTATCCCAGGATCTAGAGAAGTTGCAAGTTTCGCTAGACCATCAGCTACCAGGTATGATTCTCGAAAAATATGGTCCACTACCACGTCATGAAACCTATTAAGAAGGTTTCGGCATTGAAGAAGCAGGGGATTCCAAGGTGGTTTCACTTCTTTTAGCTTTAAAGCTTGTATTGCATCCCACGAATCGCTTTCAATATGAAGTCGAACCACACCAGCAGATAAGGCCATAGATAGGCCAGATTTTATTGCCATTATCTCTGCTTCCCATGCAGAGGATTGTCCAATCGATTGAGAAAAGCCCATAATCCATAACCTTCAGAATTTCTTAGTACTCCTCTTGTAAAGGCTAGATTGGTTTGTGAATTGTGACTACCATCGCAGTTCAATTTTATCCACCCAAGAAGGGGAGGGATCCATCTCACCCATTTATTAGTTCTATCGAAAGAAATCAGCTCAAGTTCCTTAAAGGATTGCGTTGCCAAGGTAAATTCAGTTGCTCGCTCTATGACATGCACTGTTGGGGAAGGTCCAATATTGATTTTACCTTCAAAGACCAGCTCATTACGCCATCTCCACAATAGCCATAGGGCTGTTCCAAATACCATAGGCCAAGGCAAAGAGCCATGTAATTCACTGCTCCTTAGGTTCATTAGCAACCACTCTTCTATAGAATCAATAAAGAAATCATTTTTGAGGGATCCCACACATGACGAGAGAAAAAACAATCTCTTAGCACATGCAAGATTGTTTCAGGGACTGCCTTACAATGTGGACATTCTTCAGATGAAATAATGTGTCGACTTGAGCATAATACCCGGGTGGGTAATTTGTTATGAGATAGTTTCGGGCCAGATTTACCAATTTTTATGAGATGCCACGAGCCGCTTGTAACTGAATCCTCAATTAAGTGTCCAAGGCGCTCCATGCATAACACAAATAAATAAGGAGAAAGGAGATCTCCTTGTCTAATTCCCCTAGAAGGAGTGAATGATTCAGTGAGTACTCCATTCCAAAGAATTTTCATTGAGACTGTTGAGACACAAGTCATAATTTTGTCGGTTAATCCATGGGAAAAACCAGCAAGTAAGAGAGTTTCAGCAATAAAGCTCCATTTCAATCTGTTATATGCTTTCTCCAAATCTATTTTAAGAGCCATCCATCCTGTCTTCCCAGTTTTCTTCCTCATAGAATGAATAATCTCCTGAACAATCAAAACATTGTCTGTGATCTGACGCCCCTGGATAAAGCCAAACTGTGTCTCCTTGATTAAATCTCTCATCAATGGTTGTATGCGATTGACAATTAGTTTAGTAATGATTTTATAAGAGACATTACATAAACTAATTGGCCGGAATTGTCCTAAATTAGAAGGACTAGGCACCTTCGGTATTAGGACAAGAAGAGTCTCGTTAATGCAAGGATCCAAGACACCATTCTTTATAAAATTTCGGACTAGTTCACATATTAAATCACCAACAATTTTCCATTGAGTTTGAAAAAATATGGGAGAGAAACCGTCCACCCCTGGAGCCTTATAAGAGCCAAAATTCTTAATGATATAATATATCTCCTCAAACGTAGGAATATCTAAAAATTTTGAATCAAATGCTTCCTCTATCTTTGGAAATCTATTTGGGATAGAGAGATAAGGATAAAGGATACCATCATCCATATATAAATTCATAAAGAATTGAATGGACATTTTTTGAATCTCAGCCTCATCTGAAATCCACGAATTAGAGGAATTTTGGAGCATAGTAATTTTATTCCTCTTGCGCCGAATCAAAGTGGTAGAATGAAAGAAGGAAGTGTTTCTATCCCCATGACCAATCTAGTTTATTCTTGATTTTTGAAACCATAATATCTCTTCATATAATAAAACTTCTTCAAAATCTTTCTTGAGTTTTTCATGAAGAGTTCTTAAATGGACTGAGTCCCTCATACTCAGGATTTTTTCTACCCCTTGAATCCTCCTCAGCAACTGATTCTTTCTCTGAAAAATATTTCCAAAGACTTTAAGATTCCATTCCCTTAATTCCTCAACCAACCGAGGGAAGGATGAAGACCGGTCATGATAGGGCCGCCAGCAATCTTTAACAAAGTCTCCAACACTAGGACGAGTTAACCATGCTGCTTGGAAACAGAATGAGCGTTGTACCTTAACTAGTTCAACATCATCAAAACAAGACAGGAGAATAGGCCGGTGATCAGATTTAACTCTGGGGAGGTGTGTGAGATGACCATTTTGGACAGTCTACCGCCACTCTTGATTACAAAGTGCTCTGTCAAGTCTTTCAGATAAATCTCTTCTAAACCATGTGAACTTGGGTCTCTCATAGCCTAAGTCCATTAGTTCGCAATCATCTACCATCTGTTGGAAAGTTTTATTTGGTTTATGCAAGATACGTACCCCACCTCTTTTCTCTTCCACTTTTAATAAAGCTTTAAAATCCCCAAGTACAACCCACAGGGTACTGATAGAAACCTTTATTTTCCTCAACTTATCCCATAAATCCTTCCTCTTATTTGGAATTGGGCTTCCATGGACAGTTGTACATACACCAAACGATTTAGAAGAACTCCATTCAAAATGAATAAATTGTCTTGCAAAATCTTTAATAGCCGCGAAAATTGTCAAACAATGCCATAGAATCCAAATACCCCCTTAAAAACAGGTAGCTTCCTCACAAAAATAGCCATCAAACCCAAGTTTCTGAATAACCTTTTCTGCTTTAGCACCACTAATTCTCGGTTCAAGAATGATACTAACACATAGCTTGTATCTCTTAATCTGCACTTTCATAACTGGAATGAAGACTTTATCTGTAGCCCCACAACAATTCCACGATAAAATAGACATAATAAAGTATTGATTTATATGAAAGATCAGGTTCCTATACCCTCAACCATAATACAATCAGAATCTATAGCTTGTTTCTGTTCACTATCAACCGTATTTAGAGAATTCTGCATCTTCATAGTATTAGGTGAAATAACTGCTTCTGTCATACTATTAACATCTTTTGTAGACGCTAAATTTAAATCTCTCAATCTTGACTTTTTTATTGAAATACCTCCAGGTTGTATGTTGAAGGTCAAGGCCGCTTGCAAATGCTCCAGTTCTTCAAGGACTATAGAATTGGATCTAAAAATCACCTTTTCTTTTATTCTTTTCTTAGAACTTGGGCTTTTTGAACCTTGTTGTACCAATTGGGGTTTTTCAGACTTCAAGTGAGATGGGCTTGCTGTTTGGGCTGTAGGAAATTGAAAGGAAGAGTCAATACTTACTTGCTTTATTTGTTCTATAGGTGGTGTTACCTTGGGAGAAGCTACGGTAGATTTCTGCTTACTAATTTGGGCCTTGGCAGTCACAATATTTTTCCTATCAGGAATCTATTGTATCTTCGAATTAATCTCTTAAGGAATCACACGAGACTTATTAGTTGGCTCGTTGACTTTCTTATCTCCACCCTCCCTAGTTGTAGTTGCAGAGCGCAAAACGGCTCCTTCCTTGTGAGAAATATTCTCTTTCCTTGTTTGTCCCGAAGATGTCGCCTTCCCCTTAACAGTAGATTTTCCGACTAATTCTTCTGGTAATGTTGCGAATATTGACCCTCAGATTTCCTTTTGTGTACCATTTTCCTTTCTAGCAATATTCTCCATTGCTAATTTTCTTTTATTCGAATTTCGACGAGGACGGTTGGGTGCATGCAGCCATGGCCCAAATTGATCAGCTATTGTGCTTGTCATGATAGGCTTCGAGGTATCTTTTCATTCAGATGCTATCTTGCTTGATTCTGGTGCATTATTGTTTGCTGTAGCTGATTCCTTTTGCTGCTGTTGTGGGATGTTTTGACGCATAGGGTAAGCGCACATACTTTGATTGTGTCCAATACGACCACAACCGAAACAGATGAGTGGGAGATTTTCGTATTCAATCCGTAGCCATTGACCATTGATCCTCAATCTTGGCAACAAAGGTTTGGACAAATCCAAATCCACAACTACTCGTGCAAATTTACCTCTTTGTGCACCAAGAGTGTTTCCATCTATTTTAACCATTCTTCCAGCCAAATTCCCTATCTTAGAGAGGATATTTTCATGGTAATACTCCACGGTAGATCAGGGATGCGTAACCATGCAACGACTCGAGAATCGATAGCACAACTAGCTCTAAATCCAAGGTACCAATGTTTCACCATAAGATAGTGTCCCAAAATAACCTAGGGGCCTCCTAGAAGAACAACAATCATCTCAGCTTCATTCGAAAATTTAACCAAGAAGAATCCATTATCTAAATTAATGATTCGTGAATCAAATGGTAAACCCCATAGAGACCTTAGTTTTGAAACCATTAGTGCAAAGCCTATGTTCCTCCCCATAAGTTTTACCACCACTGAAAACTTCCAAGAATCATGTAACTGTGCATGAGCCCTTGGGGCAATAGATATGAATAAACCATCTTTATCAACTGATACCACTATATCTTCATCATTGACTTCTATATAATCCACAGGCGACCAGAGATGTCCCACCAAGGATTCACGGTAGGATTTTGGGGACTCTGACATCTCCATATCTTGTACATTAGAATCATAAGGAGGACGGAATTTTACTTTGCTTTCTATACCAGATTCATCCTTCGAAGAAGAAGAAGAATTGTTGTCGTCAGTTGAGAGCATTTTTTTTTGTATTGATTTTTCTCTTTGCAGGAATGCGTCATTGATTTATCGAGTTATGATTGTAATAAAAAATATGTAACCAAATAATTAATAAATGAAGTCATATTCCCAATTGTGATTGTTTGTCCATCTCACGGTCCAGGGCTATTCATGTGCTGAAATTGCATCAGGTACAAATGTCACACTTCAGAGGTTTAGTATGACTTCAACGATAAATTCAGACTTTGATTATAAGAATTCTAAGTATACTGAGTTATCTATCCAGACTTATTCTGGAAATTAAAAAAATACAAGGATACCAGGCCACATAATTGGTTTTTACATCTAATTAAACGATCATTCATATCCAAGTTTAAAATGAGATTTTCTTGATATGATGAAATCATCAGTAACAAGTCAAATCCTCTTGATTTTCCTACAAAATTGTTTCTGATATATTTTTTTAGTAGGCAATATGATTTTAAATCCAAATCTTTTAACAGAATTCTAAACTATATAATCCAATAAAATTGACTAGGATTGATGCCCATATATGGGCTCTTGCTCTTTTGAGTGCCTAGTCAGCATCATATTGGTCTATTTTGATTCTTTGACTAGTTGATTGAGTCAGTTTGCTCCAAGGGATTCGACGTGGACCATTTGACCCAAGAGTTGTTCAGTGAGGTGGACACAATCATAGGGAGTCCTAGTTGTGAATCTAATTGTCTTACCGAGTGGTCTAGGTCAAGTGTTCGAGGTTTGAGTTAGTAGAAATCCATTAGGCCGGTTTTGGGTCCATTTTCAGCGATTGTGGGTCTTTGGGTTGATTATCCTATTTTGAGCCTATTTATTATTTTACAAGTCTATTTATTATTTTTTGAACCTAATTAAATTATTTAAACTTATTTTTGATGTCTTATCATTTAAAATATGTTTTGGACGTTTGGGGTGTAATGGGCCTTAAAACCAATTGTTTCAAGTTTTTCTGGGATTTTAGGCTCAAAGTATAAAAGGTCAGCCCAAAATAGTTAGAAAATTCTTTTAAGTGTTTTGAATGCCTATTTCCCTTCTCTCAACCCCGATGCACACACTCCTCCCCAGTTCCAAAGAACCCATTCCTTTCACCTCAGAAACCCATTGGGCATAGACCCTGAATACATTTCCAACCTCCCAAGATCGTTTTCCACTACTCATTTCAGATTTAAGGACCTTAATCAACTATTTTTTATGTTAATGCACAAATTGGGAATTTCGGTGGTAAGTATCCTAAATCTCTGAGTTCTTTGTCAATTATTGGTTCCTTTAGATTGCTTTTGATGTTTCTATAATGGTTTCATGGAATTGCATTACAAGAAAATACCCTTTGATCCATGAGTGAGTATTTCGAGTTTTCCATAGTATTTTTTATAATTTCGGGATTTTGTGATTTTGATGAAATTTGGTTGATCCCTTTGCTTGGGTTTGATTGTTTGTGAGTTATAAAGGTTGTTTGTGGGCTGAGAAACTTAAGTGTAATGTTAATTGTGATAGTTTTATGCTTTCAAATGAACCAACAACCGATTCCATCTAATGAAAACAAAACACACAGTAGAAGCGTACCTTTATGAGTGGAATCCATGGATCTAAGATGATCCGGAATAGAAGGAGTGAATCTTCTAGGCACATTGTACATAGTCCTCTAGGGAGTAATGGGAGAGCCCCAGAGAAGAACGACAGTTTGTGTTTAGTGTGACTATATTTTGATATACATATGCCTAGGGATCACAACCCTTAAATAGAGCATTGCATGGGTCAATTGCTAATCAAGCTCAACTTTATTAGCAATAGGTTTGTAGATTTCTACACATATCCGAAAGGTGACACATGCTCTTACTTAAGATGACTATGCCTGGTATTTGTATTAAATCACTTAATCGGGCTTTGTACTTTCAACATAATCAACATGTTCCACTTGTGCAACGACAGATAGTCAGAATGAAATAGAAAAATCCATCCAGGTAAGAAACACTCAAACCAAAATCAAATATCAAAAGCAGGCATAGATCATCACTAACAATCCTATCTCAACATTCGGTGTATCCACAAGCACAAAAACACACTATGCCTTTCAATATCAATTGTTGTAAACTAGCAGACCGATCAATTTGTAAAAACATACTATTTAAGGTTATTCATTTAGAATCCAAACATCAACACGATTTATCATTTAATTTTTTGAAAGATCAGTAAACGTCAATCCTACATTTTAAGGAAAATAATTAAAGTGTAAGTTCTCCACTCATCTGTACATAAGCACAACACGTCCAATCCACAAGCATAGAAGAAAAACCAACCACAATCCACACCAACCAATTCTGGTCACACATTTGAATAACATACCAAACATACAATCATTATCTATACAAACCAACATGCAAAACGAGGCAAAATCATATGTTTTGAAAACAACCACGAGATCCAAAATTAGATTAATTAGCCTTCAAAATGCAATTTTATTTACATAGTATCAATTATAAAACCATAATTTATCATTTAAAACCAAAACAAATTTTATGAGAAAATCTTTAAAAGCTCATATCTCACAAATGACAAATAAAATGAAAAAATCGATGATACCATCATGTCAGGAACGTTGAAATTAGATATCGGGGTCAAATTGGGAAATTAGGGTTTTGGGTCGAATGGCGGCGACACGTGGCCGATCGGACCGGCAACGAAACCAGAATCTCCTTTCCTGCACAAAACTCAACAATAATCAACAATTTATACACCAAATCGAAGCCTGAGATGAGTAGAATGAAAATCCAGTGCCCATTCATCGATTACCCACCAAAATCAACCATCTTCGGCTCCTTCCAGTCCCGTCCAGCGACGGTTGATGACGAAACTGGTGGCCGAAGATTGCTGGCGCTGAGAGCTATCGAACGATAGTGAAGGTGAGACAAACGGTGGTCAGACATGGGAGATGTGAGCTGAAGAGGGTGCCAGCCGGGAGAAATTCGAGGGGAGAAGGTAGAAGAAAAGAAAAAAAGAATAGTTTTTATAAGATGTGTTAACTAAAACGAAATTGTTTTGGCTTTCGCCAAAATGACATCATTTAAATATTTTATTTATTTATTTTATTTTGATTAAAATTTAATTAAATATGAAAATTATTTAAAATTTTTTTAAAAACATAATAAATAGCACATATATCTATGAATTATGAAAATTTCATAAAAAATTTAGAAAAATCATAGCTTTCCAATGACCTAAAAATTATAATTTTCTGACCAAAATATTTTTAATTAAAAATAAAATATCATCCAAAAAAATAATAGACTATACCTTAAAATTATGAAAATCAAACCATACCTTAAAAATCCTAAATTATCAACCCTAAGTATAATATATCACACAAATATACAAACACACAACACATCACTAACTACACATAAAAAAAATTACAAAATTACCCCGAAACATAAAACACGGAAAAATTCGAGGTTTAAACCTATCCTATCTTCCAAACACCTCCCCTTACCCAATCTAAACCCTTATGAGTGAAATTGAAATGTTTTTGCATATCAATCATGGTATTACTGCTTTTATTACTTTTCTACAGTATATACATATGATTTATAGGTTGCACCCTGAAGTTGATAGAACTAATGCTTGGCTAATGCGAGATAAATACATAGATTCCCAATAGAGAGGAATATTATTTACCTATTATTATTGTGTGGTTGGATTAGATATTTATGCCTAAATTTGCTATGACTTAGCAGACTGCCTAAATTTATTATGACTTAGAAGGCTATGTATTTATATGCATATATGTGGATTGGTGATTGAGTGTGATAGTGTGTTTTCTCTACTCAATTTCGGGTAACACTAGCAGTAGGGCGAATATATGTATTTCAAAGTGTAAAATTAACTATCAGTGGGCTTTCGTTTCCCTTTAACAAGGTCACTTGAGAGTACTTTGTGATCTGTCCAGATAGATTTTTGGACATAGTAGTCCCTATGTTTATGACAAGTATTGGGAATTGATAAACCTATTGGGTTAGACCTTATTGCATAATATTTCATCATTCATGCATTATGCATTATTAATTTGGAATCTCACGATATGCATGGATATCAATCATGTTTAAATCAACTAGTTTATAATTGATTTTGTGTAAGTCTCTATTCTACTAGATTGCTTATAATGTTGTAACTGTAAGGACCCCCTCCCTAGAGGAACAACGAACAGCATAATTGGAGCAAAAAATCTCCAACTCACATAGAAGGTATTGTATGGGGAGAGCAATGAATCTATCCAGCCCAAAGCCCAATGGAACACGTTTAATCTCTGGCACGTTGCCACTAGGATTCGAACCACTAGCCACTGTCTTTAGTTCCTTCAAAAAGGACGTCTCTCAGAAATTCAGTTGCAACTGAATTGGTGAGAGGCGTCCTCTTTGAAGGAACAAAAGGCAGTGAGTAGTGGTTTGAATTCCAGTGGTAGCGTGCCAGGGATTAAACATGTTCCACTAGACCTTGGGCTGGAGACATTCGTTGCTATCTCCAGATAATACCTTCTATATGAGTTGGAGATCTTTTGCTCTAGTTATGTTGTTCGTTGTTCCTCCAAGAAGGGGGTCCTCACATTAACTCCCACTAAGCTCTTTTTATCACACCCCCTCTCATTGATATTTTCAATGCTAGTTTGTGTGCTTGTAGTCGCCATCTTTTGAGGTCAAGATTCCCGGTGTTGATCTTAGGATTGAGCTATTGCACTCGCACATTTTGGAGACTCAGTATTTTCATGTTTCACCACTTTTATGCTTTTGTGATTATACATGCTTGGTTTGATTTGTTATACTTTGTTTGGACCCTTGATGGGATTTTATTTGGATAATTATATTAGACTTATATATGACCTTAGACTATGATTATGATATGGTATGTGTGCCTTGGGTACTGCTTGTGGTTTTGTTTGAATGCCTCGATTGCCTTTGATTGATCCTCAATGAATGCCCTGATTCCTCTTTATTGAGGTTCTCAGATTGAGGGACATGTCCCACATAATTCCGAATGACATATAGTCTAACTTTGGATCATGACATTATGCAAAAGGGAAGGGAATGGCCTATGCATCCAAGTAGTTTAGGTTGTATGAGGGAAACTACCTAAACTATGATCTGGAGTTGGCAGCTGAATTGTTAAGAGGCATCCTCCTTATAAGAACAAAAGCCAATGGGTGGCGGTTTGAATCCTAGTTGCATCAGCCAAGGATTAAGCATGTCTCACTAGACCTTGGGTTAGAGAGGTGGGAACTCCCTAGACAATACCTTAAATGTGAGTTGGAGATGTGTTCTCCAGTTGAATTGAGTGTGTTACTCTAGGGAGGGGATCCTCACATAAAAGATGCAACTAAATTGATAAAAGGCATATTTATTATAGAAACAAACGACAGTTGGTGGCGGTTTGAATCTCTGTGGCAATGGTCAAGGATTGAACATGACCTACTGGGCCCTAGGAAATTCAGGCCTAGGAGTTTGAGGATTCAATGTTGGTTTGAGTGAGATAGCAATTAAAGGGTGATAACAGAGGTGATAGTACAGTCAGCAAGTACCGAGTTAGAGATGATGGTATTTTGACATTTAGAGGTTGGGTGTCCATTTCCTGAGATGAGGAGCTAATACAATTGATTTTGATAGAGACTCATAGTTTGACATTCTCAGTCCATCCCAGTAGCATCAAGATGTATCGAGATTTAAGAGAGTAGTACTAGTGATCAGGAATGAAGAGACATACAACTAAGTTTATTTACCGATGTTTAATGTGTCAACAAATTAGTATAAAGCAACAAAGGCCTGCAAGATTACTTCAATCGTCACCCACTACAGAATGTAAATGGGAACACGTGACGATAGATTTTATAGTTGGTTTACCAAGATCATAGTGAGGCTATAATGCAGTATGGGTGATAGTGGATAGACTGAACAAGTTTGCACACTTTCTCCCATCAGAGTGACAGAAACACTAGATATTAGTATTAGGTATATGGATGAGATCATAAGATTACATGGAATTCTAGTGTCCATTGTGTCAAATCGAGATTCGAGGTTTACATTTAGATTTTAGGGAAAATTGTATAATGCTTTAGGGACCAAATTGAATTTTAAAATGACTTTCCACCCGCTGATAGATGGACAGTCAGAGAGGACAATTGAGATCTCGAAGGACATGCTGTAAAAACCCAAATCCAACCTATAAGGACCCTTACCTCTATGAAACCCAAACAAGCCCTCGCAAGGATCTATCTAAATCCCACACTCAAGTCTTACTAGCTGTCAATTTTATTAGTTCATTCATATGCCTTAAAAGGTTGGAGCATGAAAATTTATTAAATAATATTCTGGCTTATACAGAGAGAAAGAAACATCAGCAAAAGACTTTTATAAATGCCAAAAACTAGTGAAAACATAACACACAGGTCCCAAGGAATCTCAAACACCAAATATAGTTCATAGAAGCATTCGAAAACAAGAAGGAACAGAAGTTGGAAAGCCATAAAGGAAGTTCAAACATAGGAGAGCATGCACAATCAATAGAAAACCAGCAAGAAAGTACTTTGCAAATGTGATGCAATCGTTTCACCATGTAGCCTTGATCTCACACCTTGGTAGCATGAACCTATGCCTGAAAAAGGAGGAAAACAACGGAATGAGATTACAAGAATCACAATAGGGTCACAACATCATAAGATCTGCAAAAACTCAATCAAACATCTCCCAACAATATATAGATTATATATACTTATGTAACAGGCTCAAAACAAATTCAGAAAACAATCACAAAGAACATAGGTAGGGCCAAAATTAGTAAAGTAAGGGTAGGGACTCAAAACACTTCATAGGCAACCATCACAAGATTGAACCAGAAGCACATAAGCAGCTTAGTTCCCTATATGATTCCCAAAACCAAATGATTATCTCCATCTGCCTATGTTGTCCAAGGCTTTGCTGCAAAAAGGGAAAAATAGTTTGCAAACAAGCTACAACAAACCTTCTTACAATACCTCCCACACATGGGACATCCTACATACAACTGTACCCAACCCTGAAGATATGTAGGGCATCCTGCCAAACATCCTGTACCTAACGTAGAATAAAGGCAGGGTATCTTGTCATCTACAGGAGACAAGGCATCTTACACATCATGTACCCAACCCAGTTAATATGTAAGGCATCCCACAAGAACCTGTACCCAACCCAAGTTATATGTAGGGCATCCTGCACCCAACTGTACCAAACTGTACCCAACCCAGAAGCTATACAGGGCATCTACCATGCATGTGCTAGGAACAATCACCATACAACTCCCAGTTCTACTAAGAATCTTTCCTCTCTAAGGAACATCAACACTTACCTCACATAGCCAGCGATAAGAAGATCCTGACACATAAGCAAGCAGAAATCCAGCAGGATATCCTCAATCAAACACAAACACAATACACAATCCAATATATAATATCAACCTCGATTTAGGCACATATCAAGCCCTATTATATCCAGAAATTCCCAATAGCATAAGCATATAAACCATAGTAGGCAATCCGAAAACACATAATCAAATAAGAGAATCCGGAGAAACCGATTAGGTATAGATCCTACCTCTCAAGTGTCTAAACAAGATGTTATCCCTTTGCTTTTATTAGAAGAATCAGAAACACCTAACAACTATAAGGCAAAGACAATACAATACTAAATATATAATACCAAATCAGAAACCAAAGGCATCCTTATGATCCTTACCCAATAATCTATCAAATACCAACGATCTGGATGCAGCACTATCTTCCCCCTGAATGCGTGATGTGATGGTCAAGAACCCAATAAGAATCAATCTAATTATTCAATCTTTTTTATCATATAAATTTTGGCAATCAACCTAGGGTTTAGGGGGAAATTTTGATTTCATAATTAAGAGAGAGGGAGGTTGCGATTTCATCAAATTAAAAGGGGAATAGGTGTAAAACACTCATACGAATAAGAGAAAAAAGATTCAGAACCATTAGAAAGAGGAATAAAAAATCGGCACACGTATCTAGGTAAGGAATTTTGGCAGCAATAATAAAAGTTAAAGACCAACCTTTTGATGATGAATTCAAGATAATAAAAGGTAGCACGAAAAGAGGATTCCAACAAGGTATCACAAACAGAAATCTGATGAAGGATTGAAGAATTTCGGCTAGGGTCTTAGGAGACAAAAAATTCAGCCAAGAGGGAGAGAGAGAGAGTGAGTTTGTATTTTTGTGAAATAAAAGAGAGATTTTAGGTGTGAGAATGAGGGTAGGCCAGACACTTTATTTATAGGGTTTAATTGGATTAAATTTTCCTACTTTTAAGCCTAGATAAGTTAAGATAATGCTTAAGAGATAATTCTGAAATAAACCTTCTAGAAACTCTCAATTTAGGAAAGAAACCAGTTAGGAAAGAATCATTTAGGAAAGAAATGAACAAGAAACTAGTATTAAAGTAGGAAAGATTTGACTCAAACATTTTAGGTCATCATGCATCTATTTCTTCAGGGGCAAAATAATCATTTCAACTGCACCAGTACCTAGACTCTTGGGGCATCTATCCTATGGAGAATTAAGGTTTCACACATGCTTCAGTCCTATGTATTGGAAAGACAGACTACTTGAGGTAGGTGTTTTCCCTTAGTCGAGTTTACCTTTAACTACGGCTTTCAGGTTTCAATTGGTATGGCATCGTATGAGGCTTTGTATGGTAGGCGGTGTTGTATATCTTTGTACTGGGATGAGGTAGGAGATTGGATAGTCTAGAGTTGATTAAGGAGGTGATTGAGCATTTGGAACTGATTAGACAAAGGTTGAAGGTAGCTCAGGATAGATAAATGAATTATGTCAACCACCACTATCAAGACTTAGAGTTCAAGATTGATGACATAGTGTGAGACTCTGATAGAGTGTCGCAAGCTCACCAAAATAATCTTCCTCTTCTGAATAGGTAGCTAGTGATAAGGAAGGTCGAATCCTCAGGGAGATGGTTTTAAGAGTTGGAAATCTTTGAATCGGCCGTGGTCACGGTGTGCCCACGGTCGATGAGGATGAAGGGTTATAAGCTCTTAGTGATGAATAGAGGTTGTGTAACAAATATGATGGTTCGTAGGTGAGAAATAAAAGTGTAATTCAGATGCTTTTGATGATCCTTGATTCAATTCACACCGAGACCTCCCCGTGATCACGGGTCTTCTAGGGATGTACTCACGTCTTTCCTGCTGGATTCCAGTTAGTGGGTTGCTCAGTACGACTGAGCACTCCAGAGGGAAGGAACGTCCTTCGCCCTTTCGTGTCCTACTTTCCAGAAATCCTCACCTCTGGATTAACAACGTAGTTAATCTGAGTATGCCCTCCGTCACTCTGGTTTCACTCACCACCCACGATTACAGTGTTTGGCTTCTAATTTGTTATGGAGTTGATCATTCACCATGACATCAGTATGCTCAAGAATGACGAGAGATAACAAAAGAAACTGAGTAATATATTCAACGGGACCTCACAAGGGTTGGTCTGGTAAATGAACTAAATCAAGGAAAGAATAAGTTTAGCCCTCCATTCGGTTCTGGAGTAAACTTTAGAACAATTCTAAAACAAAGTGAAATCTCCTCAATTTTGTGTCCCCCAACCACAGGCGGTCGGGGTCTCTATATACTATCTATCAAGATCTCGCAGGATCAGAAACAGATTACTGCCATATTAGTTAGGATCTCCCGAGATATCAGGTCAGATTCTCGGTCCGTGGTCACGGTAAGATCTCCGATCTTCCAGGCAGCAGCTATCAAATCGCGGCTCCTGATTCTTCTTCGCGAAATCTGCCTTTAAATCTCCAAAATATCCTGTGAATTCCTGCTTTCAGAGAAATCTTGTAAGATACCAGTAATAACTCCATAACCGCATATATTAGGAAATAAAAAGTGCTAACCAGCCGATTATTACGTANCCTCACCTCTGGATTAACAACGTAGTTAATCTGAGTATGCCCTCCGTCACTCTGGTTTCACTCACCACCCACGATTACAGTGTTTGGCTTCTAATTTGTTATGGAGTTGATCATTCACCATGACATCAGTATGCTCAAGAATGACGAGAGATAACAAAAGAAACTGAGTAATATATTGAACGGGACCTCACAAGGGTTGGTCCGGTAAATGAACTAAATCAAGGAAAGAATAAGTTTAGCCCTCCATTCGGTTCTGGAGTAAACTTTAGAACAATTCTAAAACAAAGTGAAATCTCCTCAATTTTGTGTCCCCCAACCACAGGCGGTCGGGGTCTCTATATACTATCTATCAAGATCTCGCAGGATCAGAAACAGATTACTGCCATATTAGTTAGGATCTCCCGAGATATCAGGTCAGATTCTCGATCCGTGGTCACGGTAAGATCTCTGATCTTCCAGGCAGCAGCTATCAAATCGCGGCTCCTGATTCTTCTTCGCGAAATCTGCCTTTAAATCTCCAAAATATCCTGTGAATTCCTGCTTTCAGAGAAATCTTGTAAGATACCAGTAATAACTTCATAACCGCATATATTAGGAAATAAAAAGTGCTAACCAGCAGATTATTACGTAACATAGAACCGCATATAATCATACTATCAGACTCCGTGGCTGACGTGGCAAATTTTTGCCACGTCACCACTAATATATATACCCTTAATTGTATTATTTTGTTGCCCACTCCCTGCTGCCAAATATCCTGCCGTTATGTTCATTTTTATTTCTCTATTAACCACCATTTTCAATTACCTCCTGTATCAAATCCAACCATCTGATCGTCGAATTGTTTGCACCATTGTGTTCCTCTCATCATCACGATCAACCTGCCTTTGGTTTCACCTTCATCGGACCACGGACAAGCCCGGATCGGAGCCTGAAAGTTTCGAAATTCTCACCGGAAAATCATCGATTCCGGCCAATCTAAAATAAGTCTTGAAGTTTGGTTTTCGGATTCATATTCCTGATGTTTGTAGCTTCGTATTGATGTAAAAATTTTCGGTTTTGGATGAAGTTGGAGTTTTCTGGCCACCGCCGGCGACAATTGACCGACGACACTGTTCACGTTGACCGGCGACCCGTTAACCCGACCCGACCCGTTGATCCGACCCGACAACCCAACCCGTCGACCCGACACTGTTCACTGTTGACCTGTTGACTAACGGTGACTAACGTTGACCCCGTTGACCGTTAAAGTTGACTTTGACCGTTAAAGTTGACTTTGACCGTTGATCAAAAGTGAAACCCTCCCCGTTAGGTAATTTCGACGTTCTGATCGCAATGGCGTGATCCATTTTTCCATTTGATGTGTCGTTATTGAGTTATAGTCATTTGAAGGTTAATATTCATATGTTGAGTCTAACCGTAATATTGTGTTCTTAGGAAGGGCGAGTGGTGAGGACAAAGGCAAGAGTATCGTTCCCTCTTCTTCAGCCCGTAAGGTAGGGTCTTTACCGTATGTGGTTCATCATTAGTATTTCCTTGTTGTAAAATCCGTCTTACCTTGGTTTGATTGATTTGTTGTATAGTCCATCGGAGCCCATCCGATTGGTCCATTGTTCAAATTTCATTGTTCTCTTCCGTAGGTAGCTATCAAGTATCATAATGTGAGGTCTTTACCGTATTTGTCTCGTATTAAGTATTCTTTGATTTTAAATCCATACTTTGGTCATTGAATTATTGTGTAATCCATCGGAGCCCATCCGATGGATCAATTGTCCAAATTACATTGACTTTTCTGTATGTACCCGTAATGTATCATAATGTATCTCCAAAATTTCATGTGATCAATCAAAGTCCATTTGATTGATTTGTTGTGTAAATTGGGCTGATTCCGTATCATTGCCCGTAAAGTAAGAAAAAGGTTGTAATCAAAGGTTTCTGTAGCGATATATGATAATATATCGTATTATTGAGTATTAATTGTAAAGTATGGTATTTCAGTGTTATTGAAAGTTAAACCAGTTTGTGTTTTGTAAAGTATGTAAGTTTTCATGTTACTCGTACTTGTGTTCCGTTTGGCCAAACGTGGTGAGTGCTCGGTCTCTGAGAGTAAGCGGAGAGACACTCATCTGTTGGGAGGTGTATGGTTGGAGTATGGTTACTGTATGTTCCCTGCTTCGCAGGATGATCTGAGAGGACTAGTTGATATTTTACGTATACAGTTTTGTTAATCAATCTAGTCTCGGACAACACTGGTAGAAGGGGCTATGTATGTAATTGTTTTAAAAGTATATGTATAAAACCTACCAGTGGGCTTCCGGTTTCCCTTTAGCGGGGGTTACTCGGGAAGTGATTTCCAGTCCGCCCATGTTTTTACTATTGACCCTGTTGAGTTTCTTTGTTGAAAGCGAAAGTACATTTTCGAGGCCAGTAAGTAAACGTTTTTGTAAAGTAAACAGAAAGTACATGTTGGGTCCAGTAAGTAATGTTTTATAAAGTAAACAATAAAGTTTAAGTTTTGAGAAATTACAAGTTCAGTAATATTCTAATAAGTTCCTTGTTGTTTCCTCTCATCTGATAAGTTGTGGTATTGTACCTCTCCTTTGATAAGTTCCTTGTTGTCCCTCTTCTTTGATAAGTTCACTTTGTTGTCCCCTACTGAGATTCTCGAAAATCTCACCCCCTTCGTGTTTGTTTTTCCCTCCCAGGACTAGATCGTGGTCAGTAGCTGTTTTCAGTGTGAGCGTCGGGACTACTCGCTGGGACTATTGCATCTGCACATGTATGGTTTTATTGGCACATTGTTGAACATTTATTGTTTGGACATGTGATTTTGTTTTCAGATACTTGGGGCTTGTGTGTTATGGTTTCACTGGTTTGTATTGTGTTGTTATAAAAGACTTCCGCTGTTTTAAATGTTCTCCGTTATTTATTGTGCCATGTATTTAGTTCTTATCAGCTATGCTGTAATTTGTAAATATTTTAAATCTTATTTTTGGGGATTTACGTTTGAAAAGTCAAAATAGCCTTGTGGAGTTCGGATTGGTCCACGTGTCGGGCTTCTCCGGGCTTCACGGCGGTAAGGGCCCGCTTTCCGGGTTTGGGTCCTTACACATAGTGTTTCTGAAGTTCGAACCTTGGAAAGGTGTGATTCGGTTTCAGCAGCGTGGTAAGTTAGCACTGAGGTACATCGAACCATACACGATCACGAAAAGAATTGGACTAGAAGCTTATAAACTCGATTTGTCACCATCTTTGTAGAGGAGCCATAATTTATTTCATATATCAATACTTAGCAAATATATTAGGGATCTGTCTCATGTTTTAGAGACACAAACAATGGAGATAGCCAATTATTTGTCTTATTCGACTCAAGTAGTTGAGATTGTGGATAGAGCAATGAGGAAGCTTTTTCATCGCAATGTTCCGATAGTCAAATTATCTAGGCACAATAACATATTTGAGGAGCTGATTTGGGAGACCAAGCAGTCGAAGAGGAAGTAGTACTTGTAGTTGTTCAAGGCATATGGTAAGTGAATTTTACAAACGAAATTCTTATAAGGAGAGGAGGATGTGGGACATCATCCCTTTTAGTGTCTAGCCAGCTTGAGTAAACAGTCAAAGCAATTAGATTGGTTTGTTTAGAGCCTTTGACCAATTAACTGAGTTAGTTTGCAGGAATCCGAGGTGGACTATTTGACCAAAGAGTTGACAGTGAGGTGGACACAATCATAGGGGACCTAGTTATGAGTCTAGTTTTCTTAGCAAATGATCTAGGTCGAATGCTCGAGATTTGAGCCAGTGAAAATCTATTGGATAGATTTTGGATCCATTTTGAGCGAACGTGGGTCTTTAAGTCGATTAACCCGTTTTCAGTCTATTTATTATTTTTCAAGCCTATTTATTATTCTTGAGCTCAATTAAATTATTTAAACCTATTTTGATGTCTTATACCCAGAGTGTAAAAGGTCAACCCAAAATACTTAGAAAATTTTCTAAATGTTTTGAATGCCCAAAATGCTTAGAGGTGGGAGTTTATGTTTCATTTGTTTATATGGAAATGTTTTGGTTTGTTAAGTTAAAATATGGTAAATTGTTTGGTTTTGAATGGAGGTCATACATGCATTGTGAATAATGATCTTGCTAGGTTCAATGACTTTTTTGCCATGATTTGGATGCATTAAATACATGTTTGAAATCCTAAGTATGACGGCTATGTGTTTATGCAATTTTTGGTGAGCATTTGATGAAATGAACCTACCCTTTGTGATTAATTGATTTTGAAACTTTTGAATTGTGAGTTTTGTGACTTTTGAGGGTAGTTTGATAGCTGAGAAAATTTTGTAAGGACTACTGAGTGTGTGACAGATGTTGTTGGACCTTTTCCAAAAAAAAAGAGAGTGAAAAATCGAGTTTGGAAGCAATGGGAATCTACTTCAAACCGGTCAGACTAAACTGGTTGGATCGATCGAGTGTTTATAGGGTTGGGCTGAAAGGCCAATTACTGGCTAGAGCTTATTCTCCAACCGGTCGGACTTTGAGTGTTGTTGGCCAAAAGGCCAATGACTGGTCGGACATTCCTATCCGACCGGTCGTTGAGTGTCTTGCACCAGACAAAATTCTGGTGACCGGTTGAAACTTAATGTCGGACTAGTCCAACTTTTAGGGATCAGTTGTCATAGAGAAATTGAAATGGTCCAACCAGTTGCCTCATTTTCTTTCAAAAAAAGAAAGAAAAAAGAAGAAAAGTTGACCTAAATTCTGAAATTGCCCCTACCCCTATCCTATCTTCCAAACACCTTCGCTTACCCAATCTAAGCCTTATGAGTGAAATTGAAATGGTTTTGCATATCAATCCTGGTATTACTACTTTTCTATAGTATATATATATGATTTCTAGCTTGTATTCTGGAGTTGATAGAACTAATGTTTAGCCAATGCGAGATATGTACATACAATCCTAGCAGAAGAAAATATTGCTTACATATTATTGTTTTATGGTTGGATTATGTATTTATGCGTAAATTTGCTATGACTTAGCAGGATGCTTAATTTGTTATGACTTAGCAGGCTGTCTTAATTTGCTATGACTTAGCAGGTTGCCTGAATTTGCTATAACTTAACAGACTGCATGGATTTGCTATAACTTAACAGGCTATATGTTTATATGCATATATGTGGATTGGTGATTGAGTGTGATTATGTGTTTTCTGCAAGGTTGTAAAAACCGGACCGGTCTTCGAACCGGTGAAGTTAAGGGGTCAGGGGTTTTAGGGGTAACCGGAAATAACCGGTTTAAGAATCGGTAATTAATATATCTTTAAAATATTATAATATTTTAAAGATAATTTAATTCAAACTACATATTAAAAAAAAAGTGTCTCAAAAAGTGTCTCAAAAAGTGTCAAAAAAAGTGTTTCCGGGTATGACGATTAATATTCTTAGTTTTTATCTTTTTTAACTTTTTTATCCGTTTAATTTTTATTAAAAATTAATTTTTTTTTAAGTTTTCGAACCGGTTGACCCGTGACCGGTTCAACCGGTTTTCAAAAACCTGCCCGGGTCAACCGGTTTTTACCGATTTTTACTGATATTAATATTTAAGGTTTATTTGAACCGGATCATGTACCGGATCCGGTTCAACCTGGTTGAACCGGCCGGTCCGATCCGGTTTTCAAAACATTGGTTTTCTGTACTCAATTTCGGATAACACGGGTAGCAGGGAGAATATGTGTATTTTCAAAGTGTAAAATTAACTGTCAGTGGGCTTTCAATTTTCCTTTAGCGGGGTCACTTGAGAGTGCTTTGTGATTTACCTCGATAGATTTTTGGACATAGTAGCCTATGTGTTTATAACAAGTATTGGGAATTGATAAACCTACTGGGCCAGACCTTATTGTATAATGTTTTATAATTCATTCATTATGCATTGTTAATTTTGAATCTCACGATGTGCATGAATAAAATGCCTAGATATCACTCGTGTTCAAATCAACTAGTTTATAATTGATTTTCTGTATGTTTCTATTTTACTAGATATGTTTATATTGTTGTAACTCCCACTAAGGTCTCTTGACCTTATTCTCTCTTGTTGATATTTTTAGGACTACTTCATGTGCCTTTAGTCGTCATCTTTTGAGGTCAAGATTCTCGTTGTTGGTCTTAGGGCTGCCTATTACACTCGCCTATTTTGAAGACTCGACATTTTCATATTTCACTATTGCATGCAATTGTGATTATATATGCTTGGTTTCCTTTATTATACTTGTTATGGACCCTTGATAGGCTTTTATTTAGATAATTATGTTGGACTTATGTATGAACTTAGACTATGTTTATGATATGGTATGCCTGCGTTGGGCATTATTTGTGGTTTCGTTTGGGATTGTGTGATATGGACTCGTGATTGTGGTATGATTGAGATCGTGTGGCCTATTGCTTGTGATTAAAGATTTTCATTTGTTTCTCTATTTTAAAAAAAAAATGTATATATTTTTTGGAATATAATTTTAAAAAGTTAAATTTAGCCTTGTGTAGTTTTTTATTAGTCCAAGTATTGAATCAAAGGAAACATTACAAAAGTGAGTATCCCATTTAGTAAGAGTGGGTAGTCACACCTTATCCCAACAAAACTAAGTTGACAGAAGTATTAACATTGAATACTTCTGTCATCTTAATGATCACAGTGCAGTAGAGATGATCTATAGGTCTTCCGCAAAGGAGATTCCATGCACCAGGTGAGAAGCCTTCTCCTGTAAGGAAGGATAACCACATCCGTTGATTGACCAAACAAAACCAAGGATTCTGTCTGTCTGCTTAGGAATCAGTTGTGATGTATGCTTGGAAAAGAGAACTAACTGTGTTAAGAAGTAGAAACTTTTGAGGTCTATTATGAATCATTAAGTGTTTCTTCGAGGATAAGCAAGACTGAACCATTGAACCTTTCTTCTTTTTGTTGATCAAGGACAACACTTGCCTTAACTCGTCTGTTCATCTTCTGTTTACCAAAAGACCGGGTGGGTCATATTATATTAATGCTTTTGCCAAATTCCAACCCTCTTAGGGCTTTAAGACTCACGTGTACAAAAGTACACACGTTGGAACTCACTCTGCCTGTTGAAGTTTTTATATACGATGCTTCCTCCTCAATTGCTACACTAAACAGAAGAAGATACTTAAACCGCTGTCATTCACTTGTTGTTGACCCAACAAACACGACACCGTCGCCACCATCGACAGCAACTAATACCCACTACATTTTTTCTTTCTGTTCTTTGTCTTTTTTGCGTTACCTCAAGAAAGAAGCCAGGAAGATCATAACATGGCTGTGATAGGTGGCGGAGGAGAAGCGGGAGGGGCGGAGGCGCAGTATGTTGCGGCCAGGACATCCGTGTGGTGGGACATAGAGAACTGCCAGGTCCCCAAGGACTGCAACTCCCATGCCATAGCCCAGAACATTAGCTCTGCTCTGGCCAAAATGAACTACTGCGGACCCCTCTCCATATCGGCCTATGGCGACACTAACCTCATCAAACCTGCCGTCCAGCAAGCACTTTCCAGCACCGGCATCTCTCTCAATCACGTTCCTGCTGGTTCTTTCCTACCCTTCTTCTTCCTCTTCTTCGTTTCTATTGAGTTTTGGTGACTGTTGTTGTAATAAAGTCTGGATCTTGCTTTAGTGTTGTAGATTGGAGCTCAATAGCAGAATACAAACTTTAGTTCTATTAATATGCAGAATGTAGTTGACTTCTTCTTCTTCTACTTTGAAGGAAACTTAATCTTTTGAGGTATGGGTTTCTAACCTTTGAGATTTCACCATGAACAGGCGTGAAAGATGCAAGTGACAAGAAGATTCTGGTTGATATGTTGTTTTGGGCAGTTGACAATCCTGCACCCTGTAATTATTTGCTAATTTCCGGTGATCGGGACTTCTCAAACGCTCTCCACCAGTTGCGCATGAGGAGGTATAACATTCTTCTGGCACAACCGCAAAGAGCATCTGTACCCCTCACAGCGGCTGCCAAGACTGTGTGGCTTTGGACCAGTCTTCTCGCAGGAGGACCACCCCTAACAGAAGCTGAATCGCAGCAACTTGGCAGTAGTGGTTTTACGCCCACTTCAGAGAGGAAACCTGATTTGAAGATGAAAACCCCAAAATCTGCAGGTTCTGTTCAAAGACGAAGAGCAGAGAAAAAACGTGGTTTGAAGATAAAAATCCCAAAATATGGACGATCTGTTCAACGACGAAGCAGAGAGAAACAACATGATTTGAAGAAAGACACTCCAAAATCTGCAGGCTCAAGTGACTTGGCAAATGGATACACTAATTCTTCAGGTTATTCATCTTCTTCTTCGTTGTCATCATCGCCGCCATCATCGCCATTACCTGCATCATCCTCATCGTTATCTGCTGGTAATACTTTCCCTCACCAGAATCTTCCCCTACTACCTCTCAGGCCTAATAATATAAGCGGCTTTTCCTCTGTGCCTCTTGCACATATGCCTAATATTGTCAACTTTAGCATTGCTGCAAACCCCAATGGCTTTCATATTCCCCCAAATGTTCAACAACGAAGCGGAGGAAAAAAGCATCGTTTGAGGAAGAAAACTCCAAAATCTGCAGACTCTGTTCCAGGACCAAGCGGAGAGAAGAAACATGATTTGAAGAAAAAAGCTCCAAAATCTGCAGGCTCTGTTCAAGGACCAAGCGGAGAGAAGAAACATGATTTGAAGGGAAAAAACCCAAAATCTGCAGGCTCTGTTCAAGGACAAAGCGGAGTGAAAAAATATGATTTGAAGGGAAAAACTCCTAAATCTGCAGGCTCTGTTGAAGGACAAAGCGGGGAGAAGAAACATGATTTGAAGAAAAAAAACCCTGCTCAAGGACAAAGCGGAGAGAAGAAACATGATTTGAAGAAGAAAAACCCAAAATCTGGAGGCTCTGCTAAAGGACAAAGCGAAGAGAAAAAACATGATTTGAAGAAAAAGGCTCCAAAATCTGGAGGTTCTGTTCAACAAACGAAACGGAGAGAAAAATCATGATTTTAAGTCCAAAATCTGCAGGCTCAAGTGACAAGGGCAATGAATATATGACAAAGACATGCTGTCACTTGACAATGAAACGTCAAACAGTGGATGCACTAATTCTTCAGAATGTTCATTTTCTTCTTCGTTGTCTTACCCCATCATCACCCATTACCAGCATCATCTTGTTGTCAACGCCATTGTCATCACCACTACTAGCATCGTCATCATCGTTATCACCTACAAATGCTGATGTTGGATATATTTGGTGGAGAGCCTGATTCTGATGATGATATATCCTTTAAAATGAGACAGAATGTTTTACTCATCACTACAGAAGCTAAAGTCAGCAGCAATATGCATGCCGGCAAGTAGCTAGTTACGCGGTGATTTTATGCAAATCCTAATATTCACAAGTTGTGATAAGAAGTGGAACTGTCTCCTCTTGGTTCGTAGGTATTTAGTTGGTGTATGTTTATGATCTTTTCTAAATCTGCATGTTCTCTGAACCCAATATGCATAGAGATATGTTATGGTTTAAGGACTAATGCTTTGTTATTTTCTACCCATTTCTCTAGATTTTCTCTAGATTTTTCTGTCATGGTTATGCATCATGATTGAAAAATATGTACTGCTTTTTCTCCTGGTTTGAAGCAAACAACTAGTGTCGGCAAAACTCATGGATCTTACAGCAAAGGTCAGTCCAAATGCTGGATTATAGGACCCCCTATCGAAGTTTCTTCATGGGAACAATGCAAATGGTAACTTGTGTAAATCCTATGGTTTAAAATGCATGGAGCCTATTCCTACCCAGACCTATAAGGCTCTAAATGATATATCAAACAGTTTGTAGCTGATGAAAATGTCACGGCAAAGAACAGAGCAAGCAATCTGAGAGGTGTAGTTGAGTGATAGCAGAGGGGATTGTGAGGAATTTTTTGAAAAAAAGAACGAAACAAACACCAATAAGAAGGATATGCGAAAGGAGAACAAAAATGAAACAAATCCGATAAACCAGACCCCTTGTTTTTTCACAAAACAAAAACCACAAAGGTACCAAAACATACTACCTTAACGCTTAGGACAGAACAATGCAGGGTGGTGATTGTATTTTGGGGAGATATGATTTGTCTGACTGCATTTACTGAGTTCATGTGCTTACGCTTTTATCATTTATCATTTATCATTTTATGTGGAGAAACATAGATGGTTTACACATCAGTTTTAAACCAAAGGAATCCAGCCGATCAGCTTATGGTTATGAAATCCCTCCTGACACTACTCAGCATCAAACTCCCCTGCTTTGCAACCCCTCACGGGAACCATCACTTTTGTTAGCAAGCTTCATCATATGCAAAGCTCATGGTTATTTGTAGAAGATCAGAGTTGTAGTAGGAGATGAATACTAGAAGAATGTACTAGTAAAAGCTGGACCCTGCAGCTAAAGATTGTTGGACTTGCATAGGATGAACAAAAATCTTCACTGCAGAAGGAATGGTTCAAATTTTTAGTCTGGACAAGGTGTATATATATACCTATATAGAGTGGGAATTTAGTTCTTGTTTCTTCATGGGTAAGTGTGAATCATTGAATCCGTTTGTTTGGTTTTTCTACTGTGATGATTTCTATTGATGGTTTCTGCATAAGGATCAACTGAAGTAAAGAATATTCTTCCCAAGAAAAAGGTTTGTTCTTGGATCACAACCATTACTTTATTCAAACACCGGTCCACACTACTTGCTAAAACGGGGCCACCACCTTGGACTTTATGCTGAACAGGGACCCGCAGTGGGGTTGGCCTTGTCATTGAAAGAAAGTAAGCACCCTCACGCCTGGGTTTGACATATCGATAACAAACTGATGCATCAGTAGCTTTCTTAATGAATATTTCATCACGTATTTTCTTGGCCATGTGAGCAAAGCAACATTATGTATAGTAAATGTCCAACTTCAATGATGCTTTGTCTATGTGGTAGCATAACAAAGGTCATTGTCAGAACATGGTGCTAAACCAAAATGCATTGATTCAAATTATGAGCACGCACAATATGAACATACAAGCTGGTTTTTTAATACTTGCCCTAAAACAACTACCATTGTGACTAAAAGTTGCTACTAGCCAAGATCCTCTTTATACAAGATCTTTTAGTAAAGGCTTTTCTACATCAAAATAGTCTCCTCTACATCAAAATAGTCTCCTCTACAGACTACGGCTGCCTAAATTTCTGGTATCAGGACTCTAAACGTCTGAACAATACATTTGTCTCATCGCTTGGAGAAGACCACCAAGACCAGCATTGACATGGAAACCACAACCTTAAAGCCAGATGTTTCCCAGAAATTTGGTTTCTCGCTACTACTCGCAACCACAGCCTGTTCTTTAGCTGCCAATTGATCACGCAGTTCTTTCAATGCTCTGTCCCTTCTTTCTCCCATCTGATACAAGAGGAAGATGGCGTCCGTTATAAGCATGTATTTTGAAGGCAACTGTGAAGATGACAGTAGCTATGATGCAAAAGGAAAAGGGTGCACAGAAATGAAATTGCCAACCAAAGTGAGATTCAGGCACTCTTCTAATGCAATAGGAAAAAGTTAAGAAATTGAATCATTTCAACACATGGACATCTTAATGCAAAGAAAGAGTATTTCCGGTGTCATTTACAAGGTTCCGATCAGCACCCAATTAATATATTCAAGCCTCAACAACTTGGCTCTAGGTCAGATATCTAAGCTATATCCGTGGTACCTAAAAATATAGAAATACAAATTATGAAAAGCACTAAATATCAGTAGAAGCATTCATCAGCACAAATGACAGGAATGATGCTCAACCTCCATGGAAACAAAAGATTAAACAAGCCAGATATTGGTGTAGTTTTGGTCAAGTAATGGATAGTAATAATAACATTTGGTCTGTGAACAACTAAATGGATAAGAAGCTACCCTTTGCAATTTTCGTGTCTGTGCACGAGCATCATGAAGACAGAATTCCAACTTCAACACCTTCTTTTTAAGTTCCTGGTCAGCTCGCCGCTGCTTCTCCAACTGAGCCAAACAAGTTAAATCTTTAACTAAACAAGCCCATGGAACTTTAAACCAAAAAAAAAACTGCCGAATAGATCATATACTTAAGAGGAAGCAACCTCAAAATCGCCCAAAGTTAAACACACCTGTGATTCCAATTCCTTGGTTTTGAGCTTCCAGTGGGCAGACATAATTCTTACTTCGTCTCGCAATTTGGCTATTTCTTCATCCTTAATAACTAAAAGTTTATCGATCTTCTCCAAATTTTTGGGAGAAACCTCATCAAATATTTTCCTCAATTCACAGTCTTTGTTTGATCCTGCCTGGGAAATAGCTTGCATGATGTCATGCTCAATTCTCATAACTTCATCTTTCAGCTGCTTCTGGGAATTCTCTCTTGCTTGAAGATCTTTCTGTAAATTCTCTAATTGCTCACCTAATCTAGTAACACGATCCTCATGCTCCTTCAATGAACTATTCTTCTCATCTATTTCTTTTAAAAGCGCTAAACATTGAAGCTGAGCTGATTGAGCTGATGCTGCATTTGTATCTGCCGCAGTTTGAGTGGTTGCAAGCTGCAATCTAGTATCATCCAAATCCTTCAAATACTGCTCAGTTAAAAAACAATAATTAGAACAGTTGAATTAGCCTTCTCTGAGAAGCATTCACAGGGTTAACTTATCAAAAAGAAGTATTTAATTGAAGTCATTTATATTGTTAAACAATTCAAGTCAATAATATATCCAACTATCAACTCTCCATTACTTGTTTTCCAGGATTGTTCAAAAGAATAGGAAACTTTTAAGGCAACAAAGAAGGATCAAGTTAGTGATTTCTCACCACTTTATAGTCAAAATGATTAATATTTTTCTTTATTTGGCAAAGCACACAACCAATCGCAAAGAAGGTTATGAGGTGGTTGTGCATGTTGCCTCAATTGCAATTGTACAGCCAAATATAAAAACTTGCCCACGCAATAAGTGCAACAAAGGTATAAAATTAGGGAAACAACCTTGAATTACTTAAAATTCTAATAATCAAAATAAGACAACATTAATTATTTATCAGTTTTACCCACTAATCATGACATAATTTATACTTTGGAGAAAATCTGAACCTTTACAGCAATGTCGTCAGACAGAAGAATATATAATCACCATGCAAAAGTAACGGCTCCTACTTGTTCTATTATAATCATAAGCCAAAATTAAGCAAATTACTTTACATAAAAAATAATAAACAAAAAATTAGGCATTGCTTGTATGGTATTACTATTAATCAACCATGAAAAACCACCACACTACACTAAAAAAGATTGATTAACGGCAATGACAAAAAGACTAACCCATCCTTTCTCAGCTATATCTGACTGTACAAATTCTCTTAAATGATTGATGTAAAATAGATAAACGGACAGGGTGAAAATAGATATAGGGACAAGATGAGCCCTTGCCTATGATTCAGCCAAAAAGATAAAGAGTAAACACCAAAAGATTTAGGGATATCATAAAAGATGAGGATGAGATGTGTATCATCTAATAAAATGCACAAAAAGAAACATCATAAAAATCCAGATCAATTAAATCCATAAAAAAAAACTCCAGTATTAGTGAATGAGTGGGACCTTCTCAGCAGTTGCAGCAGAAACCTGAAACTGTATATTCCTTTCCTCTAATAGTTTCTGTAATTTGCAGATTTCATCTTGCATGCCGGTAGCCTTCTTTTCAGCTTTCTGTGCAAAAAATTTAAAGGTCAGAAGAAATGTTTTACAAACACTCAATTCCAATTCCAAACAAACACAGAATCACATGAGCCCACTATAAAGAAGACTCATAAAATATAGAAAAGAAAAAACTTTTACTAAATGCAGGAAGAAAAGACTCAATCCACAAAAGCACATGCCTGTCTAGTAATTGATTCCTTGGCATATAATTGCTCTTGAGAAGCAAGACGACTGCGTAGTTCCTTCAACTCTGCTGCCAAGGAAACCACGTTCTTTCTAAAACTCTGCTTCTTCTCATTCAAATCCTTCAGCAGTGGATCAATCTCCCCAATAGATGAAGTACAAGATGATGAGGTGTCCACAACTGGCATCAGAACTAGATGTCAATGATCAAAGTGGTTCCTCTTGAAGATCTTCAGTGAATCAAGGCCTCAAAAATCAACGTTTTTTTTCTAGACCTCGCAGAGATAGGTACCGAGAAGGCGAAAGCTAAAGCCTTGGATACCTGCATGTGAACATGGTGGTTGACTGCATTTAATTGAGAGCTCACGAGAGAAAACCCAAGTTCATTAAATAACAGAATAAATAAATTGAGATGAAGTAACCCAGATCAGATTTTGCACTACTACCATCTTTCATTACTCCACAAACAATCTCGTCAAAGAAAAAAAAAAGAAATTTATCATTATCTTAATTGCCATGTAACGCATCCTCTCTGAACCTTCGGCATTATGAGGTGTGAGAGACCCACAAGAGAGAAGAACACGTAAAGGGCTTGTCCCTTTCAAGTTTCAACCACTATTACACTAATGTTAAGAGTGTGGAGAGAGAAAGGGGTTTCAATAAAAAAAGTAAAAAAAATTTCAAACATGAATCCGAAATCAAGCAACAAAAACCTCTATGATTTCTGATAGACTTTCTTCGACTTCGCAAGAGCGCACGGGCAAAGAACGAAGCAAAACACCAATAAGAAGTATATGCAAAAGGACAATCAAAACCAAACAGACCCCTTGTGTTTTTGTCACAAAACAAAACAAAAACCACATAAGGTCGCCCAACACATGTTACTTCACTTCACCTCTTAGAACCGAACAAGAGACCAACCTGAACAGGTAGACTGAGAAGGCAGGGTGGCGATTCATTGGAAGAAATGAGTTGGCTGTAGTTCTTATCATTATATGTATATAAAGATTGATTTGAATGAAAATAGGAATCAGGCCGCGATTAGGTGGCGTCGGAGAAGATCTACGGCTGGAGATAGGTAATCAAGAAAGATGGAAGGCTGGATTTAGGGTTTTCCTTTTTTTGTTTTTATTAATGTAAGGGTTAAAACAGTTGACAAGCAAGAGACTGTTTTGTGTCTTATTTGGTTGTTTAGGTTCGGTTATTTGGGTTTTTAGGTTCGGATTCGCCGTATTAATCTATTTGGGAAGACTACGAGCCTCGAGCTTGGTGATGTTGACAAAATTCGAACCTGATGTCTCGGATTCCCACCTTGACTTGGAGCGCGGCAAATCCAAATTTTGGTGTTGGGCTCTTCTGATTTTGACACGTGGATGCTTCGCTAACCGTGTGTTGTCTTGTTTGTTGTTATAATCCAAAATGTGCTTAGCCCCACTGTGTTTCGATAAATGGGCCTCCAGTCTGTGTCGATTTCTTACCATATTTATATTTGTATTGAAGAGAGGGAGATAGGATATGGTTTGACCCGAATTTGGGTAAAAAACCCGTTTTTATAGCAACTTTTTATATTGGAATCTCTCAAAGTGAAGATATTGGTACGTTGATTTTGATCCTAAGCTCTCAAATTTTCATCCGGAATTAGATTATGGTCCTAAATTTGAAGATATCAATATGCTGATGCAAATGTTACATTTTTCTGCAATGTTTCTTTCCAACAATACCATATATTTATTTGGTGTACATTTGTACATTTGTACATTTGATTTTGATACAATTATCATTGCATTAAACTTATTAAAATCTATTCATAATTATATATATATAATTATTCATTTTAACAAATAAACTAATTCAAAATATTTATTACTCACCAATGCCTCCTCGTTTAGGGTGTTAGTTTTAGAGTTGGTTTTGGAATTTTTAGAAAAAATTATGAAATATTATATTTAAAATTTAAATAAATTAATATAATATCTGTTGTAAATAAATACAAAAGAAGATGATTGAGCAAAGATAACACCAAAAAAAACTCATAAGAGAGATAAATATATCTTATAAAGATATTAAGAAATTGTTCATCTTCCACCACATAATATTACAATGTAAGTTGGGAAAAGATATCAATACCGAAGAGTTATATCTCTTTTATTTAATGTCTAATATTTTTTATTGAATATCAAATTATTAAAAATATCATATTAAAACCATATTAGTAAGAAAATAGTATGGGACCAATTTTAGTGAAAGAAAAAAAAACATCATTCCCGTTATATTATTAGAATATTACCTCAATAAAAACATTATCAAGAAAACGATAAAAAAATTTATGAAGAAAAAAAATAAAATTTGAATTCTAATAATTCAGTTATTCCTTTATACCTTCATTCAGTTTGAGAGCTAATTGAAAATATTTTATTTTTTCAATCAATAATGATATAATTTATAGAATTATTTATTATATTAGTATAAAATCAGGATTATCTTACTGGTTTTGTCAATCTTTTATTTCTGAGTATCTCATTATTTTTAATCCTTTGAAAGTTAAATATAATATTATTTGATATATCAATAATAATAATAGGACCAAGTTCATTATTTTTCTTATCCTCTATAACCATAAATATAAAATGACCACGTATTTACTTTATGAGATGATGCTAAACTTGTAGGATAAGATACAATCATATCTACAACTATACATAATGTTATATTTACTTTAGGAAATGAACCATAAAGAATGAAACATAATTCTTTTTTTTTTTATTCTCACGTGTAATTATTATCAAGATAATAAAAAAAATATCACTTTCACTCAAGATAATAGAATATATTTATTAGAAATTAAGCATTATTTGTACTATAAGCAATAATCATATGTAGATAATGATTAATACATACTAATATATTCACTAAAAAGATATAATAAATATCTTCAAATTGTTATAAAAAATATTATAAAAAATATATAAAAAATTACATACATTGAGATACAATTAATTTAAATATTATATCTAAAACTATCTATCATTAATATTAAGCGAGCAATAAAGAACATCAATTCATATGAGTAAGTAGTTAATGAAAGAGAGAGGGAGAGAATTGCACACAAATATTTTGGTTTTGTTTTAAAAGAATTTTGATGATGAAGTTATTGATTTTGAAGAAATCTATATTCTCTAGGCGGATTAGTACAAGATATTAAAAATGTATTATAAATAAATAAAGAGAAAATGATTGAATAGAGATAATACAAAACAGATCATAAGTAGAGATAACATCAATAGGAAAAATACGTTATTCTTCAAATGTATGTGTCTATTAATATTGAAGATTATATCTCTCCTTATTTCAATGTATACGAATATCAAATTAAATTAAAGTTTATAATTATAATTTTTACATTTATTTTATTTTTAATTATAATTGTATTTTAATAAATCAAACTTATGTAGAGTGGAGGAGATCATGAACGGAGGATATTGAGTTGGCCAAGCTATTGGAAAGATTTCCTATCAGAAATCATTGTTTAGTTTGTGAGAGTTGAGGAGATGCAAGATTTGTCCCTTGCCCAAAATGCAATGGTGATAGATAACAACGGATTTTGTCTATTTTTTCCTGTTTGACAATGGAGTTCATCTATAGTTTCTTATTGCATATCAAAACAATTTTCTGATCGAATAAACATTGGTATTTTTAATTTCTTAAAACAAATATTTTTTAATTCTTGTTGTTTAATGAATCAATAGTTGATGATTTCGACGCTTGTCCTTAAAAATCAAAATAAAGCATATACAATATTCTTAATTTGGTGAAGATAAGAGAGTGGGTATACAATTTGTTTGTGGTGGATTTTCCTATATTAACTAATTTTCTAGTCTTTAGCAAGCAGTTCGTGAGGAATTTGTAATCTTGGTCTTTAGCATGCATTTCATGAACAGTTTGTAAACCTCATTTATAGAAAATAATTTTTTATTTCTTGATTTATTGCTTTCTTGTTATTTTTTTTTATGTTAGTGTAATGTCTATAAAAGACTGCTGCATTGGCTGAATAAATATATCCAATTTTTCTGCTTGTATATTTTGTTCTCTCTCGTTGCTTTACCTTTTTATTATTGTTCTGTTTTGGAATTTAACATTTGGTAACGGAGTCTTGTTTAAGAGAGAGAGGAGAGCCTTTAAACATGAAAGAGAGCCTAGAGATACTGAGAGAAAGAGAGAACAAGTAATGTCTTCTGAATCAATAGCATTCGTGCAACCAAGCATTCTATGCTTTTATGGTCATCATGATAATTGGAGCATGCTTTTGGAAACTTTTTTGAGATCCAAAGAGTATTGACAGGTCGTTGAAGCTGGTGTAGAAGGACTAGAGAGTGGAATAGAGCTGATGCAAGCACAAAAAGAAGAACTTGAAGCTTTAAAGTTGAAATATCTCAAATCAAATAGCTACTTATTTCAGGCAATTGATCAAATCACATTAAAGACGATTCTTTGTAAAGATACCTCTAAGCAAATTTGGGAGTCAATGAAGAAAAAGTATCAAGGGAATGCAAAAGTAAAAAGGGTGTAACTTTAAACCTTACATGCAGAATTTGAAGCTCTTCACATGGAATTTGGAGAATCAATTGACGATTTTTTTTCCAAAACGATGGCAATCATTAACAAGATGCGGATTCATGGAGAAAAAATGGAGAATGTGACAATTGTTGAAAACGTCATTCGATCTTTGACAACAAACTTTAATTTTATTGTTTGCTCAATTACACAAGGCAGAAAAAAGAAGAGCATGCACTATAAAGCAGCAAAAAAATCTCTCTTTGTCTTCAAATAATGAAGAACAAGATTGAGGAAACAAAAGCAAAAAGAAGTATGGCAATAACCAATTTTCTCAATGGAAAATGAGAGACCGAACTGTTATCCAACATCTAATGTCTGCAAACAAATCTAAATTTAAGTGTTACAGATGCCATAGACATGACCATTATAAATCTGAATGTCGTGCTATTTAAATAGGCAACATGGAGAAAGATTAAACTTTATTGAGGAGGAAGAAGAAGTCTCTCTTTTATTGACTTGTACAGAGACAAGTCACTGTTTTCGGATTTGGATGAATCTTTTTGTGGAACAGTAATATTTTAAGATAACTCCAAAATTTCAGTTATGGGGAAAGGAAGCATAGAAATCCTATCTAATAAAGATTCCAGCCAAATTATTTTTAATATTTTCTTTGTTCCAGACTTGAAGACCAATTTATAAGTGTTGGCCAACTTCAGAAAAAGGGATATGAAATCTCAATCAAAGATGGAGTTTGTTGTGTTCTAGATTAAAACTTAGGCCTAATTGCTCAAGTCAAGATGACAGCAAATCAAATGTTTCCACTTTATCTTCATAATACTACAATATACTTTTCAGCAAAAGCACAAGAGGTGACTTGGCTTTGGCATTTTTGATATGTTCAACTTAATTTTAATGGCCTGAAAATTTTACAGCAAAAGAAGATGGTGAAAGGTCTACCACAAATTTTTAATCCCTTTGACATTTGTGAAGATTGCATTGTGAGTAAACAACTCCAGAGTTTTTTTTCTAATAGAAATTCTTAGAGAGCAAAGAAACCACTGAAACTTATGCATTCTTATCTTTGTGGGCCAATTAATCCTTCTTTTAATGGAGGTAAAAGATATATAATCACTTTTATTGATGATTATAGTCAGAAATCTTGTGTCTACTTTTTGTAGAAAAAACATAAGCATTAGCATCCTTTAAATGCTATAAAGCAATTGCTGAAAAAAAATTGGAACTCCCATTAAAGATCTTTATACAGATAATGGTGGAGAGTATACTTCACATGAATTTGTAAAATTTTGTGAGTTGTATGGAATTAGAAGACAATTAACAGCAGTGTATATGTCTCAGCAAAATGGCATGTGCGAGAGTTAAAATCGTACTGTTTTTGAAGATGAGTGGCATTCCAATAACTTTTTGGCCTGAACCAGTGAATTGGAGCATCTATGTGTTAAATAGAAGTACCACCTTTGTTGTTCAAAATAAGACACCAGAAAAAGCTGGAGTGGCCACAAACCATCAACGGATCACTTTAAAGTTTTTGGATGTGTCGCTTATGCCCATATGCCAGACGAGAAGAGGAAGAAACTTGATAATAAAGGAGAAAAATGTATTTTTATTGGTGTTGGCGATAACACTAAAGCTTACAAGTTATACAATCCCATTACCAAGAAAATAATTATTAGTCATGATGTGATTTTTAATGAAGAGAAGTTTTGACAATGAAATGAAGAAATTACTCAACAGAAAATTTCAGTTAATCTTGATGCTGAAAATGAAGAAATTTTTGATGGGCAATAGATTGTGGAACAACCTCTTATTATTCAAAGTCTAATTGTTGAAACAAATGATGGATGTCAACCTCAATGAGATAAAAGAAGACCAACATAGATGTCTAATTATGAGATAAGTGGAATAAAAGATCCATTAATTAAATTTTTTTTTACTTCCAGATTGTGATCCCCTGTTCTTTGAAGAACCTATGAAAGAGTCAAGATGGAGAACAACAATGGATAGTGAGATTGCGGCGATTGAGAGAAACAATAGGTGGGAGTTAGTTGAACTTTCGAAAGACAAAAAATCCATAGGTGTAAAGTGGGTCTACAAAACAAAGTTTAATGGGAAAGGGGAGATTGATAAATTTAAAGCACACTTGGTTGCTAAAGGTTACAAATAGGAGTTTGGGATTGATTACACAGAATTTTTTGCCCAAGTTGCAAGACATGACACCATCAAAATGTTCGTTGATTTAGCAGCACAAAATTCATGACAAATCTTTCAACTTGATGTCAAATCAGCATTTCTACATAGAGATCTAAAAGAACAGATAGTGACTATGGTGGAGATCCTGATGATAGAAAAAGTATGTATGGTTATGTATTCATGTTGGGTACAGGAACAATTTCATGGTCTTCATGTGCTAGTCCGGACGTCGTGACAGGCACTATTTTTATATTTTCTTGTTCTGCTAGAGTCTTGTTAGACCCCAGGGCGAATAGGTCTTTTGTTGTGTGCAGATATAGTGTTGTCACCCTTAGAGCCACCCATAGTTGTGTTAACCCCTCTTGGTGAGCAGATTACTTGCAACAGTGTTTTCTTGGGTTGTGTGATGACAGTGGGTACAGTACAGATTGAGGCGGATTTGATACCATTGGATATCAGAGATTTTGATGTGATAGTTGGTATGGACTGCTTATGTAGATACAGAGCCCACATGGAGTGTTTTACGAAGAGGGTATGGTTTAGTCTTCCAGACGGGACAGAGTATTGTTTTGAGGGAGACAGACGGGTACTACCGACTTGTGTGATCTCATGGATGAGTGCCAGACAGCAGATTCACAAGGGTTTTATAGCTTTTCTTGCTCATGTCAGGGACGTATCAGTTGAGCCTCCGGAGTTGAGCAGTGTGCCAGTTGTCAGAGAGTATGCAGATGTGTTTCCCGAGGATGTGACAGGGTTACCTCCAGTCCAAGAGATTAAGTTGTTGCCAGGGACAGCACCGATTTCTATTCCGTCATATCGGATGGCACCAGGTGAGTTGAGGGAGCTGCAGACTCAATTGGAGGATCTTGTGGATCGAGGCTTCATCTGACCGAGTATTTTTCCGTGGGGTGCGCCTGTCCTTTTCGTAAAAAAGAGGGACGGTCCCCTTCGGCTTTGCATTGACTACAGGTAGCTGAACCGGGCCACGGTGAAGAACCGGTATCCGTTGCCGAGGATAGATGACTTGTTTGATCAGTTGCAGGGTGCCTCAGTGTTCTCGAAGATAGACTTGAGATCGGGATACCATTAGTTGAGAGTTCGGGAATCCGACATCCTAAAGACAGCATTCAGATCGAGGTATGGACACTATGAGTTTGTTGTTATGCCATTCGGGTTGACAAATGCTCCGGAAGTGTTCAGGGACCTTATGAACAGGGTGTTCCGAGAGTTTTTAGATCGATTTGTCATCGTCTTCATTGATGACATATTAGTGTATTCGAGGACCCAGGAGGAGCACGAGGTGCACTTGAGGACAGTTTTAGACACACTTAGAGCACGACAGCTTTATGCCAAGTTCTCTAAGTGTGAGTTTTGGTTGAGTGAGGTTGGCTTCTTGGGGCATGTTGTGTCAGCTAGTGGAGTATTGGTAAACCCCAAGAAGATAGAGGCGATTGTTTCATTGGAACTACCCCGCAGTGTGACAGAGGTGCGTAGCTTTTTGGGCTTGGCAGGCTACTACAGACGGTTTGTAGAGGGCTTCTCGGTTTTAGCAGCACCTTTGACCCGTTTGACTCGCAAGGGTGTTTCGTTTGTGTGGACCGAGAAGTGTGAGCAGAGTTTCAGCGAGTTGAAGACCAGATTGGTTTCAGCTCTAGTGTTGACTTTACCAGTCAGTGGCAGAGGCTATGTTGTTTTTAGTGATGCCTCAAGACTTGGATTGGGATGTGTGTTGATGCAAGATGGGAAGGTAGTTGCCTATGCTTCTAGATAGTTGAGGCCGCATGAGGGCAATTATCCGACCCATGACTTTGAGCTTGCAGCGGTGGTATTTGTTTTGAAGATTTGGCGTCATTACTTATTTGGTGAGACGTGCCATGTTTACACAGATCACAAGAGTCTCAAGTACCTTCTCACTCAGAAGGAGTTGAACTTGAGACAGAGGCGTTGGCTTGAGTTGATAAAGGATTATGACTTGATCATTGACTACCATCCGGGCAAAGCCAACGTAGTTGCAGATTCTTTGAGTAGGAAGACCTCTTCTTCCTTGGCTTATATGAGAGCCGAGTATATGCCTTTGTTGATGAGTTTGAGGGAGTCTGGAGTTCAGCTGGATAGTGATGAGACCAGAGCACTAGTTGCACAAATGGTGGTGAGACCAACATTGATCGATGAGATTTGAGCCGGTCAGCTTGAGGATCCAGCTTTGGTCAAGTGAGATAGAGTTTGGACAGCAGTGCCAGTGCAGAGAGTTCCGTCAGTGAGTACAGAGTTAGAGATGACGGTATTCTGACTTTTCGAGGTCGTATGTGTGTACCACATGACGAGGAGTTGAGACAGAGGATTCTGACAGAGGCTCACAGTTCAACATTCTCTGTACATCCGAGTAACACCAAGATGTATAGAGATTTGAGACAGTCTTACTGGTGGTCAGGCATGAAGAGGCACATAGCAGAGTTTGTTGCTCGATGCTTGGTTTGTCAGCAGGTGAAGGCCGAGCATCAGAGACCAGCAGGCATGTTATAGCCGCTTCCCATTCCAGAGTTGAAGTGGGAGCATGTCACCATGGACTTTGTGGTAGGTTTGCCACATGTGCAACGGGGATACGATGCCATATGGGTGATAGTGGACAGACTCACCAAGTCTGCGCATTTCCTCCCCATCAGAGTGACAGACACACCAGAGAGACTAGCGTCGAGGTACATGGATGAGATTGTCAGATTGCATGGTGTGCCAGTGAATATAGTGTAGGATCGGGATCCGAGGTTCACTTCTTAATTTTGGGAGAAGTTTCACAGTGCATTGGGTACAGAGCTGAGGTTCTGTACAACTTTCCATCCACAGACAGATGGTCAGTCAGAGCGGACTATACAGATCCTATAGGATATGCTTAGAGCTTGTGTGTTGGACAGGCAAACCACTTGGGATTGATGCTTTCCCTTAGTGGAGTTTGCCTACAACAACAGCTTTCAGAGGAGTATTGGTATGGCACCGTATGAGGCATTGTATGGGCGCAGGTGTCATACTTCATTGTGTTGGGATGAGGTTGGTGAGAGGCGTCTTGACAGTCCAGAGTTAGTGAACCAGGCTACTCAGCAGGTTGCACTGATTAGAGAGCGGTTGAGAGTAGCTCAGAGCCGACAAAAGAGTTATGCAGATCACCGTAGACGAGACTTGGAGTTTGCAGTGGATGATAGGGTATTCTTGAAAGTCACGCCTTGGAAGGGAGTGATCAGATTTCAGCAGCGGGGCAAGCTAGCCCCGAGGTATATTGGTCCCTACCGTATTGTTGACAGAGTTGGCTTAGTGGCATACAGATTGGAGTTAACACCAGAGTTAGAGAGGATCCATAACATCTTCCATGTGTCCATGTTGAGGAAGTACGTGCCAGATCCATCTCATATCTTGGAGACACCACCTATCGAGATTGCCAATGATTTATCTTATTCGACTCAGCCAGTAGCCATAGTGGATAGAGCGGTGAGACAGTTGCGCAGTCGTAATGTGCCTATGGTTTATATTTTGTGGCGTAGTGACTGTATGGAGGAGTAGACTTGGGAACCAGAGCAGTTGATCAGACAGCAGTATTCGCATTTGTTTGAGGATTCCGGTAAGTGAATTTCGAGGACGAAATTCTTATAAGGAGGGGAGGATGTGAGACCCCGTCGTTTTGAGAGTCTAGTCAGCACCTGTATTCAGTCAGATTTTTCAGATTGGTCGGATTGAGTGAGTTGACCAAGTGATTTTCATAGTTGACTTTTTGACCGAGTGACCTGGACATAGTCATAGAGCCTATGTGTAAAGTTTAGGATGTCTAGAATGTCATGTCGTTGGTGGTGTGTCGATAATTTGCACGGCTTGTCGTTTCGGAGTCTTAACATGCATTAGATTAATTAGTCGATTGGTGCGTTGTTCGAGGCTTGAGTCCAGAGGATATACCCCATTTTATTCTTTTAACCCGCATATAAGTTTTTGGAGGCCCGTTTTGAGTGGCGGTAGGTCTTTGGGCCAATTACGTAGGATTATCGGTTATCAGGGCCAATTACATTTTTACAATTCTCAGCTATTATTTCGGTTCTCAAGCCCAATTACGTTTTAAAAACCTGATTTTTACATTTTAAGCTTTTAAATTTTATTGTAGCCCACTTGGAGCATATGCGAGTCATTTTATGATTATTTCAGATTTTGAGAATTTATAAAAAATAAATAATAATAATAATAATAAAAGTCAAAGTCAAAGTCAATGTCAAAGTCAAAGTCAAATGGGACAAAATTCCAGAACTGCCCCCACTTACTTTTCCTTCTTTATCCAGCACGTGAGTTTCTGCCCACATTCTTCCCTTTTCCCCCATTTTCCCCCCTTTTGGCCGAGAGCTCCCAAACCCAAAAAAATCCTCCCAATTGCATTTTCTCTTCAAATTAAGGAGTGAGTTTTGTTCTAAAAACTTAACCTAATCCCTCTCCCCTCTTTTCCTCAGGTGATATGTTTATTTATGCTTAATTTTCTTTAATTAGGGTAGTTATTGTAAATTCGGATTTTAGGCGTTTTTGCTTGATTTCTTCACTTTCTTGTCCGATTTGTGGTTGTTTTAGCATGCTTAGATGTTCATTGTTATAGTCTAATATTTCAGATTGCTCGAAAACATCAATTGATCCATGATTGATCATTTTGTGTGTCGATGGAAATTTGGTAATTTCGGGATTTGTGTGTTTTTGTGAAATTGGATAAAATTGGTTGATGTCATTGCTTGAGTTAGGTTGTTTGTGTGTTGTAGAGAAGGTTTTTCGATTGAAGAAACCAATTTTGATGTTGACGGAGCTTGGAATTAGGATTTGAGCTTAGGATCGATTGAGTATGTGAAGGGTTCGTTGTTTTTCTTAAGGAATTGAGTGGTTTGAGTTTCTAGAGGTTGTATTGAGTAATTTGGGACTTAGAGTGAGTGTTTAAGGGGTCTCTTAGGTTGTTTTTAATTCTGATCATTTTTCGAGTTTATTATTTTCGACTTTGTTCTTAGTGTGGTTTTGTTTGCATGATTGTTTAGGTGGTGCTTCGGTGACCGATAGAGGCAAAGGCTTAGTCGTTGAATCGTCGGCCCGTCAAGAGGTGGGAAACTATGTTTCATTTACATGCACGGAAATATTTTGTTTTACTGATTAAAATTGATAAATGCTTGTTTTTTAATGGAGGCAATACATGCATTGATGAGTGAATTGGCATGCTAAATTCATTATGTGTGAGGCATATTTATGATGCATAAAATGTTTATTTGAACCTCTATGCATGTTTGTGATGTTATTAAAATGCATTTGAGAATATTCATATACATCGAATTCTTGAGTTGTTAGGGCTCCTAGGGAGCCTTTGAGTTGATTTTGAGTGTTCTATATTTTATTTAAATTATAACATGATTTGGGATTTGTTCTATATGATTGCAAAGAATACATATATATATAATTTCTAGGTATAACTTGGAATTGACGGACCGCGCTTGGCCAATGCAAAGGTAAGTGGATGAGTATCCTTAGATAGAAGGATAGTCCCTTGCCTAGGAGTATGGATGGGTTATGTATACCTTGTGGGAGTGTGTGATGGGATAGGCTACATGTGCCTTCGGGCTTTTCGAGTTGTGTGTGAGTTGGGAATCGTGCGATAATTGTTTTCTCCACTTTCCCCGAGGACAACACTGGTGGTAGGGGATTTATTATTATTTTGGAAAGGTGCATTTAATTAACCACAAGTGGGCTTCCGATTTTCCTTTGGCCGGGGTTATCAGTGAAGCAGTTTTAGAGGTCCACCCTGATAGTTTTTGGGCATAGTAGCCCATGAGAATGTGATTTTTGGATTTTTATACTTATTGGGCATGAGCCTGAGATACATGTTGATATTATCAAACTCATGCATATGCATTTGATCATATTTAAATGTGATATTGCTTACATGATTAGTATAATGTGACTTATAGTGGTTTTTATTATAAAATATTTATATTGATTTTTGTATATGCCTCTATTCCACCGGAATTGTTTATGACGTTGTGACTCTCACTGAGGTCCTCGAGATCTCACTCCCCTCTTGTTGTTGTTTTGAGGACTAGGTCGAGCGACTGTGTAGCCGTCTATTTTTGAGGTCGAGGTTTCTGGTTTGTCATAGGGCTGGACTACTGCATATGACATGTTTGAAAACTCGACATTTTCTTTTGTATTTTGGATTTGGTTATGCTTGCTTATCTTGTTTGCATGCTTGCTCATTGACATTGTGACCCCTTAGTGGGCTTGGGTTGATGCATGCTATTGGATATTGATGTATTCTCTTGAGTTTGCGATATATGAAATGAGTGTGATGCCTTGGGCATGTTTTGTTGTTCTTGGGTATTGAGTTGATTGGAGTTATTCGGATAAAGCATGTTTGGGGTCGTGTGGCTTGTTGTGTGTGAGATTTAAGACTTCTGCTATTTTTAATTGCACTCTGTGATTGATTTTGTTGTGTCGAGATGTTTGTTTAAATACATGCTCCTTTTTTTCCAAAGAAAGCGAAAAGTTTCAAATTTACATGTGTTTTTATATAAGTTCTGAAATTGTTTTGAGGGTAAGCCTTGTGTGGTTTTGATTGGGCCACGAGTTGGGCCAATTGGGACTGCACGGCGGTGAGGAGCCCAATTACCGGGTTCGGGTCCTCACAATACTAATTATGCTGAGTTTATAGCACAACCATATAACAAAACAAAATTCAAAATAAGAGAAAAAAAATACGTAGAGGGTTCGAACCCAATCTAGGAAAAATAAAAGGACTTTTAATAAGACTTTATCTACGCATTAATGAAAAGAAATTAGAAAACTATTAAATGGATTCTTACAAAAATGGGAAAATGAAGAAAGCATAAGTAATTAAGAAAAATACAAACAAAGTGAATGAAAATTCTAGACTAAACAAACAGAATTTTCCTAAAAAGAGATGAATGATCAAGGAAGGGTTAGTCTACGGGATACTAATCTTAATGAAATAAAAATTATAAGAAAGGTAAATTTAGGGGATACTAACCCTAGTGGAACAAAAGGAATAGGAGCTATGGAACTAGTCCACTAACGATACTCTAACTTTAGGGAAGTATAGTGTATGAACATATCCTGGGATTGATCACCCCAACATATCAGATTACTGGGTGTTACCTTAGATTACTATGTGTTTCCAGATTACTACGTGTTCAGATTACTGTGTGTTATCATATTATTGTGTGCTATTTTAAACCCTGGTATAGAGTGAGAGACAAAGGTTATATTATCAACCTACGATAAAGGTTGACTATATTAGCCATCTATAAGAATGGTTATTGATTGTGTGACGAGATCTATAAGATCTCTGTTTATTTGTGATGTGTGTGCTGTACGTTGACATTGCTTGAGTGTGACCCTAATGATGGGGTCTTTCATTGTATGTTGTGATTTTGAGTGGCTTTACATTGATATAATTTGTTGTTGATGCATTGTTATGAATGGTTTTGAATGATACTTGGTCATGATTTAGGATTTTATGTTTGTCAAGTTGTTTAATTAAAAGAATATAAAATCTTGTTTTGGTTTTAGAAGAAATTCGTTAAAGAAAACGTCCACTCACCTGGTTGTCGTGCCAGTGTTTGATTGGTTTTCCCGAGTTAGAGCCAGAGGATCGTCTTCGCCATAAATCGAAGACTCTCTGATCGAGTACATGATACAAGGTATGGTCGAGGATTAGGGTTGACACTTGAGGACTAGATGCAAGTGACATTTTGTGTGTGTATCCATTGTAAATTGGGATCCTATAATTTTTTAAAATTTAAATCATGCTTTTGATTCATGTCTCGCATTATGTAAATTATGCATGCTCGTTTGTTTCAGTATGTTTTCTTAGTTCTTTGGATTGCTTCCGAGGCACATCATGCACTTAAATATGAAAAATAAAATTTTAAACTAGTTTCGTTCTCGCCTTGTATGGTTATTATATACTCTTAGGATGAGCATCTAAGTTTGTACAATAGCTATACGGCGGATGCTACGTCTTTGTGGATTCCGAGGCGTGACAATAATCTAGTAGATTGTATGATTGCCTAATAAGAGAATATAAAGTTGAGGAGAATGACAGGTCACCACCGACAAATCTTACTCTTATCTAGGGCTCAGAATGTCTATGAGAGTATGCCAGCCCAAATCACGCTATGTGTGCTCACCAAAGAAAAGATTTCATAATTGATTTATTATTTTTCTTGAGTCTATTGATTTATTGAGTTATGAATTTGCTTCATTTAACTTATTTTAGTACGGCTATTTTTATGATATATGTTAGTTCATTTTAATGGAATTTTGTATTCCCGACCACTCACCTAGCAATTTTTTGCTAGATTTTTAGATCTAGGCATTGCAGGACCATCATAGAAGGCTTGATTGTCAATCAAGTTCCCATCTAATCTACGATTAGTTATATAGAATATTAAGTTTGTGCTTGTAGTGTGTGCTGCAACTATTCTTCTTTTTAGCTTTCTTGTATCATCTGCCTGTGCATATAGTTTGCATGGTTGTTGTTGGGTGTGAGCTGATGTTCAAAATCAAGAATGTATGAAATTAAAATCGATCAATAAAAGGGGTAAGTGCCACACGAATGACACTATTGTGTACTGAAATGTTGCTGCCACTTTATGTATTCTTTTCTTCCTCTATCATTTTAAACTAACATTGTAGTCTCATTGTATGTGTTGCTTATTATTAAGTAGCATATATAATAGGCCTACAACAAACTGTCTCTCAAAATTTTGGAGTTTGGGACATGACAATTCCAGTATGTTCCAAGCACCAAAAATCCTTTTGAAGCTCCATCTCCCTTTTCCGATCTCGTCCACAACATTTCGGTGTAGTTTTCGGTCTCATTCGCACAAAAAATCGTCAAGATTCATGTGAGTTTCTACCTGAAAAATACCAGGTATTCATTCTTTCACTTTGTATGATTGATTTATAGTGCAAAACTTAATGATTTTTGTAGGGTTAAAATTAAAAATGGATAGTTTTTATTTTGATGTGGCTTTGGTGAGGAATTGTTGTGTATTTGGGGATATAGGAGATTCAAAAATTAAGATTTTTCACTGTTGCAGAGTTTCTGTTCACATGCGCTGGAGGTTGAAGATAACCTCCGAGGATGATAGGTCGTTCGCTTCCAGCCCCGCATGATAGGTCGTTGGATGTTGACTACAAGCGACTTGTCGCCTGCAAAAGCAAGCGACACGTCATTTACTTTAGGCAGGAAGGTGTAACTCGAGCCCGAGGCTCAGGCGACATGGCATGCTTTGAGGGAGACACATGTCACGATCCTAGAGGTTTGGAGATTGGTTTGGGCACACCTAGTACTGTCAGGTGATGTCATTTGATTGGTCCAATTTATAAAAATTACAGAAAATTTAAAAAAAGATAGAAAGGGTATCAAAATTAGAAAAAATAGTAGAAAAAAGAGTAAAATTTGGAAAAATTTATAGAAAATACTAGATTGGATGAGGAGTCTAGTGATACCAAAATTGTTGAATTTGTAGTTCATTTGATAGGGTAAATAAATCATATATTTTCAGAAAAATAGGAAAATTTTCCGGTTTGGTTTCGATTTGACTCAGGAATATAAACGTGTCGATTAAAGGGTTTAGACATGTAATTTTATATATTATTATGCTTTGAGTATGAATTCTATTGGAATTGGTGATAATCATGTGTAGGTGGATTCCTACATTTGCAGGACTTCGAGGAATCGATCCAACAAGCCATCGAGATATGGTGGGCTTCGAAACCCGTGAATGGACAGACCTTTTTTAATACATTGATTACTAGCATGAAACAATTAACATGATTATGATTAATAAAGAAGATAATGAATTGATAAATTAAACTATCACATGTGTTATGAAATGGCTGAGTAATGCAGTGTTGCCTACTATGCTATGAAATGCATTGATATGCTAGAATTTGCATGAATGTGCTTTGCCATTTTTATATTGAAATGCATATGATTCATTGAACGCATTCGGGTGTGAGTTGTGCAAAGCACGAAAGTCACAAAGGTAACCTATGCAATCCTTGAGAGCTCTCTAGGTCTGGTAGTGGGACATAGAGATTCCAAGTATGAAGCTATAAGGCGGGAAAGGGACTACACGAGCAAGCCGATAGACACGAGACAGGATCCTGCAATGTGTGGACCGCTTCGGAGGAGCTACCATCACCTAATACCCCAGCATAACTAGTGGTTTTGGGCAATGATAAGTAATAACGAAGGTAAGTGTTAAGTACCACTAATAAATCCCAGTCCTACTCCTGGTGCCGGACGGATGGTGAGTTATTGGCAAGCCCAGTCATGCTCTCATTGTGCATGGAATGATTATACATGTTGATTGTGACCTATTGATGCACTTGTGTGCCTGTGTGCCTAGCTCTAGTTTGTATGCATGCACGTGATTTGCTATATATATTTTTTCTATCCGCTCAACTGATAACTTTTTACCAAATCTCTTGATCTAAATTTGAACAGCAATGGATATGTTCATGGCATTACTTTGGACAAAAGGATAGTCAAGGATTAAAGTGATTCGAGGTTAGGACTACCTTATGGTTTCGAGTGTATCGTGTACATAATATGTATTCCCCTATTATACATCCATGATATTTTGTTATCCGAGAACCAAGATTAAGATAAATAAATATGTAAATCATACAAATACTAGTGGGACCAAGTATTAATAAGTATACATCGATGTCACCCGGATCGACATCTTATTTTCATTCAAAACTGCTGCTTACCTTTGATAGTTATTCATAATACTATCTCCGTTGTAATTTTCTCCTTTTTAGCCTTGTAGGTTTATTAGATGCATTGCATGGTATATTGGCAAAGAATATAGTGGGCCTGCGGCGATTGTCATGCAAAATTTTAGGTTTTGGGGCATGAAACTCACTACGTATATTGTTAAAATATACAAAAGCACACATAGTAAACCTATAAGGCTAGAAAGAAATTTAACAGTGAGATAATATTGGCAACAAATATTAATAAATAAGCAACGAAATTGAGAGAAAAATACTATGTCGTATGGGATACATCGCAATTTATAAATTAGAATTTGGTCACGCTACCCTTTGTATGATTTACATCTTATTAATCCTTCTATTAGTTCTCTGGTTGTACAATAAATCATGAATGTAAACTAGAGAAATAAATATCACCTATATAGAATACTAAAGCCCACAAAAGAAATCCTAACTTGGCTTTGCATTAATTCTTGACTATCTATCTGCTTGGAGAGAACCCATATTCATTCTCCTACCTATCCAAATACAAATCCAAGGATTTAGCATAAATCTATCAGGTGAGTAGACGAGAAAAACATATATAACAGAACATATGCCTCACACAACTCAGTGTTAGTTACACAAGCATACAAGGGAAACAGTAGGTCACAGTCAGCACGCATAGTGAATTTAAGCATACAAGACCGTGATTGGGCTAGCAATAACTCTCAATCCTTTAGGTGCCAAGTTTAGGACTAGGATCCGTCAATGATACTTCACTCTTACCTTTTATCATTATCTTTCATTGTCGAGGTAGTAAGTGATGGTAGCTACACCTAAGCAATCTCCGCTCTATAGGATTTTGTCACACGTTCATCAGCTTGCTCATAAAGCCCTTGTCCCTCCTTATAGCCTCATTTTGTAGCGTCTCCATGCCTCGTTATTAGTCACAAAGAGCTCTCAAGGATTCCATAGGTTATCCTTTGGGGATTCAGTATTTTGCACAACACACATTCCAAATGCATTAAATGCATCACATGCATCTCAATAATAAGCATACCAAGACACATTCATATAATTCACAACATAGTAATGCACAAGTTCTTCATAGAAAATATAATATTTAAATTTGTTATCTTATCATCTTTCTTAACCCATATGCAACGATTCATGCCAATATTCAAAATAATAAAGGTTTCGTCCACTCACAAGTTTTATAGCCCACATATCTACCAATGGTGTCCTGGAACGACTCCTAAGGGTCCTACCATTGTAAATATCCACCTATGCAAAATTATAGCCAATTCCTCATTAAATAATTCTAAAGGGTTATAGGTTCATAAAATAACATTTTAAACTCTCTATCCGACGACTGGAATGATTTTTAGGGTCTTGTCATTGTAGATATCCACCTATACAAAATTATAGCCAATTCCTCATTAAATAACTCTAAAGCGTTATAGGTTCATAAAATAACATTTTAAACTCTCTATCCGACGAATCATAGTCTTAGACCAAATTCAGGATCAATTCATAAATTTTTTTCTATTTTTTCTATTTTTTTCGACACTTGTGTTATTTATTTAACCTATCAAATCAATTTCAAATTTCACAAACTTGTATCAAGAGACTCCAAATTAAATCTAGTATTTCTGTATTTTTTCCAGATTTTTTTCTCAATGTTGGGCTATTTTTCCTCATTTAATACACTTTATGTTCCTTTTTAATTAATTTCTATTATCAAATCACATAACTAATCAGAATGCACCACTTAGCAGTCCTAGGTGCAGCCACACCTACACCTGAAGCACCGTACGGTGACACACGTCCACTTCTAAGCATGCCACGCCTCGTCCGAGCCTCAAGCTCAGACTATCCTGTCCAACCTAACGAGTGATGTATCCCCCACACCCTTGCCTAGGCGACCTATTGCCTAGACAACCCTCGAAAGACATGTCGTTCGATATAATCTTCTACCTCATGAACTATAACTTGTAAGTTTTTCCCAGAAGACCTAAAACTTCCTACATGCCACCAACCTCAAATGAAACTATATCTGTACAGGGCCTAGACAAATCCAAACCAAACCCCAGAAGTTAAATTCCATCCACCAAGTTGACTACACTAAGCAAAATAACATTCAGTATTTCCCGGTTTAAAACTTACTAAAAACCCATGATAAAGGATAAAGATCAGCACGAGTTTCATCAGAGTAAAGTCGTAGGAACAAGATCAATCTTTAGGTAGGAAAAAAGAATCTCGATACCACTAATTCAGTAGGTTGGAATAACAAAGTCCTATCTTATTGGATCACCAGCCATGGGCGAAAAGTGGAAAGGTTTAAACGGCAGCGCATTTTCCCTACAAAATGACGTTATCCAGGTTTGCTTCAAAACTACATCGTTTTTGACATAACGACTCTCCCTTACTACGTCAAGCTAAAATGACAGGGTTTGATATAATTTTGACCAGCCTCGGTTAAAACAACACATCTATAAGAACCCAAACCCAACCTATCAGGACCCCTTACTGCCGTGAAATTCAAGTAAGCCCTCGCAAGGTCCTATTTGAATCCCACAAGGCTTAAGTCACCTAATTGTTAATTTTATTTGTTGATTTATATGCTATTTAAAGGTTGGATCATGTTTATACATTAATAATGAATTTCTGGCTTATTCGGAGTGAAAGAAAATATTAGCAGAAGACTTATATTAATAATGAAAACAAGTGGAAACATAACACACAATTCCCATAGGAATCTCAAAACATCAACCAACAGTATTATGTATATTTCGGAAGCAACAAAAAGAGAAAGAGGGATTGGAAAACCATAATGCAAATCTATACAAGTTAAAAGACATGGCATGGGCATTCAATAGGAAAGGGGTGAAAATTTGTCCAGGCGTGTAGCCTTGATCTCACACCTTTGGTACTAGCAACAAAGCACACACCTAAGCCTTCAAAAAGGGAGAAAAGAAGGGATGAGATTAACACCTAAAACCTTCTAAGATATCTAATTAAAACCGCAAGCATCAAACACACATAATAGGGGCTGAAATCATCACAAGCACACACAATATGAGGGTAGGCCGAATTTGGTAGAAAACAAGGGGAAAGACTGAAAACTCTTCTTATTCAGAAGCACATAGGCAGCCTATACATAATTTGATTTTCAAAACCAAGGTTTGTCCCCATCTGCCAATGTTGTCCAAGGCTATACTGCAAAAAGTGTAAAACTGTTAGACAATCAATATTATAGCAAGCCTTTTAGTTGTCTCCGACATCAAGACTTTAACTGAATAGGAGCACTCTTATAGCTATGCATACAAGTCATCCTGCCACTAAAAAATAGAGCATTCTAATGTCTAGACTCGAATTGGCTAATAGGGCATCTTCACGTCTAGACTTGAACTGGCCTATAAGGCATTTTGACATCCGGACTTGAACTGGCCTAAAAAGTCATCTTGACATCCGGACTTGAACCGGCCTACAAGGCATCCAGCGAGCTCATGCTAGGAATAACCATCCATAAACCTCTTGGTTCGGTAATTATCTCCCCTCTTCCTAGGAGCAACAATACTTACCTCGTATGGCCAGCGAAAAAAAGATCCTTCAAACAAGCACAAACAAGGCACATATATACGCATACACACATAGTACACGCATACACAAATCACAACAAAGGATCCTCAATCAAATCATAATACAAATCAAAGATCAATCCTCAAATTCATAGCCAAATTGGGCAACCTATTGCCTTATCAACTTCTGAGATTCCCTATCATCATAATCACACATTTCGCAATCATAAAACCAAGATAGGCAATCAAATTCAATCATATTCAAACAATCAAACAATAGGATAACCAAAGGAACCAATGAGGCATAGATCCTACCTCTCACGTATCTGAATCAGATGAAAATCCTCTACCTTTCCAATAAGATCATAATCTCCTAAACCATCACAAGGCAAAGACCACACAATCCTAAGCCACAAGATTACTTAATTAAAAACCAAAGGCATTAGGAATCCTTACCAATTAACCTACCAAAATCCAGTGATTCGGATACAGCAATATCTTCCCCCTGAATGTGTGATGTGATAGCCGAAAATTCAGCAAGAATCAACCTGATTATTCACCCTAATTCATTATACAAATTTCGGCAACACCTTTGGGCTAAATAGGATAAATTGCCATTTCATCATACACATAGTAAGAAGCTGCGATTTCATGTGAATATGGAAGGAATAAGTGCCAGTTACTTAGATGATTAAAAGGAACAAGATCTGAAACCAATAAAAAAGTCAACTGATTAAATTTTGACAAATATAAAGTTAGGAATCGAGCATGCCGATTTCATGTATAGGGAACATTCAAAGGATGAATTCATGATTTTACAACATGAATGGATGCCAAACAATCATACAAATAAAATGAACAACAACAGAAATCACTTGAAGGAAGAATCACACAATCATGGTGCCAAAACCGACTTATTAAGACTTGAATTTCACAGGGAAAAACTAACCTTCTGATGACCAACCCAAGATAGCTAGATAGAGGATGGAAAGATTTTTCCAACAAGCTATTATTTGCAGAAATCCAACAAAGGATGAGAGAGTTATGCTAGGATTAAGATCAAGGAATTTTTTACACAAAACCGATGAATTATGACTTGAATTTCGACAGGAAAGAACTAACCTTCTGATTACCAACCCAAGATAGCTAGATAGAGGATAGAAAGAGCTTTCCAACAAGCTATTATTTGCAGAAATCTGATAAAGGATGAGAGAGTTATGCTAAGATAAAGATCAAGGAATTTCGGTTAGGGTTTAGGCAAAAATCGGAAATTGAGAGGAAGGGGATAAATTTCGAAATTTCCAAGTGGATTTTGGTATGTTTAGGTAGGATAGGCTGACCACTCTTTTATAGGTATCTAAGGAGATTTAGCTAAGAGATAATTCTCTACTTTTAAGCTTAAAAAGATAATTAAAGGATAATTTTATTAGAAAAATAATTCTATTAAAAAGGAAGAATTATCTAATACCTTGGATAATAAGGTATAAAATTAAGGATAATTAATATAAAAATACCAGAATTAAAATAAGAAATATTTGGCGGCAAACATGTTAGGCCATCACGCATCTATTTCTTCAAGGGCAAAATAGTCATTTCAAGTGCACCCGTACTTAAGTTTCATTTTTGACTTGTGGACTTCTAGAACATCTACCCTATGGAGGATCAGGGTCTCACAACATCCTTATGTCGTTTTGTCCCTATATTATTTTAATATAATAATATTAAATAATAATAATAAATATTATTATTTTCTAATTATAAATTTTATTAAAAATTTATAATAAATACTATATTTTTTAAAAAATACCCAAAATTTTTTTATAGAATTCTTACAAACAGCACTATCCATCAATACTTTAAAATTATTTCTTTTATAAATTCATAATTTACTAAATCAATACCCTTACTATATATCTTGGAAAATCATAATAAATAAAATTATATTTCAAAAATTCCCATAAGATTTCTCAATCCTGATAAATCTTTAATAGACCTTCCTAAGGTCCTAAAATACCAAAAACATCAACATTTTTTTTCATATGGTTTTTCATACATAACATATATAAATGAGAATATTATCTCATTAATTATAATAATATTCTAAAAATATAATTAATCTTTCATATAATTTTATAAAATCACTAATACTTACATGCATATTCAAGGAACATATGTGTTGAAATGCTCACAATTAGAGTATGACAGGTACCGGATAGTGAAATAAATAAAATGCCCTCGATTCTCAAATGCCAAGAAAACATAACCTTGATCTCACACACTGGTACCACGAGTAGTGAATGTACCTAAGCCTGAAAAAATGGTAAAAATAACGGAATGAGATTACAAGAATCTCAGTAGGGTCACAACATCATAAGATCTGTAGAAACCATAAACACAAATCTCCCGAACAACATCTGATCATTCCTATGCAACTAAAGGGATTCATGCAATTTAAAGATTCAATCAAAAAGGATAGGGTCGAATCTAAGGCTGAGGGAGACTACAAACACGTTCGAAAAGTATCAGAAGTACACAGGCAGGCAGAACTCATCAGATTGTTCTCGGCAATGAAGAAGAAAAGGTCATCCCCTTTCACCTATATTGTCCAAGGCATACTGCACGAAAGGTAATTGGTTAACACACAAGCTAATCAACAAGCTTATTCATCTTGCCACACAAGGACAAAACATCCTAAGCCACACAAGGATAAGGGCTTCCCAAATCACACCCTTATCCTTGTGTGGTTTGGGATGCCCTTGTCCTTGTGTAGTTTGGGATGCCCTTGTCCTTGTGTAGTTTGGGATGCCCTTGTCCTTGTGTGGCTTGGGATGTTTTGTCCTTGTGTGGCAAGATGAATAGGCTTGCTAATTAGCTTGTATGTTAACCAATTACCTTTCGTGCAGTAAGCCTTGGACAACACAGGTGGAAGTGGATGGCCTTTTCTTCTTCATTGCCGAGAACAATCTGATGAGTTCTGTCTGCCTGTGTACTTCTGATACTTTTTGGAAGTGTTTGTAGTCCCCCTCAGCCTTAGATTCGGCCCTACCCTTTTTTATTGAATCTTTGAATTGCATGAATCCCTTTAGTTGCATAGGAATGATCAGATGTTTTTCAGGAGATTTGTGTTTACGGTTTCTGCAGATCTTATGATGTTGTGACCCTACTGAGATTCTTGTAATCTCATTCGGTTATTTTCACCATTTTTTCAGGCTTAGGTACATTCACTTCTCATGGTACCAGTATATGAGATCAAGGCTTTACAGCGGGGCTATATCGCATCACTTTTGCATACCTGTTCCTTGATTACTTACGTATATAACTTGAATAAAAAAAATTGGACTACTTTCTGGTTTATTTTAAGATTCCTCCTTTGCTTGTTATTTTCGACTATGTTGGAGGAATTCTTGCTGGTTATTTGGATCTTTACGGGACTTGTGTGTTATGAATCCAGTGATTTAATTTAAAGACTTCCGCTGATGTTTTTATTCACTCCGTATGATACTAGAATGATTGTCCAATATTATGCTCCAACTATTATTAAATATGTAGAATGAACATGCTAAAAGTCGAAAACTTAGTGAGTTTTTGGGCTTGTTTGAGTTTCACGGCGGTAATGACCTTAATCGGAGCAAATATTAATAGATAGGAATTGGGGTCGTTACATCCATGACTACATGTAATATCACATTTATTTTAGGGAATCAATCATAAAGAGTGAGACATAATTCATTTTTTTTTTTCATTCTTACATGTGATTATTGTCGTGATAATAAAAAAAATACTTTCACTTAAGGGAATATAACATAATTAATAAAATAAATCTTATTTGTACTATACACAATAATCATATATAGATAATGATTTTATAGCATATTATTTGTGCTGATTTTGTTTGCTTATTTGGATTAGATTTCATGTTTTATATAATTAATTATTGTTGTTATTGCAATATCTATCCTATGACTACAGATGCGAGATGTTTGCAGATTTTGTTGCTTAAATGGGCTCAAGCAAGGGCAGATGGGGACCTCCGGATATGTCTGACCAAAGCTTCAGATATCTCATGCACACTAAAGACATGTTTGTTGCCTTTATAAGCTGAATATTCTTTATAAACTGAATTGCCTTTAGCTACTCTTCTGATATTCTCTCAGAGCCACTGACTTTATGATCTCATCGACTTATGATACTTCTTCTTTTCGGACATTTCTTTTATTTAGATTTTTAATGATAGGATCCTATGAGATCTATTTTAATTAGTAAATATGTTGCTGAGACCGTTCGTGGTTTTCCATCAAGAATTTTCTTTATGCATATTTCCAGTTCTTGAATTATATTAGTCTAAAAACCTTTGTTCTAGTCTTCACCTGTTGCTAGTCCCAAGCTCTCTGAGAGGTCTTGGTCTTATTAGAAAGAATTTCATTTTCATTTTATCTTGTCTCTGTATATTTCTATACAATCTATCTTTATTGTTTCTAATCAACTTAAGAAGTTAGATTCTTACCGTCAAAGCTAGTGAGGATTAGTCTGTTTCGTGAGTGACACACCTTGTGAGTGACACACGTGGTGGGACAAAAAAGGAAAAGCACTCTTAGTGGCTGAAACATGAGAGAAAGGTGAGGCTAACTAAAGGCTGACTACATTAGCAGTTTAAGGCTATGATTGTAGAGAGTTGTGCAAGTGAAGGAATCTTGAAATATACTAAGCCACCGGATAATACATAGATAGCCCCTTAATATACCTAGATGGAGGCGGAGTTCATATACTTTAGAAGGCTCGTGACCACGGCTCAAGTATGACCCACAGGCAAGGCTAGATTGTTCATCAATCGAAGACAAAAACTCCATATTTCATTCCTTTTTAATATTCAAAGTTCCTTAGTTACTATTTAGTTATAATTGTCTTACAACATTATCCATCTGTGAGGATCCGCTCCAGGTAAATAGTACCCTCATCGTCGTGTCGTCTCGATCGACTCAACATATGGATCAATCGAAACCACACAAGTCTCACGTTAACTTTTCAAAACTGAAATCCGAAAAATATACAACAATTTGAAATTTTATTTCAAATAGAGCATGGCAGGTCACAAAACATTCCAAGCACAAAATAATCAACGGAGTACGCACACACATACAAAGAAAGTCTTTAAATCACATACAACAAGCCATGCAGCCCCAAATTTGCTACACAAGAGATCATACTCACAAGCACATGGATCCGCACTAAAAGTTCCCATGGCACGCATCTCAAATCATAAAAAAAAATATGGGTCATACATGCGAGTAAATACCAAACTCGAAAAAACAAACCCACAACGGGTCCATAACAAACAACGTTGTCTAAAACAAGTATGTATGTCGATAAAGTATAAAAATGATAAAACATGAAACATGTTAACTTCCAAGATGTGCAAGTGCAATAGTCTAGCCCTAAGACCAACACCGAGAAAACATGAACTTAAAGATGCACGACTATGACAAACGTACTAGCCCTAAAAAGATCAATAATAGGGGGTCAGATCAAAGACCTTAATGGAAGTTACAGTGTTATAAGCATAACTAGTGGAATAGAGGCATCCAGAAATTCAAGTATAAAACATTTTCTTTAAACACCAAATTCATCCATGCGTACTAAACATACACACAAAGTGTTTCACAATCAAGTATGCATAATGCATGAATTATAAAACATAATGCAACAAAGACCATCCTAATAGGTTTTATAAACTCACAACACACCATATCGTCACACAGGCTACTATGTCCTAAAAACCTATCGGAGTGGATTACAAAGCACTTAAGGAATCCCTGGCGCTAAGGGAAACCAAAAGTGTGAGACCTTGTCCCTCCGAGTGCCTAGTCAGCGAGACCGTTCAACAAGACTGACCGAGGTTGACTAGTTTGACCAGTCAGTTTACCGTTGACCCAAGAGTGACCTTTAGGGTGAACATAGTCATAGAAAGCCTAGGTGTGCGTCTAGGCATCTTAGCGGCTGGTCTAGGTCGAGTGTCGAGGTTTGAGTCAGTGGAAATCGAGATTGGTTGATTCTGGGTCCGTGTTGAGTGACTAGGGCTTTTGAGCCAAAAAATCTGTTTTGGGATCAATTACCCATTTTTGAGCTCAATTACGTATTTTAGGCCATTTTTTATACTTATTGATTTTAAAATCCATTTTGGACCACTTAGGGCATATCGTGCTTTTCCAACATTTCAATCAGGCCTCTTCTGAAATTTTGGGCCTAAGGTATAAATGCCCAGTCCAAGTTGATATTTAAATATTTTAAGTGTTGGAATCAGCCATCAGCCTATTCTCTCCCTCTTCTCTCTTCTTTCTCTCTCCTTTTTCCCTTCCAATAGCACCATTCGAAATCTATCGATTTTCTTCCAATGAAATCTACCGAGCATCATCCCAAAACACTTTTCTAACATTCTCCGATCGATTTCAACTGCTAGTTCCCGATCGAGGAGCCGTAATCTGGTTGTTCATTGATCTCGGATACTTTTGGGGATTTTGTGGTAAATGCTCTAAATCTTAGTTTCTATCATCAATTTTTGGTTTTGATTGTTTGTTGTCAATGTTTCTAATCGGTTTGATGATTTTTATCATTTGAAAACTTCCCCTGATCCATAAGTGAGTGTTTTTGTGTTCAGTTGTATTTTCAATAATTTTGGGCATTTTGAGTTTCGATTGAATTGTCAATTCTGTGGGCGTTTTGTTTTCGATGCTTGGGTTAGTTTATTTATGTGTTGTGGAGTGTGTTTATGGGCTGAGAAACCATATGGAGTGATCGGGAGAGCTTGGTTGCCGATTCCGAGCCATGAGTGGCTTGTGCAAGGTTCGGGCATTTCGCCCGTTCGTTGGATTTCCGGAATCCTTAGTTGCGAGCATGTTGTTAGTGTGAGATGTCTGTTAATGTGAGCATGTTGTTAGTGTGAGATGTCTGTTAATGTGAGCATTGTTAGGATCTCAGTTTAAAGTCATTTAGTTGATTTTATCAGTTTTGATGTTTATGTGTGTGTTGATTCGGTTTGTGTGTTTAGGCAGTGTTGGAGCGGTCGATAAGAGCAAAGGTATTGCTGCTAATTTTTTTGCAAGGCAAGAGGTGGGATTTTAACTTTCATTTGCGTATGCGAAATCGTTTTGTGTTTTCAGTTTAAAATACGGTAATTGCATGGTTTTGAATTGAGGCTATATGTATGATATGTTTGACGAGTATTTTAGCTATATGAACTTGCTGCCATGTTTTGAATGCATAAACTATATGATTTAGCTCCTAAGTATGTTGGTTGTGTGTGTATGCGTGATAATTGGGCATATAATCCGTTGTTGGAAACCATTCGGTTGATACATGTTATGCCCATGTGTTTGCTCATGTTTAGCCTTTTTAATCTAAGTGTTTGGTGTGTTGTGAGGTGTTTTTCATTGTTGAGAATCCATGGTAAGGTTTCTCGAGGATTTAGGCGAGTTTCAGGAGCATTCTGGGTCTGTTCCGGGGCGTATATCTCATCAGGAAAGGGTTCACGTCCGTGTATAATTCATCAGAGCTATTGTACTGTTCTGGACAGAACAGTGCACGGCCTGTTTGGGAGGGTACACAGCCATGTGCCAGTACACGACCTACCCAGACAGGGTACTCGGCCTTGTACATGGCCTGTCCCAGAAGAGTACTCGGCCATGTACTTTTATACATAGGTAGTGTACTGTTCTATCACCCTCCCTTGTTTTGATTCCAGAGACCCCCGTACCCTTCCCAAAACTCACGTATATCATTTTGAGACCCTCAAACCTAACCTAAATCTATTCCACACCAATTGAACTCCAATCATAAGCAAATCAACCCCCATTGAGTGCCTTTTTGAGTGATGGTTTACATTACATGCATTGCTGGGTTTTCATGTAATAATATATATGTATGTTCTTAGGAACAACTTGGAATTAACAATTTTTATTTGGCCAAACATGGTAAGTACATGGAATCCCAAGCTGAGGGAAATATTGCTTACCGACAGGTGTTGTATAGATGGGCTATATGCATATGCCTGACGTGGGTATTGACCTAGCAGGTTATGTGTTATAAATATATATATGGATTGTGATTGAGTGTGATAGTGTGAATTCTCCACTCAGTTGCGGATAATATTGGCAGTAGGGGACTTATATGTATTTTGTAACGAAAAATTAACTACCAGTGGGATTTTGGTTTCCTTAGCACAAGGGATTCCAAAAGTGCTTTAAAATCTACCCCGATAGGTTTTGGGCCTTACTAGCCGGTGTGCAAATGTGATATATTGTGAGGTTATGAAACCTATTGGGCTGGTATTTACTTCAAAGTATTTTACAAATCATGCATTGTGCATACTTGCTTGTGAAACACTTGTGTGCATGTTCAATATGCATATATGAAATCGATGTTTAAATGTAACTGTTTTATACTTGATTTTTCGTTTGCCTCTATTCCACCGGATGTGCTTATGATTTTGTAACTTCCACTGAGGTCTTTGATCTCACCCCCTCTTGTTGATCTTTTCAGGGCTAGTTGTTTGTTGTAGCCAATCATCCTTGAGGTCGAGTATTCTCGATGTTGGTCTTAGGACTGGACTATTGCACTTGCACATCTTGGAAACTCGGTATATTTATGTTTTTGATAATTTTATACTTGATGATATATGCTTGTTTTGGATTTCAATGGTTGTTGTAGACCTGTTGTGGGCTTGATTTCCCATTTTGACACTTATTACGCATGTATAACTCTTATTTTTGTTATGTTATGAGATGCGTACCTTGGACACTTTTCTTGTGGATCCTTATGGGACTTGTGAGTATGGACTCTTGTGTTGCATATCTGGGGTTGTGTAGTCTGTTTAATGCTTTATAAAGACTTTTGTTGTATGTGTATGTATACTCCGATGTTTATTTGTGTGGGGTATGATTTGTGACGTGTCATGCTCCTTTAAAAAGGAAAAATTCAATAGACATTCAACGGAGAGTGTTATGAAGTTAAAACTCTATTACTTTTAATTCAATAGATATTCAAGTGGGAGTGTTATGAATAAAATACTTGGTGACTATCCATTGAACTCTTCCCAAGAGTTGTATCTTTACCAAAAAACTTGTTATTTGCAAGAGATGTAAATGATATCTTTTATTACCTATAAATATGTATGTCACAGCGTCATTTGTGATATCTTATAGTATCTAATAAGATCTCTCTTTATTCTCTCCATATATATCTTTCATATATCTTTCCTCCTTATCTTTCTCCCCTCTTTTATTCACAATACGTTATCAGTATGATTCTCTAGCAAAAATCATACCTGACATCACCCTCTCACCGCAATCTTATACATCGAAGATACTGTTAAGGCTTATACATCGAAGATATTGTTAAGGCTTATACATTGACAAAGATCTAATGAGGAATTATCAAATCTCATGTATGTGAAGTCATGTCATATGGTTAAAAAAGAGAGAGATAAGTTTTCTTTCATTTTATAAATTTATTATATATCTTTTTATTTTTTTATATAATAATAATCAATTATATTAATACTTAGTATACATGTTATGTATACATACGCATATGAAATTAATTGGTATTAAGACAAAAATTTTCATATTATACAAATTTAAATTAAGATTATGCATAATTATTTTTAGTTAATAAAATTACATATGTAATTTTATATTTAATATAAGATAATAATAATTTTTAGTTAGGAACATAACATATCATAATTCAGTCATTAATTAAAATAAATTTATATGCAATATTAATCCTTACACAGAGTATGTTAATAATGAACCATAACAATAGTCGTATAACGACCGTAGGTATGTCATCCTAAAAATTAAGCCTCATTCTATGAAGTGAATGTTGTCACGGGACTAGAGTCTTGCGGAATAGAAACTCTCTGTGCGGCCATAGACTATCGCACTCGCAATAGGCAAAGTCAGCCTTACTCACAAAGCTAGCTAGAATGCTAAGCTTAGAACACAACTGAAAGAGAGAGACATACAAAAGAATGGAGAGAAAGCTCTAAACTCTCTATATTGCAAGAATTACTGGATTTGGTGGATGTTTACAAATGAGGGGAGGCACCCCTTATATAGCCTTTACAACTCCCCAATGGATGGTGGAGATCAAGCCGTATGATCTAACGGTTATATACAAAAGTAGAAAGCACAAACACGGATCCCAATTGAGTTCCTTGATTCCCTCTCTTAGTGGGGAACATGGTCCCTGATTCCCTCCTTGATTAGCTCCTTGATTTCCTCCTGGATTCCCTCCTGGATTTCCTCCTTGATTCCCGAACATATTCCCTCCTGGATTCCCTCCATCTCGCTAGGAGGGTCGCCTTTCCATCGAACCAAGTATTCCACATGGTTCATGTGCTTCCCACTTTTTTGCACCACCCGCCTTGATAAGATCTCATCTAGTTTCTTATCATGGGCATTGGTCACAGCTGTGGTAGCTCTCTTTGACTTCCCCCTCTCCGGATCTTCCGTGTCTTCTTGGAATGGTTTTAACAAGCTCACATGTAAGACAGGATGGAACTCCAATCTCGGTGGTCATTCCAGCTTGTATGACACCTTGTCGATCCTCTTCAACACCTTGAAAGGACCCTCGTATCGTCGCACTAGCCCCTTGTGCAACTTGGCAAAAACTCGGCTTTGGTGAGGCATCAGCTTCACCAACACAAGATCCCCTTCATCAAACTCCAAGGGTCGCCTCTTGGTATCTACCCCTTTTTCCTTCCACTTTGCCTCCTTGGAAAATTGCACTCTTGCAATGTCCTTCTGCTTGTCACACTCTTTGACAACGCGGTAAGAGGATAAATTCAGCCCTTGCTTCACTTGTTCTTCCATGGCCTGAACTTGGGGTTTTTGTTTCATACCCCCTTGGATCCTTTCCAGCAAAGGACTCTCCGGTTGGCTGATGGCTACAAGTGTTTTTGCCTTCAGCTCCTTCTCTCGAGCAACAGGCACCACGCAACACTGGCTCCCTTCCGAAAGTATGAGGGTGTTGGTGCAAGACACTGGGACTGCTCTCGTCTGATCCAGGAATTACATTCCTAACACAATCGGAAAATCATCCATAGGAACAATGGAGAAGTCAAGTTTAACTTTCCATTCTTCCATTTGTAGCTCGACCCCTCGGGCTACTCCAAAGATTGGCTGGGCTTGAGTGTTCACCGTCTTCAGCCAGCCTTTCTCCTCTTTGAACTTGATGCCAAGTCGTTGTGCTTCCTCCTTCTTCATGAAGTTGTGAGTAGCACCGGTATTGATCAATGCACGGGACTCCCTCCCTTGCACGATGGGTCTAGCAAACATTCTCCCAGCTTGCTCCACCTTGGCATCTTTAGTTGAGGCTCTAACAGCACTCAACAATTGCATGGAATTCATCCTTGGTGTTTCCATCTCTTCAGCCTCCGTGACCATGGCTGCCAGCTTATTCCTCATCGGGAAATCCACAGCTTTATGCGGTCCTTCACATAGAAAGCATGAGAGTTTTGGTCTCTCACTTTTGCCTCGATTTTCACCTCCCCCTTGTGTGGGTTTTGCTGGACGGAAGGACTTGAAGGACTTGAAAGGATTATCCTTCCACTCCTTGGCTTCATGGACTGCTCCCCCACCTTTAGCCTTGTAGTCGTGGAAACTCTTAGGCTTAGGTGGGCTTGAACCCTCGGGCTTCCTCTCGAATTCCGCCAAGGATTCAGCCTCGGTGATCACATTGTTGAGCTTCTTGACATTGCGTCGATGAAACTCCAGCTTGGCCCAACTTTGTAGACCTCCCAGAAACATGTACATGGCCTTCGTCTCGGGCATGTCTGGGATCTCCAATAAGACTTCCGTGAACTCCTTCACGTAGTCTCGGATGTCTCCCTTGAGGGACAACTTGCGAAGCTTCTCCCTTGCTTCTAGCTCCATATTTCTCGGTGAGAATTGTGATCTCAGGAGCCTTTTGAAATCTGCCCACGTCTCCAACTTCAAGGTATCATGCTCGATTTGAGCATGCTTCATCCTCCACCAGGTTGTGGCACTATCGGTTAGATACAGTGAGGCATGGGAAAGTCGATCTCCATTGCTCTCCATGCCCACCCCGTGAAAGTATTGTTCAAGGTTGAAAAGGAAGTTGTCCACTTCCTTGGCATTCCTCGTCCCACCAAATGACTTCGGCCTTGGGACATCCAGCTTCAGCTTGGGCTTGGCAACCCCTTGCTCAATGCTCTTCTTGCATTCTTTTCTGATTTCCACCAAGTCATCCTTAAATAAAGAGATTTCAGCAAGAAGATTTACCTTGAAGTCATCAAACTCTTCCCTCCAAGAGTTGATAGCAATAAGGGCGCCTTGCATCTCCTCACGAAGCTCATTTATGTCCCCTGACTCGAGCTTGGTTATGCGTTGGCCATACTCCTCAAGCATATCTTTGTCATCGGCAACCTTCATCTCCGCACGAGTGATCCTTGCCTCCAACGATGACAGATGATCAACAGTCTTCATTCTCTTCTTGTTTGGTTCGGGAGCACGTTGGGGTAGTCTCCCCACATGGGCCTCCTCGACCTCCTCTTCAATATGGATGTTGGCATCAGAAGTAGTAGGCATCTCCATTTCTCTCTCAAAGGATTTGAGTCGTAGCTCCGCTACCAATTGTCACGGGACTAGAGTCTTGCGGAATAGAAACTCTTCGTGCGGCCTTAGACTATCGCACTCGCAATAGGCTAAGTCAGCCTTACTCACAAAGCTAGCTAGAATGCTAAGCTTAGAACACAACTGAAAGAGAGAGACATACAAGAGAATGGAGAGAAAGCTCTAAACTCTCTATATTGCAAGAATTGCTGGATTTGGTGGATGTTTACAAATGAGGGGAGGCACCCCTTATATAGCCTTTACAACTCCCCAATGGATGGTGGAGATCAAGCCGTATGATGTAACGGTTATGTACAAAAGTAGAAAGCACAAACACGGATCCCAATTGAGTTCCTTGATTCCCTCTCTTAGTGGGGAACATGGTCCCTGATTCCCTCCTTGATTAGCTCCTTGATTTCCTCCTTGATTCCCTCCTTAATTCCCTCCTGGATTCCCTCTAAAGATGGGGAACATATTCCTTGATTTGGGGGACGGGTCCCGCACGAAGCCGAATGACGCGTAGTCTGATTTTCGGTTGTGACAATGTGTTTTTATATTACATCCATGATTAAGGACATTGACAAAATGTTAAATTTTCAATAAGGTTACAAAAGATGAGATAATACGATTATAAAAGATGGCATCACTGATGGGACTATCCTAGTTGTAAATTGATGTGTGATATATAAATCGATAAGCTATATTAATTATGATTGAAAAACTATAAGTTGTTCTATAGTATATAAGCTTTCAAATGTTATTATGCAAATGCATACTAAGCACAAGGTCTTTCTTTGCTAAATTGATATCAAATTAAGATGAAGATATGAACTACATATATTTAGTTTAGATGATTTATCAACCAAAATTTTCACATATATAAATATAGTTACAATGCAAGTGATGTTTGTAGGACAACTTGTGAAAAAAAAAATCACTGACCAGTGTAAGCATCTTGATAATATGATATAAATAATACGGATGTATACTATAAGCATGTCAATGTTTAGGATCTCTGTTAATTATTATATGCTTATTATACTGCATTTGACATATAACAAGCTTATTCGTATTATGTCAATATATCATCATTAGTATCCCCATAAAATTAGTTTGTGGTCAGGAACCAAGTAAAACTCATCTAAAAATATTATATGTGCGATAGGTAATATAACTATCCACCACAACACAGAAAGATGGATTCTTAAAGGAGGATATAAATAAGATAATGTTTCAATATTAAGGGGGAGACAAGAAAAACAGCTAGAGAAGGAATCTCATAACGATTTATCATTATTATGATCCTCATTATAATTTATAAACTTAAAGCTCATAAGATAACTTACTGATAAATATCATTGTCAGATGAATTTACTGATCTTAAAATAATTGAGATCTAGCTATATTACTCCAATATAAGATGATGTTGTAAGAGACAATATTATATATGAATTTGGAACACATTCGGAATGTAAGTTACCAATCGATTCCAAAGATACTAAATTCTCATAAAATGAGCAAATATTTATGATGGTTTGAAAAGAATAAATTTGAAATATTCTATTAACATTATTAATTTCTGAAAGGGATTCAGAAAAATTGACAGATCTCGATAAATTATGTCAATGTGAAAAAAAAAATGGAACCAAGATTAAATATTAACAATATAACTTAAGAGCTCTACATTACGAAGATCTTGATTAAACTCTATGAGGGAGTATAAAATATAAAAAATTGATCAATCTAGATAGACGTTTATGATTGATTTGCAACATGAGTATTGTTGGACTTGTGGTCCATATACTAATTCGTGTGAAAATAATGACATATAAATTGATAGTTGTGTGAAAATGAGATAAATCATATGATGATGAAAACAACTTGTCGCACAAGTTTTTACACAAATGATTTTTTTGAAGAGAAATATATGAAAATCCAAGATGGATATATATTGCAAAATACAATGATTAAAATTTCCGAAAAATTATATTATATCAAGTTAAATGAAACTTGTATTTGTCAAAGCAATCATAATGCATGTATTTTTTTTTAAAAAAGAGATCTGAATCTAAATTTTGTATGGTTGCTAGTTATCATGAAAAGATGAAATTATTGAAACTCTTGTAGAGTTATCAAAAGTCGTGGATTATATAAATACCTTTTTATTTGAGTCTTTGTAAATCAGTAATGTCTGATAAAAGTGCTATAAAAAATTTAAGAATAAATTTTATTCATCAAAATTATCATATTGTGATATTTTATACATAAATCTCGATAAAAAAATAAAATCAAGATTTATGTTTGATATAATGGTTATATATCTATGACCACATCACAGATCGAATGATAATAACATTTGAAATTTTAGTTAATTTTAAAAAGAAGATATCAGTAGAGGGAATAATAGGTATGCGTTACACCATTTTTTTTTGTCATCAAGACTTTTTCCATTGAGTTTTTTTTTTATAATATTTTTTTTAACAATGCAATAATTTGATTGCATACTTACATATATATTTGAGAAAAGGTTTGATAGCTGAATCAGAAGAATATGAATTGTACTATTTTGTTCTTTATCAAGTTTTTTCCCATTGAGTTTTCTTTGTAAGGTTTTTAATAAGACAGTATTCTAATAATATATTGTCAAGTTAAGAATGATGTATTTTTTTCCTTCGCTGTGATTTTTCCCATGTTTTTTTTTAATAAAGTTTTATTGAATGTCTGTTACTTTTAATTAAATGGACATTCAAGAGGAGTGTTATGAATAAAATATCGATTGAACTCTTCTCAAGAATTGTATCTTTACCAACGAACATGTTATATCCCACAATATCTAATAAGATCTCTCTTTATTCTCTCCGTATATATCTTCTTTATATTTTTTTCCTCCTTCATTCACAACAGAATGATAATTTTAAAATTTTATTTATACAAAATATTAATTATTATATTTTAATATTATTATTAAATTAGACCAAAAATTATTATTATAAAATAATTTAAATAATAATTTATTTATTTAATTTAATTTGTTTTGGAATCAAGATTTTATTTTAGTTTTTTATTATGATAATTTCAGTAAGTCAAATTGGAATGACGAGTATCTGTCGAGATCCAAAGTCCATCCATCAAATAGTATACCAGTACAAATTGTATTAACCAGTCACATGAGTAGTCAATGAGAGTCCTAACTAAGCCGAAAGTAGGCAACCATTTCTCAACCTCTGGTGACTTTCGCTGCTGCTTCGGCCGATGACTTTTGCCGTGAATGACAATTCACAAACACAAATGCTCACAACTGGCGAAGCACACGCATTCCGTAGCCAATAAGTCAATCCGGTCACGCCCCAAACCCCAAGTCCGCCATAAAACCCCAGTGTAGTCTGCCCAGTAATCAACCATAAAAAGTCTCTACTTTGAACCCAATTTGAACCCTCAGGATTCTTCAGACGGGGTCATATTATATCAAAGCCTCTGCCAATTTCAAACGTTGTTAGGTGCACTGGAAGGAAGATACCCTCTTTTAAGTTTTAACTATCTTCTGTTCTGGTCGGCTTTTAAGTCACGCCGACAAAAGGATACATGTTGGAATACACCGTACTTGTAATACTTGTAAGATTTTATTTAGGATGCTTTCTCGTTAATTGGTAAACTAAAGAGAAGATACCAAACCCACTGTCATTCCCTTATCGTTACCCCAACAAACACGGCACTGTCGCCTCCATCGACAGCAACTACTACTCCTCTTCTTCTCCGCCGGCCACTTCTTTTTTTCGTATTCTTTGATTCTCTATCTGGCTCTTTATTTTGGATACCGTCGAGAAAGAAGCCAGGAAGATCATAACATGGTTATGGTAGGCGGAGGGGCAGGAGGAGGAGGAGGAGGAGGAGGAGGAGGAGGAGCAGTGGGAGGGGCGGAGGCGCAGTATGTTGGAGCCAAGACATCTGTGTGGTGGGACATAGAGAACTGCCAGGTTCCCAAGGACTGCAACCCGCATGCAATAGCCCAGAACATTAGCTCTGCTCTGGTCAAAATGAACTATTGCGGACCCCTCTCCATATCGGCCTACGGCGACACTCACCGGATCAACCCTGCCGTCCAGCAAGCACTTTCCAGCACCGGCATCTCTCTTAATCACGTTCCTGCTGGTTCTTACCTACCCTTCTTCTTCTTCTTCTTCTTCTTCTTCACTTCGTTTTTATTGAGTTTTGGTGACCGTTATTGTTACAAAGTCTGGATCTTGACTTATTGCATTCCTAGCTACCTGGATTGGAAACTGACTTATTGGTGATCTTCGATCTCCAACTAGATGTGCCTACTCTTGCGTTATTCGCTGTTAATAAGCTGAAATTTGTCTGCTTTGGTTTGTCATTGATTTAGGGATTGGGTGAAAGGGATCTAGTGGCATGATTTAAGTATTTGAACTTTCTTGTACATTATTGATTAATCGATTAAAAAACTGATGAACAAACTTTGATGTTTTCTAATTTTGAATTTGTTATGTGAAACTGAACACCATTCTCATATATTGGTTCTGTTCTATTTTATTAGTTGACTTCTTCTTCTTCGTTTTGTTTTTGATGAGCGACACAATGCATTTCATTTCATGTAGTTGACTTCTTCTTCTTCGTTTTGTTTTTGATGAGCGACACAATGCATTTCATTTCATGTAGTTGACTTCTTCTTCTTCTTCTACTACTACTACTAACTAGAAGGAAACTTGATCTTTCGAGGTATGGGTTTCTAACCTTTGAGATTTCACCATGAACAGGCGTTAAAGATGCAAGTGACAAGAAGATTCTGGTTGATATGTTGTTTTGGGCAGTTGATAATCCTGCTCCGGGTAACTATTTGCTAATTTCTGGTGATCGAGACTTCTCAAATGCTCTCCACCAGTTGCGCATGAGGAGGTATAACATTCTTCTGGCACAGCCGCAAAGAGCATCTGTACCCCTCCTTGCTGCTGCAAAGACTGTCTGGCTTTGGACGAGTCTTCTGGCTGGAGGACCACCCCTAACAGAAGCTGAATCGCAGCAACTTGGCAATAATGCTTTAATGTCCACTTCGGACACGAAGCACATTCCAATGTCTAATTCTTTACCAGCAAAGCTACCAATAGATTCCTATCCTCAGAATTCCCATTCAGGAATTCAGGGAAATCCCAAGTCTAGTCACTCAGCAATGGGTTATGATAACAAGCAGAAAGGGAAAACACCTCAAAGAAACCTTAACCAGACAAATGGCTCTGTTTGGATTCAGGAAAATCAGCATAGTTCAAACCTTCACCCACCCGGTGTTTATGGCCCTAGTGTTCCCCCAAGTAGACCTACCTCAAATTTTTTTCCTGGACATTCCAGTTTCACTTGGAGTGATATAGCTCACGTTCATGACAACTATCAAAATCACTACGGGCCACCATTTAGACCCAACAGTTCAGCTGCTCGACCTGATTTTACCCCAGGTAATACATATTCTCCTTATACTCACCAAAATGTTCCTCCTCTACTGCCTCCCAGGCCTAATAATATGAGTGTCATTCCCTCTGCACCCATTGCAAATATGCCTAATATCGGCAACTTGAACATCGTGGCAAACTCAGATGGCTCTCATAACACCCCATCTGTTGCAAACTCCAATGTCTTTCATAATCCCCAATCTGTTCAGCGACGAACCAGAGAGAAAAAACATGATGGGAAGAAAAAAACCCCAAAATCTGCGGGCTCAAGTGAGTTAGGAAATGGATCTATGGCAGAAAACATGCCGTTGCTTGACAATGAAACACCAAACAGTGGATACACTAATTCTTCAGAAGTTTCTTCTTCATCATCATTATCGTCTTTGTCGACGTCGCCGTCATCACCATTACCAGCATCTTCCTCATCATTATCAGCTACAAATTCTGATGATGCTCAAACATCTGTAAAGGGCTCTCCTGGGAGTGTTATATGGGGAACTCCTGGTTGCCCGGAGCCTTCTGAATATGTCCAAGGCCTTATTGGAGTTGTCTTGCTTGCACTGAACACCCTTAAAAGTGAAAAGATAATGCCAACTGAAGCAAATATAGCTGATTGCATCCGCTATGGGGATTTCAAACATCGCAATACTGATGTCAAGAAGGCCCTTGAGTGTGCTATGGAACAGCAGATGGTCATGACCCAGAAATTAGGTGTTGTGCAGCTATACGTGCTTAAAAATGACAAGTTATGGAATTGCGTTAACCCTATTGGTGGCAATCCTAAACAATACTCTAAAGCAACGTGGAATGATATTAAAAGATTTTTAGCTTCCCCTGCAGGTCGATCTGCTATTTTGGCTTCCCAAAGCAGGTAAAGTTAATAGTTTGTTTCATCCCATATTGATTTTCCAATTGCTGCTCTTAAACTGTGAAAATGACTGCATATTTTTCCTGCGGATTTTACAGGTACGAAGCGGGTATTATTTTTAAAAATATGTGCTTGAAGGAACATTCTTTGGGTAATGTACTTCAGATCTTAAACATGGTAATTGGCTTCAAGAAATGGATTGTACATCATCAATCTGGATGGCAACCAGTTAGCGTTGTACTTTCAGAGGCAAGCACAGATGTAGGATCTGCTACTGGTACATAACTTGAACTAAATGCCCGATTACAGTGAAGGAAGGGAGCCTATTTATCTGATAGTAAAGAGTGAAGATGGCAGAAATGAGGCTCCTTGTCCTTGGCATTGAATGGTAATGGTTCAGGTTGATATTTGTTAGGTAACGAAAGTGCATAAGCATTGACTGCCTCTTTATCTGATGGGAAATGTTGAAACAAGTGCAGGAAGCGCTTGATGCCTGATATTATCAGTAGTCGCCAGTCATGCCAATTGGCTAATATGCCTGCTTTATGGATCTTATCTCCTCCCTTTTTATCGTAGGTTCTGAAATGGAGTGCCGGCCTCTTATGCATTCTGTTATCTTCTTTCATCTCCTTGATTTCTCTAGGAGTTGCCTTTCTAGAATGAATCTGTTTTCCTTCTACAAAACATTGCAAAAGTTTCGACCTTCTATCAAGCTTTATAATCACCAACTAGCTTATACAGAATTGCTCAAGGTGAAGACAAAAGTATTTCGTCACCTGAGGTGTTGGTGCTGACATTGAATCCGGAAACGAAGTTGGATATATTCGGTGCAGGACTGAATTCTGATGCTGATAATATATATATGGGGCGTAATATTTACTCATGGCTACAGAAGAAGACAGCAGCGATCTGCATACCGGCAAGTAGCTAGTTACATGCAACTCCTGATCATCACAAGTTCTGATGAGAAGTGGAACTGTCTCGCATTGGGTCGTAGGTATTTTGTCGATGTATGTTTATGATGTTTTCTAAATCTGCATGTTATCTGAACCCAGTATGTATAGAGATATAATATCGTTGAAGGAGAAAAGCTTTGTTTTGTTCTGCTCCCAATTCTCTAGATTTGCCTGCCATGGTTTTGCAACAGTGTCTTGAAATGATTGAACAACATGCACTGCCTTTTACTGTTGGTTTTAAGCAAACAATTGTGTCTGCAAAAGAAGTCATGGAGCTTGAGCAAAGCTCAGTCCAAATGCTGGATTATTGGATGATACTACCAAAATTTCGTTTCATTGGAACACTGCAAATGTTATATAAACAATTCAAAATTAAAGAAAATGTTGGTTCATGTTGGTGTTGTAAGAGCCATAATATGCTCGTTACATAGCTTGCTTCAACCATAAGGAATCATCATAAAGTTCTGCATCTAACTAATCTAGCCCACACCAAAACAATATGAGGATAACAGAAATGCATTAGCAAAAGAATAGATCTCATGTTGGTCAAAGAAGTGAACACAATATCCGATAAATTTGTAATACAGGGAAAACTTATAAAAGGTGACAGGTTTGGACTATGAAATCGAAATCTTTAAATAAATCTATAGATTAAAATAAAAGAAAAAAAAATAACATGGGTTGTCATCAACAGAGAAAATCTGTGATTCATTTTGTGTTAAATCAATGTTTGGATTTCAAATGATACAAATAAAATTTAGTATGTTAACAATAATTTCTTATTAGTGATGATTGATGATATTAATCAGAGCTTATCAAAACTCTGGAAGACATTAATCCACTTATGATGCTTTCTTTTCTAATTGTTTTTTAAATAGTCCGGAATACTCTTTTCATATAAAAAGGGCTAATACTTACTATGTTATCTCGTATCCAATTTATCTATCTACCAAGGCCCAGAGTGGGTAAGGTTTGACCCGACAACCAGCCCGACAGCGAGATCGATGCTTTTTGCAGACAATTACTGATCTGTTGTCCAACGACACAACCAGGTGTTTGTGTTCAGTTGCATCTAAAATTGTGTTCGTTAAAACTGGTTCACATACAGGTGATGGATTTGTTATTTATAAATATAAATAGCAGTGATGTTTGTGCTTGAGTTTTGGTATGATTTTCACTCCTGTCTTTGGCCTGAGATGCACTCAGTTGTGCGTGTGATGCTCTCTTCTGCGACATTTTCGAAGAGAATCCGGAGATGGGTCAGCCCAAAATCATTCCTTTCTTCAATTTCTTGCACTAACAGCATCCAGGTTAACCCAGAAATACATCAACCCACGCCAAACGCCGCCGATTTTGAAGGGAACGTTCAATTTACGAGGATTAAGCTGCAGCCAGAGAACTTACTTAAAGTTTTGAATGCAACCAGTGACTTACACTCTGCTCTTAGGATTTTCAAATGGGCCGCCCTCCAGAATCGGTTTAACCACACTGCTGACACGTATCGTTGGATGATTTTCAACCTTGGGATGGCCGGTGAGGTGGAGGAAATGGAAGCGGTTTGTCAAATTATGGTTAAGGAACGGTGCCCAGGTGCGGAACATGTTTTTCTTTCTCTGGTTGATTCATTTGTTATGCATCGTCGTCTAGATGAAGCTAGTAGAGTTCTTGTTAAAATGGGACTGGCTGGCTGTAAGCCTTCCGTTGATTTGTTTAATTTCGTGTTGGGTGCCATTGCCAAAGAGAAGAGGGGCTTTCATGATTTGGTTTTTGTTTACAAGGAGATGGTGAAAGCGGGGGTTGCTCCTACCGTTGACACTTTGAATAGTCTTTTAGAGGTTTTATTTCATACTGAGAGGGTTGATTCCGCATTGGATCAATATAGGAGGATGGACAAGAAAGGGTGTAGTCCTAATAGCCAGACTTTCGAGATTGTTATAAAGGGTCTTATTGAGAAAGATGAAATTGATAATTCCGTCAAGGTTTTGCATGAAATGGTGGAACTTGGTTGTTCACCAGAGTTCAGCTTCTATACGAGTACAATACCTCTGTTTTGCAAGGTAGGCAAACTCGAAGAAGCGATGGGGTTGTTTACAAAGATGAAAGATTCTAATTTTGTGCCTGACTCATTTACTTATGCCACTTTAGTAAACTGTCTTTGCAATAACCTTCGGTTGGACGATGCAGTAAATCTTGTCGAAGAGATGTTGGAACATTGTCCGACACACACTGATAGCGTTTTTTTGGATATTGTAAATGGGTTTTGCAGATTAGGGAGGGTAAATGAGGCTGTAAAGCTCTTGGAAGATAAACTTGTGCTAGAAACTGCTCCATACAATGCATTACTTGGATGGTTTTGCATTGCTGGTAATTTTTCGACAGCCAAGGGTCTACTCGAGAAAATCTTCCAAATGAATATAGCTGATGGTGATTCTTGGAATATTCTCATCAGACATGTTTGTGAGAAGGCAAAGATCAAGAAAGCATATGAACTTTTAGGTAGAATGATTATATCTTCACTGATTCCTGACAGTGCCACATTCTGTGCTTTTGTTGTTGGACACTGTCGGTTAAAAGAGTATGGAGATGCTCTAAAACTCTTCCTTCAACTTTGTGCCAGAGGCTGGGTCCTAGATTCTGTATCTTACTCTGAGCTTGTGGAAGGCCTTTGCAGGACTGGAAAGTATCTAGACGCAATCAAAGTGTTCTGCTACATGTCTCCAAAAGGATGCTCTCTACACTCTCCCTCGTTTGATTTGTTGATTAAGGGTCTCTGTGACTCTGGATTGGTTAAGGGAGCTGTCAAGATACAATTGTTAGCATACAGTTGTGGTACTTATTCTGCTAATGCATCACACAATTACATAATTGAAGGGTTGTCTAAATTACATTCAAAGAAGAATATCTTGGCATTTGTCTCCCAACTGCTCATGCAGGGTTGCTGTCTTGATGCTGAAGCGTACTGCATCCTCACAAAATGCATGATTGCACATCATAATACTAAAGATTGTGCTTTATTCTTCAATATGATGGTTAATGAAGGTCTGTTACCTGATATAGAAACAACATATTGTGTTCTATCATATTTGGTGGGTTGCTCTCGGTTGCATCTGGTCTCAACTTCAATCGATAAACTTGTTTCCAACTGTGATGTTTTGGATTCGGACACTTTCAACCTTTTGGTTAATGGGCTTTGGAAAGAGGGGAATCAAACCGAAGCTTGTAGACTACTGGATTTAATGTTAGAGAGGGGTTGGGTTCCTGATGCTGTGACTCATGCATTGTTGATGGGTTCAGTTGATAGGGATGAAAGATATGAAAAAAGGCAAACAGCTGAAAATTTCACATGCAAAGATGATGTTAGTGACATACTTGCGGAAGGATTGGGGAAAACATAAATGCGGGGATCCCAAATGCAGGATTTTGAGGGCAGATTCTACTTTTGGTCTTGGATTAAATCTACTTTTGAACTTATAAATCATCTATATTTCTCTTTCAGTGGCTTCTCTAAGAGATTTTTGTTCTTCCTGAGAATATTTGCTGTTGTTGATTGCGTTTTTTCAACCACGCTTCATAGTGACAGGCCATGATTCTCTGCTAAACCAGAAACTACAGGGAGAAAGTGAGAGGCGAAAAGATAAAATGTAAAGCCCCCACAGTTCCACTGCCCCCATATCTTTTTATGTATAACATCAGACTTCACCTGGACAGCCATATCTTGGGTCAATGTTGAAAAAGAGGTGAATTCGCTGCTTACAGGTGCTCCTTCTCCTCCTTAGCATTTGAGAAAGTAACCTAGTAAAGCATGTGATGCAAAACTGATATTGCATTTAGTGTTTATTTTACTTTCTACATGCAGCTGTTTGATCCTCCATTAAGATTCCTATTGCCTGCGCCAAATTCTGTCTGCAACTTGAAACGAAAGCAGAAGAGCACAAAGGGAAGCTGCCATGTAGTTCATTCAAATATATAGGATTGAAATGTTCACTTAGCAATGAAAAAACAGAGATGAATATGTGGTAAACAGTATCTGAAAAGAAAACACCAGTCAGCTGCAAGCAAAATCATCCATCTTCAGAACCAAAAAACGGGATTCTCAAACACCAACCAACCAGGAACACGAACAATTGTAATAATGGAGTGGGCTTCATTAGTGATGAGTAACAGTAGAGGTAAAGTCCTCTTCTTGCGTTCTCTCATCATCTTCTTTCTCCCTCTTGATCAGTTTCTCCATGTTCTCCAAGAAAATCAGACGCAGCAACTCATCCCGGACTCTGTTCCTGCACAGAGCAGCCTCTCTGGCAGTGTTCACCGCATTGTCGTGCGCCACAGCAGTCGCCCTGGCGATGGACTCGGCGGAGATCTTGGTGGCGCAAAGGAATGCGGAGGCGGCGTTTTGATCGAAGACAGGGCGATGCGGGTCGACCCGGAAGAAAGAGAAGTTGGGTCTGTCGCGCGTGCATGGGATGCAGAGGAAAGGTGTGGTTGGCGAAGGGGCACAGTGGGAGTGGGTGTAAGAGGAGCAGTTGGTGCACGTAAGGCGGTTAGCGGCGGGGGGGAGTGTGGAGTAGAAAGTGAGGCAGGCCGGGCAGAAGGAAGAGGGGTGTAGGAGAAGGGTGCAGGAGGTGCAGAGGAGGCGATACTGGGATTGAAAACGCACGTGGTGGAGGACCCATGAGTTGTGGGAGGCACAGTGGGTGCAGGGTGATGTGGGTTTTGTTGTTGGTGTTGTGACAGTGGTGGTTGTGGGTGGTGGTTGTGTTGTTGGTGGATTCATGGTTTCCTCTGATGAAGACTGGACAAAGGAACTAGGGTTTTGTGAGGGTTATGTGGGTTCGATCAACTCGAATATCCGCCGAACAGCGACTGACTATGCTTCAATTTAAAGAGAAGCTTTAGCTGCTTCTGGTCTTTCTGGGTTCTTTCTTTGGTGCTGTTTTGCCTATTCTTCTATTTCAGTATTTATCCTTAAACCTCATGCGCAGGGCCTTTGTCAGAAGCAAGTTACTTAATTTTATTGTGCACAGTAAAATTTCCCACTTAGTCAGTTTTCCAAACACAAGCTTGCAGAGGGTCCATCCAATCTCCACGGATCTCTCTCATTTCGTCCTTTATTAACTTAATATCTGTCGCATAAGTTCTCTACGTTCCTCCTCCAACTCTCGTCTTGCGGAAGATGCTACTTCGTTAAGGGTGGAGTTAAACTGATTTTTTAGGTCTGTCAATTCCAATTCCTCGGTTGCCTTCTCCACAACAACCTGGTGAATGCCATCCATATCCTTCGTGATAATGGATAATCTCGCCTCGATTGCATGCACATGATTAGGGGCTGTGGAATGATCTTTGGACTTTTGTAGGGCTGCCTCTCCACAATTCGGCCAACTCAGTCTTCTACAAGGTTGAGGACTTCGTAAAAGTCATCTCGTATATAATCTTAAAGATTTATTTAAATCATATTAGTTATTGATTCCGGTTCAATCCAGTTAAATCATCCTGATCCGATTTCTAAAACCTTGTTCTTAAAACAATCCCGCAGACATGAATTTGAGTGCAATTATCATATTCCTTGATGCAACACGCCAGCAGACCTTTTAATCTGCCTGTATCCGCTGATGAAACAAGAATGAATTCATTGAAAGGGAAAAGGTTGAAGACAAACTGTACAGTAATCCAGTTTACCAGCATCTCAACGAACTTTCTTAGTAACTGTTTTCATGGTCATTGCATTTTTATTAAATCTAGCTGGAAGATGAGCTGAGCAATATAGCTTGAAGCTAAACATAGACAAGATCACTCAACAGATGCAGGTTTTAGGAGGATCTTTCATTCTCTTCAGTACATAGTCTGTTAAATAAACAGATTCTGACTCCTCTTGCTTCTTGATGCAAATCCCTGATGATACATACAACATGAGAGTACCGATTGGTTGAATTCGATACGAAAATTTTTGAAAAGGGAAGAAGAGGAAAAAAAAAAAAAAACTATGTAATGACAGGTAACTCTGTGTGCAGCAGGGATGGATGGAAGAGTCTAGGTGACTATGTTATGACAAGCTTTCAAGAAAAACTGCATTCCAAAATTGATATCATGATATATGCGTGAAGCTGCATAGCATGCCAGAGGCTAATACTTACAGCACCTAAGACTGTACAAAGCTCTTCTAATACCCTACAAAAGCTCTTTGCAAGTGGACTTGTTGTGCCCAAGCCCCTTGCATCTACTGCACTGAAGCTGGCGTTTAACTACATCTTGCTGCCCTTGCTTTTTTGTAGTAGGTCGCCCGGGAGGGCGCCGGGTTGGAGGAGGAGTTACAGTAACAGAAGCCTGCGATGAATCTTTATGGACGAGGCCGTCCATCTCTGGTAAAGGGTGAACCGACCCTGAATATGTTAATCTGTAGCTGTCGGTCGAGAAATATCTGGAGCAATAATCATATGGGCTGCTGCCAGCCCAGGTAATGACAGCTACAGAGTGGCAGCATGGTAAACCAGTCAGCTGCCACTCTCTACAACTGCAGTCCCAGTGGTCAATATCCACCACTTCAGTCGTGGATTCACCACGAACCTCAAAGGTGCGCCCTGCTGACACCATCACCTGGAGGGAATGAACTTTCAAGCTCTCCTTTTCCAGCTTTTCCTCCATGGATGGTGTCAACCTTGTCAGCCACTGGTTGGATTCTGCCTGCCTTGTATACATCAACTCCATTATCTTACCCCTTATCACATCAACCATTTGTGTTATAGGCAACTCATGCGCATCTGACACCCAGCTGTAGAACAGCTCTCCAAAGTTGGATGTCATATGGTTGTATCTTGCACCCTGAAAAAATGGATTTGCCCAATTCTGGGGATCACTTTGTATAATCCAATTGTAAGCTTCTAATGAAATATTTTTTATGTTCTCGACAAACGTCTGGAAGACTTCAGGCCTACTTGCACAAGCAGCAGCATACAAGTCCTCAATCATAAGTCGTTTAACCTCATGTGAAAATTGCCCCTTCAAATCTCGAAAAAGCTCCTCTGACAAGTATCGTAAGCAATAACCATGGTAAGAAGTTGCAAATACCTCAGAGATCGATTCCTTCAGACCCTTCTGCTTATCGGCCACAAATGTTATTGAACAAGATGTTGATAGTGCAGTTCTCAATTGCAGTAAGAACCAATGCCAATTATCAGTAGTTTCGGCGTCAGCCACTGTAAAAGCAACAGGAAAAACACCATCATTTCCATCAGCAGCCGTTGCTGCCAACAATGTGCCTTGATATTTTGATTTCAAATGTATGCTATCGAGGAAAAGTAGTGGCCTACAACCTTGAAGGAAACCGTATATCGAGGCATGAAATGAGACAAACAATCGCTGAAAACTGGAGTCATCCTTTGTACAGAAGGTAGCAAGACTGCCAGGATTACTCTCCATTATCTTCTCACAGAAGATGGGTAACTGATTATATGCCTCTTTGTACGATCCCTGAAGTTGCTCCTTTGCAATTTCTTTCCCTCGCCATGCCTGGAAGTAGTTCAGTTGGATTCCATAGTCTTGTTTGATGTCATTCACGATATCCTTGGGCTTGTAATTTGGAAAAATTTTCAATTTTTCTTTAATAATACTAGCAACCCAGCTCCGAGTTGCTTGGTGTCCTGTTGCCGTCACAGACCCCTCACAAGTATGCATGGGATTCATCCTCTTAATGCAAATTAACTGAGTGGTCGACAGTCTTGAGGCATGAATTCTCCATGGGCAACCATCTGCTTTACATTTGACAGTTACTCGGTGACTGTCATTTTTCTTGTACTTAAACGCAAACTGATGGGCAATGGCATATTTACGTAAAGTTTCACGGAATTCATGAACACTGCTGAACCTTTGACCCACCCCAGTAATAGTATTCTGCCACTGCTGTGCACCTTTAGGATGCTTCTCATCACTGGAACCAATAAGAGGGAGAATCGGAGAAATTTCAAGAGGGTCGATATGCACATCATCAATTTGAACATCAACATCATCGGTATCGTCCACAATGTCAAGAGGTGCTGCAAGAGAGGCATCATGCTGGGTGGCATCATCCAAAATGGCGAGAGAAGCATCAAAAGGAGGCACTGCTTCGGACAAAGTTGTCCTGCTTGATCTACAGAACAGACATCACTGGAGCTTCAACAAACCATACAAGAGTAAACCAATTTATAATGTAAATATTGAGAAGACTACCTACTGGCAGGCAAGTTTGAGAGATCAGTCAGAATGTTATCTTCAATTATGACATAAATATCAGAAGTTATGGAGTCTCCATGAAATTTTATCATCCGCTTCAAGTCTTTGTCATTAGAGATAGTGATGAGAGTCTTCCTGTTTCCCGGTAGAAAGTATTTGAGAGACATGGTATTCGGGCTGCAGTTAAACATTTCAGCCACTTCCATCTTGAAGTCATTAAACTTGACATCATCATCAATGTCTATAGCGTGAGCTTCACCACCTCTATATGACAAGGAACCATCAGTATCTGTCTCAAATTCACCTCCGGATTGACAAATAGCTATCATTTTCATCCCGGCCATTACCTTCCTAAATCAAAGAAACAAATTACAAGGAGAATCCTAAATCTAATCCACTACGAGAAGCAGACATTCACATACTGACTAACAAAGAATTATTTAACCATATCAATCTATGCGCCATCAAAATTCTTTCACGAGCAATTAATTTTTGTTTTCGAGTAACAAGAAATATTTTTTGTAAAAGTCAACCAGAGAAAAAAGTAAACTAGCACTCAACCACGCCTAGAAAGTTTTCACTAAGCTATATTAAACAGGAGAAGGCCAAAAGAGGTCGGAAATATGCGTGACATTGTGATGAATGGATAAGAGCAATGCGAACAAATGACAACAAATCCTAATTCCAAGAGCTCAGAATTTCTGTCTACAACTCGATTCACTAAATGTCTGCCTGCAGAAATCTGTATTCCCACAAACAACACTGCAAATCATAGTGTAGGAAAATCGTTAATGGAGAGTAAAAACAGAAAAGGCAAATCCTTGAATAGACAGTTCTAACCTTTGCAATATCACAAACATATCCCAGGAAAAAACAATTTGTAAACATTCTCAACAATGAGCACCTAAAAGAAAAGAACATACAAAGTCGAAAACCTTATCCTCGGATGGGTACAACAAGCGGCCAAAAGACAAAAACTTCAACAGAAATAGAAAGGGGATAAACAAACCCTAGGGAGTAGATGAAATACCAACAAGAAGAGAGTGGCGTGGTGGGTTACCTTGAATTCAGATCAGCTTTACACCAGAACCCACAATCTGGGTAGTAATTCTGGTGTCTGATCGGAATAAGACACGGAAAAAGAGGCGGCTATCTGGTGGAAATCTGTGCAGGTTAAACAGGTAGAGCCAACACTATCACTGATGCGTCTATATCTCAAAGTGGGAGAGTGTGGGATTATTACCTCAACCTTAACCTATTTTCATTGGAGCAATTCGGTAACTTTGGGGTTTGCAAGCGCCACCATAGACACCTCTGCATGATTTGGGTCCCACCTCAATAAATTCATAAAAAACTTGTTTCGTATGGGTGGCTCGATTTCATCCTCTCCTCCTCCTCCACCTTATTCCTCCGATACAGATCCCTAAATCAATAATTGAATGAATGAGGCATGTCAATGACATGGAAAAAAGAAAGCAGCTTTGGAAGCACAAAGTTATGTTCTTTTGTTCGGTTAAAATTAAATAGTTTCTGAAATAGTCCAAAGAGTCAAAGAGTAACAATGAAAACCAAAAGGATTCTTAACTTAACCTCTCTCTCTGTATTGTCGTAATCATAAATATAATATCCGAATACACTAATAGTGTTTTTAGTACTGGGAAAAGAAATAATACAGATGGTTGATTTTTTATAGGTATGTTTAAAAGTTTTATTACAGAATGAGTTTGCAAGCATAGCTTTGTCCGAAATGGGGAGGAGTTAACAGAAAAGGACATTATTCATTGATAATGGAGTTGGCCCCTCAAGTCGCATTGTCAACCCATGTATATTTGTTGCTCCTTGGTTGAACTTGAACATGCTCAAATTCTGGGCTACCTTTCCTTTCCTTCGGCTCCTAAACATGTCTGAAACCTAATTCTACCTCGGCAAAAAGTGACAAGACCAGAGAGCGCAGCAGTGGTATCCACGTAAGTAGATAATGAGGTTGAGTTTTGAAGTAGTCTGGTGTTCTGTTCCCGTCCCACGTGTCACGAATTTTTCTCCACTAAAGCTCTCCCCTGATTGCCACTCCCAACTTGGGTGCCATCCCCGCCAGCCTTCATCCTCCAAAAGCTTCTCCTCCATGCTCTTCGTCTCCCCCAGTCCCTAACCTCAATGGCCTCTCATGATTCTCATCACCATAAGCACCATAACGTCAATGGTGTTCATACCCGACGAGAACAAGAACCCAATTGTGACCCTACCACTATCCACAACCCTGACAATGATAAGACCAACACCCACAAAAAGGTCAAACTTACCCATCCTTGTTTCATTATCCCGACCCAAATCCAATCTGAATTTTCCCACCATGACCCTTCCGTGGCACGTATCAACAACGGCAGCTTTGGATGCTGCCCCCAGTCGGTTCTCGCCGCGCAGCGTCAGTGGCAGCTCCAGTACCTCCGCCAGCCCGACCACTTCTACTTCAACCGCCTCAAGCCCGCCATCTTCCGCTCCCGCTCCCTCGTTGCCTCCCTCGTCAACGCCCCCTCTGTTGATGACATCTCCCTTGTCGACAACGCTACCACCGCTGCCGCCATCGTCCTTCAGCACTCCGCCTGGTCCTTCCACGAGGGCCGCTTCCGCCCTGGAGACGCCGCTGTCATGCTCCACTACGCCTATGGCGCCGTCAAGAAGTCGGTTCAGGCCTACATCACCCGTGCCGGCGGGCACGTTATCGAGGTTCCCCTCCCCTTCCCAGTTCTCTCCGCACACGACATCGTCTCCGAGTTCCGCAAGGCCTTGGACCGAGCCCGCGATGGCGGGAAACGCAAAGTTCGGTTGGCGGTTATCGATCATGTGACCTCCATGCCCACTGTAGTCATCCCCGTGAAGGAACTGGTAAAAATTTGTAGAGAGGAGGGCGTAGAACAGGTGTTCGTCGACGCGGCACACGGAATTGGGTGTGTGGATGTGGATATGGAAGACATCGGGGCTGATTTTTACACCAGCAATCTTCACAAGTGGTTCTTCTGCCCGCCTTCGGTAGCATTTATGTATTGCCGTAGGAAACCATCACGGTCGGAAGGCGGAGACAGTGATGGTCTGCATCATCCTGTGGTGTCTCACGAATATGGAAACGGGTTGGCCATAGAGAGTGCATGGATTGGGACTAGAGACTACAGTCCTCAGCTTGTGGTGCCTGAGGTAATGGAATTTGTGGAGCGGTTCGAGGGTGGGATCGAGGGGATCAAAAAGAGGAATCATGAGACTGTGGTCGAGATGGGGAAGATGTTGGCCAACGCCTGGGGGACACATCTGGGTTGCCCACCGGAGATGTGTGGCAGCATGATCATGGTGGGGTTGCCGACTTGTCTGGGGATTTGTAGTGAGTCTGATGCTTTGAGGCTGAGGACCCATTTGAGGGATCTCTATGGCATTGAAGTCCCTATTTACTTCAGGCCTCCGAAAGATGAAGAGGTGGGTGTGGTCACCGGATATGCTCGGATTTCCCACCAGGTCTACAACAAGGTTGAGGAGTATTACAAGTTTAGGGATGTGATTTGTAATTTTGTAAGTGATGGCTTCACTTGCGCCTCATTCTCTGGTTGAACAGGTATACTGCCCTCATTTCACTTCTTGTTCTCATGTTCTATAACTGCATGACTGTTGAAAGCTTCATAAATTTTCAATCATCAATCAAATACTGAGTCAGAAAGAGGAATAGTTCTGTTATATGTCAGTTAAAGTCATAGGAACACCTGACTCTCATCACCATAGGAACCATTTTCTGTCACCTGTCTGTTGTTCATACATTTAAAATGTTAGTGTAACGATTAAAATCTTGAGAAAGAAAGTGTTTGTTTTTCTTGTTATAAGTTGCTTTTCTATGTTATCTGTAGGAAATGAAGTACAAGTAGCAGCCTTCAGCCGAATAACAGCCTCATACTGGGTGGTGAAAATGGTTTGGGTACCATGAACTCCCAGGATGGGTAGAGAATGTGAACTATTGGTAGATGTGAGTACCAGACCATCAACAATAACAGTCTATCAACATTGTCTTTTTAACTCTTTCTTGACTTTGCATTGTCAGAAAACATCTACACTGTTTATTTGCTCTCCCAATGAAGCGTTTCCAAGGAAACTGCTTTAACGTTTTAAGGACAGAATGATAAGACAGCATGCAGGCAAGTTTCAAGGCTGACGATTTCAATCTTAGTTAGCAACCTGTCGTACTATTTGCCTTTATCATAGGCAGCTATGTTCTGAGGTTCACACTCAGGACTGAATAAACGAACCAGCAAAGCAGTGCCAGAACTCACAGAAATAGCTCCGCAAGTAGCCCACCGGAGACTCCTGGGAGCTGTGATTCTAGGACCTGCATCAGTAGCGCAGCCATAACAACATTAATAAGCTGCTAATCAGATTTAACAAAAGAATGGTGATGAAAGATTTGCAGGGGAACACGCATCAAAACATCATTTGGTTTCATCAGATTGGCAGTGATATTTGCATTTCATGTTATACTTATCTAACCAGGTGGGGGGAGAATGTGAAAAAAGAACAGAACGTAGTAGGAAGCATCGAGACTAAGAAGAAGAACGCACCATAATGCAATCTACAGAGAATCCAGAATCCAAAAGCGCCTCCAACCGAAAAGATTCCTGCGGTTTGCCGCATCAGTCTGGAGCAAGGTTTTGCATCCGCTCTCATTAGCTCGCCATCCGAGTATCCAAGCATGCGCCTCAATGCCATACTGTGATTCTGCTACTCTATTAAACTCGATGCCCGTCAAACTTGAATATGCTGAGATCTCTTTACTTCATTAATTTAATGATGTTAAGGCCTGCAAAAACCCAGAAGAGAAACAAAAGAAAAATAAGAGGAAAATGAGAATTTTGTGATCAGGGAAAATGTACGGTTATTTCCTTTTAAAAGTTCAGGGCTCGAAATTTTGTCAAACAGTTGGGGAGCATAACTCCAAAAACTGCAGAGCAGACAACCACTACCATTGTCTAACTACACAGAGAAAATGGTCATAGAGTTTCTCAATACCTAGTTATGGCACAGACTTGAATCGAATTGAATTCTAGGTCAAGGTAACAGCTTTATTTCCTTGAAGATTGAGACTTTCAGTTGAATTCTTTCTTTTGTCTGCCCAGAAGCGATGAGATGGGCTCGTTCTTCTGAATGGAACCTTATATTGGGTTTGGGTTTCTGTTTGAAGCCAACTCCATCTAATTTTCTGTAATTGCCCAAAAATATCTCTAATGGGTTGGTGATGGGGGATATTGAACTCTACTTTGTCATACACAATTTGATAGAAGCGATGAGATGGGCTCGTTCTTCTGCATGAAACCTTATATTGCCAACTCTATTTAATTCTCTGCAATTGCCCAAAAATATCTCTAATAGGTCGGTGATGGGAGATGTCGAACTCTACTTTGTTATACACAATTTGCTAAAACTTTGACGGGCGCAAGAGTATGGAAACTTCCAAGCAACTTCCATAAAAGAATAGAGTTGTGTACCTGCTAGAACCAGTTCTTGATTACTCATCTATGCGCAATGGCATGCTCAAAAGAATTGCTTTAAATTGAGATCAGGTAGCCATAACTTTAGTTGCACGTGTTTGATTTAATCTTTATTTCCTCAGTTCTACTAGGAAGAGAACAAATATGGTTTCCTTGATATATTGAGGTAAACTCTAGCTAGCTTATAACTGGGTGCATTTAGGCAATTTGATGCTTCTACTCCTTACTCCTCCTTGGCTTTTGGTCAATGATCCCTGAACACGCTACAAAGCCCTATAGGTGCATGATCTTGTCCTTTTGTCGTTGGGGATATTTATTATGGATATAGACAATGCAAGTGTTCAGTACCGTAAACCCTCTCTTCTTGCATATTGGTGAAGGGCCTGTTTGTTCTTCCTCACCATCCACAAACTCCACCAGGCTACCATAACTACGTCGGTTCACCTCGACTCAGGTCCACTTTTACGTCACATATATTCATCGAATGGAAAGCTTCTTCTTGTGTCACTTCTGTGCTGAACTATGGACTAGAGTGTAGTTTTTTTTGTCTTGGCTAGATAATCATGACCTTTTCTTTTGCTCCTAGATAAGTTGTTTGATAGATAATTCGGCAAACTGACGCTTCTAATCTGGTAGTATATGCTGTGGTTGTAGTTTTATCTTGTGAATTTTTGTTGAGTTGGATGTACTGTGCGAAATCCTAGAGATGGCGTATGCTTGAGAATCACAACTAGGTGAATGTATCACAAGGGTTGCCTATCTTGTCAGTGTGAGTTGATGTTCTTCAGTTTCAGGCTGGTCAAAGGGGGTTTCCATGTTTTCCATACTTTGAGAAACTCGGGATGCTGTTACATCTAAAGGCGACGTTTGCTTGATGGTTCTGTTTAACACTTAAATAGGGGGAAATGAAGCCTAGCCTATCATCTAGGCATGCCAAGCTTGCTATTGGCATATTGGATTGGTGAAGTCCTAGTCCTGTTTAGGGTTGTGATGTTATTCCCTCTTTTATTATCTAATTAGAAACTGCATGTCCTGTCCTGAGCACTAGCTTTGTAACATTAACCTCATATGATAGGTTCAGGCTTCCTACTGTTAAGAAGTAAATGAGATCAAGTAGCTGTTTGGTCCATTCTCAAATATTTGTTCTTACAATTCAAATTTTCTGATGTGAATTTGTATATTTGATGTGTTTTCTACTAATTACTTCTAGCTGCCATGTTTTTATCTGGGCAGATTTAAGTTTTGTCATTTTTTTCTGCAGGAATTATATATGGGAAACATAGTGTTCTCCTTGGTTTTCTGTATATGGGCTTGGGGTTTGTTTCCACCTGTCAGTTCTGAAGGCCTATTGAGGATAGGCTTGAAGAAGCGTCATCTGGATATTCAGAGTATTAATGCTGCTAGAATGGCCATACAGAAGCAAAGCTTGTTAGTGAGTGGGAATAGCATGCTTCAAATGGGTAACTCGGACACTGATATACTACCTCTTAAAAACTATTTGGATGCTCAGTACACTGGAGAAATTTGTATTGGCTCACCTCCTCAGCCGTTCACAGTCATCTTTGACACTGGAAGTTCCAATCTCTGGGTGCCCTCTTCAAAATGCTACTTATCTGTGAGTTCAACTGGGCTTTATGAGCTTCTATACCTGGAAGAGAATCATCAATTGTCTCACTTAATTATTCTACCTGCAGCTTGCCTGCTATTTTCATTCCAAGTACAAGTCCAGCAAGTCCACCACTTACACAGAAATTGGTGATTAGATATGTCGATGCTTTTGTGATACTATAGGGCCATGCAGAATATCTTTCTGAGCCTGGAGGAGTAAATAATGAATTCTTCTTTTGCGTGTGCGCTTCAGGGATACCATGTCAAATAGATTACGGTTCGGGGTCTATTTCTGGTGTATTCAGTCAAGACAATGTCCAAGTTGGAGATCTTGTTGTCAAGGATCAAGTGGGTTACTCATCTTGTGTTCTGATGACATTTTCCATTGTGCTTGCATTTGTGAAAACATAACCCTTTTTACTCAGGTTTTTATTGAAGCTACACGAGAAGGAAGTCTCACTTTTGTGCTGGCAAAGTTTGATGGAATTCTTGGTCTGGGGTTTCAGGAAATCTCCGTTGGGGATGCTGTTCCAGTCTGGTATAGCAATTTTCTAAAGCTTAATGGTTGAACATGTCATTTTGTACTTGGAAGAAGTAAGTTCTCAATGATTTGCTTCTCAACCTTTAGTACCCCTCCTTGACAATAGAGTATGCAGGTATAATATGTTGCAGCAGGATCTGGTAGGGGAAGATGTCTTCTCTTTCTGGCTCAACAGGAATCCAGATGCCAAAGAGGGTGGTGAGATTGTTTTTGGCGGTGTTGACCCGAAACACTTCAAGGGGAAGCATACCTATGTTCCAGTGACAGAAAAGGGTTACTGGCAGGTAGTCAAAGATTTATTTTTTAACCAGAAAGTGAACGTATTTTTTGTGCTATTCACCTGGGAAAGATACAAATATTGATTTTATGGCCTTTCTCATTTTTCCAGTTCAGTATGGGAGATTTTCTGATTGGAAATCATTCGACAGGTGATTTTCTTACAACTCAAACATTTTCAATGTTCCCTTAAAAAATGTGGCTATGAGACATAACAAATTCTCAATTGTTGATTAAATGTTCCGGAAGGTCATGCCTTCCAATATCTTTCAAGGATCTATCCTTAGATGCCGCCTTTGAGCTGTTACAGAAAATTGTAGAGGATTTGATGAACAGCAGGATTTACTTCTGCAGGAGTTTGTCAAGGAGGTTGCGCTGCAATAGTTGATTCTGGAACATCATTGCTTACTGGTCCAACAGTACGATTTTTTGAAACTTATTTGATTTCCTTTCCTGGAGAACTTTCATAATATTCATCTATGACTTGCTTCTTTATTGTTGCTTTGATTGGAAACATATCTCTTAGCCCACTGTCACTGAGATCAATCATGCCATTGGAGCTGAAGGGGTTGTCAGTGCTGAGTGTAAGCAAGTGGTTTCTCAGTATGGAGAACTGATATGGAACCTTTTGATATCAGGGGTGAGTCTATCAGCTTCTCATTTTATTCTTTCTACATAATTTCCAGGCTTGAGTACAAGTAAATTGCTTTTGCTGTTTTCAGGTCAAACCTCAGAAAGTATGCTCCCAAATTGGTTTATGCCTTTGCAGTGGTCCTCAGTGTGGAAGGTAAGGAACTCTACAATTCTTCATCTATTTTTCTGGAAACTGAACTTTAACAGCACATGCCTTGAGATCTGGTGACAAGTTCTTGATATGGAACCTTTTATGCAAGGATGGAACTATACCTTCCATTATACCATACTAAATCTACAGTTTCCTGGAAATGTATTTAAAGTTCAATCCTCTGTTGGGTATCGAATTCCTGGCAAGAACATTGATATGAAAAATAATTAAAAAAACAATGAACGCAGCAGTGCTATTGAATCCGTGGTTGAGAGGGAAAACAAAGAGGAATCATCTGTTAAAAGTGATCTTATATGCACTGCTTGTGAGATGCTTGTCATTTGGGTCCAAAATCAACTAAGACAGCAGGAAACCAAGGATGCAGCAATCAACTATGTGAGACAGGTAAAGTGCTTTCAGACTCCCATCTCTGTTTCTAGATTACAGTCTGTATGCTCCTCTGTCAGCATTCCATAGTGAATGATAACAGCTGTGTGAGAGCTTGCCGAGTCCAATGGGGGAGTCTTTGATAGACTGCAATAGCATTCCAGGACTGCCAAACATTACATTTACCATAGGAGATAAACATTTCAACCTCACTCCAGAACAGGTCAGATTTGTTTGTGCTGCAGATACTTGAGCTGAAAACTAACTTACAATGTCTGCACCGCAGATCTTCTTAATTGCATGTGTTTCCCTTCTAAAATGACTTGTGTGTACTTGCAGTACATTCTGAAAACTGGAGACGGCATTGCTGAAGCTTGCGTCAGTGGGTTTACAGCTTTTGATGTGCCTCCTCCGCGAGGTCCTCTGTGGTATGCTATCCCATTCTTACAAGTACTTTACCTTTTCCTCTTCTTTCTATTTGTTCGGCGTCATGGTGACATTGTTTTCTTCCAGGATTCTTGGAGATGTTTTCATGGGAGTGTATCATACTGTTTTCGACTATGGTAATCTCCAACTGGGTTTTGCCGAGGCTGTTTAGGGATCCTTCTGCTAGGTTCCCTCTTATGTTTTACCTCATCATCTTCAATTAAGACTGGTCTTGTAAAATATCCTATTTATAATAACGGATGGCAAACGATTCAGACGTATACAGACACAGTTAGATTCCTGGGAATTGCATCTGTTTGATTGCTAAATAAAATGACCTACAACCATATCGGAAAGGGAAAAAACGGGACAAAAGTTTGGATTAATTACCAATATCATTCAACATATCTTAGACGGTTCGACCATTCAACACATCCTGGTTTTTCTATGTTCATAAAGCATAAACTAATGGAGCTTGAAACCCATCGCGAAGCTTAAAAATTTCATCTGGAGGTCAGGTCACTTTAAAACTCCAAGCATAATCATCACAAACCGAGAGTTACATGAAAGTTACAGTCTTGACGCAGAACAAAGTCTTCATTGTTCGTCATCGCTATCATTGCCGAAGACGGAAGCTACAGTTTTTCTCGGCTTCTTTGTGCCAGACGAACTCTGTAAGATGAAGCCAAAAGCCACAAATGTTATCAACAGGAGAACCAAAGATCAGCAATAAACTTTGGAACAATATACTCAAACCGATCAGCTCGAAGAAATATGTACCAAGTGCAACGCTACCACATACCTAATTAATTCCATTTGCTACTAGTATTGTGCGTGCATTAATGTATAGAAAGGTAATATTAGCGTGAAATCATTGGGCATCATCATTCAGAAAAAAACACAGAACATATCATCGGAGGCACCCTTATCAAGCAATAGTTCTCTTGTCCAATTTCTCTAGGTACAAAACACAACTCTTCAAGGCACTAAAATCTCCAACGAGGAAATTCTTCTAAAAGCAAGCCATCAAAAGATTAACATCATATTGTTATAAATAAAAAGATTGACATCATAGCATTTGGGCTCTAATCCATAATTTCTATATTTTGCATGGCGTCACAAGGAATTAAGTATCCATTTTCAGATGGTGGATTGTGGTGGTATCAGAATTACACAAGCTTATAATAGCTCTTTCATGTAATAAAATTAAGACGTGTAGAAGATACCCATGCAAATCAAACTAAGGTAATAGTTAAACCAATTAACCTCAATTTCCCTGTCATACCTTTGCAATGCCACCTTTAGAAGAAAAACCAAACTTCAATGTCTTCCGCTGATCCTGTTCAGTAAGTGGAGTAGCACTTCCAAGTGAAGCAGAAATCTCAGTAGAGCCAGATTCTTCTTGCTGCTGTTGCTGTTTACGAGCATCAACCCTAAAATTGCATGAAAGAATATCCAGACATGGAAATAAGAACGGAATTTAGACATGAACAATCAAATCAAAAGGCCTAATAAACAAAAACATAACAAAGGAGTTTCATCAAGGAAAGATAGTTACATCTGAGCAAACTTAGCCATCTCTCTCTCCTGTCGTTGCTGTTCTCGCTTCAGTCGATCATCGCGACTGCTAGTACCGTGCATCTCTCTCATTTCTTTAAAGCGCTGCAAGTATCATCTCATAAATCCACATAGCAAAACATAAAAGAAAAATTTACACTAACTGGCCAGGGACAAAAAGATCTGCTGCATGACAGAACATCTTGTTTACCTTTCTGTGGTTGTGATCATATGAGCTCAGATGTACTTCAAATTCAATGGCTAGTTTGTATTGCTTGTTGCAAAGTTCACAATAAAACACCTTCCTTATCTCTTTCACCTCAGTTTGAATTTTCTGCTCTCGTTCTGCTAGCACCTGAATTTTCATAATGTGCACGAAGCAGGCAGTAGAAGCCACCAGGTAATAAAAACTGCAGGAAATTCTCAAGTGCTTCCAAAGTTGATGTTCGATATACCATTCCCGTCAGAAAACATGCATATATGCTATATGCTGCCTTCTGCTATTTATATGCGGGTTTCAGAAAAAGTAGAACATCAACCTTAAAACATTATTTATTGGTCAAATTTTTGATGTTGATCATTTATGAGTTTATAAGCATACCTCCCGTTTCTTTGCATCTTCCTCGGATTCCTCCACCTCAATATCAAGTCTTCTTCTCTGAATATTTTCTTCTGCAGTAAAAAAGTCATCTTCTTCTTGTTTCCCAATCCCTAGCTTTGGATCTCTAATCCCAGATCTTATTGGTTCAATTATTCCTGAAAATTTAAAAAATGACAGAAATCAACCCTTTAGAAGGTCATAAAAGATGACCATTTAACTCTAATTAGCTAACCAAGTTTTCGATTGAAGGATGGAACTGGTCAAATGGTTAGGGTTTGTCGGTCCAGATACATAAAACACAAAAATAAAAGGCAACAAAAAAACAAAAGTAACACAGAGTTCAAATCCAACTTCAAAACATGTAGGGTGCAACAAGTATTTGCATACCCTGCTCATCTTTTCCAAGACCTTTTCCTTTCCATCCCATTTTCTGGAGGAGTCTAAACCCAATATTAGATTCAGTCAACTTCGTGTCCAATGATGCTTGTTCTACATTATCCAGATCAACATTTTCTGTAGGTTTCTGATTGATAGGAAGCCAGAAATCCTCTGCCAAATCTTCATTAAGGGATTCCTGACAAGCATGCACCACAAAAAGTTAACGACGTACGCATCAAGACAGCAGCTATATCATCATAAGGTTATGAGCGATAGGAGCATGAAATGTCCATTAATTTTCTAAATGAGAAAAATCAGCTAAGGACAGTAAAAGAAGAACAGATTTGAATAAAAAGATAGCATACCGCTCCCGTACTATGCTGGTTACTGATGGTGTTTCTTTCTAATTTTCCATCGACCCATCCAGACTCCATTTTGTGCCGCCTAATTGCAAACAAGGAAACCAAAAATATTGAGAAAAAAACCCATATCTTCAAGACACATGAACTTAGAACTAAAAAGAGGAATAGATATCTGCTTTCCATCACACAGCCTCTCTACATTCTTAAATTATCCGTCAAATAGGTTTACATCTAACACAACTATACATAGAGACCAAGTTTCTGAAAAAATAGACACTGACTGTAAATTACACAAAAATAGACCGATCCCAATGGAACAAAAAACAAAACCCACAAAGTAAATCGACCTAAGAAACACAATTATCAGCTTCAGATCAAATAATATCGATCAGTATCAAAACCCCAGATTTTATTCCGTGAAAGCCATGATTAGTATAATAACAGGAAATTCAATCATGAAAAAAAAAATTACCAATCTACAGAACCGTAATCCGAAAAAAAAAAGACAAAACCCAAATCTGCTTCTGATCTGTCTCGGTTGGCGTGATTGATTGGGTTCCGTTCTCCGTAATCTTACTGATGTCTGTGTGGCGACAGGTGAGTTGGTACATAAATCAATCTCTGAACTCTTAATTAATATTGGACTGTAGCAATGGGCCAATACTTCATCATCTGGACCCAACAGATTGGGGCACCATTGAGTTTCTGTGAGATGTGGCTTTGGGCTGACAGGCCCAACTTTAAAATTCTTTTATTTATTTATGTGCCCTGATTTAATATTTTAAAAAAATAAAAAAAAAAAGACACCTTTTAAATGTGAAATTATTTTCTAATTCAATTTACACTAACCATGGTTTGAAAATTGAAATATAAAGTAATTATTGAATATTGCCCTGAATTGAATTGTTTGATAGAGATTTTAATAATATTTAATTTTAGTATTATGAATCCAACTTAATGTCTTACAACTGTTATTATTCTCCAAGAATAAAGTGTGTTAAAATGGATTAAGGAATTTACTATGTATGAACTTGATGACATCATCAATCGCAAGAACATAAAATCATTGTACTGGAAAAATACTTAAAAGAGAAGAGATGGGATACCCAAATATAGATATAGGTGTATGTACATGTTGACGAGAGAAACCAAAGATCAGCCATTTTTATGGCATCCTCAAGGCCACAGCAGTGGAAGAGAGAAAACAGGTGAGAAAGCATTTTCAGGGGGGAAAAAGGAATCAAAGTATCATTCCTGCTAATGTATGTAGACCCTCACCCTCTCCTAGCTAGAACCAATATTAACCTCAGATTGTGGTCGCCAACAACGCCATTAATTCCTGCTTAAGCTATAATTGCACTATCAGCTGGAGTCCTCTTAGCAAGACATGATTAAGGAAAACGGAAAACCTTATGAGGGTAGAGATAGCAGTTATCTTGGTAAGCATCGAGCCTAAATTGGCCTAACTCAATCAACTATAATCATTGACCAAGATCATCTTACTAAACCTTTGGGTTGTGTAATAAATTAGTTGAGGGTGGAGAAGCAGTTGTGGTTGGCATGCTAATTCTTGCTCTGGACCCATACATGCTTAAAATGACCAACTGTCTTCCTAGTGCAGTTCCATCTTAATATTAAAAGAGCAAAGCAGTGGGTTTTGAATGGCAAGAGATGCTTCTTCTTCTTCCTTGCAGAATAAAGTACGATCGATATCGATTGCTTACAGCTAGCAAGAAAAGCAATAGAGGATATTTATTTATTCATTAAATATATAGCAGAAGAAAGTGCCGTGCATTTCAGTACAATTTCAATTAAAGCGATTCATGGTTGTATATATATGTATACAGTATATATATGCCAACTCTAGCTGTTATGTATTAGGGCTTTTAAGATTCCAGCTTAAAGCTAGACAGCTTGCATGCCATGTTGGTAAACAAGGGAATTTGGCCTCTTGAAATCTTAAAACAGCTTCATTTTTCTTAATGCAAACCAAGCAACGTTGCAATTATTAGAATAATAAAAGGGAAAGTAGTTAATTGATTAACATATAAAGAAAACCCTCGATGAGAAATCAAGTGCATGAACCATAGATATTTATACGTTCAGAAAACAGAATATCTGGACAAACTTTTGACTCCCTTTTACAGAATTTTCAATAATTATGATCCCTTTATGATTATAATTAATTAAACAAGCATTAATTATTTTGCAAAGATTACAAATCAATTGCGTGTGTGGCTACAAAGTAAATTTAAACGAGTTACCAGTGTGTCATTTTCATATGTATCTAGAGAAGGAGGGTATGCTAATCCGAAACGTATCTAATTAATCAAGAATTTATAATAGTTTTTCTTTAATTATTCTATTGCTTAGTTACTCTTAATTAATCATACAATTACGAAACATCAGTTGCTTAGGGTTCTTGGAGGATGGAAAATGGAAGGAAACTGAAGTGAGATTTCTTGGAAGGAGAAGAAAGCATAATTGTTGACGGCCAACCAGGAAGTGAAGACTTGACTATATATATATATATTTGGGGAGAATTGATGGACTGCCATCGAATGATGCTCCAAGTCGAGTCAATACAAATGAAGTTGCGGACCAAATTCCATATGCTTTGCCCTTAAGTTTTTACCAATACAGTGCGAGAGTTTCTTTAGCCATTGGTATCAATCAAATTAAAGTGACTTTTCCCATACCTGGATTCTCCACCCACCCATCCCACCCTTCCCCCCTATATATATCTTCGCTGCCGTTTCCTTCCCATCTAAATCAAACCCAAACCCAAAGCCGGCCTCTCTGCAATACCAGATATTTCAGAGGTAGCTGGTTTTTCTCCGGTTAAAAAGCACACACCAACCTGGTCTCTATTATATACATATAGAGTCAGTGCAGTAGCCTCCTGCTGACAAAACAAAACCAAACAAAACAAAACCAAAGCAAAGCAAGAAGAAAGAACCCAGGATGGGTGGTAGCAACAGGCAAAAGAAGACTTCTTCTTTCTCCTTCTTCAACCTCTTCAGGTCTCGGCGGGCTCGGAAGGGAGAACAAACAGATAATTTCGAAGATGAAATCAACTCACGCAAGGTTAGACCTTATGATGATGAGAGAGGTCCCTGGAAGGCTGTTGCTGATCCTCGTATCAACACCAAAGCCTCTGCTTTTATTGCTAATTTCCATGCAGCTCGCATCTCTGATTCTGAGAGCCAAATTTACCAAGCTGGAAAGGCTTGATTTGCACAGCCAACTTTCTCCATTAATCCATCCATCCATCCACCCACCCACCCACCCACCATTAATAAATCTAGCTATACTAATTGCGTGTCCATATGTTATTATTTGTTTAAAAGTATTTAATGTAGCTACCTCGTGTAAGCATTAATAATGCAAGTGTAAGCATGAAGATTTGTTTACATATGTTCTTTCTGTTATCTCTCTCTCCTATCTCAATCGCTTTGTTTCTTTTTTTTTCTAAAAAAAAAAACTTTTTACATCTTTTCACATGCTACAGATATTGCATGGCTGGCATATCCTGGAATGGGAAGAAAATCAAAGAAACGAGCTACATATCATTGTGGTGTTTAACATTAATTCATGCAAGAGTAACAAAAGGCGTAAAAGAATTGCATTATTTGTAATGTTAAAAATATCAAGTCGGAAAGCTTAATGATGAAATACATTTCCTCAAAATACAAAGTTGCTGTGCCCAAAATCTTGTTCATAAACGAACAGAGACTTGACTGTAGCGGTCATTACCCAAGTAGAGATACCAGAATTATCAACTCTCTTCAGTTCAGCAACAAAATAACTCCAGCACAAAGTTTTAAATTCCTATATTCGATTGCTACTGCTTGCATCTAAGTACACTGTCTACCCAGAGATATATATTGTTCAGGCACATTCAAATAATAAAGAGAATAAAAATAAAAAAGAATTCAAGGATTTAATAAGGTTTGGCTAGAGTAGCAAACATCCCCGGGTAAGAATAGAGACAAAATTTGCAATATGAAAGAATTATGTTATAGCTACTATTACAATTCCAAATCTTATGGTTTATATGTGTTTTCTCAAATCTTATTAGGCCATTAAAACTTGAAACAAGCTTAATAATAAGAAAATTATCTTACGAGGAGATGGTAATTTCGAGAAATATATTTGTAATGAATTATCTCTTAGTATGGAAATCATGTTTCATAACTAGTTAAGTTGCGACCCTTATCTTAGGTGGTATTGTGAGGATCTGCTCTCGGTAAATAGGACCTTCACCACCGTATAGTCTCGATCGACCCAACATGTAGATCAATCGAAACCACACAAGACTCGTGTTAATTTTATAAATCCAAAATCTAAAATATATGTATAAATTTGAATATTTTCTTTAAAAGGGAGCATGACACGTCACAAAATACATTCTGCATAAAACAAATAATGGAGTACACAAACACAAATAACGGAAGGTTTTAAATTGTATATAACAAGTCGCACAGTTCCAAACATGCAACACAAGAGTCCATACTTAAAAGTCCCATATGGATTCACACGAAAAGTGCCCAAGACACATATCTTATAACATAAATAGGGATGCGAGTCATACATGTGAGTAAAATATCAAAACCGAAAAAAAAACCCTCAACGGGTCCATAACAACAAATATAGTTTAATGAAGCATGCATGTCTCTAGTGTATGAAAATGATAAAATACAAAACATGCCGAGTTTCCAAGATATGCAAGTGCAATAGTCCAGTCTTAAGACCAACACCGGAAAAACACGACCTCAAAGATGCACGGCTACTGGCAACCGAAATAGCTCGGAAAATATCAACAAGAGGAGGGCAGCGGGGAGGGGTGGGAGGGGGTTGGAGGAGGAGGAGTTAGATCGAAGACCTCAGTGGAAGTTATAATGTCATAAGCATATCAAGTGGAATAGATGGCATATGCAATAAAAGCCATCCCAATCGGTTTTATACACTCACAACGCACAACAACGTCACATGGGCTATGATGCCCCAAAATCCTATCGGGATGGATCACAAAATACTTTCAAGTAACCCCCTCTAAAGGAAAACTGAAAGCCCACTGACATTTAATTTTTTTTTATTACAAAATGCATATAAATCCTCTACTGCCAATGTTATCCAAAATCGAGTGGACAAAACACACTATCACACTCGTTTCCAATCCAATATATGTATAAACACATAGCCTACTAAGTCATAGCAAATTAAGGCACACTCATATCATCCAACCATATAACAAAAATAGGTGAAGTAACATTCCCCTCTGTTGGGATTCCGTATACCCACTACGTATTGATTAAGAGAAATCATCAATTCCATATTATACTTAAGAAAATACTTATATCGTATCTTTATAAAAATTGGAATGCATGTAATGATCAAGTATGCATCCTCACTATTGGTTCCCACAACATCGGGGCATGTTTCTCAAGGCCTCACAACACTTATAAGTGTATAGAAAAGGTTATACTTATCTTCGGGCTTCACTAAGAATGAAATCGGGTCTTTTCAGAGAAATTTGTACTGACCAACCGGTCGGTGGGCTTTTGGCAGAAAATTTTACATGAACTAACCGGTCAGTGGGTATCAACCTACCGATCAGTGAGCTCTCGACAATGAACTGACCGATTGGTGTGTCTCCACTGACTGGTCAGTGGTCTCTCGACAAGGTGTTCAATTCGGTCATTTTTTTAGGTTTCTCATTGATTTTCACTCAACTTCTGATGTACAATCTCACCCAAAATGAACCTTCTCAACACACCAAATATCGACACACAATACGCCCACCAACCAAGGTCTCAAATCCCATAACACACTCTCCAAACAAAGGTACAATTGCTCACCAACCAATAATGCATCAGTCACATACAACACATGCACAAGTAATACCAAAAACAGTTTATGCGTAAGTAACACCAGATTAGTTGATGTATAAATCATATGGTAAACATACATTGAACCTAGCATGATCATCATTCACGATGCATGTATAACCCCTATTCAAAACTAAGCATTTGATCATATTTTAATTTAACAAAAACATAGCAGTTCCATTTAAATGAATGAAACGTAATCTCCCATCTCTTGTTGCACAGACGAATCAACGGCAATATGCTTGCCTTTGTCAACAGCTCCAACACCACCTAATGCACACAAACACAAGGCTAAGCACGAAATCGAAACAACGGAAAGGAAATGAAAAAAACTGGAAACAACCTAAAGACCCCAAAACTCACAACCTAACACACAACTCACACAATAGCTCATCAACCTACAAACCCATAAATTCAACTAAGAGGATGAAATATCCTCTCCTCAAGTAGCCTAATGGCTCAACATCAACCTCCAAGCTCAATTAGAAACACAATTGGGTTCCTCAACCCAACAACATCCTATCAATCCACAGACAATCAAACACCAGCAAGGAACTCAATCAATTCTACCAATTCCAGGAAATCACAAAACTCATAATTACTAAATATGCCATCAACAACACTAATCAATTACCCATGAATCAAATGATGTTTCTAGGCAATCCAAACCATCATACAATCTTAGAAACATAAAAAACAACCTACATAAACTAATTATCGACCAAGGAAACCAAAAATTAAGGCACTTACTAAGAAATCCCCAAATGTGTCCTAACACCAAGAACAGGGGAAGAACCAACTCTTCAATCCAAAACTATCAGTGGAAAATGATCACAAGAGGTTAGAAAAGTGTTTGAGAATAATCCCCAAGAGGTTTCTTTGCAGGAAAATTAAAGGAGAAAAATTGTTGTTCTTTGGCAGAGGGAAGGAGAGCTGGCGTGAGAGGGAGAAGAGAGGGGTAGAGGTTTCAGGCTTCCACTTTTTATACTTCAGACCAAAAATCCCGAAAAAAACGGTTTAAAGGTCGATAAGCCCCGAATGGGCCACAAAAATGTTTAAAAATATAAAACATAAAAAAAGACTGAAAATATTTAATTGGGCTTAAGAAATAATAAATGAGCTCAAAATGGATTACTCGGCCCAAAGACCCATGGTCACTCAAAACGGACCCGAAACAGGCCCAAATCGATTTCCACTGACTCAAACCTCAACACTCAACCTAAAACACTCGCTAGACATCTAGACACACACCTAGGCTTTCTATGAGTGTGTCCGACCTAAAGTCAATGCTTAGGTCAATGGTCAACTCTCTCGGGTCAAAAGTAAACTTTAGGTCAAACCGGGCAAAATCAGGTTATCTTGCTGAACGATCTTACTGACTAGGCACTTGGAGGGACGAGGTCTGACATACTCCCTCTCATAGACTTTCTTTAATAATGTCCAGTCAGCACCACCTGAGCATGCTGACTAGACATGCCCAAAAAAATTTTGATCACCCCTTACGGTTTTTTCACCTCCCTCTAATTTTTCCTGTCTAAAATAATATATCATGCACATTATATACCTCACATACTGAATGTGATGCATCTCACATACCTTATATGATGCACATTACTTGTTCCACATACTGCATGTGATGCAGATCACATGTGTCATATACCATATATGATACACATCACATGTCTCACCTATTATATATGATGCACATTACAGATACATCACATGACTTTAAATATAGGGCTTGCATGAAAAGTTGGCCAGAGGTTAAAAAGATACGAGGGGCAATGGAAATTTTTTTGGATATGTCCAGTCAGTATGTTTAGGTGGCGTTGACTGGATATTATTAAAAAAAGTCTATGAGAGGGAGTAAAATATCCTACGTGGTGCACATTGTACACCATAAAATTTCATGTTTTATGGTGCTCTATGTACACTATGTAAGGATGTTTTACTCCCTCATACAAATTTTCTTTAATAATATCCAATCAGCACCACCTGAGCGTGGTGACTGGACATGTCCAAAAAAATTTCCGTTGCCCCTTGCATCTTTTTTACCTCTCGCCAACTTTTCACACAACCTCTTTATTTGAATTTCAGAAACAACATTTTATCATGGCAAACCTTTTATATACTTGGTTATCTAGTTTTCTCTCCCTTATGTGTCACTATCAAGCAAATTTCTTTATTTTTGATACAACGTTTGTGAAGGTTGGGTGCACAATGCTTGGTGCATAGTGCTTTAAATAAGTAGAGAGAGAAATGTGGAAGAGGAAGACAATAACTATACTTGGCATCATGTTGAGCATATCAACTAAAAGTTCATGAGAAGGTTCAAGCTTCCTGAGAATGCCAAGATAGATCGAGTTAATGATGCAACAGAGAATGGGATCCTTATAGTCTCTGTGTTGAAGTAAGAGGTCAAGAAACTAGATGTGAAAGCCATTAAAATCTCTGGATGCTTGAGTTTCCCTTGATATGTTTGTAATTTTTTTATAAAAAAAATATATATTGTATTTTGAGTCTTTTGGCTTTCCAAATATATTTTATTCGTTGTGATTCTTCTCCCCCTCTTTGTACAAATAGATATGTATAAGATCTTTGTGATATGAAATAAGCTTTGCTCTTTTTTTTTTAGATACTTAACCTATTGCTTTAAGAATTTGCTAATTTTCGTTTGATCTATTTTTAGTTTTTTTGAAAGTTTGTAAACCCTGGGTTTTTGTTAGGCCACATCTGTTTTGTGTTTTATGCCTAAGAGAAATTTTATAATTTTTTTTTTACGTAATTTATAATGGTTTGTGTGCATGTGTAATATTTTGATTTTAATGTATTTTTGGGTATGTATTTTATGATTTTATGGTATGATTTGACTTTTCATAATTTTAAGATATAATTTTTTATTTTTTTATAATATTTTACTTTTAATTGAATATTTGTTGGTCAGAAAATTATAATTTTTAAATCATTGAAAAGATATAATTTTTCTGGATTTTTGGTAAAATTTTCAGAATTTTTGAACTTATATCCTATTTATTATGATTTTTTAAAATTTTAAAATAAGTTTCAGATTTATTTTAATATTTTTTAAAAATAATAAAATCAATAAAATAAAATATTATTTTTTAAAAGTTTAATTGATGTCATTTTGGCAAAAACCAAAACAAAGTCGTTTCGGCCTGGGTCGATATAAAAAAAAATTTCTTTCTTTTTCTTTTTTCTCTTTCCTCCTTTCTTATTCCTTCTTCTTTCTCTCTCCACGATTTCTCTCCAGGCTGATTCGATCCAGATATCGAATCACCCTCGTCCAACCACCAATCACCTCATCGTAGCCACTGTTCGACAGCCCTGGTCGCCAACAACCTTCGACCACCAGTTTCACCACCTTTTGCCGCTGGACGCAATTACAGGGAGCCAGAGAAGTCCTCTATTTTCCAGATAGGAAAATCACTGATTCTGACTTATTTCTGTGAGTTATCGCTGAAATGATCCCGGATACAGATTCCTCTTGTCCTTAGCTTCATTTTGGTATATAGAATGTTGATTTTGGTAGCATTTTTTAAAGTTTAGAGAATTTCGGCTTTGTCCCCAGTTCCGGCCGCCGTCCAGTCACCAGCAGATTATTTTTTAAAAGTTTATCTTATTTAAAGTTTGATATACAGAATCCAAGAAGAGGGGAATGTTACCTTACTTATTGTTGTTGTATGAATGGATTTGTTGTTTATGCTCGAGTTTGCTATGACTTAGCGGGCCGTCTAATTTTGCTTTGACTTAATAGGTTTTGTGTATATGTATATGTATAGAATGGTTATTAAGTGTGATAGTGTGTTTTCTCCAATCGATTTCAGATAACACTAACAATGTGGGCTTTATATGTATTTTTAAAGTGAAAATTTAACTGCCAGTGGGATCTCAGTTATCTTTTAACTGGGGTGACTCAAGGGTGGTTTATGATCCGTCCCGATAGGTTTTTGGGACATAGTAGCCCATGCGACATTGTTGAGTTCTGTGGATTTATAGAACCTATTGGGATGTACTGTTTGCTTTATGTTTTACAACTCATGCATTATGCTTCATTGTTTATGAAATCCCTTGAGTGTATGATTAGAATGCATGGACTATATTTGCATTTGAATCAACTATTTTATAATCGTATTTTTCGTATGCCTCTATTCCACTTAATATATTTATGACGTTGTAACTCTCACTAAGGTCTTTTGATCTCACCCCCTCTTGTTGCTCTTTTTAAGGCTAGTTTTTGGACTATTACACTTGCATGTTTTGGAGGCTCGGCATATCTATGTTTTATCATTTTTATGCTTTTGTGTTATGCATGACTTGATATGGACTATGTTGTTGTTTTAGACCCGTTGTGGGCTTGGTGTTCAGATATTGATTATGGATATGCATGTATGAATTGGATACCCTTTTATGTTATGAGATGCATACCTTGGGAACTTTTTGTGGATCTATATAGGCTTGCGTGTATGAACTTAGTGTATTGTATGTTTAGGGCCGTGTGGTATGTTGTATGTGGTTTAAGACTTCGGTTGTATGTGTATGTGTACTCCGTTGATTATTTATGACAGGTGTATTATATGACATGTCATGATCCTTTTGAAATAAAAATTCAAATTGATATGCGTTTTTAGGTTATTGGTTTCAAAAAGTTAACTATGGTCTCGATTGATCCACGTGTTGGGTCGATCGGGCCTACATGGCGGTGAGGATTCCATTTACCAGGAACGGGTCCTCATAGATCTGTTCTTGGTACTACTAAAGATCAAAATCTTTCTCTGAACTAGTCTTACTAGGTGGGTCGTCTTTCCAACGGACCAGATACTTCACATAGTTCATGTGTTTTTCACTCTTTTGCACCATAAGTCTTGATAGGATCTAATTGAGTTGCTTATCATGGGCGTTGGTTACATCTGTGGGAGCCCTCTTAGACTTCCCTCTCTCTAGATCTTCCATGTCTTCTTTGAATGAGTTCAATAAACTCACATAAGAGACAGGATGAAAGTCCAATCTTGGTGGCAACTAAATCTTATATGATACCTTGTCAACCTTCTTCAACACTTTGAAGGGACCCTCATATCATCCTAGAATCCCCTTGTGAAACTTGACAAATACTTTTCTTGGGTGAGGCATCAGCTTCACCAACACAAGATATCCTTCTTCAAACTTTAAGAACTCTTTCTTCAAAATTTGTTAATTTCTATGTATTTTGGTACTATGTTTTGGGAAAGGATTTTAGAAAAACCTTATATAATTCTCTAGAAAGTTGCATGGCAATGAGGGTCTCATTTTTTGGGAAAAGATCCTCATAAAGACTCTATATTCACTCACAACCACTTCTCAATCACAAAACATCAAATGAATTCCTAAATAATCTAAAATAAACCAAAAATTACAAAATCCATAATTCATTGATTCTGTCACGCCCCAGATCCAAAACATTCATGCGACCATTACCGTAGACCTACTACTTACACTGCCAACATACCTAGCAATGCATATAGTAAATCTACAAGACTAGAAACGAGCAAATTATGGTGGAGATAATTATACAAATAATCATCAAGGAACATGCAACGGTTTTGAATGAAAATATGATGTCGATCATAGTGGCATCGATGTATATTTATTAGCACTTGGTCCCACTAATATTTGTATAATTTACATGCTTATTTATCTTAATCTTGGTTCTCTGATTACAAAATGTCATGGATGTAGACTAGGGGAGTACACATCATGTACATGATTCACAATAACCCCAAAGGTAAATCCTAACCTTGTCTTGCTCTAGAATCTGACTATCTATTTGGAGGGAAGCCACAATCATTTCCACTCCTGTTCAAATACAGATCCAAAGATCTGACATAAGTCTGTTAAGTGAGCGGATGTAAAAAACATATATAGCATAGCACATGCATATACACAAAATAGTACTGGGAATGTAGGCACACAGGTGCAATAGCAGGTCACAATCAATACATATAATAATAATACACGCACACAAGACCATGATTGGGCTGATATTAACTCACAATCCCTTCAGCAACAGAAGTAGGACTAGCATCTGACAGGCGTATTCATGCTTACCTTTTCCATTACCTGTCATTGCTCATAACCATTGACGATCTTGGAGTGTTAGGTGATGATAGCTCCACCTAAGGGGTCCCCACTCTGTAGGATTCTTTCTCGTATTTATTGGCTTGCTCGTGTAGTCCCTTTCCGGCCTTATAGCTTTTTTTCCTAGCGTCTTCACGCTTTACTACCAGACTTGGAGAGCTCTCGAAAGTTGCATAGGTTACCTTATGCAAATACCATACTTTTCACAAGTCATACCCAAATGCATTAAATGCATCACATGCATCTCGATATAACATAGAGCAAAGCACATTTGTGCAATTCACACCATAGCATATCATACGCTAACTCATAGCATAGCATATAATTCGCTAACTCATAGCAAATCTCATGCCTCTTATAGCACACACAATATTTCAATTTATTTACTTATTATCTTATTAACTTTCATGTGATAATTAATGCCAATATTCAAAATATAAGAAGCTTCATCCACTCATTGGTTTCAAAGCCCACACATAGCTTGACAGCTTGTTGGACCAATTCCTCAAACTCCTACCACTATATGAATCCACCTACACATGATTATAATCAATTCCTTCAAAATTCAAATTCAATTCATAGTACTACATAAAAATATGCATCGAAACCCTTTAATCAACGTGTTTCTACCCTCGAGTCAATTTGAAACCAAATCGGGAAATTTTTTTTTTTTTTTTAAACTTGCACGATTTGTTTGACTTATCAAATCAACTCCAAATTTAACAAACTTGGTATCATTAGACTCCTCATTCAATCTAGTATTTTTTTTTTCCGAATTTTGCTTATTTTCCTACTATTTTTCCTTGATTTTCAACCATTTCCAACCCTTTTCCTAATTTTTTACAAATTTATTAATTCTAACCAATCACATCTTGCCACCTGGTAGCACCAGGCGCGCCCAGACCAACCTCCAAAGCTACACAATTGTGACACACATCCCACTCTATGCGTGCCACGTATCCCCCTAGCCTAAAGCTCGGCTCCGAATCTACCTTCATTAGATTCTTCGCTTGCCTATACAGGTTACAAGTCATTTGGTCCATGGACCAAATGACCTGTCATTCAAAGGGACCTCGGATGACATGTTATCCCGGATCATCTTCAACCTCTGGATGGCCAGACCTGCAACAAAACCCAGAAATCCTATCTCCTTTTCTACCCAACAAAACTCAACATAATACATATCAATATGAAGATTATGTCTCATCGAAGCTAGGCATGTTTAAATCATCAAAATTTGTGGCCAATTACAGCTAGAAAGAGAAAGAGAAGAACCCGGTTTTCCGGGTAGAAGATTTACCTATATCTAGCAAAATTAAGCCAGAAACTACACGGAAATGGTGCTAATGAGATCGGAAGCAAAAGACGAAGCTTAGGGGGACATTTTAGAGCTCGAACATTGAATCAATTGAAATGAAGAGAAATGGGATTTTTATCCTGTTAGCTCACTGGCAATGGGAGGGAACCGGGAGCCCTAAGGTAGCATCCCATTCCTTTGTCGAAGCGGCGACGTTTTGCCTTATACGCGCACATCATTGTGCGTTGTACTAAAATGACATTGCTTGTGTCGTTTTTGTGGGGTTTTTAGGAGGAGAATATGTATAAGTATGCGAACTGGAGAGAGAAGATATTGAACTTTGGGAGCTTCAGGAGCTTATATGGCGAACTCACCTTGTCCCTCCTATTCATGCCTTATATTTATAGGGAAAACATAATATCCTAACCTATTAACCAAATCTAATATAATTCTAAACGCATAATCAAATACTAACGACATATCCTAACAGTTTTAACCCTCTCAATCAAAATGACACTTCAGCTAGTCATTTTGATTATAGAATGTTATAATATAAAATAATAAAAAGTATTTAATGATTCTAATAAATCTTTAAAAATTCATAATAAATTCTATATCACTCCAAAAAATATTCGAAAACTTTCTATACACTCCTTATGAACAATACTATCTATTAGAACTCAAAAATTATTTTTTTCATTAACTTATAATTTATTAAAAATCAAATATCTCTCAATTTATTTTAGAAAAATTATAGTAATTCAAACTATATATCCAAAAATTTCAAGAAAATTTCTCAATGGTCAATAAACCTTCTTGTGGTCTTAAAACATTAAAACCATTAATATAACTCACCATATATTTTTTCATCCACAAAATATAAAATGAGATCAATATTTCATTAATCACAATAAATCTCCAAAAATACAATAAATCTATCGTAGGATCACCAATACTTTTTTGAGATTGAATAATGCATAACCAAGTAATACATGATGCAAGACTCGTTTTTCTAAGCATGATGGGTATGATCCTTCTTGGATACTCACAAATCCATTGGATTCGTAATAAACCTGGATTATGATTTAAAGTCCACTAATTTCTCATCGGACCTCAATTAGGCTTTCGGCCCAAATAGTCCAAAAAATCAGGATCTCCCAGATTCAATAGCTAAAATCTATTTCTAAGATATGAGAAACATTAATATACTATCAAGCAACAAAAACCATTAAAATTGGAAAAATTCACTAAAAATCCAAAAAATATATACCAAGTGAGGTTTCATTTGCAATTCGGCAGAACAATCTGTTTTCATGGAGAGAAAATCTGTGAGTTGTGTTTAACAAGTCAATCGCTATACAGCCTTCCTTCGTAGCTATAGGGAAGATCTTTATCTTCTCATAGTGGATGCTCCGCTTGGGATAGGTTCCTCTTTGCTTAGCTTGGGACTCACTAGCACACTCCTTGCTGCTTTCTCTCTCGCGAGCTTAGCTTCCTTTCGGAGTCGACGTGCTTCCTTATTCGCTCGAATTTCCTCCCTCCGGTGCTGTCTGTCTCCTCACTAAGCGCTCTTCTTGTCGTTTCAACCTTTCCTAATATCTAAGCTTTTTGGCCTTCAGTCTTTCTTTAGCCTGATCAGATAATGGTGCTCCACTTTTGGACATAGGATTGGATATCACCCAATTCTTCGTTTACTAACGTAGAATTCATACTACTTAGGATTTGATGTTTCAAAGAAGTAGGTGGTTGTTAACCACCGAAGTCTAGTGTATGTTTACATATGTAAAGGCTTAAATAGTATTTTTGTGCTTTAAAAGTAAAATTTGATCTTTATGAATAATAAGAGACTAAAAAATTCATATTAAACCCAAAGTTAGCTGATATCTCAAATAAGTTTTCTCCAATCGTAATTATTCACTCTTCTAACCACATGATCCAAAAGATATATTTTGTCACAAATGATCTATTCACACAACACATATAAGCCCAAGATCTCCCTCATTCCTTTTCGATGTGGGATTGGGTGAGGAGGATGGGTCTTAGAATATCTCATATAGATTGTGGTTGAAGGTGTGAGGACCTGCTCCCTGAAGGAACCACCACTCATATCTCAAGATATTGTCTAGGGAGGAGTTTGTTGCCTCTCTAGCCCAAAGCTCAACGAGTCATATTTTATCTCTGGCTACGGTTATTAGGATTCAGACTGTCACCTACTATTTTCTATTCCTCCTCTTATTACATAGTGATTTGATGATTCTATATTATCTAATAATGTATTACTTGTAAAAAATACTTTCTATTATTATGTATTATTTAATAATCAATTATTTTTTTACTCACCGGAAGATCTCAATTTTGAGAAGTTTTTATTGTAGTTTTGATATGGTCTTGGTTGACCAACGGTTGGGTAACACAGTAGTGACGTACGGAATTCAAAGATATAAACATTACAATCGAATCTTGTTAAATTTTAATGGAACCTCTTTAACTTTTTATGATTGTATACTCCTACTGCCGTAATTGTGGGCGTATACTTATTCACAACAACAATCTCATTTATTTATGATATCTAAAAACTAAGTTTATAAAATCATTTACATTCCATTTTATTTTATAAAATCGAATCTAACGCGAATTGGCTTGAACTTGTGAGTTCACACACAAACATTCATGTTTAGAAAAAAAATTTCCTGGGTATTCGCGCACGAAGGGAAGGGAAGATTCCGAGAGAAAAAGCTTCTTTAATTGTGACAGATTCCTCAGTTCTAGAATCTGACAAGTTTCCAAGAAGAGGGGTTGTGATTTATTGTTGTCAGTACACATCTTGCTTCTCCATGTCTTTTCCTCTTTGGCCACTAATCTATCAAACTTTAACAGCCTTCCCCTTTTTGGCGACACTTCTTTTCTGTTGGTACCTCAATGCATGTGACATGTACTTTTAGGTTTCATCTTATCTCATTGAGTTCCCTCCCCACCATATTCAGATACACACAGGTGTTTTCAGTCAATTGTTTATGAAATATCTTTAATTGTCCTATACCATGATTAAGCCCTTAATAGACAGCAAAAGTAACTTGGGCTCTAAGCTATCAAACACAGAATGTGTAATGTTATTTATTTCACATAATTTCATTAGCTATCTAATTACTGTGCTATATATTCCTAGCTATAAAACGTATGGACTGGTGCTCCACATAACTGCACCCTCTTGATTATTGGCCTTTAACGTTTTCATCTTTAAAAATTCCTCTTGAAAGCAGTAGACATAGAATCAGAATTATTGCAGACAGGAAGCCAACAAAAGCAAAAAATGGGCTGGGGTTGTTTTGATCGACTCTTCTGAATGGTAGTCTCCCCGCAGCAATTCAAGGAACACAAGCGCATCACAGAATCTTTTGAGACATATCACACAGCATCTACATAACTAGCTAGAGAGGTTGATCACTTTTTGGTTTCCATTCTCAGTCAGAATGCGGAGATGTCAGTTGTTTAATCATGTGTCGGGTCACACAGTCAAAAAAAAATAATACTCAAGGGTTGAGACACAAGATGCTTCGTTAATGGACTCATGTCATGCATATTAATACTACTTGTCTAACCATTCTGGATCGCAAGAGAGCTGCAAGACATTCCATTCCATGCATGTGCTATAATAGGCAGATCTTTATGAGCTTTAGTTTGGGAAACGATTCCACTCACAGCTTCATGTGGTAAATCTTACTTGAGAATAGGATCCAGTAAAACATGTCACTGTTGAGCTATTCCAAACTAAAGGTATTGCAGGAGGGCCTCTCTCGTTGGGCCTTGTTGTATAGCTGTCAGGAATGGTGATCATCCAAATTAGTCCAAGTGAGCATTTCCTTTTAGCAGGATTCCTCGGGAGGACTACCTTGCTTTTGGTGGCTGAACCATGTGCTCATCACTGTAACCCTTTCCACCACACATTCTAACTTGTAATTCACCTGAATTCATTGGATTCCCTTTTTCTTTTCTTGTTTTTGTTTCATGATCTCTAGCTACCTACTTGATAGTGCAATATTTTCTTTCGACAAAATACTAAAAGCGATAAGAATCTTTACCTAAATTTGTGATATTTTTCCTATGGAAACAATAATTGCTTTACTAGTAAGCTTTATTCATACAGAACCAAAATCTCAGATTCTTTTTACACTTTTGATGGGGGAAAAATCTCATTCAATTCAATAGGAGTATTGATGTTATTTTGTAAAGAAATAATGAATCAAAGATGATTTTTTTTAACTAACTGAGTAATTATTTATTAATAGTGTGAAAAATTATAAATCTGACCTTTCAAACTATCTTTTTTTTTATTAAAAAAATATAAAAAAAGAGATATGTTTAACCATATATACAAACGGAGTTACTATATTCATACAATTTTTAGTTCTGTTTTATTTTGTTCTTATTTGAAAACCAACTTCGCTTTATGAAATATTCCTTACGAATTTAAATAACATTTACTCTGTTTGGTTTCATAAAATTGGTGTAATTGGCTTCTAATTCCACCTATTTTAATAATTAATTTTATTTTAAAAATATATATTATAAATAATAATAATAATATATAATAAATATTTTCAAATAAAATATTGATAATTAAAATATTATTTATTTAAAATTTTTTATATCAATGCTAACAAGTCTGATTTTGATAATTCCCTAACCAAACTGAATATTCACATACTTGTCTCTTGTCTCTTAACAAGACTCATGACCAACGATCTTCACTTAAATGATATTTTATCTAATTTGAATTAAGACAAAATTGTCATCAAAAAAAAAGGAAAAGAAGAAACAAGATCCATAATATAGGATCTTCCTCGTCGTGTTACGGCCCATAATGCTGGGAATGAATAACTAGGCCCAGCAAGGAGAAAGACTAATCCTAACACTTAATGTTGATGGAAAAAGTTAATACGAGCAAAGATTAGCAGGAGAGCAGCTATTACAGCTAGGCTAGGTGATGTTATGTTTAAACCATATAAATCAAAAGAAAACTGTTAATTTCGGGTATTTTGGTAAAATATGAACAAACTGAAATATATTATGGATTTTAGAATTTTAGAATTTTGATTTTTAATATAAAAAAATTTGGTTCAGTTTAGTTTTATAAAATTTAAATTATTAAATTCCAAACTAGAACATATTTTGGATTATCCGATATTCAAATACTTAGTCTAACACTAATATAATGAAGAAATTGATGAATTCAATCAAACATTCTCTTCTTTTATCTTCTTCTTCACGTAAGTTTTTCCGCACATAGAATAACAAATTTTATATAACTTTCATGGTCCATCAATTCATAATTTTTATGGTGGGAGATAACAAACACATTTGTATAACTTGTATGGGCCCATCAATCCTATTTTTAATGGAATTAGATATTATTATAAGACAATAAAGGATTTTTTAAAGTTAAATAAATAAATAAATATATATATATATAATATAAATAATAATTATAAATTATTTTTTATATCATAAACACAATTAAAAGTAAAAATAGATGAATCAACTTTCTCCAACACTATAAGATGTGTCTGGCCTTGTGCATGTGAGGTAACGAAGACTTCCCACAAGACTGTAATATTTTGTAGCTTCAACTCGATCTCCACTATCAAACTTTGAGAGTTTTGCACCTAATTCCACTGGTATTGATACTGGATTGCAATCTGCCATGTTATTCCTCTTCAAGATATCTTTTGAATATGCCTCTTGTGATACAAAAATTCTTTCTTTTTCTTGTCTAACTTCCAGACCAAGAAAGTACTTCATCAAGCCCAAGTCTGTCATGTCAAATTCTCTCTTTATGTCTTCCTTGAATTCTTAAATCATCTCATCATTATTTTCCATAAAAATAAGATCATCAACATAAAGAGCAACAAACATCAGGTTACCTTGTTTCTTCTTCACATACAATGCATGCTCATATGGACATTGAATGAGCCCATTTTTCTTGAAATATATATCGATACTAGTATTCCAGGCTCAAGGTGCTTGCTTTAATTCGCAAAGCGCCTCTTTAATTTCAACACCTTTTGTTCCTTTCTTAATATTGTGTAGCCTGGTGGCTGTTCAAGATACACTGCTTCTTCTAGCATCCTATTCAAAAAGACAGATTTAACATCCATCTAGTATATAGGTCATTCAAATTGTGCTGCTTGAGAAATGAAAAGTCGAATGGTCTCCATTCTTGCTACTAGAGCAAAAACTTCATCATAGTCAGTCCCTGCTTGTTGTATGTAACCTTTTGCAACAAGTCTTGCTTTGTATCATTCAATTTTTCCTTGTGCATTCATCTTTTTATTGAATACCCACTTTACTCCAATGGCCTGACTTCCTTTTGGTAAATCTATGAGCTCCCATGTCTTGTTTTTTTCGATTGACTTGATCTCCTCATCTATCGCTGCCTGCCACTTCTTATCTTTTATTGCTTCTTCAAAGCTTATACTCTCAGCATCTACTAAAAGACATACAAGATGTAATTCTATTGTGAAATCATACAAATCCTACAAACTTTGCATTCGTGGCTGAACTGGTTTTTCCTCATCATCAGTTGTTTGAGAACTTCCTGCAACTTGAGTGTATTTTGGCATTAAAGAACTAGATAGTTGAATACTTGTCAATTCTCCATTTTCTTTTGTTATTTCTGAAAAAAATTTCCAGTCCCACTCACTTTCTTCATTCATCTGAACATCTCGGCTCACTATTATCTTCTTGTTTACTGGGTCAAACAATTTGAATCCTTTAGTTTTCTCGTTATAGCCTATGAACACAAGCTTCTTGCTCTTGTCTTCTAGCTTTGTGCGTCGCTGATCTGGTACATTTGCATAGGCCACACTATCAAATATTTTAAAAATTGAGACTGTTGGCTTCTGACCACTCCACGCTTCTTGTGGAGTCTTATCTTCTAACTTTGTATGTGGACATTTGTTTTGTACATAAACTGCACATTGGACAGCTTCAGCCCAAAATTCTTTTGACATCTTCTTACTTTTCAGCATTGATTGAACCATGTTGAAAAAGGTCATATTCTTTCTCCCAGCCACACCATTTTGCTATGGAGAATAAGGTGCAGTTAAGAGCCTTCTTATCCCATGCTCCTCACAATAACTCGCAAAATTTGATGAGTTGTATTCATCACCTCTGTTAGATTGTAGAGCTCTAATAAACTTGCCAGTTGTCTTCCCTACCATGATCTTGAACTTTTTAAATGTCTCAAATGCTTTTAAGTTTTCCTTCAAAAAATAAACCCAAGTTTTTCCAGAATAGTCATCGATAAAGATAATAAAGTACTTCTTAACGCTGAATGATTCAGAGCCCACAAATGTCAGTATGAATAACTTCAACAAGACCATTTGCCTGATATTCTACTTTCTTTTGAAAATAGTTCCTCGCATGCTTTCCGAGAATGCATTCTTCACAAAACTTCTCACTGTATTCTAGATCTGGTAGTCCATGCATCATCTTCTTTTTAGATAATTTTTATAAGCCACCATGGTACAAATGACCAAATCGTAAATGCCACAAAGATGCCTTATCTTCTATATTAACTTGCATAAATCTTTCTTGTACATAGCTGAGGTTGATCTTGTACATTCGGTCTTTTCCATCTGGACTCTTTCAACAAGACAACCATTCTTGTCTTTTAATTGAAGCTCTCGATCTTTTATCAAAAATGAGTATCCCTTCTCTATGAATTGCCGTATGCTCAAAATATTATTTTTGAGATCAGGTACATAATAGACATTTTGAATTAAGCCTTTCAAGCCACTCTTTTGTTAGTAAGAAATTGTACCTCGACCCTTCACTTGGATTTTAGACTCATCTTCAAATGACATGTGCCCATCTTCAACGATTTGAATTTCTGTGAATAAATATTGATGCCCACACATATGATTGCTTGCACCAGTGTTGAGACACCATATTGCCTCATTGTTGATATTCTCAATGTCATGAGCCATTAAAAGAAGCCCATCATTCGACTCTTCTTCTGTGACCAAGTTAACATTCTCTTCAACTTTCTTTTCAACATAGCACTCTTTAGCATAATGCCCATGCTTTCCACAGTTGTAATATTTTTCAAAGTTACAGTCTTTTGCACAGTGACAAGGCTTGCCACATTTATAACACTCAGTATTTGAGTAGTTTCTTCGAACAACTCTACCACGAACTCAGCCTCTTCCTCTCCAATTTTGTTGGCTTGACTGCCTATATCCTCCATGATAATCACCTTGACCACGACCTCTACCATGATCATTTCCATGGCCTCTTCTACCACAACCTCTTCCTTGAGAGTTTTGAGAATAGAATGCCTTTCCATCTATTATTGTTTCCTATGATTGCAGAGCTTCTTCTAGAGTATCCGCCACCTTCTTCATCCTACGTTGGTCATGTGCTTCGAGAGAACCAACAAGCTCATCAACTCTTAATGACCCAAGATCCTTTGACTCCTCTATTGCACGCACAACATTCTCGAAGGATCGTAATATTTTTTCAACAACTCGTGATTCATTTAAATTCTCACCATTTCGTTTCAGCTGATTCATCATGGTTTACACACGTGTGATGAAATCAAATACCCATTCTGCTTCCTTCATCTTCATTCCTTCAAGCTCACCTCGAACAATTTGGAGGCGCACTTGCTTAATGCGTTCAGCTCATTTAAACACTTTCTCTCGAGTGTCCCACACTTCTTTTGAAGTTGTCAAATTGGCAATCTTCTCAAAAGCTTGATATCTACTGTTTGGAATAACAAGTAAATAACAGTTTTATCCTTTACTTGTGCTTCTCTCATCACTTTAAGTTGGTTTAATGGTATGTCGAAAGTATCTGTTGGTTCGATAAAACCAATCTGAACTATCTCCCATGCATCTTGCGCACCTAGTAGTGCTCGCATTTGAACTCCCAGAATTTTCCATTGGACTCCGCTACCAATTTGTTAAGATAAAAAAGAATTCTCTATGAAGATGAAAGCAGACACATTTGTTTCTTGAACAAAGAAGCTCACAAAAACTCTCCTCAATTGGTTTATTTTTTCAAAAATCATGTTTACATCAAAACAACATACCCTTATTTAAAGAAAAATATAATCTCTTAAACCGCATATCTAGCTTGATATGATCACCAATAGCTGAACACTACCCATTTATGACTAAATACAGCTACCTCTCTTCAACTCTACCGAATAATACTTAACTAATTCAAGTAATGCTCCAAGGGCTCACGGTAGCTTATTCAGTGGTAGTCAAGATTTTGGGTAGATCCATTGGGCATTCGCTTATGTGCACTAAATTGAAGGTATTGTGGAGACTTTTTTATGAACCAAAAGACATTGACATGGAGAATGGCATTTTTTAGTCAAGTTTTCAAGTGAGGAGGACATGAATAAAGTATTGTTAATTAGGGGCCCTTGGATTGTGTTAGGTCATTATCTGACCGTTCACTGGTTTTGGGACTTTAGAGATAGCTCTGCATCAGATTCCTATGTCGTTGCCTGGCTGCGTTTGCCAGACTTGCCCTTTGAGTACTACCATGTAAAGATCATGACAAAGATTGGTAATCTTGTTGATAGAATAGTGAAGAATGATTCGAATACTCTTGAAGTCCAGCGAGGGAGATTTGCAAGGATAGCTGTGGAAATTAATCTTTCCAAACCTCTCCTTCCAAGGATCAGAGTTGATTGTGAATGGATGCGGATCGAATATGAGAATTTTCTATTGATCTGTTTTCATTATGGTAAGATAGGGTTTAACCAGTCAATGTGTGCCTTTATTGCTCATAATGAACATGAGAGTTTGAGCAGCAAACACCCAATGGAAAACTTAAAAAGGGTTAAAAAGGAATCCAGCTATAGCTCAGGGAGAAGGTCTCGAGTGTGACACAGTGGCAGACGGCTATGGACTGTGGTTGGATGCTCCTAGACGGTCTCGCCAGGGTTCTAGAAAAGTGAAGTCTCAAGTTTCGGGATCATCCAAGGTTAGCTCAAATCTGGTAGGTGCATCAGGTTCCAGATTTGCAGCCTTAGCTGGAGCTGATGATGTGCAAAATTTCCACGAAGAAACAAGGAAGGAAACTAATGCCTCAAGAGTTTTGATTCCCAGTAATTAGTGCAATCTACAAGGTGGTGATAAATTTTCCAAGGGCAAATCAGTTCAAGATACGAGAGTGGGCCCAGAAGTGGAGATCTTACCTAGTGAGGAACATCTACAGGTTTCAAGTTCACTACGTCATCTATGCCAGGCCCATCAACTGTGGCAGCTAGAGCAAGCAGGAACCAACTGGTTTGGGTTGCGAATAGACCCAGCCCACCAAACAAAAAATCTAAAGAACGTCCATCAGCATTGAAAGTTCGCAGCCCGAATTTATCGCAGCAGCACTCCACTGATCTTGTGGCAAGCTCGCCTGGTAAACGTTCCAGAGTAGAAGAGGCGGTACCGTCACTTGAGACGAATGTGTTATCAGGTAACAAGGAAAATAAGCCCCCTGATGAAGTGGATAGCGGTCAACTTGTTTTACTATCTAGGTCCTGCGCTCCAGATTTGGAGATGGTTTCAGGAGAAGCAGAGATGGGACTGTAGGTATCCTAGTTACTACCTCCTTTCATCACCATCATTATGTCTATTCTAGCCTGGAAATATCGTGGGGCAGCAAGTTCGTCTTTCCTCACAGTTATGAAGGATCTTATCAGAAGATATAAACCGAAAATCAGTATCATTGTTGAACCTAGAATTAGTGGGAAAAATGTTGTGCGAGTCTTGGAGAGGCTAAACTTGGGTAGTTGGATTTGTGTGGAAGTTAGGGGTTTCTTGGAAGGTATTTAGTTTTTATGGCATGTGGTGAGTTGTCGTAAGCTCACCAAAATAATCTTCCTCTTTTGATTAGGTAGCTAGCGGTAAGGAAGATCGAATCCTCAGGGAGATGGGTTATAAGAGTTGGAAGTCTTTGAATCGGTCGTGGTCACGGTATGCCCACGGTCGATGAGATCGAAGGGTTATAGAATCTCAGTGATGAATAGAGGTTGTGTAACAAATGTAATGATTCGAAGGTGAGAAATAAAGATATAATTCAGATGCTTGTGATGTTCCTTGATTCAATTTATACCGAGACCGCCCCGTGATCACGGGTCTTCTAAGGATGTACTCACGTCTTTTCTGCTGGATTCCAGTTAGTAGGTTGCTCAGTACGACTGAGCACTCCAGAGGGAAGGAACGTCCTTCGCCCTTTCGTGTCCAACTTTCCAGAAAACCTCACCCTCAGTTTAGCAATGTAGTTAATCTGAGTATGCCCTCTCGTCACTCGTGTTTCACTCACCGCCCACGATTACAGTGATTGGTTTCTAATTTGTTATGGAGTTGATCAAGCACCATGACATCAATATGCACTAGAATGGCGAGAAATAACAAAAGAAACTGAGTAATATATTGAACGGGACCTCACAAGGGTTTGGTCCGGTAAATAAACTAAATCAAGGAAGAAAGGAAGTCTAGCCTTCCATGAGTTTTCGTAGCAAAAATATGTAAAGATGTAATCCTCAAACCAAAGTTTCCCCCCCCCTCCCCCCCCTTTCGGTCACAGGCGGCCATGGTTATATATCACCAATCAAGATCTCGCAGGATCCGAATCAAATTAATACTATATCCACTAAGATCTTCCGAGATTCCAGGCAGATTTTCGGACCGTGATCACGGTCAGGCCTCCGATCTTCCAGGCCAACAGCTGCCGAATCGTCGCCTTTGACTTGTCATCAGAAAATTCCGGCTTTAAATCGTCAGAATAACCTGTGAAACCCTGCTTTCACAGAAATCTTGTAAGATATCATTTAATAACCCTATATACGTGTAGGTATGGAAACAAATGGTGTTAGATGGCCGGTTTTTACGCAATGCAGAACCGCATTTTATCAAACCATCAAATATCCTCATACTTAAGTCATGCTTGTCCCTAAGCATGCATTCTAAGCCAAAGGAACTTGATCATTCACCGCAAGTAGCCTATCAAAGATGTATTAATCAGAACAGAAATGCTTCAGAACAAGTACATGCAAGATTTAAAACACACACAACCATGCACTTGATCAAACCACACAGGAAATTTAGGACTATCAAGGACCACTCTTCATTCATACCAGGTCCGAAATACCATAAGCTTGCCAAGCTTTCCAAACTCCCCTGCTTGCCTAAGTAAGTCTAGAGATCAGTGGGTCTTTGTTCAGGGACTGAACCGTGGCCTCGGACAGGGGTATGATGGAAAAGCTATTTGGTTGAGAGGGCGCCAACCATCCACCAGCCGTTTTGTATTGTTTATCTTCTTCCCTGGCCTGTTTCTTTTGACTGAGCATCTCCCGTGAGTTCCTTGCAATCCTCTATTTCTTTTCTTCTTTTTTTTTTCTTTTTCGGGCCTGTTGCTCCTTCTCTTTGATTCTTCAGACGCCCGGGGTAATGTCATGTCCCCTGTTTGCTTCCGCTTTCTTGTACACATGATAATGGAAGGGCGTGCTTGTCAACCGTGGTCACGGGGCGGTCTTGGTGTATTTCACTGGCATAGGTCAGGATTTTTTTCGTTTGCTGGTTGGTGAGTGGTTGGCCCCCAGGTTTTCTAGGAGTAGGAAAGAGCTGTCTTTTGGGTAGCAACAAAAATTAGGCTCAGGCTCAAAGATGGCTCCTAACGGTATTGTTCAAGGGTCGGCTTCAACAAACAAAAGTCTATGTATGCAAGGGTGTACATCTAGGTGCCCACATCACGTCCCTAGACATGCCTAGGATGTAGGTTTGTGAGGCAATTTTGGTAAGTTCTAGATTAATTTCCTGAGTATGAACCACTCAAAAATAAAAATTCGATCCCAAGGTCTCGCATGTTTAGCTATGTGGTCTTATTTCAAGCTATCATAGTGAATGTGCCTAAGTCAAGCAGTGACCTCGGTAAGAAGTAATTCATTTTCTGAGCCTACACTTTGTAGTTGTCAATTGGTGACAGTTCGAGTTCCTACGGCATTGAACACATGAAGAGGTACATGGCAGAAAATAGCAAGAGGGCAATTATCAAGTATGACAAATGCAAAAATTTGAAGGACCACAACATGAATCAATAAGCTCACAGGAACAAAGATAAGCAAAACACGTAATGAAAACAAGCAATTGGCAAAAATTAAAAATAAGTGTAATGGTGGGGTACCCATATCCTCATACTTAAGTCATGCTTGCCCCTAAGCATGCATAAGATAAGCAGAAGGAATGGAGGTACTACTGAAATGGAACCTGGTTGGGGTTGGCTAGACCCTTAGGCAAGGCCGTCGTCCTCGCTGTCGGCAAAGTCATCAGCTGAGTCATCCGTGGGTAGCCCGAGGGCATGAATGATACTGGTGTGGAGTCCCAACATCTGCGTGGTCAGCACCTTTAACCTCTTGTCCACGGATCGCATCCACGCCAGAAGGTCCGGGTGGATGAGGATGGTGGTAGGTCGGAAGTGGATGGGGCTGAGGGCTGTTTGGTTCGTGGACCTCTGCCCACCGTGGGCTTCCCGGGGGTACGGAATTGGTATCTTCAGGAGGTCAGGATACGCCTCCTCCAAGGTCGCCATGTCTGCTGCCTCCTGGTCCGAGCTGTCTGGCGTGGAAATCACAGGAGTGCCTGGCTCGTCTCCCGCCGGGCTAAGTGGAGGGGTGATGAGGATGGGGTTCGTTGTGGTGCTACCCTCATCGGTAGGGTGTCCTCCACTGCCACGAGGTATCGTACTGTCAGGTTGAGTCGGGTGTAGCTGGGGTCGTTTTGAAATCGGGCAGTTGTTTGGGTTTTGGTTTGTGGTTTCCGTCACTGGGTTTTAAATGGACAGGTGTTGCAGCGGCTGTGCCTTCCCCTCGTGACCGTTCCTAGTCTTTATATATGCGCCTGGTTCCGAAATCAGCAATGTGGCACCTGAATAACTACAAAAACAACAAGCGAAATTAAAACAAAAACTGTTGGGTTGCCTCCCAGAAGCGCCTTTGTTTAGTGTCGTTTGGCCCGACTTATTGCTGATACTTTCGTATCACTGGTACTCTGGAACCGCAAGATCTTGTCTTGCGCCTTCAGCTGGTAGTTCATAGAAAGGTTTAAGCCTATGAGCATTGACTTTGAAAACCTTTCCGGTGTCCTGGCTCACAATTTCAACAGCACCGTGGAGGTAGACTGTGGTCACGGTGAAGGGTCCTTTCCACTTTGAGTGCAATTTTTCTGCAAAAATTTTGAATTTTGAATGGTATAGCAATACCTGTTGTCCTTCAACAAAGTGCTTGCTTCAGATTTTCTTGTCATAGAAGTGTTTGATCTTCTCTTTGTATATCTTCGAACTGTCGTAGGCGTTAAATCTCAGCTCCTCAAGCTCTCCTAACTGCAACAGCCTTTCTTCCCCAGCTCGTGAGAACTCCTGGTTGCACTGTCGGATAGCCCAGTAAGCTCTATGTTCGATCTCTACTGGAAGGTGACAGGCTTTCCCAAAAATGAGGCGAAAGGGGGTAGTTCCAATTGGAGTTTTGTATGCAGTCCGGTATGCCCAAAGTGCATCATCAAGCCTGAGAAATGGTGTTAGATATCATTTAATAACCCTATATACGTGTAGGTATGGAAACAAATGGTGTTAGATGGCCGGTTTTTACGCAATGCAGAACCGCATTTTATCAAACCATCAGCATGATTCTTATACTTCCATCAATATTCTGGAATCAAATGACCAGTTCTTCCATTTTTTAACTGGAGCATGGCAGAGTCACTAGGTGTATGCACAACAGTTTATGAAAGTTCTATCCCAAGCAGATGAGATGATTTTTGGAATGTTCTGAGGAGGTTAAAAGCCTCTATGACAAAACCATGGGTCTTACTAGTAGATTTTAATGCTATTCTTAGTCAGAGGAGAAGAGAGGAGGGTATAGACTGACTATTAGGGGACTTTGAAAATATTTTACTTCAAGAAGAGTTGTTATGGTTTCAAAAATCTTTCTTCCATAATTCCACTTGTCAGATGACATGGAATAAAATTATCACTCTACAAGACAGTCAAGGAGGTGGGTTTGGGAGGATGGGGAGTTAAGAGATTTAGTGTTAGCAGTGCAAGACGACAGGAAGGGGACGTGGATACATCCTTTAAAGTTGGACAAAAAGAAGGTGACGTGCCTATCATCGTGTACAGCCGCAGGAAGAAGACAACGCAAAATGTTGCAGGGAAGAATTAGTTACTGGCAGGGGAAGATTGTGGAGAGGAGGGAATCATATATATAGGAGTAACCAGGCAAATAGGGAGCACTTTATGATTGCATTGTTATTAATTTCGGCTTCAGCTTGGGCACCAGACCTTTGGAGGTTCTGAGTGAATTTTCTCTTGTTCCTATTACAGATAAATAAAGTTGTCTAATTACAGTTCTTATCAATCTCTTTCGCCCTGTTCCATTGCTCTATCATTGGTGCGGTGAACGTGTTCTTCCCTGTTAATGCCACACACGCGCATGGAGTCTAGAGTGGAGCAGATAGCGAGGAACTTGGGTCTCTTGAATCAGAAGTTATCTTCCGTCACCGCTGATGTCGGGGATACCAGGCAGCAACTGGACTAGATCAAATCGTTACTCCAGGCCGTTCTTCGCGGGAAGGCCTCGGCTGAGGGACCTTCTTCCTTTCTCTCGCACTATCACGGGTGATGATCTACACCTATCCTCTAAACGGATAGATCTCCCTACTTTCACGGGTAATGATCCTCTTAGTTGGGTTCGGCGGGCCGAACAATACTTTCTGGTGCAACAGACTCTGGAAAACCTTAAAGTCACCATGGCTTTGGTTTCCATGGAGGGGCATGCACTCCACTGGATGACGTGGCTACAGGATCGAAAGCCAGATTTGACATGGGGGGATGTCAAGCACGAGTTACTCAAACACTTTACCGGCGCCTTGGCCACAAATCCGTATGAGTTGATTGCCGCAGTTCGGCCACAAATCCTATCTGTAACCAGCTATCGACGGAGTCCGATCCTGGCCAACAATCTTCTCCAGTGGACGCCCACATGTTCCACCTGGAACTGCCATATTTCACCATGAGCGAATTGGGACACTATCAGACGATGCGTTTTCGAGGTAGCATTAGCGGCTTGCCAATGGTGATCATGATTGATAGTGGCTCTAGCCATTGTTTTATTTCCAGAGGCGTTGCTTCCCGCAGTGGCTTACGGACGGTAGACACTAACCCCATCACAGTTCGGCTCGGCGATGGCTCACGTCAGGTAATCACAGCTATTTTCCCTCAAGTTGATATTTCATTACACAGATTCTCTATTGCGGTGGACTGTTATCTATTTCCTTTGGGTGGAGTCGACGTCATTTTGGGTGTATCGTGGCTACGGTCGCTGGGTACTATCATGGCGAATTGGTGCACCATGACCATGGAGTTTCAGCTGGCAGGACATCGGGTATGTTTGGTGGGGGACCCTTCCCTGTATAGCAAACCCATGCCTCGGCGGTCTGTTCCGCAGTTGTCCGACATCCAATTCGGGTTGCTATTTTGGCAGCTAACCCAGGACGCGCTGAATTACTCTGCCTTGTCAGCACCGCAACAAGCTGATCTCGATGAATTACTGGCACGATATGCAGCGGTTTTTGGTGAGCCCTCTGGTTTGCCTCCAGTGCGGCAAACGGTTCATTGTATTCCATTGCAGGCGGGAGTCGGTGCCGTGAATGTGCGCGCCTACCGTTATAGTCACCATCAGAAGGGTGAATTGGAAAGACAGGTTGCTGATATGTTGGCCACTAGGGTAATTCAACCAAGTTCCAGCCCCTTCTCCAGCCCGGTTCTCTTAGTTCGTAAGAAGGATGGCAGTTGGAGGTTCTGTGTGGACTATCGAGCCCTGAATCGGGTCACAATTCCCAATAAATATCCAATACCGGTCATCCAAGAATTGTTGGATGAGCTGAAGGGTGCTCAGTTCTTCTCAAAGATTGATCTTCGTTCCGGCTATCATCAGATCCGCGTGCGCGAAGAGGATATTCCCAAGACGGGTTTCCGCACTCATTCGGGGCATTACGAGTTCAGAGTAATGCCTTTCGGCCTTACTAACGCACCAGAAACCTTTCAGGCTGTCATGAACGATCTGTTTCGGCCCCTGCTTTGTCGCTCGGTTCTGGTATTTTTCGACGATATCCTTGTCTATAGTAAGTATTGGCCTGATCACTTGATTCATTTGCAGCAAGTGTTGCACATCATTGCCGACAACAGCTTCTTTGTGAATAGGAGGAACTGCATGTTTGGCCAGACCTCCGTGGAGTACTTGGGCCATATTGTCTCGGCTGCTGGGGTGGCCATGGATCCAACGAAAGTGGCAAGTGTATTGCAATGGCCAACGCCAACGTCCATTAAATCAGTCCGAGGTTTCCTAGGATTGACTGGTTACTACAGACGGTTCATACGACATTATGGCCAGTTGGCTCGCCCCCCTCACATCACTCTTAAAAAAAGAGTGCAGCTCTACATTCAGTTGGACTATCGAAGCTCAATCAGCTTTTGATCAATTGCGGCATGCGGTCACTTCAGTTCCTGTCTTGGCAATGCCAGATTTCTCAGTTCCTTTTGTGGTGGAGTGTGATGTTTCTGGATCAGGTGTGGGGGCTGTTTTGATGCAACACGATCAACCAATTGCGTATTTCAGCAGGGCGTTGTCTGCTCGCGATCTGGCGAAACCAGCTTATGAGAAGGAGCTCATTGCATTGGTGCTAGCTGTGCGCCATTGGCGTCCATACCTGCTGGGCAGAGCGTTCATAATTCGTACTGACCAGTGCAGTCTCAAGCACTTGTGGCAACAGCATATCACCACTCCAGCCCAGCAGCATTGGGTATCAAAACTGTTAGGGTATGAATTCACCATAGAATACAAGCCTGTCCGGTTGAATAGGGCTGCTGACTCCTTATCCCGACAGTTCGAAGATGTCTCTTTCTCTGCCCTATCAGTTCCCTACTGGTTGCAATGGGCCAAGCTACATCAGGATGCTGCCACTGACAAAGAGTATCAAACCTTGTTCCAACAGTTGGCGAAGTCTACAACACCGTCCACGAACTATCAGCTGCATAATGGCATGATATTTTATAAGGGTCGACTGTATATTCCCGCAACCTCTTCTTGGCGCCAGCATCTGATCGACGAATTTCATTCCACACCTACAAGCGGCCATTCGGGAGCCTTCCGCACGTACAAACGGCTGGCTGCTAATGTGTACTGGCCAGGTTTGCTGAAGGCCGTGCAGACTTTCATCGCCAATTGTGACACGTGTCAGCGGAACAAAACGGAAACACTGTCCCCTGCTGGGTTATTGCAACCATTGCCGATTCCTACAGTGGTGTGGTCTGACATAGCTATGGACTTTATCACCGGCCTACCCCTCTCAAATGGTTTCGACTGCATCCTGGTCGTGGTTGATAGACTGAGCAAGTATGCCCACTTCATGGGCCTGCGCCATCCATTTTCAGCCAAGACAGTGTCAGACGTATTTTCCAGGGAAGTGGTTCGCTTACATGGAATTCCCACGTCGATAGTTAGCGATAGAGACCCGATGTTTCTCAGCTGCTTTTGGCAGGAATTATTTCAGTCTTGGGGCACTAAGTTGAGAATGAGTACATCCTACCACCCGGAGACGGATGGCCAGACAAAGGTGTTGAATCGTTGCCTTGAAACATATCTACGCTGTTTTACTTCGGATCAGCCTCGACAGTGGGGAAAGTGGCTGCATTGGGCAGAATTTTGGTACAACACCAATTTTCATGGTGCTACCAAATTCACCCCCTTTGAAGCAGTATACGGCAGGCCTCCACCTTCGTTGCAGCATTTCCTGCCAGGAGAATTCAAGGTTGCTGCTGTGGCCGCAGAACATACCGATCGCGACGCGATCTTACGCCAGCTGCACTACAACCTATCTCGGGCTCAACAAAAGATGGTGGCTTCGGCAAATAAACATCGACGACCTGTCACTTTTGCAGTTGGCGATAGCGTATACCTGAAGCTTCGTCCACATCGTCAGACATCGTTGAAACAGCACGTGATTCAGAAGTTGGCTCCCAGGTTCTACGGACCCTTCAAGGTCGTCCAGCAGGTTGGATCGGTAGCTTATCGTTTACAGCTCCCCCTAGACTCTCGAGTGCATCCTGTTTTTCATGTGTCATTGTTGAAAAAGGCTCTCGGATCCCCAGGGGCAGGCACTGAACTTCCGCCGGAATGGGACTCTATGGCACCAGTTTTTATCCCTGAAACAATCCTCACTTCCAAGAGTTTAGGGGCTTCCAGTATTCCCTGCCATCAGTTGTTGGTTAAATGGCTGGATCAGAGCGAAAACGACACGACATGGATCTCGTGTGCGGATTTTCTTTGTCAATTTCCTTACTCGAACCTTGTGGACAAGGTTTGTTTTAACAGAGGCGGAATTGTTAGCAATGCAAGACGACAGGAAGGGGACGTGGATACATCCTTTAAAGTTGGACAAAAAGAAGGTGACGTGCCTATCATCGTGTACAGTCGCAGGAAGAAGACAACGCAGAATGTTGCAGGGAAGAATTAGTTACTGGCAGGGGAAGATTGTGGAGAGGAGGGAATCATATATATAGGAGTAACCAGGCAAATAGGGAGCACTTTACGATTGCATTGTTATTAATTTCGGCTTCAGCTTGGGCACCAGACCTTTGGAGGTTCTGAGTGAATTTTCTCTTGTTCCTATTACAGATAAATAAAGTTGTCTAATTACAGTTCTTATCAATCTCTTTCGCCCTGTTCCATTGCTCTATCATTTAGCTATTGATTTCTTTAAGAAGATGTACACAGATGAGGCTTCTCCATACCCAATGGAGAGTATTACAAATGGCTTTCCGAATTGTGCCAGGTGTTTAGAGCGCAGACCTTTTGGTTTGTCCTCCGAACGAAGAAGTCTTTAGAGTTATAAAGAAGATGGGAAGCTTTAAGGCACCAGGTGCAGATGTTTTGCCACCTATTTTCTTCCAATCCCAATGGTCAGTTGTAGGGGAGGTTTAATGCGATCTAGTTCGATATTTTTGGTTGGATGGGTGGCTACCACCGGAGTTAAATGAGACATTATTGGTTTAGATTCCTAAGATTTCTCACCCTTTTTCTCTGGGTCAATTTAGGCCAATTAGTCTTTCTAATACTCCTTATAAATTCATTATTAAGATAATTGTTAGTTTTTCTAATACTCCTTATTAAGTCATTATTAAGATAATTGTTGATCGTCTAAAGCCTTTAGTCTTTATTGGGGGATCTTGTCGTGGATACTCAAGCTAGTTTTGTGCAGAATCGTCAAATATCAGATAATATAGTTATTATACAAAAAATTATTCATTATCCATTTGATCGAGAAAGTCAAGGTAAACTTTCATCCTAGAAAGCCAAAACACTTTCTTTTGCCGCACGCGTTACTCTACCGAAGTCATACTGCAGTCTATCCCTACATATGCAAACCATGATGCTGCCTGTTGGGGTTACGAAAGAAATAGATCAACTCATTCGCAATTTTATAATTTTGTGTGGGGGTCGTGTTCTGAAAAACGAAAATTACACTTAATAAGCTGGGAGAAGGTGTGCAACCCTAAGTGCGAGGGCAGCCTAGGTGATGATCATGAAATTAGGCTGGAGATTTCTTTCTCAGCCTGATAAATTATGGTCTCGTGTTTTATTGAAGAAGTGGCAGAAGTTTGATATAGGGGGCACCCATGACACGTCACCAAGTACAGGCCACTGTACTACATGGAGAGCTCTTCTGGGTGTGTGGGATCTAATGGCGAAAGCACTCTTATGGAGAGTGGAGAATGGACAATCCATAAGATTTTGGGAGGACATGTGGCTTGAGCAGGTAGGACCGTACTGTTATGGATGGCTCAAGAGGAAATTCCTCAAGTGTTACGTAATAAACCAGTATCCTATATTATGTCTAGCACAGGTGTTTGGAATTGGAATTTATTCCAGCAGTTTCTTCTCGGATCGATTTGTTCTGTACTAGCTCGGGTTGCTCCAAGGTGTCAATCAGAGGATAGAGACTGCCTGAGCTGGAAATTGTCTCTCAACGGCCAATTCTCTACAGCTATAGCACGTTCTTTGCTTCAGGGGGACTTAATAGCCAACGGTAGCCCCCTTTGGAGATTATTATTTATTATGGAAGTAGCAAGGCCCAGAGAGAGTCAGAGAGAGTCAGATCTTCCTTTGCTTGCTAGCACATGACCATTTGCTAACAAAAGTGCTTTGCTTTCATCGACGGATTGTTACTGACGAATTATGTCCGTGCTGCAAACTTGTACTAGAAACTAAAGGATTTGGAGGCAGCTGGTCCCTAGCAACACCTTTCGTGATTTCTGTTCCGTAAACATGGAGGACTGGCTCCTGTCTAACCTAAAGGATGAGAGCGGTCACACTTCCACCCCATGGTCGATTGTCTTTGGTACTTCACTCTGGATGATTTGGAAGTGGAGGAATGAAAGTGTTTTTAGCAAAGAAAATAAGGAAGGTGATTTTCCAGTTTATACCATATTGAAGAAAGCAGAGGAATTTTATTTATCTACTCTGAAGGGTGTAAAAGGTGAGCAAGAAAATAAATAAAATAGAGAATAAGAATTTAGAAAAAACTATGTCGTGGATTAAATCGAATATACCTCAATACAATCTAAAAATCCTTGCTTTTCAAGGTTAACATAATAACACATCTCTCAATTGCATTGCACCGGTGGAAATGCATTTGGAACTAAAAACAAAACAAGCAATATATAACCACAAAGAAATAAAAGCTAATAAATATAATTAAAAAAAATTTAATAAGTGGTTAAAAAAAAAAGATGTCAATTAGAAATAATATGACATTTTAGTTTTTATTATATCAGTTTTAATTTTTGAATGATTTGCTTGTAATATGTACATTATTGTACAGTTATTGTGTGAATAAAATCATGTCATTTTCTACAATCCCCCATAAATGACATATTTAATAAAAAAAATTTTGAGCAAAGAAAAAGTTTATCTACTTAAACAACAATATCTTTTGATTGAATTGTTGTATAGTGAAGTGAAGTAATAACTTAATCAATAAAAATAAGAATCAGTATCTTTTGAATTTTTATTGATCAGTACAAAAAAAATGTCATATAGTGATGGCTAAAATTCCGTTTGTATAGGTAGATTTACAGTCAGTGTAAGTAAAAATATCAATACTCAAGACAATATGTATCCGTCAGTATTGAACCCATAACTATAGACAATTAGTGACGGAACCAATCCTTCAAAATAAACCTATAGTGACATCAAATAATGGTCATGGGAATAGGTAAAAAATTATAATGATATATATTTACTAACCGAATAATACCTATAGTGACGGATACATTTATTGACGGGATAATACAATCACTATAAATATATATTGACGGCTGAGTTTTACTGACCAAATTAATACCTATAGTGACGGATATATTTACTGACGGAATAATACGGTCACTATAACTGAAATATAAATTTTATAGCAATCCAAATATATATTGCATCACACAAATTCATACATAATAAAAAAACCACTATAGTTATCAATTACTAAATCTATTAAAATTCAATAACCAATACATAATTGTGCACAACGACAAAAAATATTAGTACTTAAACCAATATTCTAACTAAAACTCAACAACTAAAAAATCAAACACATAATAAAGTATATTGTTGAAAGAAACAATTTCAGATATCGTATTCATCTTCATATCCATTATTTTCAGATTCTTCTTCATTTGTTGTAGCTTGAACATGATGACTTGATTGTGAATAACGACGTTCTGGTATAGAATTTTTCGGAGCCTGTAATATAATAACATAAATATCATTATTTAAGTTAAATTAAAAAAATTTAATATAAGAAATAATACCTCATTTTGAATTGATACGACCTGTTAAGAAATAAAACAAATAATTTAATTAAACATATATATCTTTATATATATATATATATATAATAATAAATAGTTGAAAACTAGCTAATCTAATCACATACCTATCTTCCGAGATGGTTTACTGCACTCACGATATCTTCCACACTTTTGTCCGACATGCCTGGTATGCTTGCTTTTAAATATAGTGCAATTCTTTTACAAAAAATTTCCAAGTCTTCTACTCTATCTTCCATAATATTTTTTGACGATGAAGGCAGTGATTTCACAAATGTCTTAATTCTACCTAAACATCGAACTCCAGCTTTCTTCTCTGGTCATTTTATTTTAGAATACACGTCTTCTTGTCATCATCCCACATTTGATGATTCAGAACCTCCATAATCAGTGATGCATTTATTTAATTTTTCTTAGACAATGAAATCTATATATAAACAATCATTATCAGTTTAAACAATTAAAATATTCTAATAAAAATTACAAACTTACAATCATTGTAGCAGCCTCTTGAGAAACAGGTTCATCATCCTTTCGAGTACAATTTTCAATATAAATTTCAGCACGTATTGGTTTCTTTCCAGTCTTAATATTCTAAAAATATAATTTAGAATTATAAATAAATATTTGAAATAAATCATAACTTTAAATAATCACATTACCTTTTCATGGATGAGCCTTGTAAAACTCTTTGTTCCAGTACAATGTGGTTCTTTCAATTTGGCTCGATTGACTTCATTTTTTACACTATTATCCTAAAATTAAAATATATAGTAAAAATATAATAAAAAATTTTAATTAATAATTTTATTCATAAACTTTTAATTAATAATTTTATTCATAAACTTTTAATTAATAATTTTATTCATAAAATTTTAATTAATAATTTTATTCATAAACTTTTAAGTAATAATTTTATTCATAACAATTGAGTCCCAATTATGACTCATAAGTGTTAGGCTTTAGTGTCTTTTATGAGTTTGTTGTGATGGTGCTTCATCTATTATAATGCAACATTAGAATTATCCAAACAAAATCAATTCAATATTAGAGTATTTCTGAAATAAAGATAGAAAACATGTTAGATATGAAATAAGAATAAAATTAGGGTGTTATTATGTTGTGACTCAATTGGGAATTGAGATGTTTGTTATTCAATTGGAGTTTGAGAAGTATGTCTTTGTTCAAGACTTTCAGTTGTAACCAAATGCTGATTATTTTGCATTAAGCTTTCATCATTTGTAACCTGAATACCTTCCACATTTATGCTACAATTCCTCATATCAGCATACTTCAATTTTTTTGATCTCCCCATTTGCAATTCCTGCTAGTTAACTGATATAAAATCTAAAAAATAACAAAGTATGTATTCACACTAAAGATATAACAAACAATATAACTTGTAATTTTATCATGTTACACGAGGATATACAATAAACAAACAAAGAAGTAATACCAAAAATAAGTTCAACAACAAAATCAAACTAAATATTCATTAAAGTATTTTAAAAAAAATATTAGTCCTCATCATCTTGTATCATGCAATTCTCCATATCTGATGTTACAATAATTTCTTTATCTTCAACATCAGTTATCACCCAGTTTTTTTAGGTTTCTTCAAGAGTATTAAGCCTCCAAGATGGATTTCCAAAGTCAAAAACATCTCTCACTTTCACATGTTTCACCACTAACCAGTCATTACGCCTAACATCCTTAATAAAAAAACCTTTTCAGCTTGCGTTGCCAAAATGTATGAATCATCTTCCAAGTTTGAACCACTTTGAGTCAAATAATTTAAGTTTACTTTTATAAATCCATAATCATCCACCCTGCAACCTCTATTTGGATCAAGTCAATCACATTTGAAAAGAATAAACTTAATCATACCAGAGTAGTTTAACTGAATAATTTCTTTCAAAATTCCATAATAATGCATTAATCCTATCATTGGTTTGTCGTCTCTTCTATTTGCATAACTTGATGCATCTGTTGTTATTGCTATACCACTATTTTGAGTTTTTAAGTGTCTTTCTCGATCGTTAATATGAAATCTATAACCTCTCACCAGATAACCAGAAAATGTTTTCACTCTATCGTTTGGACCACAAGAAAGCCAAATGAGTTTTTCAGTCGGCTTCTTCTACTAATCATTTAACCTATAATATTAACTAGCACTTGAATATTATAAATAAAACAGAAAATAAAATATCATATATCGCTTTATAGTTTCATAATATACTTAACATATTACGAAACCATTAATGAAAAGTCAAGCTATGTTGTTTCTCAATCTCAAAAGTTGAAACACGCGACGAACGATGCTGCTTTTTAAGAATATTTTTATGTTCACTGTACAGATGAAAAATCAGTAAATATTAATAATTGAATAAAAAATTATAAATTTATAAAGTAAGTATAATTAACTTACTCTCGAAATGAATTGACTTCTTCACAATTGAAGAGAATATATTGATGAGTCTACATCAGTGAGGTGTCATCTAGCTGTTTTTGGGAAACTCTTTTCCTTTTCCTTTGGTTCAACACAAGTTGTTGTGAGCGACGTCATAATGCTTTGCCCATAGGTGTTGCTTCACATTCTAATCCATCGATGTACATATTATCCCAATTATTATCATTGCGAACTTGTTTTGTCAATCTTGTTTGAACACCAGATAAATACCTAGAACAAAATGTCAGACACTCATTTGATAAATAACTTTCAACAATATATTCTTCTGGATGTGCTCTATTTCGCACATAATTTTTGGGTGTAAGTAAATATAAAATAAGCATTAGCTCTTTATAAACATCCACAAATTACATCAATAAATAACTTAAAATAATATACAATGTGAATACTGTCATACCTTTCAATCGGATACATCTATCGATAGAAAACAGGACCACCAAGCTTTGCTTCTTCAAATAAGTGAATGATAAACCATAATAGTGAAGTACGATGGCAGAAAAATCATCTCCAACTCACATAAAACAATGGCTGCTTTCTTTTGAAGTTTATCAATTTCTGATTCATCAAGTATCTTAGCACAAATACACTTGAATAGATTGCACAAGTTAAGAATAACCAATACAACCTTTTTTGGAATAGATCCTCGAATTGCAATAGCCAATAATTCTTCTATCATAATATGACAATCATATGTCTTCAAACCCAAAGTCTTTCTTTGCTTAAGTTGTATACAGCGAGAGATATTACAAGAATATTCATCAAGCATTTTAATTTCCTTTAACACTTTAAGAAAAACATCTTTCTCTTTTGTTGTCATTTGTTAACATGCCGAAGGCAACAATGAAGCTCGACTTCCTTGTCTTTCTTTTGGATGTGAATTCATTCTTATACCCAAATCTTGAAGATCACAACATGCTTTGTAGTTATCCTTAGACTTTCCATCTTGGCCAAAAATTGTTCCAAAAGTATTTTCAAATGCATTATTCTCAGTATGCATCACATCAATATTATGTCTCAAAATATTATCTTCCCAATATGGCAAACCAAAGAAGATACTTATCCTTTTTCAAAGGTTGTCGTTCATCTTAACCAATAATATAATCTTTTTCTAGAATAGCCCTTTCAGATAAGTATGTCATCCACATAAAGATAGATAATAACATATTTAAATTTATATATTTTAGAATAAGCACATGTATCATATCCATTCACAATAAAACCATTATTTATTAAAATTTTGTCAAACTTTTCATAGCATTTTTTACGTGCTTGTTTAAGACCATAAAGAGATTTCTTAAGTTTACATACCTTATTTTATTGGCCTACAATCACACATCCTTTAGGTTATTTCATATAGATTTTTTCGTCTAAATCACCATTTAAAAAGGTTGTTTTTATATCCATTTGATGAACCACAAGATTATTAATAGTTGTAATTCTTATAAGAGATATTATAGTAGCTATTTTGATTATTGGAGAATAGGTGTCAAAATAATCAATATCTTTTCTTTGACTATAACCTACAACCACTAATCTTGCTTTAAATTTATCAATAGTATCATTAAGACTTAATTTTTTCTTAAAGATCTACTTACATTTTATAGGTTTACAACCTTTAGGAAAGTCTACTAAAGTCCAAGTATTATTGGTTTTAATATAATTGATCTCACTATTAATTACTTCTTTTTAAAAACTAGCATCTACAGAGGTAACTGCTTTTTTATAAGTTTTTGGATCTTCTTCTATTAGAAAAATAGATATAAACTCATCACTAACTTTATAAGAATTTTTAATTAAAAAAATAGTGATAAAATCTGATCCAAAATTTCTTTCTATTCTACGTCTTTTACTCTTTTTTTTCTATTGCTAAGTCATCGTTATTATAAGTAATAACAAAAGAAATAGATAAAATCTCAGAAATTTTTATGTCATTCACTTTTTCAATTTTCATTAAAAAAATATGTTCAAAATATTCTGCATCTCTATACTCACAAATAAAATTATCATGCAATGTCATAAATCTATATAGAGTATTACTTTGAGGATAACCAATAAACTCACAATCCAAAGTTTTTGGTCCAACATTAATCCTTTTAAATTTTGGTATACTTAGTTTTGGTAAACACCCTCACACTTTTAAGAATTTTAGATTAGGTGCAAAGTCTTTCCACCTTTCACATGAAGTTTTATCTAATTTTTTATAAGGAATTCTATTAAGAAATAAATAAATAAAAACTGATAAATAAAATTAAAAAAATTAATGAGTAGTTATAAAAAATAAAAATTAAAAACTATTAACTAGAATTAATATGACATTTTAACTTTTATTATATCAGTTTTTAATTTTTAAATAATTTACTTTTAATATGTAAATTATTGTACAGTTATTATGTGAATAAAATTATGTTATTTTTCTATAAAGAGTTCACAGTTGATTGTTTCTAACTGTGTGAATAAATGGGTAAGGTGGATACCTCCTAGTAAGGGATGGTTAGGATTGGTGGTGTTGTGAGGAACTGTCAAGGCTTCTCGATCATGGGTTTTTCACAGTTGGTTTCCTGCAGCTCCACGTGGTAGCGATGGCGGTAGAGATGTCTTTGGCTTTGGCTCTGTCTATTGGTAGAGTTAAACTACACATAGACACTCATGGGATGTGGTTCAAGCTCTGCGGTTGAGGGAATTGAAGCCTCCTTGGAGCCCTATAGTGCCGCGATGCCACAACCTATTAGGTCGTTGCAAGGAGGTCCACATAGACCATATATTTAGATGCTCAGTCTGAAGTTTGTAATCCTTACCTAAAACTAATGATTCAATTGTTGATTTTTGATCAATTAACAATACTTAAATTAAAAGCTAATAGAAAATACACGTACTTGTATGTCAAAAGAAAAAAGTTATTATTTATATATATATAGACAAATCAGATAAATTTATATCAAATCCATACTCTATCAATATATATTATATTATTTTTTATTTTAACACAAATCCGTACCAGATACGAATCGGGCGAATACCCAACCATTTGGGTTAAATTGTTATCCTGCTTACTATTGATAGGGAAGAAAAATGGCGAACATAGATTTGCACTGACGAGAAAAAAAAAAGGACGTACTTGTTGGTAGAACGTAATCAAGCAAGAAAAATCTTTATCGCATATGGATCTTGAGAAATACAATAGCTAGTAGTACAGATGACTGAACGAGGTCCTACAAATATGTCGACTATATAAAATTAATGACCATGATGAGGATAGCTGTGGCATTGTCAGATTTATTTACCTACACGTACGTACAGACGGCAATAGCTATTTGTCACTGATATATATATATATATAATCAAATCCATGAATCATAAAGGACATTACCCGGTTGCAAGGCAGCAAATTCCATATTCAATGGAAGAAGCCATTTGACCAAAGAGCATTGTGGTTGTTATTGTCCCCAAAAGGAGGCATCATGTCATCCCCGCCGAAGGCCATGGACTCTTGAGGATGGTGAGGATGAGGAGGGTTCATGTAGTCCATGAACCATTGATGCCTTTGCATGTTTTCAACATTTAACTCAAAGGGAGGTTTGTGATCCTGCTGCTGATGCAGCTGCAGCGCTGGGGATTCGCGCTGCACTCCACTTGGTCCAGCCTCTCCCGCAGCAGATGGTGGTGCCACTTGCAGGGCGGGCTGGTTAGGAGGTGGATTCCCGCCATTCTTGAGGGTGTCGGCCCTCTTGTTGATCTCCTTGATGTGCTGCTCGATCAACCAATCAAGATCGTTCAAGTCCATCATGTTTAAGTGGAGCAAGCTCTTTCCCAACAGACCTCGGAACATGATCTCGGTTACCTCCTTCTCCCGATTGTCCTTCCGCTGTCTCTTGAGTTGCTCGCCGGCCTTGGCAATCCTTTGGCGGAGGAAGGTCTCCTGATTCATCATCTTCTTGCTCTGCTCCATCTCAGGCATCTGCTTGAAGTGAGACAACACCCGCTGGACCCCAGTATGCGAGGGCCAGACCTCGGGCTGGGTCTCATACGGGCTGTAGATGATAGCGCACGCATCAACCCCACACAGAGTGCTCAGTTCGCTGACCTTCTTGATAAGACCCTTCTTCCTTTTTTTGAAGGTTGCTTTTCTTGCAGCGTCATTGGCGATGAATGCAAGCTTAACCTTCTTTCTGGTCATGATGCAAAGTTTACAAGTCTGGTACGTTTGATATATGGTTATTAGCATACGTAGCTTCTGCTATAAATAGAGGGTTTTGAATGGCAATAGCAATATCGATAACATTAATTTCCAGGACAGGATTACCATCGTCATTATCATTATCACCGATCTGGCAATCAAATTTCCGATTCCATTAGGAATCAGGATAGGAAGAAATCCAACAACCAAAAATGGATTTCTCAGATTTTGCACTTCTGTTGCTTATTCAGACAAGATTCAAAGAAACTTTGTTGTACGTGCTGTGTACTATTCTCGCTTCTTATGGAATGCAAATATGAAATAGGAATAATCAATAAACCTTAAATTCGTATTTTTCTATAAAATTCCGAAAGAAATTATGATAAATCACAGGAATAAAGTGAGCAAAAGGACTCTTAGATGATTTTTTAAAAAAATACATTTCAAATATGCATTATGATAAAATGCCCACTACTAAATGTAGAGGAGATTTATTTCTACAAAAGGAGTGAGGAATTTATGACACAAAATCAAACTAATATTATTGTAAGAGACTATATTGTTAAAATTAATGAAAAGGATGGATATACAAGAATATTCATCCACCAAACACAAGTGAAGTGGAAGAGGGGCTTGAAAAAGGCCCTAAAGTATGGAGTCCTAGAAAAAGGCCAGCCCAACTTAAATGGGATATTCATAACTTCTTCTTGGTCTAATATTGTAACCAATATATTATCCCTATGACTATAATCTCTAATAAAAATTACAACCACACGTGTGGCACTAACTGGTAACTTCAGAAATCTCAGATGGTCAAACATTAATTTGTTATATGTCGGGAAAAGTTGGTCTTGCATGCGTCTTCTGTTTCAAACCTTATCCGGATATAGTTTACAAGTCAAAAGCCCATTCAAGTATTGCTTACGATATCTCATTTCATTGTTTCCAACGAGGAGTCCAATTTTTAAGCACCTACGCTTTCCCATGTTCTTAGCCTCTTCTTGTAATTAATGGAATCAATGAACTCAGACTTATCAATGCATTAATGGTCTGTCCCCATGTACCCCTAGGAAATGAATTTTGCTTTGTTTTCTATACATTAATACATCAAGGTTTCCCCACCCTACTGCCTACCCCGCCAGACTACACTGACTTTGGCTACCAGTCTCCTGGTCTTTTATCTGTAATCCCTTGGCTTATCCTTCTTCACCTACTGACGACCCCCATCGGGACTATCCTCCTTTTTCTTTATTCTTGAAAAAACCAGCGCACTGTATTGATTGTATGCTACGTTTCGCTCTCGAGGAACAAATGTCGTTCGTCGTGAGTTGTTCAAAACGAAACAAGTATCCCTTCAAGCCATGTTTTAATAGTGCAACGACTACCATTTTGTTTTTGTTTAATTTAGTTCTCTGAGAAAAAATATTTGCTGATAAAAGGTGCTGGAAGATGGAACCGTACATTTGGAGTGTTCTTTAACGATAATCAGGCAGACAAATAATACAATCACATAATTAATCTTTAGACAGTAATTAAAGAAGTTTTGCAGGGAACACAATTCACAATGACCCTCCTTTACAACAAATCAACGCACAAAAACAGGAAAGCAAACACTTAAGAATGTGGGATCAGTCCGACCTAACTGCACACCAAATATAGAAGCTAGCTCCCCATGCTTATGATATCCAATGCCTACCTATTGGCTCCACCACCTGTTAATTCCAATACCCAATTATCAAACAAAAGAAGAACACCATCAATAAGTTAAACTTTACTTGTTTTCATCATAACTCTTGTGTTTGAAGAAAGAATAAGATGTGGAGGAACACCAGGGACAGGTCCCATCTCAAGTTGTATACCTTTAGCCACTAAGACATTTTTGTTTTTTCAATAAAAAAAGGTTAACGAAAGACGGAAAGGCGATGTTGGGTATTACATCCTTTTCACACTCTTTGTTGGGTTGCTCAGAGCACCGGATGCTCTACACTTGGCCAAGTGTCCTTTTTTCTTCTTTTTTTTTGGGTTCCAATAGCACACAGTATGAACTGCTAATAAATAGATTAAAAGATACAAAGAGATTCCATGAATATTAAAAAAAAGAAAAGAAGATGGATTCGCTGCTTACAAGAAGCTGAGATGCTGGACGGAGATCATCACTTGGTGATGGCGTAGACAGCATAAATAATCCCAGGGATATAGCCAAATAGGGTGAGAACCAAACAGATCCAAAACTCCACCTTCACAACACAGAGCCCCAAGTTAGGAGAATTTCAATGCAACAGAAGCTAGAAACTTAGAATAGAAAATTAAAAGTGGTGATCATGATGATAAATACCTTGCAACCATACTTGAGGAAGACACCAAGAGGAGGTAAGAGGATGGCCAAGAGGATGTCTATGCAGTTAGCAGTGCCTTCATCTGCCATGTTTGACAAAACTTGAAAGAACGACTTGAGAGTTGTGTACCGGGTAACTGCCTTTCCTTCAAACTTGAAATCACCGTGATAGAAACAACCGTAGGATGGCTTAGCCTTATATAGAGAAAGAGAAGCCCACTAGAAGAACCCACGTGGCGACCGACTATTTGACTTTCACACATGGAGGGGTGGTGACACGGGATATCAAAGCAAAGCAGCGCAAACGCAACGCGGTTAAGGAATATCCATACTGTGCTTTAATTGCCTGTAAGTGGCACAGCTCACAGTCACAGATTGTCATCAACGTGCCACGTGCTGCCATCCCATCTGCTTTCGCTTTCCTCCTTACTGTATAAATAAAGTAAACAAAAGTGTTAATTGAACATAATACTGATTGTGGATGTATAATAAAGGATCACATGACACTAGCGGAACCTAACTATGTACCCAAACACGGCATCACAAATTTCAGATTTACCATCTTAGCCCTCATCCACTCTGAGACGCTACCGCCCAAATCATACGGCCACGTGCGTCGGGATGAGCATTGCTTTATAATAATTCCGAAATCACGAATTTGCCATTTAACTTCCTATCCTAGTTGTGTCAATGTGTCCATGTGTCCATGTGTCCATGTGTCCATGTGTCCATGTGTCCATGTGTCCATGTGTCCATGCGGCGATGGATTATTCATCCCTTAAACGTCTTTTACAATTCTTTATAATTTAATTAACTTCTTAGGAATGATTAACGGCGTTGAATTAGCCGAAACCCATCCAAGGTGGACAAATTTAAGAGGAGGATGGGAGACAGGATGCCAACCCCTCAAATGCAATCGCGATCACCACCGCTTTTACACATCGATCAGACAAGTGGATATTGTCGAACATTTTCAATTAATTAATTAAAGTTTCACATTTCTACATCGGGTCGGGTTGGGATGATCCATAGCCAACAAAACCTCATGAGGTGGCTTATTTGACAGAATTGATGTGGGTATATAATTATTGAGATAGGTTGCTATGCATTTCAATTACTAAATGAAAAGAAGAATGAAGAAAGTTGAGAAGTGTCAAAAAAGGTGAGATTTGATGTGTGTGCACTACATACATGCATGGGACCAAGGTCTATGTGTCCACATGATTGATGTATATCTATGTGTAAAAGTAATCATGTAAACATCAAAGTTCTCCTCATTAACATACTGGGATAGATTTAACATAAGTATTAAATTGTTTTTCATATGTTATCTTCTATATTATTGCGTAGTCGATATGGTGATAGCTCACGTAATATTAGAAGTAAACTTTTTTATGTTTTCTGCATTACCATGTGAGGGATCCTAGAGCAAAACCTAACTTTGGAGATGTAGCTTGTCTGGCAATGACCTGTTGGTGTCTAATCATTTGTATTCTTTGTGGGCAAATCTTGTGGTAGAGGAAATTTTTTATTGAAGCTAGAATATTTTGCTTTTTGATCATGACCTTTTGATTAGTTGTAAAGTCTCCGTTATGTTAATAAAAATCATTATTTAAAAAATACTTAATTAGCTTTTGACAAATGTTTTGAAAGTAACAAACAAATAGTAAATTTTATATCTGAATTTGAATGGATAAACCCAAGACTTTTTGAAGCAGTATACTTCAATCTAAGAAAAGCCACATATAACGGATTTTAGTATGTTAGTATAATTTTAATATTTTAATTAATTATGAATATATATATATATATATAATATTTTTATATTAAAATTATAATAACATACTAAATAATAATTAAGCTCTAAATATTAATTAAATATTATAACTATTGTCATATTTTTATGTCATTTTTAATAAAAATTAATATTTTTATATAACTGTTTAATATAATTAGAAAATAAAAATTGCACAAAAAACTATAATAAAAGAAAATAGAAACAAGATGTATACTGCAAAAGTACACAATTCAAAATTCTTAATAATTAAATCCCGTTATCGTTAAGATTTAACAACTTATAAGATAAACAGTGTAATTAGTTAATAATTATATAAATCAATCACTAAATTCTCGGTCTATATAGGAAATATTATAAATTTTAATTGATTTTTTTTTCAATTTTGGATTGGGATCTTCTAACAGTATTACTTAAGACAGGAGGAAATACCATCATGGCAAATGCTCATCTGCTAAAAAAAATAAATTATTATTCTTGAATGGTAATGATGTTAATGCACTCATTATTATTCACTTAGTAAGAAAATCTCAAGGAGATAAAAAAAATACATCAATAGGATATGTTCACAGTCAATTTATAAAGAGATTAAAAAAAGAGAAAAAGGATAAACTATTTATAAAAATAAATATTTTAATCAGAAATTTCTCAGAAAAAAAAGTCTTAAGCGATGCTGCCACAATAATAGACTCCACCATGGCGAATATTTTGCAAGAAGGGAAAGGATATGATGACGATGGAGACACATGAAAAGAGTGCTTGTCACAGTGTAACGAAATATATCCTAACGCTCCTGTGTTGAACGACCAGTAGTGGAGTGCTGATTATTCTCCATTTTTTTTATTTTTTTATTTTTTAATTTAAATAATTAATATAACCAGTGGACTCTATAAACAAAGAGAAAGATTGGGATCTCCCGGAGCACGATGCTAAACGCAGTTAAAGAGAAGAAAATAAAGAAAGCTCAAGATTCGGAAGTTGTTGGATGAACACAATTGGCCAGATGCAACAGAGGTATGGGTTGGCAATGGAGGTGGAAAGAATCTCATATCAACAGGCCTTATTGCAAGACATTGACCAGGAAGAAAAAGAGTACCATAACGATTAGGATTAATAACTTTGTTATTGATCAAAATGATTATGTGCGATCAGTGGATGGAGGGCACTTCCATCGATGGTCTTTTCAGATAAGGCAAAAAATATAATGCAAGATTATTTGAAGTTCATAGTAGTTGTTAAGATGATGGGTTGAGCAATTGGTTATAAGAGCCTTGACAACAAGATCCATCTCTTGTAGAAACCGACAAGGAAGATTAAACTCATTGATATTGGTAACCAATTTTATTTGGTGAAGTTGAATAGGCACCAGATTACAAAATGCTTTATTGGGAGAGCCATGGACTATTGTGGGCGGATACTTATCAATTCAATCTTGGTCACCAGCTTTCAATCCAGAAGATGAAAAGATCAAATCCATCATTCCATGGGTTAGATTCCCAGGTTTATCTATACAATATTATAGCAAAAGTGTTTTGAAGGTTTTGGCTCATATAATGGAAGGATTTGTTAAAGTTGATTTCAATATCGAAGAAGCCAATAGAGGAAAATTTTCTAGAGTTACAGTGGATTTAAATCTAGAAAAACCTCTAGTATCGTATATTTTGGTGGATGCTAGAAAACAGACTGTACAATACCAAGATATTCCTCTTTTATCTACTTTGCTTGTGGGGTTTATGGACATGATAAGGATCATTGCACAAGACAGGCAAATGAGGAAAGCACTAACAAGGAAGCTTGTTTAGGTTCCATTCAAGATCAGGTGAAGAATATCGCTACTAACTTGATGTTAACTGATACGGCCAATGTGCAATCAAATCCTGGCCCGTGGATGATGGCCCCTAAGCATGGAAGGAGGAGAGTGTTTAAGGATACTCGTATGACAGAGAATACTAACAAAGAAAGTCATGTGAAAATCAAGAAAAATTCAAGATTCAATGTTCTGGCAAATATGGAGGCTGAGGATATAGGCCCCCAAAAGTAAGATTTAGAGTCAGTTCCAAAGGTTATAGAGACACAGTCAATGTCCACAAAGAAGGTTCTTGGGAAACAAATAATGAAGGAAGGGTTGATTGCTAATCCAAAAGTAGTTCTATTAGAGCCTATGGCTTCTTTATCGTCTATTGACTAGAGTTCAAGCTGTAGAAATGCTAATAAGTCAATATTAGATTCTAATCCTTTGAGTACTGATAGGTTGATGATGTCTAACCTTGATAATCTATAACCAAGCCTAGTTACTTTGGACTCAGCTCGAAACATAGCAGTAGCACCAATTCAATCCAATATAGAGGACTCCGTTTCAGATGAGTCTTTAAAGTCAGTTGATTCTTTGGTAGTTGTTAAACGTTTGGGTGGCCATAATAAAGCAAAACCAAGTGCTGCTATCACTTTAACAAGTAGGAAGAAAATGAAGTCATCCTCAAAGAAGACAGCAGCCTCTTTAAACAACAACATGGTAGAATTGGTTCTTTTCACTTATGGTGATGGTGGTGTAAGTCAAGAACCTAAGACTTTGGGTTCAAGTGATGAAGCACATATGGTTGATGGCTCTAATGAACATTCATCCTTTGTCTTTCTTACTCGATAGTTTTCTTTCCTTTTCTTTCTCTCTTACTTTTGATGGTTACACTGAATTTTAAATTGCTAGTTTGAAATGTGCAGGGTGCAGTTGGACAGAGTTTTAACCATATGAGTAAAGTTTTGATTGATCAATATCAGCCTAATGCCTTTGTGATTAGAGACATGGATTAGTGGCGATTAAAGCCAATCGAGTGATAGCTTCTTCCTCTTTTGATCACTCCCATAAAGTGCAAGCTCAAGGTTTTTTTTTGGAGGTATCTGGGTATTATGGAAGGACAGGTGGAATGTGTTATGACGGGAGAGCCCAACGTAACTGCAGTGGATCGTGGTCCAGTGGAAGGACCAGCGAAAGGCCCAAGAAGAGGGACACGAGCAACAGTTTTGCCAGCTCGATACAGGGACTAGCTGTTGACAATTTTAAGCTGAGATATGACCAGCATTTTCAGCGTGAGCAAGTAGGAACCTATAAGTAAGAAAAACGGTTAGATGAGGGCATGGATGTTTATGCTTCCTCTTGAATTCCCATCTAGTTTTCTTCCTAGTTTTCTCATCTTTTTCTGGATACAAGTTCCTTCTTCACCAGAAGGAGCCGGCTTCATTCAATAAAATTTGCTGGAAATTTTACGTTACTTCATTGGTGCTTTCATTGCTCTCTGCATAGATGACAGAGTATAATACTCGGTTTCGTGCGTTGGATACAAAGGTCACTACGATTCGGGAAGCTCAAGCTCAGCTTCAAGTGAATGTCACAGCCCTGGCCTCTGATTTCACTTCTATGGCTTCATCCTTGGCAGAGCAGTCGAAACTGTTGGCGGAGCAACAACAGCTTTTGAAGCAACTCGTGGCTCGTCCAGTTTCCTCTCTGCCTTTTCCATCATTGGGGGACACTTCAGTTTCGCGTTCAGGATCGGGTTCTGCATTCGCCGGTCCTCAAAATCGCAGTATGCTCCATCAAACGCGTCACAAGCTCGCCTCCGTTGAGCTTTTGAGTTTTGCTGGTCCTCATGTGGATCGCTGGCTATCTAAGGCTTCGCGCTATTTCGAGTTTTATGATATTTAGGAAGACGATCGTCTCTCGATATCATCTTTTCACTTTGACGATGCCGTCGCGGATTGGTACGACTGGATGTATCGGAATCGGCAACTTGCTGGCTGGACGGAATTTATCGAAGCACTGAAGAAACGGTTTCGTCCGCGTGATCTGGAAACGCCTGAGGGATTGTTAGCTAAAGTGCGACAGGAATCTACAGTGGAGGAATATAGAGCCCGGTTTGAGGAGCTGATGAATCGTTCCATGTTTCTTCCTGCTGCTTTTGTCGTACGATGTTTTATTTCTGGCTTGCGGGCTGACATTAAGGCCTCGGTACTTATGCAAGAGACTCCTGATCTGGAGGAGGCTATCCGATTAGCCCATTTGCACGAAACCAGGATCTCTTCTGAGAGACTGTCCTCTAGCCCTAAGTTGGGTGGCCCGGGTATTCTGCCAACACCAAAATCATTTCCTGTTTCTACACATGGCATTGCTTCGCAAGATTCAGCGACGCTGGCGACGGGAGCCAAATTGCCTGTCCGTAGATTGACTCCAGCCGAGGTTTCCCAACGGAGAGCACAAGGGTTGTGCTATCAGTGTGATGAGAAATATAGTTGGGATCATAAGTGTAAGGCAAAACCTCAGTTGTTGTTTTTCTCTGAAACTGGGGGTAATGACTCGCCAGGAGGGTCTGAACAAGGCGGGGAGCAGGGTGAACCAGAAGACAAGGGCAAAGGACTGGCAACGGTGGTGGATGATACAACAATTTGTCATTACGCAATTGCTGGCAGCACTTCTCCTTCAACACTGCGTTTTCTTGGAAGTGTTCGTGGCTCCCCGGTTCAGGTACTTCTTGACGGCGGTAGTACGCAAAATTTTATTCAATTACGAACTACTAAATTTCTACAGTTGCCAGTTGAGTCAGTTCCTAGTTTCGGGGTTTTGGTTGGCAATGGAGAGAAATTGCTGTGTTCTGGTTGGGTGCGGCAGATTCCGCTTGAAATTCAGGGCGTGGCGGTGTGTGCTGATTTCTTTGTGTTGGATTTACAAGGCTGGGATGTCGTGTTGGGGGTTACGTGGTTAGCCTCGTTAGGTCCAGTGGTGATAGATTATGCAAAATCACGGTTTGAGTTCAAACAAGGGGAGAAGACAATCGTATGGATGGGGAATATGTTGGACTCTGCACAACCAGCCTCGTTGCAGGCCCTTCGACGGCTTGCTACCACTCACGCAGCAGCTTCATATTTTCGCCTGGAGGTTATGGACACGTCCAAGTCCACGGCTGAGCCAATTCCGCTGGACTTACAGCTTATCTTATCTGAATTTGCGGATGTATTTAACAAGCCACATGGATTTCCACCGTCAAGGAACTGCGATCACGCCATTCCCCTGCAGTCCTCGGCGTCTCCAGTGAAAGTTCGGCCATACCGGTACCCTTATTTTCAGAAGCAGGAGATTGAGAAGCTGATCCGGGAGATGTTACAGGAAGGGATTATTCGGCCAAGTCACAGCCCTTTTTCATCTCCTGTCCTGCTGGTCCGTAAGAAGGATGGATCGTGGAGATTTTGTGTGGACTATCGTGCTCTGAATGCTGTCACCGTTCGCGACCAGTTTCCCATTCCATCGATCGAGGAGCTGTTTGATGAGTTGCATGGAGCTGTATTTTTTTCGAAGCTGGATCTGCTGGCGGGGTATCATCAGATTCGAGTGCATCCTAACGATGTGGCCAAGACAGCTTTCCGAACCCATGACAGGCATTATGAATTCTTAGTGATGCCTTTTGGGTTGACCAATGCGCCTTCAACATTCCAGGCTCTAATGAATGAGGTGTTCCGACCTTATCTTCGTAAATTTGTACTGATATTTTTTGACGACATCCTTATCTACAGCAACACTTGGTCTACACATCTAGAGCACTTGCAGATGGTATTAAGATTATTGCAGGAACAGCGGCTGGTGGCTAAACTAGCAAAATGGCAATTCGGTCAAAGACGTATTGGTTATCTCGGACACATAGTGTCTGCTTCGGGGTTATCCGTAGATCCGGAAAAGATTGCTGTGGTCCAGCAGTGGCCTGTTCCGAGGAATGTGAAGGAGGTGCGGGGTTTTCTCGGACTGGCGGAATACTACAGGCGATTCATCAGGAATTTCGCGTCCCAGGCTGGTAGTTTGTCTGATTTACTGCGTCACAATGGTTTCCATTGGAACGCAGACGCTCAAAGGTCCTTTGAGGAGATGAAGAAGTTGCTCAGTGGGGCGCCGGTCTTACGTCTACCTGATTTTTCTAAACCTTTCTGTGTAGAAACAGATGCGTCGATTGTAGGCATTGGAGCTGTTCTGACTCAGGAGAAGCATCCGGTTGCATATTTCAGCCAGAAGTTGGCACCACGCATGCAGCAAGCCTTGGCGTATCATCAAGAGATGTATGCCATTACTCAAGCGGTCGCTAAGTGGAGACAGTATCTGTTGGGAAGACGATTCACTATAATCACCGACCAGCAATCCCTTAAATATCTCGCAGACCAGGTGATCCAGACTCCAGAACAGCATAAGTGGTTATGCAAGTTAGTTGGTTACAATTTCGATATACAATATAGAGCGGGGACACAGAATCTGGCTGCTGATGCCTTATCTCGGGTACCTGCTGCCGAAATATTTGTCCTGCAATCTTCATTTGCAGATCTCCTCCAACAGCTCCAGCATGCGAATGCCTCAGACCTGGAATTACCGCACTACCAACATCAGCTTCGGTTCAGTCCTCAGTCCCTACCCGGCTACCAGTTCAAGAATGGGTTGATGTTGAAAAAGGATCGCTTGATTGTGCCGACTACTTCTCCACTCAAACAGCAATTGATGGCAGACTTTCATGCTTCGCCAATAGGGGGACACGCCGGCGTAACTCGGATGTGGCATAGAGTCTCTTCCAATTTCTTCTGGAAAGGGATGCGGCAGGATGTGGAGAAATTCGTGCATGAGTGTCAGATTTGCCAACGGATGAAAGATTCTTTCATGAAACCAGCTGGACTGCTGCAACCTTTGCCCATTCCAGACCAGGTTTTTGAATGTCTCTCTATGGACTTTATAACCGGCCTGCCAAGTTCAAGGGGAAAAACGGTGATATTTGTGGTTGTTGATCGTTTGTCCAAGTACGGACATTTTATTGCTCTGTCCTCGCCGATTTCCAGTGAGTCGGTGGCTGCAAGTTTTGTGGCGGAGATAGTTCGTCTACATAGAGTCCCGGTGTCCATTGTGAGTGACAGAGACCCGAAATTCTTGACGACCTTCTGGCAGGAAATTCATCGACTACAGGGAACTAAGTTGTTGACAAGCACTTCATACCATTCGCAGACCGATGGACAGACGGAGGCTTTGAACAAGACGTTAGAGATGTATTTGCGGTGTTTTGTAGGCGATGCACCGACAACATGGGCAGACTTCCTACCCTGGGCTGAGTATTGGTACAACACTTCGTACCAAACTGCAGCCAAGCTCACACCCTTCCAAGTGTTGTATGGAAGGCCACCACCAACCTTATCTCGATATATACGAGACTCCGCGGGAAATCCACTGGTGGAGGCGCAGATGATACAGCGGGATGAAATGCTTAAGTTGCTGAGCTGCAATTTACAGCGTGCTCAAGCTCGGATGAAAAGCCTACACAGACAAGGGAAGGCGTGATATTCAGTTCGAGATTGGTGACTGGGTTTATGTTCGTTTGCAATCGTATCGCCAACATTCCTTGCGCCTGCGGCGACATAGCAAGCTTGGTCTCCGTTATTTTGGCCCCTTTCAGGTTATACAGCGGGTAGGAATGGTTGCATACAAACTTGATCTTCCGGAGGTGGCACGAATTCATCCTGTATTTCATGTCTCATTGTTACGCAAATGTTGTGGTATGCCTTCTCAACAGGTTACTCCTCTACATCTGGTGGATACTACTACTACGATCATTCTGAAACCGGCAGCAATCATTCAGAGACGACAGCTTCAGCGGGGATCTCGACTGATGGAACAGTGGCTGATACGCTGGGAAGGGCTGACTGCTACTGATGATACTTGGGAGGACAGTGATCAAATCCGCAGGAGTTTTCCTCGTATCAACCTTGAGGACAAGGTTCTGTCGGAAGGAAGGGAAAGTGTTATGACGGGAGAGCCCAACGTAACTGCAGTGGATCGTGGTCCAGTGGAAGGACCAGCGAAAGGCCCAAGAAGAGGGACACGAGCAACAGTTTTGCCAGCTCGATACAGGGACTAGCTGTTGACAATTTTAAGCTGAGATATGACCAGCATTTTCAGCGTGAGCAAGTAGGAACCTATAAGTAAGAAAAACGGTTAGATGAGGGCATGGATGTTTATGCTTCCTCTTGAATTCCCATCTAGTTTTCTTCCTAGTTTTCTCATCTTTTTCTGGATACAAGTTCCTTCTTTACCAGAAGGAGCCGGCTTCATTCAATAAAATTTGCTGGAAATTTTACGTTACTTCATTGGAAATTTTACGTTACTTCAGAATGTTCAAGTGAGCTTAAACCATTGTCAGTTCATTCACATGTTCGTACAGGATTCTGCAGGTTTTTCTTTTATGTTTACTAGGTCTCCCAATTCGAGTAGAGGAAAGATTCCAGCATTTTTTTTGGTATTTAAATTAAATAATTATTTTATTTCAATAACTCCATAATATTTTTGTATTATGATATTTGAACTATTCTAACTGAGGTTATGACTAGTTATTTACTGAGTTATACTCATTTGTTATTGTTGTTTCTTTATTTCAAAGATAGATCGAAAGTTAGAGTGTGCTGAATTTGGAGTAGATAGTGAGGTCAATTTTTTGTATCTTTATTTAGTTTGTATTCATGAATTTAAAAACTCCTTTAGTATCTTAGGCTATTTGTTTTACTTATATGTTGAACCATGCTCATTGATTTGTGATCATTTCCGGATATTTTGGAGTTTGAAATTAATTAAACACTTCTATTGTGTTTATTATGAGTTTTGTAGTTACCTAGCATGCCTTAGTATGCGATATTGTCAAGTATCTGGATCCTAGATTGGAGCATGGCACCTGTAACAGTAGAACCCAATATTCTTTTATAGTCTCAATCTCCTTCATCTTTTACAGCTTAAAGTCACATATCAGGTTCAACACTTGCATCTCTTTGATTCGATCATTTCCTTTATATTCGATTTTGAGATATTCTCAAACCTGATTTAAATGACATAATATAAGAGAATATGATGAATAAAATTGCAACAAACAAATAGTTCCTTGTCATTTCTACCTCTTCTTGTCCTTGTGATTCTCTTATTCCGGTGCTTCCCAAAGACAAAAGACGTGGACATGTTTAGAGAAAATATGAAAAGTTTAAATTTGAACTTAAAGAAAATATAGGAAAATGGCAATAGTTTGATAGCACTACTGCTAATAAACAGAAAATGATGTAAAAAGTAGTCATAACCATAACTTCTAATATTTTTATAATCAAAAGAAAATATTTATTTCTATGCAATTTGAAACCAATTCTTCCATAAATAAACCCCTATACTCAAATACTAGAATTTAGAAACTTAATTTTTTGAAATTTTGAAAAACTATGAACAATACAAAGAACATGATGACAATGAAAATTGAAAACAGATTCGTAGGTTTTGGCTATAATTACTCAAACTGACTTTAATTAGTTTTGTAGCACTAAAACCAGTCTCACATACATAAAGAAAGCAAGGGTTAATAGTTTTATAAAAGATTGCAATATACTAAAAACTAAGGCAATTTTTTTTTTCCATATCTTTACTTATAATATATCGGATTATATATTTATAGAGCAAAATAAACTTGATGCTGAGTCAGCATTTTATCTATATATTTTGAAAACAACAATATCGTTATCGTTAGATAAACAACTTTAGGTTATAATCTTTAACCTGTAAATTAAAAAATACAACTTCCAAATTATTGTGATTGTGTTAGTTTTAATTTATTAAAAATTGGCTTTTTGTGTGACATCGGGTTTGGAGAGTAATGTTAGAGATTGGTATGAAATCCACATATGCTGGTAAATTGGGCTCTGTGGATTCAGGATCAGAAAACAGTTGTGCTGCATTTGGTTCACTCCGTCTCTATGTCTTATATACCCCAATTATGAGCCGGAGGTCGTCCCAAATGCGAATTGTCTCTTTATGATCTGCTCAACCAAGCCATTGGTTTGCACTGTGGAATAAGGTAGATTCCCAAATGGGTTGGGGCCTCTTTAGTTGCCTGAGAAATTGAAGTATGAATGCTGGCAGGTTAGGGGTGATGAACCTGAGATGACTTCCTCATTTAAGGGGAACAGCTGCAGGAGATGACAGTAAGAAATCAATCAAATAGGGACCATTTTGATTCGGGGACCATGTATATACATATATTTTATATATGTATGTATAGATGTCGAATGTATAATACAATGCTGATTATTTGGTATGTATAAGAGACCATTTCATGTATTGAAATATAAATGGAAAGGCTTGACATTAGCATCATCTGATCTACTCACGCATCCGCACCTTGTTTGTAGCAATGGAAAAGAGAAGAGATGATTATTTACTTTTCCTTTTTTCCCAGGAATGACCGCTGTACATGGTACGGCGTTCATGCTTGATCTGGTATTGATGCTTGTAAAGAGAACAGTAGTGCATGTTAGATGATGCAGTGGGTCATGTGCGATTTGCAGAGAAACGCATAGAAAGGAACCCGCAATAGCTAAGACTCTGTTGCTCTAATTTATAAGGCTCCACAACCAAGAAAGCTACGGGTGTTTTCATGTAAATATTTTAGATTATCTTCTGCTCTTCCCACAATTCAGCAGAAGTTACGATGTTTCCTTTTGGCTATATAACGTTATAAACTTCTTGAGAACAGTGATCTTTGTGTTTTAATATATTTATGTCAAAGTACTTTTGTTCTCTTACCTTAGTAAGCATAAGCATAGGAATGATTCTTTCCACTTCTCATCTGCCAAGCTGTTGTATATAGAATTTGGAAAACATGGCGATGATCACAAAATATAAAATATATGAAGTAAAATGGATGCCAGTATTGCAGAAAAGAAAGAGAAGTGGCGGCTGCAAAGACCTTTATACAGTATTCATTCATAGAACTGGCAAATAACCAGTACAAGGAAAAGAAACGGATGAAAGGACCTGGTCAGGGACCTAGAAACTATCACCTGGATAGAACATGGCCTATTTGTACTTATGCTAGCTGGACGCCAGGTATCTGCTTTGCAGGCCCAAAAACCTGCCACAGATTGATTACTACGAAATTGTTCCCATGACCTTTCACTCCCTCCAATTTGTAGCTAGAAACCAATTTTACTGCCTCTTACTATACCAGGTGAAACCCAATATTGATGAGATAATGCTCACAGCCAAAAGATGCTTCAGAATTTGGTTGCAGATAAGATTGTGGAAACAAATCTGCAAGAGAATAATGGAGGTACTTGTATATTGCTGCAATTAAGCCAATTACATGCTAAAGTCTATGGGGACACGTACTGATTGCAGGGCCAATGTTAACCCAAAGGAGAGGGTACTTGGCTCTCAGAAGCAGAAGCAAGGTGTCACATACACAAAGTGACTCGATTGCATCTGTCCACGTGAAATACAATCCATAAAAGAAAGAGGACGGTTGGTTCATATATGGAAAGCAAAAATCCAAATGAATCTATATCTGGAAAGCACTGCAGCAACTTGCAAGTAAATCTGGAAAGCCAAAGAGTCACCGCTTGAACTCCAACTAATCTCTTTTCTTCAGAAAATGAAAAGAGAAAAAGGCAATTCATCACATACAAGTTCATGTTCATGCACCAAACCAACAATGTTTTTACATGTTGCAGAAAGAGTTTCATCATGTTCAGCCGAGAGGGTCCACATCTGGCATCTTGATGAGAGTTAAATCTTTCCCTAACTGGTTGATTAGCACGAACTAAAGCTGGAGTTTCTCTTGTTCATCGCTCACAAAACAAGAAAATCTCAGGTTGGTCCACATAAAACCACACCTGGAACATCCCATGTTTTTCTCTAATAGTTATCTATTTGACTAAATCCTACTTTCATTATGTTTTGTTCAACTTTATCTTCATAAAGCATGGCTCACTTTGTTTGTGTTGATAGTATATGTTGCCCTAGCTATTAGTTTATCATTAATCCTTGTTCTGAAGCAAGTTTTTGGAGTGTTGCACAAGGAGAAAAGATCAAAAAGCTCCTTCCACTTCCAAATCATTCATGATATGATAACATTATGTTTCCAATTATGAAAGCTAAAGAGAAACCCATATCTCCTCTGCCCACAACCAAATTTTCAAGAGTAAACAAATAATAAATAGTATGGAGGGATAACATAATAAATTCATATACATGGAACAAGGACACTATCACCTATCCAACAGGAACAACCTAACACTCTCTCTACATTCCAAAGTCACAACAAAAGTGGGCCTTACCATCAATTGATTGATGATAGTGATGCAACACTACCATTCAGAAAACATACAATATAAAAAATGGGGACAACCAACTCTTAGATCGCAGTGGGGACAGTAAATGATCCGACTTACAGAGCAGATAAACTTATTACTTAATATATTAAGGTAGCTTTTATGGTATGTAACCTTAGTCATATGATGCATGCTATGGATTCAACAAAAGAAACCCAGTATTAGTCCCTCAAGACCACCATCATCACCACCCCCAACAATATGGGGGAACAGAAATCTAAAACTAAAATTACTAAATGAGGAGACAACTGCAAAGTGTCAAGTCAAGGGAAAAGGGAAGGTACCATCAGGATTTAGGACAGTGGTTTTCTCCGACTGATGGATCAGTTTCATGTCTGTTTCGTTTTCACTATCTTTGGTCCCTGAAAATTTCAACCCTTTAGCAGACTTCTACGTCCCCTTGGCCCCTCAGTCTCTGTCTCACTCTCTCTCCCCCTCTGAGCTTTCTTTTCTAAGGGCCTCAATCAAAATGGGCACGTCAAAAGATTACACACACTCTTGGTGGTAGCTTGTGTCGGGGTTCTGTACTCTCACCCCATTCCAGGGGCTCAAAGTTTGTCAAGCTTTTTCTCCTGTTCTTCTTCTTTTGGTAGTTAATTTTGGCTGGATGTGTGGAGTTGTTTGAGCTGACGTTTATGCTATACAAATTGAGTTTCAAAACTACTATCATTGACTAGTGTAAAAAAATCTGATTTAGAGTTTCTTTTTATTCCTGGGTTTCAAGTATAATGATTGAAGAGGTGGGGAAGCATTGATTTTTGTTCTTGAAAAACTTTAAGCCGCTAGATTTTCTTTGATTTTGGATCTTTAAGGGCCATTAAAGAATTGGTTTGACTGGGATTTCTGTTTATTATACATGCTTGTTAATATGTCTATCTGTGGTGATTACTGAAAAGGACATTACTATTATAAGAATGGCTTATATATGCTGTCAATTCTATCATCACTGTGAAAGGAAGAACCTTTCTCTTTTATTTCGCTGGTGAGTTAAGGTAACTACCTGGGATTGTCTTATAGTGGGATATTAGTCACCTTTCCTTGGCCTCTTTGAACATAAAGCTAGAGTTCATAAGCGGTGGTGTAGTACTATGTAACAGGTGCTCATGATTGTAAGTGATTAAGGTTGGAGCCTTTTCTTAAGATTGCTGCCATACATACAACATGCCTCTGTCTGAGCTTTTATACCGACTGGCTAAAGGAAAGCACGAGTCTTCTTCAATGGAGAGGAATTTCAACTGCTCAACTGATCTGTCTTTTATGTAAGTTTAATCTAATAAACCTTTTTCTTTTCCTTCCAAAATCTAGCCAGGACTTGTTCTATGCTATTCCTGCTCTTGCTTTATTTCTGACGTTTTTTTTTTTTTTTTGCCTTAATTTCCCTGTTGTGTTATTTGATATGGTTCAATGCAGACCTGAGAATGACTTTGTTGAGCTAGTGTGGGAAAATGGTCAGGTTCAATCTAGTAGAACTAGAAAGGCTCAAGCTTGCAACAGCCTACCATCTGAGACCCCCAAGTTTGGAGAAAAAGATGCAAGCAACGGTTTCAGTAGGAGGATGGGAAAATTTGAGATGATGAATTCTGTAATGAATGAATCTCCACTGTCTGTTCCCTCAGTTGAAATGGGTTCGAATCCTGACGACGATATGGTACCTTGGTTGAGTCCAATTGAATCTCTGCAACATGATTATTGTTCGGAGTTTCTGCCCGCGTTATCTAGGACTACTATGAATGAACACTCACCTCATAGTAATTTTCCTTCTTCATTTGATAAGGCCAGTGGTGCTAACCTGTCTATAAGGTCCTCCGGTACTGTTTCTGCACATAATGGTTTTACTTTGGAGCAGGGGAATGTTCCAAGGGTTTCATCAGCCAATAATGCTGAAGCCATCAAGCCTAGAACTAGTGCTACTCGTTTGTACCCATCATCAGCAGAGCAATGTAAAACATCGATCTCATTTTCTAGATCTAGAGTTTCAGCTGGGAACGTTGATAGTATTAGCAATTCCACCTTCCGTGCTGTTTCTGGGGATACCATTGAAGGCTCGACTTCTGGAGGAGTTCTCCCTCGCATAAAAATGCAGAAGCCAGTGCCAGCCACTGGTAACCACAGCTTGATTAATTTCCCACACTTCCAACGTCCTGTTGCTCTTGTTAGAGCTAATCTTCAAAATCTTGGACTGAAAGCAGAAAGAATTCAGAGTAAGGACAAGGGGTTACTTGCAAATAGTACAAATCCTTGTGATTCTACGCTTAATGATTTGGTGGGTTGTAGTTTAGAAAAGGAAACAAAATCCTCATCGTGCCGTCCTATGACAAAACCTTCTAAAATGGATGCTACGTCGATGGAGGCCAAGTCTGTTGACCTTTCTTCTCCCAACGAGATACCTGATGAAGCTATGCCCCAAGAAGATTGCAGAAAAACCAACAAAAACTTCCATCAAGATATTGGTGAAAATGCAACACCAGGACCCGGAAATCTTGAAAGAGCTACAGAGCCTATAGTTGCATCATCTTCAGTTTGTTCAGGAAATAGTGCGGAGAGAGCGTCAGACGATCCAGCACAAAATAGGAAGAGAAAGTATCAAGATACTGAGGAATCTGAAGTTCCCAGTGATGTAAGTCTGAGTATAGCTTTGCTATGTTCCCTATATATTCTTGCTTTTGGCCCGACGCTGTCTTGTTTTCCATGGGCTAAGCAACTCGAGTTATGTACAGGGTGCTGAAGAAGAATCAGTCGGTGTAAAAAAAAAGGCTTCTCTACGAGGAGTTTCAAGCTCCAAGAGAAGCAGAGCAGCCGAAGTTCATAATTTATCCGAAAGGGTGAGCAATGCAATTCTCATGCATTATTCGTTTTTTATATTATGATATGCTTCTTTTGTTACTCTGCTCAATATTTCTGTTCAGTCATTGTAATATGTTGTGTTCTGTAATTCATCAGAGGAGAAGGGATAGGATCAACGAGAAGATGAGGGCCTTACAAGAACTCATACCAAACTGCAACAAGGTTGAAAATTTAATGTCTGCATTTAGGTTCATCAACTTCCTTTCCTATTTTCTACGGACATATTATTTGCTTTCATGATAAGTATAATCGAGGAGTTTGTCTTTGGGGTTTAATCACTATTCCAAGCAGTAAAGTGAGCGAATGTATTCATTCTTCAAGATATTTATGTTTATCTAAGCTTCAGTTGTCTGGAAAAGCCGCATATCTCTTTTTGATCGTAGCAGCAGTAATAATTTGCATGGTAGCTTCTTCTGATGTTTATGTTTTGTCATTGAAAGGTGGATAAAGCTTCGATGCTTGATGAAGCCATTGAGTATTTAAAAACGCTTCAGCTTCAAGTTCAGGTTAATACTTGGTGTTGATGCTACTATGGAATCCTCTGCTTTTCTTCTAAAAGAGCAGTATATCTTCCATTTCTCAATTTATGTAATTATTCGAAACTTTTTGCAGATAATGTCAATGGGAGGTGGTTTATACATGCCATCAATGATGTTACCTCCAGGGATGTCTCACATGCATGCAGGTCACATGGCACAATTCTTACCCATGGGTGTTGGAATGGGTTTCGGGATGGGTATAGCCGACATGAGTGGTGGATCTTCTGGTCGCTCCATGTACCAAGTACCTCCTATGCACAGAGCACATTACTCGGGTCAGCCAATATCAGGATTGGGGCCTTTGCAGGGTATAGGAGGGTCGAATGTTATGATGTTTGGGATGCCTGGTCAAGGGCTTCCAATACCATTTGCTTGCCCATCATTGATGCCGATAGCTGAAGGGTCACACGTTAAACCAAACATGGAACTAAATCCCAGTGCTACGTTAGGACATATGGATAATATACATTCAGCTGTAGCCTCAAGTTCAAAGGAGCCAATACAGAACATGAACTTGCAAGTGATGCAGAATAAAGTTGCTGCTACCTCGATGAATCAAACATCTAATCAGGTTTGTAGAGTTGCGTTTTAAATGATTATTTGACTCTCATGTTGAAGCTGATAGATTGTAAGGGATATCTTCAGAAATGTCTGATGCCCAAGTGAACTAAGGCATCAGCTTTATAGGCATATCAAAGTTTCCACTTTTAAATTTGCAAGCTTAACATAACGATGAATTAGAGTTGGTGGGCTGACTTCATTGAGAACCATTGTCCTCTTCAATTTAGTAGATTCTATTGTCTTTGTGTCTTGTCCAAGGGAAGTTTTATTGTTTCTCAACAGTGCCGAGCAACGAATGGGCTACATCAATCTACTGTGGTGGAAAATGATGATCAAACTTCAGAAGTTAATGAGAATAGAGCTTTGAACTCGGTTGATGGGAATGAACCAAGTTGAAAATGCAGGTAGAGATGCAACTGGGGAGCATGCCATTTAGTTAGTTAGCTTCCCGTAATATTAGTGTGAGATTTCTGTTTTTTTTTGTTTTTGAGGAATCGATGAGGTAATTCCTTTTTCTCTGTTGGCACGTATTCCAGGCCGTGACCGACTGTTGCGATTCTGATCATTGATGCCGGAGGGAATCCGTTGAGGGCCAAGCCATTGGACTGTTTGTGCTAACTAGAAAGCATGAGTATGCAGAAATGGTTTCTGTAATCATTGGATTTGGAATGTAGTTAAATTTAGCAAAATCCTGTATGTTATACTTCCAGGCGGTTTCAGATAGGATTTGCACAAATTTTGGTACTGTCGAGGAGAACCCAAATATTTTGATTTGTAAATGCATGTGTAGTTGCACAACTCAACAAATAATGTGTCCTCTGTGTAGAAGTATAACATTTCAGATATATGTATCAAAGTGTTTGTGTAGCCTTCCCTTTCCAAGTTTCTGTGAGGTTTCCGCCATTTCCCCCCTCCCTTGCACTTCCTCTCTTCATCGTGAAGGAACATATAGAGTGTGCCACTTAGGAACATATAGACCTCCAACCCTTCTGAATGACCAGCATGGTTTGGTTGATGTTCTTCGTACCACCATTCAGGAAAAAAATCACTGTCAAGATTCCACATTTGATCCCTGAGATTTTCCACATTCCATTAGCAAGAAGATACACTTTGAAAACCAAACCAAACCCCACACTGCAAGCTCTATTAATCTTCATAGTTGTGACTACATCAGAAAACATCAACTGGTATCTACTTTACAGCTATCTGCTCATAGCTGTGACAAGACTTAAGCAATAGCGGTAACAACTATACATCTAACAGAAATTCACTTCCACACTAGTATCCTTTCATCAACAGCCGAATCCACACACCAATAAATAACACTACTGCAATAAATATAAAAAAAAAAAAGAATAAAGGAAGGAAAAAGGGTTTCTAAACAAGCATCACTGCGCAAACTGTATATTTCACAAAGCAGGACTTGGCAACTGTGTGATTCTGTGGAATCCTCCTTTTCCATTCAGTTACTTGACTTTGATATCATCCTTGGTGTCTGAAGATACGGTCTTGGGGTTTGGAGATTTCCCTGTGATAGCTTTCTTGGCCTTCACGAGTGACTGCTTTACCTTTGTAAATATATTATTTGATTGCTTTTGGGTTGGCTTTCCTGGAACTTCCCTTGCTTGCTCCTGAATTCCTTTTGATTCTTCGCCATCCTTGTTGTTCTGGACATCTGGTTCCTCAGCTTTTTCTTTCTTCTCTTCATTTTCAATGGCTGTTGCACTCTCTTTTGTTTTTCCATCCGAAACAAGATCTTGAGCTTCTTTGGTTGTTTCAGTAACTCCTACAGTTGCCTCATCCAGCTTCTTAATGGTTTCCTCTGAAGCTTGAGTCTCCTCTTTCTCGTTACCTTCCGTCTTGTCCTCTGCTGGTGGTTCAACACCATCGCTTTTCGCTACTTCAAATGATCTTTCTGTAACTTCAACATTTGGAACAGAATCCTTGACTTCCTCTACTTTGATAGGCTCAGCAACTTCCTCGTTTGGAGGATGCTTTTCCAGATTCTCTTCTTTCGTTTCCACTTCTTCTCCAGCATTCCCTTTTTCCTCTATTGCCTCCTTTGATGACACTTCAACAACATCACTCCCATTTATTTGCTTCTTCTCATTTTCAGCAACAGCCTCGCCTGTGATATCTCCATGAACTTGTTTGGGATCAGCTTGATCCTCCTGCGCAGTGGACACGGCTTGTTCTGAAATAACACTGGCGCTTGCTTTCTCTTCTGTATCGCTCTTTTCTACATTGGCGCTTTCAGTATCCGCAACTGTACCAACCAATGTTGTTACCTCTTTGACTGTGTCTCCCTCGGTACCTTGATCGATGGCTTCAGTAGTGACCTTGACCGGTTCTGGGTTTTCATCATTTAACTTTGTTTCGACTTGTTGAACATTGCCAGATTGTTCCTCAGGTTTCACCTCAACTTCAGGAATTGCTGGTTCTGGTTCTTCAACTTCTTTAGATATCACAGAATGCTCTTCATATTTAACCTCGGGTTGAAGAATTTCCCTTTCCTGTTTTTCAACTTGTTCGACGGCTTCGGATTTAGGTACTACGATCTGTGGCGTTTCAAGTGCTTCTGTATCATCGGTATCTTGTATAGCAGCTGTAGATTCGGTGGTTGCAAGAACCACTACTGGATCCGCCACTTGCTCAGTTGCTTCAAATGATTGCTCCTCCGGTTTTTCAGAATTAGGTTGTTTCACCTCAGCTTCAGGTATTTCAAGTCGGGGGGCCTCAATTTGTTTCCCAGTTGCCTCAAATGAATGCTCCCCTGGTTTCTCAAATTTAGTTTTTTCCTCTTGTTTCACCTCAGCTTCAGGTATTACTTGCTGTGGGGTTTCAACTTCTTTTTCAGTTGCTTCAAGCGGATTGTCCACTTTATCAGCTGCTTCAAGTGGCTGCTGCTCCACTGGCTTCTCCAATTTAGTTTCTTCCTCTTGATTCACCTCAGCTTCAGGTATTACATGCTCTGGGGTTTCAGACGACGGCTCCTCTGTTTTTTCAAGCTTAAGTTCTTCCTCTGCTTTAGATTCAACTGGATCATCCACTTTTTCAGTCGTTTCAAGTGGCTGCTCCCCTGGTTTTTCCAGTTTAGGCTCCTCTGGTTTCACCTCGGCTTCAGGTACAACGAGTTGTGTGGTTTCAGTTTGCTTAGGCAGTGGTACTGTATCATTGACATCTTCAACTGCAACCGACTTAGATTCGTGGGTTGCAGGAACCACAACTGGATCATGCACTTTCTCAGTTTCTAGTAATGACCGATCCTCTGTCTCTTCAAATTTAGCTTCTTCCTCCTGTTTCACCTCAACTATGGGAACTTCTGTACCAAGTTTATCCACCTCTTCTGATTTCAAAGAAACAGTGCCCGATGGATCCTTTCCTTCCTTATACACTTGTTCTGATTCTATTTTCTCAGTTTCATTAGTGACTTCAGACGGTGTTTGCGCATGGTTGTCCACTCCAGGAACATCAACCACCTTTGGCTTCTCTTCTTCTACTTTCTCCACAGCTGCATCTACTGGTGGCTCTGCTTGTTCAGTGGCCGTCAAAGGTGGTACTACAGCCTCTGAAGTGGGAGCGTCATCGGTCTTCTCATCTACCAATTTTTCCGAGGGGATTGATAGGCTTGGAAGTTCCTTACTGCTGCGCTCCTCTTCTTCACCACTTCCCTTGACTTGAGAAATTGTTTCTACTTCTGTAGGCTTTACTTCAATCACCTTGGTTTCAATTGGCTATAACCAGCAGATTTTAGTAGAAGAAAGAAAAAAAGCACTCTTTCTTTTTCTAACACAAGCAAAAAGCAACCTTTGAAGCAATAAAGCAACAAAACGCAATGGACAAGAGTAGATGGGATCGTTAGTTTACGAATCAATATTGGTTTCTGACTAAAAGGAAGGACAAGTGATAAGAACATACACGATGATTACCTGCCCAGTCTGAGACTGCACTTCCACGACTCACTGTTGAGTTCAACAGAACATCAAGTACAGCAGACACAACGCTATGATTATAAGAAGATGTAAGAAAGGGAGATGAATCCACAGCCATCCAGTTCAGTAATCAAACATATCCAGTTTATAGTGACTAGTACAACACATAATATATACGTCCATGTGAATTAAAAAGATCCTAACACATGAAAAACTGGTCCATGGAACAGGATGCTAACAAGGATCAAGGAACTAGTATAACTAACATACGATGATTGTGTACATACCTCATCAGAAACAGGAGACTGATGTGATGCGGGAGTTTCAGTAGCCATGAAGATCCTGGAGGATGGGAGAGATGCTTCCAAGTGATGAACTGTTAAGATTTTTGGGTTGTAGGCGAGAAAAAGAAAAGAATGATCATAATTGGCAACTACTCCAAAAAGACCACTGTCAGGAAACTGGCAAAAGAAAAAAAAGGGAAAAAAAGAAAAAGTGTGACAGACTGTACCCGCTGGCATCACAAATATGAGAAAAAAAGGAATGAATGATTAGGATTCCATAAAAATTTGTATTAGAAAAGGAATGCAAAAAATAAAAAATAATTGGTTGGAATTTTTAAAAGTTATCGCATTGGCATTTTCCTTTTCCGATAGCAGACAAGTGCAAAGGGACCAGACCTACTTTCCATTTCCTGAATACATAACGGTCAGAAAAGCTCCTTGATTATTCAACCCATTTTCATTAAGCACCATTCTCACAAGTCAGAACAACTCCCCTGATGGAATAGAATACTATGAGTCCAAGCCCATTTCCTTACTGTTACAATAATCCCAAGAAAGACATGCTAAGTGACCCAATAATGAAGGCTTAGAAATCCAAATCTTCTAAGGCCCGCTGCTGAAGTGACCCAATAATGAAGGCTTAGAAATCCAAATCAAGAAAAACTCAACGGAATTCGGTGGAATTGGAATACTAACTGAAAGTGCAACCTTTGATATTTTTTTTTTTTGATGAAAGAAGTTCACTTTGAAGTGGACCATCTCATATACTTTGACACAACATCTCTTCATAGTTGTACTGTTTAATGTATGATTGTACCATACAAGTTGTGCAACTTGTTAGCTTGCAGGCTTTAAGAGGTCCTCCTGCTTAAAAAGATCATCTGTGAGTTGGGTGATAAGGGCAGCAGGTTAAGTTGTTTTTCCTTTTCCCCTGGTTTACTCCAACGTTTCTGCTTCTTGTGAAACCTATTCATCATTATTATGGCTCCATTTTGAGACCTTTGAGCGAGCGGTGACAGTTTTAGAGACACGAGATGAAAGGTAATGATGTGAATAGTTGACCATCATCTGCAGACATGAGACTTTTTCGCCAGACAGGGCGTTTTGATAACTCATGGGTGTAAAGTTGTAAAAGGGCTCGTGATAATTGATGTTTCCTCCTAAATAAAGTCAATTCCGCCATAATCGGGGTCTTGAAATCATAGTATGACCGCCATCTCTCTGGTGCAACCAGCTTACGTGTTGCTGAGAAGCCAGTCGGAGCGGAGGAGTCCTGGTTTATTTATTTATTTAGTTATTTAGTTATTTATTTATTAATCTCAGTAATGATTGTTAATGAGATATCAAGGTTCCATTTAGGGTAAGCTGTGTGATGATGGCGATGTTCATGTCCGAGTCATCATCATTTGAAGGCATGACAAGACAAAAGGTGATGAGGTTTAATTGTGAGTTAACTGAAAACAGGTTAGAATTGCATGTGCTCATGTTTCCAACCAGTTTTTAATGGGCCAATCAATAACAATAATATTGCTTCAACATCATCTCAAGGGGTCCTCTTATTAAATTGTCTATGCTTAAGCTTAATGTGATATGTTCCCTCAAAAATAATCCAGAATTGCCTCTGCTACCTTCTCTTCTAAATTTAATCTGCTTAGCATGGACTGTGGAGTCTGCAGATGCCTATGTGTGCTCTGTTTTTCTTTTTGCCTTTTCTGTGTTTGACATCAACCATTTCCACTAATCTTCTCCCAGAAAACAAAAGAAAAAGGATTACAGTGTAGATAATAATGCAGACACTGGGAGGTAGAGGTAGAAAGGAGGAGTGTGATCCCATCATTTAAGAGCAACAGTTGGCTCTTTCTTGTCAATTAGTTGTCTGTCTCAGAATCAGCTTGAAAACATGCATGCTCTTTAAGGACAATTACCAAGAGCCTCCCTATCTTCATCAACAAATGGATTGTGAGACCCTACCTAAGCGAAAGACCTCTTGATTTTTTTCCATTGCCCATCTTCTCCACCAATCTATGGGTAAAACGGGTCGATCCAACCCGAACACATTTGGAAGATCAAACCCAAATAACCCATCTGGCGACGGAGAAAGCTACGGCCAAGAGGAACCCAACGCCGCCAAAAATAGAGATAAGAGGAAGGAGGAGTTACGGGGGAGGAAAACTTTATTGCTCCTTTCTTACAACACACCATGAAGAGTAGTACCTTTACCAGTTCCTGTAATAAACTGTATATTTTAGTTGATTAATATTCAACATGTAAATTGAGTTAGCTTGTGACATTGTCCACCCGCCGACTGAAATTGATAAACTCTGCTGGGGAATGGATGAAATTCATTCTAGGAGGAAAAAAGGTAGTCAACAATCCATGGCCGTGGGCATGCAGATGTTGACGCGACGCACCCTTTGTGTCTATTTTTGAAAACTCCTAAAAGGATTGGCTTGCTACGAGATTCCCAATTAATTTGCGACTGCCCAGGCTGAAGATTATCTCTGGGGTGGGGCGAGGGTGAGACAGTGAGGGTGAGGGGGGGCCAGCAGAGGGACACCTTCTAGCGGGGATTTATTGCTCAAAAGGAATCGTGATTAACTCATAACACAGCTGCACATCAAAGCTTGATAGCTGATTTTTGGGTTGGATTAGTAGCTGATATGCATTGTATGGCTGTTATTAAGAAGCATGTTTCTGAACACACTTCTGCTCTCTATCTACTATGGTGTCCCTTGACGGCGTCGGTCACCGACACCTCTGGTGATATCCCTTTTTTATCCCCAGGCCTAGTTAGCTCTGGTCAACCTGTGGACTTGGTGACCACCGCACACATCCCTTGAAAATGATGACGGTCGACCGTGATGTGTTCCATTTTCTAGCACATTTCATAGCCTCCTCAATCATTCAAACAAAGACAAGGATTCTTACCCACAAAACCTTTTGAACAAGACACCTAACTAGTTTGATGTACCAGTACCAACACCAAAACATGCAACTCTGTTTTACTAAATTAAATTAAATTAAATTTAGAGAATGTCATTGCTAACAGGCATGCAACCAAGGTTAACATAAATGACAGCAAAGCCGACATATGTATGATTAGGTGATACAACAGTACTGGAGAAATAGAATAAACCATGTGCCCCATAGTTGACTCCACCATAACAGCTCATCAGCCGCTCCAATGGAGATTACAGGCATCTTTTCTTTCTCATCAAGTCTTTTTAATACAATCCCATTGGGATGCCTGAATTGGGACAGTTGCCAGAGCTCAAGGAAGCTTCATTTGGTTAGTAAAGAACGAGGGGACAGACAGGCTATCAAAGAAATATGCAAGAATATAATCAACATTAATTATTGTACCATTATCATTCTATTATATATATATATATATATCTCAAGGCAAAGCAAGCTCCTTCCTAGTCTGAACTGCATGATGTGTTCAAGGAATATAATTTATTTTTTAAAAAAGAAAAATAAACAAAGGTTTTCTTTTGTAGCTTATGTCTGTGTATCCCATGCATACCTTTCACAGAATATTTTGTCGTGAAGCAGGAGGACAGTATATAAAAGAATGATTAGTAACCTCTTCAAGAATCAGATTAGGAAATGAATCTATTAGTTTAATGTCTAAAATGCTGTATAGCAATCATTTATGCTGTCATATATTCGTAACTCATTTGTCATCTTTTGGCTTTTCTTCTTCTTTTCTCTTCCTTTGAGGTGATAGGCATGCAATGAACTTTATTTTTGCGTATGTGTATCCTCTCTTTATATACATCTATATATATTGTTCATAACAGTGATTTCCATTAATGCATGCCTTACCCAACAAATCTTTTGCGTCTTTGCCAGAGCTTTTGTCCTTGTAAAAGAATGGTGGAAGAGGAATCGTGTTGTGTTCAACCAATCCATTAATTCTCTCAAAAAGAGAAACTCATTTCATTCTGTTCCTCTGTATGAACAACTGTACCAAATTGATTCTAACTAGTAAACTAGTAATAATTCATCCAAATTTGTCCGCATCCATGTGTTACAAGATATATGTGTATCCATATATGATTGTCCTACTCGTCCAAGGAAGCTTGACTCTTTTACTTTCTTTTATTGTTTTGGCTTTAGCCATGCATGTATACAATCATAGAGCTTGCTTCAGGTCAGAAATTGATTTGAAGACAATATTTACTGGAAAGAAATAATGCCCACAGTCTGGGAATTGGAATATACGGACAATATGGGAAGTTTTCTGAGGAAAAAGGAATCTGCCTTTAGATTTTCCAGTCTCTGTCAAAACAGTCTGCTCTGCACTTCACTTCACTGTGGACTGAGGTTATACCATCTTGAATTTGGAAAATTACACAGAAACGCCATTCCCAAGAGAATGTGGATAGTAGGGAATTAAAGGTGAAAAGTACGAGCACAAACTTGAACAGTTTTCTTGATAATAAACAAGGCTAGAATATGTAGCTGCTGCTATCATCCATTTACTGCAGGAGTACTATAATTGCAGACCCAGTCTTCTTTAGGATATTTCTTACTTCCCAAAAGTTTTCCTCAATCAACCCGTCTGTGTTAGGAATCTCTAAGTAGGGTTTGGTTAAAAAGAGGTGATTGCTTAAAATCAAAGCACAGACTATAAATGAAATCTCTGATATCTATGAGCAGAGTTTGCTGTATGTTCTGCTTGTCATATTTGTACGTATGATGTTGACTCATCTACTTGGAGTCTTGTACAATAACTTTTTCTTCTCTTTACTTTGGCCTTCTGAGCACAGGCATTACACAAATCTCTAGCAGAAGCCCCACCAGGATGGCTAAAGTCTTCAATTTCTCAAATATTCATGGGCAATTGGGCTTACTCAAATTATTGGCTTCCCATCCACCCTTTGCCCATGGTTGGTCTTCTTCTTCATCTGCTAAATATGACAGCAATACCAACAGGGCCGTCCATGACTTTTGTGTGCACCCCAGCTTAATAGAGTGGACCCACAAGCTGACTTGGACGACAGTGAAAAAAAATGGGATGAAGGTTGAAGATAGGAAGAGATGAAAGCATACGAAAATCGTTTATAAATCTGAAGCCACAATCCACGATCACCTCTTGAAGGTGACTTTTCTCTTTGAGAGTTGAGACCCCCACCCGCTCTTCCTATTAATTTGATTCCCTACCAGCAGCCACTTCATTTTCTCAGTTTCCTTGTCATCTCTCTCTCTCTCTATCTCCCTCAGTGTGTCCTCTCACGTTCCACTTCCCCCGCTTCCTACAATCCTTTTTCGAAACTCAACTTCTATCCCCACTGTTGCTGACACAAACTTGAACACTTTTCAAACGCTTCTTCTTTCGCCAGCACTCGGCTTTTCCTGTTTACCACATGGGGAGGCATTCTTGTTGTTACAAGCAGAAGTTAAGGAAAGGCCTTTGGTCTCCTGAAGAAGACGAGAAACTTTTGAACTATATTACTAAACATGGGCATGGCTGTTGGAGCTCTGTCCCTAAACTAGCAGGTACTCACCTTTTTCTTTTCTTTTTCTTTTTTCCAGAGGTTTTCGCTCTGAATTATATCGCAACATAACAAATATTGGCAGGTTTGCAAAGGTGCGGGAAGAGCTGCAGGCTACGGTGGATAAACTACTTGAGGCCTGACTTGAAGAGAGGAGCATTTTCACAGCAGGAGGAGAACTTGATAGTTGAACTACACGCAGTTCTTGGCAACAGGTGCTCTTTGATATCTATCTATCTATCTCTATATATATCTATGTATATAATTTGTCTCTCTTTGTCTTCCGTCCTCTGCTTTTGACTTACGAATCACAACTGATATATTTTTTTACTCATCAGATGGTCACAGATTGCAGCACAATTACCAGGAAGAACTGATAACGAGATCAAAAATTTATGGAACTCCTGCATTAAGAAGAAGCTCAGGCAAAAAGGCATTGACCCAAGCACTCATAAACCTCTTTCTGAGTTGGAGGATGAGAAGGAGAGCAAAAGTAATGACAAGGTCTCTGTTTTATCCAATTCACTCAACATCATTGAAGCGCCAAACTTGAAACCACCAACACTCTCTTCCGGCTCAAAGATCACAACCACCATCATCAATAACAGTAACAGCGACAACCTAGTAGCAGCCACTCCACCCACCCAGGAATTCTTCCTAGATAGGTTCCGTACCTGCCATGACAGCACCGGCACCAGTTGTAGGCCTTCTGATTTTGTGGGGTATTTCCCTTTCCAGAAGTTGGATCAGAAGCCGAATACTGCAGGAACATCCGTTAGTCAGAACTCTATTGTCTGTTTCAATTCAAATTCGGAATACAGTTCTAGAAGCCTTACAGCGACTATTCTGCCATCGGTATCGAGCTCACTATTCCAAACTCCCATAAGGGTGAAGCCTTCTGTAAGCCTACCATCCGATAATCCTTCAATAGGGTCCGGCGATGTCAGTAATGTGGTCAAGAACTGGGAAATTAAAAGCTTCAGTAACAATGGCAGTGGCAGCAATGGAAGCACAACCAGTATCGAGTTGCAAAGCAGCGATACCTTCTTCGAGAGCAATACTTTCACTTGGGGGCTGACGGATTGTGGAAAATCCAGCGAGGAATCACAGCTCAGATCACTGGTGAGCGATTCCGAAGAGATCAAGTGGTCTGAGTATATGAATACCCCATATGTTATTGGCAACACAGTGCACAACCAAACGTCACAGTCTGTGTACAGTGAGGTCGTTAAACCAGAGACACACTTCCTAACACAAGGTTCCAGTATTGCAACTTGGCAACAGAACCATCATGAGCCAGCTTCACAGCCACCAGACATGTACACCAAGGATCTTCAGAGACTTGCCGTGGCTTTTGGGCAGACTCTTTAGGTTGTTTTTAACGTGTGTGGTCTCTAATTCAATTACACAAGCTTCTATTTTCCTTCTTTATTCTGATCATTTACTTTCTGTTTTCTTCCCGGTTTGGGTTTGAGATGGGTTCGGTCTCTAATGCATGTCCATGGGCTAGAAGGGTGTGTGCTATAGAATTTTCTTTGGCTTTTGTAAATGTGTCAGATATAATTAATACTTGCTGGCGTTTCTGGGGAGCCAACAACACAGCTTCAGTCGGTAATTCTTTACATGAAACATCCTTAGTAGAAATTCTGAATAAGACTTGGTCCGATCGGTGCCTTTTCTTTCTGCTCAATACATACTTCCATTTCCTCTGTCAAAGGTACAGTTACCAGAATGACAATGTCAGGGTATCTCTTGGTTTCCGGATTTAAGTGTACTTTTTCTTTATTCGATACATACATTCCTTTTTACACTACAAAAACTAAAGAATCGTATGAGTGGTCTTGTGATGCAAAATTGAAGGGACCATATTCCTTAAATGGGTGTCTATCACTGTCTCCCATGGATGGCGATGGTTTTCACTTTTCAACACCTTTCCAGCCACTTTCCTCATCCTCCACAAACAATCCTTGAAGACAGGAAACTGAGGTTGGTCTATCTGTGGATGTTATTACCTCATCTGCAATGAAGGCCAGTTTGATATGCTTGTAGTAACAAAGCTAAATTATAGAGGCAGCCGAATGCCCCACAGCTGAGGTAGCCCAGAGAAATATCTTCTTTCTGCTTATAGTCAATTAATCAATCCTTTTCCTGTTGGGTTCAAAGCTATGAAGCTTTCTTTGGGAGGAGGCAATATCATCTCTTTATTTTCCTTTTTTGGGATACCATCCCGTCCGTCACATTACGACACTGCCTGTGAATTGTGACCAAGAAAAGTGTATAGTTGCATGGTGATGTTAAATATAAAACGCAGACAGTCTTGTTCGATACCAATATTCCAACTGATATACCAATACCAAGTGGGTTACCATACATATCTCTAGTACATGCGACAACAACCTTTGTGCTCCTCCATGTGCAGACATGCCAAACATATCATCTCCTTGTATAAAATAGGTTCAACATCTCTTCTTCTTCGCAAGCAATCCACTGGTTATCTCATATTCAACTATATTTATGCATATAATTCAACTCCAACACATGTGAGCCCAGCTATTGGGTCTTGCATAGGGTCCTACAATCATGGGTTAAGCAAATACAGCAAAACCCATTCTGCTTCAGAGCCAGACCGAGGAGATGACAACAGTGAAGCAACGAGTGCATTTTTAATTCCAGCTTTTCTTCCATGTATGGGGTTTGCAATATAGAAAACCATAGCTTTGGGGAATCTTTGCTTTTCTACTTGAAACATACTATAATAACATAACTCTTTTGTTGTGATCATTGCGGATGAACTTGTCTCTTTTTTTTTTTTTTTTTTGCATTCATTTATCACGCGATATTTACTCAATGATGATGATGATGAAGACAATCATGAGGGTGTATAAAGCAGCGTGATCAAATTCAATATGATATGTCATTGCTCTAGATGAAAGATATAATAACACAATACATGGAATATTGCGGTGTACCTCAGAGATCAATGATTCTTGGATTTCAATAGTGTTTCTCAAGGTTGGAGAGACTGATCCAGAGAATGAACACCAGGAAATGCTCTAAAATGGGGCTCTTGATGATCTTTGGTTAAATACCCTCCTGCGCCTTTCAGGCACACAAGGCAATCATAGACAGAAAGCATGAGAAAACTGAAAAAATGGTACATACAATCTGAAGTTCATACAATTCCTGTCCAGATTGGCTGATTTTGTTTCCATAAAAATGTCGATTCCCTGCGTTGGGATTGGCATCTTCGTTGGTCAACAACATGCTATAATTTGGTTTTGGATGATGGATTAGCTATTGACTAGAAAGCCTACCAATTCCTATTTGCAGCGACGATTGGATGGGCTCATTACAATAATGGTGCAGCCTCAAATTATTGGTGAGGACTGGACAGCACCATGCTATTTCTTCTTTAACTAAACTAAGGGAAGAGCAGAAATTTGCCTGATTAGGCGCCGTCAGGATTAAAAACAGTCACATCTGAGAGAAAACTAGCTGCAAGGTTAAATAGGCTGTTAATTAGACATTTTACAGATACATCTTCGGTGGGAAGAAAGCACATCGATATAAATAAGCTTTCATGTGATCAAATCAATTGAAAAGCCATTGGTCGCATCTGTTTGACATTCAGCTTTGTGGTCCAGCTGAGAAAAGTACAGCTAGTGTTCCTGGTGTTGCCAGTTTGATCCCTAAACAAATAGAATCCTTATCCATCCACTGTAATTTTATAACCAGGAAAAATTGAGCAAGCAAGTTGCATGCCTTGAAAAAATTGCTATATGGTTGCTGATAAATTTGCATTCCTCAGCAGCCTTGGTTGTTATTTTTCATATGTTTGTTTTCAACGAAATGCAAACTTGTCTTCCCACAAAAAAGGGGATAACATATGTAACTGCTACGAGCACTTTGTTGTATATATCTAAGGATCATCGGAACACCAGATTGTGGCAGCTCTTGTCACATGGGTAAGGACAATCAATAGCCTTAACACCTTGACGGTCAAAATACCAGTCTCCAACAGCAAGTGCTATGGCCTGCAGATCGTAAAGAAAGTGAAATTAGTTCAACACTCTGCTTCGACATTTTCTGTAACTATGTAGCCAAAGAACTGGAGATGCAGCAAAAGTGAAAGCTAACAGCGTATAAGATAGCATATAGGTTTTTGAATAAGAAGATAGCATATATGTTTTTGACCTTTTTTCCTACCATTTTGAAGGTTGAAGATTTTAGCTGTAGTTTGCAGCAGTTAAAATAGCAATATGACGAAAGATTCTAAAACATCAGCTCTAAGATAAAAATCTGCTTTTTAATAAAGCTCTCGTGTTACTCGAAAAGAAAAAGATTTAATCTGCTTTAAATTCTAAAAAACAACGATACATCTGCTATTCTTATTATGGTACAGTTTGCAGGCAACACCTTGATGACATTGACTCTTGCAATTCAAACGTTAATTAGTTTAGCAAAAAGATAATTAAAGCAACACTATCAAATTTCATGAATCCAAAACGATGATTTCTGAACAGCATCAAGGTCCACCAGAGAGATAATACCTTGTTTCTAATGACAGGAGAATTATCAGCAAACCATGTGTCCTGCCTCTCTGTTTGGCAGTGAGCAAAACATGAATTTATAAATAGGCCGTTCTTTTTGGACATGGAGAATCTTTTTATAGCCCTCAGCATTTGATTCCTGAACCCTGCTTCAAGTAAAGAAATGAACTTCGATAATAAGTATATGCAGATTTTGTCCTATAAATCCATCACGTAATAAAATGACTGAGCTACTCTCTCTAAGAGAGATTTTCCAGGCTTCAGCTCTTTTGGCATACTATTGGGAAATCTTCTGACCATGGTGACCTAAATTCATTCTTCATTACAAATCGTTTTTCCAACACAATCCGATGAATTTTGGTGATTGATGATCTTTGAATTTCTTGCTCGATTCATTCTTTGGATTTAGCTAATTTTTCTAAGCAATTTTGCTCTCTGCTTCATGGTATTTGTTCGAATCCAAGGCTGCTGCAAGAATTTTGGAGGTTGTTCAGCACTGTGGAGAAACTAAAGTTCCTAAATCTTCTGTCTCCATTAACGTAAGTCAATCTACCAGAGCAATGAAAGGTGTAGTAATTTCTTCTGAAATGTCTACTAATATTACTCATGCAATATCATCTACAATTGAACCTGCCATACAATTGAAGCCTCGGGGGATGTTGAGTCTCCATGAAATGCGATTTCACATAAAATGACCATTCCTACTTCTAGATTCTGGGCTTCTGTTCTTTCTTGTGAGGATAAAAACAACTTTTTATTTTTTTGGAGCCTCCATTTGGGAATGGCAGAAAAGTTCTACAGATACCGGCTAATATTATCTAACAATTAACAAAATGTGCTTAGGAGGAAAATTTGCTGGAACAAAATCAGTTATGGTTCTCCTCATGCTATGACAAACATATTATGCAGAAAGCAAGGAAAAATAGAGTAGGGCATGATGATCTTGTTATGGAATGCAAAACTGTTCATACTTAATGATCTCAGGATCCTCAGCATGGAATTAAATCTTAAAATTCTTCAAAATAAAAATTAAAAAGCAATGCGTCATGATGTATGAAATCACCTTGCAGAAATTGGACTTGTGATCCAGAACATTTTGCATTGTTTTTTCTGCAGCCATTCCAATAACCATGGGGATCTGCAGATGGTGGTGCCAAGCTCGACTGGATCTGATGTGACATGGTAAAAAGCGGTTCAGTAATTTTCAGAAATCTTTCCTATACATTATTATACATCTAGTTTTTCTTTATTATTAATGAATTTTACACGTCCAGTTGGTTAAAGGCGTGGAAGAAAAAGTGGAAACCAGTTCAAAAATTAAAAGGATTGTTACCTGCCATGAGTCGTAGGCTGCATTGACAAGAAACAGAGGAGTTTTTACGCTGCCAATTATGTTTTGAGGGAAGAAGCACTGGATTTAACGGAGAAAATTGTAGAATAGGAAGGCGAATTCCCCTGTTATTTAACATAATTACAAAGACGCCTGAAAAAAGTTGTATCAGGAGAAAGAAAAAGATTACCGAGGTTGGATCGAGGTGGCCGGTACATATGCGTGGCAGGTTACGCTGCACCCCCTGTCAGAAATACGATGATTGCTATCAGTAAGCATGGATTCAAAAGCATCATTGCAAGTTCAAAGCTTTATTTGAATCCAAACTTACCTGCAAACCCACCACACCGTTGTACATATTCCTCAGAGACCGCGCCCCAGATATGTCGACTCTAGAAATCCCAAATATTTTGGGTAGTGAGTAAACTATGAGACACTAATAGTTTGTAGATAAGGAGATGATTAACAATTACGCATCAAGGAATAAGCCGGCATCACTCAGGCACTTCACTCTGGTTCTTCCAGGAAAGAAGTTTCTGAACTCATCACAGTGTAAAATAGAAGCTAGACCCCCGGCTGAGCACCCAGACAGAAGAGCCTGAAGTGCCAAAAAATGCAGTTACAACAGGGAGAGCCAACAAGAAAAGATGAACAAAAAGAGAAAAGACTGCTTCAAGCATAGACCTGATTAGCGTAGCGCATTCCCTTGGACATCAAGTCTTCTATTGCAGCTAACCATATACGTTGTCCTCTAAATTGAAGTTGCGCAGCCTATAATAGATGCATTAATAACGTCAATATCATTAGCTAGGAAAAGAAAATAAGTTATGCTACGAATAATGACAAACCTTGTTTTCACTGTCCCCAGCAAAAGAGGCACCATCACAATATCGCAGTTTTACTCTGTTCCAGTTGAAAAAATCTGCAACCAATTCCAACCAGCATGAAAACTAGTTAAACAACAGGCAGGGGCATAGAGGAGAGGGATAAAGAGACTAATTTGATAGGTGGTGATGGGTATAGATAAAGTTTGGAAATTTGAGGCCAAACCAGGATTCTGTTGAGGTTTGTTGCTCAGTATCCCCGTGAAGGGCAATAGTTTTTCCATGTAGCTGGATGAACCACGACGGGTTTTCTTGCGGTAGACACAATTCCTTACGGTATTACACCACCCTCCTCCCTGCACAAGATATACAGCAAGACTGTCGATGGAAGGAGTCTATGTCAGTTGCATAAAAAGAGAAAAAGAGGTGAATCCCAAACCTCCAATTGAACGATCCAACTATTGGCTCCTGAGCCATATCCTCTATGCAAATGATACCCAGGCAATGTTCCATCCAGGCAAACTGCAACAGAGACACACAGAACGATACGTAATTTTTTATTCAAAATATTTTTTCTTTAATATCATCAGCTGTAATTGTAGCCTTTTGATTTAGGATTTAGGAACAGGAGACTGAAATAGCAATGGGAAGAATCCCAATCCCTCATAACCAACCATTAACCACTACACTACGTACAAAGTACAAACCAATTAAAGCGTTAAAGCAAGATACGCTTTTAAATGTTATTGTCTCCGTGATTGACTGAAAAAATAAAAATACTAACGAAAGAATAGTACAAAAACCACGAAAGACACAAATCTCTAAACTTGGTCAGCAGGAAGCGATGCTACTATTACAATAATAATAATGACCACATAAGGAGGAGGACAAGTTGTTCTTATTAAATTTTCCTCAGTTGCAATAATCGAGCGGTAAAAGAAAAAAAAGAAAGAAATCTGTACTGAAAACTCGGAAACCACTGTCATATCAGCAGCCAAGGAAGGAAGGAAGGAAGGAAGGAAGGAAAGAAGGAAGAAGGTAAAGCTAGACCAATGCAGTCTGATACTCTTGCTAACAATCCCAATCCGAACCCAAAGTAAACAAGGCAGATGGTGGAAGAGGAAAAAAAACACTGTAAATTAGCTGTTGAGAACAAAGCAAATCCGTCTATAAAGGCAGCACAAATCTGTACATATAAAAGGGAGAAATATGGAGGAGAAAAAATGCAGCCAAGTACCTGCTCCTTTTGCACCAGCTCCCTGGATGAGAGTAAGTCCCACCAGCAGAGCATTACTGAATGCGGCTTTAGAATTGTTGTAGTTATAATCATTATAAGCTTCCGCCTCGTAGTGAAACACATCTGTTTCATTCAAGTACAAAAACCCATCTGACCACTTTCCAAAAACACAGACCACAATAACCAAAACGCTCAAAAGCTGCATGCTTTTGCTCGAGGCTGAAATCCAAATCTCAGGGAGAAAAAGTTGAATACTAAATGAAACGGAAAATGCGGTTTGTTGTGTGAAGAATACAAGAAAGTGAAAATCTGGAGGCTAAAGTACCATCATTTGCTAAGAATGGCAAAGGATGGTAGTTACGGCCAAAACTCAATATTGCATTACCATGTTTGGGCGATGGCGAAACATGGAAAAGCAGGGGGAAACGTATACGAAACGGAGAAAGAAAGAGTTGGACCTCTGTGTGGTTTTTTGGCAAATGGTGAATAGAATTTGCGGGGCTATTATAATAAGCTTATTTATTTATTTATTTATTTATTTGGCGGAAACCTGAGACACGCCTGGGTTTAGTGTAGCCGGAGGAGTGTTTTAACCAAATGTTGCCCGGACTAAACTTATATCATGACGGGCACCGTGCAGCCGTAGGATGTTAATGTTGATTTCGGTGGTTGTGTGATGAGATTGATTGAGTTTGAGGGGAGGGGAGCGGTGGTAGGGTCAATTGTTAGTGGGCTTTCACTGGATTAATTCGTCACAGGAGGATCGTGGGATGGAATTCCAAGCTGAGGTTTACATCAATATCACTGCACTTTATTTTGTCTTGTTTCTTGGCTGGATCTGGATGAGTGGATCTGGATGGGAGCAATCACTGTTCATCAGAGAAAATGCTAACAGCTGTATTAATATATATATATATTTTCTATTTTCTCTTTAAGATAAATAAATATATATATAAAGTTAATCATTGACCCAAGTTCTGGAACCATATCATATTAGCATTAGGGCAGATTGGCTCCACTTTACACCTTTATTGGACTGACGATGTTCATAGATCATAGATTATAGATCTAGATTTACATTGTTTCAGATCTCATTTCCATGTTGGTCAAAAAGCGTACATCAGGGAAAGAATCTGTCCTGAATGCTGATCAATTAATCAATTAATAATTATAGTGCCTAACGCTAGTTATTAATTACATTTAATTCGATTAATGTTCGTATAAAATAAAACACGCTATTGGTTGTTTGTAATTGTGGAAGGTAAATTAAAAGCTATCCCATCCCATCCCATCTACCTCGACGAAAAACGTCCCCTTAAGTACTTGGTGCCTGTTGGTTGGTAGTATAACAGACTCAGATGTATAAAAACATTGATATATATTGAAATCGGCACAAATATGAGCATCGGTCGGTCGCAATCGCTCAATAGTCCAAACCAAAATGCAGTATATAAAAATTAATAGATTCTTGTTATGAATGAAACTGAAAGGTGTGCAACTTGGCATCTCATAAATTCATAATAGACATATGGCATTTTCATCATCTGGGGACCTCTCAAAGACCCGCTGGAGTCTTAAGTCATGGTTACGTTGACGTTTACGTACTCACTCTTTCTGCGGCTCACGTAACTTATATACACCACAACTTGCTGTATAATTTGTATAATAATCAAAATTAAACTGATAAAATTTGAAGAGTCGCTCTCTGTCTTGTGTAATCATTATCTATCCACTGTATACCACAGACCTTATTATAATTATTTAATGATTTATATATACATAGTCATTAGTTTTTTTTGTCTTCTCTCACCTCTGTCGGTGGACAGTAGCTAGCTAGTTCTTCATAGATGGAGAAAACTGTAATGTACTTTTTGTTTGTGGGGCTGGGACTCCTAACAATGGCACCACTTCTTTCTTCGATTGATGCAGGACATGTAATACTCGCTATAACCTCTCTCTTTTTACGCAATCACTTTACTTTGTATGTTAATGGAGGATGTTGGGTTTAGCAGGAAAGGGCTCGAAAATGAGTCCAGAAACATGACCCCCGACCCGACCCGACCCGACCCAACTCATTGATGTTTTGGAATTCTGTAGAGGATGGAATGTTTATAATTAATGATGGTGGATTGCGTTTGGGTAAGCGTTGGAGGAGGAAAAGAGTTGGTGTCCGATTTCAGGATGGTCGGAAATAACAAGACAAGATAAGGGTGTGCAAGTTTTCATCATAAATACAGAGGAATTGTTATACGTAATCATAGAATTGGCATTGATGGAATGATTTAGTTAATAAAATTCTAAATAATAACAAAATAAGAGAACCTAACTCACCAACCAATAATCCATAACTTTCACTAAATTTAGAGAATTCACTCCTAACCATTTTATTAGATATATATTTTGATTGGCTGATAGTAACAGATGCATTATTTCAAATCATAATCACTTATTTATTACACCCACTTCCCAGTAATATTTTCTTGTATATGTATAGTTATTATCACTAAAATAGATCCCATCATCTTCTGCTCGCCAGTAGCACTGGCCCGATGCGCAACACCAGTGTTCCACCCTGTGATGGTTGAAGACGGCCACTTGCCGATGCTTTTCACCCCATTGCATGCCACATGTGAAATGGGTGTACGGAACCACCAATCTCGTGCCAAAACGGAAGTTGAAATCTCCGCCAATGTATAAGGTGTGGTTTCCTATATCCTGAGATCGAGACCAGCAATGGAGCAACAATGGGTGCTCGTTACTACTCAATCCATCTATCACATGAACTCTGAACTTGAAGCAAATGATTCTCAACATTTCCCTGCTTGTGCCTGATGCAAGAAATGGTGAGATCACTGTAAAAGAGGTGAGAAACAGAATAGCACGCCATTTAGGGTACATCATGAGAGATGGATTCTAGAGCTCCTTCTTTGTTTTGTATAATAAAATGAATAGGGATTGGTCATGTTGTAATTTTATAGCTACCCAGTGATGAATTCTCAAGTATGGAAGATTATTGATTGCTTCTATAAAAAGTATAAAATGACTTCTGTTTATACTATTTATACCATGTATGTTTTTACCCAAAAAGGTACCAAGTTATTCATAAATGCTAGTTCTATCAAATTTTATAATATAAAATTTATTTATGTTATTTCTATATACTGACAATAATACTGATCTTTGTGTAAGGTGAGAGGTAAAAATATGATAGAATGAAGTATGGGTCAAAAGTTTAAGTTATAAAAATATCATTAATTTTTGACTTTTTCCAAAAAAACAATAATTTAACAACTCAATTTTCTATAGAGATGTAAACACTAAAAACAACTCACCATATAAGATTGTAATAGACAATTGAGTATCTACAATTAATATCAACACTAAGTTGATTTAGTATAACCTAGTATGGAATAATAATATATATGATAATAAGTTTACCAAATAATTCTTTGATTTTGAAAGTAGTGTTGGATGCTCAGTTATTGTAATATGGCAATATTTGGTTAAGATGGCAGCACAATCTGCAACAAAACTACCAGATTATTTATGGACAGAATATAAAAAAAAACTCACTCTCTAGTCAATGATCCATAAGTTTACTAAATTTAGAGAACCAGATTATATGGTTGCAATCATTTTATTAGATATTTTGATTGCCTAAAAGTAATAGTAGCAGTGTTTCAAATCATGGTCACCCATTTATGGTTCCTACTTTCCAATCATATTTCTTGGTATAACTTTTGTTATCATCGCTAAAATAGATTCCATCATCCTGCGCTCGCCAATAGCATTGGCCTGAGTCACAACACCAGTACTCCACTCTATGTTTGTTGAAGACGGCCACTCGTTGGTGCTTTTGGCCCCATTGCATATCACAAGTGAAATGAGTATAGGGAACAAGGATTCTTGAGCCAAAATGGGAAGTTGAAATCTCCGCCAATGTATAGAGTGTGGTTTCCCAGATCCTGAGATCTAGACCAGCAATGAAGCAACAATGGTTGCTCATTACTACTGAATCCATCTATCACGTGGACCCTAAACATGAGGCAAATGGGTTTCCACCTTTCCATGCTCATGGCCGATGCAAGAAATGGAGAGATCACCATTACAGAGGAGAGACAGAGAATAGCATGCCAGGTAGAGCACATGATGGGAAAATGGATTCTTGAGTGCTTTTTGTTTATACAATAGAATGAATAAGGATTGTTCATGTTAGATTTTATAGTGATGACTTCAAATATGGTAAATCATTTATAACTTTTAAAAAAGTATAAAATTGATCACTTAATGATTTTGATGGAACGCCATGATATACAAAAATAGCATATATTTTCCAATTATACTATTTATACCATATATGTTTATGCCAAAAAAGGTATAAATTACATTCTTCATAAATAATATTTTCCATCAAATTTTACAACGTGGATCCTCTTGGTTTAATTTATAACCACTCAAGTGTCCATGTGTCAGCTACAAAATCTAAGTCTTGCTTTAGAGAAACTAGAATATTTGATATCATATTCTCTCTTTATCACATTGTCGATATATGTATTTGATAGGCCGACATCATTTTATTTCGTTTAATTTCTGAGAATCTCAACAAGCTTTTCTTTCCCTATTATTAGATAGGCCGACACCACATAGTCTATTCTTCTTGGTCACTCATTTATTTTTCCCACTTGCCACTCATATTTCTTGACATAGGAGTAGTTATCATCACTAAAATAGATTCCATCATCTTGCGTTCGCCAATAGCATTGGCCTGAGTTGCAACACCAGTTCTCCACCATGTGCTTGTTGAAGACGGCCACTTGCTGGTGTTTTTGGCCCCATTGCATGTCGCAAGTGAAATGAGTAAAGGGGGGAACCACTCTTGTGCCAAAACGGAAGTTAAAATCTCCGCCAATGTATAAGATGTGTTTTCCTATATCCTGATCTCTAGACCAGCAATGAAGCAACAATGGTTGCTCATTACTACTGAATCCATCTATCACATGAACCCTGAACATGTGGCAAAAGGGTCTCCATTTTTCTATGCTTGTAGCCGATGCAAGAAGTGGAGAGATCACCATTAAAGAGAAAAGACATAGAATCGCATGCCAGGTAGGATACATAATGGAAAATAGATTCTGGAGTACTTTTGTTTGTAGAATGGAATATGAATATGTTAGGATTGTTGATGTTGAGATTTTATACTGTTGATTTCAAATATGGAATATTTTTTATGTCTTCTAAAAAAGTATAAAATAGGTTATTCCATGATTGTGATGGCACGTTATGAGGGTTAAAAATAGCATTTACTTTTCAGTTATACCATTTATACCATGTTATACTACCACAAATGCTTGTGCCAAAAATGATACTATGTCAGTTAGATATAAATGTTGTTTTTGACCAAAATTTACTAAGCAAATTCTCTTGGTTTTTATCTATAACATAAATAATGCAAGAGTTTTAAATTTGGATACAATTTTTTTATTATTATTTCTATATGACAATAATGTTTATTTTGTCTGAGATAGAAGGTGAAAATTAGGGGTGAATATTCGGATTTCTGGATAGGACCAAAATTTATTTTGGTCCAGGCCGAATTTATTAAAATTTATGTCAGAATTATTTTTATATATAACTCAAATATTTTTGGACCAAAATTTATAAACCAGTCAAACTCAATATTATTATCTTAAATAATTTTTTAGTATAAATAAAAATAATAAATATAACATAAATATAATTTAAGAAATACCTATTTATTAAAATTATGAGGCAGCTACACGTAGTACAATAAGAAATATATTTTACTTTTCACTAAACTCTCAAAATTATTAGGATAGAAGGTTTTGATATTTTTTTAAAAATATTTTATTAATAAACTTGATTTATTTTATATTTTGGTATGACCAAATTATCTACAAATCAATATCAAACTAAACCAAACCAAAAAATATTTTGGATTGTTCAAACCAAACTGAAATTTAAATTTAAACTTGATTAAGACTATAATTTAAACAATTTCGGTTCAGTTTTAGTAAAAAAACATATAATCAAGTATATATGGGTATTAAGTTGTAAAAATTAAATTAATTTTTTTTTAAAAAAATATAATTTAATACCTCAATTTTCTCTAACGATAAAACTACTCAAACAACTCACCATGTTTACTAAAATTAAAATATAAATTACAACGTTTTAATTAACACTCAGCACTAAACTATAATTTTTAAAAATTGTGCATTAAAAAATTGTCAAACTCGATTAATCTGACAGTTTTTTATCAATTAATTGAATTGGATAAACCGATTTTTTTATCTAATTTAATTAATCTAAATATTTGTGAGGATTCGAACTCGATAACTGGACTCCTCACCACCGTACAACCCCAATTGCTCTAACTTGTAGCCCATTCAGAACCATACAAACCTGAAAACTCTTTTTCCAAAACATAAAAAAATGAATATAAATTTGAAACTTAAAAATGGAACATGTAGCTTTTACAAATCTTGACATGACATAACATAACCTATCACGGAGTACAAACATAAACAACGTAAGGCTTAAAAGCACACGCAACAGGCCATACGGCCCCAATCATGCATAATCACAAGAAGTTTATCAATATCAAGCCCAATAATAACAAAATATGCTCAAGGCACCCTGCTCATCTTATATATCAAATCCAAAAGTAGTATACATTGTCCAAAAATGGCGAGTTTTCAAACATGAAATATGCAGTAGTCCAGCCCTTTCACAAACCAGGAACCTCGACCTCAAAAGAAGCCTAAATTGTGAACACTCAGACCTAAACCTGAAAAACAACAACAAGAGAGGGTGAGATCTTGAGGATCTCAGTGAGAGTCACCGCATCATAAACAATAATGGGAGAATACAGGCAATACACTATAACCATTCGAAAAATAACAGTTGGAAATAAATATCAAGTAAATGTGCATGCATGCTAGCTAAGCGTGCATCCAATCCACACAAGCAATACAAATCCATTGCAAATGCTTGACCTCGATAGGAGTAAGTCCATAAACTCGAGTCCAAGCCCAAATGGGCTTGCAAACCAAAAATCAGAATTTTTGTGGGCCAATATACACCCAAAACGTATTCGGGACGGACCTCTAACCACTCCACTAATCACTCTGGCCAAAGGGCAATTGGGAGCCCACTAGTGAAAAATTATAATGCAAGTTGAAAATATAACCCCTACCACCAATATTGTCCTCAGAACACACATGCAGAAAATACACTATCAAACATGTTCCATGCATACACAACTCGAAAAGCCTGAAGACATATGTAGCCTATCACATCATATACTCATACAAGGCATACACAATCTATCCAAACTCCTAAGCAAGGGACTATCCTTATATCTAAGGATACTCATCCACTTACTTTCGCATTGGTCCAGTGCAATTCGTTAATTCCAACTCACACATAGAAATCATATATATACATATACTTGTATTTCTCAAAACATATATCTCATAATGCATGAAAACCAAGTAATAATGTACCATGCAATCATACACATCAAGAAATATCTCAAGACCCTCTCATGCTCAAAGGCAAGGCTAAGAAGGTTTGGAAAGGAGGATGGGAATGTATTTGGGTGATTTCAGGAGGTAGGAAGACAAAACAAAATATTTACTATTATTTATTATTATTATTATTAATTTTTTTTTTGAAAAAAGGCCTGACTCATATCCTCACTCTCTTAACAAACTCATAACAAGTTTCTCAACAAGAAATCAGTCTTTCAACTCAACAATCTCATGTAATTCAAAATCAAGGATCACCAACTCAAATTATCAAATTCTCACATAAACAGGGTATAGGTTCATTAAACTCAAGCTCGCCAATAATACACCAAAACACAATCATCATGCAGAATAATGTAACATAATATTAGTGTATAAAAATCATGACAAGCATCATAATGAACCTAGTATGACATTCACACACAATGCAAGTGTTGCCTCTACTTAAAGTCAAGCATTTATCCAAGTTTTAAATTAACAAAACAAACATAATTCCGCACATGTGAATGAAACATAGACTTCCACCTCTTGTGGTACAGATAACTTGCTAACGGCAACACCCTTGCCTTTCTCACGAGCTGAAATACTACCTAAGAACAAAGGCAAGCAACGAAGCAACCAAATCAAAAACCGAAATGAAAATAAATAATTCAAATAATTCAAAATCAAAATAAAACCCAAGACCTCATTTATTCCACTTCCTAACACTCTTCTAATCATCAAACACTCAATCCAATCAAAATCAATCATTAACTGTGTGAAGATCTAGAAAATTCTTAGAAAAGAAATTAAGAATTTTTTTTTCAAATTGTTCAAGGTGATTTGGAACCTTAGGTATGCTTGGAATTGCATGATTTGGAATAGAAAAATTTTTCAAAATTTTTATGAAATAAATACCCTATTTTTTTCTATTTTTCAAAATTTTACAAAAATTATAATATATCATGTATTTATGGAAAATTAGAAATTCAGGTTCATATAGGTTTTACTATTTCTGAGGAGCATGTAGAAATTTTCTAGATATTTTTCTAATTTTTCTTCTATTTTTAATGAATTTTTCAATGTTTATTAGGAATTTTAAATAAATATTATTATTTTTATATTATTATATTATTATATAATTTTATTACTATTTTAAATAAACTAATATTATATTAGTTAAGTCAAAATGGTGGGCTAATGCGTCGTTTTGACTAGGATGGTCAAAACGACAGCATATCCTACCGTTTTGATCTGGCTAGGGTTGGGGAGAGGGGAATTGCGGGTAACCTAAAAAAACGACATCGTTTCATATAGGAATGGGTGCCAGTTTTGGCCATATCCAACGACCAACCAAAGTTGGGCATTAAGCCCAACAGCTATCCCTAATCGGGCATTATGGCACCCAAGCGAGGGAAATTTGAGGACTCTTAGTGATTCAAGGGCGATTCATCATCCTGAATCGTTTGGTCCAAGGTTTGAGTGGATTCCGGCAGTTTACAGGCTTCATCTGATGAGTTCTTCCGGCTAGTAAGTTCGGATTTTATTTTGCTTGGTTCTTGAGTTTTAGTTGATAAAATTAAATGATGTTGGTTGGGATTTGTTGCAGATGAGTGAGCGACCATTTTGAGATAGATAGGAGGGCGATTCATCGACTGGAGAGGTGAATCACTAGTTGGGGTTTTCAACCTTTGGTCTGTGAGACCCCGAATTTTGAGTCTTAAAAGTCCAGAAGTCAGTGCAGGTGAAAAGACGATTTTGCCCCTGAAGGAAAGGATGTGTGATGACCAAAATTGGTAAGAGTTGTATGGTAGTTAATTCTGGTTTTAATTCCCTTTAATCTAAGTCCTTATAGCTAGATAATTGTCTTAGAAATTAAAATCTTTAAAAATAGGGGAAGATAATTAAAGAATTTAATTATCTGGTAATTATCTTATTTTAATAAAGTTTTTAAAGTAGTAATCTTAATTCCATACCCATCCATTATAAATAGGAAGCCAACCCCACAAAAATCATTCATAGAAAACACACAAAACTCGTATAGCCTAAAACCCTTACACCTCCCTATAACTGCCAAAATTCGCTGAAACTATTAAACCAACATAACTCTCTCATCGTTTGTCGGATCCCTACAAATAATAGCTTGTTGGAAAGCTCTCTTCATCCTCTTTCCAACCATCTCTTTTTTTTTGTCGGAAGGTTAGTATTTTTTTCTCTAAGGTTAAGTTGAAATTCGACGGCACTGCCAAATCTTCTTGAACTTCAGAATAGCATAACTCTTTCATCGTTTGTTGTATCTCTACAAATAATAGCTTGTTGGAAAGATCTTTTCATCCTATTTCCAACCATATATGTTTTTTTTATTTTTACATAAATATTTTCTTGTCTAAGGTTAAGTTGAAATTAGGCGGCATTACTAAATCTTCTTGAACTTCAGAATAGCATAATTCTTTCATCGTTTGTTTTATCTCTACAAATAATAGCTTGTTGGTAAGCTCTTTTCATCCTATTTCCAACATATATGTTTTGTTGTTTGGACATTAATATTTCCTTGTCTAAGGTTAAGTTGAAATTTGGAGGCACTGCTAAATCTTCTTGAACTTCAAAATAACATAACTCTTTCATCGTTTGTTGTATCTCTATAAATAATAGCTTGTTGAAAATCTCTTTTCATCCTCTTTCCAACCATATATTTTTTGTTGTTTGGACGTAAATATTTCCTTATCTAAGGTTAAGTTGAAAATCGGAGATGAAATTAGGTTTTCATCGGCAACGGAATTAGTTTTTTAGATTTCAATAGTTTTTGTCTTCGGTTGATTTCTGTTGTCGTTTTGCATCTTCTTATGATTTCTTAGCATCTATTCATGATGTATGGTCATGAATTTCTTTCTTTTAAACTTCTATATGCTTGAACTCGAAATTGTCCTATACCCTACTCTTAGCGCCAAAATTTGCATAGTTAAATTGGAATGGTAGTTCAGGTTGAATTTTGTTAAGTTCCTGGCTATCACATCACACATCCAAAGGGGAGGCACCTGCAGCATCTGATCACTGGTTTCTGATAGGTTTGGTGAGTGGAATTGGTAAGGAAATAGGATATTCAATTGATTATTGAATATGCATGCTTAGTTTGTTTTCGTCTTTACCTGGTGATAATATAGGTGATTCGGAATTACCTAATAAAGGAAAAGGAGTAGCTTCTTGTTCAGAGACAAGAAAGATAGGATCTACACCTCATCGGTTTCTCCAGAGACCTCTGTTATTTTCTTGATGTTTTTTATACCTTCCCTTGTTGTATTGCATGCGATTTGATTATAGGGTGAGAGTATGAATTTTGGATTGAGATATGGATCTCATAGGCTATATCGAACCCCTGAGTTAGGTATTGAATGCCTGAGTTGCATATGTTATGTGAATTGAATATGTTGATTGTGTTCTGACATGATTGAGGATACCCTGTTGTGGTATTATGCTTTGTACTTACCTGTGTGTGCTTGTACGTGTTTATGTGTCAGGATCCTTTTCCGGTGGCCATTCGGGGTAAGCGCTGATGCTCCTAGGGAGAGGAGAGGTTCTTACTGGTATGAGAATTGTATAGGTGGCAAACCCCAGCATGCGCGCGCTGGATGTCTGGTCCTTGTGTGGTCAGAACCCTGTCCTTGTGTGGCAAGAAGCCCTTATCCTTGTGTGGTTTGGGATGCCCTACTCCGTGTGTGGCTTGGGAAGACCTGTCCTTGTGTTGCAAGATGAATAGGCTTACTGATTAGCTTGTGTGTTAACCGTTTACCTTTTGTGCAGTAAGCCTTGGACAACACAGGTGGAAGGGATAGCCTTTCTTCTTCATTGCTGAGAGCAATCTGATGAGTTCTACCTGCCTCTGTACTTCTGATTTTTTGGAAGTGATCGTAGTCCTCCCTCAACCATAGATTCGGCCCTAACCCTTTTTGATTGGTTCTTGAATTGCGTGATCCCTTTTAGTTGTTTAGGAATGACCTTGGTTTGTCTGACTTGCACCTGTGGTGGCTCCTGAAGTTCTTTTCCAGACCTGAGAATGATAGCACTAACATTATGCTTGGGGTTAGTTTCAGGTTGTGCAGGTAACTTACCTTCCCTCGCATTCTGAGCATTTTGGTTGGCCAGCTGTTGTTGTATGAGTAATTGTTGGTTCAGTGTCACTTGCTTCAGGGCATCCCATATTTTGTCTAACTCCTCCTGAGGGTTGTGGTTGGAAGACCCCCTCTCGTAAGTGGCTCCTGGTCTGTGCTCTGGATAAGGTCTCGCGTTAGGTCCTCGGTGGTTGGTTTGTCGCTCTTGTGCTCCATCATCATAGGACGGATTTGGATAAGCTTTTCTCGGTTCATAAAACCCACCTTGTTTTCCAGTAAACTCTGGGTTCTTGCGGTATGGAGGGACATACTGATTGTATGCGTTTGCATCTTGGATTTCATTGTTGAGGACTTTGGGGCACTGGTCTGTGCTCTGGATACGGTTTCCGCAGAACTCACATGGCTTTGCTTGAAGTTGTGAAGCATATTTCTTGAATGCATCGCCCACGGTTTTGTCGATCATTTGCTGGAGGTCTGCTTCTGCGATGCTCATGGAGACTGCCGCAGCTGTCCCGGTGGTTGGTTTTGGAGCTGGTCTCCCTCGCCTTACACGGTGCTTAGCTCCCTTTATCATGTTGAGAATGAGATCTTTAGCTCTCCGGGAGTCAAGGGAAAGAAGATATCCATTGGCAGAATGGTCTACAGCACTCCTAGTTTCATCATCCATGCCATGATAGAAAGCCTGAAGCAACTGGAAATTAGTATAGCCATGTCGTGGGCATGATGAGCAGAGTTTCTTAAATTGTCTCCAGTAGTCGTACAAGGTTTCAGCGTCATCCTGTCGTACCACAGCTATTTTCCGTCTAAGGTCATCTTCGACAGAAGGTGGGAAATATTCGTATAAGAACGCGTCTACCATTTCGTCCCACGTCCTGATGCATCCAGGGGGCATCTCACTAAGCCAGTCCTCGGCCTCTCCCTTTAATGAGAAAGGGAACGAACGAAGCATTACCTGATCCATTACCAAACCTTTTGGTTTAAAACTCGTACATGCCATCTCAAACTTCCTCAGGTGTTCGTTTGGGTCTTCAAGGGCTCGTCCATGGAAGAAAGGCAAAGTTTGAAGGAGCCCGGGCTTCATTTCATAATTAACATCTCGATCATTCTCGTGAATGATGCACATTGGTCTTCTGAATCTACCGGTTCCCCCCATTTCTTCCATTGGAATGAGCTGGGCTTCATCCTCCTCTTCATCAGCTAGAAAGGCATCTAGTACCTTGTAAGGTCTTCTTCTTTCGACCTCATTATTCATTGGAGGAGGATCCTCTAGTGGAGGATCTCCTATTGGTGCTGGTGGATCCCCATGATTCCATGCTCTGTTTGGGTCTTCAGCCATTGGAGAGGCCGGTATATGGATTGGAGAAGCTGGATTGCTTGGTGATGAACTGACCGTGATATCGGCCTGGTCACGGTCACTTGCTTGATTAGAACTTGACACTGCAGCAGATGTAGACGGCTCTCGTTTTCGTCTAGAGTTATTCAGCCGATAGGTTGACTCAATTTCTGGGTCTAGAGGCAACAAATGTCCTGTTCGGCTTGAACGGGTCATATACTGTAAGAATTCCAAACTTTTATCTGCCGTCTCCCCGGCAACGGCGCCAATTTGATGACTGTCGTGTGTTCACCAAAATAATCTTCTTTTTTTTGGACAGGTAGTTAGCAGCAAGGAAGGTCGAATCCTCAGGGAGATGGCTTGTAAGAGTTGGAAGTCTTAATGTGGAATCGGACGTGGTCACGGTGTGCCCACGGTCGATAAGATCGAAGGGTTATGGGTTCACAGTAATAGATAGAGATTGAGTAAATAAGTGTAACTAATTGAAACTGGGAAATAAAGTTCTGACTCAAATGCTTTTGATATTCCTCGATTCAATCCATACCTAGACCACCCTTGATCACGAGCTTTCTATTGATGGTTTCACGTCTTTTCTGTTGGATCCAAGTTAGTTGGTTGCTCAGTACGACTGAGCACTCCAGGGGGGTGGAACGTCCTCCGCTCTTTCGTGGCCAACTACCCAGAAAACCTCACCCTCAGATCTGCAACGTAGTTAATCTGAGTGTGCCCTCTCGTCACACGTGTTTCACTCACCACTCACGATTATCAGTGTTTGGCTTCTAATTTGTTGTGGAGTAGATCAAGCATCATAACATCACTATGCACAAAGAATGACGAGAAATAACAGAAGAAATTGAATAATGGATTGAACGGGGCCTCACAAGGGTCCGGTCTGGTTAATGAACTAAATCAAGGAAAAAGAGGTTCTAGCCCTCCATTGAGTTTCCAGAGTAAAAGCTATAAAGATGTCTAATTTCGAAACAAAGTAAAAATCCTCCCCCCTGGCCACAGGCGGCCAGGGCCTATATATACTGTCTACCAAGATCTCGCAGGATCTGAATCAGATTACTGCCATATCAGTTAGGATCTCCCGAGATACCAGGCAGATTCTCGGACCGTGATCACGGTCAGACCTCCGATCTTCCAGGCCAGCAACTGTCGAATCGTGGCTTCTGATTCTCCTTCAGGAAATCCGCCTTTAAATCTTCAAAATATCCTGTGAATTCCTGCTTTCAGAGAAATCTTGTAAGATATCAGTAATAACTCTATAAACGTATATATTAGGAAATAGAAAGTGCTAACCGGCCGGTTTTTACGTAATGTAAAACCGCATTTTATCATACTATCAGAATCTGTAGATCTTATGATGCTGCGACCCTACTGAGATTCTTGTAATCTCATACCGTTGTTTTTACCAATTTTCAGGCTTAGGTACATCCACTATCTGTGGTACCAGTGTGTGAGATCAAGGCTGCATGGCGGGGAGATATCGCATCACATTTGCATACTTGTTTACTTGCGCATATAACATGAATGATTGGGCTACTTTCTAGTTTATTTTAAGATCCCTCCTTTGCTTGCTATTTTCGAAATATATTGGAGGATTTCTTACTGGTTATTTAGGGGACTTGTGTGTTATGAACCCAGTGATTTAATCTAAAGACTTCCGCTGATGTTTTATTCACTCCGTAGGTTACCAGAATATCTGTCCAAGATCATGCTCCAAATGTTGTTAAACATTAGAATAAACATGCTGAAAGTCGAAAGTTAATGGTAAGCTTGGTGAGATTCAGATAGGTCCTAGGTGTCATTTGGGCTTATTTGGGTTTCATGGCGGTGATGACCTTAATCGGAGCAAATAGTAATAGTTAGGAACTGAGGTCGTCACATGGTTAGTCTAGAGGTTAAAGATGACTCAGTGGACGACGATTCGTCTACGAGTCATCTGAATGACGGGTCATCTGGTCGAGGAACCAAATGATAGGTAGTTGGGTTAAGGCACCAACTGACATGTTGTCGGTTTAGGTTAGGTCTGACCACATTTGGTTCACACCAAACCGAGTCAGATCGGGTTCAGTTGGACCAGGTCGAGTCAGACTAGTCTAACCGGACCGGACCAGGTCAAGGTCAGGCCAAACCAAAATCAAATGATCAATATAATAAAGACATATGGCAGTCTATGGTGGTGACACGTGTCCATCGACTTTTATAATTTTGACCGATTTTGCACAAATTTCAAAAATTTAAGAAAAATAGGTATAAAGTGAGAAAAATTATGAAAAGATTTTGAAAAATAGAAAACAATATGAGAAATCCAATGATGTATAGTTTGATTAATTCAAAGTTTATTTAAGGGGTGTAAAAATTAGGAGAAGTTGATATAAATTTAAGAAATATTGGAAAAAATCCTAGAAAGGTTCATATAGGTATATCGAGACCCGTAGGGTTAAGAAAAGGGTCACATGATTTCAAATTTTTATTTATTATCTTAGAAATTGAAGGATTAAATGAAATTATCGAATATAATTTGTATAAGTATTGAAACATATGGATTAGACCCTGGAGCGGGACCTAGTCAAGTACCATCAGAATAAGGTGAGTGGACTAACCATAGCGTTTCTGTCAATTATTTACTTGTTGAAATGCATTGTTTGAGATTATGTGTGATATGTATAAAAATGCTTGCTATTGACAGAAACTATTTTTTTCATGGCATTTTCTTGAAACCTTTGTTTATTTGCTTTGATTTGTGTGAACCCGATACATTCGTAAACTGCTAAACATCGTGTGAATAACCCCATGGTGGATATGGTCTTAAGGACCTTGTTATACGAAAACTGCGGAGAGTTTCGGCCCTTTCGAGTATGGTGATAAAATTCCATGTGCATGTTGACGAGAGAGAGAACTAATATCTAATACGATATGCATACTTGTAGCATTGGCCGGAGTGTGAGAATGAGAGGGCTAGCTAGTGTGAGATTGGGATCGAGCTTGTGGAGTTACCACCACCGCTCACTCGACAATGTCAATGTGAGAGAAGGGAGTAATGTTATACCAAGGACACCACCTAAATCAAAAGCAACAATTTATTGACAAACCAACAACTTCAACCATAATTGCACCAGCTTAAAACCAACCACCAACACCTCACAAAAATTATAAAAAGACAAAACAAACTATCCAAGCATGCTAAAAAACTCCAAAACTATCTAAAGCATGCAAAAATTGACATTAAAAGGGAGGAAAATCGGATTATTATCTAAAAATCCTATTTTAACCTAAAATACCCAAATTCTGCAAAAGTCAACACAAATAAATAGAACATCAGTGAAAATGTATAGAGAGGAGTTAGGATTATGATTTAGAACAAGACCCAATAGCTAATTTTAAGGGAAAATCAATTTACCTTGAGAGAGAAGAAGAGGTATTTTTGAGATTTTAACGTTCTGTCTTTTTTTTTATGAAAAAAAAATTTGAAAATTTGAAATAACTTAAGAAATATTCCTCATATGTCCCAAGTGGGCCAAAATAGGGTTTAAAGGTTTAAAATATAACGATTAGGTTTTTAAAATATAATTGGACTTAGTGAAAAGAAATTTGGCCCACTAAAGATAAATCAGCTCAAAGGCCTTCAGCTACTCAAAATGGACCTCGAAAACTCACACTCGGATTAAGGGGGTAAAAATAGATATTTCCATTGGACTCAGGCCTCAAACAACACACATATCAAACTAATATCCTAATGCATGCTAAAACTCCGAAACGACCTGTCGTGCAAATTATCGTTTTACTACAAAAGATATGACACTCTAAATGTTCTAGACTTGACACCTAGACTCTACGACTATATTCAGGTCACTCAGTCAATGGGTCAACTCTCAATCCACTATCTAATTCGCTGGTCAAATGGATCAACTCCGACTAGTCAGCTGGTCAAACCCACTCAAAATGACTAATCCGGATGATTTGACTGTATTCAAATACTGACTAGACTCTCTGAAGGACAGGGTCTTACAATATTTTTTTATTTTTTATAAAAATTAAAATAAATTAAAATAATAAAATTTAAATATGAAAGCTTCTTTAAATATTATAAAAATTAAAATATTATATTTATTGGTGATATTATTTTAATTTTTATATTATATCATAATTAATACTTCATAAATATAATTATTATCAATTTTATTATTATTATTTTAATAATATTCTTTTAATTTCAAATCCAATTTAATCAAAGTATCTCTAAAAATCTCGATATTTACAGGTTTGATCTCAAGTTTGGTTTTTAAATCTTGATAAATTATTAAAATAGTTGATGTATGCATTGAAACACAATGCAAGAGTGTATATGATTAAATCTTGTAAAAAATTATAAAAAATTATAAAAATTATTATTAAATATTAAAAAAATATCAGTTCCATATGTGTCAAAAGATTTATCTTATAAATGAAGAATTGTTTTAAAATCAAAATAATTATCAAAATAACTCAAATATTTTTAATTTTATTCAAAACTATAAATTATATATATTAATTAAAAAAATTTCAAATTTATAAAAAAAATTTATTTAAAATATATATTTTATTTTATGTGAAAGACAAGGTTTTTATAAAAAATATTGTACACTTATATTGGATTGCATTTAGTTGAATGAACAAGGATCCTTTAATGTTAATTTGTGGAAGCTGATTTTTATTTTTTAATAGAGTTGGATGTTTGGCTACTGCAAAATGGTAATACTTAGTTTAGAGACGAGTATAATTTGTTAGAAAAATTATGAAATTAATACGTGGAGACTGAAATTATATGTAGAAAATTAAAAAAGAAAACCTCATCCATCAACCAACAATCCAATATTTTACTAAATCAAGAAAACCATATTTGTATTATTCTAATCATTTTATTAGATATTTAGATTGCTTGATTGTAACATTGTTTCTATCTTCACCAGCCATCTATGGTTCCCACTTTCCAGTCATATTTCGTGACATAAAATTTGTTATCATCGCTAAAGTAGATTCCATCATCTTGCGCTCTCCAATAACACTGTCCCGAGTTACAATACCAATGCTCCACTGACGTCTTGTCAAAAACGACCACTTTCTGATAATTTTTACCCCATTGCATATTGCATGTGAACATAGTATAGGGAGGTACCACTCTCGTACCAAAATGAAAATTGAAATCTCCGCCGCCTATGTATAGGGTGTGGTTTCCCAAATCCTGATCTCTAGAAGCATATTGAAGGAACAATGGGTGCCGGTGCTCATTATTTTTGACTCCATCTATCACGTGAATTCTGAATGTGTGGCAAAAAACTCTCCAGTTTTCCATGATTGTAGCTGATACAAGAAAAGGAGAGATCAGCAAAAAAGGGGAAAGACATAGAATAACATGCCTGGTAGGGTACATATTGTGAAATGGATTTTGGAGAGTTTTTTGTTTGTATAGTAAAATTATGAACAGAGATTGTTTATGCTGTAATCTTATAGTGATGAATTCCGATAGTCTTCTAAAAAAAAGAGTAACTAAAATGAAGTATTTAATTGTAGTGATAAAAATCTATGCGAGGGCAAAAAGTAATATTTACTTTTTGATTATTCTATTTATATCATATCATATTGTCATGTATCATATATTGCAACGCCAATGTACAAAATATGTTATTCATAAATTACTATTACTGATCAAATCTTACAATAGAGATCCTCTTACTTTAAATTTGAGTACAAAATTTGTTTATATTATTTCTATGTAAAGATAATAAATATTAGATAAAAGTTAAAAAAAAATCAAATACTGAGTCCCAAATTAAGTAGTAAAATCAATTTTCTTCCTCAAAATTATCATAACCTAAATGACTAAACGAACAATTAATGTAATAAAAGATATTGGGGATAATAAACTAATATTGGACAAGATTTAGGATGATTGGTTTAGAATTTGATTGATTAAGTTTTTTAACCATTTAATTTAATTCAATATGAATAATGAAGAATATATATTGATAAATATTGATAAAAATTCTAAAATAGATTAACCACAAAAGAATTATATAATAATAATTTTGAAAAAATAAAAAAAAAGTTTAATTTATGTCTAAAAAGATTAATCCGTTTGAGATTTTTATATGTGATTAAAATGAGATTTGATCTGTTAAACTTGAAAATGAGGAGAATAATGATTTGATGTCTAAGTAGACTGTGATTAAATAATTACTAACTACATATTCTTTAAGATAAGGAAAATAACATCCATTGTTGTAAATAAAATAAAAGAAAAAAGTAGATAACAACATAGCATGATATGAGGAGAAAGCAAAGAATTAGATTATGTTTAGATATTTTTATGATCATATACAATAAACCTATAATTTATAGACATGAGAAGGAAAAAATAGTATCTTTTCATAGTGGAAGTGGGAGCATGTGACTATGAATTTTGTGTCTGGCTTTCCTAGATCTTAGAGAGGGCATGATACAGTGCGGGTAGTGATGGATCGACTTACCAAGTCAGCCCATTTTCTACCTATTCGGCTGGGTTTTCCGTTGGAACACATAGTAACGCTATATATTCATGAAATTGTCAGATTCTCGGATTTCATGGTGTGCCTGTATCTGTTGTAATTGATTGAGATCCTTATTTCGCCTCAAGATTTTGGGTTCAGTTGCAAGGCTTTGTTACATGATTGAGTTTCAGTATTGCGTTTAATCCTTAGATAAATGGTTAGTTTGAGATGACTATTCAGACCCTTGAGGACATGCTGAGAACTTATGTCTTGGATTTTCAGGATAGTTGGGATCGATGTATGTAGTTGGTTGAGTTTGCGTATAATAATAGTTTTTAGGCGAGTATTTTTATGATGCCTTATAAGGTATTATGTAGAAGCGCTTGTCGTGCTCCTTTGCTATGGGAATGAGTGAAGTGAGAGGAGATTGAGAGGAGCAGAGTTGACAAATATCACCTTGGATAAGGTGAAACTGATTCGGGATAGGTTGAGAGCGCCCCAAGATCGCCAGAAGAGTTATGCAGATAGCAACCGTAGGCCTTTGGAATTTGCAGACGAAGACAGTGTATTCCTGAAGGTACAACCCTGAAAGAGGTGATATGCTTCTGGCAGACAGGTAAGCTACGACCCCGATATATTGGCCTTATGAGATGATTGAGAGGATTGGTCTTGTAGTTTATCATTTGAGTATGCCTCCATATTTGGAGATGATACATGGTGTGTTTCGTGTATCAGTGTTGAGAAAGTACATCCCTGATCTCAGTCATGTGTGGGATGTAAGGACTCGAATTCGCTCCACTATGACCCTTACCGCTGTGAAACCCAAATAAACCCAACTTAGGACCTATCTGAATCTCACAAGGTTTATCCCCCCTTAGTTCTGATTTTTTTTATTAGATTCATTACTTATGCTTTTTATAGGTTGGAGTATGATAAAAATATTAACGGAAGTCTTTATAATTCAACAAAGGTAACACAACACATAAGTCATATAGAGATCTCAAAATCCAGCAAGTATAACCTCAGTATATTTCGGAAATAAGCAAACAAAGGAGGCATTCCCAATTCCAGAAAGTAGTCCAATCAAACTTCATGTTATATGTGCAAGCAATCAAGGAAACATGAATGCGATTGTGATGTAATATCATCTTGCCTTGCAGCCTTGATCTCACACACTTGTACCATGAACAGAGGATGTACGTAAGCCTGAAAAATGGTGCAAACAATAGGGTGAGATTACAAAAATCTCAGTAGGGTCACAATATCATAAGATTTGCAGAAATCTTAAAGAAACATCTCCTGAATAACATCAGATTCGCTTACATATCTAAAGGGATATCACGCAAACAATAAGCAATCACAATAGGGATAGAGCCGAAAACTATTGGCTGAGGATGGACTACAAACACTTCTGAAAATCAGAAGTACATAGGTAGGAAAACCATCAATCAATCTCATTTATAGAAAGGTCATCCCCTTCCACTTGTTTTGTCTAAGACTTAGCTACACAAAAGGTAAAAGATTATCACACAAACTAATCAGCAAACCGATTCATCTTGCCAACACACAGGACAAGGCATCTAGCCAGCACACAGGACAAGGCATCTAGCCAGCACACAGGACTAGGCATCCTAGACACACAAGGATTAGGGCATCCTAACCAGCACACAAGATTAGGGAATCTTGCCAGCACACAAGACAAGGCATCTAGCTAGCACACAGAACTATGCATCTAGCTAGCACAAAGGACTAGGCATCCAGCGTGCATAAGCTGTGGATTGCTACCCATACGACTCCCATACTAGTAAAAACCTCTCCTCTCCTCAGGAGCATTAGCATTTACCCAAAATGGTAACCATAAAAGGATCCTAACACACAGACATGTACAATCACATACACAAGCAAGTACAGGGCATAACATCACAATAGGGTATCCTCAATTATATCATAATACATTTAGCATGTTCAAAACATATAACACATGCAAATTAGGCACACACAACCTAACTTAGGGGTTCGAAATTTCCTAACAACTCCTTAGTTCTTTCCAAAATCAAGCATACCAAGCACAAAGCATGTGTATATACCATTCAACAAGAGCACACATCAAAAATTACTTGATTGACCAATACCATGACAAAATTGATTATAATTTCTTCCTCATCCTCGTCCGCGGCCTCGACAACGACCATGGTTATGAGATAGCATCATATTTACTTCAGGGCATGGAGCAGAACCAATAAGACGAGATTCATGATTTCTCATCAATAACTCATTGTTTTGTTCAGCCACCAAAAAGCATGAAATCAACTCAGAATATTTTGTGAAACTGTTTTCACGATATTGCTGTTGTAAAAGTACATTTGAAGCATGAAAAGTGGAGAATGTTTTTTCAAGCATACCAACATCAGTGATATTTTCCCCACATAATTTTAATTGTGAACTGATTTTAAATAATGCCAAATTATATTCACTCACGGATTTAAAATCTTATAAACAAGGTGCATCCATTCATAACGGAGTATCACCGTTTTCTAGTGATCATACCTCTTTTTAAAAATTTTCCAAAGATCTACTGGATCTTTTATTGAGGTTATCAGATTTCATTCCCTCATAGAGATGATGACGAAGAATAATCATTGCCTTTGTCATATCCTGATTTGATGCTATATTTGGTATTTTGATTGTCTTTCCAAGACCTTTAGCATCTAAATAAATTTCAGCATCCAATATCCATGATAACTAATTTTTTCCATTAATATTGAGAGCTTCAAACTCAAGCTTTGCAATATTTATCATTGCAAAACTATAAAATGTTAAAAGCACATATAATTGATTACATAATAAGATAAGAAATAAATTTATGTTCTAAATAATAAGAAGTGAGATACAAAAATAAGAATAACACTTAATGATGTTAATATTATGATAAAATAGTATTAGACTATTAGATTTTGTCATCTATTTAATTTATCCCAATAATACCTTTGTCACGCCCCTTACCCTACTCTGGGGGTAAGCACCTTTGTCACGGAACCGTAAGAATAACAATCACTCTACTACCCCCAGAATCCCGTAAGACTAGTAAAAATCAAAACTATAAAATCTGCAACGAAATAAGATAATTTGTAGGGTAAAACCATATCTCAGCAAAATATGTCGCTGTCAAACAATACTCAATCAAAGCCATATATCACATGTCCAGTGAAGTCTGTAAAATGTCAAGCACTAGAAAAATATGTATACAATCAAAATGGAAACCACAAGTGTAATAACAAAATATGATCTGGTCCGTATGTACAAATCAAATCAATTACTGATCAAACCTATAATCGGGTCGCTCTGAGATCAACCATGAGAGATGAACGACTGACAACTTGTACCTGTAGCACAATCTGGATGGCACTAAACTAGTTAGTTAAATATCCAGGTAAGGGGAATAGGGACCACAAATACATTTATAAACCATAAATGAGCACCATACTAAAAAGGGTAAACTTTGAACAAATCAATAGCAAAACTCAATCTCAAACAAAATCAACCATAAATAATAATGAGGTGAATTGTAAATACACTCAAACATTTTATTTTAAATAAAACCAGGCTGGGAAGACGGCTAGGAAACACCCATCCGACTTCTAATCAGGAAGTGTTCGGGGCCCACTAATGTTCAATTTTATTTACATATAAACGAAGCCCACACTAGCGTTACTGAAGGCTAAGGTCAACCCATGTTGACCATCTCCGTTTTGGACATTAAATCCCCCCACAACAAGAGGTGCCAAAGGGAGTATGTGACCCATCGGTTACCAATCTTGATCTATCATTGTCAGTGCACTGGATACTCACAGATAATCAGAGTGGAATAGGCAAACCAATTCAAATAGGTCAAACTCAAACCAACATCGTAATATAAAAAACAGGCATAGAATCTCATTGACAATCATGTCTCAATAAACAGTGCATCCACATGCATAATAACATACTATACCTCTCAATTTCAACCATAGTAAAACCAGTAAACACGTCAAATTTGTAAAACAGTAACATCCAATCACAATCATACAAAATTTAAATTTCAATATGATTCACCATTTAAATTTGCTGGAAATAGTAAATCTTGATTATGCATTTTAAAACAATACCAAGTGTGAGGTCCCCACTCACCTGTACGTAGTCACAACACGAAAAATCAACAAGCACAGTAGAAAACTAAACCACAATCCACACCAATCACAGGTCACATGTCTGCATAACACACCAAACATAAAATTACTATCTATACCAACCAATATGCAAAACGAGGCAAATACATATTTCTAAAAATAACCAAGAAATCCGAAATTAGGCTAATAAGCCCTAAAACTAATTTTTTTTATCAACATAATATTATTTATAAACCATAATTTATTAATTAAAACCAAAACACGTTTTACGAAAAAATCTATAAAAGCCCATATCTCACAAACTATAAGTCAAATCAGAAAATCAATGATACCATCACGTCCGAAACGTCAAAATTAGTTTACATGGTCGAAACCGAAAATTAGAGTTTTGGGTGGCATGTGCCCGTCGGCAGTGTATAGCTGGTTGGTGAACTGCACAAAATAGATTTGAACTGCACAAAATCCAACAAAAATCAACATTTTATATACCAAAACAAAACTTGAAATGCCAGGAACACACTTCCGAAATAGATTTGATTATTAATCACCGGAGTCGGTTGGAAATCGACTATTTTCCAGCAGGCAAAACACACTCACTCGCAAGCTTCAAGAGGGAGCAATCAGCGGCTGTTTGCAGCAATTCTTGTGGTCGAGAGAAGTCGATGTTGAGGCTCTTCGATATGAGCCGGCGATGACGAAAGATGATAGCTAGATGATGGGCAATGATTCTGAAGATGTCGAACGGGAGGGGGAACCTGGAAAAGGAAGAGAGAGGGAAAAGAAACAAGAAAGAAAAAAAATAGTTTATTTTATAAGTAACCCGAGCAAAAATGATGTCGTTTACACTTTGGAAAAAATGATATTTTATTTATTATTTTTATTTATTTATTATTATTTTTTAAAATATTAAAATAAATCTTAAAATTATTTTAAAAATTTTAAAAATATAGTAAATAGGATATAAGTCTAAAAATTATAAAACTTTCACAGAAAATCCACAAAAAATCATATCTTTCCAATGAATTAAAAATTAAAACTTTTTGAACAAAAAATATTTAATTAAAAATAAAATATCATCTGAAAAATAATAAATTATACTTTAAAATTATGAAAAATCAAATCATACCATAAAATCTTAAAATACATACCCAAAAATCTATTAAAATTATAATATCACATATACACACAAACCATTATAAATTACATACAAGACAAAAATTTACGAAATTACCCTTAGGCATAAAGCACAAAACGAATCAACAGTTGTCACATGACAAATGGAAAACCTAGGGTTTACAATTTTTGTGAAAACTAAAACTCTTGTTTATTTTTTTTAAAGAACTCTTTTAAAACTCTTGAATTTTCTTTTTTTTAAGAGTTTCGTGCTATATAATAAATGAAAGAAAAAGAGTATTTCAATATTTTTTTATTAATTATATACATTATAACTTGTGTCTTCATAATGAAACTAAAGGTATCAAAGATATTCATTTTTAACAGATATAATTTTTTTATTATTTCTATACAATGACAATAATTTTGTTTTTGTGTGAGATAGGAGGTAAAAATTAGGAGTGAGTATTTTGGTTTCAGAAAAAAATTTGGTATGTTCTCTTTAATTGACCGAATTTATAAAAATTCAGATCAGATTGAATTTTTTTTATATATAATTTAAATATTTTTACCAAAATTTATTTGGTTTGATCCGTTATATACCAATTAAACCTAATATTATTATCTTAAATAATTTTTTTAATATAAATAAAAAAATATTTATAACATAAATATAATTTAGGAAATACCTATTTTTTAAATTTATGAGGCTAAAAAACTTTTTTTATAATTTTTTACTAAGACTCTCAAAATTATTAGAGTAGAAAGTTTTATTTTTTTAAAAAATATTTTATTTATAAATTCAGTTTATTTTTTATTTTGGTATGACCATATTATCTATAAATCAAGATCAAAACTAAATAAAGAAAAATACTTCGATCTGTCCAAACCAAACTAAAATTTAATTTTAAACTTAATTAAGACCAAAAATTTAATTAATTTCGGTTCAATTTTTTGATTTTTTGCATAGTTCGGGTTTGGAGTTTACCCCTAGTAAAAATAACATATAATCAAGTATATATAGACATTAATTTGTAAAAATATCATTTAATTTTAAAAAAATATAATTTAATATCTTAATTGTGAGACCCTAATACTTAGTGGGTTAGATGTCTTAGAAGTCTGTGTGCCAAAAATTATACTTAGGTATTTGTATAGCTAAAAAGACCATTTTGCCCCTGAAGAAATAGATGTGTGATAGCCTGAAATGATTGTGTCAATCTTTCCTATTTTGGTTCTAGTATTCTTATTCATTTCTTTCCCAAATCATATCTTTCCTATTTGGTTTTTTTCCTAAATTGAGATGTTTATAGAAAGTTTATTTCAGATGTATTATCTCCTAAGTATTCATGGCATAAGCACAATACTTCAAACATCCGGCAGTCACACATTCAAGCATACCAAAAACATCTAACAAATAATATAGCGAGATACATCAAGGCACATATTAAACATAGCACCAAAACACATCAAATCATACATATAGTATTCGAAAATTTTCAATCTATCCAAAGGGTGCATCCGCATGTTCCTATAAACAAAGACAAGATCACACATTAGCATATAGGTATTTAATCATATAAAACTTAGTCATGTCCCGCTACCATACCTGTAAGGACCAAAACCCAACCTATAAGAACCCTTATCGCCATAAAACCCGAATAAGCCCTTGCAAGGTCCTATTCGAATCCAACAAGGCCTAAGTCACCTAGTTATCAATTTTAACAAGTTAATAAGTTCTTTTCTGGCAAAATAAGGATAGGTGCGGTAATGTTCTTTATAGATTGGGTTTGAATCCTTATATTAATTTTTTCTAAAGATAGAAATACTCAAAACAACTCACCATACGAGAGATTATAATGGATGATTCTACAAATAGTATGGAAAGAGATATATATATTATACTGAAAAACTCATCACTAAACTATAGTTTTTTAAATTTCTATATTAAAAAATTATTCAAATCCAGTTAATCCAACCGTTTTTTATCAGATAAAGATAAACCAATTTTATGTCTGATTTAATTAATATAAACATTATTTTTTTATAAAAATTAAAATAAATAAAAACTATTAAATTTAAATATAAAATAATTTCAAATTTTTAAAAAATTATTATATCATCTATCTTTTTTTTAATGTATGATGTTATCGTATAAATAGATAAATATAAATAAACACTGAAGATAAATAAAAGTAAATAATATAAATAAATAAATATAAAAATATAAAATATAGAAAAAAATTATATTCATATACTATATAAATTAAAAAATTATATTTATTTATGATATTATTTTAATATATATATATATATTATCATAATTAATACTTCATAAATATAATTAATATCAATTTTATTATTATTATTATTTTAATAATATTTTTAATTATAAATCCAATTTAATTGAATTATTTCTAAAAATCTTGATGTTTAGGGATTTAATCTCAGGTTTGGTTTCAAAATTTTAGTAAATTATTAGAAAAATTGATATATGTACTGAACACAAGTCAAGAGTGCAAGATTAAATCTTGTAAAATAACTATAAACAATTTACTGAGTATTAAAAAAAATCAATTTTTGTATAAAAAAATTATCTTATGAATAAAATTTAATTAAATGATTAAAATTATTTTTAAATAAAAATAACTCAAAAAATTCTCAAATTTTATTCAAAATCATAAATTATATATATCAATTACATTTCAAATCTATATGAGAATATTTAAGTAATTTTAATTTTATGTGAAAACAAGGTTTTTATAAAAATTATTGTACACTTATACAACATTGCACCTTACAACGTTAGGTAAAAGAACATAAATCACAGGATTACTAATTCACCATAATTCTTTGATATTAATTTGTGCAAGATGATTTTTATTTTAAAATAAAGTTAGATGTTGAGCTACTGAAAAATGGTAATATTTAGTTTAGACATGAGTATAATTTTTAAGAAAAGTTACAAAATTAACACGTGGAGAAAAATTATGTATAGAAAATAAAAAAAGGAAATTTCATCCATCAACCAATAATTCAATATTTTACTAAATCAAGAAAATCATATTGTATTATTGCAATCATTTTATTAGATATTTGGACTGCTTGGTTATAACATTGTTTTTATCTTGACCAACCATCTATGGCTCCCACTTTCCAGTCATATTTCTTGGCATAAAATTGGTTGTCATCGCTAAAATAGATTCCATCATCTTGCGCTCTCCAATAACACTGTCCCGAGTTGCAACACCAATTCTCCACCGACGGCTTGTCAAAAACGACCACTTTCTGATAATTTTTACCCCATTGCATATTGCATGTGAACATAGTATAGGGAGGTACCACTCTCGCACCAAAACGAAAGTTGAAATCTCCACCTATGTATAGGGTGTGGTTTCCCAAATCCTGATCTCTAGAAGCACACTGAAGCAACAATGGGTGCTCATTATTTTTGACTCCATCTATCACGTGAACTCTGAATGTGTGACAAAATGGTCTCCAGTTTTCCTTGATTGTAGCTGATACGAGAAATGGAGAGATCAGCAGCAAAGAGGAAAGACATAGAATAACATGCTTGGTAGGGTACATACTGTGAAATGGATTTTGGAGAGTTTTTTGTTCGTATAGTAAATTTATAAACAGAGATTGTTTATGCTGTAATTTTATAGTGATGAATTCCGACAAACTTCTAAAAAGAAGAGTAACTAAAATGAAGTATTTACTTGTAATGATAAAAATCTCTGTGAGGACAAAAAGTAATATTTACTTTTCGACTATACTATTTATATCATATTATATTGTCATGTATCATATATTGCAATGCCAAATAAGGTACAAAATATGTTATTCATAAATTACTATTACTGATCAAATCTTACAATAGAGATCCTCTTACTTTAAATTTGAATACAAAATTTGTTTATATTATTTCTATGTAAAGATAATAAATATTAGATAAAAGTTAAAAAAAATCAAATACTGAGTCCCAAATTAAGTAGTAAAATCAATTTGCTTCCTCACAATAAGTATCAATATCATAACCTAAATGACTAAACGAACAATTAATGTGATAAAGGATGTTGGGGATAATAAACTAATATTGGACAAGATCTAGGATGATTGGTTTAGGATTTGATTGATTAAGTTTTTCTAAAGCATTTCATTTAATTCAATATGAATAATGAAGAATATATATTAATAAATATTGATAAAAAAAGTCTAAAATAGATTAACCACAAAATAATTATATAATAATAATTTTGAAAAAAAAGAAGAAAGCTTGATTTATGCCTAAAAAGATTAATCCGCTTCACATGTGATTAAAATGAGATTTAGTTTATTAAACTTGAAAACAGGAGAATAATGATTTGATGTGTGAGAATTTGGATTTTTTGAGGATGGTAATTTAGGAAAATAATGTTGAGATAGGGAATAATTGATTGACATATTGTCTTCCGATCTAGTGTCTGATCGACCTGTATGTGTCGTATAGTTGGTTTAGAAAGGATATTATAATGTCACATAACATTTTATGATATTTTTATATATATCCTGTATATGAATGTAAATGATCTTCAATTAGAATTGAGGAGTCCAAATGATCTTAAATAATCATATATGTTTAAACACCTAGATAGGTTTAAATTTGGGTGAATTTGGAGTACGTATTATTTTAGAATTTTTGGAGATTAAGTATTATATTTTCTTATTTTTAAAAAATTTATAAAAAAATTATTTTAAATTATATATTTAGAAGTGATGGATTCTAATATTCATAAGAAGCATGTAAAAATTTTATGGGTATTTTTTTTACTATTTTAAATGATTTCTACAAATTTATTATAATTTTTGAATTATTTTTTTGAAATTAATTAGTTCAGGTTAAAACCTGATACAACATTGTTTTGTTCATTAGAAGAGATGTGTCGAGTAGCATGAAATGATGTCCTTTCACAAATCGTGAAACGAAGCTGTTTTACGTTGGGATGGGCGCCGGTTTGGTTGTATTCGGCGACCCACCGATTCTAGAAAATATACTCGATATATTTTCCCTAAGTTGCCATTTTCGTGATAGGGCTTGGATGCTAGAGGATTTTTCGTGCATTGAGAGCAATTCTTCTCCCCGAATCATTTGGTGCATCTTTTAGTCGGAATCGAGTAGCTTTTGAACCATTTCCAGCGAGTTCTGGCAACCGGTAAGTTTGAAATTTTTTTCCTTTGGATCTCATGATTTTGTTGATGGTTTTCATCGGTTGTGGTTGGGTTTTGTTGTTGGAGGATGGATGAGTATTTTGGAGTGGTTTTGGAGGTGGTTCGCCAGCTAGAATGGTGAATCGCCAGGGTGGGATTTGACCTCTAGACATGTTCCAGAGGTTGAAGAAGAACCAGCAGACGATGGGCGATTTGCTAGTCATCTAGACGACTAGTTGTCCATGGTGGGATTGGACAACAAGTTGTCCGACTGTGAGTTCAACCAACATGTCGTCTGTTTAAGAGGGTTAAACAAGGTTTAGGTCAAACCAAACCGAGTTTAACCTGATTCAATCAAATTGGGTCGAACCAAACCGAATCGGGTCGGGTCAAAGTATGGTTGAACTAAAAATGAAGGATGAATGAGATGGTGACATGTGGCTATGTTAGTTGATGACACATGTTCTTTAACTTTTCTAATTTTGGCCGACTTTCTAGAAATTCTAAAAATAAAGAAAAATTCAGGAAAATAGAAAGAAAATGAGAAAAATTACAGAAAAATTCTAAAAAGAAAGAAAGAAGAGGAATCCAATGGTGTATAGGTTGTTTGATTCAGATATGAATTGAGGGGTATAAAATTAGGAGAAGTTGATAAAAATCTGGAAAATATCAGAAAAAATCTTGAAAAATTCCGTATAGGCGAATTGACTCTCTTAGGACTGAGTGAGGAGTTATGTGATTTCAATTTTAAGTTTCATATCTTATAAATTAAGAAATTAAGTGAATTTATCGATCATAACCTATACAGGTGTTAAAACCCGTGCACTGGACCTTGGAGTTGGACCCAGTCGAATACTACCAGTATAAGGTGAGTGGACTAACATTAATATTTTCGTTAATTGTTTATGTTTCGGATTGCATTTTTCGTGTCAAACGTGTGATATCTCATAAACATGCTTTTTATTGACAGGAACTCCCTTTCATTATGGCATTTCTTTGAAACTGATGTCTTCTTTTCTTTGATTCGTATGAGTGAGGAATTTCATAAAATTATAAATATTATGTGAATAATCATATGGTGGATAAGGTCGTACGGACCTTGCTATATGCAAACTCTAGAGGATTTCGGCTCTTTCGAGTATGGTGATGATTTTCGTGTGCATATTGATGAGAGAGATGAATTAATATCTAACAAGATATTTACTATTGGAAGCATTAGCCTGAATATGAGGATGATAGACTTTGCCAGTGTGTGTTTGCGATCAAGCTTGTGGAGTCACAACCACCGTTCCCTCGACAATGTCAGTGTGTTATGTACCTATTTCTTTCCAAAGAAAATCACTGACGGTCTTCCTCGTTACCACGACGGTAGGTTCGATGGAAGCAAATTCCTTGCCAACAACTTAATCCATCACTAACATGCTATTTGAATCCCATTAAGTATGAAAACAACTAATAAATGCTATATGTGTTATATCATGAATGTTTGTAGCTATTGATTGAGAAAATGAGATTCTACACGTTGTGCTCTATGATATTTCCTGTTCTTCTATTACGTCTATCGTGAAATGTCGAAATTCTCTATGAAAGAACTCTGAAGAGTTAAATACAGTCAGATTAGTCTTATTCACTCACCTTAAGTTATAAGAACAAAATTTAGGGTCCACTCACCTGGTTTTCCATGCCAAATTTACTCAAGGTATCTGAGGTGGGGGCTAGACAATAGAGACATTATGTGAAGAACTATGAGCATCCTACTGCTCTAGGTATATAAATAATCGAGAAATCTTACCCTATATAGGTGGCTTGATTTATGTGCATATTGTGATTTGTTATTGTGAACCAAAGATTTTGGGGCCTATGGGATCATGAGTTGTGAATTAAATAAAAGTGGTGTGTTCTTATAACTTGCGTTTCGTATTTACTCTGCATATGATTTAAATGCATATACTCAATATCACCATGAAAATTTTATATACACAAATTCTTTTATCGCATTCGGTAATTGCATGATGGGAAACAGAATGCTAACTCACAGCCTTGTATAGCAATTATATTTTTCATTAAGAGGGCACTAGTGGCAGGTATGAATGCTATACGACTGGGGAGAAACGTTACGTCACCATGGCGTGACATAATGTCTAGTAGACTGTCATTGAATAATTACTAACTACATATTCTCTAAGATAAGGAAAAGAAAATTCATTGTTGTAAATAAAATAAAGGAAAGAAGAAGATAACAACATAGCATGATATGAGGAGAGAACAAAGAGTTAGATTATATTCACATATCTTTAGTATCATATACAATAAACCTATTCTTATAGACATGACAATGAAAAATATCTTTTCATAATTCTATCCTTTGTAGAAGAATCATATCTATTGGGAGATACTTGTTATGAAGGGTCCCAGCACTTCCAGCAGCTTAGAAGCCTAGGGTCAGTCAGATGGGTTCTCAGGGTTCTGCTGGAGCACCGTAGAGGTTATAGGCGGGTAGGCAATCTGGTAGTCAGACTACAGTCCAGTAGAAGCAGCAGACACAACAACAAAGGCAACATACATGTCTCTTCACCTTGGTCGATGCTGAGGCCGTGGCCAGTCCAGACGTCGTGAGAGGTGCAGTCTTAGTCTTCTCTTGTTGTGCTAGAGTTTTGTTAGACCCCAGAGCGAATAGGTCCTTTGTCAGTCCTAGGGTAGATAGGAATGCTGATAGATACTTATCACCCTTAGAGCCACCTATAGAGATTTTGACCCTGTTAGGTTAGCAGTGGGCTTGCAACATAGTGTATTTGGATTGTGTACTGCGGATGGTTTAGTGGAGATTGAGGCAGATCTGATTTTGTCAGACATAAAAAAGTTGGACATCATTTTGGGTATCGATTGTTTGGCCAGATACAGAACATGGATGGACTGCTTCACGAAGAGAGTATGGGTCAGCTTGGCAGATGGTACAGAGTTCTATTTTGAGGGTGACAAATGAGTGACACCAACTTGTGTGATATTATGGTTGTGTGCTAGATGGATGATCAGAAAGGGTTGCACAGCCTTTTTGGCACATGTCAGAGATGTGATAGTCGAGTCCCTAGAGTTGAGCAGTATACCAGTAGTGAGAGAGTACCCAGATGCTTTCCCAGATGATGTGGCGGGTTTGCCACCAAAGTGAGAGATTGAGTTATTACCTGACACAACACCTATCTCGATTCCACCATACCGGAAGGCATATCGAAGCTGAAAGAGTTAAGTCAGCAACATAGGCAGGTAATGCACACGCATATAGGCAAGGGAAGAAGGGGTCTTTCAGCTCAAGGCATCGGCTACAGTATTATCCTTACCAGGGTGGTACTCGATAATTAGATCATAATCTTTAATCAGCTCTAACCATCTTCGTTGTCTCAAGTTCAACTCTTTTTGGGTAAGGAGGTACTTCAAACTTTTGTGATTGGTGAAAATTTTCCAAGTATGTCCATATAGGTAATGGTGCCAAATTTCAGTGCAAACACCATGACTACAAGCTCTAAATCATAAGTAGGATAGTTGCTCTCACGAGGATGTAACTGTCAAGAAGCATAGGCAACGACTTTCCCATCTTGCGTCAAAACACATCCAAAGTCAAAATTCGATGCATCATTGTACACTACGTACTCTTTTCCGCTCAACGGAAATGTAAGGATAGGTGCAAAAATCAACCTGGTCTTCAACTCCTCAAAAATTTGCTGACATTTTTCGGACCAAACGAACGGTTCACCTTTGCGCGTCAATCATGTCAAAAAACCTACTAGTAATAAAAAATTCTCCACAAAGCAACGGTAATATCCGGCTAGGCCAAGGAAGCTGTGAACTTCGGACACACTTCGCAAGGGTTCCCACGAAACAACGACTTTAATCTTCTTTGGTTCAACAAGAACACCACGGGAAGAAACGATGTGGCCAATGAAACTAACCTCACGTGACCAGAACTCACACTTTAAGTACTTTGCATACAACTGTCAATCTCTCAAAATTTGTAATACAATCCGCAAGTGCTCGGTTTGCTCCTCTTTCATCTTTGAATAAATCAGAATATCATCGATGAAGACTATCACAAATCTGTCAAGGAATTCATGGAATACCCTGATGCAGATCCACTAGGGGGCCTACCGGGTGCACAAGTTGGTGGTTCAGAAGGATTGACATACCCACCATCCGAATTTGGTGCTCCAAAAGTCTACGACTTGTCATGTCTCGGCTTAAGGAATTCTCATTGCATATGGCCAAGCTCTCCACAATTGTAACACCTGCGCGGCTGCGAACAAGGAGGGACATGATACTGATGGAAATTCGGACACCGCGAGGTTCTGCTCACACTCAAACTAGAACCTACTGAATTCGTCTTGAAATTTCCATTACCACACCTTTTGAATGAAACAATTTCGAAGGATAGGGTCTTGAATGATGGCCAAACTTTGAACCATGACGAAATAGACCACTACTGTGTGCTGTAATGGTGCACACCTAACTAGGAGATTTCTGATTTAGAACCATCTTCTCAGCATCATAGGCTGCAACGATTAGCTCCTGAAAATTGTGCACGGGCATCGTACCAACTATGGTCTTGATATTGGTGCTCAAACCATCTTGAAAACATTGTGCAAACTGGGATGGAGTGCGATCCTGCTCAAGTGCAAAACGGGACAACTCTCTCAGCTCCTTTTCAAACTCCATAACCGAGTGGGTACATTGCTCAACCCTATAGAATGCTTATCGTTGATCATTCTTGTGAAACTAGGTGTAGAACTTGTCATTGAACTCATTCAAGAACTCATCCCAAGTCGGCAAACGGCCTCCGAATCTCTAACTAACAACAGTCCACCATGCAAGGGCCTCTCCCTCAAGCAAGAACGAACTTTATCATCATTGGTAATGCGCAAGAACAAGGCAACACAATACAAAGTATCAGCCCACTTTCAGGCTACTGCAGCACCTACTGAACCACTGAAATTATTGCAACCTAACTGGCGGGCTTCTTCCAGCAACTTGGTGATCATAACAGGAAGTCTTTCATCCTCTCTCGGAATTTTTGGCTGAATCAGGGAAAGAGGTGGAATAGGCTATGGTCTGGGCGGTGAAGGCACATGTCGAACTGGTGCCTCAATGCATTGCTGGTGCTTAACAATACTATGCAACGTAGCTTGCATCGAAGTCAAAATCTGGACTAACACAGGGTCCTGAGCTAGTGCGGCTGGGGCAACTGGTGCGGCTCTGTTCTTTTCTTGAACTGGTGCAGCCTGATCGCCTGGCTGCTCAACCTGAATCTCGGGCTCAATTTTCCTAACCTGCTCATTTTTCTCGACCTGCTCAACCTGCTCAATTGGCTCAACCGGCTCAACCGGCTCAAACTACTCAACCTATTCCTCATTCCTATCCTGACGAACCCTCATAGTTATATGTGTTGTGAGACCCTGATCCTTGGTGGGTTAGATGTCCTAGAAGTCTATATGTCAGAAATGACACCTAGCGATCGGAACAACAGAAATGACCAGTTTGCCCCTAATGACTTAATGCATGATAGCCTTTAAAAGTTTATTTCTGATTTTTCTTATGATTTATTCAGGTATTTTTGTGTTAATTATCCTTAGTTTAAATCTCCATTATCCAAAGTATTAGATAATTCTTCATTATCCTAAAAATATTTAGGAGTTAACTTTTAAGCCTAATTATCCAAAGTATTGTGGATAATTATCTTTTATCCCTACTATCCTAAATATTGAGGAATTATCTTCTAGTATTGAGAAATTACCTTCTAGTATTAAGGAATTATCTTTTAAGTTTATTTATCCTTTAAACCTTATCATATCTTTGAAGCTTAAAAGTAGGGAAAATCTATCCTTTAAGCACTTATATAAGTGAAGGATGGCCACCACATTCCTCACACTCTCATTCTCTCTTTTGTTTCTTCACAAACACAAGTATTCTTCCTCTTTCTTCCCTTGTGGCTGAAACCTATACCTTCACTATCAAAATTTCCAAAATTCTTCCTCCTTCATCATATTGTTATGTGTGATAGCTTGTTGGATTCCTCTCTTTATGCTGCATCTTTCTTGACTAAATTCACATCTAGAAGGTTTTTTTTAATTAAATTCATATCAAGTTTCCCTTCCCTATGTGTGTGTCGATTTTTGTACTTCTTCTTCAGATGATTCTGAATCTTGTTCCTCTTGTTTGTATGAACATCTGATACCTATTCCCCTTTTAATTTCACAAAATAGCAACCTTCCTCCTTGTTATTCTTGAAAATCATGATTTCCTCTTAAAACCCAAAGTGTTGCCGAATTCTACACCATTAAGGGATTGGATAATCAGGTTGACATCTGTTGGATTCTTGGTCACCACTTTAAGTATTTAGAGGGAGGCTACTGCTGCATCTGGATCGTTGGTTTTGGTAGGTTTTGGTCGATTTTGGTGAGTAAGTTTGGTGAGGAGTGTAGGTTGTCCTTCGTTTTTCTATTTTCGTATTGCATACTTAGTTTTTGTTTTGTCTTTTCCTTATAATTGTTTAGGTGTTTCTGATCCTTGTGGTAAAGGAAAAGGAGTAGCTTATTGTTCAAATGGGTGAGAGGTAGGATCTATACCTCATCGGTTTCTCTGGAAATCACCTTGCTTATTTCTTTGATTCGGTTTGTTTAATAGTGTATGCATGCTTGTGGATTTTGCTATTGGTTCCTTGGCAATTTTGGAACTATGTAGGGTTTAGCATTGCCCTATTTCGAATTGGTTTTTGTGTATTGGTTTGTGCATTGTATTGTTATTCGAATGAGGATACCTTGTTGTGTTCCTAGAAGCTACTCCTTTGCCTTTATTACAAGGACCAGAAGCACCTAAACAATTTATAAGGCAAAGACAACACAATAACTAAGTATACAATACAAAAACAAAAAAACAAAGGACAACCTATGGTCCTCACCAAAACCAACAATCTGATGCAGCAATAACCTCCCTCTGAATGCATGATGTGATGCCCAAGAATCCAACGAGTTTCAACCTAATCATACAATCCCTTATAGGTGGCACAATTCGGCAATACTTAGGAAATAAGAGGCATAACACGATTTTTAAAAAAATCAAGGAAAAGGGTGTAACTTTGTTAAAACATAATGGGAATAGGTATCAGATGTGCATACGAACAAGAGGAACAAAATTCGGAACATCTGAAGAGGAAGATAAAAAATCGGTCATAAAAAGGGGAAGGGAAACTCGACTTTAATAATATAAAAAATGACTACCCTTCTGAATGTGAATTTAAGCAAGAAAGATGCAGTTCGAAGAGAGGAATCCAATGAGCTACCACACACAATGATCTGAAGAGGAAGGAGGTATTTTTGGAAATCTTTAGTAGTAAGTGTATAGGTTTAGACCACAAAGGAAGCAAGAGAAATAAGGCTTGTGTTTGCTCAGGTGTGAAGAAACAAAAGAGAGAATAAGTGTGTGGGGAATTAGGGTGGCCGACCTAGATAATTAGCCTTAAAAGATAATTCCAAAATTCATAGGATAAAAATCATTATCTAAACTACTTTTTTGCAAACTAAACTAAAGACAATTAACACAAAATAGCTGAATAATACTTAGGAAATTTTCGGAGATAATCCTTAGGGCTATCATGCGTTCGGGTCGTTAGGGGAAGAGTGGTCATTTCCGCTGAACCGATGACTAGGTGTCATTTCTGACACATGGACTTCTAGGACATCTAACCTACCGAGGATCAGGGTCTCACATTTTTTTTTGGATTTTCAGGGTAGTTGGGATAGTTACCTGCCGCTAGTTGAGTTTGCTTATAATAATAACTTTCAGGCAAGTATTGGTATGGCACCTTATGAGGCATTTTATGGGAGAGCTTGTCACAGTCCGTTGCTGTGAAGTGAGGTTGGAGAGAGGAGATTAAGTGGAGTAGAGTTGATAGATTTCACCTCGGATAAGGTGAAACTGATTCGAGAGAGGTTGAAAGCGGCCCAAGATCTCCAGAAGAGTTATGCGGATAACAAGCGAGGGCCTTTGGAGTTTGCAATTGGCGACAGAGTATTCCTGAAGGTAGAACCCTGGAAGGGGGTGATACACTTCGGGTAGAGAGGTAAACTAGGACCTAGGTATGTTGGCCCTTATGAGGTGATTGAGAGGATTGGTCCTGTAGTTTATTGGTTGAGGTTGACTCCAGAGTCGGAGAGGATTCACGATGTATTGGAGATCATTCTGGATCCAATCATGTGTTGGAGATGCCTCCTTTGGAGATAGCGGAGGATTTAACCTATCCTACTCAGCCAGTGTGTAGAGCAAGACCATTTCTATGGTGCGATAAGGCTGAGATGAGGAGGAGATTCCCTCAACTTTGCTTGGTGAGTTTTCTGTTTCCTTTGTTTATATTTCTTGTTTTTCTTTTATGCTTATGTTGTTGTTGTGTTTGTTGATAGTGTTGTTGATATTGTTGTTGTGTTGATTGATAATGCGGTGCTGGAGGATATTTGTGGTGTTGTAGGCATTATTGTGACGACTCCAATTCCTAACTATTACTATTTGCTCCGATTAAGGTTATCACCGCCATGAAACCCAAATGACACCTATGACCTACCTGAATCTCACCAGGTTTATCATTAACTTCCGACTTTTAGCATGTTTATTTTAATGTTTAACAACAATTAGAGCATGATATTGGACAAATATTCTGGTAGCATACGGAGTGAATAAAACATCAGCGGAAGTCTTTAGATTAAATCATTGGGTTCATAACACACAAGTTCCATAGGGATCTAAATAACCAGCAAGAAATCCTCCAACATATTTCGGAAATAGCAAGAAAAGGAGGGATCTTAAAATAAACCAGAAAGTAGCCCAATCATTCATGTTATATACGCAATTAAATAAGTATACAAATGTCATGCGATATTGTCCCGCCATGCATCCTTGATCTCACACACTGGTACCATGGGCAGTGGATGTACCTAAGCCTGAAAAATGGTAAAAACAACGGTATGAGATTACAAGAATCTCAGTAGGGTCACAGCATCATAAGATCTGCAGAAACCTTAAACACAAATCTCCCAATTCACATTAGATCATTCCTATACAACTAAAGGGGATCACGCAATTCAAGAATCAATCAAAAAGTGTTAGGGCCAAATCTATGGTTGAGGGAGGACTACGATCACTTCCGAAAAATCAGAAGTATACAGGCAAGTAGAACTCGTCAGATTGCTCTCAGCAATGAAGAAGAAAGGTCATCCCCTTCCACCTGTGTTGTCCAAGGTTTACTGCACAAAGGGTAAACGGTTAACACACAAGCTAATCAGTAAGCCTATTCATCTTGCCACACAAGGACAAGTCGTCTTGCCACACAAGGATAAGGGCTTCCTGCCACACAAGGACAGGGTTCCGGCCACACAAGGACCAGACATCCAGCGCGCGCATGCTGGGCTTTGCCACCCATACAACTCCCATACCAGTACGAATCTCTCCTCTCCATAGGAGCATCAGCGCTTACCCTGAGTGGCCACCGGAATAGGATCTTGACACACAAACACGTACAAGCACACACAGGCAAGTACAAAACATAATACCACAACAGGGTACCTCAATCATGTCAGAACACAATCATCATATTCAATTCACATAACCTACGCAACTCAGGCATTCAATACCTAACTCAGGGGTTCGATATAGCCTATGAGATCTTCAAAATTCATACTCTCACCCTATAATCAAATCACATGCAATACAACAAGGGCAGGTGTCAAAAACATCAAGAAAATAACAGGGGTCTCTGGAGAAATCGATGAGGCGTAGATCCTATCTCTCTTGTCTCTGAACAAGAAGCTACTCCTTTGTCTTTATTAGGTAATTCCGAATCACCTATATTATCATAAGGCAAAGACGAAAACAAACTAAGCATACATATTCAATAATCAATTGAATACCCTATTTCCTTACCAATTCCACTCACCAAACCTATCAGAAACCAGTGATCAGATGTTGCAGGTGCCTCCTCTTTCGATGTGTGATGCAATAGCTAGGAACTTAACAATATTCAACCTGAATTACCATTCCAATTAATTATGCACATTTCGTGGCTAAGAGTAGGGCATAGGACAATTTTAACTTTAAGCATAGAGAAGTTTAAAAGAAAGAAATTCATGATCATACATCATGAATAGATGCTAAGCAATCATAAGAACACACGAAACGACAACAGAAATCAACCGAAGACAAAAACTGTAGAAATCTAAAAACTTAATTCCGTCGCCGATTTTCAACTTAACCTTAGACAAGGAAATATTTACGTCCAAATAAAAAATCATATATGGTTGGAAAGAGGATGAAAATATTTTACTAACAAGCTATTATTTTTAGATATAAAACAAATGATGAAAGAGTTATGCTATTCTGAAGTTCAAGAAGATTTTGGCAGTTTTGCCGAAAACCTAATTCCTCCGCCGATTTTCAATTTATCTTTTGACATAGAAATACAAATTTCCAAAAAAAAAACCAAAAATGGGTGGAAAGAAGATGAAAATAGCTTTCAAACAAGCTATTATTTGTAGAGATACAATAAACGATGAAAGAGTTATGCTATTATGAATTTCAAGAAGATTAGGCAGTGCCGCCGAATTTCAACTTAACCTTAGAGAAAGAAATAATAACTTCCCGAAAAAAAACCAAAGATGGTTGGAAATAGAATGAAGAGATCTTTCCAACAAGCTATTATTTGTAGGGATCCGACAAACGATGAGAGAGTTATGCTAGTTTAAAATTTCAGCGAATTTTGGCAACTATAAGGAGGTGTAAAGATTTTAGGCTATATGCGTTTTTTGTGTTTTCTATGAATGATTTTTGTGGGGTTGGCTTCCTATTTATAATGAATGAGTATGGAATTAAGATGTCTATATTAAATACTTTTTTAAAGTAAGATAATTACCAGATTTAAATTCTTTAATTATCTTTCCCTATTTTTAGGGATTTTAATTTCTAAGGCAATTATCTAGCTATAAGGACTTTTTTTAAAGGGAATTAAAAACAGAATTAACCACCATGCAACTTTTACCAATTTCGGCCATCACACATCCTTTCCTTTAGAAGCAAAATCGTCTTTTCACTTGTACAATCTTCTGTACTTCTAGGACTCAAAATTCGGGGTCTCACATCCTCCCCTCCTTATAGGAATTTCTTCCGCGAAATTTTAACATAAGTACCTAAGCAAACAGGTAAGGAAATTTTGCACGCATAGATTCCTCAGTCTCCTAAAACTGTTTCTCAATTTGGCCATTATGCCAAACAACTCGTACTATAGACACGTTTCGACTGTGAAGCTATCAAATTGACTGATCTATTATGGCAACTGGCTGTATAGGATAGGATAGGTCTTCAGCAACTTCAACTGGCGGTTCTTTAAGCACATGAGCAGGATGTGAATTCTTTTCATATTTGGAGGTAGGGCAAGTCGGTATGCAATAGGGTCGATTCTTTCGACAATGACATACGAAACAATGTAGCGAGGTGCTAGCTTACCTCGCTGCTGAAAACGAAGGACTCCTTTCCATGGGCTGACCTTCAAAAATACTTTGTCACCTACCACAAATTCTAGCTCCTTTCGTTGACTATCGGCAAAATTTTTCTGCCGATCCTAGGATATTTTTAACCTTTTCGGATCAAACTTAATTGTTCTGTTGCTTGGTCAATCAATTCCGAATTGTCTAGGCGTCTCTCACCTACTTCATTCCAGCAAATGGGAGTTCTTCAATGTCTCCCATATAATGCTTCATAGGGTGCCATACCGATGCTTGCGTGAAAACTATTGTTGTAAGCAAATTCTACCAATGGCAGGCATCGATCCCAACCGGTTTGCTGATCCAACAGACTCGCTCGTAGAATGTCTTTGAGTGTCTGAATCGGTCTTTGAGTGTCTGAATCGTTCTTTCTGAGTGACCATCGGTCTGAGGATGAAATGCTGTACTGAAATTCAATCTTGAACCCAGCGCATTCTGGAATTTCTCCCAAATTCGTAAGGTGAAACGAGGGTCACGATCTGAAACAATAGAAACTAGTACTCAATGCAATCGAACAATCTCGTCCAAGTAACGAACTGCCAATTTTTCTGGTGTATCTGTCACACATATAGGAAGAAAGTGTGTAGATTTCGTCAGTCGATCCACGATTACCCAAATGACATTGTATCCTTCAATTCTGGAATCGGAAGTGACTGAAGTAGACCAGCGGGTCTTTGATGTTCGATCTTTACTTGTTGACATACGAGGCATCGGGCAATGAATTCAACAATATGACGTTTCATGTTTTGCCACCAATACTGCTCCTTCAAATCTCGGTACATCTTAGTGCTTCCAAGATGAATAGAAAATTTTGAACTATACTCCTCTGATAGAATAAGGTTACGAATATCAACATTTTGTGGAACACATAGCCGGTTTCTGAAGACTAGTACTTCGTCATCTCGTATTCTGAAATCACGAACTATGGCATCAACACCATCAGCAAGTTGCTTCCGAATTTCAGTAAATTTTGGATCCTCTAATTTTTGATTCTGGATTTCTTCAATTAAGGTAGGTGCGACTTCGATTCGTGCAAACAACGAACCAGAAAAATCGGTGCCAAGATGCACACAGTTAGCTTTCAATTCCAACATCATCGGCAGGTAATGGGTGCGCATATAGGCAAAACTGATGGAGAAGGAGGAAAAAAATTTTGGCTCAGGGCATCAGCAAAAACATTCACCTTTCTAGGATGATATTCGATGATTAAATCATAGTCTTTAATCAGTTCCACCCATCTTCATTGTCTCATATTCAATTCTTTTTGCGTGAGGAGGTACTTCAGGCTTTTGTGGTCAGTGAAGATTCGACACGTCTCGCTGTATAAGTAATGTTGCCATAGTTTTAAGGCAAATACCATGGCTGCAAGCTCAAATCATGCGTAGGGTAGTTGCTCTCGAGCGGTCACAATTGTTAGGAAGCATAGGCAATGACTTTCCTATCTTGCATCAATACGCATCCAAGTCCAGATTTTGACGCGTCGCTGTAAACCACATACTCCTTTCCGCAAATAGGTAGGGTAAGGATAGGTGCGGAAACTAACCGATTGTTTAGCTTTTCGAAACTTTGCTAGCGTATCTCGTTCCATACAAACGGCTCACCCTTGCGTGTCAGTTTTTTCAATGGTCCGGCAAGCGATGAAAAATATTCCACAAAGCGACGGTAGTATCCTGGTAAACCAAGGAAACTACGAACTTCGAACACACTTCGCAGAGGTTCCCAAGCAATCACGGCTTCAATCTTCTTTGGATCAACTAACACACCTTGGGCTGAAATAATATGGCCAAGGAAACCAACTTCGCGTAACCAGAATTCGTATTTGGCGTACTTTGCAAACAACCGTCGATCCTTTAAGATTTTAAGCACAATCCGCAAGTGCATAGCATAATCCTCTTCTGATTTTGAGTAAATCAGAATGTCGTCGATGAATACTATATCACAAATTTGTCCAAGAATTTTCAGAACACACGATTCATCAGGTCCATAAACACAGCTAGTGCATTGGTCAAACCGAATGGCATAACTAGAAATTCGTAGTGGCCGTGTCACGATCTGAACGCGATCTTCGGATTATCGGCATCAAAAATTCTCAGTTGATGGTATCCAGATCTGAGATCGATCTTAGAGAATACGGCTGCACCCTGAAGTTAGTCTAACAAATAGTCGATGTGCGGCAAAGGGTATTTGTTTTTCACAGTCACACGATTCAGCTGCTGATAATCGATGCACAATTGCAGCTAACCGTTTTTCTTTTTCACGAACAGAACAGGTGCTCCCCAAGGTGACACACTAGGTCGGATAAAACCACGATCCAGCAAATCTTCCAATTGCGTTTTTAGTTCCTTCATTTCCGCAGGAGCCATACGATACGGAGGAATGGAAATCGGATTCGTACCAGGCACTAGCTCATTACCGAATTCCACTTCCCTTGCTGGTGGTAGACCGGCTATGTCTTCTGGAAATACTTCTGGAAATTCACGAACCACTGGAATAGAATTCAGATCCGAGGATTCTTTAGAAATATCATATACGTGCGCGAGGTACGTTATACATCCTTTGTTGATTAATCGCTTCGCCTTAAGCCAGGAAATCATGCAAGTTGGAACAACTTGCTTATCACCTTCAAAACAGTATTCGGCACCATTAGGAAAAGTGAACCACACACGCTTGGTGAAACACTCCATACGGGCTTGATATTTCGCCAGACAGTTCATGTCTAAGATCACATCCAGCTCTCGGATGTCTAATGGAATCATATCCACTTCAAGTACATTCGAACCCATATGTATAGCACAGTCGATGTAGACTAGATTACAAATCAGTTGCTCTCCAAATGGAGTTATAACCGCAATAGAAGGAGTCAAGGGAGATAGAGGCTGATCCATGCTAAGTGCTATCCTCCGACTTACAAATGATCTATTTGCTTCGGGATCTAATAATACTTTAGCATTTTGAGAAAAGACTGAAATAGTACCTGTCACCACATCAAGACTAGCCTCGGAACCAGTTAGGGTGAAGAGCCTTGTTGGTCTTGGTTGCGCCTCACTTGTGGATCTGTTGGGTGGTTCTCCTGGTGCGCGTGTTGGTGGTCTGGCGAGGTTGGCATGCCCACCTCGGCCTACGTTTGGTACACCTGTGATTCATCTTGGTTTCGGGCATTCCCTCTGAACATGTCCCATCTCTCCACAATTCTAATATCGACGTTGTTGAGAATTCCATGAAGATCCATTGGAATTTGAACCATAAAAGTTCTTTCTGTTGGTATTTCCATTGCCACTAATTTTCGGAGGATAGGACCTTAAAAGATAGGGTCTCGTTCATCGTTTGAACTTCGAATCTCGCCTATAGGATCCACCACTAGTGGCTGCGGATGGCTTCTTAGTTTGCACGAACTTTTCAGCTTCAGTCGCGGCAACAATCAGTTCTTGTAAATTCTGCACCAGTGTCGTACCAACGATGGTTTTGAGTTCGGTACTCAACCCATCCTGAAATTGTCTCGCAAGCTGGTACGGTGTACGATCTTCTTCTGGTGCAAATCGGGACAACTCCGTTAACACTTTCTCATATTCCAGCACTGTACGGGTGCCTTGTTCAAGTTTGTAAAATGCTTTTCACTGCTCGCTTTTATGAAATCTCGTATAAAACCTTTGGTCGAATTCGTACCGGAATTCTTCCTGGAAAACGATCGCCGAATTGCAAGCTAGTAGATGTCCACCATGCGTGGGCTTCTCCCTCAAGTAGGAAAGTGGCGATGGAAACTTTGTCATCATCAGAGATACGTAAGAACAAGGATACTCGGCATAAGGTGTCTATCCACTCACGAACGGTTGCGGCTCCAGCTGAACCACCAAAATTTTTACATCCAAGTTGCCGAGCTCCCTTTTGCAATTTTGAAATCATGATAGGAAGTCTCTCAGCCTCCTTATGATGTGCCGGCTGTACAGGTTCAAGTGGAGGAATAGGTTCTTCCACTGGTGCAGGAGCATTCTGAAATTGCGCCTCCATACGCTGCTGATTTGCAGCAATTCCTTTTAATATGTTTAAGATTTGTGCCATGACAAGATCAATGACTGGTGCGGCTAGTGCCTCAGGTTGGTTTTCGGGCTCAGCTTGCCCTTCCTGCTCAATTTGTTCATTTGGCTCCCCTTGCTCAACAGGTTGTTGTTCGGCCTGAATCCCATTCCTACCTCGTCGAGCCTTCGTAGCGTTCAACCTTGCCATACTATTTAAGCATACGATTGTTACTTACACATAACTAAATACGATACTAGGAAAATAAGTGGTACCTGGTGGAGAGGCGTGCACCGGACGATACGCATATGCTGGAAAGCAACATACAAATTTTCGAAAATCTCATGCACACATGCAAAGGTATTCTCAACAATTACATCAACACTCATATATACTCTCAGAAATCATCATCAAACATTAAGCAAGCATGGATTTACACAACATCCATATTCGGAAATACACACCAACAATCACATATATATACATTCAGCAATACAAGAGTCAAATAGGGACACTTGGCAGCATGCATAAATCAACACACACATTCTCAGTTGGCGCACCAGAAGTCGCTTCTGTCTCGTCCGACCATTGATCATCGCAATGCCACCGTCATTTGCTGCCTCTCGTCTCTAGCAACCTCTAGCCACAGGTCTCGCCAATTTTTGTTGTCAGATGCCCCTAGAAATAGCTCGCGAGTGTGTAGGTTTTTGGCCAGAAAAATGATCGATTCTGGCCAACCTTGGTGAACATTTGGCGATTAGTTGGTATATTCATATTCCTGAGGTTGAGAGCTTTCGAATGATATAATGTATTCTGATTTTTGTTTCATTTTGAGCAGTTTGGGAAAATTCTAGTTACCTAATAGTACCAATTGAGCCTATACACATGACTTATTTCGATGATCCGTACGCAAAAATAGCACAAAAGAAAAAAAAAAGAAAATTTTTTTATTATATTTTATATACTTTTGTCCTTTTTTATCTAGTGACTGGACCAAAACTAAATTGATTTACACAATTTCAAAAATAACGTGCTAAAAAATATTAAAATAAATATAAATATTTATAATAATAATAAATATATCATAAAAAATTTATAATATTTATAAAAAATGATAACCTGACCCCCTTTACGGGCTGGGTCTCACAATCTCCCCTCCTTATAGACCTCGTGTCCTCACGAGGGGAGCCCAAACGTAATTGACTTGGACCCAAACTCACGAGCTCAAATGTGAACACACAACACGGCCCAAGCCCACCCGGAAGAGGGAGCGAGATCGGCTCTGCTACCATTTGTCACGACCCGGGCCTCGAACTCTCGGCCAGAGGTAGATCGGGAGGGATACTAGTTTTGTGGGAGAGTGTGGAGGTAGAGGTGAAGGAAGTTATCTGCTCGGAAAGGTGGATTGCAGTTGAGGTAATGTGCCTATCATCAGGATACCAGTTTATGGGGGTGGGTTTACATGCGCCCAATACGAGCACTGAAAGGGCTAGACTCTGGGAGGAAATCCTATTGGTTAGAAACCAAAACGCACTACCCTGGGTAATACTAGGGGACTTCAATGAGGTACTAAGATCCTCTATCATCCCTCCACTCTCTTCTTCTTGAGAGAATGGACAGTCCAAAAACTCAGATAGTCTCCTCAACTGGACTTCAGGCTCTTTTTTCAGATCCTCATAATGCAAGAATAACACCCTTTGAGGTGTTTATTGACTCTTTCTCCAATAGCTCAAGATGTGGTTCCAAAATGGACCAAATGCACTCACGCCTCTACAGAACCTGTCTAAGTCCTCTTCAACTGAAGTCTCACCCTTCTCTTTGTGCCTCAACTTGTTAGCAAAATGCCAAAGTGAGACAAAAATATCCTTAGTAGCAATAAATAATGTTTTTATTTGTTAAAGGTGACTAAAAAAGAGAAAAATAAGACGACTCCGCTGGGGATCGAACCCAGAATCTCTGGTTCCGTAGACCAACGCCTTATCCATTGGGCCACGGAGTCATTGTTGTTGTAATGTCTGTTACAACCAATTATAAAACATATTTCACATGGCTTGAAACAAATCATCTGAGATGAAAAGGCTTAATTAAAGTAAGATAATTATCAAAATTAAATTCTGTAACTATCCTCTTTTAAACTTAGAGTTTTTATTTCCTAAGGTAATTATCAACCAATAAAGAATCAATTTAAAGGGAATTAATACTAGAAATAATTACTAGACATCTCTTATCAATTTCGGCCATCACACTTCCTTTCCTTCAGGGAAAAAATGGTCTTTTTCACCTGCACTGGTTTCTGGACTTCGAGGACTCGAAGTTTTTAGCACAAGTACCTAAGCAAACAAATAAAGAAATTTTGCACACATGGATTCCTCAGTCTCCCAAGACTGTTCCTCAATTTGGCCATTACGCCAAACAACTCACACCATAAGCACGCTTCGACTGCGAAGCGGGCTCAGTTTGCCCTCCCTGCTCAGTTTGTGCATTCGGCTTCTCTTGCTCAACAGGTTGTTGTTCGACCTGAACCTCATACCTACCCCGTTGATCCCTTGTAGCGTTCAACCTTGCCATACTATACAAACATACGATTGTTACTTAACACATAACTAAATACGATACTAGGAAAAGAAGTGATACCTGGTGGAGAGGCATGCACCGGACGATATGCATATGTGGAAAATAAAATACACTTGCGCACAAATACTCACAAGTTTTAGAAATCATATGTACACATGTAATGCACACTCGTAAATTACACCAACACTCCAGAGATTCTTGTTTTTTGGTTGTTATTTTCGATGCATGCCTTTATGATGTTGTATGCACATGTGTAAGATGGTGGATGCATGAGTTACGGATTGATTTAAGACTTATCTAAGCTATACTGAATCCCTTGAGATAGTTTATGAATGCCTAATTTGCATGTGTTATGTGAATTGAACATGCTGATTTTGTTTTGATATGATTGAGGATACCTTGTTTGACGGGAAAACTAGAACTAATACGAGTATTTTAGGCCGAAAAGGGGGTATAACGCTCAAGGTTTTTCGTCCTTCGCATAGCCCTTCCTAAACACTGTGGGTGTTAGTCTATGGTCGAGGGCCATCTGGCCCAAAAACCAGAATTTTTGGGAGACAATATTCGACAGGAAAACTAGAATTAATACGAGTATTTTAGGTCGAAAAGAGGGTATAACGCTCAAGGTTTTTGGTCCTTCTCATAGCCCTTCCTAAACACTGTGGGTGTTAGCCTTTGGTCAAGGGAGAAAATATTCTACAGGAAAACTAGAATTAATACGAGTATTTTAGGTCGAAAAGGGGATATAACACTCAAGGTTTTTGGTCCTTCGCATAGCCCTTCCTAAACACTGTGGGTGTTAGCCTTTGGTCAGGGGCCATCTGGCCCAAAAACCAGAATTCTTGGGAGACAATATTCGACGAGAAAACTAGAATTAATACGAGTATTTTAGGCCAAAAAAGGGGTATAACGCTCAAAGTTTTTGGTCCTTCGCATAGCCCTTCCTAAACACTGTATAAGAAACACAGTAAACACTCACCAAAACATATCATGGCATACCAAACATAAGAACATACACGAACAAACATCACATCAGATTATCATTCTCATCATTTAAATCTTACAAATCAATCCCACTTTAGCATTAGTTCATTTTCGATATTAGTCCCTAAGTGAGTGAGTGTGTGCGCATGTTCTTACCTACAATCACCAAAATCAAAAAATAAGTTAGCATATAACAAATTATTTTTCCAAAACCATGCTCCGCTACCAAACCTGTGACAACCCCAATTCCTAACTATTACTATTTGCTCCGATTAAGGTCATCACTGCCGTGAAACCCAAATAAGCCCAAATGACACCTAGGACCTATCTGAATCTCACCAGGCTTATCATTAACTTCTGACTTTTAGCATGTTTATTTTAATGTTTAACAACAATTAGAGCATGATATTGGACAAACATTTTAGTAACATACGGAGTGAATAAAACATCAGCGGAAGTCTTTAGATTAAATCATTGGGTTCATAACACACAAGTTCCATAGGGATCCAAATAACCAGTAAGAAATCCTCCAACATATTTCGGAAATAGCAAGCAACGGAGGGATCTTAAAATAAACCAGAAAGTAGCCCAATCATTCATGTTATATGCGCAAGTAAACAAGTATGCAAATGTGATGCGATATCGCCCCGCCATGCATCCTTGATCTCACACACTAGTACCACGGAAGTGGATGTACCTAAGCCTGAAAAATGGTAAAAATAATGGTATGAGATTACAAGAATCTCAGTAGGGTCATAGCATCATAAGATCTGTAGAAACCCTAAACACAAATCTCTCAATTCACATTAGATCATTCCTATACAACTAAAGGGGATCACGCAATTCAAGAATCAATCAAAAAGGGTTAGGACCGAATCTATGGTTGAGGGAGGACTACGATCACTTCCGAAAAATCAGAAGTACACAGGCAGGTAGAACTCGTCAGATTACTCTCGGCAATGAAGAAGAAAGGTCATCCCCTTCCACCTGTGTTGTCCAAGGCTTACTGCACAAAGGGTAAACGGTTAACACACAAGCTAATCAGTAAGCCTATTCATCTTGCCACACAAGGACAAGTCTTCACAAGCCACACACGGACTAGGGCATCCCAAACCACACAAGGATAAGGGCTTCCTGCCACACAAGAATAGGGTTTCGGCCACATAAGAACCAGACATCCATCGCACGCATGCGGGGCTTTGCCACCCATACAAATCCCATACCAGTTAGAACCTCTCCTCTCCCTAGGAGCATCAGCGCTTACCCCGAATGGCCACAGCAAAAGGATCCTGACACACAAACACATACAAGCACACACAGGCAAGTACAAAGCATAATACCACAACAGGGTATCCTCAATCATGTTAGAACACAATCATCATATTCAATTCACATAACCTATGCAACTCAGGCATTCAATACCTAACTCAGGGGTTCGATATAGCCTATAAAATCCATGTCTCAATTCGAAATTCATACTCTTACCCTATAATCAAATCACATGCAATACAACAAGGGTAGGTATCAAAAATATCAAGAAAATAACAGAGGTCTCTGGAGAAACCGATGAGGCGTAGATCCTACCTCTTTTGTCTCTGAACAAGAAGCTACTCTTTTTCCTTTATTAGGTAATTACGAATCATCTATATTATCACAAGGCAAAGATGAAAACAAACTAAGCATACATATTCAATAATCAATTAAATACCCTATTTCCTGACCAATTCCACTCACCAAACCTATCATAAACCAGTGATCAGATGCTTCAAGTGCCTCCCCCTTGGATGTGATAGCCAGGAACTTAACAAGATTCAACCTGAATTACCATTTCAATTAACTATGCAAATTTTGTCGCTAAGAGTAAGGCATAGGACAATTTCGAATTTAAGCATAGAGAAGTTTAAAAGAAAGAAATTCATGATCATACATCATGAATAGATGCTAACCAATCATAATAATATGCGAAACGTCAATAGAAATCAACCGAAGATAAAAACTGTAGAAATCTAAAAACCTAATTTCGTCGCCGATTTTCAACTTAACCTTATTTAAGGAAATATTTATGTCCAAAAAAAAAACATAAATTTTTGGAAAGAAGATGAAAAGAGTTTTCCAACAAGCTATTATTTGTAAAGATACAATAAACGATGAAAGAGTTATGCTATTATGAAGTTCAAGAAGATTTTGGCAGTTCCGCCGAAAATCTAATTCCACCGCCGATTTTCAACTTATCTTTTGACAAAGAAATAAGAATGTACAAATAACAAAACAAATATGGTTGGAAAGAGGATGAAAAGAGCTTTCCAACAAACTATTATTTGTAGAGATACAACAAACGATGAAAGAGTTATGCTATTCTGAAGTTCAAGAAGATTAGGCAGTCCCGCTGAATTTCAACTTAACCTTAGAGAAAGAAATACTAACCTCCCAACGAAAAACCAAAGATGGTTGGAAAGAGGATGAAGAGAGAGTTATGCTAGTTTAAAGTTTCAACGAATTTTGGCAGCTATAGGGAGGTGTAAGGGTTTTAGGCTATACGATTTTTGTGTGTTTTCTATGAATAATTTTTGTGGGGTTGGTTTCCTATTTATAATGGATTGGTATGGAATTAAGATTACTACTATAAAGGCTTTATTAAAATAAGATAATTATCAGATTTAAATTCTTTAATTATCTTCCCCTATTTTTAGGGATTTTAATTTCTAAGGTAATTATTTAGCTATAAGGACTTAGATTAAAGGGAATTAAAACCAGAATTAACTACCATGCAACTCTTACCAATTTCGGCCATCACACATCTTTTCCTTCAAGGACAAAATCGTCATTTCACCTGCACTGGCTTCTGGACTTCTAAGACTCAAAATTATTGAGTTGAGGATATTGTGGTTGCTTTGTCGATAATAATAATGTATTTGGTGTGATGTTGTTGTTTGTTGTTGCGTTTAAGAGAAATTTTGAGACGAAACATTCCTGAAAGAGGTTACAATGTAAACCTTAGGTTTTTCGTATTTTATTTTTAGGGATAGTTTTGTAATTTTTTTCTTGGTATTTTTGTGATGGATTATGTGTATGTGTGATATTGTGATTTTTAAGTATTTTTGGGCATGAATATAAGGATTATATTATACAGTTTGATTTTTCATAATTTTAAGATATATTTTATTTTTAATTAAAAATTTAATAGTAAGAAAATTATAATTTTTAATTCATTGGAAAGATATGATTTTTTTTGATTTACAGTGAAATTTTATAATTTTGGATTTATATCCTATTTATTGGATTTTTCAAAGTTTAATAGAATTTTTTTGAATTATTTTATTATTTAAAAATTTAATAAATATAGCAGTATTTTATTTCTTCTAAACGACGTCAATTTGTTGATCGGGTTTTGATTTAAGAAAAAAATCTTTTATTTTTCTTCTTTTCTTCTCTTTCTTTTTTTTTTCTTCTTTTCTTCTCTTTCCACCTGTCCCATCGGATTTCGTAGCCTGAAACCACCGGAATCAGCTTGCGAACGTATGGGATTTTTTCCAGAAAAATTTCCAATTTCCAGCCTATTCCAATGAGGCATTACCGATACGCCTGCATAAACACATTCCCCTGGTCAAGAGCTTTCTATTGGTATATGGTTTGTTGAAAATCATTGAGTTTTTGTGCAAATTGGATTTTCGGTGTCATTTCCAGTTTCCAGCCAACGTTCGGTCATCGGCCGGCCATATGCCGCCACGCGCTGCCCGAAACCATAATTTTCCGTTTCTACCTTGATTCCAAATTTCGGCGTTCCAGACGTGATGGTATCATTGGTTTTTTTATTTGACTTGCCATTTGTGAGATACAGGCTTTTAAAAATTTTCTCGAAAAATATGTTTTGGTTTTAAATAAAAAAAATATGATTTTATAAATAATACTGTGTTGATAAAAATATAATTTTAGGTTTTATTTATCAATTTTTGAATTTCTAAGTATTTCCAGAAAATATGATTTTTTGTCTCGTTCTACATGTTGGTAGTAGGGTTGGTGATTATATGGTTGTATTTTATACAGACTTGTGACTTGTGTTGATTGTTGTAGATTGTGGATTGGATCTCTATTGTGATGTCTGATTTGTTGTGTTATGGCTACATACTGGTGAGTGGGGACCTCACACTTACATGTTTTGTTTTAAAATACATGTTTGAGTTTTATGCTTTCAGAAATTTAAATGGTGAATCGTATTGGTATTTTGACACATACTTTGATTTTACTATGTTTGGTATTGAGAGGCATACTGTGATGAAGTGCATATGGTTGCATGTATTGTTGAGACATGTAATTGTCTATGAGACTATATGCTTATTTGTGATATAGAGATTTTGGGTTGTGTATACCATGTTTTGACCGGTTTTACTTTCTATTCTGGTTAGTATTCCAATGCACTGACGACCTAGACTGAGATTAGTGGCCAATGGGTCATGTACTCCCTTTGGCACCCCTTGTCACGGAGGGGATTTAATGTAAAAGGGAGATGGTCAACATGGATTGATCATAGTCTTCGACAACACTAATGTGGGCTATATTTTTATAACATGAATAAAAGAACCACTAGTGGGCCTAGTCTTCTCCCCTGGCCTGGGGGTAGGCAAGTGTTTTATTAGCTGATTTTCTATCTCTTTTAAATAAGAAAAGTATGCATATGTGAATGATTCACCATTTCTGTATCACTGCTTTATTTAGTTTCAAGTTTGAATATTGTTGAGAGATTTCACGGATTTTATAATTTCGGTTTCGGTTTTCGACTATGCATTTCGTGGTCCCCATTTCCCCTCATATGGATATTTAACTAATTATTTTAGTACTGTCTATATTGTGCTATAGGTGCTAGTTGCCAGCCGTCCACCTCACGTGGCTTATTTTAGAGTGGTCTTCTGATTTTAGGTTTGGCCAGTATTTTGATTTGATTTGTACACACGGACCGGATTATATTTTTTATTTTATGCAGTTGATTACGATTTTAGTTTTATACATATTATTTGGTGTTTTTATACTACAGATGATATTTTGACATGTGGTATATAATGATTGAGATTGGCAATTTTATTGTTCGTTTTGGATGTGAATGAGATTCTGTATTACCCTATCATCATATTTTATTCTGCTGCGATTTTAAACTTTTTTTTTACTATTCTTATGGGATTCTGAGGATAGTATCGTAATTGCTACTTTTAGGATTTCGTGGCAAAGGTGTTCATCCCTGGAGTAAGGTATGGGGTGTGACATCACCAGTTTCATTTTGATGTAAAGATCATTGAAAATGGTTGTGTTTTCAGGAAGATAGAATTTTCCAGTTTTGTTTTCACCATCCAATAACCAGTCGGCCACGTGCCGTAAGATGCCGCCACCTGTCACTATTGTCCAGCCACATGCTTCTGTCACTCCATGAAACATAAATTTTTCCCTAATCAATATTTTGGGTATACTAAATGCAATGGTGTCGTTGGTTTTCTGTTTTGACTAGTAGTTTGTCAGATATAGACTTTTAAAGTTTTTCTCGAAAAATGTGTTTCAATTTTAAATGATAAATAACGATTTTTATAAATAATAGTATGTTGATAAAAATGTAATTTGAGGACTTATCGATCTAATTTCAGATTTTTGATTTATTTTTTGAGTAATGTGTAATTACCTCGTTTAGTGTGCAATATATAAGTATGATTTCTGTAATGATTGTGTGGGCTTGTATAAGTTGTGATTGTATGTTTGATATATTATGCAAGCATGTGACCTTTAATGATTAGTATGGATTGAGGATTGGATCTCTATTGTGCTTTTTGATTTGTTGTGTTGTGGCTATGTACAAGTGAGTGGGGACCTTACACTTTTTTGAGTTTTGTTTTAAACTGCATGATTGAGATTTATGTTTTTCAAAAAATTAAATGGTGAATCGTATTGGTATTTGAATTTATATGTTTATACGATTGAAAAGAAAAGATTGGCTTTACGACAATGAGATTTGACATGCATACTGATTTCATTATGTTTTGGTACTGAGAGGCATATCGTGATATTGTGCATGTGGTTGCACAAACTATTGAGACTTATGATTGTCTATGAGATTTTATGCCTATTTTGGACACTATTAGGTTGAGTTTTCCTTGTTTTGACTAGTTTTATATCTCATGCTGATTATTTGAGTATTTCCGACTTTCCAGGTATTTTGTTAGATGACTTTTCATCTCTTTTTAATAAAAAAAAGTACACATGTATGGTTGATTCACCATTTCAGTATTTCTACTTTACTTGGATTTGAGTTTGAGTACTATTGAGAGTTTACACAGATTTTATAACTTCAGTTTTGGTTTCCAATTATATTTTTAATATGCATTTCGTGGTCTCTATTTTCCCTCACCTAGATATTTTACTAATTAGTTTAGTGTTGTCCAGACTGTGCTACAGGTACAAGTTGTCAGCCGATCACCTCTCGTGGTTGATCTCGGTGTAGCTTGTTGTTTTAGGTTTGATCAGTATTTTGATTCGATTTGTACATATGGACCATACTATATTTTTTAGTTTACAGTGTTGATTACCATCTTGATTTTACATATGTTATTTGATGCTTAGTTTTTATAGATATTATATTGGCATGTGGCACATGATGATTGATTGGATATTTGCTTGATCGTTTTGGATATAAATATGATACAAATTTACCCTACCTTTGATTTAATTCTACTACAGTATTTTACTATTTTGTTTTACTAGTCTTACAAGATTCTAAAAGTAATACCGTAATTGCTACTTTTAGGGTTTTGTGGTGGAGGTGATTACCCCTAGAGTACGGTACGGGGCATGACATCTTTTTTATGGTAGTAGAATGTCAAATTGGATTTGACTAAAATGTTTTTGTGGTGATTTGGTTTTAAACAAAATACTTTAAGAAACATTTTCAGTCTCCACAGAAACTAATTTTAATATGGTCCAGTTGTACAATCAAATATGTTATTCTAATCATTAACATATTATATTTTTGTTATATGATATATATTTTAGTATTATTTTATTAGTGGTATTTGTAGTTTATTTCAGATTTGGATACTAGCTTTGGTGAGTTTCAGGCTTATACTGCAATGGAGATTGGTATAGCTCCTTTCTTTTCTCATTTGCTCATATTGTAAGAGCTCGAAAATTTTGAATTATTTGGGTTGGGAATCCCATTCGAGGACCAACAAGATTATTGGGCCTTAGCCCACAAACTAGTATTGATTATGGGTTTATGATGTGAAATGGTGTATTTTGATGAAGATATTTATTTTTTTAGAAAATTTTTATAATTATTGATTATGATTGAAAAATCATAAAAGGAAGTCCCATTGGTGATTTTAGGATTTTAAGGCCATGAAATGGTATGTCGATGACATTTACGAATGTACAAATTTTTGTACAATTTTTGGAAGAATATTTATAATTTTTATGATTTTTATAAAGAAAAATAAAAGTAATTGATTTTTAGTAAATTATGTAATTATGGGATTTTTATGGTACCAGGAGATAGTACTTTTCAAGAGGAGTCCGTAAGAACTTTTTGCGTATTTTTCGAAGATATACGCTAAATTCTATGTATTTTTTAAGATTTCTAGTAATAGGTAAATAATTTAAATATTATTATTATTTATCTTATTTTATATTATTATAATATATAGGACAAAACGACGGCCCACACCTTCCTAGTCGCCTCATGCCCGATAATAGCCAAAATCGGGTCAAAATCACTTATTCCCAGTTGAGAGCTCAACGAGCTCGAAAAATCGCCAGGGGAGCTTCATCTTTGAGTCGCGAATCCATACATGTAAGAATTGCACAATTTCGTGTCGTGAGAGGGGCTGGTAGAATCAATTTTTCAGAGTGTCGGATGTGTTACTTCTTCAGCTGATTCAGCCAGAATCTTACAGTAAAAATCTAAGCTTTTAGTGTGATTAAGTTCGTTAGGCTGGGAGCTTCATTTATATATATATATATATTGAGGTTTAGTTAAGTATTCGTGTAAAATAGAGTTTGATTGTATTCCGGATTATGTTATTCTTCGCCGGTCTTTGGAGGTTAAAGATGACCTCGGGCGACTTATCGCTCAAGGCCGTCTACGTTTGACTAATAGTTCGTCTATAGAACGGACAATGTATCGTCTACATGCATAGGCTACGTGTCATCCAATAGGGGCAGCAGGTGTACTCCAAACCTAAGGCTCGAACAACACGTGTCTCACCCCTACGTGTGACACGTGTAGGATCAGGTGTACCTTCGGACATGCGTGTCACACTCCGCATGTTACACGTGCAGGTTTGGGAATAGGTTCGGATAGGCGTGTCAACCCATGGTTCTGACATGTATAGGCCTTGAGTGAGGTTCGAGTAACTTCTGTATCACAAAATGCTGACATGTGGCATGCTTTGATTGGTCAAAAATTAATAAATTCTGGAAAAATGCAAAAAATAACTAGAAAATAGATAAAATTCAGGAAAATAGTAAGAATATTTGAGAAAAATTCCGAGAAAATTACAGAAAATACTAGATTTAATTTGGAATCTAGTGATATCAAATTTTCATGAATTAGATATGATTTGATAGGTCACTTAAATAGGACAAGATTTGGAAAATTAAGGAAAAATAGGAAAATCACCCGGTTGGATCCCGAGTCTATTGTTGGGTATAACCGCATCAAGTTAAGGAGTTAAGCATGTTAATTTATATGTTATTATGATATGAGAATGGTTATTGAGAATGTGGGATCGTTGTGCGTAGGTGGATTCCTACAATGGTAGGACTTTGAGGAATCAGTCCAAAATGCCATCGACGGCTATTTGGGCTTCGAAAACCCGTGAGTGGACGGTCTTTTCAATTTCATTAAATTGCTGGCATGATTATTAAATTATGATAAATAGGAGTTTATTAATTGAACTCGTATGTACGTATGTGTGATAAATGATGAGTCAAGCATAATAATTAGTACGGCATGCATTGAGTAATGCAACATGATACGAAATGCATGGTAGTGTTATTCTATGATTGAGATGCATGAATATATCGGATACATCTGAGATTCGATATCGGCATGGGGAATGCATCGAGTCCACATAGGGTAACCTATACAATCCTTGAGAGCTTTCTGGGTCTGGTAGCGTGGCATGAAGACGTCAATCATGAGGTAATAAGGGTGGAGCGCGATTTATTTATTTTTTTGTTAATTCTATTATTGATCTGGAACCTGCAGTGTCTAAATCGTTAGGTGGAGCTACCATCACCTAACGTCCTGGCATCGTCAGTGGATTGGGCTAGGCATTAAACTAACATGAATTTGTCTACTGCATGTACTAATGACATAAATAGAAACATAACGAAGATAAAGTGCCACTAACGAACTCCAGCTCTATCCCTGGCCTAGATAGGCTAGAAGGTATTGCCAAGCCGAAATCACAGTCATGTGTACTCTAAGGAATTTTGCGTGTTGCATCTATTATGGCTGTGAGTCATGTGCTTATTATATTGTTTACGACTGTGATCACATGAGTTAAGATATAAATTTGTCAATTTATTAAATGCCAGTATGTTTCCTTAACTTATGCTATGATTGCGTGTGAATTATTTTGTATGTTTTCTCATCCGTTCACTTGGTAGGGATTCTGTCAGATTATTGGCATGAAATGCAAAAATGGTCATTAGGAGCTCATTCCCAGGCATCTCAAGAATGGAATAGCGAATCGATGGTCGAGGTATTTCCACAAACGTCGTATTCATAGCGTTTCCCTAGAATGTTGAGTTTATTAGAGCCAGTATTTTTCCCCGAGTATATTAGAGCCAGTGTAATAATTGGATTCCTGGGTATTGAATGTTAGATTAAATATTCATCAATGATACCCGGATATCATCGTTTCTCTTTTATAATTCCGCTGCCCAATATATTTTAAAAAAAATCTTTCTAATTACCATCTCCGCTTTAATTTATACCATTAGCCTTGTAGGTCTTCCGTATGTATTATTGTGTGTTGTAGCAGTACATATGATGGGCCTACAGAGGGTTGTTGCACGTGATTATGGAGTCCGGGACGTGACATATACGATGGTGGATTTGCGTGCTTGTAGAGCTTTTGTTGGATTGAGTATTTTGTCATTTAAGTTATGCCTTTGTTCTTGTTGGATCTTATGGATGAGGTGTTTACTCCTGAGGGGAGCATCACTTGTGTGAGTTTTCTTGTGGAGAGGTTTAGTGACCATTGCAAGTATTGTGTATGAACCCAATATGATACATCCTGTTTTTCTTGGTTGTGATTCGAGCTTTGTTATGGATTGACTTGTTATGCATAAGGTTTGTTTCTGGTGTTTGAGATAAAGTTTGATTTGCAAAGTTTATTGAAGTGGAGGTTATGTTGGATGATATCTATGATAGTTGTTAGTTGTTGTTTGATATCAGTCTTTGAGGTTATATATTTTGTAGAGATAATATCATGTTTTTGGCTCATGTGATGGATATTTCTGTTATTGAGGCTATTTAAATAATGTGATTGTTGTGTGTGATTTTGCAGATATTATTCTTGACGATTCGACAGGTTTATCCTGCTGCTGAAAAGATGAAATTTTGTGTTAGATTGTCCTCCATTGTAGGGAGTTATGATATCTTCTAGTTTAGACTGCAGGTATGTATAATATTAGTTGAGAGTATAGAATGAGGACTTGTCCAAGATTATTTTCTATTCTAAGTGTGGACGCATTGAGATAAGATGTTGGATTTTGGATTGACTAATATTGCAGTATATTTATGGATATTATGATCATGTTTTGAGGTATGATTCGATGATGTTAGTTTGATGAGTGTGAGTTGGAAGATATTTGATTTGAGCTTGGTTGCAATTTGGTTGAGGAAATTATTAGATTGTATTTGAGGTGCTCAATTGATGTATATTGATTTATGGCATTTAATTGATTATATTCAAGGAACCTAGTATCAGTTATTATCGGATATAATTGGTTGTGGTCAGGTATATGATTGTGGTTATTCAATGATATTTTGGATTTTTCCTCAGTTTAGAGTTAGGTGTATGTTCAGCATTTGAGGATCGTGTTTCAGACTTTGAGAGATAACCAGTTATATGCTAAGTTCAGCAAGTGTGAGTTCTTGTTGTATGAGGTTAGTTTTCTTGGTCATGTAGTATCCGAGAAGGGAATTGGTGTTGATCTGAAGATGGTAGAGGTGATTTCTCAGTGGCAAGAGTGTGACTAAGATTCGTAGTTTCTTAAGTTTGACTAGTTGTTATCGGAGGTTTGTGGAAGATTTCTCTTTGCTTGCAGCCCCTTTGACTTGTTTAATGAAGAAAGGTGTGAGGTTTGTTTGGGGATGCTAAGTGCAAAGAGAGTTTTCAGAAACTCAAGGACTGCCTTACATCAGCAACTATCTTGATTCTCCCCACTTCAGGTATGGGTTACACATGTATAGTGATGCTTCCAAGCAAGGATTGGGTTGTCTACTTATGCAAGGGGATAAGGTAGTTGCCTATGCATCTTGTCCATTAAGAGCGCACAAAGGTAACTATCCTACCCACCATCTTGAGTTGGTTATGATTGTATTAGCTTTGAAGATTTCACATTACTATTTGTATGGAGAGACTTGCAGGATCTTCACATATCACAAGTACCTGAGGTATAATATGACTCAGAAGGAGTTAAATATGAGATAAAGGAGATGGTTGGAGTTGATAAAGGACTATGACCTTATTATCGACTACCACCCCGGGAAGGCTAATATTATTGCTGATGCTCTTAGCCGTAAGTTCTCGGGTTCCTTGTCTTATATTTGAGAGACGTACCTACCATTGCTTGCTGGTTTGAGATCCATAGGAACTTCCTTGGCAGTTGATGAGAGAGGAGTGTTGTAGGCTAGTTTGTTAGTTCAGCCTATTTTGCTTAATGAGATTTCGGATTCTCAGAGTCATGATTCGGTATTGGTGGGAGTGAGAGATAGTCTTTCAGACGATTCAGACGATTCAGACTCTGGTTACAGAGTCCGAGATGATGATGTATTGTTATTTAGAAACCAAATTTGTGTTATGATGGATGATAGATTGAGGGACATGATTTTGTCTGACGCTCACTCTTCAGCTTATGCTTTGCACCCTAGAGGTAAGAAGATGTACCGGATTCTTAGAGAGGTGTATTGGTGGGTAGGTACGAAGAGGGATGTTGCTTAATATATTGCCTGATGCTTGACTTGCCAGCAAGTCAAGGTAGAGAGACAGCGACCCGGTGGAGTGTTACAGCCTCTCCCTATTCCAGAGTGGAGGTGGAAGCATGTGACTATGGATTTTGTATATGGTTTTCCTAGGTCTCAGAGAGGGCTTGATGCAGTATGGATAGTGATGGATTGACTCACTAAGTTGGCCCATTTCATACCTATCCGGATGGGTTTTCTGTTGGCTCACCTAACAGAGTTGTATGTTCAATAGATTGTCAGACTGCATGGTGTGCCGGTGTCTATTGTGTTTGATAGAGAACCCTGTTTCACATCGAGATTTGGGGTCTGTTGCAGGAGGTTCAAGGTACATGGTTGAGTTTTAGTACTGTATTTCACCCTTAGACAAACACTCAGTTATAGAGGACTATTCAGACCTTTTAGGACATGTTGAGAGCTTGTGTCTTAGATTTTCAAGGCAGTTTGGATCGTCATATGCTGTTGATTAAGTTTGTATATAACTATAGTTTTCAAACGAGTATTGGTATGGCGCCTTATGAGGCATTGTATGGGAGAGGTTGTCGCACTCCGTTGTTGTCGAGCGAGGTTGGAAAGAGGAGATTGAGTGGAGCAACGTCGACGAGTTTCATCATAGATAAGGTGAAACTGATTCGAGGCAGGTTTTGAGCGGCCCAAAATCATCAAAAAAGTTATGTAGATAACAGGCATAGGCCTTTAGAGTTTGGAGTTGGGGACAAAGTATTCTTGAAGGTAGCACCTTGGAAGGGGGTGATACGCTTCAGGCATAGGGGTAAACTAGGACCTCAGTATATTGACCCTTATGAGGTAATCGAGAGGATGGTCCTGTAGCTTATCTTTTGAATTTGCCTCCAGAGTTAGAGAGGATACATAATGTGCTCCATGTATCGATGTTGAGGAGATACATCCCAGATCCCAGTCATGTATTGGAGATGCCTCCTTTGGAGATAGCAAAGGATTTTTCCTATCCTACTCAGCCAGTGTCCATCCTGAACAGATCTGAGAGAGTCTTGCAGAGCAAGACCTTTCCTATAGTGAGTGTACTTTGGAGGAGTCCTCAGTTGTGAGATATAGACTTTTAAAGTTTTTCTCGAAAAATATGCTTTGATTTTAAATGATAAATAACGGTATTATAAATAATACTATGTTGATAAAAATATAATTTAAGGATTTATCGATCTAATTTCGGATTTTTGAGTTATTTTCGAGAAATGTGTAATTGTCTTATTTAGCGTGTGACCTGTATTGATTGGTATGGATTGTGGATTGTGGATTGGATCTCATATATCAGGTATTGTCTGCCAGTGGAACACTTTTAATCTCTTGACACGCTGCCACTGGGATTCGAACCACCATCCATTGTCATTCATTATCTTTTGTTCCTTTAAAGAGGACACCTTTTACCAATTCAACTAACTTATGTGAGGACCCCCTCCCTGGAGGAACAAACATACACACTTACATATCAGGTATTGTCTGATAGTGGAACATTTTTAATCTCTTGGCACACTGTCACTGGGATTCGAACCACCATCCACTGTCTTTTGTTCCTTCAAGGAGGACGTCTCTTACCAATTCAACTAGTAAGAGGCGTCCTCCTTGAAGGAACAAAAGACAGTCGATGGTGGTTCAAATCCCAGTGGCAGCGTGCCAAGAGATTAAAAGTGTTCCACTGCTAGACAATACCTGATATATGAGTGTGTGTTTGTTCCTCTAGGGAGGGGGTCCTCATATTCACTTTTCTGAGTTTTGTTTTAAAATGCATGATTGAGATTTATATTTTTTAGAAAATTAAATGATGAATCCTATTGGTACTTAAATTTATATGTTTGTGCGATTGAAAAGAAAAGATTGGTTTTACAACTAGATTTATAAGTATATTGGTTTCATTATGTTTTGGTACTGAGAGACATATGATGATATTGTGCATGTGGTTGCACAAACTATTGAAACATTCTGGTGCGTTGGAACCCAGAAATTTTCGTGAGTGTATCTGCAAGGCTAGACTCCACATTAGTAGCTAAAAACATGATTTTGGTTTTAGACAAATTTACCTTTTGCCCTGACAAGATCTCATTTATGATTAAAATTTCCAAGCCTACTGGTAGTGAACGTGCATAACTTGCCAGGTAATCAGCATATGCATTTCCTTCGCTGAAGATATGTTTCCAGGCTACTCGTGAATCTTTGCGCAGCATCCCTTGTATTTCTGATATGAGGCAACAATATTTGTTCACCAGTCCTTCTCATGTATCATCTCAATCGAGCATTGGCTATCCACTTCTATAGTTATTTGCCGAAACCTCAAATCTCAACAGAGCTTAAGGCCATGAAAAATACCAAATAGTTCTGCGTGAACTGCTGATGTAGCCCTCGAGAAATGAAAGGAAAATCCTGCTTTCCAGTGACCACCATTGTCTCTATTGAGACCCCCCAGCCCCCGCAATCCTATTACTATCAAATGACCTATCTGTATTAAGCTTTATTTATTTTTCTGGGGGTCTATCCCACCCAATCATTGAGATGGAATAGTTTTGTTGTTGCATTTGTTGAACAATCTTTTCTACTCCAACGATTGAGCTTGCATATGCTCTTATCTGCGTCAAAGACCAATTAATCCGCTCCCATGTGTCAAAAAGGAATTCATTCCTAAGAGACTACAGACGCTAACAATAAACCCCAAAGAGTGTGCTCCATTGCAATGAGTCCGTCCCAATATCTGTAATAGTCAAATTCGATAACAGCAAGAGTGTCCCTGGTGCTATAAAGAAATCAACAGCCTTCTCAAGAGGTTTGAGAGCTGTGAATAGAATAAAAAAGAAGATCTTACATTGGTTGGAAGGAATGGATAGTATCTTTCCATAAAGGGTAACATTCGTCATTAATGGGCATTCGGTTGGATACATTTTCATAATAATCGTATATTATTTAACAATTGGATTTAAATTAATCATTTGCTGTCACCATTTTATTTGGTTTGTTGTTCCTTTTGGCTTTATTAAACTCTAGAGTTTTGTTTATTCAATACCACAATAATCTGTTTGCTGTCCTGGCGTGTTTAATCAATGATATTAACAAGGTTTTAAAAACCGGACCGGTGTTCGAACCGGTGAAGTTAAGGGGTCAGGGATTTTAGAGATAACCGTAAATAACCGGTTTAAGAACCGGAAAATTGAACCGGTAATTAATATATTAAAAAATATTATAATATTAATTTTCAAAAATTAATATATCAAACTACATATTAAAAAAATTAATATTCTTAATTTTTATCTTTTTTAATTTTTTTATCCGTTTAATTTTTATTAAAAATTATTTTTTTTAAAATTTTCGAACCGATTAACCCGTAATCGGTTCAACCGGGTTGAACCGGCCGATCCGGTCCGGTTTTCAAAACATTGGATATTAAGAAGCCTAACCTAACCTAACCTAACCTAACCTAACCCATAGTAAATATTTTGGTAAAGTTTTATAAATAAAGAAAATAGCCGTTTGACTTCTCATTTATAGTATGCATTTTAGCCTAACTGTAAAGATGCATTTTCAACCCCAAAAAAACAACAGACCTTAGTCTGCATGTTATCCGCTCCCAATATCACATATCTACCTACCTATCTAAATTGACCCTAAATATGAAAACATAATATGCCCCTAAAAATATTACAAATCCATAATTACAGAATGCATTAGTAACATTTAGCCATTCCACACCGCATGATTCGTCTAGTACTGCTAATACGTTGTTCTCTGATGCAAAAAAACCTGAGAACTGTACCAAAATAGAAAGTGAAGCTGTCAGAGATAAGATTACCAAAAAATATCCCTAGTTGGACAGAGCCAATGCGTTTTGACGTCATTTCAAGCCTCACAAACAAAAATTGAAGTCTAAGTTGCCTCTCCCTTCAGGGGCCAGGCTTGAGCCAATCTTTAGGGGGGCTAGTCCTTATCAAAGAGTGTAGGTAACAGCTAATTACTACACAAAAAGTAGTATTAACACTTAAGGGATTAAAGAGCCTGTCTCCTAAAGATTCGTTAGTGTCTCCAAGAAAATGATAATGGAAAAACTGTTCGGTATAAACTCTCTTTAGCAGAATTCTACCTATGAAATTCCTTTCAACAATCTACAGAGACATAGTTATTGCCTTACTTGTTTGCCTCATCTTTTCGTGATGCAATAACATGAAGGCTTGCACCAGTGTCAAAGTTTGATAGATTTGGAGAATGCAGTACCATTTGCACCATAGTTGAGTCATTCCCAAGATACAACAGATACTATAAAATAAAAAAGAATCAGAGATATTAAGGATCATTAATCACCTAACAAAAACCAGTCAGCCCATCTGCCTATCTAGCCATTCCATTGCAATCTACTTCTTTTTAGTACCACCGGCCTTGGACTTCTTAGCACCAGTTTCTTTAACTGCATTACGCACTGTCTCCTGTCATGGAAAACAAAAAGTTCACATTATGAATAATGCTCTCAAAAAAAAAATGTTCACCATCAGAAGTAAGCAACTTGCAAATTAAGATTCAGTACAGAGACCAGAGAAAATGACTCATCTCTGTCTCCGGTGGAAATCCTCCATCAGTTTATTCATGGACTAAATTGACATGTCCAACCAGATGACCAACAGTAACTAAGATTGGAAAATCTAACAATTGTCAACAGAAAATCACAACTACCAATCTTATCATTCGGCAAGGTCAAATTGATGAGAAAGGTGAAAACAATTGTCAGCAAAGCAAGAAACAGGGAGCAAAGAATAAGGATTTGCTCCTCATTGAGCAAGAACAAACGGTGAAGTTAAAATGTACCAAGAAGAACTTAGCAATAAAAAGGTTGAATGTTCACCGGGCATCAATCAACTTCAAGCAGTGAAGCAGACACCTATATTCATAGGTAAAAAGTGGTTGGATCTGAGAACCATATTTGACGCATAGGGCATGGAACAATTACAAACTTGCAGAGAAAGCATCCTAGTCTTGGTTGTTGATGCTGGTTTAGGAGATCGGAGTACACATTTAGTCTCCTGTAATCCCAACCATCAAGTCATGGTACAAATCATGTGTATATTTTTCAAGGAACAATCAGGAACAGTAAATGTTCTTTCAACAATGAGAAACATAAATGATAAGAAGCAAATCAGGATTATTAACGGATTGCTGAGATAGGAAACGACAAGGGAATCAAATTATCAGTTTTGGGGGAAATTTCCATTACAATTAGAAGAAATGGAAACATTAGTGGGCAGCAACAACAGAAAAAATATCAGCTATAGATAATTACATGAAATATCCAAACCCCATTAATCATCAACATGATCCTAGATTGTCAGCTATCAGAAAATCCTTACGCCTGAATAATAGATTCTCAATTTGTTTAGCTATCCATTTCAACCACATAGAAAACTGTTGGGGATGCTAAATTTATAAACATGTTAGTAAGACCGTAAGTTTCACAATGAAAACAGATCTAATATCTTACTGGAACATCCCGCCATGATATGAACATGGAATGCTTTAATGTCCACGGAACATGATGAATACATATAACATGATAAAAAATGCCATATTTGTAACACTTAAGAGAATTTTACCTTCCGTTTAAGTGGAACGGATGTATTGGCAACTGGCTTAAAAAATGATTCCAATCTGAGGGACAAAGAAGGGAAAATTAGAGAAACACAAATTGTGATGATGATCAGTCTTAGGTTTATAAATGGGATAATGTCTAAACAAGGTCCATTTTCCAAATAAGTAACCTCATCCTCATTCAATAAAGAAATTTTTGCCACAAGGATTACTTCACAAAAGATGTTCTTTCATTGGTTTTTGCAACTCAGGCACTGAATCATCACAATTACTGCTTCTTAAGTGACTGGCGTGATAAAAAATCTTAACAACCATCCCCTGAACTGCTAGCAAGTTCAGTAAGCTTTCTCCAGTCACTAAAGATTACTTACCGACCCTGAGCAGACTTGTTCTTGGCAGCTTTAATCTTTTCTATGGCCTGTTACAATGTAGAAATCAAGAAGAAATACATAATGCCTTAAAGCAAATATTGCATAAGTAAAACCCCTCAACCCATATTTAGGAATACCTTCATCACTCTTTCACTGTTGAACCCATTTTCATTCACCAGGAATGCAATCAAACCCTAACCAAAAAAAGGGCAAGTAAACATTTCAAACATTGAAAACGTGTAGGAGCTGAAATGCATGTGAAGGAAAAGGCATCAAGCTCACTTCTTCATCTGGAGCAGACCACTTGATGTCAAGCTCCTCTTCATCAGCAACCACAGATGGTTCTTTGAAAAGTTGCCGAGCCTGCTGATAAGGCCAATCTTCTGGTATTTGATACCTTAATACAACCACTTTATTCAATTAAAAGACAAACAGAAAAATAAGCTAAGCCACAACGAAAAATAGTAAGTGCACATTTTGGGGGTAATATCAAGAGAAAATGAGAAAGATAACATTCAATTTCAGCCAAATATTCACTTATGAATGAATTATAGATCATAAACAACCACCAATGTCATTTGTGAGGTAAGATAAGGCAAACTTTAAAAGTTTCTTGAGAAGTAGCTGTGTGAATGCTACTAGCTAAACCAATACAGCCATGCTAATAGGCTTCTCATGCAAGTATTGCTGCTGATCATGCTTTTGGCCCCAACCAAAATTTATACCACAAGGGTACAGAATAGAATCATATAATAGAACTTATCCATCTTTAAAATTTATAAAGCAAAACAATTCGACACATAGTCCACTTGAATCATATGTGGCCATTGAAAATACTTGAATTATAGGAAAGCAGTGAAATAACAGGTTCAGTCTCAGGTAAAATCACCTCTCTTTGTTTATGTTCTCTATTATACTTTCTATGGAGCCATGCTGACAGACAAGCTTCAACGCAGTCAGTCCTCCAATTCCTGCAGTACAAATTTATATCTGAGGTACCTATTCTGACTTCAATCAAACAACGTTTTAAAAGGTCACAGAAAAATTCATTAGACATAAATCCCAATTACCTCTAATGCTGTCACAATAGTCACATCCAGAAAGGATACATAGGTCAATGAACTGGTCCATGCTCAGATTAAGTTCCCCCAAGATCTGAAACAAGATAATTATATGAACATTTGATTAAATTAACATCAGACAACATCCGAGTTTTCTTTGCAGATACCACCTTTGAGATTTCAAATTCCATAACTGGGATTTTTCTTGAACTAGGATCCATCAAATGGCGAAGAAATCTTGGAGCTCCAAAAGTTAGGGAATCCATGTCTTCAGAAGCCACAGCATAAACCTGAATCATCCATGCAGTTTGATGTCAATAACAGGAATATAATTCTCCACTTACACATAGAAACTCTTTCAAGACAAATAATTAGCTTCCTGATTATTGATATCAAAGCATATATCTAACTGGAAGTCAAGACAACACGGAAGCAAAGGCGACTAGGACAACTTGGGACAGAAAGTTTTACACAAAAGGCAGTAGAGAAATCTAAAAACTGAGATAGGAAAACAGAGCAATTAAATCCTTTTCCAAAGGGTTTCAGAAACAAAGAAGACATATTCCTCATGGTGAGCAAGAAGCTACAACAAGAAAGTGAATCCAAAGTCATCAAATAATCATAAAGTACTAAGATGCATACCTTCCCCGATTTGCAAAGTGCTGCACACTGTGCTTCTGCTTCAGAAGGAGCCTAAAGAAACAGAGACTTCCAAATATTAATCTTCCATCTGGATCATCAAGTGGCATACAAAAACATAATACACAAAACTTTAAGAAGATGGTTCAAGCACTTGAAAGGAAAGCATGCATGTATTTGCACCTCAACCACAGGAACTCCCATGAGTTTTAAAAGACGCTTGCAGTCATCATTGTGTTGCTTTGTCACCTAGAGAATTAAAGAAACAAGTGTGTTAAGATCCACATGTTTTAATAGAGTATGCATGGTAAGCAAATCAAAATAGAGAACCAACTGATTCCACAGGGAACTACAAAACAAAAAACCAACCTTCACTGTTCGTTTACTGTATTTCTCAATGTCTTCCTTATTGCCAGTCTGCAAGAAGGAATATTAGTTTGTAGATTAATCAACTCAATAATGACGAGAAATATGCCAATGAAAATAGGTATACCTCCACAGCTGCAGCTAAGTCCTCAGTAGCATCTGTCCTCTTAGAATAACTGCAAATCAAAATTAGAAGGAGAATTGTCAACCAAAATTTAACAGTTTGAAGAATATAATAAAGCTAAGAAAATGTCAGCATAAGTACCGCTTAGCCAGCTCTTGCTTTTTCAGTTCAGGAGGCTTCCCGTCAAACACATAACTGAGAAGAGAGATGGCATGCAGTTTAGCGATTAGCAGCATTCAAAGAAATGGAGAAAATATTTGAGAAACTTGGAAGAGATGAAGACATTACACAGGCTTTATTCCAGCCTCAAGAAGCCTAATTGTCCTAGAAAACATTCCTTGCAAGTGACTGCAACAGCCCCAAACATAAAGCGCAGATAAGCATTTACCTAACAATTATCAAGCTAAAACTTGACAAAGAAGGCAAAGTAAATAATAACAGTGATAACCAAGTAAAGAAAAAAAAAGATGAAACTTTTATGATAACTGCTTGTGTAATGCAATGTGACTGAGAAAAGAAGATATACCTAGTAACTTCGCCAGCCTCATTAGTGAGCATGTCAGTTCCACTTCTTCCGACAACAATCTGCACATGCCGAAAATTAGATGAAGCATAGCGCAAGGGAAAAGAGAATGCGGGTAAATTTATAATGTGAACAGCAGTAAGAGTCGGACAAGGAACTGGTAGATGCTCATGCTGGCGTCAATGGCGATCTTGCGTCCAAAGTAACTCTCGAATTTTTGCTCTTTCATTGCATTTGGGGCATTGTCCGCCAGAAGCTTCGTTAATCCCTATTATCATCCATCCCAAAACCACTCAAAAACCCTAGCCACGGTAATATTCGCAAATTGAAATCCAATTGACAAACAAACCTTGATGCCCATTGGTGGATTTAACCGAAAACGAAAACTACCGCTGAGACGATGAACGTGAAATTAAGATAAAAAGGCAACAGCTTTAGAGGGGTTTCCTTTATTTGTTCTGTTGTTCGTAGAGATAAAAGGATTGGAGAAGACGGCGAAATTCACGCATCCCTCAAGAGGTATTGGCGGGAAATAGATAGTAGTCCTGGTACAAGCCCGAAAGAAATCCACAAATGTCAGGCCCAGGGCCCACCATGACATATGATAGATAGCTGTGTAAAAACACTCCTTTTTCAGTTATTTTATAATAATAAATATCATCCATTGTAAAAGACTTTTAATAAATAGGCCTTTCTATCATTTTTTTTTTTATAATTCAACCATTTAATTTCTCTTTATAATTCAACGGCTGGGACTCACGCCCAGACTTACTTCCTGGGAATCTAACACGGAACTATAAATAAACTAATATAATACCAAAATACATTGGTTGATAAGTTATCATTTATTAGTTTTTAACCAAAATACAACAACTCCAAATGTAGAAGCAGGCAGATGGACAACATCCGACGCAAGAGTTGCAGCAACTCTTGTTTTTGATGAAGCTGTTAACATTTACAACAGGGGAATAAGGGTACACTTTTCATGCTTATTCTAGAACATGAACCACTACAAGTTACAGCATTCATAACCTGCTAAAAGTTACACCATCAACTACAAAGTCACACGACATGTCAAGGAAACAAGAGGGGAGGGGCAAAAATACCCCGAATGTCAACCCCGCAGCTTGTGAGCAGCAGCTAGTTCAACAGATATAATAAACGTTGACTTCCCAGCTTCCTTCAGGTACTGTACATCGCCATTCATCAGCTTCGCCAGTTTTCTGCTTACAAGAAGACTGATGCCCTCCTCGGATGCATCCACATCCGCATCCTTACCAAACATTTGGTTCAGTAATGCCTCTGGCACCCCGACTCCCCCGTGTGTTATCCTGACAACAGTTGGTTAAATAAGACAATACTCCAATCTCTCCAATCTCTCCAATTTTACTACATTCAGATTCCAATTTATCAATCCATATCTTCCAAGTTGGAGTCGAGAAAAAACCAGTCAAAATGCATTGGTCACAGAAGTAGTCGTATTACCTGAGCTCCATATGCACAAGATGGACAGATTGTCCCAGTTGGTCTTTTGTCATCTTAGCTCTGATAACAACCTGGCCTCCAGTTGGTGTGTAATTAACCGACATCCTCAAGAAATCAGCTAATAACTGTTGAAACCTTATGCTATCTCCATACAAGGTCTCGGCCATGATCTCTTCTGCAGCATCGTTGATAATTCTAATACCTTTGCCGTTGCTCTTCATCATGACTTGGCTGATGGAGGCCACGAGCACTTCATTTAGAGTGAACTCTATCATCTCAAGATCCAAGTACCTATCCACAGTCCCAGAAAGAGTGAAGGATAAATACAAGACCAAGTACCTTAGTTAATTAAATTCTTAGTTACAAGTTACAATCTCCATTTTCATATCCACGCTTTATCATACTAAATTGAAAGTGGTGCATCCTCGTTCCATTAGGATGCTCCAAAACCCTGAGAGAGAGATACCTAGAGTACTAACATTAAGGGTGAAACAACAGACAACTGATTTCTTGAAAGCAAATAGCAGAACTGCAAAATTCCAAAAGAAAGGAACTTTATGCTCAATAGTATGTAAAACTGTATCATAATACCCTTCGATGATGCTATCCAGATCTGTGTCGTCAAGAACCTTGCTGAGTTGGCGCTGGCAGTGGGAACTAGTGCGCAGAAGTTGTTTCTGTTCTGCTCCCAACTCAGTGTCCTCCATCATTTTTCGAGAAAATATAATCCCAGATAGGGGATTCCGGACCTGCCTTTTTATATAAGCCAATGTTTTCAATCTTTTCAATGCAGTTTGCTCTGATAATCTCTGGATATGAAGTGCTTGTTGCAGTTCTATGCTTGCGAGCTGCAGGAAGCAGAACACCCCAGTTACAGCACCCTCTCTGTCCAGCTTCTTATTCACACACAACAGGCACTCTACATACTTCCCACTGCGAGCAGAGAAACCAAATGAAACCTTCTCAGGTTCCTGACCAGTCATGGCATTGTTAAGTACAATACCAAGGTTTACAAAAGCCTCTTTACTCTTGAGACGACAGCATGCCATGTTGACACCAAAAACCTCCCCCATAAGCATTTTGTCTATTACTTCCTCACGTTTCCAGCCTGTCAATTTTGCCATTGCTGGATTCCACTCAGAGCACCAACCAAATTCATCTGTCCCAAATATTGGGGGGATCAGAGGATTTGGGTTTTGTACAATTGCTTTGTAATCGCCCTCGATTCGGGTGAATTTGTCCATGACTGTCTTCTGGCCAGTGATATCTTGAGCCACAAAACATACTCCAACAACACTGTCGTGAAGGTCCCTGCTTGCACAAGCATTTACAACTAAGCTGATGGGACCATCATCAGATTTGGAACCATGTGTTTTAATCTCAAAGTTAATGTTCTGCTCTTCTTTGCCTGATCAGAAAAATGAGAAAGCACATCATCACTCTCATTTTCAAAATGAAACTAGTCTCTTTTTCTTTGGTTTGGGTATGCCAAAAACAGCCCGAGTCTCAAAACTACCCAAGTTGTCCTTTCTATTCCACAAATCAAAGACAATAACAATAATTATAAAGTGAGAAGAAAATTCAAAGGAAACGTTTTCCTGTCATTCATTTTGAAGGGAAAAATGATAACAAGAAAAATTGCAATACCATCCAATGCTTCAAGTTTTCCTTCTGATGCTTTTTAATGTGCAACAAAAGTGTATACATGAATTGACACCAACATTCTATAAGTCAAAACTAACTACCAGCCAAGACATACCTTGCAATGCCGAGAACAACATCCGTTTCACAATATCAACTGAAGTATCTTCTACAAGTGTTACCAAATGCTTCCCAATTGCTTTATCGACTGAAAGACCTGTCAACTCAGCAATTTTTGTATTCCACCCATTAACAAGGCCATCAACATCAACTGCCAAAATCGGTACAGTAGCTGTTTCGATCAAACGAACCATCTCAGCGGTCACTGCTTCCAGTTCTTGGATGCCTTCAATTTTCAGGTCACCAAGCCTGGAATGAATTGCTTTTGTATCTGTTTCCATGGCTTCCACATCTTTAAAAGCATTCCTAAGAATAAGCTGCAGAGAATGGATAGCATCCAATTCATAGTCCTTCCATGGCAAACTTCTGGTCTTGACAACCTCCAGGAAAGCCTTGAAAGATGATCTTGGGTGCATCCTCCTTCCATCATCCTTCTCACCAGGTTCATGTTTTGCACCACCCCATCGAACTTCAGCAGCAGTTTGGGATCGAAACCAAAAAAGCATGTCCTTGGAAGTTATTCTTACAGCAGCCATTCCACAAACAACATCACCAAGACTAAGAGCCCCAGGATATCCTGCATCACACAAGCTATCTGTGCTCAAACCAGTTGAATCCATATGGTCCTCAGAAAGCCATGCAGATATATCCAGAAGCTGAGAGTCTGTAGGAGTTACACCTAACTTCCATATTTTGTTCTGGTAAAGAAGTGCAGCTCCATCACATTTCACAAGATCAGTTATATTGGGGCTCTGAGACACAATACCTAAGGGTGCATCACGCATCAACATATCACATAATAGTGTCTGGGTTCGCAAGATGTTTTTCTCAACAATCTGATTTTCCAACTCCAGTTCCTTGTTGACATGGATAGCAAATACTTGAGCAAGGAACTCACAGGCATATCTAAGAGGGAACGGAACAAACCTAGGTGTAGTGTTGTGGCATACCACTAAACCCCAAAGTCTCTTTCTTTTCTGTGGGTTCACAGAATCAGGAATATCACCGTCTTCATCCGTGTCATTTACTACAACTGCCATCACCAACGAAGCTATAGAGTCCATGTTCTCCATGTATTGTAAATGGCAACTGTGTGGAGCTCTCAGAGTTGAACCACATAAGGTCAGGTCAAATGTAAGGTTCTCGTCTTGAAGCACTTTAACATGTTTTGCACGGCAATCAACAATCATTCGGACTTTATTCTTCATAAATAGAAAGCGTGCAGCCTGAGGAATATCAGTAGCTGGATAATGCAGACCCAAATATGGCTCCAAACCAGGCTTTGTAACCTCAGCGACAACTTCTCCATGATCATCATCATGAAACTTATAAGCCATTGCCCTGTCATAACCTGTAAGCTCAAAGACCTCCTGAACCATAGTATCACAAAGCCTTTCCATGCTACCACTTGGCAAAGACTGCAAGCGAGTAATTGCTTTTGCCGCAAGCTTGTAGGACTGCAGGGCACCAGCGGCAGTCATGGGAACCTCATATGGTTTCACTGGTTCAAAGTCAATAATTAAGCTACCAGTTACCCGGTGAACAATGGCATAGAAGGGCTTTCCAGAAGTTTTGCAATGAACCAATATAGGATTCAGAAGAGAAACATCACCAAATCCCAGTGCCTTTTGCAAAGCAGAGGCACTGGGTGCAGTGAATATAGTTCTTATGTCAGTTCCAATTCCAAGAACGGGATGATCCCCTACACTTGGGACAGCATGACTAACCATGGTTAACATTTCAGGGGCATTCTCACTATATGCAATGACCTTGAAAGTTTTCTCATCTAAAGCCAGCAAGCAGCCAAATGGTTGAATTAACTTGCCTTTCTGGATGTGATGAAGATAGGCTGTGGTTACTTTGTCAGACCTAGGGGGTTGATCTATACCAACAGAACCAGTGACACGCACAGAGCTTGAGTAGTCAAAAGAACTGCCTGACTCCTCAAAATCTGCATGGAGCTTAGCATCCACAGTTGTCTGGGCAATAATCCTGGCACTGTGTCTTGATCTCCCTGAATTGCTGGAGGCGTGACTAGGCCTTGAAGAAGACATTTTCAGCCTAACTGGAAAGGGAATAAACAAAAAGAAAAAGAATCATGAAAATATAAAATCAGAGGATCCATGAATAAGAAACAGTAAACAGAGGCTGCTGCAATCGATATCCTGCAATATATATTCTTCCTCACTTTTGCACACAGTGTGAAACCACCCATGAAGTAAAAAAGTACACTTTCTACCACTGATACTTCTCTTTGCAGTTTTGATACTCATATCATCACATGTGTAATGATGTTTGAGAGCTAAAAGTAAGGGCGAGTAATAAATCCCATGATAAAAAACAAACTCAAACTTGATGAAAATGTCAGAATCCATAAGCAAATCCATGAAGCAATATAAGATAAGAAAGAAGTCACAAAGAAGAACTTCTCTATTAATAAAAATGATCTATATTTGGTCATGTGTCTTTCTGAATTAGCTGCTCTATTTCTTATATTAGGAGGAGAAAAAACCTGTCCCCATCCACGAAAAGAATTCGATAAACAGAGACAGATGAATAAACCAATTCGTACTGGAAAACCATCGAAATCATAGGACTTGTACCCCAAACCACTTACCTAATTACATCCAATCTTTCCAAATATAATCCAATAGGTGAAAAATAAGGAAGGAAAGCTAAAACTTTAACCACCGAGGAGCAAATAGACTAAGACTTTTGATATGAAGCTGCAAATACAAGTAAAAGGTAACAAGAGAGAAAAAGGGAAAGAAAACAAAGCTCGAACCTGGTGAAGCAGTGATGTGAGTTAGCTCAGATCCAGTCAGCTCCAACTAGCGAAGTTGAGCTGGTTGAAGGAGGAGAAGAAAAGGGTTGAAAAGGAGAATCCCAAGCAAAGCAGAGAGACCATATCCCAATTCCATAACTCTTTATGAAAACCAATGAATAAAATAAGGAAGCAAATTCAGGAATGAATGGAGGTACATACAAAGTTGTCGATCACCGCCCTCTCTGTCTCTTGGGGCGACCCATCCATCCCTTTAACCCCAGCACCAAACCAGGGACCACCAGAGTCACCAGAGTCACCAAAGTCACCAGAGTCATATATTATAATATAGGCATGATACCGATATCAGGAAAAAATCGAAAACAGAACATAAGAATTTGTTGGAAAGATTTCCATAGTGGGTGGGTTTTGCTTTTTAGCTCTGCCTGTTCCAGCCAATATACCCTTTTGGAGTCTTGACCAGTTAAACTCCTAATACTGCCACTACGCTATGTTCATTCTCTAACTCCGAGACACTTATCCGATGGTGATGCTGGGAAGGATGGCGTAGGGAAGCACCCAAAACGGGATTATGCATAATATTATAAAAAGGAAGGGCCTGGGACCTGGGACCTGGGACCTGGGTTGGGTTGCCAAATACCGAAAACAACAGGCAGGCAGCAGCACTCCGCCTGATCACCTTCGTGTCCCCCTAAATAGCACATATATGGCTTTACTTAAAATCATTTATTTACTTCCGCTACGTGTTTGTGTTGAGTGGTCAGTGGTTAGTGGTTAGTGGTTAGTGGTTGGTTTATTAGTTTATTAGTTTATCAGTTTATCAGTTTATCAGTTTATCAGTTTATTAGTTTATTACTCCAAACTACTTTCCATAAACAGTTCAAGTTGTAGACTTTTAAGATCATCTTGGACGCCATTAATTAATGAGTGTACCTATAAAATTATAAATGGAAAGAATGGCATGGCCCAATAAAATATCCAAATGTGGCTTCAATTTCTTTATTTCGAAAGCGAGATCATACCCACATGCATCATCCCCATATTCTACAAAGAGGACAACCAACACTCTGATTGGGTAAGGGTCACTGCTCATATGTTTTATTCTTCTTTCAATTATTTATATCAAAATAAAGGATTCTGGATATATATGCCTAATTTGCAGAGGACAAAAGAGCCCATCCCCGCCCGGAGATGGGATCAGATCAGATGAGATGAATCCCTGTTCTTTTTCTTTTTCATATAAATTTTTTTAATAATTTTATATTATTTTATAATTTGAAATCTTTACTTCAAAAACTCTGAGAAAACTCTGTATTACTTTAAACAATCCCCACCACGGAAGTGTATAACACTGAGAAAACTCTCCTTACTTTGAAATCCTAGCATTCTAAGGACCAGGGCGCAGTGTTAGACTTGGTACTTTTAGTTTGGTATATTCCATTCCAATTGCTTTGGCGACAATAACATCAATTCCTGTTTATTTATTTCACCAATTCACCACCCATCACAACTGCTGAGTAAGTGGGGTCGAATCTCTAGAGGGACGGGCATCGAGTTTAGGTCAAACATTGAGATTGTGGGTGAGTTGTGGATGTGTTGTGCCCTCAATACATTCATTCCGAATGATGAAAATAGAAAAATATTGGCTATTTCTTTGGGCATATCTAGTTCTGTCTCATTCTAGATATGTTCAAGGGGTCACTAGGTCCAGTCTAGTATTTCAGGGCTTAGTTATGACTCAAGCCCTTTCGCTTGCCCTATATTTGATGATCAGCCAATCAATCCTCTGTTATCCCTGTCCATCGTACTCTCGTAATCAATTTTCTATTATCTTCGTCCATCTTACTCTCATAATCAATCTTTTTTTATCCCCGTCTATCTTAATCTCGTAATCAATCTTGTGTTATCCTCGTCTGTCTTACTCTCGTAATCAATCCTCTACTATCCTCGTCCGTCTTACTCTCGTAATCAATCCTCTATTCGTGTCCATCTTAATCTCGTAATCAATCCTCTTGTGAAACCTCGTCCCTTTGAGCGACTAGTCAGCATCATGGTTCAGTGAGAGTGTTCGATTTTGGTCTATTGTGAGCAGTTAACCGTTTGACCCAAGAGTTGACTGTAGGGTGGACACAGTCAATAGGAAGCCTCGGTGTGCATCTAGGTGTCTTAGCGAGTGATCTAGGTCGACTGTCAAGGTTTGAGTAAGTGAAAATCAATTTGGGCCGATTTTGGGTCCATTTTGAGTGACCACGGGTTTTTGGCCTGAAAAACCCATTTTGGGTCCGTTTGTTATTTTCTAAGCCCATTTACCCATTCTTGACCCCAATTAAGTATTTTAACCCATTTTTGGTGATTTATTGGTTTAAAACACCTTTTGGCCCACTCAAGGCATACCAGACTTTTAAAATAACTCGTTCGGGTTTTTTCGAGATTTTGGGCCCGGGATATAAATACCCAACCCGACCCAACACTTAGAATTTTTCTAAGTGTTGGAACACCTACAACCTTCCCCTTCTCCCCCTTCTCTTCCTTTCTCTCTGTCATGCCCTCCCTCCCAAAGAAACTTCGATTTTCTTTTAATGAAAACCACGGGCTTCATCCCAAAACACATCTCTAACCTTTCCCAACCGATTTCCACTGGTAGTTTCCGATCAAGGAGCCGTAATCGATCTGTTCTTCGTGTTATGGCACTTTTGGGGGATTTTGTGGTTAGTGCTCTAAATCTTCGTTTTCGTTGTTGATTTTTTATTCCTTTAGTTTTCTATCGATGTTCCTAAACTAGTCTGGTGAATTGGATCATTTGAAATAACCTCATGATCTATGGGTGAGCATTTTTAGTTTCAGTGGTGTTTTTGGTAATTTCCGGAGTTTTGAGATTTTGGTTGAATTGTCAAAATTGGTTGTTTTTGTTGCTTGAGTTTGTTGATTTATGAGTTTTGGAGTTTGTTTGTGGGCTGAGAAACCCAATCGTGTGATCTGGTGAGCTTGGGTGTCGATTTGGAGCCACAAGTGGCTTACGTGAGGTTTGGGTGTTTTGCCCGTTGGTGGAATTTTCGGTTTTATGAGCTGAGAGTGTGTTGTTAGGGTGAGTTTTGAGTTAGTGTGAGTGTTGATGGGGTCTTTTAGAGTTCGTTTCCAGTTTTGAGTCATTTTGTCGATTTTGAGCTTATATGTGTTTTGGTTTGGTTTGTGTGCCAAGGCGGTGTTGGAGCGGTCGATAAGATAAGGATATTGTCGTTGAGTTTTCTGTATGACAAGAAGTGGGAGTTTACATTTCATTTGCTTACACTGAAATATTTTGTGTTATTGAATTAAAATACGGTAAACTCTTGGTTTTGAATGGAGGTTGTACGTGCATTGTGTATGACGTTCATTTTAGCTTCATGAACTTGCTTGCCATGTTTGTAATGTATAAACCATATGTTTGAACTACTAAGCATGTTGGTTGCATGTTGGCGCATGTTGAGAGGGCAGGTCATGTGATGTTTGTACTTGTGCAATTGATCATGTTTGTAACTATGTGATTGATTGTGTTGAACCCCTTTGAATTGTGAGTTGTGGCTTGTGAGGTATGACTTGTTAGGTGTTTTTCGTTGCCAAGAAATCTTGGTAAGGGTTCCCGAGGGTTTGAGCAAGTTTAGGAGTCGTTCCCAGTGAGTTTTGGGGTGCATATCTTATCCAGGATTAGTACATATCCGTGTACCCTCCCAATAGCCCATGTACTTCTCTGGATAGAGAAGTACACGACCTGTGTAGAAGAGTACATGGCTATGTACTTAGGCCGTGTACTTTTACATAGTCTATTCCAAAAAGTACACAACCATGTACTCAGGCCATGTACAATTACACCCCCTTTTCCCTGCGGCCCCTCTACTTTTCCTACAGCTTAAGTACCTCACTTTGACTCTTCCAAACCTACCCCAAACCTACCCAACACCAAATAAACATCAAATCACACCTTAACCAACCTTAAATGAGTGCCCTTTGGTGATTCTTACATTTCATATATTATGAGTTTTTTATGCAAAAGCAATATATGTGTGTTCTTAGAAACAACTTGGAATTGACGGTTAATGCTTGGCCAAGCAAGCTAAGTACATGGAATCCCAACGGAGGAGAATATTACTTACCTAATGTTGTTGTATGGTTGGATATTGTATGTATGCCTGAATTTGCTATGACTTAACAGGCTGCTTGAATATTCTATGACTTAGCAGGCTATGAGTTTATATATATATATATAAATTCATTGCCTGCTAATTTGCTATATTGTGACTGGGTACGATGGTGTATTTTCTCCACTCTGTCTCGAATAACATTGGTAGTAGGGGATTTATATGTATTTTGTAAATAAAAAATTAGCTGTCAGTGGGCTTTTGGTTTTCCTTTAGAGGGGGTTATTTGAAAGTGCTTTGTAATCCACCCCGATAAGTTTTTGGGACATAGTAACCCGTGTGACGATATATGTGTTGTGAATTTATGAAACCTATTAGGCTGGCCTTTATTGCATTATGCTTTATAATTCAAGCATTATACTTACTTGCTTGTGAAACACAATGAGTGCACGTTTAGTATGCATGGATGATAATGGTGCTTTAAGCAATTGTTTTATAATTGGTTTTACGTATGCCTCTATTCCACCAGATGTGCTTATGATGCTGTAACTTCCATTGAGGTCTTTGATCTCACCCCCTATTGTTGATCATTGAAGGGCTAGTTCATCAGTCGTAGCCAATCGTCTTTGAGATCGAGTTTTTCTCAGTTTTGGTCTTAGGGCTGGACTATTGCACTTGCACGTCTTGGAAACTCGACATGTTTTGTGTTATGATATTTTCATACTCTATAGACATACATCCTTGATTTGGAGTATGTTGCTTATTATGGACCTGTTGTGGGCTTGTTTTCCGGATTGGATTTTTTATTCGCATGTATGACTTAGATTTCAATATATGTTATAAGATGCGTGTCTTGGGAACTTTTTGTGGATCCATATGGGCTTGTGTGTATGGTCTTAGTGTGTTGCATGTTTGGGGCAGTGTGACCTGTTATATGTGTTTTAAGACATATGTTGTATGTGTTTGTGTAATCCATTGCTAGTTTTGTGTCAGGTGTATATTGTGACGTGTCATGCTCCTTCCAAAAGGAAAAATTCAAATTTATATGCGTTTTTTGGGAATTCTTTTTTTTGAAAAGTTAATACGAGTCTTATATGATTTCAATTGATCCATGTGTTGGGTCGATCAACAGTGAGGGTCCCATTTACCGGGAGCAAAGATTAGCTGCTAAAGGTATCTATCCAGCAGTAGATCCTTTAGATTCAACGTCAACGATGCTACAACCTCAGATTGTTGGTAACGAACATTATGAAACTGCGCAAAGAGTTAAGCAAACTTTACAACGTTACAAAGAACTTCAGGACATTATAGCTATCCTTGGGTTGGATGAATTTTTATGATAATGTATAAAAAAGATGATGCTAAAATTTGCTAAAATTGCTTATGCCCCCCACACATTGTGGCTTGACACTTTTAAATCCAAAATTCAGGATCACTCAGGATCCACATTTAAATTCATATTTCTAGAAAGATAAAACAAATTAGCTAATCAATATCTATGTGGAGAGTTTACAAGAAGAGTCCGAAAATTCCTCAACTCACAAAGGCCACGACCACCCCTTCTAATCACGGACTGGCCCAAATCAATGCAAAAATTTTGCAGCGTTGCAATTTAAAGATAATTTCTAAAATATTTCATAAATCAACAGATAAATATAATAAAATATCCCAAATGAAACCTCAAAAATTCCAGATAAAATCAGCACAATTGATGTGTTGTCACCCATGACAGCGCGTCCCACCAAATTCAGAGTAGCTTTGTCCCATGCGTTTTCATTGAAAAAAAAGAGAAGAAAATAGGTGTGTTTATGCCTGGTAACGCATGCCTTTTGTTCCTTTTATTATCTAAATCAGCTATCTCAGTGTTCTGATCCCAGAGAACCATCACATTGGGGTTCCTTGTCCTATATCCAGCTGTCTTCAACTTGCAGGCAACATGTTGAAGGAATCCGTAGAGGAGCTTATGACCGATGCGCGCTGTTTAATCTCATATTAAACCATACAATAAAACTTATCTAGATTTAGAGAGAGAGTTGCGGAAAAACAGCTCACCGCATGCAGTGGGTAGGTTGGAGTTGCCCATTACATGTTTGATAATATCCCACGCCAGGGGAAAGAAATAGAATGACGGATACTCTCGCCATAGTTGATCATGCGGACTGTCGTCCAGAACCAGCTCCACCAGATGACGATACACAAATGGAGGACAGCCACCAGTCCTATAAAGATTGTGTGGCTGGAGGTTCACCTCCTACTCCTAGGGAAGCTGTAATAGACTTTGAAGATGGTGACCTTGTAGTCACTAGGGATAATTTAGGACCTAAGATATTCCTCTCGGATCAGATTTTGTTGGAGATGCAGTTACCCTGGAAGCATACGGTTGTGGTTAAATTTCTTGGAAGAGACATTGGCTACCGTATGTTGTATTCAAAAATACAAACCCTTTGGAACCCAACGAGCATGCCCAGAGTCATCGACATGGAGAATGGATTCTACTTGGTTAAATTCAATAATGAGGTGGACAAGCAAGCGGCTTTACTGGGAGGTCCTTGGGTCATCCTAGGCCACTATCTTATGGTTCAGGAGTGGCACCCGGCGTTCCGGGCCAGCACTGCTGAAGCGTCGAGGGTCGTAGCATGGATAAGGCTCCCCGATATGCCGCCATTCATGTATCAAGAAAAACTCCTGTGGACCATAGGCAACCTTGTAGGCAAAACTATCAAGGTAGATATCAACACCAAGGATGTACAAAGGGGAAAATTTGCACGTATTGCAGTCGAAATCGACTTAAGCAAGCCGATCCTTCCGAAGATACGTATCAATGATGCCTGGCAGCGCATAGCATATGAGAACTTACCACAGATTTGCTTCAGCTGTGGACGTGTGGGTCATAGCCAAAGCATGTGTTCATCTCATGGGAAAGATATGGCTAGTAACAGGCCTGCTTCCCCCAAGAATGCAACATCACAAGCTGCATCGAGCTCCCAGCAGCAGTCTCCTAGCCCAGATAAGGAAAGCCTGTTTGGACCTTGGGTACAAGTTACAAGAAGGAGAGGCCGGATTCCGGTAAAGAACAGTGAAGAACTAGCGGCACCGGCAAGGAAGGAACAAGAACACACAGATTTAGGGTCACGCTTTGGTGTCCTTGATGCTGCAGAAACGCATCCCAAGAGGAATGTTGGTAAAGGGAAACAAGGTCCCAACATAAGGCCTCCAGATGCTGCATTGGCCCCTAAAGCCCACGCCCAAGGTAAGTCTTCCAAGTCCACAGGGAAGCCTTTGCATTTTACCTCTATAGCCACCTCAAAAGAACCTACGACCCAGGTCATAGCTGGACCTCCCTCAGGCTTTAGCCAAAGTGAACCCAATCTGCAAAAATTAATTGCTACCCAAACCGTAGCCCAAGAGGAAACAACTCAGATAGGAGCAGCTCATAAGCCTGTCGTTCATCAGCCTACCAAGCTTGACCCGCCTCTGGCACAAACCGTAGGCAAGCCAGTGGCCTCTGCGCACGATGCCTCCTTCAGCGCCTCTGGTAGCAGGACCACGACAACCGTCTGGGATAAGGCAGTTTTTTCTACCGGAAGAACAAAGAAAAAACCCAGTTCAACTCGGAAACTGGCTATCCCGAGACCAACCGACGACGAGGCAGGTCGGGGAAGGGAGCTGGTGATGATGGCGACGAACGGGGAACGTCTCTGGTCCAAGAGGTCCCGCCGCGACGTGGCTGCCAGTGAAACGCTCGCGGAACTCGCTATGGTGACTTTGCCGAGCTTCGTGGGTGGGGACGGGAGCTTCACCGACGCTGGCAAGGGCAGGGACAGTAGTGTTAATGGTGATGCAATTATGGAGGTAAGCGGTGAATTAATGACAAATATGATAGTTAATGATATGCCCTGTATGAAGAGCATAATTGCCGAGGGGAGTGACACGGCTTCCTCCAAGGTTTGACTTTGTTTATTGGTCAATTTTACATTTATTAAATTTATGCTTATATTATCTTGGAATTGTCAAGGGGCTGCTAGCCCACTTTTCAGGACTTGTGCGCGGGAGTTAATTCGTGAACATAAACCTGATATATTCATTGTATTGGAACCTCGTATTAGCGGAGCCAAAGCCAAAAAAGTTTTGGACAAATTAGGCTTCCAGAATAATTTTTGTGAAGAGGCACAAGGTTTTTCAGGTGGTATTTGGCTTTTATGGAATAACAATGTTACAACTATTACGATCCTCCAAACCCATCGCCAGTTTATACATTTCGAGTGGAACTCGGGTACCTCGGCAGGCTTATGTACTGCAGTATACGGGAGCCCTAACCCGGTTACTAGGAAAGGTTTATGGCAAGCCCTTGAGAACATCAATGCCTCTACCTCCACTCCATGGTGCTTAATCGGTGATTTCAATCCTGTGTTGGCAGCATCAGAAAAAAGGGGAGGCTCTTCTTCTACTCCTGTGGGCACTCGTGATTTTATTTCTTTTATATCTGATACTACTCTCATTGATATGGATTTTGCAGGCCCCAGGTTCACTTGGTTTCGAGGGTCGATCAAAGAACGGCTCGACCGAGCTTTGTGTAATATGGTGTGGCGTCAAGCATTTCCTGAGTCATATGTGCAGCACCTGCCAAGAATAAAGTCGGACCACCGACCGATCATTATGTCCACCAATCCGGATGCCTGTGCAGGGAGTATTAAACCTTTCTGCTTCCAAGTGGCTTGGCTTACACATCCTGAGTTTTCTGATTTTTTAAAATCCTCTTGGCCTCCCGAAGAGAACTGGTCTAATGCATACTCTAGTTTTGTTTCAGATGTGGTACTTTGGAACAGGAATGTGTTTGGAAATATTTTCCGGAGGAAGAGTATGTTGAAGAAACAGATGGTTAACATTGAAACTGTGCTCGGGAAGAGAGACTCACACGTGTTGGATGAGAAACTCCGAATACTGAAAAAAGAATTCGAAGACACCCTCCTCCAGGAGGAAATCCTTTGGTTTCAGAAATCCAGATCAAAATGGATTAGTTTTGGAGATAGAAATACGCATTTCTTTCATACTTCCACAATTATTAGACGCAGGGCTAATAAAATCTCAATGTTGCAGGGTGCGGATGGGGGTTGGATTTCTGATGATCTACGGCTTCAGGAGATGGCTGTAAGTTATTTCCGAAATTTATATTCCGATGACACTGACACGCTCTCTTCTCTATTCACATCGCAGGGTTTCAAGAAGGTATCAATTGACATGAATAACCATCTCCTTTGTGATGCAAGCAATGATGAGATACTCAAGATAGTCAAAAGCATGGGCAGCTTCAAAGCGCCAGGTGTCGATGGTCTACAACCAATCTTCTTTCAGAGTCAATGGGACCACGTGGGTCATACTGTCTGCCAAGTTATCTCGAACTTCATCTCTACTGGCTTCATGGATCGAGCACTTAATGAAACTCTCCTTGTCCTAATTCCAAAAATTAGGAATCCGGTTTGCTTATCTAATTTTCATCCTATTAGCTTGTGTAATGTCCTTTATAAGATTATTACCAAAATTTTTGCAAATCGGTTGAGACCTATCCTAAACTCTCTTGTGGCTGACACACAGTCTAGCTTTGTTATAGGTAGAAACATATCTGACAATATTTTGATTGTGTAGGAAGTGATTCATTCAATGAGAAGAAAGACCGGTCGTGTAGGCTGGATGGCATTAAAGATTGATTTGGAAAAAGCCTACGATCGAGTCAATTGAGACTTTATTGAGAATACTTTATTGCATACTGGCCTTAGTTGTACCTTTATTGACAGAATTATGTCTTGTGTGCGTAGTTCAACAATGAAACTACTCTGGAATGGTGCGGCAACTGATGGTTTTGTCCCATCCAGGGGGTTGAGGCAAGGAGATCCCATATCTTCCTACCTCTTCGTCCTTTGCATGGAACGTCTGAACCACCTAATCCGTGATAGACTTCAGAGCAAGAGCTGGGCTCCCATTAGGCTTAGTAAGTCTGGCCCTCCTCTTTCCCATCTATTCTTTGCTGATGACCTGTTCTTATTTGCAGAGGCTTCCATAGAGCAGGCTCGGGTGATCCAGGATGTCCTTCACACTTTCTGTAGTAGTTCGGGACAGCGTGTGAGCATAGAAAAAACCAGGATTTACTTCTCAAAGAATGTCAGTCCTCGCAGGGCTCAGGATATTAGTTCCTTCTTTGGCTTTAGTGTTACGAAGGACCTTGGTCGGTACCTGGGTACCCCGCTCATACATGGTCGGAAATCGAGATCTCTATATGATGACTTGGTGAACCGGGTTCGTATGAAACTGACAGGCTGGAAAGCCAAGAGTCTCACTCTCTCAGGGCGAATTACCTTGGCGAGATCTGTCCTGCAGGCTATCCCTTTCCACACTATGCAAACCACTATGTTGCCACAGAAAATTCTCTCCGAGCTGGATAAGATCACAAGAGACTTCATTTGGGGCACTTCAAGTGACAAGAAGAAGTTGCATCTGCTAAGTTGGGATACTATCTGCTCTCCAAAGAACACAGGTGGGTTAGGTATGTACTCGGCTAATCAGTTGAACCAGGCATGTATGTTGAAACTTGCCTGGCGTATCAGAACAGAGTGTGACAACCTTTGGGCAAGAGTGATCCTAAACAAGTATGCTTGGCCCGTTTCTTCTCTTATTGAACCTATGGCTAAGTCATATCATTCGAACACTTGGAGAGCTATTTGTGCTCACTGGTCAGTTGTCAATCAGCATTCTACTTGGAACCTTGGCAATGGTAGAAGCGTGAGGTTTTGGGAGGATCCCTGGATTCCACAACTTGGCCCCTTGGTTCATCATACCTCCAGAGAGGTTCCACCTTCGTTCTGAGGTCGCCCGGTGTTCTTCTTTGTCACGGAGGCAGGTAGTTGGGATTGGACTAAGATACAAGAGTTTTTGTCGTCCCATGCTTGCTCAACAATTGCAGAAGTTTCCCCTCCAGGCCCTAGTGACCACCCTGACACTCTGGTTTGGAACATTTCTCCTAGTGGTACTTTTACTCTTAAGACTGCTTTGTCTATTGACTATGCAGATTTGCTACCCCAAGATAGACTGTGGGACCGTATTTGGAAGCTGAAAGCACCGGAACGGGTGAGATCTTTCCTTTGGCTTGCAGCTCATGATAGATTACCTACTTGTGTCCATTGTAAAAAATGCCACATAATTGCATCCGATATTTGTTTAAGGTGCCAGGATAGCGAAGAGACAACTTTGCATGCTTTGAGGGATTGCAGCTACGCTAATTCCATTTGGTCCCAACTGTTACCCCAGGGAGGCCCTACCCATTTCTTTTCTCAGTCTCTACATGATTGGATTATGTTTAATGTGTCTGGCCCTAACAATTGTGCTAATGGCCCTTCGTGGCCCCTTATTTTTGCTGTGGCAGCCTGGCTAATATGGAGGTGGCGAAATGAAGCGGTGTTTCAAGAAAAACCAGCGCATATTAGTACACAGGTCCAGTCGATTCTACACACTGCCAAGGAATTCTGGTTTGCAGCTACGACATTGGCAAGGTCAATTCTTATCAAAGGCCGTCAGGAAGATCGATGGGTTCGTTGGATCCCACCAATTCCGGGATGGATAAAACTTAATTGTGATGCGGCTACATCTACCCATAGAATGGCTGCAGCTGGTGTTTTCAGGGACTCTTCAGGTAATTGGGTAATGGGCTACACTCAAATCTGGGAGGGCCACAACGTTTGGGAAGCAGAACTTATAGCAGTCATTAATGGCCTCAGATTTGCAATCCGACGAGACTGGCAGAAACTTTTCATTGAAACAGATGCCTATTCCATTGTGGAAGGCCTCAAGAGCAGAGATCCAAACAGGTTCCAACATCCGTTATTCATACAAGGGAGGCAACTCTTACAACTCCTCCCTCAAGTTCATCTCTCTCATGTCTACCGCGAATCCAATCAATCCGCTGATCATTTAGCTAGATTTGGCCTAACTTGTAACATTGGCTTACATGATTTTCAGGTTCAACCCTACTTTATGTATGACTTTGTTGAACTTGACAAGCTTGGCTTGTCCTTTATGCGTCCAGGCGCTTAATCCTGTGCTTTCTTACCAAAAAAAAATATTAAACCATACAATGAAATAAACTTTCTTAATAGATAATTTTATATGCACCCAACTAGAATGAGATCATATTACAATAAGCGCAAGTTACTGCTACACCATGACATACCATCATCTTCTCATCTCAAGATGGATAAAACGATTGGTCAATGTAGGTTTATGCCTCGCACAACAAGAAATCAGGGGAATGTAGTAAAAAGGGTGGTCAAATTTACCGGGAATAATAGAAAAAAAAATAGCTAGCACAAACACTGTCAGTTATACATGGCACCTCTTGACAATGTCCTCCGAAATTTACACCAGCACCACAGAATACAAACTATAATAATCAGCTGCTGGCTCTAAAATATTCATGGCAGATGAGAAGTCCAGCTAGCTCGCATAGAATTTGTGAAGGTTTTCAAATGAGTTAACTTCAATGACAGACAATTATGCCTGAGATTTGCTGGCTTTACTAATCGAAAACAAGGTCGACAAAATAAGGTCTGCTGCATGGCACCTAGCATTCCTTACATGCCATAATTGATCGGTAGATACGCACTTTCTGACATTTTTTCTGCATAGGATTTGGCAGAATCCAGAATATAGAGAAAGGTGACACAAACTATTTTATTTAGTTAAGATTACCGAACTGTAAGTGGAAAAAAAAATGCAACCTTTCCAGGAAGCACTTCAACGTTTCTAATAAAACATCACCCTTCATGTCTGATAACATAAGAATCTAATTATAACTGCTGATGAACAAACTAGAGGTGGCATTGCCAGGCGTAAGCTGAATTTACCTCGAGTCTTTTAGAGGAAACCTTTTCACTCGTGCGGATTGCTCAAATGGGTCACGACCGCAATGTGGTTTTAAAACGACATGAATAAAAATACATGAACAAATCCATTAAGTATGAATAGAAGCAAGATCTTCATATAAACTAAAAAACACAATGTTTTTCTTCTCATTTTCATTATCTACAACCCTGCACCACCAATTTGGAATGATGAATTGACTTTGTCCAATAGACCAATTAGACCAATGCTTAGCGGCAATATACTTCCCTTACCCTCTCATGTGACTGGGATTACCAGAGAACCATGTTGAAGAAAGGGTGGGCAAAGACACGAACAAAGTTGCTCCTCCAATCTTCCATGCGAAAACAAACTCACTGGAAGCGGAGGTCCTTAGCCTTCTTTCAAACTCATACATCGGGGGACCTCTTGTGTTGACATCAAAGTTTATGATCAATCGTGACCAACCGTATACCAAACCCAATTTTAAAGAGGAACAGAAAAGAAAAGGAGGACCTCCCGAAAGGATGGGAACTACTGTATACAAAACCAATCAGCTCCACACGACCGACCGGAAACAATTTCAATCTCTCCCCCGGAAGCTCAGAAACATATACATCCGAAAATCAAAACAATCAAGCACAGAGAATTGTGGACTAAGAATTTAGAGAACAGGTAGGGCTAGCCAGCGGAGGTGTTCAAGAGATGTGGGTTGCATTCCTTGGAGTAGAAATCATTCTTCTCAATCAACGCTTTTAGCATGTCAAAAGTGAAGCTGGGATCATCGGGGTCACTAATGGTAGATTCAGCCTGCGGGTCGAGGGTGGAAGGCTGCCGTGAAAAACAAAAGCAAGTGGCTGAAGCAACCCGCTTTCCCTGAGAAGATGCATTATTGTAGAGCTGGGTGTGCGTGCAGGTGCGGTTGCGGTTGCGGTTGCGAGGGGTGATTAAATATTTCCTGGCTTGGGTAAACGGGAAGAGGGCCACCCGTTTGGCCTTCCTCGTCAGAGCGATTGATATCCTTTTTTTCTTCCTCTTCTTCTCTTGCAGTCTGTCAGGGGAAGGACCACGTTGTTCGTCTCTCACCTCGATATCATCATCATCGTCGTCATCGTCGTCGTCATCAACTTTGTGAATCTGCTTGTCAGACTCGGACATCAACAGGCTGGGAATGCATATGTATACTTACAGCAGAAACGGAAACGATGTGGAACAAGGACCGTAATTAGTATTTGCAGAGCAGAAACAGGGGACTCTGGATCAAAAGACGACCATAGAATATCTAGTCCTTGAACAGAGCAGACCAATTAGAGGAACTGGAGATCAGATATAAGAAGAAATTACAACTGTAAGCAATCAGTAATCCGACAAACGGAAGAATGAGAGAAGGGAAAAAACAAAAGAGAAAAAGGGAAAAGAATAAAAGACTTTGGGGGTTGAAGATTTGAGTGGTGTGACGTGAACATTACCATATCATCCGGAGTCGGCATATTGAATCCTACGGCTGAGAGTTGTTGGAACAACTTAACCGAGCCCCCACTCTTCAAACATTCGCTTACCGATTGCCTGCCTTGTCGCGTGTACAGTTTCCAGTACGACTCAGGGAACTAACTCACCCCCATCTCATAATTCAATGCCTTTTTTATGGTACTTTGAATTTTTATTAATGTGGTTGGTTTTTTTTATTGAACCGAAAATTATATTGAAACCGATAGGTTTTAATAAATATTAAGTGTAATTATATTTGATATAGTATTTTCCTTACCCCCTACCACCCCCTATTTGTGTATTTTACTCTGTAATTTGCATTAATCTCACGCGTGTTTCTAACGCAATAAATTGATAGAGTTGAAATTGGAATATAGTACTTTTGTTTGATTTGATAGATGGAAACTTTTGATATTTAGCGATAGTGTCGTGTTGTTGTTCTGAATTTTACCAGCTCATATATTATCAATATTTCCTTACACATACGATGACGTCTTAATTACCTGTTGAGTGAAATATACGATTCTTAAAATCTTGAATGTTATTATATAATAAATAAATAAATTATAATATAGTTAGAAAGAAAGAGAATAAAGAAAGAAGAGAATTTCGATATTTTATATATAACATCACAATAACGCATTTATATAGATATACAAATATATTATTTTTATTGTATATCTTATAACTTTTATTTTCATAATAAATTTTAAAGATATTCATTTATAACAAATTTTATATTTTTTTACCTGAGGATTGAATAGAAAATAAATAAAACACTAGAATTTATATTTATGAATTCTTTGGAAAAAGATCAGGAGCCTTTCACAAGTGGTGGTGCCATCGTTAACGGTCATAATAGGGAGGAAGCTAGGTTTATGGATGTGGTTTGGTTTCCCGTCTATAGGGTGTCTTTGGCATACTCATGATGGCTAGAGAAGGACATTGGCCTTTAAGGTCGTTTACTTTGTGAAGACAATTGGTAATGTTTGGTCGCATGTGATGGACATTGAGCTTTATGTTTTATTTCTTGATGTTGATATTGTTCTAGTGTTTCTTTTGTCCTATAAAGTCATTATAACCATTAAATTATAAATCGATCATTTTGGTATTTATTTGATAATTCTGAATTTTTGTGAAATTCGACTTTTTTTGTTGTTTTGATGTTAGAAAAAATGTATCCCAACGACATATGAGTTGTCCTATGGTGTTGTTTTGTCTTAGAGACTTATTTGTTGATGTTGGCTCTTAAGAGAGTATGTTGATTGGTTTGATAGAGAAATTGTTTTCTTTACAAATCCAAGCAAAAATTTCATTTGAAACACTATTTGGAGTGATGGGTGTGTGGAGGAAGTGTAGACTAAGGGAGAGGAAAGGTGTGAGACCTGATATTTTTGGACTCGGTTTCCAAGAGTGTGAGCTAGCTACACAACGTCAATAATAAACATAGACGTGTTCATGTTTTTTTTTTTGTGTTGTCGTATTTTTCGAGGTAAGTCGACTAAACGACGTGTTGTACACATCGAGTCTAGAGTGAATATTGATTTGATATGAACATAGTGATTTAGGCATAAAGAAACCCGTTTGTGATAGTTTGTTGATACCAAAACCAAAACGGACCCATTTTGAGTGTTTGGTTGACTTTAGGTCTTGATGTGACCCGTTTGACCTATTATTATTCATAAAGCACTTTAATATTTAAAAGCCCAAAAATATTTGTAAACACTGAGTAGCCCACTTTATAATGGAGTTGGTTCATATTTTGGGCAATGGCTCTCGGGTATAAATAGTCTGGTAAACAAAAAAACCTTAAAAAATTTCGAAGTTTGAAAACACTCCCCCCACATTCTCTTTCTCTCTCTTACACCTCTCGCTCACCCAATTCGTGATTTGTCAGTTTACTTCAATTCATTTACTTGGAAATCATTTCCCACAAGCTTCTAAACCTGAATCCAAGTTCTTTTCTCCACGAAAATGGATTGTTTAGGTGGATCAGTGATATGTTCACACTTAAGGCATGAAAGTTAGATTTTCAGTGAATTCTTCGATTTTGATGGATTTTGTTCATTCATTTTGCTCAGGTTTTGTGTCTTTATAGATTTAGAGTGTTTTTTATGATCTAGACTTCGTCTTTAACAATCAAATTTTCGGATTAGGGTGATCAGTTGAGTTTGATTATTGATTTTCTTGGTTTTCATTGATTGTGATATGTTGATTTGCATGTTGTGGATTGGTAATTGAGTGCCTTGTGTTGATATAGATTTCATGAGGTATTTTCACTTTGAACCCTTAGTGGTGAGGGTGTGGTTTGATTCGATTGATCGAGAGTGGTCTGATCCTAGTGTTGTTATGTTTGTTGGAGGACTAAAGTGTCATTGAGTTAGTTGCTAAACTTAGAGGATCGTTTTAAGTCATTTTTATCTTTGTTTTCATTTGGGTTGCTTTGGATTCCTTAGCTCTTTTTTTTGTATTATACTTGCTTAGGGAGCGTAGTAGCCAACAACAAGGACAAGGGAGTTGTGCTTGAAAATTCTGTGCATCATCAGGTGGGAGTCTCCTCTTCTTACTTATGATTTAAACTGTTTTGTTTTATTAATAGTTAACTTGTAAATGTTTTGTTTTGAATATTTAGGTATTGGATAATTGTTTGCAAGCATGTTAGTCCAAAAGTGTGTGTGACTATATTTGTGAGATCTTAACATTTTGAGCTATTTAGATCTGAAAACCTAATTGTGAATTGTTGAGGTTGGTGAGCCATAATCTAGAACCCAAGATTGTTTAAAGACATATGTTGTGGTTTAGGCATTTTTGGAAGTGTAATTGGTCTAATATATCTTTATTAAGAGTTGTTTCTATTTTGATAATTTATTATAATTATTGAGATATTATCTTTTATTATAAATTTAATGACTGAAAAATCATGTCTGAGTGATATAATTGGTTTTGGATATTTTAGGATCATCATTAAGTCTATTGAAGGTTTATAGGTAGTTATGATTTTCCATAGAATTTTAAGAAATGTATTTGGATTAATTATGATTTCTCTATGATCTAATAAAGAATATTTGACTTTTAGTAAATTTTATATATATATATATAAGAAAAATAATTTCTAACCTTTGGAGTATTCTAATTTTTATAAGAAATTTATAAGAATTTTTAAGAATTTTTCAAAGGAGTGCAGTATTTACTATGAATTTTTAATAATTTAATAATATTAATTAATAGATAATGTTATAATTCAATATACTTTATATTTTAATAATATTATAATAAGGATGGTCAAAATGACAATATTCAATGCCGTTTCGATGAAAATACATGTTTGAACCGTAATTTTGACCATCCACTCAGAGTTGATATCATTTTTCGAAATACAACGTCATTTCATCTAATACCAAACACCACGTCATTTAGTTAATGAGTTTGCTATTGGTCCACTCCATCGCTTGACTGGAATTGGGATAGGTTAAATTAGATTTTTATGAGTACTTAGCCAAAATTAACTTGGTATATGAGGACCTGCTCCAGATAAATGGAACCCTTACCACCGTGTACTCCCGATTGACCCAATATATAGATTAATCAAAACCACATAAGGCTCGCATTAACTTTATAAAACTGAAATCCCGAAAATACATATAAATTTAAACATTTCCTTTAAAAAGGAGCATGACACGCCATAAAATACACCCGACATTAAATGAACAACAGAACACACACACAATCAACGAAAGACTTTAAATAATACATAACAGGCCACACGTCCCCAAACATGTTACTCATGAGTCCATACACATAACTCTCATATGAATCCACTCAAAAAGTACCCAAGGCACACATCTCATAACATAATGAAATACGGGTTATACATACGTAACAAGTGTCGAAACCCAAAAACAAGCCCACAACGGGTCCATAATAACAACCCCAAACCAAATCAAGCATGTAAATTATCAAAGTATGAAAATATTAAAACGTAAACATGCCGAGTTTCAAGACGTGCAAGTGCAGTAGTCCAGCACTAAGACCAACACTGGGAAAAAATAGTTTCAAAACTATAAAAATATATAACACATGGCCTGCTAGGTCACAACCCACATCAGGTATACATACACACATAGTCCATCCATACAACACCCATCGGTAAGAAATATTTCCCTCAGCCTGGGATTCCATGTACATACCATATTTGGCCAAAAAAATACCGCCAAATCCATATTTTTCCTAAGAACATACATATATCGTTTTTACTTTGAAAACCCATCCAATGTATCCATGTCGATTCTAAGATCACATGCACATCGTATTTATTTTGAAAACTCAAACAATGCATCCATGCCAACTCTAAGATCACACGCATATCATATTTACTTTGAAAACTCAAACATTGCATCCATGCCAACTCTAAGATCACACACAAATCGATTTACTTTGAAAACCCAAACAATGCATCCAACGCAAGTGATTCACCAAGAAGGGCACTCATACGGGGTTGATTTGGGGTATGATTTGATGTTTAATTGTGTGGAATAAGTTTATGGTAGGTTTAGGGGTCCCAAATTGGTGTACACGGGTTGTAGGAAGAGTATGGGGGTTGTCAGAATCAAAACGGGTGGGGGTGACAGAGGAGTACACAACCTATGTACAAGAGTACACGATTGTGTACTCCTCTAGAGGAGGCTGTGTAACCTGTCTAAGGAGGCCAGCCGTGTACTGATACACAGTCTGGGTACATGACCGTGTACTCCTCAAACACTGTTCTGTCTAGAACACTACATGGGCGTGTACCCCTTCTCATAGGGGTAAGTGCCTCGGTATCGACCTGGAATGCTCCCGAAACTTGCTGGAACCCTCGACAAACCCTACCATGGTTTCTCGGCAACGAAAAATGACTCACAACACTCCAAACACTCAATCAAAAGGCTCAACATAGAACACATGTGCATAACACACGAGTTACAACAAACGGATTCCAAAAAACAATATGCCCAATTATCATGCACACACGCACAAACAACATGCTTGGGAGTTCAATCACAAAGATCATACATTCGAAATGTGGCAAGCAAGTTCATGTAGCTAACATGCTCGTCAAACACATCATACGAATAGCCTCAATTCAAACCATACAATTACCATATTTTAAATTAGAAATACAAAATGATTATGCATACTCAAATGAAACATAAACTCCCACCTCTTGACATGCGGAAAACTCGGCGGCAGTACTTTTGTCCTTATCGACCGCACCAGCACTGCCTAAACACATAATCGAACCACAAGCACATAAGTATAGAAAACCAAATAAAAGTAACAAAGGACTCGAAATTGAAAAAATAACTCTAAAAACCCCAACTACATGCTCACAACTCAAGATTTCAGGAATCCAACCAACGGGCAAAATGCCCAAACCTCACACAAACCTCACTGAGCTCTTTAAACGACCTATAAGCTCACCTGATCGCACGATCAGGTTTCTCAATCCACAAATACAATCAACAACACAGTAATCAACTAACTTAAGCATCAAAATTGCACAGAAATAACACTTTCATCGAAATAAAAAAATACCCGAAATTATCAAAAATGTCACTGAATTGAAAAATGCACACCCACCGATCAGGGGATGTTTTCGAAAGATCAAAACCACCAAACTAGTTTAGGAATGACGACAAAAAATTATCGGAACCAATAATCGATGAAAGAAACGGAGATCTAGGGCAATTACCACAAAATCCCCAAAATGCCCTGAAACAAAAAACGAATCGATCACATCACAATTGACAACTAGCAGTGGAAATTGGTCGAGGAACGTTAAGAAAGTGGTTAGGGTTGATGCTCGGTGCTTTTTGTTGGAAGAAAATCGGCGGAGAACAAACGATGTTATTGAGAGGGAAAATGGGAGAGAGAAAAAAGGGAGAGAAAGAGGGGAAATAGGTTGCTAGCTTAGATTTTGACACTAAGAAAGTTTAAATGTCGAGTTTGGGTAAGGTATTTATACTCCGAACCTAAATCTCGGAAACAACCTAATTAAAATATTTTAAAAGCTCGATATGCCTCCAGTGGGCTAAAATGGCTTTTAAAACCAATAAATACATAAATGGGCTAAAATAATAAACTGGGATCAGAATTGGGTAATTGGGCCAGGAACATAACTAACGGGCCCAAAACGGGATTTTTTGGCCGAAAGGCCTCGGTCACTCAAAACGGACACGAAATCAGCCAATATCAATTTCCACTGACTAAAACACTCGCTAAGACACCTAGATGCACACCTAGGCTTTCTATGACTATGTCCACCCTAAGAGTCGCTCTCAGGTCAATGATCAACTCTCTCGGGTCAAAGATCAACTCTCTAGGGTCAAAGGTTAACTCTCTCAGGTCAAAGGTTAACTCTCGTTCAAAATAGTCAAAATCTGGCACTCTCGTTGAATGATCACATTGGATGAGGTCTCACATCCTCCCTTCCTTGTAAGAATTTCATTTGCAAAATTCACTTGTCTTGTGCCTCAAACAACTATGGGTACTGATCTCTAATTGTTTGCTCAGTCTCTTAAGTTATCTTTGACTCAGTACTTACTAACTGCATTGATACCACTGCCATCACCCTTTACTACTATCTCACTTGGAACAACGCTGAATCCTGAGTTGCTTGGCTAAAATCTCATATAGCAATGACGGTTTAAACATCAACCGTGCAACCTATGCTTTGGACTCATCACTATTAAGCTAGACTCTATACGCTCTCTAACACATTAGCCTTGGCATGCACTCAGCTCAGACATAGGCTAAGGAAGATGATGTCTTCCTACTCAACACATCAGCAACTATGTTCGCCTTGCCCGGATGGTATTTGATCACCAAATCATGATCCCTTGGTCAACTCTAGCCATCTTCTCTGTCTCAAATTTACTCATTCAACTCTGTTGGCAAACCCATCTCATCATTTGGGAACACATCTGGATACTCTCTCACTGCTGGTATGCTGCTCAACTCCGGAGACTCAATTGTCACTTCTCTGACATGTCCTAAGGAAACTGTACAATTTATGTTGATCATATGCCTGGTACACAACCATGATATCACACACGTCATCCTCACTCATCTGTCACCATCAAAATAGTACTTTGTACTATCTGCCAAGCTGAACTATACTCTCTTTAGGAAACAATCCATCCATGCTTTGCATCTAGCCAAACAGTCCATAACCTGTATCATATGATGTCCAACAAAATCAGATCGACCTCAATCTCCACTGAACCCATCTGCAGTACAGAACCCACATACAATCTGTTGCAAGCCAATTGCTCACTTAACGGGGTCAAAACCTCTATGAGTGGCTCTAAGGGCGACAACTCTCTATCAACACTCCTAGCTACCCTAGGACCGACTAATGACCTATTTGCTCAGGGGTCTAACATAACTACCATATAACAACCGCCATATGGTTATTGTACAAACTTAGATGGCCATCCTAAGAGTATATAATAACCATACAAGGCGAGAATGAAACCAATTAAATTTTTTTTTTCATATTTAAGTGCATGATGTGCCTCGGAAGAAATCCTAAAAACTAAGAAAATATATTGAAACAAATAAACATACGGAATTTACATCATGTGAGGCATGAATCAAATCATCATTTAATTATTAACAATATATGAGATCCTAATTTATGATACATTCACACACAAAATGTCATATGCATCTAGTCCACAAGTGTCAATGCAAATCCTCAACCATACCTTGTATCGCGTATCGATCAGAGAGTCTGTGAGTGGACTCTCTAGGCGAAGCCGATCCTTTGGCTCTAACTTGGGAAAACCTATCAAGCACTAGCATGACAACTAGGTGAGTGGACGTTTTCCTTTACGAATTCTTTTAAAAATTAAACAAGATTTTGTATTCTTTCAATCGAACGACTTGACAAACACAAAATCCTAAATCATGACCAAGGATTATTCAAACACATTCATAACAATACATCAACGAAAAATCTCAGCAAAGCAAAGCCACACGAAATCACAACATACTATGAAAGACCTCATCATTAGGGTCACACTCAAGCAATGTCAGCATACATCACACACGTCATAAATAAACAAAGATCTTATAGATCTCGGCCCACAATCGATAGCTATTCTTATAGATGGCTATATAATCAACCTTTTATCGCAGGTTGATAATATAACCTCTCACTTTTAGTCTATTCCCGGGTTTAAAATCACACACAGTAATCTGATAACACATAATAATCTGAACGCGTAGTAATCTAGGGACACATAGTAATTTGAGGTAACACCCAGTAATCTGATATGATGGGGTGATCAATCCCAGTATATGTTCATACACTATACTTTCCTAAAGTTAAAGTATCGTTAGTTGACTAGTTCCATAGCCGCTATTCCTTTTGTTCCACTAGGGTTAGTATCGTCTAAATTTACCTTTCTTATAACTTTTATTTCGTTAAGATTAGTATCCCATAGACTAACCCTCCTTTGATCCTTCATCTCTTTCTGGGATAATTCTATTTGTTTAGTCTTGAATTTTCATTAACCTTGTTAGTATTTTTCTTAATTACTTATGCTTTTATAATTTCTTTCTCCATTTTCTTTTTGTAAGAATCTATCTAATAGTTTTCTGATTCTTTTCATTAATGCGTAGATAAATTCTTATTAAAAAACTTTTAATTTTTCCTAGGTTGGGTCGACCGCTCTGCGTATTATTTTTCTCTTATTTTGAATTTTATTTTCTTATACGGTTATACTATAAACTCAACACAATTAGTATCCTTTTGTATGATTAGTTAGTCATACAAGATATTATTAGGATATTTTCTATAATCTATAGATTAGGGTTTTTATCAATAGGAATTTGATTCCTTAATATTCTCAATTATTCCTATTTTAATTATTGTCTTAATTCCTCCTGTGTTACGTTTTTGCAACACGAGGTTCACTATTCTTCTTGTATGACCTTAAGGCCATTACGAGGTATTTTTTAAATTATTTTTCTACGATTCCGACTCGGCAGTTTAATACTATTGTTCCCCACATCGTTGATATTTCAATCACATCCCAAACATTCAACTATGATTCAAAACATAACCATAGAAGTATGAATCAATCAAATCAAATGCATGAAATAAAAATTTGCCATGATTTAAAGAATTTTCCATCGATCATGTGTTAAACGTGCAAACAATTCACGAATATCACGCATCACGTAAAAACATTCAAATTCATTTAAAATGATGAGAATTAAATTAAAACTGTCCACTCATAGTTTTGTCGTCTCGATTTCCGTCTTGAATTCCATTTCGGATTCTTGATCCTCTTATTGCGACCTATACATATAATCACAATCCAATTATTAATATCATCAAACAAGTCCTAATAATCTCATAATAAATCAATTTTAGGTCCTCAAACCTATCCTAGGAACCCAACAATCGCCCTTAGATTTAATTCGGATAATTTTCGTATTTTTTATTAATTTTCATAAACTTCTATTAATTTTTATACCAATCAAAACTCGTCAAAACTATCAAAAATTTATACTATCCGGTTCCTCATAATATTCTCTATTTTTCTAAAATTTTTCAATATTTTTGTCCAATTTACTTCTATTTTTTTCCCGATTTTTAAACGATTTTTGCCAATTTTTATTTTCCGGTCAATGTCAACATGGCAGTGTCACGGACCCCGTACCAACCCAAAATTGAACCGGAATCAGCCCTACCCAACCAAGTCGAACTATAGGTCACATATCTCAAACCTAGGTGACATGTCGCTCACCTCTCCTTCAAGCAACATGTCACACGGGACAGATTGCAGACTACATGTCGTTCACAGTCATCCCCTTCCTTCAGCGGCAACTGTAAGCCCTACTTCCAGAAAAAATCCTAATTTATAAAACCTATAAAAAAAAATTCGTAACAATACATAAAACCTACCCTAATAGCTTCCCTACACCTTGCGCAATAAAACTCTACAATTTCCTAGCTTTTTCATGCCAAAATCAAGAGTCCAAACATACACGATTTTCCGGATAAAGAAGCGGTGATACTCACTAGAGAAGCGACAAAATTCATCCAAGAAGCACACTCGCACACTTAGGAGAAAAGGCCGAAGGAGATAGGCACGTTTTCGTGGTCTTTCCTAGCTAGGGGACAAAAAATGGAAAGGTTCCCAATTTGGATTGGGATATACGACTTGTGGCAACGAAAGGGGACATACGCTGGACAAGGACAAGAGTCTCTTGACCCATTTGGCTATACGATGTAGTTCTAATCAGGACAACATGCCTAGGCCCTTTAGGCTGAGGTTCGTCGAAACGGCAGGACTTGCCGTGTTTTGACCTTCTACATATTTAATTTTCTTTTTTTTTAAAAATAATAATATAATAATATTATTTTCTTTTTAATTTGTTAAATCTTTATAATTCCATAACAAATAATTTCTAAATAAAAAAAATGTACCAAAAAATACTACAAGCTCCTTATGAATAGTAAAATTTAATAATCTTGAAATATTTTATTTTAAAATTATATGAAATTCACTAGAAATTATAATACCTTATAGTATTTATTAGAAAAATAGTAATAATTATAAATATTATTCCAAAAATTCCCCAAAAATTTCTAAACATGAATATTCAATCTAAGGACCTATTTAGGGTCCTAATCCATTAGAATTATTCTTATACCATTTTTAATTTTAATATCACATATATACATAATCCTATTTATATAAAATTCTTAAATTATCGCATAATTATTCCTTCGGATGAATTTAATTATTCTTTTCATTCCTTTTGATACATATTATTTCTTATGAGTCTCAAAGGATAGACTTAAGAGTCTTAATCATCAAACGATTCGAATTTCAAGATCGGCAGGTTTCGAGGTGTGAAAAAAAGAAAATACTCCCGAATACCAAGTTCCAAGAAATACATCATCTAAGGTTCTTTCAGAGGTGTCAGATGTCTAAGAAATACACCTGCGAATCTAAATGACCTGACAGATCAGAGTACCGACACGATACTTAAGTCGACTTCTATCTAGACATACACTTACATCAATACCACATACTATCAACTTCGGTATTCATTAATCTAATACTCTTACTTATCCGTTTCTATGGCATCTATAGCTTCATATAACCTTGGACCAAGGGTTGTGGGCTTACCAATCTATGATTTATCGGGTTATTGGGGTTAAGGCCCAACCCGCTGAATTACAAGATCTCACAATAACTCTAGCACAACAAGAAGAAACTGAAACTGTACTTATCATGACGTTCGACTGGCCATAACCTTTGTAATGGCTTAAGGTGAAGAGGCATGTCTGCTACCTCTACTGCTATGTCTATTGTTGCTGCTGCTGGCCTGTAGTCTAACTACCCAATGGTCTATCTGTTTGTGACCTCTACAGTAATCGAGCTGAACCCTGAGAACCCATCTGACTGACTCCAGACCTCTGAGCTGTTGGAAGTGCTGGGATCCTCATCTATGAAGCACTTGACTGAGCTACTCTACCCCCAGGACACTCTCGAGCTATATATCCAAATTGGTCACACTAGTAACATCTTGGTAGTTGTGGACAAAGAGGTGGGTGGAAGTATTTGCAGTTTCTATACCTGAGTGGCCCAGACGGCCTACTCACGCTCTGGAAGGATCGAGAGGGTTGTGAGTACATAGTCACTGATGTAGTCCTCTAAGACCTGGTCTGTACTGGAGGGTAAGGACTAGCTATCCCACCCTTGAGCCTCTGCTCAAATCCAGAATTGCGTCTGATAAGACCCTAGCTAGACGAACTCTCCTGACGCTTCTGTTTCTAACCTCGCTGTCCCAATAGAATTTCCTCGGCTTTCACTGCATCTATCACCAGGTCCTCAAAATCATTTATGGTCTTCGAGCCTAGGACACCTCGGATATCTCAATTGAGCCCATGCTCAAACCTGCTAGCCATCATGGCATTGGTTTTGTCCGCCTTGGGCTCAAAGTGTGCTAGTGCCCGTAACTCGGTCTCATACTCAAATACTATCTTGTTCCTCTATCAAAGATGATATAACTCGGACATCTTCTGATCTTGGAAGTACTGGGTGTAATACCTCTGATCAAATTCTTTCTCAAAATCCTCCCAAGTGGGCTGACCTGCATATCGGTCCATTACCAAGCTTTACCAGTTGCTTGCATCCCTCTCCAACAAATGGAGAGCTAGTGTCACCTTATCCTCAACTGACAACCTCATGTCTTGTGCCATCAAATTCAACTTGTCTTTCCAATTCTTCACTGCTATGACATCGCTGGTGCTATAGAAACTCTCACACCCCAAGTGTCTAGCCACGTTCAGCAGCTTGGATAACTGTAATGGTAGCTTACCACCTTGAACCTCAACTTGCTGAACCTCGGGCTCACCCTATACTGATGGTTCTACTGTAACCTGTGGCTGAGCTGTTGCCTGCGTCTGTGGTTGTAGAACCACTACAAATTGCATCATCATTTGCTACATCTGACCCAACCTCGTCTAAATAGCAGCCAACACCTATAACAAGGCTTGATCCTGAACCATTGGCACTACCTGAGTTGGCTGTACCTCTGGTGCTCCCTATGGTTGACCCATACCTACTGCTGGCCCTGCTGGCCCATAGGCATCTAAGCTTTCTGACCTGAACTCAGCCTCCTCAGCCACCACGACCTCTCGAAGCACTGCAACCTCTACCTCGAGCCATCTTAACTCACTGGACACACAGCCATAGATATAAGCCTAAGAACAAACACGACCTCTAGACAAATGTAAGCTGGGCTATACATGTGAAGTGAGTGTGATAAACTTGTAAAACATACTATTTTAAATCAATTTTGTACTCAATGCACACCAAAAAAACCATGCTCCACTACCAATCCTGTGAGGATCTGGTCCGGGAAATGGGACCCTTACTGCCCTGTAATCCCGATTGGCTCAATACATGGATCAATCGAAACCTCACAAGGCTTGTGTTAACTTTACAAAACTAAAATCTGGAAACTGCATATAAATTTAAACTTTTCCTTTGAAAAAGAGCATGACATGTCACAAAATACACCCAATATTAAACGAACAATGGAGTACACACTCACAATCAGCGAAAAACTTTAAATAACACACAACCGGCCACACGACCCCAAACATACTACTCACAAGTCCATACACACAAGTCTCATATGGATCTACTTAATAAGTGCCCAATGCACACATCTCATAATATAATGAAAATACGAGTTATACATGCATAACAAGTGTCAAAACAAAAAAAAACAAGCCTACAACAGGTCCATAATAACAACCACAAATCAACTCAAGCATGTATATTATCAAAGTATGAAAATAACAAAATATAAACATGCCAACTTTCAAGATGTGCAAGTGCAGTAGTTCAGCCTTAATATCAACACAGAGAAAACTCAATCTCGAAGACATGAGACTAAGGGAATGAACTAACCCTAAAATATGCCGAGTTTCAAGATGTGCAAGCTACAACGTTATAAGCACCTCCGGTGGAATAGACGCATACAAAAAATTCATAAAATAAACAGTTATTTTAAATCATCGTTACCATCCATGAACACTAAGCATGTACATCAATGCATTTCATTAGCAAGTATGCATCATGCATGATTTGTAAAACACAATACAATAAATACCAGTCCAATAGGTTTTATAAACTCATGGTACACAACATCATCACACGGGCTACTATACCCCAAAAACCTATCGAGGTGGATTACAAAACACTTTTAAGTAACCTCTACTAAATGGAAACTGAAAGCCCATTGGTAGTTAATTTTTCATTAAAAAATACATATAAGTCCTCTACCCACATCAGGCATACACATATAGTCCATCCATACAACACTCATCAGTAAGCAATATTCCCTTTAGTCTGGGATTCCATGTACTTATAATGTTTGCCTAAACAAATACCATCAAATCTATATTGTTCTTAAGAACATACATACATCATTTTTACTTTGAAAACCCAACAAATGTGTCCATGTCGATTCTAAGATCACATGCACATCATATTTACTTTTAAAACTCAAACAATGCATCTATGCCAACTCTAAGATCACACGCAAATCGATTTACTTTGAAAACTCAAACAATGCATTCAACGTAAGTGATTCACCAAGAAGGGCATTCATATGGGGTTGATTTGGGGTATGATTTGATGTTTAATTGTGTGAAATAAGTTTATGGTAGGTTTAAGGGTCCCAAATTAGTGTACACGGGTTGTATGAAGGGTATGGGGGTTGTAGGAGGGATACAAAGGTTGTCAGAATCGAAACGGGGGTTGTCAGAATTGAAACGGGAGTCATCAGAATTGAAATGGGTGACGGTGACAGAGGAGTACATGACATGTGTACAAGAGTACACTGTTGTGTACTTCGTTGGGGTAGGTCGTGTGTAGGTACACGACCGTGTAACCTATTTAGAGAGGCAATGTACTGACACACAGTCTAGGTATATGGCTAGATACTTTAACTTTTCCCTTATCAACTGCACCAGCTCCACCTAAATACACAATCAAACTACAAGCACATATGCATCGAAAACTGAACAAAAACGACAAAAGACTCGAAATTGAAAAAATAACCCTAGAGTCCCCAACTTCACACTCACTAGCACAGACCTCACACTAACAAAATGCTCACAACTTTGAATTTCCAGAATCTAACCAACGGGCGAAATCCCAAAACCTCACACAAGCCTCACTCGACTCCAAAAACGACCCATAAGCTCATGCGATCGCACGATTGGGTTTCTCAATCTACAAACACACTCCAAAACATAGGAATCAACTAACCTAAGCATCATAATTGCATAGAAATGATAGTTCCATCGAAATCACAAAATACCCAAAATTACCGAAAATGCCACTGTACTGAAAATGCACACCCACCGATCAAGGGACGTTTTCGACGAATCAAAACCACCAAACTAGTATAGGAATGACGACAAAAAACTATTGGAACCAAAAATTGATGAAAGAAATGGAAATATAGGGCATTTATCATGAAATCTCCAAAAATGTCGTGAATCAGAAAATGAATCGATCATAGCTCCTCAATCAACAACTAGAAATGGAAATCGGCCGAGAAACATTAGGAAAGTGGTTAGGTTCGATTCCTATTGGTTTTCATCAGAATAAAATTGACGGAGAATAAATGACGTTAACGGGAGGGAAAACGGGAGGGAGAATAGAGGGAAAGAAAGAGGGGAAATAGAGTGTTGAGTCACATTCTGACACTTACATGAGCCCAAAATCTAAAAAATAACCCGATTAAAATATGTTAAAAGCCTGATATGCCCTGAGTGGGTGAAATCGGGTTTTAAAACCAGTAAACACCATAAATGAGGTAAAATAATAAATTGGGTTTGGAAATGGGTAATTGTGCCCGGAACATAACTAATGGGCCTAAAATTGGTTTTTCAGCCTAAAAGCCCCAGTCACTCAAATTGGACCCGAAATTGGCCAATATCGATTTCCACTGACTCAAACTTGTACACTCGACCTAAAACACTTGCTAAGACATTTAAACGCACACCTAGGATTTCTATGACCGTATCCTTCCTACAGGTTGCTCTCGGGTCAATGGTCAACTATCTAGGGTCAAAGATCAACTCTTTAGAGTCAAAGGTCAACTCTCAGTCAAATTGATCAAAATCGGGCACTCTCGTTGAATGGTCACATTGACAAAGCACTCAGAGGGACGAGGTCTCATATGGGAGTTTCTTTAGTCTCTGTGAGTTTGTTCTTGTGAATCTCGTATGATTTCCTACCTTCGCACATTCAGATTCAAGTGAGCTTTTAAGCCAAAAATCTAGGTGTTCTATTTTTGATTCCATCATTTTAGTGTATGGAAATTAGGGGTTTTTATGAGGTTAGGTTTGTCATGTTATGATCTTTAATTTGGTATAAATTTTATGTTGGTTGAGGTTGTAATTTACGAGATTGGGTTTTCTGGTTAGATGTATATTCACCAAGGCTAGAGCTAAAACATGATCTTGGATGACGTGTTATCTGAGGGTCATGTAGGCGATGATTCATTTGGACCAAGGTTCAGGCAATATATCATCTGCACGTGCAGGCAACATGTCGTTCAAAAAACGTGGACAACGGGTAGTCCGAACCTAAGGTTCAGATGACATGTGGAATGTTCTTATTGAGTTGCATGTCTGGTTCGAGTAGGTTCGAGCAATGTGGCATCCTATGGTTGGACCACGTATATGTATGGTATTAGGCTTGGGTGGTGATGTATTGAATGTAGACAAGTTCAGATTGAGATATAGACTAGTAAGTGGGTGACACGTGCCACGTGACTTTTTAATATTGACTGAATTTCTGAAAAATAATTTAATTAGTTTAAAATTTGAATATAGTTCAAAATTGAGAAAAAAATCTAAAATAAATTACATAAAATAATAAATTTAAATTGGTCAAGTTTGCAAGACATGGATAATACATGATTAGTGAATTAAATAGAGCAGATTAGAGAAAATAGAGAATAAAAAAGAATTATCTGAATTGGTCCCGGGTTAGTTCTAAGATTGAAATGAGTCAAAAAGACAACGTAGATTCAATATTTTATGTAAATATGTCATTTATTATGGATTATTGAGAATTGGATTACGATTGTGTGTGTAGGTAGATTTATTGAGAATTGGATTACTATTGTGTGTGTAGGTAGATACCTATAGTGACAAGTCCTTGAGAAATCGGTTTAGAGTGCTATTAGTGGGAAAATGAACTACAAACCTATGAGTGGATGAAACTTTCTATTATTTTGAAAGGATGTGATAACCCTATTATCTATAGTATCATATACCATTATTTGTTAGTATTTATGATCAATTATGACATAAATTGGAATGAAATGATAGAATAATAGTGTATGTGTTGAGATTTTATTCGATATAGGATAAAAAATTGAAGAAGCAACAAGAACACCATAATCACGTAAGATGACTCCACAGATGACAAAAAAATTGACTCATCGAACCATTAGGTCCGACCCAACGGATGATTAAGTCTATTCATCGAACTATGTTGTCCAAATTGTCAGATTCTTCCGTCCGACCGGTCAGATGACAGACCGGTTAGACTATGTAAATCCGACCGGTCAGACTACAAAGTCTGATAGGTTGGGTTGTCACATCCGACCAATCGGCCTTGACCAACCAATAAGAGTAATCTGATCCCTCGCTCGATGATCCGACTCTTTGCTCAACAGTTCTACCCCTCGTTACCCGAGAATCAAATCACTAGGATCTACAAAATCTAACCACTTGACTGATGATTCTTTGCCAAATTGATCATGCCTATTGCTCGCCCCTAACGTTGCAAACATTATTCAGTTTGACGTACACACACATTAATGCAAGCAGGGACCGAAAGTGTAGCCACACTAATAGGACATGAACCAACAGATCAGGCAGAAGGAGCAGGTCAACTAGACATGAGCCAACAGATCAAACAGAAGGATTAATTCATTGTGTAGGAGTATGCTTGTGAATATGGCGGAGGAAATTTACTATATAAGTCATGGCAAGTCATAGGCTAGACACACTTAGCATTCATAGATTTCTATTTTCTTTGTAATTGGTTACTTTTAGATTTTAGTTATTTTTTCCGTTTCAATAGGAGACAAGACAGATGCACGTATTTTATATTTCGTTCATTTATGTCATATAATTTTCCATATTTGTTATTGTCTTGAATTTCCTATTAATATTTTCCTGATGCACGTATCACTTCAGTTTATTTCTATCTTGTGTTTAATGAACAGTCTTTATCAAATTATATTTAAGTGGATTTAGGCCTAGTTGGGAGACAGTCTTAGATTCTAACAAGAAGATAGAAATCCTAGATATTAATAGAATATGAATATATCTATTAAGCCTGGGATACAATTTGAATTTTTGATTCATCATTAAAATTAACATAGGAATATAGTTGATATTAATATAAGTCAACTGATAATCAACTTGGAAAAGTATTATCAGGTTAATATTCAAGAACCAAGTCTGAAGTTTGGAAGTATAATTAAGAAATTGTGCTCATTTGTTTAATTTATGTGTCTTACCCTTTATTTGATATTTATTGTTTCTCTTAAATTCAAAATCAAACCACTTTATTGGTTCATTTAACTAGGAGTTAGAATTAAAACGATTGCTCAAGCTTGAACAGTTTCTCTATGGGAACGATATCTGATACTCTGTACCTATATTACTTATTGACAATCGTATAGTTGCGAGTATGAGTTTACAATTTACGCAACATAATGACATGAATCTTTGTATGTGGGTTATAAAAAGATAATGAGGTAATTAACTGGAATATTGTGTGAGCAATGAAATGAGTATGCATTACTTATTGTGAATGTTTTTTATGCAACATGTTCTATATTGCTATGCCATGTATGAATAGATGGCTTGTATACTGTTGAAGTGCTGGTATTGCTTTGGGTTGTATTCAAGAAATAGTTTGAGCAATGCACTGAATCTGTGTAAGGCAACCAATGTAACCCTTGAGAGCTTCTCGGGTATGGTAGTGTGGAGACACCAGAGATTGAGACTATAAGGAGGGACATAGATTACATGAATGTGTTAAATGAGTGTATACCATGATCCTACAGGTTTAGAGACCGCTGAAGTGGAGTTACCATCACTTAAACACCATGCGTCATCAATTGTTTTGGACTATAGAGAGTGATGAAAGAAAATACATGTTAGATATAAAAATATAAAAAATGATAAAAAGATATAAGTAGAGTACCACTAACGGATCTCACTCTAATCATGGTGTCAAAAGGACTGAGAGTCATTTTCCAGCCTAGCCATGGTCTTGGGTGTATGAATTTGTTGTACAGGTTAACTGTGACTTATTGTTCTTGCATGCCTTAATGTCTATTGTTGAGATGTATGTTTGCTTATAGTTTGTTATATATGTTTTTCTCGTTCACTCACCTAACAGGTTTTTGTTAGATTCTTGGCATTCGAATGCAAGAGTAATGAGCAAAAGCTCAGTCCCAGGCACTACAAGAAGGTTATGGAATATATTAGTGAATCGAGATAATTTGTATGAGTATTATATTCATACTGTTTACCCTGAGTTAATTTGAGTATGATAGGGCTATTGTTCTAAGTTTATTCCTAGCTAGATCCACTTTGTTGGTTTGTATGATTTTGATGTCACCTAAAACGACATCATATCCTCTTTTTAAATTCCACCGTGTAATATTTCAAATATCTACTTGTGTTATTTTCTTTGCTTTAGTTTTTCTAACCACCAGTCTTGTAGATTTATCATATGTACTACTTAGGTTCTAGCAGTGTATATAGTAGGCCTACAAAGATTATCACACAATTTATAGGTTCTGGATCGTGACAATATAATTACATTTCTTTTGATTTCCTATACTTGATATGCATAGATGGTTGCATGTTTGGATATATGTTTGTGCATGTGAGATCGAATGGTTTGGATTAATTTTTATTAGTATTGGTGTATCTTGATGCCTTGCATATTAATTTGTGTATTGGAAATGTTTTGCTTGGTGTTTGAATGGTTTGAGAGTTTGATTTGAGTGAAAATGCGAGTTGGAAAACTTGCAGATGGGTTCTCGACTGATCATACCAAGTAGGTACAACCGGTTGGTAGTGAAAATTTTGGGTTTGACATCAGTTGCTCGAGTGGATGATCGGTTATCTGGGAGTGTGTAATTGATCGGGCATGTAGAATGATTAGTCGTAGAGGAAAATTTCCAGATTCTGTTGAGTGTCGTCACTATCCAGTAAAGGTCATCATTGTTTGATGAAGAGACCTAGAATCTGACAAGGAGAAGTGACAATCGGTAGGGACACTTGGTAACAACCTGTTGGGTGAGATTCTAGGGGATATTCAAGATCCAATGTGACGTGGCGATCAATTAGGTAGAGCACCACGATCGATCCCCTAGAGTGTCTGGTCACAATTCGTCGACCTTTCAGGAAAATCAGTCGAGGCTTGAGAAAATTGGGAGAAATTTTCAACCTCGGTTGTGTAATAACATACCAGTTGGCCAGCTGATAAATCACAAAAACACTTGTTCTTATCTTGAATTGATCGTGAGTGGTCTTGGAGTTACCCAAATGTTATACCAAGCCTATCTTGAGTTCTTGAGGTTTTATATTGCATTTTTACACTATGCATTACATGTATTGGTTCACATTTTGTATGTGATGTGGAATGTCCTTGAGTGGTATAGTACGGCTTGTGCTTGCCATATTTTGGTGACTTATAGTTTGGCCAAATTTAGAAAATGCATGGCATCCCTAATTTGAAAGAGGGGCATTGTACTTACCTTAGGGAGTTGTATAAGGGTATCTTTCTACTTGTTCATATTTATTGTTTGGGTATGACATAGCATGACAGATGTACTAGTAGTCATTTCTAACTCTGTCTGTGACAATGCTAGTGGAGGAGTTGTATGTTTTTAAAACAAACAATCACTAATGGTAATCTAGAGGGCGTTATTGATTGTGGTGTCCTTAGGATGTTTTTAGTTTGTCTCGATAGGTTTTGGGTTATATGCTTATGTACATGTGATAATTGAATTTCATTATATGTATGGATTGTCGAGATGCATGTTGGGTGGATTGATGCACAAGTAACATGATTTTCATGTTGAAAGTGCATGAAAAAAAAATTGCAAGTGCATGAATCATACATATTGCATTTGATATATTCATGGGTTTGATCATTATAGTTACATTGGATATACATTAACTTGATTACCATTAAAATGTGTTGAACTATTTTACTATATTGCCTCCATTCCCCTGTGACTTTATATGGTGTTGCGATTCTAATTGAGGTACCTAGGATCTCACCCCCGTTGTTGATTATCTTTTTCAAGACTATGAGTATAGGTTGATTCCCGAGCACTAGCTCTCTATTCGTTAGGTGCTGGACTAAAATATCACGTTACATATATTTATGTATGTGATGCATGCCTAGTTGTATTTTTGCTACATGTTATAATATGATATTTGAATTGATATATGCGATATCATATGTTTTGAATATTTTGACTTGACTATCCGTGATATGAGACTTCTGTTGATTTGTCTTATGCTCTGATTATTGATAAGACCATCGTAGTAAAACTTGAAAATACCATGCTCTCTTCAAAAGAAAAAAATGGTTAAAATCTACATGTAATGAATGTTATGGGAATTAGTATTAGTTTAGCTTCGTGTTGTCTCGGTTGGTTCACTAATCTTCCCAATCGGGATTGCACAGTGATGAGGGTTTCATAACAGGTTCGGATTCTCACAAAAGGAAAAAAAAGATTCTAATTTTCTAAATCTCGAACCCTCTATTTATATCCCTCCCGGAATCTGGAAAAAAACTCAAAAATCTTGAAACACAATAAACACATATCAAAGGGTCTAATTGACATTTAAAAAACTTAAATGTCAATTATGGACTTTTAAAATATAGACAAATCTTGTAAAAAGAGGACATCCCAAAACTAGAAAATTAGGCCTAAAGGCTCTTGACCACACAAAAGAGGCTTGGTAATGCACAAATTGGTTTCCAAAGTCTTGAATAGGCTTTCCATTAAACTTAATCCTCAAACTACACACCAAATGAAACAATCCACACATATGCACTAAAATCGAGAAACAACACATTGTGCAACACTACTAACATACAGCCTCCAACATTACAATCTAGACACACTTTTAGGCTTTATTATTGTATCCACAACTCATGAGTAGCCTAATCGCCTTACAATTAACATTGATCAACTTTGGTCAAACTGGTCAAATTGGTCAAATTGACTACACTTGTTGGTTAACTCGGATGAACTCTGGACACTCTGAAGGACGAGGTCTCTTCCGCATAGTGGTCACCTCTATCCCTGCTTATGGACAACGTTAGTGAAAATTTTTTATATCTTCAAAAAAAAAATCACTAACAGTCTTCAAAGGTGCTATTGGTTGCGGTGTTCTTACAGCGTTTTTCCCAATAAGTTTATGTCGTTTGCATGTGCATGTGAAAAGTAAAGATTTAGTTCGCTTTATAATTGAGTTGTTTGATAAACCTGTTACAATGAACTATTGTGGAACATGATTGCATAATAAATGCATAAAACATGATATGTTCATGATGCATTAGGAGATTGAATGAACACAATAGATACATAAGAAGGCATAACTTTGATCGAATACCAATTGTGTTTTAAATGCTTTACCGATTGTATTTGTTGTATAATATAAAAAATATTACATATAAAGAAATAAAAACAATGCATAGTAAAAAAATATTACTTAAAGAAAGTAAAAAACTGTTGTATAATATATAAAAACTACTACATAAATAAAAATAGTATTATGATATTATTTTTTAAATTATAGCTAAAGATATTAAAATAACATTATAAAATAACAAAATAATAATTATATTTTATTAGATATTTATATGCAATAAAATTAAAAATATAATTTTTTATAAAATACCATTGCCTATTCTAAATTTCCATAAAAGTAAATATGACAGAAAAAAAATTATTACATTAGCTCTAATGCAATAATTTTAGATTATTGTACAATAAAAATGACACATTGCATAAGACTATATATGATGTAGTGTGACCTCCTTAGTGATGTTTGATATCTTTTCACTTTGAGAGGTGTTGGACACTTTTGTTGCGTATCTTTTATTATGCATTCATATACTTATTGATGATGTGTAATATTTAGTCATGGTTTTGAGACATATGGCCAATGTGACCTATTTGTTATATTTTTGGATAATTATATGATGATACTTTTGATTACTGTAATTTGAGATGTTTTACCCAAGGTTTATTTAGTCTTTCGTTATATTTCTTAAAATATTTTACTGCATGTTTGATAATAACTCTATTGAGAAAACTAAGACTATCGGTAGTAAAAAATGGATAATTTAAGAATCCTACTCTCTTTTAAATTACATTAAAAATAGTTTAAGTTTATATATAAAATCTAACAAATATTTGAGAGTTAAAATTAAATTAGTTAACAAATTGAACTAATTGTGATAAGGATATAGTGTCTCCTAAGAACAATATCAACTTACAAACATATATAACCATTCTAAGATGTTATTATAATAAAAAAACAAGTATAATCCATCTTAGTCCTTACATGTTCTATGAATTCATTTATACCACATATATCCAAAAGGTAAATGCGATAGTTATTGCTTTTTATTAAACATAATGCCTATGCTATGCTGTAAAATACAATATTTTTGCCTTACTGATCTGTGCCTGGGATTGATATTTATAAATATTATACTGTACTTATTTTTCGTTTGCGCAGCAATATTTCAATGGTTTTAGCTGTTATAAATAAAGACATGATCAATATTATTTTTTATTATAAAAATCTAAGATTCTAGGACGAACGTCTTCTTACAGATATGCAGTTTGAATTTTGATTTATTTTCGATTTTATAAATCCCAACCGAAAGGACAAAATTGGCATGACATTTGGGTTGAAATAGAAGATCCAATATAATAATATATAGATTTGGAAAAGGTATTATTATATAGGAAGATAAACCCTCTCAACAAAACTTAAAAACTAGTTTGTTTTTTACAAACTTGGCAATTAAGAAAAAGCTGCGAGAATAGAAAAATAAGTAAGGAGAACATTTAAGAAAAAAGAAGGAAAAAGACAGGATAAGAGGCAGCCAGACAAGATGATGAGTTAATAGGAAAATGAAAAAGGCAAAGTACTCGTATAATTGTTTAACAAAACAGATAAATATTGGTCTCGTAGAAGCTACTACTACTAAGCAAAACGGGAAAAGCTGGAATAGGCAAGGAGTAGGCCGTCAGTAAAAGTTGATCAAGTCGGCGTTGTTTTAGGTTTGTATTGTATTTCCTATTCCTCTTCCTTTTCTTCCAAGGTAATAATAACAGTCAATCCGCCTCGGAAGCAGAAAAACCCCAAAGACAATGTCCTTCTGGGGTCTTCAGCTTTGTTTCCTTATCTTTCTGTTTGCGGGTTGACCCACCTTCTTCATTCGGGTCTATTGCTTTTCTTTTTTCTTTACCTAATAGGAAAAAAAAAAAAAACCAAGTCCGAGAAGAAATCTTGTTCTTGTCCAAATTAATTTAAAAGCTTTGACAGCTACGAATTGAGTCATTCCAGTGAATTACTTATATTGCAAGTGTGTATAATCGCGTCGTCGGAGAATATCAATTCCCTTATATCAGAGATCTCCTCCTCCTGCTCCTCCTCCCCCTCGTCCAGGTAATAATTGTTTCCCCGAAATCCTACTCCGATTCCTGTTTCGCATTCAATTGTTAGCGAAATTCGCTTGCTTACTGATTCATTTGCTTCTTGAATTTTGCTGTTTTTGCAGTATCTAACTTTCGATAGACGAGGCTAGGGTTAGGTTTTGCTATTTCCTTCACTGCTGCTGTTGCTTCTGCTACTATTCCTACTTCACTTTGACTTATTGCGCTGTCCTCCTACCACGTCATTGATATTTCTCTCTCCCTCAGGTTTGGATCCGTTCGTATTTCGCTTCTGCTCCCACTGGCTGTCTAATAATGTTGCAACTTGCCTTTTGTGTTGGAATTGTCTAGATTGAACTTTTTATATCTTCATTTGCTCTTTTAATTATGGCAGGGTGGCTAATCAACTAAAGACTGCTACTGCAAGTACATTGGGATTAAGTTTGTCCACAAAATGGCTGTATCATTACCCCTTTACTATAGTGTCATCGCATTCTTTTGTTCCCTTGGAGCTATCTGTTTGGCCATTTTCCACATCTATCGTCATCTCTTGAATTACACTGAACCTACCTATCAGAGATATATTGTTCGTATCATCTTCATGGTCCCGGTATGCTCATGCTAATGCTGCTCTCTTCTTAAGTTACTTACATGGATAATCTTTAGCTATTTCATGTTTGATATGTGATACAACTCTGCTGTTCTGTCTATTTTCAAAAACCTGTACTACCTTTTCTGGGCTTCTTCAGTTTTCTTCCTCTTTCCTTCTATTTTAAATTCTGTGCCTTTGTTACCAATGGCCTATTTATGAGGCTATACATAACGATTTTCTGCTTATTTACATACTGATCAATTGGCAGGTCTACGCATTGATGTCCTTCTTGTCCTTAGTTTTGCCACAAAGTTCAATTTATTTCAATTCTATACGAGAAGTGTAAGTAATTATTTGGTTTTTAAATTGAAGTTACTCTCTTAAGTTGATACTGTGTTTACTTTTTCCTTCTGTTGAACTCATATGGCGTATTCCTAACTTAGTAACTGCATCTATCTCATAGACATCCTTCACCATATCCATCTATTTCTCTACTCGGTTCTATGTAATATTTGCTTTCCACCTAAGTTGCGCAGGAAAGGCCTGTACTCGATTTGATGTGAATATCCTGATGCAGCACCTCCTGTGTAATCTAATGAATTATCTGCTTATAATGAAATCTTAAAGTTAAATCATATTGAGTTTGTTCCTCAAGAATTTTTATGTATTAGAAAAAAAGTTCACAGTTTGGAGGCACCAGAATGAGCCAGAAAAGAAATGCACTAACACAGCTGTGTTAGTGCTTTAGCCATAGTTTTGCTAGATGGTAGTATTTGTGGGTAGATGATAGTGGCATGTTGATGAAGAGGCAGCTGAAGTTTGATGATGAGCGAAGGTGGTGCATCATGCTGTGGTTTGTTAGCTGACTTTCACAGTATGGGGATCTATAACATTGGTTATGATTTGTGGAAGCATATCTTTTGTTACCGGCTGAGGATTGAATGTTTAATGCACCTCCCTTTGCTTTTTGGAGAAGTTCCTATTGAATATATTTTCTGACTGTTTTATCTTCTAACTCCCTAATTTTAAGAAGTCTAGTAAAGCTGGAGAGGGTTCTTGGGTCCTTATTCTTGTTCAGATTGAAGGTCATGCTCAGTGCCTATTCATGTAATTGTGCATAGTTATTATGATTAGGCCAGTCTTATCACTGTGGTGCATGGTCTGGTGACATTAGCCTGAAATTAAGGGGTGTTTGAAGCCTGTGGGGTAATAGTCTGTTTTAGTATTGGATCAATAGGTTTCTGCATCAGCACAGGTTAAACATCTGTTCCTTTTTACCTTTTTTATTATAATCATCATCAAAAAGTTTTAGTGCTTGCTGCTTGGATGATAATAGGGCCCCAGATCTTTGTTTTTTGTTTGCGATCTTTTTTCTGTTCTTACTCATATTTGTACTGTCTTCTACACCTGAAAATGCATGAGAATTTCTTCTCCTACTGTTTATTTTTTTGGTTGTTAGGACGGAAATGAATGGTGTGCATTTAAGGCCGTCATGATTTATGTTTCAAAAAGTGTTATTTGCTGGGATTTGGGGTTGAACTAACCTCTCATTTTGTGGATCTTTAATATATGAATTCTGATTACCATGGACCATGAAGCAGAAATTATGGATCTATAAAATAATGAATAAGTGGTATTGTCTCCTGAATCTAATTTAGAAGCTGCGGACTAAGTTGTGCTCTTTTCTTGCATTGTTTTTTCCTAAACACTTAATCATGATATTTGCTAAATGTTTCAGTTATGAAGCGTGGGTCATTTACAATTTTCTTTCGTTATGCCTGGCCTGGGTTGGTGGCCCAGGGGCAGTTGTGATAAGTTTAACTGGTCGTGTTCTGAAGCCATCATGGTGTCTAATGACCTGTTGCTTCCCTCCCTTACCACTTGATGGGTGAGTTTCCATTTACTTTTTTATTTCTAATTCCCCCCATTTTGCACTTGCACACATGTGCATACACTCACACTCATACCTACATATTACTCTTTTGAAAAATGGGCATATTTTGATTTCTGACTCAAATTAAATGTAGGCGTTTTATTCGGAGGTGCAAACAAGGATGCTTGCAGTTTGTGATTCTGAAGCCAATCTTAGTTGCTGTTACACTTATATGCTTTGCAAAAGGAAAATATAAAGATGGAAACTTCAGTCCAAATCAAGCATATCTATATCTCACCATCATCTATACCATTTCGTACTCAATGGCTCTGTATGCGTTGGCCCTGTTTTATGTAGCTTGCAGAGATTTGCTTCAGCCCTTCAACCCGGTCCCAAAGTTTGTTATCATTAAGTCTGTTGTTTTCTTAACCTATTGGCAGGTAAATTAAATCAATTTTTCAGTTGAAACAAAGCAAGTTAATTTTTAATTTTTTTCTGCTATTTTATTACTCGTTTTTTTGTAGATGCATTTATTTATGATTTTTCTTCTTGATTCAAGATCAAAATGTCTATGGATCCTAGCTACTTTAGTTGTAGTTAAAAGTATATCTATTATCTTAATCAAAATTCTTATAGAAAGTATGATGTGCATTAATTGAACATTTTTAATATATGTAAAAGTACTTGTTGATGATTTTGATTTGATAGTATTGCATAGTAGTTTTGTTAGGGCTACTATTTTTTTCTTTGAATTTAAAAATCATTTTTGCACTTTGTCAAGTTCGAGGAATATTTCCTACGTCCGTTGCAGCAGGTGAAGCTCAATGAGTATTTTCTATGCTTGCATTCCTGCCATGGTTTTCTGAAAAGTTCACACCTGTTGGCTACTATCAAATTAGATTGAATGCAACTAAACCTTTTATGTTTATTTCCATATTTGTTGAATCTTATCTCTGAAGTCCCTTTAACATCAAATTTGTAACCAGTAGAGGAAGAATATACTTGGTGAGAGTTTCAGTAGGAGAGCCTTTTTTTTTTAAATGTACATCTTTTGTGATTCGAACTAATCCTTGTTGAGCTCTTTTCTACCAATTTTATTCAATTTGGATTTAAAATTGTCTTTTTGTTCTATAGCATGGTATATATTAAAAAGTCAAGATCAGTGTACATTTTTTTGGATGCATCGAGTTGAAGTGAATAAAATAGCTTTTATGTCAAGTTAAGCCAACAGGAAAACAATATATTCTCTTTATTTCTTTTATTCCGTCTTATTTTGAACACCTGATTCTCTATGATCACTAGTGGAATGTCTAACTTCGAAAAGCTATCAAAACTCTCATGTTACTTATTTTTCCTCCATACAATTAGAAAAAAACATTTGTCTATTTTGTATTTGAAGTCCTGTAAGCATTAATCGGGTCTATTTATATCAATATTTCACATTCTTTTGAGGATTCATTCACTGTTTAAATGGCACAGAGGTCAAGTGAGGGCTTTTGGATATTGATGAATCTTGAGCACTTTTGGATTTCTCCCTACTACATTTTCTGTAGGATAAGCTTTTTGATTTCTGGAATCGTCTTTCTCTTTTTTTTTCTCTAAATTGCAAAGTGCTCATTCTTTTTCTTTTCCCCTTGTATTTTGTACAACATAAACGTAAATATTCACCTATTAGACACTGATTTTTAACTATGACCACATTGATTCTTCCGAACATACATATTCATTTTTACTTGTTTTAAAGCTTATATCTTGGAAAAATTGGGTTGTCTCAGTTATATTTATTTGTGGGCCTTGTAGGGAGTTCTGGTTTTCCTTGCTGCAAAATCTGGATTCATAGAGGACAGAGAAGAAGCAGCACGGTTCCAAGACTTTATCATATGTGTTGAGATGCTGATAGCCGCCATTGGTCATCTGTTTGCATTTCCATACAAAGAATATGCTGGTGCAAACATAGGCAGGTCTTATGGTTTAACTCACAGTCTTGCTCATGCATTGAAGTTAAATGACTTCTACCATGACACTGTTCACCAGGTAAAGTATTTGAGAAATATGCATTTTATTCATCGTAGAAGCAACATGCTTTGTTGCTGATTATCCCTAATTCTTTTGCAGTTCGCTCCAACGTATCATGATTATGTCCTTTACAACCACAGTGAGGGGGATGAGGGAACAAGAAAGTATCGATCACGTACGTTTGTACCCACTGGCCATGAGATGGATGCTGTGCGAAGAAATAAGTATGTATTTGGAAACAAGATTGACGACGTCCAGCTTTCCAGTCACTCCTCTTCGGGTACAAGCACGCCTAAAAATACTGCTTCTGTGGCGGATTCTATGCAGTCTGATGCTGTGAAATCTTCCCTGCTTGTGGATACTTCTAATTCTTTATCTGTTGCTTATGACATGTCACTTATTGACATGGACTTGGGCAATTACCCTGCAAAAGTTGCTGCTGCAAATGAATCTGTGATTAGGTGATGAGAATTGTGAAATGTGTAGGAACCTTGCCTTGAAAAAGAAAAAAAGAATTCCAGTACAGGAAAACACGAATGCTTAATTGTGCAAATATTGTGCCATTTACATGACTTGTTGATAATACTCGTTCTTTTGTTCTTGATGAGTTTAGTTACTTTTGTTAGGCTTACTTGATTGTAGAATTCTGTTTCATATATGATGACTGGAGACTTTATATGTAATGGGTTATCTCTATCTTAGTCCGTGATAGATTAAAATAACCCCAACACCGTGAGTTCCACAAAAGCATATGCAAACCATTTTACATATGCTAAACCACACCAATATACTGTATATATATTTACCAAAATTTCATCATACATGGCAACCTTGTACCAGAAATTGCCTGATCATATTCGCTGATTATATTTGTTAACAACAAAAGCTGGAAGGTCTAGATACCTTAAAATGAGCTTGTCCAGTTGCAGTTAGAGTTAGAACAAAATTGATATCTCGAAGCAAAAGTATTACTTGCGTCCAATAAAAAAATGATACCGAAGCATTGCCTGGCTTTAAAAGCCAACCGGTAAATACAACAAAATTGATAGTTGTTTTGAAAGAAAAAATGCAACTCCGAGAATTACTTTTTACTAGTCTGATAAGCATGTGAACAATAATACCTTCTCTTCCTTACAGACAGAGACATCTATGAGAACAAACGATTCATAAAAAGCGCACAATTGAGGACATCTAAAGTAAGTTTTCATTAAAATTTTCGAGCAATACGAAAGATGCTGTCAATATTCTTAATATTTAACACAAGGATGAGATAAAATTGGCAGTCCCCAATGAGTGTAGAGGACGAAGTTGGGGCATTCGTCATTCATCTTGACTCGGTGAATTATGTCTGCATAAAATCTTGCAATCCTGGTTTGATGGATCATCACAGAAAATGCCTTGAGAATTAATTTCCTGGAGCGGGATAAACGTACACCTTTCTGTCTTCTATTCATTATTTTTAACCACCGCCTTCTTGGCCTTGCCGATTTTTCACCATTGTTGTTGAGCTTCTCGTATGGCCGGAACCTTAAATCTACACCGCCGTCTTGGAATGCCATCTTCAGCAGCAGTCGGGACTGTGCGCAGCTAGTGGAAACACTAAGCTTCTTCAGAAGCTAAACGCATGCGTTGCAAAGACAAGTTTGCGTGTGTGTGATATGAGAGGGTGTTATTTTGCAGCTTAAAAAGGCAGAAGGTGATTAGTGCAGTGCATACATGCATGGGATGAGCAAACTGCCTAGGTTCTGATTCCTCCTAACATGGCTACCAACATATCAGTCTCAAAACTCAAAAGCAACGCTGCCAATTACCAACTTATTTAAAATCAGGAGACTGCACATTCTTAGGAAGAGACACAAATCGAGAGACAAATGGCTCCAGATTCTATTTTCCAGCACATGGTCGTCTCATCAGCTAGGTCACTAATGAATGCACATAACTAATTTTCCCGCAAGATTGTGCAACAGAAAATGACAAAAGGCATGTGCAATGATTATTGATGGCCACGTTAGGATACAAATCAAAGCCAATCATTTGGTTACTGAACAAAGGAATGTATGTGGTCGTGATCTTTACTGAAAATGCCGATTTCATTGATATTTTTTTACTCAGTATGACAGCCAATGGTCCACAATCAAGTCAGCACTTTGGTCTCATTTTTGTAGTTTTCCGAGAAAGCAACGTCTAATGATGGTTGCTTCACTGTAAATCGTTTCCTGCTTTGACCAATAGTTCATCTTCGTCCCAAGTTACAACCATTGTGTTATCTCTCCTCTCATCAATGCTATAAGAATGATTAAATTCGGAACATCCTAGTCAAGGAAAATAATTTATTATACAATATCGTGATGAAACAAACGAATAGGAAAAAGTGAGAGCAGCCACCATGAGGAAAGAGTACTATTACAAGTTCATGCCTACCAAGGCTGAGGAAGGAGACGCAGCAGCTACAAATAGGTGCCTCATCAAGTGACCCGGACGACAGTGGAGACAAGAGAGGTGGAGTCATCATCGGCACAAAACTCTTCGGTTATAAGGAAATTGATCACCAATGAGGAATCCAAGCGTATGTAAGATTTTCATATCAGAGGAAAACAGGTTGAATATAATTTTAGGTATTTGAGCATCGAAAATAATTCCTTGGTCACTTTGGGCAAGGGTTACACAAGTTACTGATTGATCAGGATAACGAGGTGATATTCCGGTAAGAGAAAGTTGTTGTTAAAGGATGCCGATCTAAATTATATTGTTGGGTTGATGGATGTGTCACGCTCTCCATTAAATGATGAGTCTTTTAAAAATATCTACTAAGTTTGTTTCATGATATAAAAGTTTATAGAAACTTATAAAAATCTATAGAAATTTATGGAAGTCTATAGAAGCTTATGAAAGTTAATGGAGAGCCGCTTATGGAGGTTTCATGAATAAAAAAAAAATAGGCATGAATAAATGAGAAATTACTTTTGTATTAAAATCATATGGTATTGAAACATACTATTTGTCATAATTTGGGATGTATCATCAATAAATACCATGTACTTTTTGTGTCTAGTGAAATGAACAAGATTGAATTTTTATCTTGAGAACTTTAAGCTTTGTTTTATTTTTTTTCCTTGGTGCTTCCTTGTCCAAAACTTTTGATAACTTTATTTTGCTTCTTGTTTCCATTTGTGGAGAAAATCTTTGATCTTTGATTTCTAACTAACACTTTCATAATCTTTTCAAACCAGGAGATAAGATTGTATTATGATGGATACTAGGAGTGAATGCTTTGGATTTAAGTTGCTATTGTCTGTAGTATGGTCTGAAATTTTAGTTTCTCTTTAGTTATTTTTTTATGTAGTTTCTATGTGCTATATGAGAATTCGATATGACACACACACATTAGAGTTTTTAATTAGAGTTTTTAGATTACCCATTAGGCACACACAGACAAAAACGGTGTTATCATCTAGTTTGTGCATTTTGATTTTAAACCATGATCACATATAAGAATAGCAGTTCATGTGAGACTCCGTCCTTTTGAGAGTCTAGTCAGCACCCGTATTCAGTCAGATTTTTCGGATTGGTCGGATTGAGTGAGTTGACTAAGTGATTGTCAGAGTTGACCTTTTGACCGAGTGACCTAGACATAGTCATAGAGCCTAAGTGTCAAGTTTAGGATGTCTAGAACGTCATGTCGTTGGTGGTGTGTCGATAATTTGCACAGCGTGTCGTTTCGGAGTTTTAACGTGCATTAGATTAATTAGTCAATTAGTGCGTTGTTCGAGACTTGAGTCTAGAGGATATACCCCATTTTACTCTTTTGACCTGCATATAAGTTTTTGGAGGCCCGTTTTGAGTGGTCGTAGGTCTTTGGGCTGACTTACCTTTCGTGGGCCCGATTTCGGTTCTCGAGCCCAATTACATTTTAAAAGCCTGATTTTTATATTATGAGCTTTTAAATTTTATTTTGGCCCAGTTGGGGCATATGTGAGTCATTTTATAATTATTTTCAGATTTTGAGAATTTTTTAAAAAAAAGTCAAAGTCAAAGTCAAATAGGGCAAAATTCCAGAACTGCCCCCACTTACTTTTCCCTCTTTTTCCTGCACGTGAGTGGGCAGAAATCCCCCATTCTTCCCCATTTCCCTTTTTTCCGAGAGCTCCCAAAACCCCAAACCCTCCCAATTCTATTTTCTCTTCAAATTAAGGAGTGAGTTTTGTTCCAAAACTTAACCTAATCCCTCTCCCCTATTTTCCTCAGGTAATATGATTATTTATGGTTATTTTGGCTTAATTAGAGTATTTTTTGGTAAATTCGGATTTTAGGGGTTTTTGCTTGATTTCTTCACTTTCTTTTCCGATTTGTGGTTGTTTTAGTATGCTTAGATGTTCATTGTTATAGTCTAATACTTTAGATTGCTCGAAAACATCATTTGATCCATGATTGATCATTTTGAGTATTCGATGGTATTTCGGTAAATTCGGAAATTTTGTGCTTTTGATGAATTGGATGAAACTGGTTGATGTCATTACTTGAGTTAGGTTGTTTGTGTGTTGTAGAGAAGGTTTGTCGATTGAGGAAACCAATTTTGATGTTGGCGGAGCTTGGAATTGGGATTTGAGCTTGGGATCGATTGAGTGTGTGAAGGGATTCGTTGTTTTTCTTAAGGAATTGAGTGGTTTGAGTTTCTAGAGGTTGTATTGAGTGATTTGGGACTTAGAGTGAGTGTTTAAGGGGTCTCTTAGGTTGTTTTTAATTCTGGTCGTTTTTCGGGTTTATTATTTTCGGCTTTGTTCTTAGTGTGGTTTTGTGTGCATGATTGTTTAGGTGGTGCTTCGGCGACCGATAGATGCAAAGGCTTAGCTGTTGAATCGTCGGTGCGTCAAGAGGTGGGAGACTATGTTTCATTTACATGCACGAAAATATTTTATTTTATTAATTAGAATTGATAAATGCTTGTTTTTTAATGGAGGGCAATACGTGCATTGATGAATGACTTGGCATGCTAGGTTCATTATGTGTGAGGCATATTTATGATGTATAAAATATTTATTTTGAACGTATATGCATATTTGTGATGTGATTAAAATGCGTTTGAGAATATTTATATACATCGAATTCTTGAGTTGTTGGGGCTCCTAGGGAGCCTTTGAGTTGATTTTGAGTGTTCTACATTTTATTTAAATTATAACATGATTTGGGATTTGTTCTACATGTTTGCAAAGAATAAGTATACATATAATTGCTAAGTATAACTTGGAATTGGCGGACTGCGCTTGGCCAATGATAAGGTAAGTGGATGAGTATCCTTAGATAGAAGGATAGTCCCTTGCCTAAGAGTATGGATGGGTTATGTATGCCTTCTGGAAGTAGGTAATAGGATAGGCTACATATGCCTTCGGGCTTTTCGAGTTGTGTGTGAGTTGGGAATCGTGTGATAATTATTTTCTCCACTTTTCCCGAGGACAACACTGGTGGTAGGGGACTTATTATTATTTTGGAAAGGTGCATTTAACTAACCACCAGTGGGCTTCCGATTTCCCTTTGGCTGGGGTTATTAGTGAAGCGGTTTTAGAGGTCCACTTCGATAGTTTTTGGGCATAGTACCCCATGTGAATGAGATTTTGTGATTTATATACTTATTGGGCATGGATCTGAGATACATATTGATATTATCAAACTCATACATATGTATTTGATCATATTTAAATGTGAGATTGTTTACACGATTAGTATAATGGACTTACTGTGATTTTTACTATAAAATATTTATATTGATTTTTGTATATGCCTCTATTCCACCGGAATTGTTTATGACGTTGTGACTCTCACTGAGGTCCTCGAGATCTCACCTCCCCTCTTGTTGATGTTTTCAGGATTAGGTCGAGCGCCTGTGTAGCCGTCTATTTTTTAGGTCGAGGTTTCTGGTTTGTCATAGGGCTGGACTACTGCATATGACACGTTTGAAAACTCGACACGCTCTTTTGTATTTTGGGTTTGGTTATGCTTGCTTGACTTGTTTGCATGCTTGCTCATTTACATTGTGACCCCTTAGTGGGCCTGGGTTGATGCATGTTATTGGATATTGATGTATTCTTTTGAGTTTACGATATATGAGATGAGCATGATGCCTTGGACATGTTTTGTTGTTCTTGAGTTTTGAGTTGATTGGACTTATTCTGATAAAGCATGTTTGGGGCCGTGTGGCCTGTTGTGTGTGAGATTAAGTCTTCCGTTGTTTGTAATTGCACTCCGTGATTGATTTTGTTGTGTCGAGATGTTTGTTTAAATACATGCTCATTGTTTTTAAAGAAAGTGAAAAGTTTCAAATTTACTTGTGTTTTTATATAATTTCTGAATTTGTTTTGAGGGTAAGCCTTGTGTGGTTTTGATTGGGCCACGAGTTGGGCTAATTGGGACTGCACGACGGTGAGGAGCCCAATTACCGGGTTCGGGTCCTCACAGTTCAATTATATAATTAATAAAAAATTAAATTTTATAATTTTATTTTGGTTAGGATACTAATTTGTATTTGGATTTTGATAGATATATATACTATAAATGAGCAAATTTTATTCATAACTCAAATTCGAATTTTATTCATAACTTATAGGTTACAAATCACAACTCCTTTCAATTAATAATGCCAGGGCCCAAGGACATATTGAAATTAAATATTGGTAAAGTACATTACATATTTTATTTCGATAAATTTTATAAAAATAAACCTAACACTAAAATTTACAATGAAATTCTGATACCGAATTTACCATTCCCGTCTCATTATTCACCTTTTCTCACAACAAGATTAGGTTAGTATCAATTTTGTAGATTATTCGAGATGCTTCATAACTCCTTCAAATTAAGATAATAAAAGAACAATTTCAGGAGCCAAAAACACGTGGAACTTAAATATTGGTAAAATATAGAGGGCTTTGTATGATAATCTTAAAGAGCATATCACTTTGTGGGTTACGTAGTTATTTGAATAATGATAATGTCGATATTTGATATCCATATAATTGATATGATGTAATGGATAGGTAGTTTAAGCTTTAAGGTGCATTGGTGCATCACGATATGTTTATATCCTCGATGATTTATTTAGATGAGGGAATAGATGTTGTTATAGTGGAGGAAATGAGAATTGCATATTGTTTGGAGGGAATTGTCCAACCATAAGTTGTTGGGATGATGGGTTGTTATGGTTTGAAGGAAATTGAACTTGGTGTGGATGAAAGGATAGAAAAATATGGTGTATGATTGTTACATTATGTCAATTCATACAAATCCGCTAGAGTTGTATGAATTAGTTTGTGATTGCCAGGAATGTGTTGCTCCATTGAGAATACCCATTATATGATTCATCATTTGAGATTGTTGTTGTATCAAATCTTGTTCTTGTCCCATTATCTGTGACAACTAAACTATTTGTGCTTGTAAATCTAATGAAGTGTGATGTACACTAGAAGGAGTGGATATATGACTCGATGTCCCCTCAACATACAATCTCCTCACAATATTAGTAACTCCATAAATTTATCCTTTTTTAAATCCATTAGTAGACTTCATCCATAATTCCATATCTCTATTAGAGCATTAGAAAGATCAGATCCATATTTTTCTACCATAATATTTATCCTGTAATTTTATAATTTAAAATATAATATAATACATATTTAAATAAATCAAATAAATAAATCAGAAAAAATATAAAATTTAATTTTATTATGTATAAAATAATAATTTAATTAACTTACATAAACATTCTTTGCATTGTCTCCAATAAATGTGTTTTTCTCTCCTTTTTTAGTATGTGTCACTAAAGTATGAGTTGATTCGCGTTCCAACTTCTTTCTCTATATGAAAAAACAATCAATATATGAAGAAGATTATAATTAAAATATAATAAAATTATGAAAATGTTAAAGTCTTAACTATCAGTTTGCTCTTCACAACTTCTATAATTACTAAACCGATACAATATCTAGGGATGTCACCATGTTTACTAGACATATGACTAGTATTGCATTTTTTTGACATTGCATCCTAATCTTTTTAAACCCAATAGTCAGGGCCAATTAACTCTCTCCATATTCGCCTATATATATCGAACCAGAAGGATATCTATCTGTTTGACTTAAATTTGGTGTCTTTGTATTGTGTTTAACTTTAGTTATGGCTCTACTAGGTGTATCTTTCAATAGCATGTAACCAACTTCATTCTATATTCGTCATACTATTTCATCACTAGTCAATTCATCATAATAATATTTGGACTAAAAAAAATCACTATACTAAGTTTATAAAATATAAGCAAATAAAAAACTATATATTTATTAAAAAAATATTCTAATTAGATTTATCACCTTGAACATGTTCCATAAACAATCTTTAATATCTTTATCAATGTTGTGCCAAGATGTCTATGGTTTCTTGTAGAATGTTTTGGCTGTGTTTGCTATGAATTTTGATACTCCAAGATTAAAAAAATTATGAAAAAAAAGTGAAAATATGTGGTTAATTTAATTAAATAATTTATATAATATTAATAAATTTAAAAAGAGTAAGATCAACCAAAAATTATGGTACTCCGGGTGCATGTGATGCATCCTGACTCAGATCACTATTCGGTGAACAATGATCTGAGTGAGGGTTGTCACGGGACTAGAGTTTTGCAGAATAGAAACTCTTCGTGCGGCCTTAAACTATCGCACTCATAATAGGCTAAGTCAGTCTTCCTCACAAAGCTAGATAGAATGCTAAGCTTAGAACACAACTGAAAAGAGAGAGACTCAAAGGAATAGGGAGAAAACTGTAAACTCTCAATATTGCAAGAATTGCTGGATTTGCTGGATTTGGTGGATGATTACAAATGAGGGGAGGCACCCCTTATATAACCTTTACAACTCCCCAATGGATGGTGGAGATCAAGCCGTATGATCTAACGGTTATATACAAAAGTAGAAAGCACAAACACGGATCCCAATTGAGTTCCTTGATTCCCTCCTTTATTAGCTTCTTGATTCCCTCTAAAGGTGGGGAACATATTCCTTGATTTGGGGGACGGGTCCCGCACGAAGCCGAATGACGCGTAGTCTGATTTTCGGTCGTGACATTCTCCCCCACCAAACTCGACAACGTCCTCGTTGTGTGCTGCCTCAAGAACTCGTTGATTTCGTCTTGGTACTGCCAAATATCGAAATCTTTCTCCCAGCTTGTCTCGCTAGGAGGGTCGCCTTTCCATCGAACCAAGTATTCCACATGGTTCATGTGCTTCCCACTTTTTTGCACCACCCGCCTTGATAAGATCTCATCTAGTTTCTTATCATGGGCATTGGTCACAGTTGTGGTAGCTCTCTTTGACTTCTCCCTCTCCGGATCTTCCGTGTCTTCTTGGAATGGTTTCAACAAGCTCACATGTAAGACAGGATGGAACTCCAATCTCGGTGGTAATTCCAGCTTGTAAGACACCTTGCCGATCCTCTTCAACACCTTGCTGATCCTCGTATCGTCGCACTAGCCCCTTGTGCAACTTGGCAAAAACTCGGCTTCGGTGAGGCATCAGCTTCACCAACACAAGATCCCCTTCATCAAACTCCAGGGGTCGCCTCTTTGTATCTACCCCTTTTTCCTTCCACTTTTCCTCCTTGGACAATTGCACTCTTGCAATGTCCTTCTGCTTGTCACACTCCTTGACAACGCGGTAGGAGGATGGATTCAGCCCTTACTTCACTTGTTCTGCCATGGCCTGAACTTGGGGTTTTTGTTTCATACCCTCTTGGATCCTTTCCGGCAAAGGACTCTCCGGTTGGTTGATGGCTGAAAGTGTTTTTGCCTTCAGCTCCTTCTCTCGAGCAACAGGCACCACGCAACACTGGCTCCCTTCCGAAAGTATGAGGGTGTTGGTGCAAGACACTGGGACTGCTCTCATCTGATCCAGGAACAATGGAGAAATCAAGTTTACCTTTCCATTCTCCCATTTATAGCTCGACCCCTCGGGCTACTCCAAAGATTGGCTGGGCTTGAGTGTTCACCGTCTTCAGCCAGCCTTTCTCCTCTTTGAACTTGATGCCAAGTTGTTGTGCTTCCTCCTTCTTCATGAAGTTGTGAGTAGCACCAGTATCGATCAATGCACGGGACTCCCTCCCTTGCACGATGGGTCTAGCAAACATTCTCCCTGCTTGCTCCACTTTGGCATCTTTGGTTGAGGCTTTAACGGCACTCAACAATTGCATGAAATTCATCCTTGGTGTTTCCATTTCTTCGGCCTCCGTGACCATGGCTGTCAGTTTATTCCTCATCGGGCAATCCATAGCTTTATGCGGCCCCTCGCATAAAAAGCATGAAAGCTTGGGTCTCTCGCCCTTGTCCTGATTTTCACCTCCCCCTTGTGTGGGTTTGGCTGGTCGGAAGGACTTGAAGGACTTGAAAGGCTTACCCTTCCACTCCTTGGCTTCATGGACTGCTCCCCCACCTTTAGCCTTGTTGTCGTGGAAACTCTTAGGCTTAGGTGGGCTTGAACCCTCGAGCTTCCCCTCGAATTCTGCCAAGGATTCAGCCTCGGTGATCACATCGTTGAGCTCCTTGACATTGCGTCGATGAAGCTCCAGCTTGGCCCAACTTTGTAGGCCTCCCAGAAACATGTACATGGCCTCCGTCTCGGGCATGTCTGGGATCTCCAACTCCTTCACATAGTCTCGGATGTCGCCCTTGTGGGACAACTTGCGAAGCTTCTCCTTTGCTTCTAGCTCCACATTTTTCGGTGATAATTGTGCTCTCAGGAGCCTTTTGAAATCTGCCCACGTCTCCAACTTCAAGTTTCCACGCTCGATTTGAGCATGCTTCATCCTCCACCAGGTTGTGGCACTGTCGGTTAGATACAGTGGGGCTTGGGAAAGTCGATCTCTATCGCTCTCCATGCCCACCCCTTGAAAGTATTGTTCAAGGTTGAAAAGGAAGTTGTCCACTTCCTTGGCATTCCTCGTCCCACCAAATGACTTCGGCCTTGGGACATCCAGCTTCAGCTTGGGCTTGGCAACCCCTTGCTCAATGCCCTTCTTGCATTCTTTCCTGATTTCCACCAAGTCATCCTTAAATAAAGAGATTTCAGCAAGAAGATTTACCTTGAAGTCATCTAACTCTTCCCTCCAAGAGTTGATAGCAATGAGGGTGCCTTGCATCTCCTCACGAAGCTCATTTATGTCCCCAAACTCGAGCTTGGTTATGCGTTGGCCATACTCCTCAAGCATATCTTTGTCATCGGCAACCTTCATCTCCACACGAGTGATCCTTGCCTCCAACGATGACAGATGATCAACAGTCTTCATTCTTTTCTTAGGTTCGGGAGCACGTTGGGGTAGTCTCCCCACACGGACCTCCTTGACCTCCTCTTCAATATGGATGTTGGCATCAGAAGTAGTAGGCATCTTCATTTCTCTCTCAAAAGATTTGAGCCGTAGCTCCGCTACCAACTGTCACGGGACTAGAGTTTTGCGGAATGGAAACTCTCCGTGCGGCCTTAGACTATCGCACTCGCAATAGGCTAAGTCAGCCTTCCTCACAAAGCTAGCTAGAATGCTAAGCTTAGAACACAATTGAAAAGAGAGAGACACAAGAGAATGGAGAGAAAGCTTTAAACTCTCAATATTGCAAGTATTGCTGGATGATTACAAATGAGGAGAGGCACCCCTTATATAGCCTTTACAACTCCCCAATGAATGGTGGAGATCAAGCCGTATGATCTAACGGTTATATACAAAAATAGAAAGCACAAACACGGATCCCAATTGAGTTCCTTGATTCCCTCTCTTAGTGGGGAACATAGTGGGGAACATGGTCCCTGATTCCCTCCTTGATTAGATCCTTGATTCCCTCCTTGATTAGATCCTTGATTTCCTCCTTGATTCCCTCTAAAGGTGAGGAATATATATTCCTTGATTTGGGAGACGGGTTCCGCACGAAGCCGAATGACGCGTAGTCTGATTTTCTGTCGTGACAGGGTGCATATCACATGCACCAGAAGCACCATGAAACCACCCGTAAGATCATACCTATTATAGATAAAGATAACTAAAAGTAACAACAGTCAAATCTGATTAAATTTATTATTATTATTGCCTATTTGATTTTCATGGTTACCTGTTCTATTTCACTCCTGTCTATTTGATTTTCATTGTTGTTTGTTCGATTTTTAAGTCTTCTTAATTATTTTAAAAATTATCAAATCTTTAAGATTTTTTTAATTATTTAATTAATTTTAAAATAGATTTTATTTTATTACATTGATAATAATTTTTTTTATCTATATATTTCTTAATTATTTTGAAAATTATCAAATCTGTAAGGATGTCTCCTAGATTCTCTAATCTTTAAGTTATTTTTTAAAAAAATTATTATAAATAGATGACAGAATATTATTATCAAAAAGATTATACAAGAAAAAATCTTAATATTGAAGGGAGAGCCGTTGTTTAATTTTTACTACAGCAAGTAGTTTAAAAACAAATGTAGCAAAGTTAAAATATATTTTTTTTAATAAAACTATTGCAGATCTGTAGCAAATTTTGTTAAATCGTTAGTTCTAAAATTTGGATAGCTAAACAATCAGAAATTTGTAGTGTGAAAACAAAGCATAAATTAATATTTATATAAACATAATTGATATCAAATAATGCTACATGTGTATATAATTCCATCAAAGACATACAAATATATTTTTCATAAATAATTCATGCATAACGTAAGTTCAGCGATCATCACATTATACATCTCAAATGCTCAGTCACATAGGCTACAATGCCTAAAAACTTATACTGATGAACTACAAAACACTTTCAAACATTTCCCATATATATATATATATACATATATATATATATAAAACCTATTCCACCAATATTTTCCAGAATTGAATGGAGAAAAAAACTCTAACATACTTTGATCACGTAAATATTTATGTCTACTAAGTTAATGCAAACTCAGGTTGCCTGTTAAGGAAAATTCAGACTAAATAAGATCTCAACCAACCATACAACTCCACTCCAAAGTAAGAGACTACCTCCTTTTGATGCCCATACACTTACCATATAATGCATGATTCCTCAAACCATCCTCACATGTTATGTGAGACTCAGCCTACATAGGGGATCTATGTTACCCAATCTCACATCGAAAAGGAGTGGGGGAGGTCTTGGACTTATATATGTTGTGTGAATGGATCATTTGTAACAAGTTGCATCTTTTGGGTTATGTGGTTAGAAGCCCAACTCAGCATTACAGTTGTGATCCATCACTCGCATATACATGTCATAGCCCATTGGGTCGGGGGTCTAGGAGCCAAGTCGTGACAAATGGTAGCGGAGCTGATCTCGCTCCCTCTTTTGTGTGGGCTTGTGCCGTGTTGTTTGTTGAGTACACGTTTGGGCCTATGAGTTTCAGCCGAAGACAGTTACATTTGGACTCTCCTCGTGAGGACATGAGGCCTATAAGGAGGGGAGATTGTAAGACCCCTCTGCGTAGGGGGCGTGTGTTACCCAATCCCACATCGGAAAGGAGTGAGGGAAGTTTTGGTCTTATATGTGTTGTATGAATGAATCATTTGTAACAAGTTGCATCTTTTGGGCTATGTGGTTAGAAGCCCAACTCAACGTTACATTTGTGATCCATCACGGGCACATACGCGTCCCGACCCACTAAGCTGGGGGTCCAGAGGCCGGGTCGTGACATGTTATATCACCATTCTCATCCTCACACAACCATCAATCATCCAAGATATGGTGCTTGAAAAAGGATAGGAGTTGCTTGGTTTTCTAAAAAGAAAGAGAAAAAAGTTTGGTAAAATCTTAAAAGGTCGACCTTGTGTGTTCGATTAGTTAGGAGAAGGGGCCTTGATCAATCTTACATCACTCATATAAACTCATTACTCTTTCAACCAGTTAAAAATTCTTAACTGATTGATCTTTTAACTTTAGAATAAATTTTATAAATTTATCAACTCATTCAACTAGTCCGACTGAGTGGGACTTCTTTATCACTCTAGACATGTAAGAAGTAAGAAGTATTTCATGTCTTGGATAGCCGACCGATCTTGCACCTCTTGGCAAACTCATCTTAAAAATGATGACCGATTGGATTTATAAAGGATTGTGCTTGTAATGAGATTTGAACTTAAAACCTTCTTCAAGAATTAAGATATACTTACTAACTCATTTACATAATTAATTATGTTATTTATCTTAGTATATAATTATATATTATAATTCATAATATATTTATAAATTTAAATAATACTTGGTAAATATTGTTATTATGTTTTTTTATAATTAAGATATAATTAGACCTAATCCTTGACCTTTAATCTTTATTGGTTCAATATCGGGTCCAATTTTAAAAGCCTTGCTTAATTCACCCCAAAATCATAAACTCAATGGACTTTCAAAACAAAATATTTAAACTCAATAGTCTTTAAAACAAACAATTTTGGGCTTGGCCTCAAAAGTCAAAGTCAATGTGTCATCAAATTAGTATTACATGTCAGTCCGGGATTACTAAAAAGAAGAATGACATTGGAACCAAAAAAAAAAAAAGAATGGGTGAATGTTGTACTAATCATTATATTATTTTATTTTGGTCTCATTGTGCGAGGAGTACCTTTCCAAACAGAGGGTGATATGATATCGCACTCATAGCTTTCACCATCACGATAAGCAATCCGTCTCTGTCCATTCGCCAAGCTTGTTATAAGCCCGTCAAGGGCTCCAGCTAGAGAGGAATCTCTCTTCCTCCACACAACGCTTTCAACCGATTTCCTTTATTTGGAATCCGAATAATAATAAACTTCGCAAAATTTCTTCGTTGCTCTTGCTCGTACCAGTGCTCTTTTCACTCCATAAATTTCCACATTTGCTGAAGCTATACCTGTCATGCTTCATTACGACCCGCTCCCTTGGGATTCTCTATGGATTCCAACACCTACGGCTCCTTTGAAGGGTAGTTTCACCCTTAATTTTTTTTTAATACTTGCCGATTTCATCTTTCGATGGTCTACCACTATGTTTTGGTCTTTATTCATGACTTGTGGAGCACTTTTGACCCGATGGTGGCAACCCACTGATGTTTTGTATTTCGCATAGGTAAGAGTTTGTCTAATTTTAAGAATATCCTGCAGGAGACACCATAGCAACACAACCAACGGTAAAAGAAGAAGATTGGGACGACGATTTGGATGTGTGCCTTAACTCACCTGGAAAGAAAAGGCGGCTTACGGTGAACCAAGTCCAGTTTCTGGAAAAGAATTTTGAGGTGGAAAATAAGCTTGAACCAGAGAGGAAAATCCAGCTGGCGAAAGAAGTGGGCTTGCAACCCCGCCAAGTTGCAATTTGGTTCCAAAATCGCCGGGCACGATGTAAGAATAAACAGCTCGAAAAGGACTACATGTCTTTGAGAGCGACCTATAATCGGCTCAAGTCTGACTATGACGCGCGACTTCAGGAGAAAGAATATTTGGAAAATCAGGTAATTCTTTCCGATGAAGGGACTCGCCAATTCTTTTTCAATTGCTGACTGATGCATCCTGTTCAACAGGTTCTCTCCCTCGAGGAAAAATTGCTTTCCTGCGAGAAAGGGGTCGGAAGCATACAACCGGTTGATGCCACCGATAAGCCAATTTCAAATGTAATGCCTGAAAAACTCCCCAATCCACCGGTGGTGGTGGCACCCAAGCAAGAAGATGCAAGCTCCAACAAAAGCGATGTTTTCGAATCGGATAGTCCTCGTTCATTTCTGGAGCCTGCTGATTCTTCCCATATTTTTTAGGCAGACCAATCAGATTTCTTGCAAGACGAAGAAGATAATATAGGCAGAATTCCCATACTATACTATGAACCATGTTCGAGTTCATGTAATTTCGAATTCCCATTGGAACATCAGCCGTTTTGGTCCTGAACTACTGAGTACTATAGCATATGAAGTTTCACATTCCCGGGTTACTGCAAATTGGAAAACTCAAAATTCCAGGTTATTTCTATGTTTATAATTCAGAACTTGTCAATGCTGTTAGACTTTGTTTTCTACCCTATCTCTATTTATCATCCAGTACGACACTGGAAGTGTTCGTATTCGTGCACCAAGCTATGGTATATTGGTATGGGGACAGACTTTCATTCCCGATTCTCTTCCACTAAATAACTATTTCCTGGTTTCATGCTCAAGTAACCATACAGTTTAATATTTGTTAAAAGTTGGCATTGACTTTTAGTAACATTAGGGCCTATCGAAGATGTTGACAACTTCGTCTTTCTGTGACATTTTAATCCAATTTATTAATAGAAAACTTTATTTGATTCTACAGAAAGATTTGCATCAGTTGAAGAAGATATTGGTCGCGTCACAAATGTTAAAATATAGGCTTTTAAAAATATTTCAGGTGATTGGCCGAATTTGCCTTCCCCATGTTAGCAAGTAATTTACGTTGCCAAATCCCACTGAAAGATACAGCATACTGATTCTCTACGAATCATGCCAAGGAGTTCCGGTTAAAACTACTGGTTTATATCATTGAAGACAAGACCGTAACTGTAGAAATAAAGCTAAAAATGATCAGCAAATAATGAAAACTGAACACCTTCAAGGATGGACTTATGCCAAGTCCGTTGAAGCCACAACAGTTAAATACAGTCCTGTTTATTGGGATGATTGCTCATAACAATTATTGCTTTCGGTGTAAGGCATAGCAAGCTTCTTCGAACCAATTATTCTCTGAAACAACTTCACGTGGCTTTTGGTGTTGTGTAAAAAATCCTGCAGATTACATGTTTCTCTTCTCAGCCCTGTCCTTTCCTTTCTTGATCCTAATCGGAGGAGGATATATGCTGAGAGAAAAAAGGTAGTCTAAAGAATATTATCTTCCCGTGGATTCAAAATAAAATATTTAATTTTCTGTGTTAATGAGTCACTCAATATTGGTTAACTAATGTTCCACTCTTTTCCTTATTTTTTATCACGTCCTGGATCTGTATCCGGACACATGGCAATATCGTATACCAAGGGATGCTAGTCAATTACATAACTCGTAACAAACACAGGGAAGTTTTTATTTAGTACCAACTCCATAATATCCAGAAATGAAAACAAAATAACGACCATGAATCAAAATAAATAAATAAACTAAAATACTCACCAATGAAATTAACAAGGCATCGAAACTCTAAAATCATCAAATACAAACTAGATAAAAATATCACAAGACGACATCACGATCTAGTCCAAACTCAATGCTTCACTAAATTCCGATATACCTCTGAAAAATAGAACAACAACAGATGAATATAACTAAGTAATTAATTAGCCATAACTTCAGTTGGACTGAACATGATCCAAAATAGTGCAAAAATCATAATACAAAAATATGATCGATTAATCAAAACGCAACTAGACTATGACCACTTTTATTCCGGTGGCAAGGGTTCACATACTACCCTTATGAACAAGTCCAAAAATACTGAATCTGAAGATGTTATATGTTCCTATTGTAACCCCAGTATCCGAGGGTTCTGAATGTTCCTGTTATAAACCCCGAAATCTGAAGATCCTAAATTGTTATATGGATTTCACAATTTAAAACTTTCATTAATAAATACTCGGTAAATTGTATATACAAAAGTTTCGTCAAACTTTTGAAATGTTACCTTATTTAATGAGAGAATATTTTTTCTAAAGTTAAAAAAAATTTCTAAATATCTTTATAAATATTTTTCAAAGAAAATTATTTTTAAAATTATAAATTTTCAATTTTATTCCCTTCATGCCCATATTGTCACGCCTGTAGGCCCAACCAAAGGGGTAGGCAGGGTGGCTGATCCCACATCGGATGGAAACTGGGTAGTCATTGGGCTTATAAGCGTGGGTGCTGCACATCCTACTAGGCCCGTCTTTTGGAAAGAGAGTAATGACCCCGTGACGATACGAGGGTCCTCTCAAGGTGTTGAAGAGGATCGGCAAGGTGTCATACAAGCTGGAATTACCACCGAGATTGGAGTTCCATCCTGTCTTCCATGTGAGTTTGTTGAAACCATTCCAAGAAGACAAGGAAGATCCGGAGAGGAGGAAGTCCAAGAGAGCTCCCACAGCTGTGACCAATACCCATGATAAGAAACTAGATGAGATCTTATCAAGGCGTGTGGTGCAAAAAAGTGGGAAGCACATGAACCATGTGGAGTACTTGGTTTGATGGAAAGACGACCCTCCTAGCGAGACAAGCTGGGAGAAAGATTTCGATCTTTGGCAATACCAAGACGAAATCAACGAGTTCTTGAGGCAGCACACAACGAGGACGTTGTCGAGTTTGGTGGGGGAGAATGTCACGACAGAAACTCAGACTACGTGTCGTTCGGCTTCGTGTATGACTCGTCCCTCAAATCTGGTGCCTCAATCGAGGAGAATCGGCACGTTAATGGAGGATCAATCAGAGGCAACCGGGGAATTCAATGGGAATCCATTCCTGCCATATAGGAGACCCGATTTGGGGAATCAAGGTAATCAATGTAATCAAAGATTACCATAGATGAGAAATCAACCATTAGTGTTTGCCTTGTATATCTTTGTATAGACACCGTTAGATCGGTTGACTCAATCTCCACCATTCATTGGGGAGCTGTATTGGCTATATAAGGGGTGCCTCCCCTCATTTGTAATTATCCAACAATTCTTGCAATATTGAGAGTTTAGAGTTTTCTCTCCATTCTTGTGTCCCTCTCTCTTTTCGGTTGTGTTCTAAGCTTAGCATTCTAGCTAGCTTTGTGAGGAAGGCTGACTTAGCCTATTGTGAGTGCGATAGTCTAAGGCCGCACGGAGAGTTTCTATTCCGCAAAACTCTAGTCCCGTGACAATATCCTCTCAATTTCCAATCTCAAACGGTTTCCTCAAATTTCGATAATACAATAATATCTATAATAAATAGTGAAAGTAACTAACCGAAACTATAGTAAGTCACTTAGCATAAATTTCAACCTCACAAGTAACATTTTAAAACGTTACATAATACTTTCATCGAACTCCTAAGATTTTTTTGAGCCTTATTAAAGTCTGTAGCTTAGCTAAAATCTATATTTAATAACCCAGATCCTTAAATATAATATCTTAGCCTTTTTTAAAGACCAAGTTAGTATTCATTAAATAAATAAACATAATGCTTCCTCACTAATATATAAAATAAAAAGAAACAAAGGCCCACAATACGTCCCACACTTTAATCTACGCCCATATTTTTTCTAACTCACTTAAAGCACATGTTAGCCCACCATTGCTAGAAAGAAACCCACACCAAATAGCAGCCCACGACCCACCATTAAAAGGCCAAATTAAAATATATTTAGATGATAGCCCATATCATGCTTAATCTAAATCGAGACTTAATTCCAAAAGCCCAATATTCATACAAAGATACTTTTTTTTTAAGCCTTCGCCCCTTTTTCCAAGACTGCAAACAAGAGGATAGGTGGAGAAAGAAAGCGACGCGCTTGTGATAAGACAAATCAATGTCCATAATAACTTGAGTAACCACAAAGCATGAATAGGCTCGGGATAACTAGGTAGTGATGCAAGCAAACCAAAAAAAAATAACGTGAAGGGACAGAGGTGTGACCGAGTGAAACACAAATAGGATTGCCTGACAAGGACAAGGAAAGAAATGATGCAAACATGAGGCAACGGGACACTGGTGGTGCACAACAACTCAAGAAGAGAAAAGTCAATGGGTTATGCTTGCTGAAATTTAATTGATAATTATGCTGCATAAACTAATATTTAAAAGAATTTATGCTAAATAAAATCAGTGTGTCTTCTTTCCCATAAATATTTTTATACCAATCAATTTCTTTATTTTTTTCAATCAAGAACATAAGCTTCATCTCAAACTGTTCCCTTCCCGCCCTCAGGTGGCGATAAGTCTAATTCAGTTGCTTCTACAATACATTCACTCTGTTCATAAATTTATGATAAACACCAACTCAGTTTTTAGTTTGATAGAGGTAAAACTAGATAATAAGATCGACTGATAGCAAAAGAACAAATCAGTTAAAAAAAAAAATGGCACAAATCGAGCAAAGCACCAACTCACTAAAGCTTTACAGAAGTAAAATGTCATGTAGTAATAAAGACAGACGATACCAAACTTCTGGCATCAGGATAGAAAAAGGGTGAAGGAGAAAGTGAGAAGGAGTAGACCAAACACAAACACAGGAATGAAAATAATTTTAACATTCCTTTATTTCTACCAAACAAAATAATAAAAAAGAATAAATTTCCTGATCCAGGAAATCCTAATCTATAACTAGACCAAACATTTAGTGGTAACCCAAAACGATTTAATGCATTTCTCAGTAAGGATTTTCTTTTTTAACTGGTAAACCAAAACGGATTGAAAATCATCACTAACTAGCCTATCCTCCACTAGCATTATATGTTATCAGGATGTTTAAGGAAGTTTGACCTTACAGCAAATGTAAATCCACTACCACAGTAAATTTTCAAGTAGAATTGCTCATTCTCCATCTCTGGGCAAAGTGTGACTGCTTGAGGACTAATTTCATCATTTGTATTCCCCAAGCCAAGTTGACCATGTTCGCCCCATCCCCATGTCATTACTGCCCCATCCCCTGTAATTACAATCAAAGATATACAGATGAGAAATGACTCCTTAGGAACAAACAACAATGGTTTCATTTCAAAGCTTGCCTGTCACTATAGCCGAATGCTCAGCACCAGCAGCAATATGCAACACTTTCACGGTATCCACACCAGACACTCTACCTAAAACAGCTTCAGTCGAACCTGTTGGAAATGAATGGATAAGAGGCTAGAAAGGATATGCAGGAGAACTACTTGGCCACAAACGTCAAATGGAGAAAAGAATTGAAGGGTTGTATAACTAGATCATTAAAACTTAATCAGTGGACACTGTTAACATGAATCTTGTAATCCAACTAAATACACATTCATTTCCAGGTTTCAGAGTGAACAATATTGGAAAGCAATAACAATCAATTTCCCTACTAACTGAAACATTGTGCACAACATTGCTTTATAATCAAATTTATCCATCCATGTCACCTGAAACAGCATGCTTCGCTAGTCGAATTTCCTCCGGATCATTAAGCTCTCCATGGTGGCTTCCACCAAGCATATAGACTTCTCCTTTACCTGTCAAATATATTAAGTACTACAATGAATAAATAATGCTCCAACCTTCTAACATCAAGGATGGAGACAAACAGGAATGGGATACTATTCAAAAATAAGAATTCTGAGAAAAATAGATTAAAAAGAAATGTTAATCATGTACGGGTCAATACTAAAGCATGATTCCATCCAAAAGCAGCTTCAAAAATTTGTGCGGATGAATATAAACACTGTGGAGTGCTGGCATTTGATGTGCCTGTAAACCCTCTTCCCCAAATAAATAGACGTCCATCAACTGATGACACCGCATTGACAACAAAAACAAAGATTAGATAACATGTTTACACATTCAGATAGAAGAAAAAACACTTTTTCCTGCAAGCTTTACTAGATTGATTCTATCAAATTTTTTTTCCAAACCCTTCCACCTATTCTGGAGTGGTTTGGAAGGAAATACTATGCTAAGCATGCTTTCATTATTGAGAAAGAGATTATGTGTCACACTCACTTGACAGTGCAGCACTATGATCTCCATTTGCGCTAATGCTACCAATTCTGATGTCTTCAAAGCCACAAGTAGCTTGGGGAATAGCAACTACTGTGACTTTACCCTCAGAAATGCCCAGCTGACCACGCTTTCCACACCCAAAGGCATAAACTTGATTTCTTGAAGAACCTGAACCACCGTGATTGGTTTTATCAACAAAATTGAATAGGACCAGCAAGCAAAAATTTTGTATTACATCCTGGGTTAAACCTCAAAATTATCACAAATCTTGAATCCAACAACACTGCCAGTAAACCTTAGCTTTAAAGAAAAAAAATTTGAAGACTAACTAAGATTTGATCCCTTGAATTACAGAAATCTATCAATTTACAATGACACCATATAATCTCTGTGCCTCGAGCATCACAGAGGGACATAAACATTACGATAAATAGAATCCCTGCATTTTTATATGGCGACCACTATCGAAAAACAGGTCTATGATGCAATTACCTTTGAGCAAGACAAGCGAATGACGCATCCCACAGGCTATCTGTGCAACATGATTATCAGTAAAGTAGTTAACTTTAGCCATAGTGTTGCGTGACTCGTAATCCCCATGCCCAAGCTGACCAAAAGATCCATCCCCACACGTAAATAGATGCCCAGCATCTGAAAATTGGGAACAACAAAAGGCCAAACAAAAAAAAAAAAACCTTATAATTGCAGCCGTAAGCAATATGGGCATGAGGAATTGAGCCGCAAAGCGTTAAAATAACTATGTGTGAAAGATAAAACATGATTCTGTAACACTCTCATAAAGAAGAATGAACCTGAAACAAACCCCGAGTGGTTCCACCCAGCAGAGACTTGAATTATACAATGGCTTTCCAAGGGAATCACAGGCTTTGGATGTACACTACTAATCATCTCTCCATGGCCGAGCTGACCAGATGTGCCTCGGCCCCATGAAAAAGCTCTTCCACCTTGATCAAAACATAATATGATTCAGCACAATTAATTGAACCAATAAGGAATGTATTTTTATTTTCTGAGAAGAACGAGTGACAGACACCGGTATGTACAAGTGGACAGGGCGATAACATGAGCGCCGCCACAGGCAAGCATCAAGATGTGTTCGGCGGGGGAGAGAAAAGGAAGGTGAAGAAGCTGAGGGAGGAGCTCGTCCTGGAGCTTTCCCGTGCCTAGTTGCCCGTCTGTTCCTGCTCCCCAACTCCATACTTGCGGTAACTGATTTTGATGATGTTGTGCTTCTCCATGGTTTTGTTCTTTTCCTTTCCCTTGTCCTTCCATTAGTTACGGAGATACCCTCTCTGCTCCAAATCCTCCAAGAACTCTGGTTTCTGGTTTCTGGTTTCCGGTTTCCGTGACCGACTTTTCACCGGGGAAGGCCACATGACTGCACTCGACAGCTCATATCAACGATGTCGCAAAATCTAAGGGCATTTTCGTTGGGCCCTACAAGTACCACAAATGGTGGACAGATTGATCTTAAATTTAATCGAAAAATTAAATTTGATGTATAAGAATTTCTTCCATTTTAAATTGTCATTTCATATACTTCTATAATTTAAATATCCGTCTCGTCTCCATTTCCAAGGGAGTCTCCGATAAAGCATTTAAGCATTGGAAAATCCCCTGCTTTGCTGTTTCCGATCGGCTTGCCAAGAGAAAGGAAAGTCAAAACAAAGCTGTTTTTCTTCACTTGCAACAAAAGTTGAAGGTCTTCAATCCCAAACGTGGGAATATGATAGGTCGATGAAATCCCGGAGTTCAGAATCTCTCTTTTGGTAATTAGTCACCAAACCCCCCGAGGAGGTTCCACTGGATGGAGCTCAAAGGAGTTGCGGTGACGTCGTACAAGTTTTGAAGCATAACCACTTCGCCTTCACCTTACCATTCCTAATGGCTGCGTCCATATCGCCATTGTTCTCGCTATCCTTCTCTTTTAGGAAAACCCATCTCAAAACCTTGCCCGCTCTTGCTCTTGTCGATAAGAATCCCAACATTGTTGGTACGGCTTTTGCGTACTCAAAGCCTTTTTGGGCTTTTCAAAAGGTTGACCATTTTGGTTCCTCTTTTTCCTCGTCTAATCCCTTCATAGCAACTGCAAGGGCTCCTTCAAGCGACTTTTTCCAGACAACCGATGATGAAGTGCTTTTACCTTCCTACGAGAAAAAACCAGTTAAGTATCTGTTTTGGGTCTTCCTCTGGGCTTCTCTTTCTCTTGCTTGGTTTGCAGCTTCTAGGGATGCCAATGCGGCTGTTGATTCCATTAAAGCTTCGAGCTTTGGGCTGAAAATTGCTACTTCACTTCGAGGGTTGGGCTGGCCTGACGAGGCTGTAGTGTTTGCTCTTGCTACACTTCCTGTTATTGAGCTTCGTGGGGCTATTCCAGTTGGTTACTGGATGCAGCTTAAGCCAATCATGCTTACTGTCGTATCCATTGCTGGGTTAGTTGCTTTTTTTTTTTATTTTGTTTTCTTTTGGCGGATTATCCCATTTATATTGCTAGATTTTTCTTATGAATTCGAATTGATAACCCTGGTTTTCTATGTTAGTAAAGATACTTTTTGCCGTTCAACAATCTCCGGATGACACATGAAGTTATCATATCTCGAACACATAATTGAATGTGGTGAACAATGATTAAAATAGGTTTCGGCTTCAATTGCAGGAATATGGTTCCCGTGCCGTTCATCATACTTTATTTGAAAAAGTTTGCTTCTTTCCTTGCCGGAAGGAACCGATCAGCATCCCGGTTACTTGAGATGCTATTTAAGAATGCCAAGGAGAAGGCTGGCCCTGTGGAAGAGTTTCAATGGCTTGGCCTAATGCTTTTTGTGGCTGTGCCTTTTCCTGGAACCGGAGCATGGACAGGGGCCATAGTAGCTTCGATCCTTGATATGCCATTCTGGGCAGCTATATCAGCTAATTTCTTTGGTGTTGTGTTGGCCGGGCTCCTGGTGAACTTGTTGGTGAACCTTGGTCTCAAGTATGCGATTGTTACTGGTATTGTTCTCTTCTTGCTATCCACATTTATGTGGAGTATCCTTAGAAATATAAGGAAGTCTTTGAGCTCTTCAAACTGATACTTGTTTGGAACTAGATTATTTGTTCAATCAAGAGGAACAGCTAGAGAAAGGTTTTGTATTTTGTGTTACCCAGAGGCTTAGTACTTACCAATAAAGCTGCGCAAGATCTATTCTGAATCTGAGGAGTGGGAACTTGGAAGTGAAAAGTCTCAACATTATTAGAACTCAGGTCGGAATATAGTTATAATAGACATTGAATATAAACTGTTTCATCGTTTTGATTTCTATCGGGAGAGCTGAATTATCCCTCATTCCGAATCATTCAATATTCTAGCAAGAGTTTTTTCTCCAATTATCTGTATTTTTATTTGTTGTTATCTTAGAGTCTTAAAGTTTTACATTCTAGATTTATTTGTATTAGTTTATTTTTTAAACGTAATGTAAATGTGCACATTTAAAACTCTAATCTTATTACAACTATTACCTGCGTAATGTTTATAGCAACTACGCCCAGAACCCAAACTCTTTGTTAACTAAGCCATCTAAATGGTTACAATACAACAACTAAAGCCCAAATGACTTACCCTTCACATGGTTAGAATACAACTAAAGCCCAAATGACCTCATCATGTGTACAAATCAATTATAATTATTAAATTAAAATAATTGATTTTTTTCAATTTATATTTATTGATAATATTAATTACAGTATAATCTTTCTAAATTATTAATCTCTCTAATCTGATATTGTATGATTGGTTTCGAGTTATCAAAGATAATTTAGTAACTCATGTATCTTAATATTATTTAAAATACATTCAACCATATCTTCCGACTGATTTTTTCTTTCTTGCACAATTGTATACAGATTTCATCGGTCCTGTGAAACAAATTGTGATATATTGATTTTTGTTTAGCTTGAATATATAATAATATATAATAGTGATAAAGATGCTTTTCAAATATGAAATTTTTTATTACATATTTATATACAAATGCTAGATATTTAAAGTTGGCAATGATGAAACCAAAACAACTGGAGAGAAAATGCTTTGTTATTGATGGAAAAATTGACAGGGCTATTAAAATATCCATACATGGCAAATAGAATCTATGATTTAAAGTCCTATTCTTAAGCAAAGAGTTCCACATATGGTGGGATTTTATTGGACTAAATAAACTCTAACATTTCCTCCCTTAAAACTGATTGCATTATAGCATTAGCTTACATCAGATTCAAAACAAATTCTTAATAAAGCTCTTAACTTCAAGAAGGCATTCAACTTCAAAGGTTTGGTCATCACATAAGCTAACTGGTCTTGTGTGTTGCAATATACTAACTCAACAACACCGGCTTTTGATAGTTCTCTCGGGAAATGGAAGCGCACATCTACATATTTGCTTCGACCATGCAAAACTGGATTCTTTGACAATTTGATTGCAGAACTACTATCACATTGAATGACAATTGTTTGACCTTGATTTAAACCATATTGCATGACATGCATATGAAGCATTAACAATGAATTCAGCCCCAGCAGCAGACAAACTTACAATTGGTTATTTTTTTTATTACCAATATACAGTAGCTGAACTTATAAAAAAAACATAACCTAAAGTGCTTTTCCGATCTTCCAAGTCACCTGTATAATCGTTGTTTGTGTAAGCGATAAGGTCACTATTTCCTCCCTTCTTGTAGAAAATTCCAAAATCAAAGGTGCCCTTTAAATACTTAGCACTCTTTTTGCTGCTTGTATCAACATATATTAACTAAAGCACTTATGAAGCTCTCCAGGTGTTTTTCTCAGGAAAAGATCCTCTTTGTTGTTTTCCCGTCAAGCAATCCTTGCACAACCTTGAAGGAAACTTTAGTTCAGGTAAACCATTCACCATTTCCTTTTTCTTTAGAGTTTTTAAACCATCAAAACTCAGGTGTCCATATCCGCAATGCCAAAGCTGCACTTTATCCTCAATAGTTGAGTTGAAGCACACTAATGGTAGAGGTTGAGATGTTGCTTGAAGTATGAACATTCGATTCTCAGTCGTCTTTTTTATCCATGATTAAACCCTTCTCTTGATGGAACACTTTACACCTACCATATTGAAACATAATAGTAAGTCCCCGTTCTTGCAATTTTCTAATGCTCAACAAGTTATTTGTCAAATCTGGAACATAGAACATTTTTGTAATAATCTATGTTGTTTCATTTACTTGCAACCTTATGTTGCCCTTTCCTAGTACAACCAAGCTTGTGTTATTTCCGAGTTTTACTGAAGCTCTCAAGCTCTCATCCAAATCTGAAAAATATTTCTTTATACCACACATATGATTGTTACAGTCAGAATCAAGAAACCAAATGTCTTCTTTGCCATCTTTCTCATTATTCCTATCTGTGTAAGCCATTAATAAAATCTCTTCAGTGTCTATGTATAGTTTACCACTTCCTCCTTACTTGGACATTCCCATTGAAAATGCCCGAGTTTATGACAAGTGTAGCATTCCACTGTGCCTTTGTTGTAGTTTTGCCTACCTCTTCCACGTCCTCTTCCTCTAAAGCTTCCATGACCTCGACCTCTTCTTCCTAATTGATCTCCACTAGTCACTTTCAAGGCATGTTTCTCATTGATTTGAGGACGCGTGCGTTGTTCATGGACAAGTAAGCTACTTTGCAATTCATCAATGGTCAAGGTATTTATATCTTTAAACTCCTCAATGGAACAAACCACATAATCGAATTTGGGAGTCATGGATCTTAGAATCTTTTCAACAACAGCAACATTTCCTTTGTTTTCACCATTTGCTTTCATCTTATTTGCTATTGCAGGTGTTCGAGCAAAATACTCACTTACAGATTCTCCTGTTTTCATGTGAAGAACTTCCAATTCTTTTTGAGTGCTTGCAGTTGTGCACCCTTGACTCGTGTTGTTCTTTGATATTTTTGCTTCATTGAGTCCCAAATATCTTTAGTCGTATCCTTGTTTAGAATTGTTTCTAAGATTGAACGAATCTAATGCTTGGAAAAGATAGTTCTTCGCTGTCAAATCCTTTAGTTTCTGATCATCAATGCTCTTTTTTTTTGCATCAAAAGCTCCTGCTGCTGCAGAGATTCCATTTTCTATCAAATCCCAATACTCCTTTAAACTCAAAAAGTTTTCCATGAGCATTGCCTAGTGATCATAATGCCCATCAAACTTTGGAATGATTGGCTGCACAAAAGAGTTATTTTTATAGACATCTTGAAGATTGCTGCTTTAAATTCAAAACCCCTTCTTGTGACTCCGTTACGAAATGATGAAACCGAAAAAAATTGAAGAGAAAATGCTTTGCTATTGATGGAAAAATAACAGGCTATTAAAATAGTTATACATGGCAAACAGAAAATATGATAAATAAAGAGTCTATTGCTAAGTGAATTCTAAGATTTAAAGTCCTATTCTTAAACAAAAATTCCACATATAATGGGATTTTATTGGACTAAATAAATTCTAAAAGACAATACAATGATTTTAGATATAATATTACAGTATCAATATTTGACTATTATTTATATATTAGATGGTAATTTCATGGACATATTTTATCCAATGACAACTAACCATAAATAATTATCAAAGTTTTTAACCATTCTCAAATCCTTTTGATCTAATAATTCTTCTAAATTAATAATTTTGACCAATTTCGAAAATATTAATTTAGAAAAATTTTAGTTAATATTTTTGTTATATCAATCAAATTAAGTTAATATAAAAAAAAACTAACTTCAAATAGTGATTACCTATAGACTATAGCTGTAACCTACCGAATGATCCCTTTGCTTTTCTAGAAACAAATCCCTTTTACACAAACAAGAGGACAAATCCAATCCACCAACAGCCAAACATCTGTATTCATGATGATCCGATCCCATGGTTACAAGAAAGTTTCATCGGAAAACATATCATTCAATGAATCGGTCTCCTCACTGCTACTCTGCTAGGCTTCTACTGACCACAGGGTAGGAGCCCAAATAAAACACGCAATGAGGCAGCCCATTACTCGCGATGCTGTGAAAACCATATGGGGCCTGTCCTAATCACCTAAACGAAACGATGCACTAGTGTATGTCTGTCTCATCTGAAGACCGTCCAGCGTCAAGGTGGCAAGCACTAAACTATATGGGGACCTAATAATTTGCCCACCTTTCGTCAGCTATGCAATCATCCCATCCTCTCTCTCTCTCTCTCTCTATCTCCCTCGTTTCTCAAATGTGTTGTTTTGTTGTGTATATATATCGTTGTCCATGACAGGATTCGGAACATGGAGAGAAACTGAGACTCATACATACATACATAGCTCAGAAAAACTTCATTCTCGAGATCAGGTTTAGGCGTCATTACTGGTTTGCAGTTCTTATTTGCCTAAGTAATTGATTCTCCTTGTCCTGCCCGCTGTTAAGGCCATATGTATATTTCCTAATTGGCCTTATCTCTATGCTCCCATATTAAACGAAAACAGTAGACTGGAAAAAATGAACATGGAAAACAGAAGCTGCATAAGCTCATGTAGGCTATACTGCTGCACGAAATGCTTCCAATCTTCATACACTCCAGAAAAGGAACCGGATGAAAAGAAGATAACCGTTTCATCATCGGAATCAGAGATGATAACCCCAGTGAAACCAGGTGGATGGAGAGCCATGCCTTTCATTTTAGGTTCGTCTCCATATCTTTCTCTTTGTGATTTACATACCAGTTCTGCTGCCGTTACATTATGTTGATCATTGTCCTAATCAAATGTGATATTCCTTTTCTTTTTTGCAGGAAATGAGACTTTTGAGAGGCTGGCCACTATCGGTCTGTTATCTAACTTTATGGTGTATCTGATGAGGGTATTTCACATGCAGCAGGTGTCTGCTGCTAACATTATCAACATCTGGTCAGGAGTTACAAATTTTGCTCCTCTTCTTGGAGCTTTCATATGTGATTCTTATCTCGGCAGGTTCAGAACCATTGCTTTTGCATCCTGTTCATCATTTTTGGTTAGTACATGTCTCTTTGATTTGTTCGTTCCTATCATTATCATATCTCTTCTCTTAATTTGTTCCTTCCTTCTCAATCTCATGTAACGCTTACCTCAGCAGGTTCTGACACTTGTTTCCTTATTTTTGTTTCTAATCTTACATTTTGTTTGATAATCTAACAAATTAACAAATGATTAATGGGTTTGCATGCCCATTTTGGAGTGTTGCCTTCTACTTAATTCTGAACTGACTCTCTTTTCTTATTGACTTGAATTAATAATTACACTTTATCATAAATATATGGAAAGTATCACTATTAAATATCAATCAGCCTGAGCTTTGAGCAATATGGACATATGGTCCTATGGTCAACCTGAGCAATCTTGAAAAACATTAATAATGATTATTGGTCAATATTCAACATCAACCTAGTGAATCTTAGTTCGGGTGTCATGACTGGAAATAGGAGAGGATCTGGATTTTAAACCTGGATTTAATAATTAATTATTATTTGCTATTTTTTTTTATTGATCAAACTTCAGGAGACATTAGCACTCAACGTTTTTACGAGACATCGGCACCACCTTCATGTCCTATTTTGCTTGATGATCTAGCAGGGTTCTCTAGACCACGCTTGTGTTTTTTTTTTCACCAGAAGCTTGGCATCTATACTCAAATATTTGCTTATTATTTTACTACATTGGAGAAAACAAAAACTTCAAGCTTTTTGGTTGCATCATTGACAAATTAATGTTGTTGGGCAGGGAATGTTGATTGTCACTTTAACGGCATGGTTGCCTCATCTCCATCCTCCTAAATGCCATCCACAAGAGCAATATTGTGAAAGTGCCACCAGCTCTCAGTTGGCTGTTCTCTTAATGGGCCTATGCTTCTTATCTATAGGCACGGGTGGGATCAGACCATGCAGTATCCCTTTCGGTGTCGATCAATTTGACCCCACAACCGAGCAAGGAGTAAACGGCATCAATAGCTTCTACAACTGGTATTACGCCACGTTCACGGTGGTCATATTGATCACTTTAACCTTGGTTGTCTATATCCAAGATTCTGTCAGTTGGGTGGTGGGGTTTGGAATACCTACAGTGTGTATGGCATGCTCGATTATACTCTTCTTCGTTGGAACCAAAATATACGTGCATATGAAGCCAGAGGGAAGCATTTTTTCCGGCATAACAGAGGTCATTGTTGCAGCTTATAAAAAACGCAGACTTAAGCTTCCTGAAGCTGAAGAGGTGGACGGGGTTTACTACGATCCTCCAGTTAATGAAACTGTGCTCGTAAAGCTTCCACTGACGGATCAGTTCAGGTGAATTCTACAGTCATAAACTTTTATCAGTTTTTTTGAAGGAAATTAAGAATCCTCGGAATCACCTCCTCCATTCCTACATATGCTTATATAGGATATATTGAATTTAATTTCAAGTGAATTACTGTTCTGGCTCCCTCAGGTTCTTAAACAAGGCGGCTGCGATAGCGAAAAATGACTTGAAGCCTGATGGCTCTCGATCAAGCCAATGGAGGCTAAGCAGTATCCAACAGATAGAAGAGGTGAAATGCCTTTTAAAGATTTGCCCAATATGGGCTTCTGGCATTATCAGCTTCACTGCCATTGCACAACAGGGAACATTCACTGTGTCACAAGCACTCATAATGGATCGGCACATTGGTCCCAATTTTCAAATGCCCGCAGCTTCCATCTTTGTGATTTCTATGATAACGATAGGAATATGGATACCCTTCTATGACAGGATCCTTGTACCAGCTCTCCGGAAAATCACCAAGCATGAAGGAGGAATAACGCTACTCCAGAGGATTGGAACTGGGATAGTATTCTCGGTTCTATCGATGGTGGTAGCTGGACTGGTTGAGAAGGATAGGAGGGTTTGGGCAGTTTCACATCCCAAGGCGGCACCCATGTCAGTATTTTGGTTGGCCCCTCAACTGGGGCTAATGGGATTGTGTGAGGCATTCAATTTAATTGGACAAATCGAGTTCTATAACAAGCAGTTTCCGGAGAACATGAGAAGTATCGCCAATTCTGTTTTCTTTTGTTCAATGGCGGGATCGAACTACCTCACCAGCATCATGATCACTGTTGTGCATAAGGTTACTAGAACTCACCACCACCCGGACTGGTTGACAAATGATCTAAATGCTGGCAGATTGGACTATTTCTACTTTATTCTGGCTGGAATGGGGGTCCTGAATTTTGCCTATTTTCTGTTTGTTGCTCGTCGATATCGCTACAAGACCGGTGCAAAACTGACGGAGCATAAATCCTACTATGATGTTGAGATGAGCTCGACCGAAACATCAAGTTGATCAGCATGTTCATTCAGAGTTATATATATATAGGTTTAGAATAAGATGATGATTTTCATATTTTATAGTTCTTAATTGTACTCCGTCTAAGTGAATCATGGGATATCATTTGGTTTCTTTATTATGTAAAAATAATATACAAGGCGTACCCAGATATTCCGTTGTTAAAGGAACCAGAGGCAAATCAGAATCTTGTCCGATCGACGAGGCAATGCTGTCCACTCGTTTAATTGAACGGTTGAGAAACAGACCCAACGTCACGGGCAGACATACATGTGACAGTTAGTTATGTCAGCCTTGGAGCCTTCCCTTTGTTCTTACATAAACGTTTCAAGGATGCGAATCGATCTGTGCATGGGTGTCTCTTCACCATCACTAACAGATAGTACAAAAGATACTTTCACAATATTTATGATCATGCGGGAAACGGGAAAATCTAATAATTGTGGTTTTAGGCGCCGACAGAACGGTACTGTGTGATCCCCTACCGGTACAAGACAGATTCTTGTGCCGTAAAGCCCACGACGAGTCCCCTTGCACGTCAATGCTCTATCTAGAATTTAGTTCCCCCGGTTAACAAAATTATGGTGCTACTTCGCTCAAGAGCTTTTCTCTTGAAGAGGGGATCTTTGTCTTCATTTTATCCCAAATCTAACACGAATTCTTCGTCGGGCAAGTCCGCGTGCAAACAACAACAGCCATCCATAAACTTAACGCGCACTAACATATACCATTATTTTCAAATGTTTGAACTCGTCTGTCTTTGTCATTGGACCACGTGATATAGACAATTCGTGTAGATAAAGACAAACCATTATTTCTTTTTTGGCTGTTTTATGATCTGTTAATTGATTCCTATACAGTTTGAAACAAATTCCTTGTCCATGGAACCTACAATTATTTTGAAATATATATTTTCAGCGCAAGTTACCCGTCAGAGCAAGGCAGGTAGGAGAGAGACAAGACAAGGGATTTAGTGTGAGTTTCTTTCCCTTGTTGGGTTCCATTTTTATCAAAAGCTAATCAGTTAGCTAGGTACGTACATCGATATCATAATTCGCTACCAAAGGTTGGGAATCAAGACGTATGGGAGCATCATATGTATATAGGATGCAGTTAAGCAATTAAAGTGGTGGACCGTGCATCTTTATTCCCAAAATAAGCCATGCAACTGCGTGGTTCATTAATCAACTATCTCACCTTCCACAAAGACACAAGTGGGGTTGAAGACTTTTAGCATTTTTCATGGCCAACATAGCTTTTCAGATTTGCCAAATCTAACGTACGTACAGTAAAGTGTGATCTGGAACCACAGGAGATGGGGGCGGTGGTGACTAGTGTCATGCGGCTGCAATCTCAATCCGAAAAAGGAAAATGTATATGTACGTACCTAACTCGGAATTTAACTTTGTTTATGATTTCAGACTTAAGATTTAACACAACCCAAGACTAACAGCGGAAGATTAAAATGCAAACAGGCAGGCGGAGCAAATTTAGAATCATGCCACAGCGGAAGATTAACATGCATTATCAAGCTCAGCAGCAGCTGAGCCTAGCTAGAAGGAGCAACTAGTGATGCGACGAGTCGCACGCATGAATTGACAAAGCTGTTTGGCCCGCTCCCAAAAAACCGGGGTTCTTACCGCCGTGAAATCCAGACTGGACCAATCCGTGGACAAATCAGAATCTCACAAGGTTCTGTTGACTTTTCAAACACATTTTTCAAAATATTTTATACTTAATTTAAATAAAAAAAGTATATCCAATCAAAATATAACCCCTGGCACCAACGAAGTAAACAAAACTAACAGAAGACTTTAAAATTAAAACTTAACACAAAACGAGTCCATAACTCACAAGATCAAAGATCAAAACTGGGCCTTAGACCCACAATCAAAACTAGACATCAAGTCTAATATGTAATGCCCAAAATATAGTATAAGTCCAGAGTCAAAGTGTAATAAAACTGGAAATAAGGTGCCAGTAAAACCAGAAAGGTGAAGTGCAATGTATATGTAATAGTCCAACTCCTAAAGCATTAGGAAACTCACTTCCTCAAATAGAAATACTACTGCACATAAACTATTCCTAAAATGAGGAAAAGGTGGAGGTGAGATCACTAGAATCTCCGTGAGAGTCACAACATCACAAGAAATAACAGTAGAATAGAGGCACATACAAAATCATCTATAAAATAATTAGTTAAAGATCACTTAATATCCAATGCATCTAATAGTGCACACATATCTCTAGAACCTGCAATGCAATGCATATGGTATAAAATCTCAATAAAAGCCAGCCCAATAAGTTTGTAATCAGAACGGGCTACTGTGCCCAAAAACCTATCAGAGTGGATCACAAATCACTTTCAAGTAACCCAGTTAAAGGAAAACCGAAAACCCTCTTGCAGTGTTAGTTTTGAAGTTTAAAAATAAGTACAGCCTCATCTGCCAAGGTTATCCGAGACCAAGAAAAGGAGCACATACTGCAATCTGGTCTCTATTCACATAAGCTTATGAGGCACATATATATGGTATATATACATATTTACATACAAAACTCAATGCATGCAATGCACGCTCACCCTCTCACATTCAAATGTAACTCATCACTCATCAGGGTCACAGGCTCACTTTCGAATGTAGGGTTAGTTCAAGAAACTCAGGGTCAGTTAAAGAAAGAGATAAATTCACAAGGGATGTAAAACAAGAAGGCTAAGTCCAGATAATCAATTATGGGATAGTAGAAAAAAATATTCATCAAACCTCACTAAGATACTCAGAAGAAAAAGGAACTCAAAGGAAAAATCTCATTGCTCACTCTCACTGAAATTTGGGTGGGTATATCTACACATTCGAAAATTCAACTAAAAAAATAATAGGTTTCATCACACATACAACTTACCTCATAATGCACCAATCACACAAGCGGAAATCAGTTTAGTTTAAAATAGTGATGCATAAAACCAAGGGAAGCAAACAAATGAATCTAGAATGATTTTCATACACAGTAGGATATATGCCTTATATTCAAAATAAAAATAGATTCTAATTTTAATTAATAAAAAGAAAGTAGTTCTGATAAAACTAGGTGAAACTTAGACTCCCACCTAATGTGTAGACGATTCAATGGAATGTTCCTTGCCTTTTTCGTGAACTCCTAAACTACCTAATCACATAAAAACACAAATCGCTTAGCTAAAGCGATAACTTGAAATTAATAACTAGAAAATGAAGGGAACCCTAGAGACCTCTTCTAACATCTCTCGAATCTCACTGATACTCACAAATACACAATAGGGACCTTACCTCAAAAATTCCCAAATCAACTGCCTAATTTCACAACCACACTAGCAAAACTAAGTACAGTGGAAATCTGGGAATATATGATTGTGAAAATGATAACCATTGAGATCCAACAATTGAAGTCAATAGAAAAAGAAAATGAATCTTTTTGTGGCTGTTGTGCATGCATCCCGAGCTAGAGAGAGAACATCATGCATGTATCCCGAGGTTGAGAGCAAGTCACGCACACATCCTAGGATAGAGAGAGAAAATCATATACGCTTCCCAGGGTAGAGAGAGAAATTTGTGCACGCTTGTTGGGGAAGATAGAGAAAGTCGCATATTGTGAGACCCTATCCTTTTGAGAGTCTAGTAAGCACTCGGATTCAGTTAAAATTTTTGGATTGGTCGATTTGAGTAAGTTGACCAATTGATCGTCAGAGTTGACCTTTTGACTGAGTGACCTGGACATAACCATAGAGCTTAGGCGTCGAGTTTAGGATGTCTAGAACATCATGTCATTGGTAGTGTATCGATAATTTGCGTGTCGTGTCGTGTCGTTTTGGAGTTTTAGTGTGCACTAGAATGGTTAATCGATTGGTGTGTTAGTCGAGGCTTGAGTCCAGTGGATATACCAATTTTTACTCCTTTGACCCACATATGAGTTTTAGAGGCCCGTTTTGAGTGGCCGGAGGTCTTTGAGCCGACTTACCTTTGGTGGACCCGATTTTTGTTTCTCGAGCCCAATTACGTTTTAAAGGCATAATTTCTATATTTTGAGTTTTTAAATTTTATTTGGGCCCACTTGGGACATATGTGAGTCATTTTATAATTATTTCAGATTTTGTGAATTTTTTTTAAAAAAGAAAAAGTCAAAAGTCAAAGTCAAAGTCAAAAAGTCAAAAGAAGCCATAATTTCAAAAATCCCTTACTTTCTTTTTCCCTCGGCTGAGAACATCTCCCAAGCCCCCAAAGCCCCAAAATTCATTTTTCCTCTAAATTGTTGTAAGGGTGTTGTCCCAAAACATAAACCCAACCCCTCTCCCTATATTTTCTCAGTTATTGTGTTTATTTATTGTGATTTTACCTAAATTTATGTATTTTTAGTGAAATTCGGATTTTGAAGGTAAATGCTTAAATTCTTCCTTTTCCTTACTGTTTTAGCATGCTCAGATGTTTCCTGTGATGATCTGATATTTTAGATTGCATGAAAACAACAATTAATCCATGGTTGATCATTTAGAGTTTTCAATGGCATTTTAGTATTTTTATTAATTTCGGGAAATTTGTGTTTTTGTTAAATTGGATAAAATTGGTTGATTCCATTACTTGAGTTAGGTTGCTAGTGTGTTGTAGAGAAGGTTTGTGGATTGAAGAAACTAATTTTGATGTTGGTTGGGCTTGGAATTGAAATTTAAGCTTAGGAAGACTTGAGTGTGTGAAGGAGTTTGTTGTTTTCTTAAGGGATTGAGTTGTTTGTGTTTCTAAAGGTTGTAATGAGTGAATTGAGACTTAGAGTGAGTGTTTAGGGGGTCTTTTAGGTTATTTTTAATTCCGGTCATTTTCGAGTATGTTATTTTTGGCTTTGTTCTTAATGTGGTTTTGTGTGCATGGTTGTTTAGGTGGTGCTTCGACGGCTGATAAGGGCAAGGGTTTAGCCGTTGGGTTGTCAACACATCAAGAGGTGGGAAACTATGTTTCATTTACATGCACGAAATTATTTTGTTTATTAATTAAAATTGGATACATGCTTGTTTTTGAATGGAGGCAATATGTGCATTGATGAATGACTTGGCATGCTAAGTTCATGATATGTGAGGCATATTTATGATGCATAAAATATTTATTATGGACCTATATGCATGCTTGTGATGTGACTGAAATGCATTGCAAGAATAACTATATATATTGATTTCTTGAGTTGTGGGGGCTCTTAGGCTTTTGAGTTGATTTTGAGTGCACTACATTTTAAATAAATGATAACAAGATTTGGGATTTACTCTACATGTTTGCAAAGAATACACATACATATAATTTCTAGGCATGACTTGGAATTGACGAACTGCGCTTGGCCAATGCGAAGGTAAGTGGATGAGTATCTTTAGATAGAAGGATAGTCCTTTGCCTAAGAGTATGGATGGATTATGTATGCCTTGTGTGAGTATGTGATGTGATAGGTTACATGTGCCTTTGGGATTTTTGAGTTGTGTGTGAGTTGGAAATCGTGTGATAGTTAATTTCTCCACTTTTCCCGAAGACGATACTGGTGGTAGGGGACTTATTCTTATTTTGAAAAAGTGCATTAAATTAATCACCAGTGGGATTCCGATTTCCCTTTGGTCGAGGTTATCAGTGAAGCGGTTTTAGAGGTCCATCTCTATAGTTTTTGGGCATAGTAGCCCACGAGAATGAGATTTTGGATTTGTATACTAATTGAGCATGGGCCTGAGATACATGTTTATATTATCAAACTCATGCAGGTGCATTTGATCATATTTACACGTGAGGTTGACGCACGATTAGAATCATGGTCTTACTGTGATTTTATTATAAAATGTTTATACTTGTTTTCATATATGCCCTATTCCACCGGAATTGTTTATGACACTGTGACTCTCACTGAGGTCCTCGAGATCTCACACCCTATTGTTGTTATTTTTCAGGACTAGGTCGAGAGCTTGTGTAGCTAACTTCCTCTTGAGGTCGAGGTTTCTAGTTTGTCATAGGGCTAGACTACTGCATATGACACGTTTGAAAACTCGATACTTTCTTTTGTATTTTGGATTTTGCGATGCTTGCTTATCGTTGTTTGCATGCTTGCTCATTGACATTATGACTCCTCAGTGGGCTTGGGTTGATACATGCTTTTGGATATGGATGTATTCTTTCGAGCTTGTGATATATGAGATGAGTATGATGCCTTGGGCATGTTTTTTCATTCTTGGGCTTGAGTTGATTGGACTTATTTTAATGAAACATGTTTGGGGCTGTGTGGCCTGCTGTGTGTGAGATTAAGACTTTCGCTGTTTGTGATTGTACTCCATAACTTATTATGTTGTGTCGAGATTTTCGTTTAAATACATGCTCTTTTTTAAAGAAAATGAAAAGTTTCAAATTTATATACAATTTTATATACTTTGCAAATCAGATATGAGGGTAATCCTTGTGTGGTTTTGATTGGGCCACGAGTTGGACCAATTAAGACTGCACGATAGTGAGGATCCCAATTACCGCGTTCGAGTCCTTCCAAGGTTGGTAACGGAGCATGGTTGTTTATGTGTGCAATATTTTCAAAAATGGTTTAAAATGGCATATGTTGAAATCGCATCACACTAACATTGCACATGCGTACTCCAGCATAGAGTTATGTCTAGTAGTCTTGTTTTGTTCTTAGGGCTCATTATATGATTGTGTCCAGTTTATAGAGATGGCCCATGGCAGAGCTCGTCGTGCTACTAGAGGCCGATGAGGCTGAGTAGGTCGTGCTCAGGTAGTCGATGCAGATGAGAGGTCTGATGCTCATGGACCAGCAACTGAGGTACAGTAGCCACAGGCAGCACATGGGACACAGGGGACACAAACAGGCCAGGCAGCACCTACAGCTCAGGACCCTATCCTACTTCAGATGTTGGCCGCTCTTTAGACTACTTTGGGTTAGATGCAACAGACAATGCAGATGATACAAGCCATAGTTGTTCAGCAGGCACCAGCTCAGCCAGAGGTTTTTACAGAGCCAGAGGTACAACCTAGGGTTCAGCTAGTTGAGGTACATGGTGCTAGATTGCCACTTCATGGTGTTAGATTGCCACTACATGGTGCTAGATTGCCACTACAGGTGTCCAAATTACTGAAGGAGGCAAGGCATTTGGGTTGCGAGAGTTTTTATGGCACTAGCGATGCTATAGTAGCCAAGATGTGGAAAGACAAGGTTGTTCTCACTGCCCAAGGCTTGAGGGTTCCTGTTGAGGATAGAGTCACTTTGGCTACCAGATTACTTGAAAGAGATGCTGCCACTTGGTGGAGTACTGTCAGGAACAGATATGGGGGTTAGCCTACTTGGGAGGAGTTTGAGAGAGAGTTCGATATAAGATTCTTTCCACCACACTTTTAGAACAATAAGAGGTATGAGTTCTACATACTTCACTTGGGGAATAAGACAGTTGCGGAGTGTGAGAGTGAGTTTAGGGCATTGACCCATTTTGTACTAGAGATAGGACGAGATATGGAAGTGATGGCTAGTCGATTTAAGCAGGGCCTCAACCAGGACATCCGCACTGTTATGGGTCTGAATACCAGCGGTGACTTTGAGAAGCTTGTGGTAGATGTAGTGAAGGCAGAGGAGATTGCACGTGGTCAAAGTACTCAGATTCAGAGACATAGGGGACTTGAACCTAGCAAGGTTCCCATGAGGCGTAGTGGCAGGTTTGACCACAGGCAGAGGAGTAGGATGTCTGCTCCTTACTCAGCAGTGCATACCAAGTCACAGAGCACATATGCTTTTGTGACCCATACACAGCCTACTTAGTCAGCTACTAGTATCAGTAGACCAGTAGGGTATCCCAAGTGTGGGACCTGTAGACAGAATCATCCTCCTCCTTGCCCACAGCCACCTAGATGCTATGCTTGTGATCATTTTGGGCATTTGGCTAGAGATTGTCCAGGGGGCAACGCATCTAGAGTTACAGTTTCTCAGCCCAGAGTTCCAGCCTTGCCAGCAGTATTGAGGTCAGGTGTGAGCCATATAGGTTCACAGGGATCTTTGAGGCCTTAGACTAGATCACAGACAGGTTGACCATCTGGAAGCCAAGCTATAGGTCAGACTCAGCAGCAATAGCAGAGGCCACAGACAAGCCTGTTCACACTAGCAGATGCTAAGGCATGTAATAGTCCAGATGTCGTGATAGGTACTATTTCTATATTTTCTTGTTATGCTAGAGTCATGTTAGACCCCGGGGCGAATAGGTCTTTTGTTGGTCTTAGAGTGGCTAGGAGTGTAGATAGAGTGTTATCACCCTTAGAGCTGCACATAGTTGTGTTGACCCCTCTTGGTGAGCAGATTACTTGCAGCATTTTTTTCTTGGGTTATGTGATGACAGTGGGTACAGTATAGATTGAAGCGTATTTGATACCGTTGGATATTAGAGATTTTGATGTGATAGTTGGTATGGACTGCATATGTAGATACAGAGTCCGCATAGAGTGTTTCAAGAAGAAGGTATGGTTTAGTCTTCCAAATGAAACAGAGTTTTTTTTTGAGGGCGACAGACGGGTACTACCGACTTGTATGATCTCTTGGATGAGTGCCAGATAGTTGATTCACAAGGGTTGTATAGCTTTTCTTACTCATGTTAGGGATGTATCAATTGAGCCTCTAGAATTGAGTAGTGTGTCAGTTGTCAAAGAGTATGTAGATGTATTTCCCGAGGATGTAACATGGTTACCTCCAAACCGAGAGATCGAGTTCGAGATTGAGTTATTGCCAGGGACAACACCGATTTCTATTCCGCCATATTGGATGGCACCAGCTGAGTTGAGGGAGCTGAAGACTCAGTTGGAGGATCTTGTGGATCGAGGCTTCATCTGACCAAGTGTTTCTCCTTGGGGTGCGCCTGTCCTTTTCGTAAAAAAAAAGGACGGTACCCTTCGGCTTTACATTGACTACAAGTGGCTGAATTGGGCCATAGTGAAGAATTGGTATCCATTGCCGACGATAGATGACTTGTTTGATCAGTTGCAGGGTGCTTCGGTATTCTTGAAGATAGACTTGAGATCGGGATACCATCAGTTGAGAGTTCGGGAATCTGACATCCAGAAAACAGTGTTCAGATCGAGATATGAACACTATGAGTTTGTTGTTATGCCGTTCGGGTTGACGAACGTGCTTGCAGTGTTCATGGACCTCATAAATAGGGTGTTTTGAGAGTTTTTGGATCGATTTGTCATCGTCTTCACTAATGACATATTGGTGTATTCAAGGACCCAGGAGGAGCATGAGGTGCACTTGAGGATAGTTTTAGACATGCTTAGAGATCGACAGCTTTATGCTAAGTTCTATAAGTGTGAGTTTTGGTTGAGTGAGGTTAGCTTCTTAAGGCATGTTGTGTCAGCTAGTGGAGTGTTGGTAGACCCCAAAAAGATAGAGGCTATTGTTTCGTGGGAACCGCCTCGCAGTGTGACAGAGGTGCATAGCTTTTTGGGCTTGGCAGGTTACTAGAGACGGTTTGTAGATGGCTTCTCGGTTTTAGCAGCACCTTTGACCTGTTTGACCCGCAAGGGTGTTCCGTTTGTGTGGGCCGAGAAGTGTGAGCAGAGTTTAATCGAGTTGAAGACCAGACTGGTTTCAGCTCCAGTGTTGACTTTACCAGTCAGTGGCAGAGGCTATGTTGTTTCAGTGATGCCTCAAGACTTGGATTGGGATGTGTGTTGATGCAAGATGAGAAGGTAATTGCCTATGCTTCTAGATAGTTGAGGCTACATGAGGGCAACTATCTGGCCCATGACCTTGAGCTTGCAACGGTGGTCTTCATTTTGAAGATCTGGCGTCATTACTTATATGGTGAGATGTGTCATGTTTACACAGATCGCAAGAGTCTCAAGTATGTTCTCACCCAGAAGGAGTTGAACTTGAGACAGAGGCACTGACTTGAGTTGATCAAGGACTATGACTTGATCATTGACTACCATCCGGGTAAAGCCAACGTAGTTGCAGATGCTTTGAGTAGGACAACTTCTTCTTCCTTAGCTTATGTGAGAGCTGAGTATATGCCCTTGTTGATGAGTTTGAGGAAGTTTAGAGTTCAGCCGGATAGTGATGAGACCGGAGCACTAGTTGCACAGATGGTAGTGAGAACGACATTGATTGATGAGATTTGAGCCAGTCAGCTTGAGGATCTAGCTTTGGTCAAAGTGAGACAGAGTTTGGACAACAGTGACAGTGCAGAGAGTTCAGTCAGTGAGTACAGAGTTAGAGATGATGGTATTCTGACTTTCCGAGGTCATATGTGTGTACCACATGACGAGGAGTTGAGACAGAGGATTCTGACAAAGGCTCACAGTTCAGCATTCTCTGTACATCCGGGTAACACCAAGATGTATAGAGATTTGAGACAGTCTTATTGGTGGTCAGGCATGAAGAGGCACATAGCAGAGTTTGTTGCTCGATGTTTGGTTTTTCAGCAGGTGAAGTCCGAGCATCAGAGACTAGTAGGCATGTTACAGCCGCTTCCCATTCTAGAGTGGAAGTATCACCATGAACTTTGTGGTAGGTTTGCCATGTGTGAAGTGAGGATACGATACCATATAGGTGATAGTGGACAGACTCACCAAGTTGAGGAAGTACTTGCCGGATCTATCTCATATTTTGGAGACACCACCGATCGAGATTGCCAATGATTTGTCTTATTCTACTTAGCCAGTGGCCACAGTGGATAGAGTGGTGAGACAGTTGCGCAGTCGTAGTGTGCCTATGGTTTATATTTTGTAACATAGTGATCGTATGGAGGAGTGGACTTGGGAGCCAGAGCAGTTGATGAGATAGCAGTATCCGCATTTGTTTGAGGATTCCGGTAAGTGAATTTCGGGGGAAAAATTCCTATAAGGAGTGTGAGATACCGTCCTTTTGAGAGTCTAGTCAGCACTCAGATTCAGTCAGATTTTTTGGATTGGTCGGTTTGATTAAGTTGACCAATTGACTGTCAGAGTTGACCTTTTGACCGAGTGACCTGGACATAGTCATAGAGCTTAGGTGTCGGGTTTAGGATGTCTAGAATGTCATGTCGTTGGTAGTGTGTCGATAATTTGCGCGTCGTGTCATTTTGGAGTTTTAGTGTGCAATAGAATAGTTAGTCAGTTGGTGTGTTGTTCGAGGCTTGAGTCCAGTGGATATTCCAATTTCTACTCCTTTGACCAGCGTATGAGTTTTGAATACCCGTTTTGAGTGGCCGAAGGTCTTTAAGCCGACTTACCTTTGGTGGGCCTGATTTTTGTTTTTCAAGCCCAATTACGTTTTAAAGGCATAATTTCCATATTTTGAGCTTTTAAATTTTATTTTGGCCCACTTGGGACATATGTGAGTCATTTTATAATTATTTCAAATTTTTTGAATTTTTTTTAAAAAAGAAGAAAAAGTCAAAAGTCAAAGTCAAAGTCAAATATATACCTAGTGTGAGTATGTGATGTGATAGGCTGCATATGCCTTTAGGCTTTTTGAGTTGTGTATGAGTTGAGAATCGTGTGATAGTTGATTTCTTCATTTTTTCCGAGGACAACACTGGTGGTAGGTAGGGGACTTATTCTTATTTTGAAAATGTGCATTAAATTAATCACTAGTGGGCTTCCGATTTTCCTTTGACCGAGGTTATCAGTGAAGCGGTTTTACAGATCCACCCCGATAGTTTTTGCACTTAGTAGCCCACGAGAATGAGATTTTAGATTTGTATACTAATTGGGCATGGACCTGAGATACATGTTTATATTATCAAACTCATGCAGGTGCATTTGATCATATTTACACGTGAGGTTGTTGCACGATTAGAATCATGGTCTTACTGTGATTTTATTATAAAATGTTTATACTTGTTTTCATATATGCCCTATTCCACCAGAATTGTTTATGACACTGGGACTCTCACTGAGGTCCTCGAGATCTCACCCCCTCTTGTTGTTGTTTTTCAGGACTAAGTCAAGAGCTTGTGTAGCTGACTTCCTCTTGAGGTCGAGGTTTCTAGTTTGTCATAGAGCTGAACCATTGCATATGACATGTTTGAAAACTCGACACTTTCTTTTGTATTTTGTATTTTGCGATGCTTGCTTATCATTGTTTACATGCTTGCTCATTGACATTGTGACCCCTTTAGTGGGCTTGGGTTGATACATGCTTTTGGATATGAATGTATTCTTTTGAGCTTATGATATATGAGATGAGTATGATGCCTTGGGCATGTTTTTTCATTCTTAGGCTTGAGTTGATTGGACTTATTTTGATGGAGTATGTTTGGGGTCCTGTGGTTTGTTATGTGTGAGATAAAGACTTCCGCTGTTTGTGATTGTACTCCGTGACTTATTATGTTATGTCGAGGTTTTTGTTTAAATACATGTTCCTTTTTAAAGAAAATGAAAAATTTCAAATTTATATGCAATTTTATATATTTTGTGAATTAGATATGAGGGTTAGTCTTGTGTGGTTTTGATTGGGCCAATTGGGATTGCATGGCGGTGAGGAGCCCAATTACAGGGTTCGGGTCCTCACACATACACTTATGGGAGAGAGAAACACACTTGTGCAAAAGAAAAACAAAGAAGGTGATGAAACCCCGAATTTTGAGTCCTAAAAATCCAGAAGCCAGTGCAGGTGAAAAGACAATTTTACCCCTGAAAGAAAAGATATATGATGGCCATAAGATAAGTCGAAAATTGGCGACGAAATTAGGTTTTCGCCAAATCTTCTTGAACTTCAAGATAGCATAACTCTTTCATCGTTGGTTGTATTCCTGAAAATAACAGCTTGTTGGAAATCTCTCTTCAGCCTCTTTCCAACCACCTTTGTTTTTTTATCAGGCGATTAGTATTTCTTTCTCATAAGATAAGTCAAAAATCGGCGACAGAATTAAGTTTTCGCCAAATCTTCTTGAACTTCAAAATAGCATAACTCATTCATCGTTTGTTATATTTCTACAAATAATAGCTTTTTGGAAAGATATTTTCATCCTCTTTCCAACCATATATTTTTTTGTTGTTTGAAAGTAAATATTTCCTTGTCTAAGGTTAAGTCGAAAATCGACGATGAAATTAGGTTTCTTTTAGATTTCTACAATTTTTGTCTTCGGTTGATTTCTGTTGTCATTTCGCGTGTTCTTATGATTGCTTAGCATCTATTCATGATGTATGATCATGAATTTCTTTCTTTTAAACTTCTTTATGCTTAAAGTTGAAATTGTCCTATATTTTACTTTTAACGACGAAATTTGCATAGTTAATTAGAATGGTAATTCAGGTTGAATCTTGTTAAGTTCCTGGCTATCACATCACACATCCAAGGGGGAGGTACCTGAAGCATCTGATCACTGGTTTTTGATTGGTTTGGTGAATGAAATTGGTAAGGAAATAGGATATTCAATTGATTATTGAATATGCATGCTTAATTTGTTTTCGTCTTTGCCTGGTGATAATATAGGTGGTTTGGAATTACCTAATAAAGGCAAAGGAGTAGCTTCTTGTTTAGAGACTAGAGAGGTAGGATCTACGCCTCATCGGTTTCTCCAGAGACCCTTGTTATTTTCTTGATGTTTTTTATACCTGCCCTTGTTGTATTGCATGCAATTGATTATAGGGTGAGAGTATGAATTTCGGATTGAGATATGGATCTCATAGGCTATATCGAACCCCTGAGTTAGGTATTGAGTGCCTGGGTTGCATATGTTATGTGAATTAAATATGCTGATTGTGTTTTGACATGATTAAGGATACCCTGTTGTGGTATTATGCTTTGTACTTGTCTGTGTGTGCTTGTATGTGTTTGTATGTCAGGATCCTTTTCCGGTGGCCATTCGGGATAAGCGCTGACGCTCCTAGGGAGAGGAGAGGCTCTTACTGGTATGGGTGGCAAAACCCAACATGCACGCACTGGATGTCTGGTCCTTGTGTGGCCTGAACCCTATCCTTGTGTGGCAGGAAGCCCTTATCCTTGTGTGGTTTGGGATTCCCAAGTCTGTGTGTGGCTTGGGAAGACTTGTCCTTGGCAAGATGATTTACTAGGCTTACTGATTAGTTTGTGTGTTAACTGTTTACCCTTTGTGCAGTAAGCCTTGAGCAACACAGGTGGAAGGGGATGGCCTTTCTTCTTCACTGCCGAGAGCAATCTAATGAGTTCCACCTACCTGTGTACTTCTGATACTTTCGGAAGTGTTTGTAGTCCTCCCTCAACCATAGATTCGGCCCTAACCCTTTCTGAATGATTCTTGAATTGCGTGATCCCCTTTAAATGTTTAGGAATGATCTAATGCGAATTAGGAGAATTGTGTTTAGGGTTTCTGAAGATCTTATGATGCTGCGACCCTACTGAGATTCTTGTAATCTCATACAGTTGTGTTTTACCATTTTTCAGGCTTATGTACATCCACTGTCCGTGGTACCAGTGTGTGAGATCAAGGCTGCATGGCGGGGCAATATCGCATCACATTTGTATACTTGATCCTTGTTTACTTGCACATATAATATGAATGATTGGGCTACTTTCTGGTTTATTTTCAGATGCCTCCTTTGCTTGCTATTGCCGAAATTTGTTGGAGGATTTCTTGCTGATTGATTGGATCCCTATGGGACTTGTGTGTTATGAACCCAATGATTTAATCTAAAGACTTCCGCTGATGTTTTATTTACTCCGTATGTTACCAGAATATTTGTCCAATATCATGCTCCAATTGTTGTTAAAAATTGAAATAAACATGCTATAAAAATCAGAAGTTAATGGTAAGCCTGATGAGATTTAGATAGGTCTTAGGTGTTATTTGGGCGTATTTGGGTTTCACGGCGGTGATGACCTTAATCGAAGCAAATAGTAATAGTTGATTTTGGTAGCGGAGCATGGTTTAGGGAAAATAATTTGTTATATGCTAACTTATTTGTTGATTTTGGTGTTTGTAGGTAAGGATATGCGCACACACTCACTCACTTAGGGGCTAATACCGAAAATGAACTATTGCTAGAATGGGATTGATTTGTAAGATTTAAATGATGAGAATGGTAATCTGATATGATGTTTGTTCGTATATGTTCTTATGCCTGGTATGCCATGATATGTTTCGGTGAGTGTTTGCTGTGTTTCTTATCATTACTGAGAATGTGTGTGTTGATTTATGCATGCTGCCGAGTGTCCCTATTTGACTCATGTATTGCTGAATGTATATTGTCACGGGACTAGAGTTTTGTGGAATAGAAACTCTTTGTGCGGCCTTAGACTATCGCACTTGCAATAGGCTAAGTCAGCCTTCCTCTCAAAGCTAGCTAGAATGCTAAGCTTAGAACACAACTGAAAAGAGAGAGACACACAAGAGAATGAAGAGAAAGCTCTAAACTCTTAATATTGCAAGTATTGCTGGATTTGCTGAATGATTACAAATGAAGGGAGGCACCCCTTATATAGCCTTTACAACTCCCCAATAGATGGTGGAGATCAAGCCGTATGATCTAACGGTTATATACAAAAGTAGAAAGCACAAACACGGATCCCAATTGAGTTCCTTGATTCCCTCACTTAGTGGGGAACATAGTGGGGAACATAATGGGGAAAGATTCCCTCATTGATTAACGTGATCCTTGATTTGGGAGTCGGGTCCCGCACGAAGCCGAATGACTCGTAGTCTGATATTCTGAATGACGCGTAGTCTGATATTCGGTCGTGACATTCTCCCCCACCAAACTCGACAACGTCCTCGTTGTGTGCTGCCTCAAGAACTCGTTGATTTCGTCTTGGTACTGCCAAAGATCGAAATCTTTCTCCCATCTTGTCTCGCTAGGAGGGTCGCCTTTCCATCGAACCAAGTACTCCACATGGATCATGTGCTTCCCACTCTTTTGCAGCACCTGCCTTGATAAGATCTCATCAAGCTTCTTACCATGGGCATTGGTCACAACTGCGGGAGCTCTCTTGGACTTCCCCCTCTCCGGATCTTCCGTGTCTGCTTGGTATGGCTTCAATAAGCTCACATAGAAGACAGGATGGAACTCCAATCTTGGTGGTAATTCCAGCTTGTATGACACCTTGCCGATCCTCTTCAACACCTTGAAAGGACCCTCATATCGTCGCACTAGCCCCTTGTGCAACTTGGCAAAAACTCGGATTTGGTGAGGCATCAGCTTCACCAACACAAGATCCCCTTCATCAAACTCCATGGGTCGCCTCTTTGTATCTACCCCTTTTTCCTTCCACTTTGCCTCCTTGGAAAATTGCACTCTTGCAATGTCCTTTTGCTTGTCACACTCCTTGACAATGCGGTAAGAGGACGGATTCAGCCTTTGCTTCACTTGTTCTGCCATGGCCTGAACTTGGGGCTTATGTTTCATACCCCGTTGGATCCTTTCCAACAAAGGACTCTCCGGTTGGCTGATGGCTGCTAGTGTTTTTGCCTTCAGCTCCTTCTCTCGAGCAACAGGCACCACGCAACACTGGCTCCCTTCCGAAAGTATGAGGGTGTTGGTGCAAGACACTGGGACTGCTCTCGTCTGATCTAGGAATTGCATCCCTAATACAATCGGAAAATCATCCATAGAAACAATGGAGAAGTCAAGTTTACCTTTCCATTCTCCCATTTGTAGCTCGACCCCTCGGGCTACTCCAAAGATTGGCTGGGCTTTAGTGTTCACCGTCTTCAGCCAGCCTTTCTCCTCTTTGAACTTGATGCCAAGTCGTTGTGCTTCCTCCTTCTTCATGAAGTTGTGAGTAGCACCAGTATCGATTAATGCACGGGACTCCCTCCCTTGCACGATGGGTTTAGCAAACATTCTCCCAGCTTGCTCCATCTTGGCATCTTTGGTTGAAGCTTTAACGACACTCAACAATTGCATGGAACACATCCTTGGTGATTCCATCTCTTCGGCCTCCGTGACCATGGCTGCCAGCTTGTTCCTCATCGGGCAATCCACAGCTTTATGCGGCCCCTCGCATAAAAAACATGAGAGCTTGGGTCTCTCGCCCTTGCCCCGATTTTCACCTCCCCCATGTGTGGGTTTGGTTGGACGAAAGGACTTGAAGGACTTGAAAGACTTGAAAGGCTTGTCCTTCCACTCCTTGGTTTCGTGGACTACTCCCCCACCTTTAGCCTTGTAGTCGTGGAAACTCTTAGGCTTAGGTGGGCTTGAACCCTCGGGCTTCCTCTCGAATTCCGCCAAGGATTCAGCCTCAGTGATCACATCGTTGAGCTCCTTGACATTGCGTCGATGAAGCTCCAGCTTGGCCCAACTTTGTAGGCCTCCCAGAAACATGTACATGGCCTCTGTCTCGGGCATGTCTGGGATCTCCAATAAGACTTCTGTGAACTCCTTCACGTAGTCTCGGATGTCGCCCTTGTGGGACAACTTGCGAAGCTTCTCCCTTGCTTCTAGCTCCACATTTCTCGATGAGAATTGTGCTCTCAGGAGCCTTTTGAAATCTTCCCACGTCTCCAACTTCAAGGTGTCACGCTCGATTTGAGCATGCTTCATCCTCCACCAGGTTGTGGCACTGTCGGTTAGATACAGTGGGGCTTGGGAAAGTCGATCTCTATCGCTCTCCATGCCCACCCCTTGAAAGTATTGTTCAAGGTTGAAAAGGAAGTTGTCCACTTCCTTGGCATTCCTCGTCCCACCAAATGGCTTCGGCCTTGGGACATCCAGCTTCAGCTTGGGTTTGGCAACCCCTTGCGCAATTCCCTTCTTGCAATCCTCCCTGATTCCAACCAAATCATCCTTAAATGAAGAGATCTCAGCAAGAAGATTTACCTTGAAGTCATCTAACTCTTCCCTCCAAGAGTGGATAGCAATGAGGGCGCCTTGCATCTCCTCGCGAAGCTCATTCACATCCCCTGACTCGAGCTCGCTTATGCGTTGGCCATATTCCTCAAGCATATCTTTGTCATCGGCAACCTTCATCTCCATACGAATGATCCTTGCCTCCAATGATGACAAATGATCAACAGTCTTCATTCTTTTCTTAGGTTCGGGAGCACATTGGGGTAGTCTCCCCACACGGACCTCCTCGAACTCCTCTTCAATATGGATGTTGGCATCAGAAGTAGTAGGCATCTCCATTTCTCTCTCAAAGGATTTGAGCCGTGGCTCCGCTACCAACTGTCACGGGACTAGAGTTTTGCGGAATAGAAATTCTCCGTGCGACCTTAGACTATCGCACTCGCAATAGGCTAAGTCAGCTTTCCTCTCAAAGCTAGCTAGAATGCTAAGCTTAGAACACAACTGAAAAGAGAGAGACACACAAGAGAATGGAGAGAAAGCTCTAAACTCTCAATATTTCAAGTATTGCTGGATTTGCTGGATGATTACAAATGAGGGGAGACACCCCTTATATAGCCTTTACAACTCCCCAATGGATGGTGGAGATCAAGCCGTATGATCTAACGGTTATATACAAAAATAGAAAGCACAAACACGGATCCCAATTGAGTGCCTTGATTCCCTCACTTAGTGGGGAACATAGTGGGGAACATAATGGGGAAAGATTCCCTCATTAATTAACGTGATCCTTGATTTGGGAGTCGGGTCCCGCACGAAGCCGAATGACTCGTAGTCTGATATTCTGAATGACGCGTAGTCTGATATTCGGTCGTGACAATATGTATGTGATTACTGGTGTGTATTGACGAATATGGATGTTGTGTGAAACCATACTTGCTTAATGTTTGATGATGATTTCTGAGAGTATATATATATGAGTGTTGATGTAATTGCCGAGAATAGCTTTGCATGTGTGCATGAGATTTTCGAAAATTTATATGTTGCTTTCTAGCATATGCGTATCGTCCGGTGCACGCCTCTCCACCAGGTACCACTTCTCTTTATCATATTTAGTTATATGTTGAGTAATAAAGGTGTATACATATTGCATGGCACGCTCGAAGCTACAAAGGGATCAACGGGGTAGGTTTGAGATTCAGGCTGAACAACAACCTGTTGAGCAACAGGAGTTGAATGCACAAAATGAGCAGGAAGGGCAAGCTGAGCCCTAAAACCAATCTGAGGCACCAGCCCCACCAATCATTGATCCTGTCATGGCATAAATCTTAAACGTATTACAAGGAATTGCTGCAAATCAGAAGTGTATGGAGGCGCAATTTCAGAATGCTCCTGCACCTGCACCAGTGGACGAACCTATTCCTCCACTTGAACCTGTACAGCCGGCACATCATAAGGAGGCTGAGAGACTTCCTGTCATGATTATGAAATTGCTAAAGGAAGCTCGATAACTTGGATGTAAAGATTTTGATGGTTCAGCCGGAGCTGCTGCCGCTCGTGAGTGGATAGACACCTTATGCTGAGTATCCTTGTTCTTGCGTATCTCGAATGATGAAAAGGTGTCCATTGCTACATTCCTACTTGAGGGAGAATTTCTTGGAGGATTTCTTGCTGATTGTTTGGATCCCTATGGGACTTGTGTGTTATGAACCCAATGATTTAATCTAAAGACTTCCGCTGATGTTTTATTTACTCTGTATGTTACTAGAATATTTGTCCAATATCATACTCCAATTGTTGTTAAAAATTGAAATAAACATGCTATAAAAATCAGAAGTTAATGGTAAGCCTGGTGAGATTCAAATAAATCCTAGGTGTCATTTGGGTGTATTTAGGTTTCACGAAAGTGATGACCTTAATCGGAGCAAATAGTAATAGTTAAGAATTGAGATCGTCATAGAAGGGGAAGAAGAGAGAGGACGTGCCTGGAGAGAATATAGATGAGAAGAGTTCTCTATATTGAATTTGAATTATTGTCTTTGAATGAATAAAAAAAAGAGGGATGCTTCTTATATACTAATTAACGGATAGACTAAATCCTTATCATATAAAGACTTATCTTCTTGAGGATAAACTCCAAACATATAAACTCTAATATTATCTTATTATTTATATTAATCTACAAATTTTGGATCAGTGGTCCAAAACATAAGTGACCCAATTAAGAGAACTGAGCTAGCCTGGTTACAAAACGAACTAGCCCGAAGCATGAGAATTGGCCCAATGGCCTATGGCTACTCAAAACGAGTCCAATGCCTGATACGGATTTTAATTAAAAGCAAGAGGGAGATTTCCACTGACTTAATTTTTAACATATAGACATCTATGATTGGGCATACCCTAAAGTCAAATTGGTCAAACTATACACCTACTGGCCAATAAGAACACTGCTGATTGTATTTCTACTGTTGACTCAACCCACTCAAGGATGAGGTTTCACATCGGTTGTATCACCGCAACGATAAACACCTAGGATAGGAAAAATGGGCTTCCTATAATTATACCCTCCTAATTTTTTAAATCGAGACAGAATACGTCGTCAATCCAGAGGTCTCATTTGCATCTAGACAAGTCCATTGAGCCAAAGCCTATTCGTGCATGAGATATGTTTGTTGTCTCTACTAAAACATGAAGTCAAATTTATTATTGAAGATAATGTTAATGTTGTGTTTAGTTCATAGATTAAATTATATTATAATTATTTTTAAATCACTTATAAATTAAAATTTTTATATTTTAGCATGAAAATTTATATAATATTTTATTTTATCATAATAAATATTTTTTCTTTATTATAAAAATATGAAATATTTAAATTAGATAAAATAAATAGAAATAAATAAAATATTTTTATAGCCAAAATTTTGCATATTGGTTTGATATTTTTATAGCCAAAATTTTATACAAAATTACACCTACCAAGTTTAATATAAAATGCTTCAAACACATAATTTTTTTCTTTAGACTTCATTATTATATTAAAGAATCATTAAAACATAAAATGTCAAAGCTATATGAAAGCACAAAAAGATTTTCTTTTTTCAAGATTGTTATGATCGTAGATACAATTTAAGCAAAAAAAAATTGGTTTGATAAATTATTTATGGGTTTATTGTCATTCGCTGTTCATCGAGGAAAAGGACAGATGCAACTTTTCTATAAAAAAGATGGAAATTATCTTTTTACCTTATCTTAATGAAGTTGTGTAAAAATATTCAATCACTTGTTTTCACATGACGACAAAGGAGCACACGCACTTCTCCCACAAGGATACTATCATAACCCTCTCGACTTCAGCACGTTCACTGGATATGGGTATATTCTGACTACCCACATTGAATAGACGTCCACGGTGAGATACATCAGATCTCTTGCTCATCCGTTTTATCTTTACTTTATCTCTTCATCTTACTATACTAAATTGCATTATCAATTTATATTTTGCACCGAATATCTTTTATGATGTTGCCCGTTTTCAAATGACTTTCGTCATTATGCAATTAGTAGTCCGCTTCAGTAAACATAGTTGAGGTACAATAATCATCCGCTCTAGTTCATTTGATTTGTTCTCTCCTTGTGACAATTAACAGTACATTCGTCAATTTTTTTTTAAATTAAAAAAGTATCCATTATCCGCAATAATGACTAATTCACTCTGTTATATCGTAAGCACTAATTAAGTGTCACGTCCCATATTCCAAATTTATTTGTTTATTTTCGCGTGACATCCATCGTAGGCCCATTATATACATTGCCTAGTTACTCGGTAATGGCTAGAATAAAAATCTACAACGGATGTATATTAAGGATTATATTAAATAAACAAACAGTAGAAGACAAGGAAAAGACGATGTCGTCCTGGTAGATATCGTGGAATATCTATTTTTACTTGGTCCCTGTAACATTTATATGATCTACAAATCATATATGATTGATTAGGGTTCGCTAGTTACAATAATATCATATATGTGAACTAGGGGAATACATATCACGTACACGATACACTAGAAACCTTAAGGAAATCCTAACCTTGAATCGCTTAAATTCTCGATCTACTGTCTGCCCGGAGAGATGCCATGATCATGTCCATTCATAATCAATCCTGTTGGAATTCAGATCACAAGATCTGGCAGAAACCTGCTAGGTGAGCAGACGGAAAAAATATGTATAACATAACACATGCATACACACAAGTAATACTAGGTACACAGACATATCAATGCATCGACTAGTCATAGTCAGCACGTATAAAGCATTCATTCATAACAAGACCATGACTGAGCTTGGCAATAATTCACAGTCCATCCAGCGCCAAGAGAAGGACTAAGATCCATCACTGGTACTTCACACTTACCTTCATTATTAATTATCATTTCTCAAAACCATTGACGATGTCGGGGTGTTAGGTGATAGTAGCTCCACTTAAACGGTCTCCACTCTGCAGGATCCTGATTCGTGTTTGTCGGCTTGCTCGTGTTGTCCCTGTCTCACCTTATAGGTTTGTATTTGGCATCTTCACACCTCGTTACCAGACCCAGAGATATCTCAAGGGTTACATAGGTCACCCTATGCGACTTCGTGTTTTGCATACTCATACCCGAATCCATTCAATGCAATATATGCATTACAAGATAAACACATAGCAAAGCACAAATATGTGATTCTTTTTGTAATTCATATCACACATGCATTTAAACACACAACTCGTCAAGCAACCAGACAATTCTCATACTTCCTAATAGCATATATATGTTTTCGATTTATCTACTTATTATCTTAATAAACTTTAAGCAATAACTCATGCCAATACTAGAACTAATAAAAGTTTCATCCACTTACGGGTTTTGAAGCCTACACATGCATCGATGGCTTGTCGGACTGATTCCTCAAAGTCCTACCACATGTAAGTATCCACCTATGTATGATTATAACCAATATCTTTAGAATTCACATTCAACACAAAATTATACATAAAATTACTTGTTTAATCCTTTTAATCGACGCGTATCTACCCCAAATCAATACGAAACCAAATTGGGAAATTTTCTTATTTTTTCTTATTTTTTCAAATATTTTAGGATTTATTTAACCTATCAAATCAAATTCAAATTCAATACTTTTTATTCCACTAGATTTCTTACTCAATCTATTATTTTCTGTGAATTCTTTCTAAATTTTTCTGATTTTCCTACTATTTTTTCCGATTTTTGTACCATTTCTGCCATTGTTTCCTATTTTCTAAAATATTTTGAATTCCAGCCAACCAGAACATGCCATGTGTCACCATCAGAGCTCGTTCTAACCAACCTCCGAACATCCAGGGCCGTGACAAGTGTTCCAATCCCAGTATGCCACATCCAGGGCCTCAGGCTCAGTTGACACCCAAACTCTGCGCTGGAAGACACGTCGTCTGCTCATGCAGTCGAGACGTCATCCAAAACATGCCTGAATCACCTGCTGTTTAGACGAACCTCGGGTGACATGTCATCTGGGGTCGTCTTCTTCCTCTAGCCAGGCCAAAATCTTCAACTCCATACCCTAATTTTTGCAACACTAATCCTCACACACACACAATAAAGCTTGATAAAACCTATCCCAACACATAGATCTCGTCCTAACAAAACTAAACATGTATAAACCATAAAAAATTGCCAATTACAGCCACAAAGAGAAGGGAAAGAACCCAACATTCCAGGCTAGGGATTACCTAAATCCGGTGAGATTCTAGCTAGAAAACACATGAAAATGACACGGTCAAAGTCGGGAAGGGAGACGAAGCTTTCAGGAAGATTTTCAAAGCCTGGAACATATTGGAACAGGTTATACATGAAACAGGATTTTAACCCGTGATATGACCAGAAAAGGGAAGGAACCAGGAAGGGTAAAGTAGCACTCGGTTCCTCCCTCAAAACAGTGTCGTTTCGGGTCTTCCCCGAAACGACGACGTTTCAACTAAGATGCACACTATTGTGTGTTTATTGCCAAAACGACATTGGCTTGTGTTGTTTTGACCATCTCAGTCAAAACGACATCACAACTTGTCGTATGATTATAATATAATATAATAATATATATTTATGATATAATAATAATAATAATAATAATAATTAATAATTCTAGTAAATTTTAAAAATTTGTAATAAATTCCACATAAATCCAAAAAATATCCTGAAATTTTCTATACACTCCTTATAAACATTACTATCAACTAAAACTTGAAATTTATTTTTCTTATTAATTTAAAATTTATTAAAAATAAAATATCCCTTCATTTTCCTTAGAAAAATCATAATAATTAGAATTATTCATCCAAAAATCCCAAGATAATTTCTCAATACTTATGATTGACCAATCGACTTTTCTAAGACCTTAGAACATCAAAACCATCATTACACCTCATCATATGATTTTTCTTCCTATAATACTTAAATGAGATTAATATCTCATTAATCATAATAATTCTGTAAAAAATACTTTAATCAATCATAAGGTCATCACAACTACTTTGAAGTTGAAAAAACACAGATTTCAATGGTAAACGAGTCTCAGGGTTTGTATTCCTAAGCATTTCAGGTACTAGGTTGTAAAATAACCAAAATACCCTCAGAACCTATTTCCATGAAAATGCACTCTAATGTTTCTTTCTCGGAGTCAAAACCTTAAATTGACATCTATGAGTCCCAATGACTTATCGGGAATAGATAAGCATCAAGGAAATCGAACTGCATATCGTATGGGCCCTAAGACTACAATGTGGCCCAAATAAATGAAATCATCGAGATAGTCCCCCTCATCCTTCACAAACACTCAAATAGTCCATTAAACTCGTTAAAAATCCAAGCTATGATTTAAAGCCCTTTAATTTTTTTCATCAGAAACTCAATCAGGCCTTCGGCCCATATATCCAAAAGGGTCAGTATCTCACATCCTACCCACCTTATAAAAAGTTTCATTCCTGAAACTCACTTAGATCGAATCACTCTTAACAATCAAAACTACACATCAACTAATATAGTATCCAACTGCAATTTTCTCATCCTTCATATCCATCACAATCATTACTTTAACTATAGTTCATACTATAACAGTTTAAAGAGCATACATTCAGCATCATAACAATTGCCTTAACCTCAACCAAGACATCTTATCAATCTATTTCTTATCTTTCCTCATAGCATATCTCAACATTAAATAATTGCATTCATAATATCTAACGATTGGCTTAATGCCATACTCATAAAAATCATTCTTAGATGATAATCTTACTGATCACACAAAAATTTAATTCTGTATTCTGTCCAATTATATGACATCAATCATTATACTCACGACAAAAATAGCAAGTATTGTCTAATAATTTGACAATCTCATTTATCGATTTCACTTATTTTCAATCTCAAACTAGAATGTAGTATCTTACTATATTCTCTTCATCCATTGATCTATCACAATCACCTTTATATCTAAAGGTATTCCACTTACAATAGCAACTATTCATAATATTATCAACCAAATTTAACAGCTTACACCTGTAATCACCATGTTTCCGCTGCACTAGTCCACTTTTAACTTTACTTTCTATTGATTCATATGAAATAGAATGCAAAAACATCACATTTGACTTCATTATACTAAGCTTTCACCTCAGTCACTATATATCGCTCAACCTTGCATATCAAGAATATGAGACAAACTCAACGATATTCAATCAAAACTTAGAATTCGCATCTCACACTCAACATAATTCTGCGTCGAATTAACCTTATCAAATTTATATATATAAACAACACTCCTTAGTAAATATATATATATATATCTTAGTAATATGCTAGAGCTAAAAGCTCGGAGGGAGAGAAAAAGAAACTGATAATGGTTTAGGGCCAGGTATTAAAAAAAAATCTCGGTTATAGGGGTGTTTCTCTTTTATGAGGTATCAAGCTTCTTCGATAGTCATAACATTGACACACCAGAATCGGGTTAATACCACCAATACGGAGTCAGTCTTCACCGAATCTGCAATCACATTCCAATCCCCTGACTTGGTATTAAATGAATAACCCCTTCATGTCTACTACTTCACCTAGGATAGAAGATATAAGTACATGAATGATTGCCTAACGCTCATCCCCGATAACTTGGTTATATCTAAAGCAATCTGGGGCAATAATTTAATCATTTCAAAATATCAACACCATCATAAGAGGCAACTCCACACCCTTCTTATAACTTCATACATCGTATATCAAACTTTGTTTTTTATACTAGAGGTATCCTTTCCTCTTATGTGATCCATAAAATCCAACGGATGTCATATGCATCACTATTATGACGATTACTTCTGCAAATTCAATTTAAAACTTCTCAAACACATGTGGCTCCATCGAGGCAGTCTTACCTACAATCAATTATTAGTATATTATGTACATGATTCCCCTGTGCCAAATGACATGCAATGATTGGCTTAACATAAAATTTTCTTTCACTTGGTCAATAGTGATCATAATCAAAGAAAATTCATTCCATACTGCTACCAGCAGTTGGAATGCTTCATCTGGCTAATTTATCTAATTTTCATAGTATAGCCAAGGGGACCCATAACTTGGCACACACGACATAGGAGAAAACACAATATTGTTTAACCTCGACAAATGCCTTGTAAAAGAAAATCCCAAGACGTGTCAAGCAAACCGAACCAAAAATATTCGGTAGGTTCATGATATTAGAGTAATTCGATTTGATACCACCCAGTGAACAACAATATGATGACAAGCACAACTTGTAATCAATGATATAGGTTTTGGGACATAAATAAGTACACAATCTAAGAGACACGCTTCACTATCATTAAACGATAGCATTCAAGCAAGAAAAACAAGATAATTCAATTTTATTGAGACAATAGAAAATATGTGTTGTTATCACCAAAAATTTTGCACGCAAGGGTGCTAATTAAATGAAGGCTCAAAGTTAATGGATGAGAAACAGCTTGGTGTTTTAAGAAATGATAGCAACATGCTCCGTTACCATTTTAGGTTTAATATAATATAATTAATATTAAATACACTTCTTTTAATATAAAATCAATATAAAATTTATAATAATTAGTATAAACCTTCAAAAAATACCTAAAAATTTTCTATAAATTTCTTGTAATTAGTGTCATCCATCAAACTAACAATCATATCTTTTTTATTAATTCAAAATTTACTAAAAATCAAATATCCCTTCATTTTCTTTAGAAAAATCATAATAATTAGAATTATTCATCAAAAAATTCCTAAATAATTTCTCAATGCTTATGATTGATCAATAGACTTTTCCAAGACCTTAGAACATCAAAACCATCATTACACCTTATCATATAATTTTTCATCGCATAATATTTAAATGAGATTAATATCTCATTAATTGTAATAATTCTGTAAAAATACTTTAATCGATCGAAAGGTCATAGAAACTCCATTGAGGCTGAAAAACATAGATTTCAATGATACACGAGTCTCAAGGTTCATATTCCTAATCATGTCGGGTATTGGATGGTAAAATAATTAACCAAAATAACCCCGAAACCTATTTCCAAGAAAATACATTTCGATATTCCTTTCTCAGAGTCAAAACCTCAAATTGACACCTATGAGTTCCGATGACTCATCAGGAATAGATAAGGATCAAGGAAATCTAACCACACGGAAATCTAATTGCATATCGTATGGGTCTTAAGACTACAATATGGCCCGAATCAATGAAATCATTGAGATAGTCCCACTCATCCTTCGCAAACACTCAAATAGTCCATCAAACTCGTTAGAAACCCAAGCTATGATTTAAAGCCCTTTAATTTTTTTCATCGGAAACTCAATTGGGCCTTCGGCCCATATAACCCAAAGGGTTAGTATCTCACATTAAGGTTGGGTCTAGCTAGCCCAAAATTTTTAAAGTGCATTCATCTCTAACTATGCATTATACAACAACACTCTATAGACAACAAGCTACATAGGGATAATTTATACAGTTTTCACCTTTGGTGTTGTCTCAATTTCCATTTGTATAATTTTTATTTTTTCATTTATCATCCATTACTTAATAACAATTCAATTATTGTTTGCATTTTCATATGGTTGGTTACAAGATAAATTACTTTTTTCTATGGTATATTTGGTTTATGTATAAATTATACTCTCAAACACTTGTTATGTATGTTTTGTAATGTTATATGTTGTAATCATACTGTATACATATGATGGTTTTTTGTGGATAGGCAATGTTAATTGTGGCAGATGTGCTTAATGGACAAAGAGGAAAATAATGAAACATCCTAGTAATTCAATTTTAATCATTCCTTGACACAACCCATGTGCTTTCCATCTTGTCATGAAATGAATGTGCTATAAAAACTTATGTATAATCCAAAATAAATTATTAACAATAAATGATGCCTTCGTCCTCGTGGGATCCTAACAACCATAAAACTTCAATGAATCACGATTGCTAGCTTTTACAATCAAATCCCTCTATATGTGGCTTGTTTTCACTCTAATTGGTAAGACATACAATGTACATTAGTAGTCACCACAATTAATAAAATCTATAGAATAAAAATCATAGTTTAACCCAAACTCCGCAAACAAAAACTCTCAATCCTAGGTTCCTAATCAAAATTGCATAACCTTCGCCCTATTCCATACACTACTACTTTATCTAATTCAAATATCGATATAAATTCAAAAAGATTTTCTCTATATAATTCTCCTAGATTTGAGCCATATTATATAGTCCAATTCTAACTAAGAAAGATACAATCTCATCCTTCACCGAAGCACATACATGTCATCAATATCTAAATAACGGTTAGGCTCTATCAGTCTTTCTTTCAATAAATTATACCTTGTAACAAAATCTTTTGTATCAAAACGAAGACACAGATGCATATCATCATCATGCACTATCATTCTCCCTTTGTATTTGGTATGTTAGCTCATCATCTTTGTATGACCTTCAATTCAGAAAAAAAAAGTTAGACAAATCTCAAGAGAATTCCAAGAATGTATTGTATTGGTCAAGATAGATAAAGAGGAGAATGTCAACTAGAGGAAAGAGATTTTGTGTCACGCCTCGGACCCCAAAGATCATGCACGACACCACACTGTAGGCCCATTTTATACACTACCATAATACACGATAATGCATATAATAAACCTACAAGGTTAATGGTATAAATTAAAATAGAGATGGTAGTTAGAAGGATTTTAAAAATATATATTGGCCAGTGGTATTATAAAAGAGAAATAATGATATTCGGATATCATCGATGAATATTTAATCTAACATTCAATACCCAGGAATCAAATTAATACACTGGCTCTAATATACTCGAAAAACTCGGGGAAAACCTCTGGATCTAATAAACTCAACTTTCTAGGGGAAACACTATGAAGACAATGTTCGTGAAAATACCTCGATCGCACTCACCGTCAATCCTTTGATTCTCTATTCCATTCTCGAGATACCTGGGAACAAGTTCCTAATTACCATTCCTACATTGCATGCTAACAAACTAGCAGAATCCTGTCAGGTGAATGGACGAGAAGACTAACAAAGTATTTCACACGCAATCATATCATATGTCAAGAAAACCTATTGGCATTTAATGAATTAATCATTTCGTACTTATAACGCACATGATCACAGTCATATAATATGCAGCAAACACACGGTCCTTCAACAAACGCATAACCATGACTTGGGTTTGGCAATATCTTCCAGCCTATCCAGGTCAGGGACGGTAGACAAATCTATGTCAAATTAATTGCCTAGCCCGATCCACTGACGATGTTGGGGCATTAGTTGATGGTAGCTCTACCTAAATGATCTCCACACTGCAGGATCCTGATCAATAAAATGAATAAAACTCATTCCATCTTTATAACCTCATGATTGATGTCTTGACATCACGTTACTAGACCCGGAGAGCTCTCAAGGGTTGCATAGGTTACCCTACGCGGACTCGATGTCGATGTTGATTTTCGAATGTACCTGATGTGTTAATGCATCTTAATCATAATAATACACACCAATGAATTTCATATTATATTATGCTACTCAATGTACATTATCTTAATTATTATGCTCCACGTAATACTTATCACAAATACACATTCACGATTTTAATTAATAAACTCCTATTAATCACAATTTAATAATCATGCCAGCAATTTATCAACAGAGAAGAAATTCTGTCCACTCGTAATTTTCGAAGCCTAAATAGTCGATGATGGCATTCCAGACTGATTCCTCAAAGTCCTACCATTTTAGGTATTCAACTACCCACAACGATCGCAAACCTTACTAAATTGTTCACATATCATAGCAACACATAAAATAATGCACCTAACTCTATATCTCGACGAGTTTCTACCCTATGATCGACCCGGGACCCAACTGAGTAATTTTCCTATTTTTTTCTTAATTTTCAGAATCTTGTTCGATTTAATTGACCTATCAAATCAAATTCAATTCATGAAAATTTGATATCAATAGACTCTAAATTAAATCTAGTAATTTCTATAATTTTTCTGAAAAATTTCTCAATATTCTACTATTTTTTCTGAATTTTATAGATTGTTTAGCTAATTTTCTATTTTTCAAGAATTTATTTAATTTGAACCAATAAAAAAATGCCACATGTCAGCATTTAATGTTGCCAGAATTACCCAAAGCTCACTCAGGGTCTACACATGTCAAAGCCAAGAGCTAACACACCTACTCAAACCTATTCCCGAACCTACAGATGTCAAATGTAGAGTGTGACACGCATATCCAAGGCTACACCCGATCCTACAAGTGTCACACCTAAGGTGTGACACGTGCTGTCCGAGCCTCAGGCTCGGACTACACCTAGTGCCCCTATAAGATGACATGTCACCTGCCCATGGAAGTGACACATCATTCGCTCTACGGACAAACTACATGTCGTCCAGGATGGCCTCAGACGACAAGTCGTCTGAGGTCGTCTTCAACCTCCAAAACCTGCAACAGTAACCCTAAAATCTGAGAAACCCTAATCCCCTATCTCTCTAATTCCTTAACAATACTCAGTCATATGCATACCAAAACGAATCTTACATCATCACGAATCTAAACATATATTTTATAACACATTTTAACAAATAAAAATGGGTAAATCGAAGGGTTTGGCATCAAGATTTTCTAGTGAGCTCCTCACTTGATTCCGATAGTAATTATAAGATCCCAAACCCAACCTATAAGGACCTTTATGGCCATAAAACCCAAACAAGCCCTTGCAAGGACCCATCTGAATCCCACAAGGCTCGAGTCTTACTAGTTGTCAATTTTACTAGTTCATTCATATGTATTAAAAGGTTAGACCATGTAAATTCATTAAACAATATTCTGGCTTATATGGAGTAAAAGAAATATCAGTGGAAGACTTTTATAAATGACAAAACCTAGTAAAAACATAACACACAAGTTCCAAGGAATCTCAAACACCAACTATAATTCATAGAAGCATTCGAAAACAAGGAGCAGAAGTTGGAAAGCCAGAAAGGAAGTTCAAACATTGGAGAGCATGCGCGATTGATAGAAAACCAGCAAAAAAATGCAATGCAAATCTCGCCATGTAGCCTTGATCTCACACCATGGTACCACCAGCAAAGCAGGAACCTATGCCTGAAAAAGAAGGAAAACAATGGAATGAGATTATGAAAATCTCAGTAGGGTCACAACATCATAAGGTCTATAGAAACCTAATCAAACATCTCCCAACAATACATAGATCATATATACTTATGTAACAGGCTCAAAATAAATTCAAAAGAAAATCACAAAAAATATAGGTAGGGCCAAAATTAGTAAAGGGGAGGGACTCAAAACACTTCATAGGCAGTCATCACAAGACTGAAGCAAAAAACATATAGGCAGCTTAATTTACTATACAATTTTCGAAACCAAAAAAATATCCCCATCTTCCTATGTTTTCCAAGACTTTACTGCAAAAAGAGAAAAACGGTTATCAAACAAGTTATAGCTAGCCTTCTTACAATACTTCCCAAGCATAGGCCATCCTACATATAACTGTACCCAACCTAGAAGATATGCAGGGCATCCTGCCAAGCATCCTACACCCAATCCAATATCAAGATAGGGCATTTTGCCACACACAGGAGACAAGGCATCTTACACATCCTATACCAAACCCAGTTAATATATAAGGCATCCCACAAGAACCTGTACCCACCCAACCCAAAAGTTATGCAGGACATCAAGCTTGCACGTGTTGGGAACAATCACCATATAGCTCCCAGTTCTAGTAAGCATCTTTCCTATCTAAGGAACATCAATACTTACCTCGCAGGGCCAGTGACAAGAGGATCCTGACACACAAGCACATATACGAGCACACATGCAAGTACGAGCACATAGAAATCTAGTAGGATATCCTCAATGAAACACAAACACTATACACAATCCAATATACAATATCAACCTAGAAATAGGCACATATCAAGCCCTATTATATCTGGAAATTCCCAATAGGATAAGCATATAAACTGCAAGCATATATACTATCGTAGGCAAACCAAAATCACATAATAAAACAATGGTATCCTGAGAAATCGATGAGGTATAGATCCTATAACCAACACTCAATCCGCAAGCATGCATATATCATTACACAACCGAAAACAAATAAAGAAGCAAAGTGATCTCTGGAGAAACCGATGAGGCATAGATCCTACCTCTCAAGTGTTTGAACAAGATGTTATCCCTTAAATTTATTAGAAGAATCAGAAACACCTAACAACCATAAGGCAAACACAACACAATACTAAGCTTATAATACCAAATCAAAAACCAAAGGCATCCTTAGATCCTCACTGAAACCTTACCAAAAACCAGCAACCCGAATGCAGGAATATCTTCCCCCTGAATGCATAATATGATGGCCAAGAACTCAGCAAAAATAATATCCTATTTAATATACAAATTTTGGAAACACCTCAGGGTATATGGATAGGATTTGCGATTTCATCAATTACAAGAGGAATACGTGCGGTTTTAACATAGTAAAAGGAGAATAGGTGACAAACACTCATACTAAAAAAAGGAACAATATTTAGAACCAGCAGAAAGAAAAATCAGAATTTTCAACATACGTCTCTAGGAATTTTGAAAATATAAATTGAAATAGAAAATCTAACCTTCTGATCTAGATAATAAGATGTAGCACGGAAAGAGGATTCCAACGAGCTATCACATACAGAAATCTGATGAGGATGATCAATTTCGCTTAGGGTTTAGGGAGTAAAATGGCCAAGAGCGAGATGGAGAGAGTTTATTTATGTATGGAAAAAGGAGAATAATTGTGTGCTACAGAGGGTGGCTGACCATGTTAATTTATAGAGTCTTAAGAAGGTTTAATTAAGAGATAATTCTCATACTTTTAAGCTTAGAAGGATAAGATATGATTAAAGGATAATTCGTAATTCTATTTAGAAGGAAGATTTATCTAATACTTTGGATAGTAAGGGATAAAGCTTAAAGAAAATAAAAATACCAGAATTAAAATAAAAAATATTCGATAATAACCATTTTAAGTTATCACACATTCATTTCTTCAAGGACAAAATGGCCATTTCAACTACACCAGTACCTAGATGTCATTTCTAATACACGGACTTCTAGTACATCTAACCCACTGAGGATCAGGGAGTTACAATAATATCGTTGGATCCAGCACAAAAATGGCATGGATGAGCTTGCGAGGGGGAGAGGAACGTTTTTAGGAATTTTCGAGGGCTTGATTCACAATGAACAACCGAAATCAACAAATTCACTCTTATCCCATCTCCAGTCAAAGACAATGAACACGGCTCAACAGTTTTGGAATGCCCGATGGAATGACATCTTGTTGTGGTGGTCGATACGACGTCGTTTCAAAGGAAACGACACTCTTGCCTGAGAAATATCAAAACGACATGTGTGAGTGTCATTTTGACCAAGCCTGGTAAAAACAACATCTCCTCCCGTTTTTTTGGGGATTAAATATTGATATAATATCATATTATATAATTAATAAGAAATATATTTCTTTAAATACTAAAAATCAATAAAAAATTCATAATAATTCATATATATCTCTAAAAAATATATCAAAAATTTCTATAAATTCCTTATAATTAGGAGAATTCATCAAACTAAAATTCATATTTTTTCAATAATTATATAATTTATTAAAAATTAAATACTCTTATTTTTCCTTTTGAAAATACATAAAAATTACCCATATTCTTCCGAAAATTCTAAAAAAATTTATACACCCTTAAATATCATCGATAGACCATCCTATAGTCCTAGAATCCAAAATCATTAATAGGATTCCCTTTATGATTTTCCAATCATAATAGATAATTTAAAATAATTCATAAAAATCAATATTTTCTTAAAAATAATCTCATTTCACCTCTTACACCCAAAATCGGTACTAGTTCGTAGGCTAAGGCCCACTAACCTCATTGGTTCTCGAATGGGCTTTCCGACCCAATTAACCCAAAATTTTCCGATCTTCACACTTTGGTTAAGTACACAATAACAAATCTGGGCGAGAGAAGAACAAAAAGTTGTGTTTTAGGATTATGTCCCGATAAGAACTTATATAGACAGGTTATAACACAGGCGTCGTTTAGTTCTCACGCTTATGTTATTTAAAGCTCAAGACACAGGATATACTATATGAAGTTGCACGAGTGCGTCTTCACTTCATCACCTATGTAAGTTTTGACGAGCTGATAATTTGGCAGCTTATCAAGAATAATAAGGGCTTTTTACCCTATGTTTATGTTATTTTGGTGGTGGTACAAAACATATCAAGGATAACACAGACATTGGGCAAAAGTCGCACCTATGGTATTTCTTAGGGCGAATGGTTAAACATGCCAAGAATAACATGGGTGTGGTTTGTAAGCTAAACCCATGTTATTCTCGGCAATTGTTCAACTTATTGGCTGTGAGAATAACACGAGCTTGGATTTGTACCTATGGTTGTGTTATTCTTAACAATTATTCTACCTCTTGTCATATTGAGAATGACACAGGCTTGTTTTTTTTACCTTTGCTCATGTTATTCTAGTCATTTGTTTAACCTAGTGACTCGTGAGAATAACACAAGTGTGATTTTATATCTTTACCCATGTTATTCTCGATATTTATCCAATTATATAATCAGTAGGAATAACATAGGCATGACTTTGTACTTGCACCCATGTTATTATCGATATTTACTCAATTATATATCCAATGAGAATAACAATGGCATGGTTTCGTACCAATGCTAATGTTATTCTTAGCCTGAATTATTTGCACGCATTATTGACTATCATACGACCATGTTTTCTGAAAATTAGTTTGTGTAACAAGTCCAAGAATATCTAATATCAGAAAGGTAACTAAATAATAAAAAATGAAACAAGTTTCATTATATATTTAGTCCAAAAATGTATAATAACATAATATAACATAGATAACAATACACCAAACTATTATAGTGAGGACATATGATCAAATGTGGCAAACAAAAGATGTATATATGGTGCATAATACTATTAAAAACAGTTCAAAAAATACACAGAAAGCAAACATGATACCACAACCCATATTCTATAAAAAAAATAGTTCAGGATGAAAATGAAGTCACTATCCATTATCCAAGACCACCTTCACCCAATTTTTAACATAAACCTTATTAATAATGAAAAAATGGTCAAGTAATTCGTGATCAATACCCAAATAATGTGATGTGCAACAATCCTCTATAATGGGGTAATTTGTTTCCTCTCAGAGTGTCAAAACGACACTGGTTTCTGCTGTTTTAACCAGTTTCGGTCAAAATGGCACAGCAATCCATTGTTTTGAATAATAATAATATTTATAATATATTAATTAATAATAATAATATTTTTTAGTAACTTCCTAAATATGAAAAATCATTAAAAATTACAATACTTCTTTGAAAAATTTCTACGGAATCTTTTTTAATAGTATTATCCATCAAGACTTTAAAATTCATTTTTAAAATTCATTTTCTTATAGATATATAAATTATTAAAAATCTAATACCTCAATTAAACATCTCCAAAAATTACGCTAGTTATAATTATGCTTCCAAAAATTCTTGAAAATTTCAGAAAAGTTTTTCAACCTCAAATGAATCTCTTCAAGATCATAAAACACCGAAAACACTAATAGCACCATTCATAGGATTTTTAAATCATTAATAGGTAAATAAAAATAATATTCTCATTCATTTCAATAAATCTCATTAAGAAAAAATTCAATTTAAAACCATCCAAATCGCACCATAAACCACATCTGATCACGATTTATAGGTTGTGGTTCACTAATACTATCGATCCTCAATTGGGCTTTTAGGCCTAAATAACATAGGAATTTTCAAGGTTTCACACATAGTGTCAATTTATGTTTAAAAAGCATGATGTAGTTCATGGAATAACACAACAACAATAAAAAAAACACAACTGAAATTAAAATGACAGAAAAATAACATAAAGAAAGTATGAGAACTCGTTCTCGGTAAATGGGACCCTTACCGTCGTATAGTCCTGATCGACCCAACATATAGATCAATCGAAACCACACAAGGCTCACATTAACTCTTCGAAACCAAATTCCCAAAAATGCATATAAATTTGAACTTTTCATTTTAAAATGAGCATGGCATGTCACATATTACACTCGACACAAAACAATCAACGGAGTACGCAAACATATATAGCAAAAGTCTTAAATCACATACAAAAGGTCACACGGCCCCAACCATACTACACAAAACCATATGGATCCACAAAATGCCCAAGGCACGAATCTCATAACTTAACAGAAATGTAAGTCATACAAGTAAATAAAATATCCAATTCGGAAAACATGTCCATAATGAGTCCATAACAAACAACATAATCTAAAACAAGCATGTAAATCGATAGAGTATGAAAATAACAAAACATGAAATATGTCGACCTTCTAAGATGTGAAAGTGCAATAGTCTAGCACCAAGACCAACACCAGGACAATACGACCTCAAAGACGCAAGGCTATGTCAAACAATGTAGCGCTGAAAAGATCAACAAGAGCGGGTGAGGTTAAAGACCTCAGTGGAAGTTACAATATCATAAGCATATACGGAGGAATAGAGCCACACGAAAAATTATTTATAAAACAATTATTTTAAATACCATTATCATCTATGCTTACTAAGCATGCACATCAATGTATTTCACAAGTTATTAAGAATAATGCATGATTTGTAAAACATAATGCAGTAAGGACCAGCGCAATAGGTTTCATAAACTCACATCAAACAATATTGTCACGTGAGCTACTATGTCCCGAAAACCTGTTGGGATGGATCACAAAGCACTTTCAAGTAACATCCACTAAGGGAAATTGAAAATCCACTGGCAGTTAGTTTTTCATTTTATAAAATAGATATAATTCTCTTACTGTCAATGTTATTCAAAATCGAGTGGAGAAATCACACTATCGCACTCAATCACAACCCACACATATATAAACACACAATCGGCTAAGTCATAGCGTATTCAGTCAGCCAACTAAGTCATAGCAAATTCAGGAAGGCATATATAATCCATTCATAAAACAATCATAGGTAAGACATATTCCTCTCTGTTGGGATTCTATGTACTTACTTTGCTTGTCAAACATTAACTGTCAATTCCAAATTGTTCCTAAGAACACACGTATATAGCTTTTACTTTAAAAAATCTTTATATGCATGAGATGTAAGCAACATCAAAAGGAACCTATGTAAGGACCCAAGCCCGACCTATTAGGACTCTTACCGTCGTGAAACCCAAACAAGCCCAAACTAAGACCTATCTGAATTTCACAAGGCTTAACCATCCTAAGTTCTGATTTTATTAAGTTTCTTTCTTATGCTTTTTAAAGGTTAGAGCATGATAATAATGGACATACAATCTGGAAACATATGGAGTAAATAAAAAGATCAGCGGAAGTCTTTACAATTAATCAAAGGAACCACAACACACAAGTCCCATAGGAATCTCAAAATCTAGCAAGTAATCCTCTAGTAAATTCTAGAAACTAACAAGCAAATGAGGGATTCAAAGAACTAGAAAGTAGTCTAATCAAAGTTTATATTATATGCACAAGCAATCAAGGAAGCAGGTATGTTAATGTGATGCAATATCGTCCCGCCGTATAGTCTTGATCTCACACACTGGTACCACGAATAAATGATGTACCTAAGCCTGAAAAATGGTGAAAACAACAGGGTGAGATTACAAGAATCTCAGTAGGGTCACAACATCATAAGATCTGTAGAAATCTAAACAAACATCTCCCTAACAATATCAGTTTCGTCTACACATCTAAAGGGATATCACACAATCATCAAACAATCACAATAGGAATAGGACCGAAAGTTTATAGGCTGAGGGTGGATTACAAACACTTCCGAAAATCAGAAGTACACAGGCAGGTAATTCATCATTCGATCTCATCAATGGAAAGGTCATCCCATTGCACCTGTGTTGTCCAAGGCTTAGATCCACAATGGTAAATGGTTAGCACACAATCTAATCAACAAGCCTATTCATCTTGCCAGCACACAGGACTAGGCATCCAAACCACACAAAAATTAGGACATCCAAACCACGTAAGGATAAGGGCATCTTGTCAGCACAAAGGATAAGGGCATTTTGCCAGCACAAAGGATAAGGGCATCTTGCCAGCACAAAGAATAAGGGCATATTACCAGCACACAGAACAAGGCATCTAGTCACACAATGACTAGGCATCCAGCGTGCACATGTTGGGGATTGCCACCCATACGAATCACATACCAGTAAGAACCGTTCCTCTCCTAAGGAGCATCAGCGATTACCCTGAATGGCCATTGGAAAAGGATCCTGTCACACAAACATATACAAGCAGACACAAGCAAGTACAAGGCATAACATCACAGTAGGGCATCCTCAATCATATCACAATATAATCAGCAAGTCACATGTATACAATACAACCAAATTAGGCACTCACATCCTAACTTAAGGGTCCGAAATTTCCTAAAGGAGCATAGCTCAATCCGCAACTCATGCATACAATAAGCAAGTATGCGCATACAAAATAGCATGGACAAATACCAAATTCATCAATCAGACAACAAGGATCTCTGGAGAAATCGATGAAGTATAGATCCTACCTTTCTTGTCTCTGAACAAGTAGTTATCCCTTTGCCTTTATTAAGGGCATCGGAACCACCTTTATAACCATAAGGCAAAGACAAAACCATACTAAGCAAACATAATTCAAAAACCAAATAAACAATCTAGTTCCTTACCAATTCTACTCACCCAACCTATCATAAATCAGTGATCAGATGCCGCAGGAACCTCCCCCTTGGATGTGTGATGTTATAGCCAAGAACACAATAAGAATCAACCTGATTTATCATCTCAATTAACCATGTAATTTTCAGCACTAAGATGGGCATTAAGGCAAATTATGATTTCATGCATAAGGGGTTTAGGGGTTGTGATTTCATCATATTATGGAAGAATTAGGTGTCAAATACACATATAATTAAAAAGAACAAGATCAGAAACCAATAGACAAAGCAATTGGCAAAAATCAGCATCAATAGGGCAAGGGTATAAGGCATGCCGATTTCATACGTAGGGAAGATTCAGAGGATGAATTCATGATATTACAACATGAATAGATTCCAAACAATCATACGAACAAGAAGAACAACAACAAAAACCAATTGAAGATTTAATCAAAGATTTTGGCTCCAAACCCTAAGAAATTTCCATAAGAAAAAGTACAAGGAAGATCTAACCTTCTGATGATGAAACCAAAATAGTAAGATAGAGGATGGAAAGAGCTTTCTAACAAGCTATTATTCACAGAAATCTGATAAAGGATGAAAGATTTCAGCTAGGGTGAATGTTTAAAGAATTTCGGCATCAAGGGTAGGGAGCAGGGTTTGATTGTGTGAAGATTTCGTATGTTTTTGGTGTGGGACTTATGTGTGGCCGACTACATCCTTTTATAGGGTATAATGGGATTTAATTTTCCTACTTTTAAGGCTAAATATAAGAGGATAATTATTAGGATTAAATTTTGGAATTATCCCTAAATTTTAGGAGACCATCATTTTAAGATAAAAATCATCCAAAAAGGAAATAAAACAAAGAAGAAATGAATTCGGAAATGAGCATTGAACCTTCAGCACCATTTTCAGCTATCACACATCCATTTCTTCAGAGAAAAAAGGGTCATTTCACCTTTACTGGCTTCTAGACTTCTTAGACACAAAAATCGAAGTCTCACAACTCATATGGGGTTTATTAAGGTGTGATTTGATGTTGGGTAGGTTTAGGGGGTATCAAAATGGGGTATACGGGTTGTGGAAAAGGTACAGAGGTTGCCGGTACAGGTATATCGGCATGTGGAATCGAAACAAAGGGGGAACATAGTGGTACACGGCCGTATACTTTTTGGGATAGGTCATGTACAAGTATATGGCCTAAGTACACAGGCATCTACTCACTTGTGTAGGTTGTGTACATGTGCATGACCTGAGCACACAGGCGTGTACTCACTTGTGTAGGCTATATACATCTGCATGGCCTGAGTACACAGCCGTGTACTCTCCTACACAGGTTGTGTACTGTTCTATCTAGAACAATACATGGGCTTCTGGGAGGGTACACGGGCGTGTGCTCATCATAGACGAATTATGCACCCCGAAAATAACTCAGAATTCTCCTCAAACTCGCTCAAAGCCTCGGGAACCCTTCCTAAGGTTTCTCGAAAACAAAAGACACCTTACAAGCCAAGAAATATACAATTCCAAGGGGACCAACACAATCAATAACACAGATATAAACACAATCAATTTCACGAGTTCAAATATCACGTCGCATCCCTTTTTACATGAACAAATACACAACCAAAATGTTTAGGAGTTTAAACATATGGTATATCCACCCGAAACATGACAAGCAAGTTTAAGAATCTAAAATGAACGTCATACACAATGCATATAAGACCTCTATTCAAAACCAAGCATTTACCATATTTTAATTCAATAACATAAAACATTTCTATGTAAGCAAATGAAACGTAAACTCCCACCTCTTATCACGCAGAAAACTCAATGACAATACTCTTGCCTTTATCGACTGCTCCAGCACCATCTAAACACACAAACCGGACCAAAATGCTCATAAGCATCAAAATCTACTAAATAACTCAAAACAGAAAACGAACCCTAAGAGACCCCATTGATGCTCACACTAACACGCATCTCACCCTAACAACACACTCTCAGCTCACAAAACCGGAAATTCTACCAACAGGTAAAATGTTCAATCATCACGCAAGCCACTCACAACTCTAAATCGACACCCAAGCTCATCTGATCACATGATTGGGTTTCTCAACCCACAAACATGATTGGGTTTCTCAGCCCACAAACATGATTGGGTTGCTGCAGGTGTTCCAACATTTAGAAAAATTTGAAGTATTGAGTCAGGCTGGGTATTTACACCTTGGGCCAAAATCTCGAAAAAAATCCGAACGGGTTATTTTAAAAATTCTGATATGCCCCAACTGAGCCAAAATAGATTTTAAAAACAATAATTCTAAAAAATAGGTTAAAATAATTAATTCGGCTAAAAAATGTGTGAATGAGCTCAAAAAATATCAAACAAACACAAAACAGGATTTTCAGCCTAAAGGCCCATGGTCACTCAAAACAGACCCACAACCAGCCCAAATTGATTTTCACTGACTCAAACCTCAATGCTCGACCTAGATCACTCACTAAGACACCTAGATGCACACCTAGGCTTTCGATGACTGTGTCCACCCTATTGGTCAACTCTCGGGTTAAACTAGTCAACTGCTCACAATGGACCAAAATCACACACTCTCACTGTACGATCACGCTGACTAGGTTTTTGGAGGGATGAGGTCTCACAGAAAGAGTAATATTAATATTGACAACAACAACAGTATCTTCATGATGAGTGAGTAATCAGGGTTATACTCAATTGGGGAATCACTTGAATCATTACCTACAAACTTAAAAATAAAAAATGCATTACAACTTGGTAAGAAAAAATTTAAAAAGGGGGAAAATATTACAATTACTGAACAATAGTGGGTTGAGCAATGCGTGGTAGGTTATTTTACCTCTTAATGAGGAGGGGTGAAGCAATAACTCGTTGACAGATGGTAGAATTAATATGAAAAGCACAACTGAATAGAGAAAAGAGAAGAGAAGATTGATGATGTATGGGTAATTAACGTGCGGAGTGGGAAATAGAACAATTACACATAATTCATTTGGTGTGGAGATAGGTATAGGAACAAGAAACATATGCAAAGATGTTTTAAGCCATGTTATTTTTGGTAAAAAATAAATAAAAATAAAGCATTATTATGGCATGTGTCATAATCTCCAGTGCGAGCCTTGCCACAATACATGTGGCAAGATCAGATTGATGGACAAGAAATTATATTTTCAACAAAGTTTATCCCACCACATCCTAAATTTAAAGGATAACAATGTAATTTTAAATGGGACTAAGAGGGGTACGGCTGTCATTGTAAATGATTTTATATAGTGTGGGGCTTTGATATACAGATTCCGAAACCTTCTTCTTAGGTCCAACAACTAGTATTTACTAATTGAATTATTAGTTAATATTTCCTGAAAAAATAACATAATTTCGTTTTCTTTTCTTGACTTTGATTTTCAGAGAACCAAACACACCCTAAGAGATGTATTTGTCCCAGGTTTTAGCAATTGACTTGATTAATTTTATTTATTTATCATTAATATTTAGGATATAATAAAAATATTATCATTATCAAAAGCATGAATACTCTATTGTTAAACCACCATAGTTTTTTACTATCCAAGCTTACTCTTGTAAAGTTGCTTCTCAATTGATGAAACAAGCATGAGGTTCTTTACCTAATTACCTTTTTTTTTTTGGCTCTAGTTAGTTCTAGATTTGTTCTTCTATCTTATTTTTTTTATTTTTGTAAATGCTATATCCATAAACAAACTTTTTTAATCTTCTGAATCAGATTGGGTGGGTTGCTGGTGTCGCTATTAAGCAATGATATCCTTGTTTGAAGATTTTTATCATAATCCATTTCTCTTAGACTTCCAATTTGAATGTTTTATTATCTTAAGACGGTGGATGATAATACGTACTTATATATATGCATTATCCACTTAATAAGAAAAAAAACTTAATTTTGTTCCAAGACAAAATTGTGTACCAATCTAGGTTTTTAAATATTGGCAAGGCAAAAAAATATGAAAAATATATGTATTAATTCTTCTCTCATATTTTCAACTATCTTGGTTATCAGTTCGTAACCTAGGGATTCAACCCAGGGATTCAACCCAACTATGCGAAATAACAAAATCTAGAATTTACTTCTACTCTAGATCTACTAAACAAATCTAATCAATTTATATTTAGGTAAGTTTAATTTTCTTTGGAAGAACGATATAGATTACGACAACAGAATAGAAATCTTAGGTCAATTATACGTCAGAGTAGAATAAGAATATATCTATCAAATCTAGAATTCGCATTCAATGGTTTAATTAATCCAGATACTTGATTATCATAAGAATATAGTTAATTGAGTTGGTTGGATTAGCTTCACAATGTTTTAGAAAGGATATTATGAGAATAAAGAATATTCAAGAATAAATTACCATAATTTGGAGTGAATTTTTACATTTTAATTAAGTCTTTATTTTCTTATCGTTCTAGATAGAGTAGATTAGTTTCTATTTCAATTTCATCATTGATATCAATTCATTTGAATAGAATGCTAAATCATACTAATTGCTTTGATTTAAATGACTTTCTCAATAGAATCAATATCTTAACTTAATTCTCATATTACTTGTGGCTATCGTATACTTGTGAGAAGTAATTTATAATTACACAAGACCAAGTTACTTAATCTTGAAAGGATCAACAATAAATTTTGATGGATACCGAGCGAGCACTTTGAACTTGAATTTATCAGCTAGTTTGGAGAATTAAAGACCGTCACTTCATAAAACCACATGAGGAAAAGATTTCCTAATCAAATTCAAAACAATTTAATTATATAAGTGGGTAAATTAGAAGGCTTGAATTATGCTTGTTGTAGTCGGATTTGCCGCACCATATTATACCAAGTAATTTGTCACACCATATTCTGCCTAGTAATTTGTCACACAAAAAATTTAGAGCCAAGTAATCTTACTTTATTGACAATATTAAGTAATTTGTCAACATACTCTTTGAATGTTTTTAATCCTTTGTCCTCTGAAGTTCAAATTCTCTTGTCAAGTTGATAATATGCATTCCCTTGATTCTTTCATCTCCCCTCGTATTCTTCTTTTAAGAAATTTCATACTTGAAATACTGATTTCATTATCATAATTCTAACAAAAATTTATGGTAAGACTACAGCAAATTGTTAGAACAATTTGGACTAAATATCAATGTAGTTTATTGATAACGTTCATATAGGCTTGTGGATGCACAAGCAGAACGTATTAATTATATGAAATTATATAATCCGATTAAGTAATCAAATAAAAAACCGGACTTAGTCATCTTAATCGACGGTGTGAGTCTCCTTTTGGGTATGTGTAGGAACCTGCAGGCCTTTTGCTAATAAAGATACCTTGATTAGCAATTGGCCCATCAAATACTCTGTTTAAAGGTTGTGATCCTTGAACTTACGTGCATTATTCTAAAGAGTCAATAAACATAGATTGTTATTCTTCTGTATGCTCTCCCATCGTTCTCTGGAAGATTGCACACAAAGTGCCTTAAAGATTCACTTCCTCTATTCTGGGCCTATGAATTCCACTATTAAAGCTACACTTCCGCTGTGTTTATTTTTATTAAATCGAATCGATTACTAGTTCCTATCAAAGGTATAAATCCAGCATAAATAATATAGCTTTAGCCTTTGAGTTTATATTTTCTCCTGACTCTTTATCTACGCCATAGTTGGATTTTCAGTTAAACCATGAATTTTAGACCTCAACAACTTCCCAAAGATAATTTGCTTCTAAATGTGCTTGCTTCTTGTTGTCTAAACATAATGATCATCACAATCGGAAACAAATCCATAACAAAAGAATGAAATTTTATTTTTTTAATTATAAGTTCCAAGAAGCCTTTGAAATTCTCTAAGAATAGAGACAAAAATAAATAGAAGAGAAAATATTTTTTGGTGAAAGTCTAATTTTTCATAGACTCTAATTATGTTTAAATACAGGATAACTCAACAGCTAAAATCCTAAAATCAATTCTTCAATTTATAAAATTCATAAAATCAACAAATAATAATATTAAAAATAACTTGACTTGACCTATTCCTTGCCACCCAAAAAAATCTTACTCCACTCATACCAGAATAGTTAATTACCGAAGAAATTGGATATTAAAAATCAATATTAAATAGACAACTAGTATAATTACAGTAGCTGATGCAATTATTAAATAGTTTAGCTTTGTTTATAATATCAAACTTGACTTGACTCAACCGAAGAGTAACAACGGAAGATTAACATGACTATGAAGTCAGGTTATAGGCTGATAAAAAATTTTGATCTTCGAAACTCATTAGAAATTAGAACGGGCAATAGACGATAAACCAAATCACACGTAAATGATAGAGAAAAGATCCTGAAAATGTTATGAAGTGCTCGAAAATGGTTCAAGCTGTTGAATAGGAGGATCGTTATGACTATAGCCCTTGGTAAATTTACTTATGGATTACTGGTTGCGGAGAGACCATTTTGTTTTCATAGGTTGGTCCGGTCTATTGCTCTTTCTTTGTGCCTACTTCGCCTTAAGGGGTTGGTTCACAGGTATAACTAGAAACCTAGGATCTAGGATACAAAAAAATGGGAGTTATATCCTCCTAATTTCCTAAACCAAGATAGAGTACGACATCCAGCCCAGAGGTCTCATCTGCATCTATGGGAGTATCTAGTACCTACTGAACAAGCACTTTAAGCTTGAATTTATAGGCTAATCGGGAGAATTAAAGACCTTCACTTTATAAAACCACACGAAGAAAAGAGATTGTGCAATCAACTTCAAAACAATAAAATTATATAAACATGTAAATTTGAAGGCCTGAATTATGCTAGCTGTGGCCGGGTTTGCCACACCATATTATGTCGACCGTACTGATTCCTGCTATGCACAAGTTCCTTCTATAGGACTGGAAATCAATCTGTACATATCCATCCGGATGATTGGAAATCAGTGTTAATAGATGATTGCATCCAATGCCGAACCCTGAATTACATATCAGCTCCACCCAGTACTCTTTTGAGATCAGATTTCTGTTCCACCGTGAGTCTACATGGAAATGTGACATCAAATCTGATTCTTAGTTTCCCTTTCATGCCGGGTTCTTTTGAGATGGGCATTCCCTCATCTGGGATCAGCACTTCGTATCCTGGTTTTATTATGTCCATTACTGGGACGGCGAGCAGCCTTCCATCCAAGGTTGCCAGTTCAATTTGCTTCCCTGTGAGAGCCTCTAGTAAGGAGACTTTATGATTAACCACAAGGTCGTTCCCATCTCTCTTGAAAACAGGATGGGGCTTCTCGTCCACCACGAAAACAAGATCAGCTGGTGGGATGCCATGTAGTTTGATGCCTTTCTCTGGAAAAGTGACTTTGGTGCCCTTCTTCCATCCTGGAAGGATGTCTATTTTTAAGGTTTCCTCAACTGTCTCTGGCTTCCTGCAATTAAAACCAGACTGCGTAACATAAAAATCATTACCAGAAAAAGAAAACTGAGGAACCAAAAGCACAGGAAACACATCTGATTAAGAAAACATGGGGTAGTTCATTTTTCACCGGGACTAATCCGGGCAACTTTATGAATTCAACAAAAAACTTACGAGCTAAATCAGGCTCTGTAAGAACCCAGCAATAAATACATTTATGAGAAAATTCAGTTCAATTGCATGGGACAATTATTCAGACTACTACACAGAATAAACCATACGAACCCAAAATCATTAGCCACGGAGCGAGAAATCCTCAACTTCCTCCTATTTCCATTATAAAGCTCCTCCAAACTACAGAGCAACGTGCTCTCGACGGCCTCTGGCTTCCTCTGATTCCCTCCCGCCTCTCCATTGTCCTGGCCTCGGTAGCAGTCAAGATCATAGATCTGACGCTTGCGGGGGTCGCTGAGGACACCGTAGGCCTCGGTGATTAGCTTGAACCTGGTCTCGGCTTCTTTTGTATTGAGGGGGTTCTTGTCCGGATGCCACTTGATCGCCAACCTCCTGAATGACTTGCTCAGTTCCTCCGCAGTGGCGTAGCGGTTAAGCTTCAGCACCTTGTAGTAATCCACAGGCATTGTTGTTTCGACGAAAGAAAGCCCACAAAATAACGGATCAAGGTTGGCGATAGCCGTGCGTGGGGGATGTCTGTCAGACTCTGAAAAGTGAGGGAAGTGCGGGTGATGTTGGTCCCTTTGTCTGGTCACTGGTCAGTAACGCGTGGGCGAGGGGTAAAGGAGATGATATTTTCTTTCAATAATATATTAGTCAACATCCTTTGAGCCCAATCTTTGCTTCACCACGTTCAAATTCTCTTTTCAGTAACAATAATCCATCAAAATTCATCAATATTTGCTAATTAGAGTGTTTAAGAAAGAAATAGATGAATTTAACCATGACAAGTAATAGATTCTCGTATCAGTTCTAAATACAGTAGGAAGTGACTCATATCGACGTAGCGTATCCCATGACATCCTGAATCTTAAAGGCTGAGAAGGAATGGATAAACATTGCTTTACATGAAGTTAATTAACTTGTTGCGAGTCAGAGTAGTTTTATTCCAAGCAAATGGCAAAGGTTGCTTTGCCAGGTTGCGTTGTTTAACTTAACAGTTTGGAAATAAGAGATAAGATGGATTCTTGTTTAATATTACAAGGATTCAGTAGCAGGAATCCAGGAAACCCACCAGGGGAAACCAACTGACACGCCGTCAGAAGTCAAGTTAAGTAAAAAAGCACAATTTTCACATGAAAATAAGAAAAGAAAATTTTCAACAAAATCGATCAATAAAGCTATAAAGCAATTATCAACTTCAATACTGCTCTCTGCGCCTAGAAAAATTGTGATGCACAATACCGCAATGAGCATATTCTAAGGGCTATGAAAGGTTCGTTCTTGCTTCAAGCTTCCTCCCTTAGGGGGAATCATACGCCGTTCCTCGCAGTATGGGAATCATTTATAAAAAAGTTTCCTGCTGCCATGTTGATTCCTCAGTCGCACGAAAAGGCTCGAATAATATTTACAGAATATTTCCCTCATTTGTTTGTTATAGAGCTCTTCCTTGCATTGTGAAATCTCCTGCCGCTGACACAGCCAAGAAAGCGGGTCATGAACAAGAAATAGGCTAAGATCGGAGCAAAAGCATAACATTTAGCATGGAAATTAGTGAATTCAAACTCTATAATAATGTTTCTATGCTTATGAAACTAAGTAATTAAATGGAAAGGATAATCAGACATCTTACAGCTCAACCAGTCAAGTGCATCACTGATGACCTTTATTGAGGTATCAATTTTCTTTTCAGGAGCAACGACTGTTGCATTTCTATTGAGCTTGGAAGAAGACTGGTTGCATACCTCCAATTAAGGAATACAAGTATCGTTTTTAATGGCCGTTTAAACCATCAGAAAAACCATGCAATAGGCATCATCGTCAATTGCTCAGATTTAAACATTATACGTACTCTTTCTGCTCTAACATGATCAATCATAAGATTCATTCAGCTATGTTATCAGCAATACCAGAGCGAGCATCAAACTTTATTTGATTGTATCAGCCAAAACTCATGTTTTTAGACGCTCAATGTTCTTTTTTTGGGGGGACTTTTCCAGATGACAGCATTGTCTGAAGAGTCTGAACTGTATCCAGAAGAGCAACAATATTGATGACTCGTTCTCACCAACAAAAGAGCAGAATATTGAGTGCAAAAGGCAAGGACATTCAACAAGCCTACCTAGTAATTCAAATCTTTCACTAAAAGAGCCTCAGCTATATCAATGCAATACCTCCTGGAACAAGCCGAGACCGGAATGGCCATAACATATGAAACAGATAGAAATATCTCACCTTTGGACGAAGTCTGAACCACCACAACGTGCATATCGGAATTGTTTGGGGGAAGCTGCAACCGAAGAGGATACAGCTTCCCATTCAAAGGACTACGAGAGCACACGACAATATCCACAAGTCCTGTTTCCTCCCTCAATTTCTGATTCAGCTCATCAACCCCATTCCCCTTGAAAATCAAGGAGAACGCTCCCGTAACATAATCATCAACATCACCACTCTCATCCGCCACGTGGTAATATATCGTCCTCCCCTCTGTCTTCGGAGGCGAACTTGCATTCGATTCGCTTGACTGTCAATAATAAACATAAGTCAAACAACAAAAGAAGATTTCTTCACTAATACGCGTAAGTAGTTGTAGATAAAAGATTCAAGAGTCAAACCTCCTGCCGTGAAAAGTTTCCAGATTTGCCGGATACAGAAGAAGGTGAACTGGACTCAAAATCCAAAGAATCCGAATGAGCGACAGGTGGTACCACGGGCTCTGACCTCTGATCCGTGGGGGACTGGAGTGACTGAATCTCCACAATATCAACATCCCAAAGAATCCAATCTTGGGTGGCAGTCCTGTGGGGGATATCATGGGTCACGGAGTTCCTCCAGGGCGGCAAGCCACCATTGGCTCTCAAGAAATTGCCATACCTGGTCTTGAGCTTGACCTGTCCGCCTTCCCTTACAGGCTCCCACTCAAGTGAGGAATCAAGACGACGGGGGAGAGACTGCAGCACCTTGCGACCGGTCATGCCCAGCAGGAAAGGCTGGTTGGAAGCTGTGAGGTACTTACCGTAGCAAGACTTGAGGCGTATGATGTATTGGGGTCCGGGGACGGGTTCCACGATCCATCTAGCGTTCTTAGAGGATCCGTCCCGGTCCTGCGCGACGGACTCTTGGTTGTCCTCGGCATGTAGGTACTTGTCGTGGTGGCTCCGGAGGCGAACCGCCTTGGCCTGGTGGAAGAACTCCATGCCCGACCGGAATTGGTTAGAAAGGCTCTGCTTCAACAGAAACGTAAAACAAAAAAGTGAGAAAGGAATTAATAAGCGCTCGATTCCGTATGGTAAATGAAGCAACTTGCTTTGATGGGGAAAGTAAAAGTGGCGATGGACTACAGCATAACAGCTACGGAGAGTGCTGTGACGTGGCAATTCCTTTGTGTTCACTGACTGTGCGTGTGGTCAACTACCGTGGATTTGACTCTTCTTCTACATGATAACCAGAAAATTCAGTCTTTCACATTATAATTTATAAATGAAAAGACCGTCCCCGTCCATCCACGGCACTTGTTGACGATTTTGCCACTTGGCACTTGGCGTGTTGAAAAAATATACGAATTAATAAATGACATGATTTTCTTATTGATTAAGTTTTTCTTGGCTGGGAATTACCAGCGCAAGCAGAGAAGACGACTGATGTGAAGTGAGGAAACAAATAATACTTTAGTTAAAGATTGAGTTGGCTACTTGTGGGTTCATCGCGAAGAAAGACTGTGTATTATGCATTGTGTATTCTTTCTCTTTCGCGTTCTTAGAAAGAAATTATTCTCGGCGGCCAGTTGCTCCTTCGAAGACAATGACACCAACCTGCCTATAATCGTCAACATAGCTACCACTCCTGTGACATGCCACTATGGAACAGTGAAAACTTGACCCAACTTACCGGTGTTGTGTTCCAGAATCTAGGCTTGTCAATTTAGGTGGTGCACCTTCAGTCATTTGTTTTGTATATCCACCAAGCATTTTTCTAGTGGGGAATGTTTGGTGGAGATCTGTTTCGGAGCACACATTCAATATGGACCATGACATCCAACTTACTTGTCTACTCCGATATAATTTATTTAATTTTCAGTATATTCACCTTGATTCATTAACTCCACCAAAGTTGAAAACAGAATAATATGTAACTTTCAAAAGCAAAAGAGCAAAAGATGAAAAAATGAGTGGGTCATCCCGGTAAAACAATTATGTGGTTACGTCAAAAAAACACCAGCAGCAATTATGTCTGAAAACACAGTAATAACAGACAGTAATACGATGATAAGGATCTACAATTTGTGAAAACTTTCACACGACACCAAAAAAAAAGCAGAAAAATCCGATAATTCTATATCCGTATCTGTTGGTTGCCCACCTAACACGACAGATTTATCTGTGTTCGATACTAAGTTTTGTTTCCAAAAGCAGCAAATAGTTCTTGGCTCTTAAAGACCTTAGTTAGGCATACAGATATGATGGGCTACCAATTTGGATTTCCTCCGGCTCTTTCTTTCATAGGGAATGTGCAATTCTATAGGATAAATCTATTGTCCCCAAGTTCTTTGTCCTATTAGAGGCTGCTAATTAACTTACAGCAGCTTCGGATAAATCGATTCATCTATATCGCCTTTTTGTCCCTAATTATATCTAAACCCGCCCGCCTGATTGTGCTGTTGAGTATTAAAAGTATTTTTTAAAAAAAAAAGAAAAAGAAAAATCCTTGTATATTAAAAATAATAATAAGAATTAATAAATAAATAAATAAATAGATGAAAGAGGATAATTAATTTTGCTAAAGATTAACACAAGTGTGCATACCTTCTTTGGAGTATCAGATAGCCTGGGAGAGATAGACTTGATCAGGGTCAATCTAGGGGTACTTCTCCCGGACGAAACAACAGGCGACCCAGGTCCCGGGCTATGATGAAAATCATCAGAAATCGCTTCAAGGATATTATCAGAAACCGACGAAAAACCTGACATGGACGACAAGTACTCCGACAAAGATTCCGTCTCATCAAGTCCATCCACCGGCTCCACGTCCCATAGAATCCAGCTCTGTGTTGCACCGGTGTGAGGCTCATCATGGGTGATCGAGTTTCTCCATGGCGGCATCCCTCCGTTAGCCCGCAAGAACTTGCCACACCAGCTCTTCAGCTTCACCTGAAACCCGTCTCTTACGGGCTCCCACTCCAGGTTCCAGTTTGTGATCTTTTCAGGGAGCGTCTGGACTACTTTGTTCCCTGTCATACCCAGCAGGAAAGGGATATCAGAGGCTGTAAGATACCTGCCATCCCAGGTCTTGATTCGGATTGCGTCTGTTTTATACTCTACTTGCTCCACAAACCATCTTGCTTTCCGGGTCGAGCCGTTTCTGCTCTGGCGGACTGTTTCGTGATCGTCATCGGCAATCAAATACTTGTCAAGGTGGCCCCGGAGCTTGACTGCCTTGGTTTTGGTAAAGAGCTCCATAAGCAACAAACAAGAAGGAAGACTGCGTGCGGTGGCTAGCGAGCTATATGTATGAATGATTCATTAAATATATGAATCATGAAAAGAGGGTGTTTGGAGTTGATGTTTTGGCCATATTGTGATATAAATTTGCCGATAAAAAAGGGCTGATTATGTTTGGTTTTTCTTGTAGATAGGTATGATGTAAAATAAATAAAGCAGGGAGTCACAGGGGGCACGAAATTCCCTCAGCTTTGCGCCTTCGGAGAAACCTCTCTCCACTTCTTCTTCTAGTAGGAAGAAACCCTTGGCGAATTGAATAAATTGCGTAAGAAATTAGGTTGAGCTGAATCCAAGACGTACGCGCTTAAAAAGGCGCGAAGAGTCAAATATACGGGCCGCGCGTGAAGGGTATTATGCTATTATTGGTGTGAAGCGTGCCCCTGTGGGCCTCAGCTTCAGTCTCTGGTCTAATGGGGGAAAGGTCGTATTAGTATTTATGTATTTTGACTTCCCTCGTTTAGCTGCCCTGGTTCCTGCAGTTCCTTCCCCTGAATTATGTGTAAAAATAAGAGTAGATATGTTTAATAGAATCAAAAATTTCAGTGTGGGTCAGCCAGATGTTTAATGTATGATGATATCTTGTATACATATATATATGAATTGGCTTTACAATGGTGCCAGAGATTGTTTGGTTAATAGAAGAGGCACTTTCAAATTAAAAATATTTCAGATGACTATTTTATTTCGTGGAAAAAAAATAATGAGAATGCATAAGTATTGATATGATGTTGTAGATAAAATAAAGGAGATAAGAAGATAAATTTAAATTCTAAATTGTTATTTTCCATAATAATATTTTTTAATATAAGATTTTCAAAAGCAATATTATGACACATTTTCAGTGACAAAATAAAATCTACAAGAAGATCTTTTTTTAAAAAAAAAAATCAAGTTATTTAAGCATACACTGAAGACAAGAACGTAAATTCAATTAACTTATCCTAGCAATAGTAAATAAAATCCCTTGATTATATTTTTTTTATAGATCTCAAAATTAGTTATCATGCGTCAAATATACAAATGCGGAAACCTTAACAATTTTAATCGGATAAATAAAGAAATTTATGACAAAATACCAAATTACTTCAAAGCAAAACAAAATTAACGCAATAAAAACCACAAAATAGCATATTAATCTTATAATAAACATATGGCCTTAGCATATGTTATAATAAACCACAGACATAGACATGCCGATAAGGGCCTTAGCATGTGGCAGTATGGCATGCCCCATGATGACATAACCAATATATCAAGCAGCTAATGGGAAGCTGTGTTGCCTTGAAAGGATTCTGTACTGTTGCCTTGAAAGGATTCTGTACAACTTTTTCTCCACGGTAATTTTTAATTAAATAAAATAATTAGAGGGAGCCTGCCCTATTTCTGTAGAATCTCTTAAGGCATTTGTTGTTTAAGTTTGGAAAAAACCTGAGAAATGACTTGGGATCCCCTGGTGCTTGTGAGAATATTTACTACCAAAATGACAACAAATGCAAGAAAATCGGACTGTCTCTAGCAAATTTATTTCTTTAGCCTGCTTGATTTCAAGTGAAAATGAAAAGAACTAGCACAGACCGTGCCATCTGCCAGTAACCATGCTGAACCTATCTAACCACCTCAGTTACAAGGATTGGCAGCTCTCAACTTTGAAAGAACATTCTTAGCAAAATCTACAAGCTTATCGGTACTTGGCAGGACATCCTTCACAGCAGGGTGGGAAGAGAAGTTCTCAGACCACTTCATCAGAAGTGGAGTTTTCGTATCATCAAGCAGTTTCACGCTATGAAGAATCTCAACTGCTCTCAGCCACCCCAAGAAGGCACCGAATGCAATATCCAGGTACCCAATTTGCTCTCCCCCGAAGAAAGCCTTTCCTCCGCTACATTTCTTAAGAGCATCCTCCAGGAGTGCCAGCCCCTGTTCTGTTTGCTCAAACAACGACTTTTTGCTCGCATCGTCTGGTGCAGTCCCAATGGCTCTCATGGTTGGAAAAAACTGCACGCAACGATTGTAATTCAAGAAGAAGTATTTGGGAAATTTGCAGTGGCAATTCGTATTTGAGAAGACTGAAAATAGATAATTGGTGACATAAGCAGTAGCATCGAACAATAAGGAGCATACAAATATATGTATATATACATACCTTCTCATCTAGATACGCAGCCCAAAACCGTGCAGTGCAACGGTCGTAAGGATCAGAAGGGAAAATTGAGGGGCCAGAGGACCAAACCTCATCGATGTACTCAACAATGATAAGCGACTCGCATACAGGACTGCCTTGGTGAATGAGAACAGGAATTTTCTTGTGCACTGGGTTTGATTCAAGAAGAAGTTGGCTCTTGGACCCCGGTGTCTCCTGAAGGAACTCATAATGAACAGACTTTATGTTAAGGGCAATCCTAGGCCTCATCACAAAAGGACTCGCCCATGAACCTAAAAGCTTCACTTCACCCTCCTTCTCGCTGGCCATCTTTTTTATCAAAATGCAACAGGAAAGAAAAAGGATTATGCAATGAGAGTATGAGTATGTTTTTATATGTATATATATAGAGAGAGAGGGAGTGAAAAGAACATTTTAATATGCATATGGCGATTTGTTTGGAGAGATTTTAGGCATTTGGTAAGAACATTTATGGTAAGAATTTCTAGAGGTGATGCTGTTATGAACGATAACGGATCCTCATTCCATTTATAGAAGCCAATTTAAGAAATAAAATAAATATTAAAAAGGAAAGAAAATAGACAACAGCTTTTAAAATATATTATATACAGAAATATTGAAATGCTTATGAATGTTTGAATTCATTGCTGCCACAATATGTTATTGACTAAGGCAAAAAGGGAAAATTGTATGCACCAGCCGGGAATCGAACCCGGGTCTGTACCGTGGCAGGGTACTATTCTACCACTAGACCACTGGTGCTGTCGTGGTTCTGGATAAACATAAACATTAATCTTCCAAAACATCGGGGTTAGAATAAATATAACACTTACTATTAATATCATTAAATAAGTATTAAATGATTTTATAATAATAATTTATAATTTAATTTGACATCAAATTAATATTTTAATATTAAAATATATTATTTTATAGTATTAAAGACAAAATAACCAATTACATGATAAACAAACAAGACCAGGTTATGTTTTCGGGGTACCCACATCAAGAATACGCCATTTTTTCGATTATTCTTATGCGTAAAACTATGACACGTATTCGTTCAAATCACACTCACGTTTCGACCAGGGCAGGGCAGTGTATTTGGACATAATAAAGAGGCCTTACACCACACTCACACTTCAGTCCCAAACGAAACACAAGAATGCTTCATTTCGTTGTACACAATAGGATCCGCAGGGTGATAATGTCATTCCAGTTGAGGAGTTTTAAGCAATTTCGGACCATCAACAGAGGACGTAGGGCATTATTGAGTCCAGCTAGGTCAACTGCTTCTTTTTGCTCGCTACCATAGAAACCAACAATTCTGGTCCCAACTATTCCTTTCTCCCTCCAAAATTAGTCCTCAACCCGCCATTTCACTATGGTGCTGCCCCCAATCAGCTAGCTATTTAGACTTTTCTAAGTGAGTTCGTGACAAAGCCTCAATCTCCACCTGCACATGAGGTTTAAACTCTAAGCATCTGCTTATAAAAGGAAAAAAGAGAAAAAAGGGGACTAAGCATGGAGACTCTCACGGCATCACTCAAGTTATTTAGTGGGTTTGGCCGAAGCTCATGGAACACACTCGTAGATAATATTTTAAATATTATGAATGCATAAGTACAACATCCACATTGAAGTACCAAAGAAACTGCTCAAAACCAGAGGATTCAATTCATGGCGGAAGGATCACGATACCTTACATTATCTTATCTTAATTTTGATAATGTCCGTCTTCAGAAATGATCATCTACAGGGAGTCTGCCTTTGCATAGGATGAGCATGTGACACATAGGATGAACATGTGACAGGAAAAACATAGCACCCAAAGCACCAATCTGCCAGCCAGTCCAGGTGGAATGCTGATAGCAGGATGCGCTATTATATGTATGTTTGTAACCTGGACAGTAGATCAGAATCAGAAACACAAAAAGAAGACTTTAAAGATATATTCTATTCAATTCTCAGGGCATCATCAAATTTTTTTATAAAATTACAATCTACATTCAAGCTACTGAAGCCAGAAAATGCTATATGCATGAGCTTTGGAAACAAGTCGAGCACATAGTATGGTGCAAAAACTATTTGATCCAGTGACAACCGAAACGTCTTGAACCAAATAAGAGAAAACAGAAAAAGGTGGCTGCAATTTTGTATTTTGTAAGTTTTTATGACATGAAGTTCCAATTCGGCATATATAATTCAATTTTGCGTGCATAATTGTGTTCCAGCATCCTACTTTTGTGGCAGCGAGCACTCCAATAAGGTTTTCTCTAGTAGTTCGGATAGGTTTTATAATTCACATGTAAAATCAGGTTAGACTTTTTTGAAACAAATTTGGTTTGATTAGGCAGATGTTTAAACTTGATAGTCAATCATATTCATGCTATAGCTCTGGCATCCAGATGTATGATTTGGTAATAATTTATACCTATTTTGATTTTGCATGAGTAAATGAATAAGAATACCCAAGACAGCACATCTAACAGCTGGGTTATCCACAAATTGTCAAATGAAAAACAAACAAAAAGTAGGCATTATAAAGGCTATGCGTTTGATCACCAATGCCATTAAATCAGTTTAACCCATTGTGAGAGCCTTTGTTTAGCCAACCTGTCAGATGCTTATTGCAGACAGGTTGGCTAACACATATGTCTATTGGAATGACAGCACTCAGAAGAACAGTAGTGCAATGGAATAGAACAATAGTGTAAGCAGCACTCAAAAGAACAATAAAGGATATCAAGACATGACCTACTTGCAATAGAACAATAGAGTAAAGGAATAAATCAGAGACAAAAAGAACAACCAAGAATATGCCAATTCTTAGAAGGCTTAGTAATAATAACTTGTGATTCCATCATGCCAACTAATGTAACAAACAAAAAGATCATATATAACCATAAATAAACTTACTAAAATTTGGCAGAAAAATACCAGTTATTTGTGATTGTTCTTAGCATTAACCACAAGACAATTCTCTATAGCCTCATCACAAATCCCAAAAGTGGTTTCCAGATCCCCTTCTTCATAACTAACATCCATGAAAAAGTTGTATATTTCTGTGTCAGCAACCATTCCGTCTCTCCTCATCTCTTCAAATAGTTGTCTAGCCTCCAAATGTTTCTTCCTCCGAAAGAAACCCTTGATGAGAGCATTGTAGGAACTGGAAGTGAGATTAAATCCCTTCTCAACCATTTCCTTTCTCAGAAACCATGCTTCTTTCATATTTCTTGCTTTACAGTGCCCCTTTATTAAAATGTTATAGGTGTTGCTATCAGGCATCACTCCTTGCGCATGCATCTCTCTGTAAATCTTTGTTGTGAAACGCATGTTATTTCTAATAGAGTACTGCTTCAAAAGTGAGTTGTAGGTGATGGCATTTGGCATTATACCTTTTTCCAACATCCAAGTTAGTAGCTTCTCACCCTCTTCCAGCATTCCAGACATGCAAAACCCATTCATGAGCACATTCAACGTAATAACTGTAGGTTGAATCCCTCTATCAAGCATCTCTCGAAGAAGCTCATGAGCCTTAGCCATCTCCCCAACCTTGCAATAAGCATCTATTAAAGTTGTAAAAGTAACAACATCCGGATGCATCCCAACCATCTCCATTTCCTCCATCAGTTTTAGAGCTTGGCCTATGTTTCCAACTTTACAAAAACCATTAATAAGGGAGCTATAAGTCCAAACATTCAGATGAAGACCTTTTTGGCACATCCCATGAAGAAGCTCATTAGCTGTATGAAGGTCCCCAAGTTTGCAAAGGCCATCAGCCAAAGCAGTATATGTAACAATATTTGGAGCGAGTCCGCATTGTACCATCTGGTTGTGAAGTGCAAAGGCCTTTTGCATCTCACCAGACTTGCAATATCCATCAATAAGTGTCGTGTATGTAACTTCATCAGCTTTTAGCTCTTTGCTAATCATTTCATTGAAGAGTTTGTCTGCTTCCAACATGTTCCCATTCCGAGCTAGACCACGAATAATAGCAGTATATGCTATATAATCAGGATGAAGTTTCCGATTTTCCATTTCTTGAAACAACTTATAAGCAGCTAAAGGATTTCCCAACTTGCAGAAACCATCGATAAGAATTGTATAGACTACATTGTCAGCAAATATTCTTTGCTTCATCATCTCCCTCAAGATATTCTCAGCTTCAAAAACTTGGCCTCTTTTACACAGAAGAACGATGATGCTGCTGTAGGTGTATGCATTTGGCTTCAATCCTTTCATGTGCATTTCTTTGACAAGCTGTTGTACATTTTTCAGATCCCCTTCATTAGAATACCCGTTGATTATGGTGCTATAGCTAACAATATCTGGAGTATAACCTCTGAGCTCCATTTGCAGGAGTAGATAATGGCCTTCTTTTACTTTTCCCAAGCAACAAAGAGAATTCATGATTATGTTGTATGATGCAGTGTTCCAACAAACACCTACTTGAGCAAATTCATTGAACATTTCCACAGTCATCCTAAGCCTTTCAGAATTATCTGATAGACGTGCAAGATATAAGTTACAAGAATCAGTAGAAATAACTAACCCATAGTTCAGTAACTTGTCAAAGAATCTTCTGGCTTCATCAAGCATCCCAGCTTCCACAAGGACTTGGAAGAAAACATCAAATACATGGGGATCTGAACCCCAATCTTTATAAGTGTAAACCAACTGATCCACAAAATGTAAGTAAGAGAGACCAATATCCAAATTCTGTGTTGCCCAAAAATCACGGATAAGCTCATGAGCCATTTTCAGATCCTGCGAAACGACAGCAATCTGAACAACAATGCATCGAGCCTCAAGGTTTGGGACTCTATGTAGACGTGACCAGCCAAAGAAATCTAAAACCAATCTATAGTCGTTTTTTATGTTCATGAGAACCCATATTAGGTGTTGTGACCTGAACTTGGATTCGTAAGGCTTTAGAATGCGATGGAAAGGCTCAGAGCGGCGTAACTTTATTGCATTTGAAACTTGATAAACAAGTTCAGAATCTTTAATAGTAGGTTTCTTAGGGGAATAACTGGGAAAAGGTCTGGCGTTGGTTGCCCTCGAGGATAGGCGTCTTTGGCTAAAAAAATTTCCAACAAGTAACTGTAAACTGTATGAAGGAGATCTTGAGTAGTGCCAATAGTTTAAGCATAGAATTGAATACTGAACGGGGAAAATGGCACGCCTCCACATGTCTTTGGGGAACACCCATCATGGTGAATTTTGAGATACCGTGAGCTTCAATCCTATGACTCCACACCATATGAGAGAATTAGAACAAGAAGACTTCATCACTCCATCACCTGTAAGGTAGTAACCGAAAGGCTTAAATTAAACAGAGAAGCAGATATCATCTAATCTTTTAAGGTTATGTCGACGCTTTGATGCTAGTATGTAACTAAATTGCCCTGACAGGACAAGTCTCTCTGAAGAAAAAAAGATACTTTTATGCTCTGGAAAATCAAAGGTTGTTAAAGAATGCCATTTAAACAATATGCTCCTGGAAAGCTAATATATCTGAAGAAAATCCACTTTTCTTTAAAGCATGACAAGGAATTGAACTGAAACCACTAGTTGTGTAAGCCGAGTAATGATACCCTTAAAAGATAGACTTATCAAGCCAATGTCTCAAGTCACCAATAGGCCAGACTGCCTCAAAAGATTTCGTAACCCCAACTTATCAAATGAATTCCTAAAAGGCATTACGTCGAACACACCATCAACAATGATAAAAAATTCGAGAATAACAATAAAATGGTACATCGGAAAATAAAATTTTTAAAAAAAAACCACAGTTTCTCCCCATGAATGTTCGACTCTAACCTCAACAGAAACTTACGGGCATAAATTGCATCCAAGTTTTGACTCTCTTGAATGCCTGACGTGAAGAATAGGCAAAGCCAAGCATAGAACAAACAGATAAGACTAAACCACGGAAACCCGTCGAACTATTAAGTTGAAGCGAAAGTGAAGCGAATACTTCGAAGCCAGAGAACAGGCTTGGGTCTCTGGTCCAGGGCAGGCTATGAGCATCCACCAACTCCAAGGCGCGGAGACATAAACTACCTTCGCCCGCCAAAAATTGAGCAACGCCTGCCAGCTTGAAGGGATCATGTTTTCTTGAAGTTGAAAGATAAAAGAAATTGGATTATCACATGGGCCTAAGGCCCGTCTATAACATTTGAAGGAGCTTCGAAACCCCTTCTAAACCAGTCAAATTATTTGGGCCGTTAGATCACAAACGAGCAGTCATGTGTTGTAGTATATATAATTTATATAATTATGTATATTATCAATTACAGTCAAATTATAGTGTGTTTATATTTATATAAACATTATAACTCAGATTTATAATTTTTAACTATGAGAAGACTATAAATTTAACTTATGATTTGTTCATTACAGTTACCTTTTATATATTTTTCTTCTAGATATCATTAAATCGAGCAATATGAAGATGATTTTTCTTTAAATTAAAAAATATTCAATTGACAATAATAACTAATTATCTGTATTGTGAACTAGAACTGAAGCACTGATCTTCGTTAGGTGGTAGACCAAGTAGTATATTATCTCTACCCTCCATCAGGGCTGTGCATCGGGTCGGTTATTCAAATTAAAAATAACATTTACTGATGGTAATTTTTTTCGATGATGTATTTTCCGATCGGGAAAATCATATTACTTTTTCTGTTACCGACTGTGTCCGAAAAAAAATGGGTCGGGAAACGTATTTTCTTGACCGGACCTCTATGCTACTTGTTTGAACACAAACATGTAAAAAATTATGTTTGTCGGGCAGTAAAATAAGCGTATCAAAGTGCGGTAAAATAAGCAAATCTAGTTAAGAGAGAAGACTCACACAATTCAGCTGGTTACAAATAGTAAAGTCAGCAAATCTAGTTGGACACCCCTATCCTCCACCCTCCACTCTCCACTCTCCACTATGCGCCAAGAAAAAGCTTGCTTTTCATCACTAATGCGTAATCCTATCCTGATAAGATGGTTTAGTGCGGATTTCTCTTCCTCATAAACAAGAAAACCAAATTAAAAATTTTGCTTATCAGCGGTCCGATTGGGTTTGGGCCCATTGGAATCAAATTCCTCGGAGAAAAAGAACAGCCTCTCACTTTCTGGAATTTCAACTTTCAAAGGGATGACTGCAGCCATCATTGCTTTACAACTTAACGCAAGAGGTGAAGAAAAAAATAGCAGTCAACCTTTTGTGTGAAAGGATGTTAACTATTTCTTTCTCTTTTTTTGGTAAAACAGAAACTCAGGCCAGTTTAAACAGAGCCTGGACGGAGAAATAGAAACCTACAGCAGCATCAAGAGAGAGTTCCTCAACGATGTTCACCGGTGGAGAATTAAAATGAGGTGGCACTCCGCAAATGCTATAGCTTTTTATGTAATCAAGTGGAACCTTCGATATAGAATTTCAATGGATGCCCTTGTTTTGAGGGTGGAAAAGATAGTAAAGGTGTTTTTCCTCGTTATTGTTTATAATACAGAGGGGTAGGGTTTTCTTTTGAAAAGAACAAGAAGCCTGTCAATGTAGATACCCTTGTTGAGATAATTGAGAGTACGACCATCCTTGCAAGCTAGTTGATGTTCGTTAAACTATCTGGAAACAGATGGTAGATGGAGGATATAGGCAAATGAATGTTCACAAGCGAATGGATGTTACTTTTGAAAAAAAAAAACATAATAATCTGGTCAGCGATCTGATTGCAATCACCATAAGCATAATTTTGTATTGGATCAAACATACAAAAGGCTCCCGCATCCATGGACGACGTAACATCCAATGTTCATATCATAGTTCATCCGATGTTGTTTAAGGACGAACATGATTTTTGCCTAGTTTCCACCAAGTTCGGCGTTTGTATGCAATTGTTCTTTGAATATCATCTTTACTGGCAGTAGAGATCAAGAATCACCCAATTCTCTGTTTTCCTTTATTAGTACAGTGAAAAAGCAGACCATAAGGAAGATTGATCAAAACAAGGCATCTAAAATTAGGGAAAGGCAAAGCGATGAAAAGCCAGCAATCCCAACACCGAAAGTCTCATAGAACAAAAGCACATACTACTTCCGATTAGTTTCACCTCCAAAAGCTAAGACTTACTTTAACCAGAGTACGTATTATATATTCCTTGACACCTCAACTCCTTTTCTCGTCAGTTTCATCTTCCAATTATTCCACAGAATGAAGCTCAACTATCCTCCTCTTGCTGTTCTCTTCATCATAGTGTTCCTTACCTTCACCTCCTTAACCTCTTCACAGTCTTGCAGGAATTCTTGTGGCAACATCCCAATCAAGTATCCGTTCGGAACTGGCCTTGGCTGTGGCGATATCCGATTCCAAAAGTACGTAACCTGCAACCAAGACAAACTCACTTTAACCACCCACACTGGCTGCTATCCTGTCACTACTATAGACTACACCAATCAAGTTATAGAAATCACGGATCCCTCCATGTCAACCTGTGCTTGCACACAGACGAGCAAAGGCTTTAGCCTAGACTGGGATGCCCCTTTCTCTTTCCACGATGATACCGTCTTTACTTTACTCGATTGCTCAACCAACACATCTCCTATTTACCAAACAGATGGCTATAAAAGTGAGAACAGCAGCGTTAAGGTCCCTCAATGTGATAGAACAGGGGAACCCATCTGCAGTTTCTTATATTCGTGTAGAGCGATCAGTCTTCTCAATCTTCCAATCTCTACTTGTTGTGTCTACACGCCAGTAGATCTGGGACCATCTTTCGAAATGGATTTGCAGAAACTGCAATGCTCTTCATATTCTGGGTTCTACAGTTTTAATGGCCAGGAATCGAACCCCGATAACTGGAAATACGGAATAGCGCTTAAATACAAGTTTAATGTGTATAACGAGTACCCAAGTGCATGTTCCAACTGTGAGAGGAGTGATGGCGTTTGTGGGTATGGTGGAGCTTACAACACATTTGTTTGCAACTGTCCTAATGGCCTAAACACAACATCGGATTGTTTGTTCGGAGGAGGGTTTAACCACGGTTCAAGTCTCATACCATGGCAAACTGGTACATATCTATTCTTGTATCCGTTTAACTGTTTTCATTTTTTTGTTGATGTCCAAGCACTGACATGCTAGAGGTACTTTTGCAGGTACATGGCTGTTGATGCACTTGTTCGTATGCCTTGTGGTCGTGGCCTCGTTAAGCGCTGGAAGTGGAAGGTAGCGCCAAAAGAGTTGGGAGTTTAACATTGTTTACACGGAGCAGAGTTTAACTGCTTGGATGTATCTTCTTCGTATGGAAGAAACATGTAAAAGACAAATAATTGCACTCTTTCTTATGAAGCAATCTTATTTTTGTTATTCAACCTGATTTTAAAATAACCAAAGTGGATGATAAGCAGAACCGAATCTGTGATCCAGCTAAGAAATAAGAACTTTATACCATCTATGGACAGAAGCTATCACCTAAGAAGATTAGGGAATAAGGTTCCTTTGTAAAGCTTCTTTTACCTGTGGCCCTATTTGCATCGCAAGTGGGCTATCTACCCTGTAGTTTGATTCTTCTGGTCCTATGTTGGTAATCTGCAGATTCTAGCACTCGTTAGTCGTCACCACCACAGTCGCTGACTCAGCGAAGATGGAGAAAAGAATCATGATAAAAGGTTTCTATACAGTTTCAGAGTATAAACTCCTCATTGTTAAAGCATATACCGGTAACATCCATGTATTTCAGAACTTTATGTACCGGCAATATATCTTAACTCGGCTCTCCTTCAGTATGTACAGAGGTTAACTAGGATTTCAAAATCCTTGTCTTTCCTTTATCCATCAAATTTACCATACTATCTATAGCTAAAGGCCATCATTTTTCCATCGCGATCCTGTCATCTCATGTTGCAACACTGAGGCGTTCCTTGTTGTAATTTATCCCAGAGGCATATCATCTGCCTTGGAGATTGGTAATGTGCAGTGAAATAATCATCAATGCATCCGAATTGGCAAAACTTCAAGCTGTGCAGATACTCCACAGGCTTTGATCTGTTGAACTCTTCTACCCACATCCCCATGCTCACGTCTTCCATCTTAAATAACTGCAGCCAAAGAAATAATTGTAGAGGGAAACCGGAGAGGCATCTGTGCATGCAAAACATGAGTTTCTGTGCAGGCATAATATCACTCATATGGATGAGAAAGAGAGACAGGGAGAGGCTAGATTATTGTGGCATACTCTTAGTTTATGTTTTTCAAACTCTGATACGATGAAGTGTGCAATGTCTGACGATATAATATAACCTGGACCATTTGCATAGGGTGGATACTCCTCTTCTGGCCATTCCTGAATGATCCACCAGACAATTCAATTTCTCTTCTGTTACATAGGAAAGGACAGAATAATCTAAAAAAGGGTCTGGATTAGCATGACTTTGGGGTAGTACCCAACTCTTTGTCCAAATAATGCTAAACAGAGGATAAAAGAAGCAAGCAAGCCAAGAATTTATAGAGACTAATTAAAAGTATTTTTCTACAACAAACCTCATATGTCACTGCCCATTTACCATTACGCAAGGGTCTATGGTAGTAGTTGATGTTCCCTGCATATATGCTTCCATCTTCACGCACGTTTTCTACTTCTTCGAGCACAGCATCCACCCTCACGAATGTATCGTCATCACATTTCATGACATACTTAGCAGCCATAGCGCGAACCTATTCATCAAAAGCAATGATGACATTAAACAAATATGGTTTGCTCTTGCTCTTGCCACACAGAGCTTACCCCGTATTCACAGATTGCCACAGTCTTCAATACAACGAGTTCATAGTGATCCATGTAAGGAACTATGACAAGATCACCGAAATATTCAGCTTCTTTCTTTAGTTCCACATTTATCTCTTTTCTTCCATTCTGTCAGCCAAAAATTGTATTCCACCAACCATTAGCATTTAGCAGCTACTACACTGTGCACAAGTGACTAAGCAAAAGCGCCTCCTTTCCAACCTTACCAGCGCTACAAAAAACCGAGCCACCACCTCTGAAGACCTTATTAATGGATGTTGCATCCATGATTTCCGCAAGGCCATCCGCTCGGCGAAATGGTTGCCAGCAGAGAGAATGCCGACGAAGACATCCACATGCCTCTGAGGAAGCAGTGGTGCTTGCCACTTTCTAAGCATCTCAAGATGTTTCTGTGGAGCGAAGGATGGATGGGAAGCAGGTAGAGAAGCAACAAACACCATGTGAACATCAACATCTCCGTTCAGATACAGTCCCGTGGCATCCTCAAGAACAAAACCCTGTAAAACATCACCGCCTATTGAGTAACCTGCTTTCAGAATTCATGGGAACATGACAGAACCCTCAAAACCTTCAAAGAAAGCAACTCACAGTACGATAAGGAAAAGAGGTGATGTGCCTCCCATCAACATAGATGTGGTAGCCTTCCAAGCCAGCACTGAGTGTAAGAACAAACAACTGGTCTTGCACAAACGGGAATGGCCAGTTATATGACATCTTCTTTTTCCAACCGATCAGCCTGTTCAACCACCATGAGGCCTTTGAATCTTCAGGCCTACCATCATCATCACGCAGCCATTTTTCACACTTCACCTGCCCATCGACTTCACAAACCCCAAACAACAAGCGCCAATATTATAACAAAATAAACAGATCAGATATTTCTATATAATAGGTATCAAACATCTTAAATGTATGATGAAAACTAAAACAGCGCAACCTTCTATCAGGTTCAAGCTCAGGGTGCCCCCCGAAGATGAGCCCCAGAATATGGTATAAAAACGTTCCAACCCCACTACAAGTCTCAGGCACAAATTCCCTTACCCGTAAATCCACCTTGCTAGGCAAGTGACAATTTATCCATTCCAGCTCTCAAAACCATAAAATATTCAGCACTTACCGGTCTCCTCGTCGGCCCGAGACCTCCAGCCTTCACACCTCAAAGCATTGCCCCACTGCATTCTATAACAAGTGTTCTGCTCAATCACAGGCTGACCACTCCAATCACCTTTCAACCTGGGATTAAAATGCAGAATCCTAGGTGGGTCCTCACCATCAACGGTCTTCAATCCCTGCAGTTCCACCATGAACTGTGAGACCACCGCCGCCTCCTCCCCCTCCTTCACCACTCCTATTTTTGGTTCCTGCTCCTTATGGCCCCACCGCGGCCTCCCCACCACCGTTATGTGGGACCCAAGAGTCAGCCCGCAGGGCAGGTCCATAACCCGTCCACGTGCGGAGAAATCCGACCCAGACAGCGCCATCGAATTCGGACACTGCTCAGCCCGGTTGCTCGAAACGCGTTCGGTTTGGTTCTGAACCGCCACCGCCTCGTCCCAAAGCTTCTTCCCAGTCACCAAAGCGTCCTTCGCCGCCTTATGGACCAGGGAAAACTCGTCCACTTTGCCAATGACATCGAACATGGTCTCACTAGAGAACAGACCCGAGAGTTTATGGGTCTCTAGCATTTGCCTCTCGGGGCTCCAGCTGATAGAGCTGCCTTCAGTAGCCGATTGCCGTTGGAGTTCGAAAATCAGGGCCGTGGGTAACGCTTCACCGAGTGACCCGTCACCAGTAACCGAACCATATCCATCCTGGGTCTGGAAAACCAGAGGGATTTCAAGGAATATGAAAAGAACGTAGAGGAGAATCACAACGAAGAGAGTGTGAAGCAGTGTAAGCCGACTCAGTGGCACCCAAGTCTGGAACTTGGGTCGGTTCATTGTCGGTGGTAGTTGAATTCTTGACACTTGAGAAATCAGGGAAAGATTTTCTCCTTGATAGTCTGTCTCTAACCCAGAAAGATATTAACATGCAGCGCTAAGAATTCCATAGGTTCTAGTGTGGCTAAAACAGTTCAACACAGAACTCCATAAAGGAAACAAGAAATCAAATCAGCAAGGACGTTGATACTTAATTAACCTTGGCATACTCTTAATTTGTTTTCTTTTTCTCTTCTTTTTTCTTTTTCCTTTCAATTCAATTTAGAAAGAAATTAAATTTCTTTTATGATTAAGCCATGACTGGGTGGGTTCTTGATTTGTTCAGAGATAAGAGCTGGCAAAATCCAATTTCAGTTATCAGATTGGCACATAAGAATGATCTTGTTGAGGTTTGAGGAAGACATTGTCACGCACCGTCGTAAACTCCAAAAGAGTGTGTTTTGACTTGGCGTAGACCAGCGTTGGCTGGTGGCCATAAATTGGACAACAAACCTGTCATTTTTGGAACTGTATTTTTTTATAAATTTATTTAGAACATCGGACCTAGGCATTAATAGTTCTGCCACTTGGCATTAACTGTGTTCTGCAAGACTTGGAAATATTAAGTGTGTCAATGTCAGTTAAAGTAAGTCAGGAAGGTTCCCTCTCCCAAAGTTTAAGATTCTTCGGCTTAAAACAATATTGTTGAGTTGTTATTGTTAATTAATTTAGGGAAGGGGATCATTTCATTAATCTTCTGTGCTCTGTACTTGATGTTCTTGATGTTCTTGATGTTCTTGATGTTCTTGATGTTCTTGATGTATAATGAATGCTATTGAATTGCTTTTGTCCTCGGACAAAATTATACTTGGCACAAAGAATTAGTTTTTGTTACGTGGAGGACAGGTATCTTTAAAATGGCACCGGTGCACCAATTAAGATTTACATCACCCCAGATTTAATGAATATGTTAATATATTTATTCATTCTAATATATTGATGTATAAAATTATAAAAATATATTTATCTTTAATTTATATCATTATTGAGACAGATTAATTATTTTTTTATTCTAATAAACTACAATCTCTCTACTCTTTTTATTATTTTTTATTTTTTTCTTATACCAAACTATTCGATCTCTCTTATCTATTCATATTATTTTTTATTATTTTATTCTTAAATATTAATTGTCTCTATCCTTTTTTTTATTTTTTATTTTTTATTTCACATAATATTATTTTTTGTATGTCATATTGATTATAACATGTTGAAGGTAATTATCTTCATCATGTCATATTAATTGTAATATATTTTTAGAGTAACATTGAGCATATTTTCTTCAGTATTTTATATTAATTGTTACATTTTGAAGATAAAATTGGGTATGTTACCTTAATATTATATATGTTACCTTTAGCATGTCATATTAATTGTAATATTTTTTTAAGAAACATATTGAGTATAACATGCTGAAGGTAACATTAAGTATATTTACTTCGACATGTCATATTAATTGTAACATATTAAAAGTAATATTGGATATGTTACCTTGGCAATGTCATTTATTGTAATATGTTGAAGATAACATATGATATTGTGATATGTCGAAGATAACATACATAATATTACCTTCAGCATGTTACAATTGATATGACATATTGAAGGTAATATACCCAATATTACCTTCAGTATGTTATAATCAATATGACATGTCAAAGGTAACATACCCAATGTTACCTTCAACATGTGTTAATCAATGTGGCATGTCATGTAACAATCAATGTGACATGTCGAAGATAACATGCACAATGTTACCTTCATTATATTACGATCAATATGTTTCTTAAAAAAGTATTACAATTAATATAACATGACGAAAAAAATATACTCAATGTTATCTTCAAAGGAAATATTATAACTAATATGACATGCTGAAGGTAATATACCCAATGTTTCCTTCAGCATGTGATAATCCAAAATGTCTGAATAAAAAATAAAAAAATAATAAAAAGAGAAGAGAGATAATCAGTAATTCAACATAAAATAATAAAAAGTTATAGGGAGAGAGGAGAAAGATTGTAGTTTGTTAGAATAAAAACAATAAAAAATAACAGAAGGGAGAGAGAGATTGTCAGTTTGTTATAATAAAAAAAAAGTAATATGTCACAATAGTGACATAAATTAAAGACAAATATATTTTTATAACTTTACATATCAATATGCTAAAGTGGCGTTGAGTGAATATATTAAAATATTCATTGGGTCTAGATGGTATAAATCCTAGGTGGTGCATTGGGACTACCTTAAAGTTACTCGTGAAGGAGTTATAATGTAGACTCCTATTGGCTATTGACTATTACTCCATAATCTCCCCTTACCACTTATAGTGCTTTGGAACATTGTATAGGTGTGTTTGTTCCAATAAAAATATTTTGGTTGATTTCACATTGTTGTCCTTGAATTTTAATTCCAGTATTTGGCAAAATAATTGAATTAGTTATTGTTGTCGGTTATTATTGTTGTCAGAAAATGAAAGTTTAAAGATTAAAAGTGAAATTACTTTTAAAAGACTAAAATACTTGTCAAATTTTATTTATTAAATGAATAAATTACTTATATCTATTATATTTGCTCTATACCCAACTTTATCTCTTGATGCTTCTCCCTCATAATTCCTTACCACACCCTAAATCGCATAAAAATTGGTCTAGGTGGCTCGAAATGCAGCCTCTCCTGGCCTGGGCTAAATACATAACGTTTTCCCATAGTTGAAGCCCCATTCTCCTACAATGTTTCACTACTATCCTTCATTCATCAGTCGTAAAGGGCTAGCTATGCATAAATGAGGGGTAAAGGGTACACAAAAAGATAAAGTAATGATTGTTTCTATAAAGAAACTTGCATAATAAGGTAATTTAAGTGAAGAATCATTATTATTACTCTATGATGGACAATTATTCATTAAATTATGTATGGTTTGCAATTGTATTTGGCATTTCATTGTAGTTTTTATATTGTATGTTATCAATTGTAATTATATGTTACTATTTAACTTGCAAGCAATTTTAGAGTTTCGTGAATTATGTTCATAGTCTATCCAATTAGCAATAGACAACATGCAGTCACTCTGCCAGGCCTTTCACTCAAAAAATCTTCGTCAAGCTTCAATGATTGTGCTTGCGGTGTCAACCTTTGTTATGATAGCATAATCGTAGCCTAATGCTTTACTATTTTATTGAATTAATTAACATTTATAGATTTAAATAACTTGGGCTATTATTTTTAATTTCAGTGTTTGTATAACATTTGTTACTGTGGTTTATCTTGGGCCTTGGAGTTTAACACGCAAAATGCTCTCAAAAGAGAGAGACAATAGCATTAACGATGATTCTGCAACTGAAGGAAAAGTGAAGTTTCGTCCTCCCGATGATCAACAGGCAATTGACACAGAAATGGTGGATTCCCCAAAGTCCTATAGGGAATCTCTGGTGGGTCCCTAGACAACTCCAATCAAAGGTGTGAAAGTAAGGGATGACGATATTGTGTTGGTCCTTTCATATCTGTGTCAGATAAATCTCATGCGCAACTACGTGAGACGTGGAAGTTTTCCTTGGTAGTCAAGCTATCAGGTCGAAATATTGGGTTTGCTCTAATGGTTTCGAAACTACGCCATTTGTGGGGTCTTCCTTCGACCTCAAAGATCATAGATATGGACAATGAGTTCTTTCTGGTGAAACTCTCATGTGAGGAAGAAATGAATGGTGTTCTTGTGGGGGGTCCTTGGGTGATCTTGGGGCATTGTCTTACAGTTTAGCAGTGGTCACCTGGCTTTAGGGCCAGTTCAACTTCTGATTCTTGAGTGGTGGTATGGCTGAGGATTCCCGATTTACTGTTAGAATACTATCATGAAAAATTCTCATCAAAATAGGGAATTTGGTTGGAAGAATGGTAAAAATAGATAAGAATACCTTTGGTGCACAGAGGGGATAGTTTGCAAGAATTGTAGTATACTTGGATCTCTCCAAACCACTGCTACCACATTTGAGAATTAATGGTGAGTGGCTAAGGATCGAGTATGAAAATCTTTCGATGATTTGTTTTAGTTGTGGCCACATTGGACATAATCAGCTGGTTTGTGCGTTCATGACAAGACAAAATAATTTGCAGCAACAACAATCGGTTTCCTCTGTAAAATCGGGATCTGATGCTCCGAAATCAAGTTCAACAGCGGCTAAGAAGAACGACAACTTGAAGGTTAAATCCAAGAATGAAGGTTCTGATCATTTTAGACCATGGCTGCATGCACCCTCTCGTCCTTGACGGAGTTCAAACAAAGGCAAAGCACTGGCGGATAGCTCTTCAATAAAGGAAGGTACTTCTTTGAAGGAATCCTCAGGTTCGAGATTTGCAGCATTATCAGAGGTTCACTGGGATCCTTTGTCCAAAAAAGATAAGTCAACTATTTTGGGACACACAAGGAAGGAGGGTGCTATCTCAAAGAAGGAACAGGTACGAAATCAAAGGAAACTTTAAAGACATCAGTCAATCGGAAGGTCAATGATAATGATGTAGCTAGTTCTAAGCCTAAAAATCAGCAGGCTTCCCAAAAAGTGGTTATGAGTATTATGTCTCCTATGAATAAACCTAAAGTTGTTGATGTTATACCTGTCATGCCCACTCATGAGGTCCAAGTCCATCAAGTGAGTCAAATACTACATTTCCATTTTGCTACGGCCCTCATTAAGAACACTACTGAAAACAAGACAAAAAAAGCCCAACCATTGTCTCAAGTCAGTAAGGGTCAGAAATCGAAGAAAATGATGAAAGAAAAAAATTAGTTCCATATTGATCCTCTAGTTCCTGTGGATTTAGAATGATTACAAGCAGCATTTACTTTTAATCTCCATCCAAAAAGAATTCTGTTGAAAAGCTCAAAGGTTGGGGAAAATTCCTCGCAACCAATAAATGTTGAGATTTGTATCACCGCTGATGTAACTCCACATGATAGCATAGAGTTCAATTCTTCTACTTCCAGCTTAGAAGCTCATGAATAGTAGCAGCCAAAGGTTACTGAAGTTGTAATGGTCGAGGAATAATTTTCCTTGGTGTTGTTATTCTAAAATATATATTTTCTATATGTCCATATTATCTTGAAATTGTTGTGGGGCTGCAAACCGAGCCTTCCTTCTTGTTATGAAGGATTTCCTGAAGAGATACCGCCCATGTATCAATATCATTCTTGAACCATATGTCAGTAGAGATAAAGCAACAAGAATCATTTAAAAGCTAGGATACGATAGTTCTTTTTGTGTTGATGCAGTGGGGTTTTTTGGAGGCTTATGGGTATTGTGGCAACAAGAAGTTTTTTTAATTACAATAAAAGAATTCTCTAGACAATTTATTCACTTTAAGTGGAGCAAGTTGGGGTACTTGTGAGAGTGTACAACCATATATGGATGTCCAATCCCAATGAAACATTTTGAGTTGTGGGAAATTTTGAAGAGGTTAAAGTCTATTATCTCAACTCCGTGGGCTCTAATTGGTGATTTTAATGCACTACTACATTCTGATGAGAATAGGGGTGGTGTCAGATTTTTTCCTAACTCGAACAACGTATTTATAAGAGTGGTGGAAGATTGTGAGTTGTTTGATATTGGTTTTGAGGGACCGAGATATACATGGTTTAGAAGAGACGTATATGAAAGGTTGGATAGAGTGTTGTGCAACAAGGAATGGCGGATGAAGTTTGAGGAAGGGTTCGTTACACACCTTCCCCCTAATTAAGTCTGATCATTGACCTATACTTTTATCCTACTTTGGCAATACAGACTTAACTTCTACTCAATGCCCATTTCGATTTCAGGCAGCCTGGTTAACCCATTTTAGTTTTGGGGATTTTGTTAAAAATTCTTGGTTGAATAGTGGAGATTGGGAGTCTTCCTATCCTAGTCTTGTTGCAGATTTGAAGAAATGGAATGTTGAAGCCTTTGGGAATTTTTTCCAAAGAAAAAATCATTTACTTCAAAGAATAAAAGGGGTGGAAGATATTCTTAACAGAAGACATTCTGATAAGCTGCGTGAGGTTCTTAATGGTCTTCAAAAAGAGTTTAAAGAGGTGCTATTGCAGGAGGAATTATTGTGGTTCCAAAAGTCCAGAATTAATGGGATTGCTTTTGGAGATCGCAATACTTCATTATTCCATTCTACTACTCTGGTGCATCGAAGGAGGAATAAAATATCTATATTGCAGAAAACTGACAGTGGTTGGATTTCAGTTGACATGGAGCTGCAAAAGATGATAATAGATTTCTTCAAGATGTTATATACAGATGATGATGTTTCTTCCTTATCTGCTTATCCTATTTTGGATAGATTTCCTGTGAGACCCTGATTTTTGTGTCCTAGAAGTCCAGAAGCCAGTGTAGCTAAAATGATCATTTTGTTTCTGAAGAAATTGATGTGTGGTAGCCGAAAATGGTATTAAAAGTTTAGTGTTTATTTCTGATTTTATTTTTTCTTTATTTTATTTCTAGCATTAATGATATATTATTTATTCTTAAGAGATAATTCCAGAATTAAATTCTAATAATTATTTCCTTATATCTAGCCTTAAAAATAGGAAGATTAATCCTATTACATCTTATAAAAGAAGGTAGTTGACCATACATACATCCCACACCAAAAATATACAAATTCATCACGCAATCAAACCCTACTCCCTACCTTTGCTGCTGAAAATTTCTTAATATTCACTTTAACCGAATTCTTTTATCCTTCATCAGATTTTTTTAAATAATAGCTTATTGGAAATCTCTTTCCATCCTCTATCTTGCTATCTTGCTTTCGTCATTAGAAGATTAGATTTTCTTTATACTTTTTCTTATCGTAAATACTTAGGGTTTGGTGCCAAAATTCTTTAATTAATCCTTCAATTAGTTTCTGTTGTTGTTCCTTTTGTTTATATTATTGTTTGACATCTATTCATATTATAATATCATGAATTCATCCTTTGAATCTTGCTTATAAGAAAAATCGGCATGCCCTATACCCTTGCTTTATTGTTGCCGATTTTTACCAATTGACTTATCTATTGGTTTCTGATCTTGTTCCTTTTAATTGTGTGTAATTAATACATAATCCTTCCTTGTTATTATGAAATCGCAATCCCTAAATCCCTTATGCATGAAATCACAATTTGCCCTATTGCCCTATCTTAGTGCCGAAATTTGTATGGTTAATTAGGATGGTAAATCAGGTGATTCTTGTTGTGTTCCTGGCTATCACATCACACATCCAAGGGGGAGGTCTCAGCGGCATCTGATCACTGGTTTTTGATAGGTTTGGTGAGTGAAATTGGTAAGGAAATAAGATGTTTACTTGGTTATTGAATATTCATGCTTAGTATGGTTTTGTCTTTGCCTTATGAACATATAGGTGGTTTGGTTCCCCTAAATAAAGACAAAAGATTAGCTACTTGTTTAGAAACAAGAAAGGTAGGATCTATACCTCATTGATTTTTCCAGAGATCCTTGTTTGATTGATGAATTCGGTACTAGTCCATGCTATTATGAATGCACATACTTTGTATAGTGTATGCATGAGTTGCGGGTTGAGCTATGATTCATTAAGCAAGTTCGGACCCCTTAAGATAGATTATGTGTGCCTAATTTGGTTGTATTGTGTGCATATGACTTACTGATTGTAATATGGTATGCTTGAGGATGTCCTACTGTGATGTTATGCTTTGTACTTGCTTGTGTGTGTTTGTACATGTTTGTGTGTCAAGATCCTTTTCCGGTGGCCATTCGGGGTAAGCACCGATGCTCCTGAAGAGAGGAAAGGTTCTCACTAGTATGGGAGTCGTATGAGTGGCAATCCCTAGCAAGAGCTTGCTAGATGCCTAGTCCTTGTGTGACTAGATGCCTTGTCCTGTGTGCTGGCAAGATTCCCTTATCCTTGTGTGGTTTGGATGCTCGTGTCTTTGTGTGGCTTGGATGCTTTATCTTGTGTGTTGGAAGATGAATAGGCTTACTGATTAGATTGTGCTAACCATTTACCCATTGTGCAATGAAGCCTTAGACAACACAGGTGAATAGAGATGACCTTTCTTTGATATGATTGAATAATGAATTACTTGCCTGTGTACTTTTGTTTTTAGAAGTGTTTGCAGTCCACCATCAGCCTATGACTTTCGGCCCTATCCTTTTTTGTGATTAATTGATTTTTTGATATCCTTTTAGATGTGTAGGCAGATCTGATGTTATTTGGGAGATTTTTGTTTAGATTTCTACAGATCTTATGATGTTGTGACCCTACTAAGATTCTTATAATCTCACTCTGTTGTTTTCACCATTTTTTAGGCTTAGGTACATCATCTGCTCATGGTACCAGTGTGTGAGATCAAGGCTTCACAACGGGATGATATTGCATCACACTAGCATACCTTCTTCCTTGATTGCTTGTGCATATAACATAAAGTTTGATTGGACTACTTTCTAGTTCTTTAAATCCCTCCTTTGCTTGTTTGTTTCCGGAATTTATTGGAGGATTACTTGTTGGATTTTGAGACCCTTATAGGACTTGTGTGTTGCGGGTCCTTTGGTTAATTTTAAAGACTTCCGCTAATGTTTTTATTTACTCCGTATATTACCAGAATTTTTTTCCATAATTATCATACTCCAACCTTTAAAAAACATAGGAAATAAATCTAATAAAATGGTTTAGGATGATTAGAGCCTTGTGAGATTCAGATAGGTCCTAGGTTGGGTTTATTTGGGTTTCACGGTGGTAAGGGCCATAATAGGTTAGATTTGGGTCCTTACATTTCCATTAATCCCTAGAGTATGAGACTTGCACCTATTCTCTCTTCCAACAAATGAAGAGATATTTGGTGTTACTAAAAAATTCGGAGCTCTAAAATCATTCGGAATTGATGGCTTCCCTCCACTCTTTTTCCAGTCACAATGGGCGGTAGTTGGGAACTCAGTGTGTGATTTTGTCCGGCATTTTTTCAAGAAAGGAGGTTTAGAGGCAGCGATCAATGAGACCCTCATTGTCTTGATTCCAAAAATTTCTAATCTTGTTACTATAAGCCAGTTTTGTCTGATTAGTTTATGCAATGTCTCATACAAAATCATTATTAAACTAATCGCAAACCTTATACAACCGTTGATGAGTGAGCTGGTTAAGGAAACTCAATCTGGCTTCATTCAAGGGCGACAAGTTAAGGATAATGTAATTATTGTTCAAGAGGTTATACATTCTAAGAGAAACAATACTGAAAAATGAGATGGATGACTTTGAAAATCGACTTAGAAAAGGTTTGTGATAGGCTACGATGGTCTTTCATTGAAGAAACTCTCAATCTAGCTGGCTTTCCTCAGGATTTAATAGATATAATTATGACTTGTGTTACTACAGTCTCTATATGTGTTCTTTGGAATGGAGTGATAACCGATACTTTTACCCTTACTAGGTTGTGTTACTTATGTTGATAAGGAGCTCCATTATCCCCATACCTCTTTGGAGAGGCTTGGGCATCTAAATGATAATGCAGTAGAGGAAGGAGAGAGGCAGCCGATTCAGCTTGGTGATTCTGGTCTTAAAATCTCTCGTATGTTTTTCTCTGATGAATTATTCTTATTTTCCATAGCCTCCAATACAAAATATCTTGAATATCTTTTGCAATATCTCGGGGAAAAAGGTGAGCCAGCCAAAATCGAAGCTCTACTTCTCAAGAAATACACCTGTAGAAATACAAGGGTAGATAAGTCATTAACTAGATCTTCGGGTACCGGTTTTACATAGGCGGTTAACGAAGAGCTATTTCTCAAATTTGGTGGATAAGTACTCTCTCTTTTGCTAGACGTGTTACACTAGCAAAGTCGGTATTACAACCCATTCTCACTTATTTAATGCAAAGCACTCTGATTCCTTCTGGGTGGCTAAGGAGATTGATTAGATTATACGTAGCTTTGTTTGGGGTTCTAGTGCAGACAAAGGAAACGCCACTTGATCAATTGGGATAAAGTGTGTACTCCAAAAGATCAGGGCGACTAAGGCCTCTTCCCTATAACAGAGACTAACCGAGCACTTATTCTAAAGCTTGGATGACAATTCCTTACCAACCAAGATAGTCTTTGGGCCAAGGTGCTTGCAGGAAAATATGGATGGAATGTCTCTCCGAAGTTCTTTCCCTTAGATGAAATACCACTAAAGAAAGGTTGCTCTCCATTATGGAGGGAACCTCATGGGGTATGGCCTTTGATTTCTAAAGCAGGATTGTGACATGTGAGTAATGGTGAATCAACTCGCTTTTGGAAAGATGTTTGGCTTGAAGAAACTGGCCCTCTCATTAATGCTGCTCACGACTTGGTTCTAGATGAGCTTTGAGGATAGTCGATAAGGTTTTGTGTGACTGATCAGGGATGCTGGAATTGGAGTTTATTCCAGCATTTCTTACCAGCTTATGCCTGCATCCTGTTGGCTTAGTTTCCACCGTCTATCTCTATGGAAGAATGTGATACATTATGCTGGAAACTTACACTCAATGGCCAATTTAATTTATCTTCAGCCCACACTCTAGTAAGAGATGAGTATAATCTTGAATCAAACGGGGTCTGGAAATCTGTTTGGAAGTGGGCTGGACGGCAGAGAATTCGCTCTTTCTTGTGGCTTTAAGCTCACAACAGGCTCTCTACCCGAGTTCTTCGTTTGCACAGACATATCACCTCCTTAGATGAATATCCTCATTGCAGAAGAAGCCCTGAGAGTTCTTTACATTTCTTATGAGACTGTTTCTTCCCAAGTCATACTTGGAATCAGCTTATTCCGGAATCTCTTATGGCAAGCTTTTTCACGCAGAATATAGAGGACTAGATTCTCACTAACTTGCGTAGCCATGAAGTTTGTGGTAATTTAGAATGGCCACTTGTTTTTGGTACAACCCTTTGGCGCCTATAAAAATGGACGAACGAGCTAATATTTGAGGGTAAAATCAACGTTGGTCCAAATCCAGCGCTCCAGATTATGGAACGAGCAACAGAATATTACATGGCTGTGAAAGCTTTAAACCAGGTACAGCCAACTTCTGCTGGTAGGGTGAGCAAGTGGGTGCGGTGGATTCCTCCCATTTCTGGGTGGATCAAATTAAACTGTGATGGAAGTTATAATATAAGATTGAATCTTTCAAATGTAGGTGGTGTTCTGCGAAATTCTGAAAGTTCATGGATTATGGGATTCTCTCAAGCACTTGGTCAATATTCTGAGTGGGAAGCAGAAATCAGGGTTGTGCATACAGGGATTGTCAATGGCTTTATCTACAGGAGTAGTCAAATTACTGTTGGAATGTGAGACTTCATGGCTGACGTGGCCACGTCAGCCACTAATATAAATATATTGTTTTTCTCCCCTGACATATGTTTTCCCCCTGCCGACACTGCATTACCATTTTTCTCTCATTCAACCAACTTCAATTACCTCCAGTATCAAATCCAACCGTCTGATCGTCGAATTGTTTGCACCATTGTGTTCCTCTCATCGTCACGATCAATTTGCCGTTGGTTTCACCTTCATCGGACCACGGACGCGGCCGGATCGGAGCCTGGAAATTTCAAAATTTTCACCGGAAAATCATCAATTCCGGCCAATTTGAGGTGAGTTTTAAAGTTTGGTTTTCGGATTCATAATCCTGATGGTTGTAGCTTCATGTTGATGTAAAAATTTTTGGTTTTGTATGAAGTTGGAGTTTTCCGGCCACCGCCGAAGACCGTTGATCGGCGACACTGTTCACGTTTACCGGCGACCCGTTGACCCGACCCGTGACCCGTCGGCCCGACCCGGTGACCCATTGACCCGACCCGTTGACCCCGAGCGTTGACTTTGACCGTTGACCTTGAGCGTTGACTTTGACCAAAAAAAAAGTGAAAACCTCCCCATTAGGTAATTTCGACGTTCTGATCGCAATGGCGCGATCCGTTTTTCCATTTGATGTGTCGTTATTGAGTTATAGTCATTTGAAGGTTAATATCCGTATGTTGAGTCTAACCGTAATGTTGTGTTCTTAGGAAGGGCGAGTGTTGAGGACAAAGGCAAGAGTATCGTTTCCTCTTCTTCAGCCCGTAAGGTAGGGTCTTTACCGTATGTGGTTCATCATTAGTATTTCCTTGTTGTAAAATCCGTCTTACCTTGGTTTGATTGATTTGTTGTATAGTCCATCAGAGCCCATCCGATTGGTCCATTGTTCAAATTTCATTGTTCTCTTCCGTAGGTAGCTATCAAGTATCATAATGTGAGGTCTTTACCGTATTTGTCTCATATTAAGTATTCTTTGATTTTAAATCTGTACTTTGGTCATTGAATTGTTGTGTAATCCATCGGAGCCCATCCGATGGATCCATTGTCCAAATAACATTGACTTTTCCGTATGTACCCGTAATGTATCATAATGTATCTCCAAAATTTCATGTGTTCAATCAAAGTCCATTTGATTGATTTGTTGTGTAAATTGGGCTGATTCTGTATCATTGCCCGTAAAGTAATAAAAAGGTTGTAATCAAAGGTTTCTGTAACGATATATGATAATATATCATATTATTGAGTATTAATTGTAAAGTATGGTATTTCAGTGTTATTGAAAGTTAAACCAGTTTGTGATTTGTAAAGTATGTAAGTTTTATGTTACTCGTACTTGTGTTCCGTTTGGCCAAACGTGGTGAGTGCTCGTTCTCTGAGAGTAAGCGGAGAGACACTCATCTGTTGGGAGGTGTATGGTTGGAGTATGGTTACTGTATGGTTGGAGTATGGTTACTGTATGGTTGGAGTATGGTTACTGTATGGTTGGAGTATGGTTACTGTATGGTTACTGTATGTTCCCTGCTTCGCAGGATGATCTGAGAGGACTAGTTGATCTTTTACGTATACAGTTTTGTTAATCAATCTAGTCTCGGACAACACTGGTAGAAAGGGCTATGTATGTAAATATTTTAAAAATGTGTATGTAAAACCTACCAGTGGGCTTCCGGTTTCCCTTTAGCGGGGGTTACTCGGGAAGTGATTTCCAGTCCGCCCATGTTTTTACTATTGACCCTGTTGGGTTCTTTGTTGAAAGAGAAAGTACATTTTCGAGGCCAGTAAGTAAACGTTTTGTAAAGTAAACAGAAAGTACATGTTGGGTCCAGTAAGTAATGTTTTGTAAAGTAAACAGTAAAGTTTAAGTTTTGAGAAATTACAAGTTCAGTAATGGTCTAATAAGTTCCTTGTTGTTTCCTCTCATCTGATAAGTTGTTGTATTGTACCTCTCCTTTGATAAGTTCCTTGTTGTCCCTCTTCTTTGATAAGTTCACTTTGTTGTCCCCTACTGAGATTCTCGAAAATCTCACCCCCTTCGTGTTTGTTTTCCCCCCCCCAGGACTAGATCGTGGTCAGTAGCTATTTTCAGTGTGAACGTCGGGACTACTCGTTGGGACTATTGCATCTGCACATGTATGGTTTTATTGGCACACTGTTGAATATTTATTATTTGGATTTTTGGTTTCGTTTTCAGATACTTGGGGCTTGTGTTTTATGGTTTTATTGGCACACTGTTGAATATTTATTATTTGGATTTTTGGTTTCGTTTTCAGATACTTGGGGCTTGTGTGTTATGGTTTCACTGGTTTGTATTGTGTTGTTATAAAAAGACTTCCGTTGTTTTCAATGTTCTCCGTTATTTATTGTGCCATGTTTTAGTGCTTATCTGCCATGCTGTAATTTGTAAATATTTTAAATTTTTATTTTTGGGGGTTTGCGTTTGAAAAGTCAAAATAGCCTTGTGGAGTTCGGATTGGTCCACGTGTCGGGCTTCTCCGGGCTTCACAGCGGTAAGGGCTCGCTTTCCGGGTTTGGATCCTTACATGGAAAGTGACTCATGGGATGTAATTCAGGCTTTAAAGGTTAAGGATCTAAAGCCACCTTGGAGTCCACCATTGAACTAATGCCGGTTATTACTCAATCGATTTCATGAGGTTGGTTTGGATTATAATTTTAGAGAAACTAATCAAGTCGCAGACGGCTTGTCAAAGATGGTTGTTCCTCTTTCATCAGGAACTTTGATGCATAATCATTCCCCTCCTTGTTTACAACAAGTTTTGTACTCTGATTATTCTGGTTATGCTATGTTTCGTCCGAGTTACTATAGTTTAGTAACCGTGTTATTTAACCAAAAAAAAAATTACATGTTTATATGCTTTATAGGTTGTTGGTGTCTTATCATTAGTATGTTTTACAATTAGCATGTCTATCCATGTAAAACGGGTGTTATTATTGTTACAAGTACATAATTCGCATATAGCAACAGGACAAACATAATTATTGCATCCACATAGTAGTCTTGCATTGACCTTTATATACATGTTTATGTCTTCATTATATTGAGCATGCGATTGCCACTTCTTTTTTTCTAGGGAATGTTGGATCAGAGGAATGTGCATATGATGGATGAAGATAAAAATAATGGCATGCTCCTGATTAATCATTTTTGGATAAATCTAGTACAATTATGTTTATAGTCTTTAGATTCACAATTATTCTTATTAGGGAAGTTTGTTTTAGATAGTTCTCCTACAGTTGAATATTTACATATGATGCCACTACATCATCTTTATATGAATGAGTTAGTTTACCACAACTATACAATTTGCATCAAGCAAATAAGAATGGATATGTTTATCTTTCGAAACCTAGTGCGATCTACTTGAGAGTAACAGGGGATTGATGAAAACCTACTATGCGAAGATTAGAATTATTGTTATGAATATAATAGATTTGGAAATTGAAAAGATAAAAAACTTTATTATGTCTATTCAATTGTGTAATAAATATTTTATAATTACAAAACATTTTATCTCCCAATGTCTCTTCATGTACCTTATCATGTTACCTATAAATATGAGGTAACATTATTTGCTTTGTACACACTTGCTTGAGTATTTTATAAGATATTATACTCCCTATATTATTCTTAGTTTTCTTTCTTGTTCTTTTCTCCTCAATTCTTCTTATATTATATTCTATAATACGTTATCAGCACGATACTCTTATAAAAAAAAAGATAATCAAGAATCTTACAAGAGTTCTTCAAAAAGAACAAACAAGAATCTTAGTTTCTACAAAGTTTTACAATGGAAAATATTGCAAAGCTTGAGTTTGAAGCTCTTGACATTACTGGAAAAAATTATTTATCATTGATATTGGATGCTGAAATTCATTTGGATGCCAAAAGGCTTGGCGAGACAATCAAAACATCAAATGAAGCATCGAATCAAGATAAGGCAAAGACTATTATTTTTCTTCGTCATCATCTCCATGAGGGATTGAAATCTGAATATCTCACAGTAAAAGATCCTGCAGATCTTTGGAAAAATTTAAACGAAAGGTATGATCACCAGAAAACAGTGATACTTCCAAAAATTTGTTATGATTGGATGCATCTTCGTTTATAAGATTTTAAATCTGTGAGTGAATATAATTCGACATTATTTAAAATCAGCTAAAATTATGTGGAGAAAATATCACTGATGTTGATATGCTTGAAAAAACATTCTCTACTTTTCATGCTTCAAATGCGTTTTTACAACAGCAATATCATGAAAAAGGTTTCACAAAATATTCTAAGTTGATTTCATGCATTTTGGTGACTGAACAAAACAATGAGCTGTTGATGAGAAATCATGAATCTCGTCCTACTGGTTCTGCTCCATTCCCTAAAGTGAATGTGATGCTATCTCATAACCATAGCCGTGGTCGTAGTCGAGACCACGGATGAGGACAAGGACGAGGTTATAATAAATTTCATCTTGGTGGTGGTAAATCAAGTAAATTTATCTTCCAAAATCAGAAAATTGTAAAGGATGAAGGACTTGGAAAAATAATGAGCGGCATAAAGAAAAAAGTTACAATTAGTAATTGTCATCGATGTGGAATGCAAGGTCATTGGCAACGTACTTGTCATACACAAAAATATTTTGCCAATCTATATCAAGAATCTTTGAAATCTAAAGATAAAAATGTGGAGACAAACTTTGTCCAAGATAATTTCATTGAATTTGCTAATGGCCTTGAGGATATAACGCACTTGGATGTTTCTGATTTTCTTAATGATCCAAATGATGAAAATGCAAGAAATCAAGAATGATTTTAATTTTATAACTATGCAAATTTCAATTATGTTCTCTTGTTTTATTATAATAAAAGTCTATTTATTTTGTTTTATTTATTTATATATTTAATTTATTTTATATTTTAATTTATTTTATATTTTCTTATTAATTTTATTTATTCAATAAAGAGAATGGATATTGACATAGATATATCCAAGATGAACGTCAAGGAAATATGTTTGGTTGACAGTGCCACAACGCATACAATATTGAGAGATAAGAGATATTCCTCTTATTTGGATAATAGAAAAACCAATGTATATACAATAAGTGGTAGTACAAAATTGATTGAGGGCTCCGGAAGAGCAAATATTATTCTATCTGGTAGAACCAAAATAATGATGGAAGATGCATTATACTCTTCTAAGTCTCAAAGAAACTTGTTAAGTTTCAAAGATATTCGTTTGAATGGATATCATATTGAGACAATAAACGAAGGAAGCATTGAGTATCTTTGCATAACTTCTATAATTTCGGGTAAAAAGTATATATTATAAAAATTACCCGCTTTTTCTTTCAGATTGTACTACACAAATATTACAATGATAGAATCTCATGCTATAATAAACCATTAGTTTAATGATGTGTTTAAAATTTGGCATGATCGGTTAGGCCATCCCGGTTCAACAATGATGCGAAAAATAATAGAGAATTCTTGTGGTCATTCATTGAAAAAGAATAAGATTTTTCAATCTAATGAATTCTCATGTGCTGCTTGCTCTCAAGACAAATTAATAATAAGGTCATCACTAGCAAAAATTAGAATTGAATCTCCAAAATTTTTAGAAAGAATTCAAGGAGATATTTGTGGGCCTATACATCCACCATGTGGACCATTTCTATATTTTATGGTTTTGATCGATGCATCAACTAGATGGTCACATGTATGTTTATTATCATCTCGCAATATGGCATTTACGAGATTGCTTGCACAAATAATTCGTTTACGAGCTCAATTTCCTGAATATCCGATAAAGTCTATTCGAATGGATAATTCTAGTGAATTTACATCAAAAGCCTTTATAGATTATTGCATGTCTATTGGAATAAAGGTTGAACATCCTGTTGCTTATGTTCATACACAAAATGATCTTGCAGAATCATTTATAAAACACTTACAATTAATTGCAAGACCTATGATTATGAGATCCAAACTTCCAGTTTATGTTTGGGGACATGCCATTTTACATGCAGCAACAATTATATGCATTAGGCCAACAAGTTATCATGAAAACTCTCCGATGCAATTGGTTCATGGTCAGGAACCAAATATTTCCCATCTAAGAATTTTTGGTTGTGCGGTATATGTTCCAATTTCTCCATCACAACATACAAAAATGGGTCCTCAAAGAAGGATAGTAATATATGTTGGATATGAGTCTCTATCTATCATTAAATATCTTGAGCCATTAACTGAAAATTTATTTACGGCAAGATTCGCTGATTGTCATTTTGACGAGACTATATTTCCAACACTTGGGGGAGAAAATAAACAGTTGGAAAAGAAGATCTATTGGAATGAATTATCATTATCTAGTTTTGATCCTCGAACAAATCAATGTGAACATGAAGTTCAAAAGATAATTCATTTACAAACGATTGCAAATCAATTGCCAGATGCATTTACTGACCTGAAGGACAATCTAAAGTTGCTAGTGAATCTAAACTACGTCAGAAACGTGGAAGACCATTCGGTTTAAAGATAAAAATTCTCGGAGAAAGAAAGGAGCAACTACACAAGATGGTCATGAGGAGGATATAGTTTTGGAAAATCCAGTTGACATAATTAATAAAATTTCGGAAGAAACACAAGAGAATGAAGAGATCTCGATTAATTATGTCACTACAGGAACAAGATGGAACCGGAGCTCAATACTTGTCGACAATATTTTTGCATATAATATAGCGCTAAATATTATAGAAGAAAGTGAGGATTTTAAACCTACCTCCTCTGTGGAGGAATGTAAAAATAGAAATGATTGGCCAATGTGGAAAGACGCAATTCAATCAGAATTAAACTCATTTGAAAAACGTGGTGTTTTTGGACCTGTAGTCCATACACCAAAAGGTGTAATACCGGTGGGATATAAATGGGTATTTGTGGGAAAAAAAAATGAGAAAAATGAAGTTGTTAGATATAAAGCAAGACTCGTCGCATAAGGTTTTACCCAAAAATCGGGTATTGATTATGATGAGACATATTCTCTAGTGGTGGATGCAATAACATTGCGATATTTACTTTGTTTGGCAATACATGAAAAGCTTGAAATGCGTCTAATGGATGTAGTTACAGCTTATCTGTATGGCTCGTTGGATACTGATATATATATGAAAATCCCTGAAGGATTTAAATTTTCAGATGCAAATAAATCAAATTCCCGGGGAATTTATTCAATAAAGTTAAATAAAGCTCTATATGGATTGAAACAATTTGGACGGATGTGGTATAATTGCCTTAGTAAATGCTTAATTAAAGTAGATTTCAAGAATGATCCAATTTGTCCATATGTCTTTATAAAAAGATATGGATCTGGTTTTGTTATAATAGTTGTTTATGTTGATGATTTAAATATCATTGGAACTCGTGAAGAGATAGATAAAACTATCAGTTATTTAAAAAACGAATTTGAAATGAAAGATCTTGGAAAAACAAGATATTGTTTGGGTCTTCAAATTGAGCATCTAAGTGAAGGAATATTTATTCATTAATCAAATTATGTGGATAAAGTTCTTAAAAGATTTTATATGGATAAAGCTCATCCATTAAGTACACCAATGATTGTGAGGTCACTTGATGTGAAAAAAGATATTTTTCGACATCGTGAAGAAAATGAAGAACTCTTAAGTCCTGAGGTTCCATACCTTAATGCTATTGGTGCACTTACATATCTTGCTAATAACACTCGACCTGACATATCATTTGCAGTAAATTTACTAGCAAGATATAGTTCTTCCCCAACTTGAAGACATTGGAATGAAGTTAAACATATTTTTAGATATCTACGAGGGAAAATGGATATGGGTTTATATTATTCAAATTTATCCACTTTTGATTTAATTGGTTATGCAGATGCAGGATATTTGTCAGATCCACAAAAAGCCAGATCGCAGACAGATTATTTATTCACTATAGGTAATACTGTCATTTCATGGCGGTTGGTGAAACAAACTTTGGTTGCTACTTCTTCTAACCATGCAGAGATTTTAACAATTCACGAAGCAAGTCGTGAATGTGTTTGGCTACGATCAATATCACAATACATAAGAGAAGCATGTGGATTATCAAGTGATAGAGAACTTGCAACTACACTGTATGAAGATAATGCTGCTTGTATAGCTCAATTGAAGGAAGACTACATAAAGCTTGACAAGACAAAACATATTTCACCAAAATTCTTCTTTACTCATGATCTTCAAAACAAATGGGAAATCAGTGTCCAACAAATATGCTCAAGTGATAACCTGGCTGATTTATTTACTAAAGCTCTTCCCACATCAACATTTGAAAAGCTTGTTCGAAAGATCGGAATGCAACGTTTGAAAGATTTAAAGGGATGACTAAATTAGGGGGAGTATGCACTACACTCTTTTTTCCTTCACCAAGTTTTTATTCCCAGTGGATTTTTGTTGGTAAGGTTTTTAATGAGGTAATATTCTGATTTCATACTCACATTCTTAATATTCAAAATATTCAAGGAGGGAGTGTTATGAATACAATAGGTTTGGAAATTGAAAAGACAAAAAATTTTATTATATCTATTCAATTGTGTAATGAATATTTTATAACTACAAAACTCTTTATCTCCCAATGTCTTTTCATGTACCCTATCATGTTACCTATAAATAGGAGGTAACATTATTTGCTTTGTACACACTTGCTTGAGTACTTGATAAGATATTATACTCCCTATATTGTTCTGAGTTTTCTCTCTTGTTCTTTTCTCCTCAATTCTTATTATATTATATTCTATAATAATTATTAATTTTAACTTCTATAGATATAGTGAAGCAATAAATAGGCATTTCGGGTAGATGTTGGGTGTCATTATGAAATTATATCCAAATTTATTATACAAGCTGTATGAAATTGAAGAAGGTTATGAGTAGAGTGATTTAAGGTTGGATATTTATTGCTATTAAATATTCAATGCAATGAATATAAGATTTGATTGTTGTTTTCATTAAATATATATATATATATATATATGCAACAATATCTTTGTACAAATAGATAAGCTTATATAAAGGTCATAGTTCCTAATACAAACAATATTCGATATAAAAAGCTTGAAGAAAATATAACTCAGAACGTTAAAACTATGCATGAGAATTTCGATGCATGGCTCGAAACAGTTTCCGTGGCTGATGGTATGCTCTACAGAAGACAGGAAAATTCACTTTTGGATTCCCCAAACCCATAGGTGTCACAGGGTTCTCCTTCCTTATTCCATCAAGGCTAGCTATTTACTTTCCGATTTGAGTCATTGTTGCCTCGCATGGTTGGCTCTGGGTAGCAAATCCCTGTGAAAGCTTCGGATCAGGGGTAGGGCAAATCGCATCCTTTTCTTCCTCGTAAAATGATTATAATAGCACAAAGTAGTGTTGATGGAATATGAATTGATAGTAGCACGCGCAATATGAATTGATGGAATTATGACGCTACCAAGGTAGTGTTGCATTTTATGAGGTGCCAACAGAATGTTGTGCAATATTAGGATTCGACATTGGCACAAGCCAGGATTCTATGTGCATGGATTCAGCCAGTTCAAACTCTATCTTGAGCTGGGCTTGTAGCTTTCTTGTCTTGTTTACAAAGAACTTGCAAGATTTTCTCCTTACTTAACCAATCAAGTTGTGGCCCAAACCTAAAATGGGTTGTCTATCCCAGCGTCAAATGCTATGACCGGGAGTTGGTTTCTATTCTGGCTTGGCTTACGCATAATAAGCTTCAAAAGGGCAGTATTGGCAATTGGCCGGAATTGCAAGTTAGAATCGAGTATTCAAAGTCAACCCCACATGGTTTAAGATAGGTGAGGTAATTTGGTCAAATTTGGCAGTCCTGGAACTCAGAACAGTTGACTAACTGTCGGAAACAACTCACATGAGTCAGAATTTGGGACAATGAGAAAAGTATCATCCAAACGTCAAAATTTCCATTCCCATGCGGACACCATATTCTCAAGACTCACCAGGTGTTGGCAATCCGCAGAAAAGAGGCGGGCTTCGCTTTCTCATTGCCTTGCTTTGCCTTGGCAAATGGATTTGATGCGTTTGCGAGGTCACAGAAATGAAATATGGGTCGGCGTCATTGGGTGCACATGATTTTAGGTTTATATTCAATGAGTAGGTTAACCTGAATGACACGCCGGGCGAGCACTTCCAGAATAATGTTAATGCTCCATAACTCTATCATGTATCCCATCCACTGGATTTTATTTAGTGCTCTTCAATTCATAAGTTAGGGAAGCGTGCTTCCTCGGAATTAAATTATTTTTTTAATGGAGATAATTAAATTTGGATTCCTAAGGGGAAAAGTTAATGAAATAAAATAAATTTTATTTAGATTGGACAGTTGGCATTTATTCGTGGATATATAACCGTATACGACGTTAAGAAATAAGAACGAATCAAAACAAAAGGGAGACTGATTCTGGTTCTGGGGGAGGGGCCGGGCAACCTCATCGTGATTGTCGATTGTGCCGACTTCTGGTGCGTGTCATTTCTGTTGGACTATCGGACTATTCTTATTAAAGAACGACAACACACACACGTACTCCTAACAATTGAACATCGACCGTAGACAGTACAGCTAGACCCAAGCCGGTAAAATACAAACAACGGCAACTCTACAACGTTAGAAACCCGCTAAAATACACGTTATCGATCAACGTACAAGCATGTCCACGGAAGAAAACTGGACAAACTGGACCCAAAATCGGAATACTATTCCAGAAACACACGTGTGGCTAATAGTGCCCACCCACGCGTGCTGGTCCCACTTCACTTCCTCAAAGTTTCCCCGAACACACAGAACTGCCATCACAATATAGTTAGAAAGGTTTTTTATGGGACATTTGAGAGTTTAGAAAGACAATTTAAGTTATATGACGTAAAAGTATTATATTACCTTTTTATTTATTTATTTATAAGAATTTCATAGATAATTATCGATACTGTGCATTTGAGTTATCGGCTGACGACTCCATTAAAAGGGGGAATACAAAAGCAACGCGGCAGAAGATCAAATTTATGGGCTGTTGGGATAGCTTTTAAAATCTCTAGACGATACCATTACACGCACGGCGTGGTGGTGGGGGTGCTGGATGTAGCAGCTGCTGCTGCTATTTGTTTATAATCTACGTCCTCTGTCTCTTTCTCTCTCTGTAGTTGAAGAGGAAGAAGGGGTAAGACGCTTGGGAACTCCGCCTTTTCCTTTCGTTTGTGGTGTTCTACTTTACTGAGGTGGTCGCTGTGATTTTGGTCAAGATGGTGTTTGTGTGATTTTGGAAAAGTGAGAGAGGAGAGAGAGGATAGGAAAATATGGGGGGATGTGTGTCTACGCCTGAAAGATGTGTAGGTGTCAGAAGGAAGACACGCAAGAGAAGGAAAAGTATCAAGAGGAGAGTGCCATCTAGATTATCTGACGGATCAGGGGATAGGAATGCTGCTCAATCTGATCATTGTTCATCCTTCATCAACCCCACTTTTCAAGGTTTCTGTTGCTTTTTTTAGCTTTTGTTCTATGGTTAAGTTCGCGTTTCATTATTCGTTCTGTTCTTCTGGAAACTTTGATTTACCATCTCACCAGCTTTACTTCAATTAATTATTGTGTTTTTTTTTTCATTGTTTATCGGTTGGTATTTGGGCTGTTTCAAGTGTTTGATTGTCATAGATTATGAGGAACTATGATGTTTTATCTTTTTACCTGAAATGCAGGCAACGGATCTTTCTCTGTCATGATGAATGTCGTATCGATGAATCTAGTAATAAGGGATTGCTACAAAGCTACTGGGTTCGTTTAATTTCAAAACAATCAGTTCGTTTTTTTCTTTCTTAGAGTCATGCGAACTACGATGTTCATTCATTTGGAGTTTCCATTTTGATCAAGGTTTCCTTAGGGGCTTGAATCTAGGCATGATATGTCTTGCAATGTACTGGCATTTCGAGAGTTTTTTCTTCCTCTTTTTATGTTTAAAGAAAATATGGTTTATGTTACGGCTATGGATCATTTCTAAATCTTAAATGCTAGACCTTGAAGCTGCTATGATGTTCATGGCATTAGGAGAATATCCTCTAGTCTGTGCTTCTGTGATTGATGTTAATGACGCCAGAAATAAATGGGTTAATTTCTGATTGGCCTTTTTGCCATGAAACAACAAAGCTGGTTGACTATGTTGTTAACTCTTGCATGTTGAGAAATGACTTCAATGATAATTAAGGGCTAGTCCATTTTGATGTTTTTGTGTTAATTAGTAGTGCTACCTTTCTGTTATTCAATGAATATGAGAGACAGCTTTTGATGACTATATTTTGTTGGATGCGCTGATTTTCTTTTAGCTTACCAAAACCAACTACCAAAAATTGCTGAATGCTTGAGTATTGAACTGAGTCCTTCACAAATTGCTATTCTAGAACAGTAAGTCGTTGGTAACAATGGATGCTTTATTATTATCTCTAGATAAATATCTGATTTTGACATTTCGGTTGCAGCTGGAAGTGGCGAGGAAGCATGGTTTGACTCTGTTGCTATATTTGAGTCTGACTGTGAAGAAGATTTTGAAAGTGTTCCAGATGGTATTGAATTGTATTTCTAGGATTACATTCTCATTTTTAGATGAAGTTCCTGTTGATATAGCTAACGCTGAGTAGTAACAAATTCATGCTCTGGATTGTGGACACATGCAGATATATTATCTCTGAATGGCTTTGATGGTGTCCCTGCATCAAGTATCGGATCTAGCCGGGAGACTAGTCATTCTGACTGCAATGTCAATATGCACGATACTGGTTCTGCTTTTCAAATGCAGAAGGCAGCAGATCTGTCTTCCTCCCAGAACTCTGTGAGTGATGTTGCTAGAAATGCAAGCAGTCAGGTTTTGGATTTGAATCAAGTTGATGCTCGATCAAAGTCTGATGGATCTTCAAACGAAGTAAAACAACCTGTATTCCTTGATGAAATCTCATCCTCTGTGGATGAAAATACTGAAAAGGAGGAAGGGCTATTGGTTAACTGTGGAATGCTTCCGGGAAATTGTCTGCCTTGTCTTGCTTCCACTGTTCCATCAGTTGAAAAGAGAAGATCACTAAGCTCTAGCCCACCCAGTGCGCGGAAGAAGGCTGCCTTGAAACTCTCATTCAAATGGAAGGAAGGGCATGCTAATAACAGCTTATGTGAGTACTTGGCTGCTAAAGTTGTTAGGACACCACTGAAAAATGAAATAGAAAAAAAAAATCAGACATTGCCCTTATTATAAAGATAAAACAATTATATTGTTTGTAGCATGCATCATCTTTTGTTATTTTGGTGTGTTGTTTTAGTTTCTTCAAAGATGATTCTGCACAGACCAATAGCTGGATCTCAAGTGCCGTTTTGCCCATTAGAAAAGAAAATGGTTGATTGCTGGTCACAGATTGAGCCAGACAGTTTCAGAGTTCGAGGAAAGAATTATTTCAGGTATGCATGTTTGGAGGAAGGAATTATTTGTTCTGATATGCTACCTTCGCACATGGTTTCTCTGTCATAATTGTTTGATTTTCTAGGAATAAGCACATGGCTAAAGTGTGCTTGCACTGCCTTGATGTAGGGACAAGAAGAAGGAGTTTGCTCCTAGCCATGCTGCTTATTATCCATTTGGTGTCGATGTATTTTTATCACCTCGAAAAATTGATCATATAGCTCGGTTTGTGGAGCTCCCTGTTATTAGCGCTTCTGGGAAGCTCCCATCAATACTTGTTGTGAACGTTCAGGTATTGCATGTGCTTTTAGACAATTCTAATGTTGTATACTGTGAAGCGTACAAAAACATTTTTCTACTTTTATGGTTTTTGATAATAAGTGGCTAATTATGTTGATCTAACGTTGACCCCTTATGGTTGTACAGATTCCAATATATCCAGCTGCAATTTTTCAAAATGAAACTGATGGAGAAGGAGTGAGTTTTGTTTTGTATTTTAAGCTTTCAGATAGTTACTCAAAAGAGCTTCCCTCACACTTGCAAGAAAGTATCAGGGTAAGACAGGCTCTTGTTCTCGTTGAAAGAAGTTGAGAAATCTTTCTAAATCTCGTATGCATCCTTTCTGAAATGTATTACCTGTGTTGTTGATGGGAGATGAATATTAATTTGATGTTTATGTTCCCGTTCATGTTCATGTTCATATCCATCCTCCATGTACAGCGGTTAATTGAGGATGATGTTGAAAAAGTTAAAGGGTTCCCTTTAGATACAAATGTACCCTTTCGAGAAAGACTGAAGATCTTGGGTCGTGTTGTGAATGTGGAAGACCTTCATTTAAGTGCTCCAGAGAGGAAGCTCATGCAGGCTTACAATGAAAAACCGGTTCTTTCTCGTCCACAGCATGAATTTTTCTTGGCAAGTTTTTTTCTAGCCATTATTTCAACACTATTCTGTACTTTATTGGTATTATCTTACAGTATGCGATTGAAAAAAAAAAAGGAAAAGAAGGATCCTTTGTCTTTCTCCTTGAAAAAGATTATCTGACATGAGAATTACCTGGATTAACAGCACTCTTACAGTTGCTATTCTGCTGCTTGTTTACAAGTGATTTAGACTAATTTTGGGTGGCAAAATCAAAGATGCATGTATATGGTAACTAGGCTTGGCCTAGATGAATTTGAGATCAGGTTTTTACTGTGAATTTCCATGTTTCGACAGGGAGAAAATTACTTTGAGATTGACATCGACATGCATAGATTCAGTTACATCTCTCGGAAAGGTTTTGAAGCATTCTTAGACAGGCTTAAGATATGCATCTTGGATGTCGGCCTCACGATCCAGGTGGGCACAATCTCTATCCCTTGACGTACTCAATAACATTCTTTTGCCAAGAAGCAGAAAAATGATTTGTTTATGCATTTAAAAAACAGGGGAACAAAACGGAAGAGCTACCGGAGCAGATATTATGTTGTGTAAGGTTAAACGGAATTGACTACACGAAATACCATCAACTGGGGTTAAATCAAGAGCCCCTTGAATTTGTAAGTGGCTGAACAATGTAAGAGCTTTATATTTATAATAAAGGCTTTACTCGAGATCACCAATTGTCTATACCATGTTGCGTGCTGTCCTAGAGAATCCATGCAGGGCTTTCAGGGTTGTATGTTCTGATTAGTAATTCAGATCTTCATTTATTACTTCCTCTGCAGCACTCAAATAATTGCGAGTGAGTTTCGAAACTTTATATTTATAGTCTCAACTTTTATCTTATGTCCGGAAAATCAAATCTGTTAGGTGAAAGAGTCAAATTCTTAGCTTCTGTAAAACCCACTCGTACATCTCCATTCTTCTTGTTCTTCTCACAACAGCCGCATTATATGTCGACCCATACCTTAGGCTTGCAGTAAGAAGTGGGCATTAAAGTGGTTAAGAGATTTATTGTTGTATATAGAACAATTTAATTAATGCTCCTACTTGGCGCGGTAGAATTAACTATGCTTTTATGGGTTTTTTCCTCGATCCATGGAAACCTTTCAAGGCATTTTACATGGACTGCAATAGCTGCTCTGTTTTGTTTTTTTTTACAATTTAAATCTTATTGGATCTTGAATCTAAAACCTTTCAATCCTCAAATTGGAGTAGTTCGGCATATGACAGCCCCGTGTCATACTAAAATGTTGCTGCAAATAGCTGAAATTTAATTGGCAGAAGCCCAGAACTGGAGAGTATTTCGCACATGTAATTACCAAAATAGGAGATGACCAAGGCCTCAAAAGGCCACGCATCCTCAATTTCCCACATGCTCAAAATCAAAACCCTCCGTCACATTCGCTGAAAAGGACGTACTGTCGTCCATTTCCGCTTAGCTGCTTGCCATTTGGATTAAATATGATGTGCTCGACACCTAAGGCGAGCCTCAGCAACGAGAGGCTACCACTATTTCAAAAGGGGAGAAAACTAGTGAACCCAAAATATCCACGGAGCATCTCATTAAACAAAGCACATGCAGGAAATGATAATGATGAGCATCTCTGATCAAGGAGCCGAGACACTGTTGTATAGTTGACTGAGTGCGCAATCTTTAAAGCTGCCTGCATGTGACGAATTGAAGCACGTGAAACACTTGCAAAATCTGCTGCTTGCCGATCGAGAGACCCTACCCGACACTTCCTGGAACTAATCGGAATTCCCAAATCCACCAGGAAACTGAGACGTACAGCACGGGTTATTTCCATTTTCGTGCAATTCTTTTAGGCACGTGGAATTTCCAAACTTGGGTTGCTAAAGCTAAACAATATCTCCCACCTGTCTGTCATCGCCCACACTCCTAAAGTTATAAACCAATGAAATTTTCTATTTTCTTTTTTCAGTTTCGGTATGCATTAGACGGTCACTGTGAGGTGGAAATTCGAGCAGAGGTATACACTATGCATTTCATGGGGAATATATATCAAATGTGTAGTCTATATATACACGTGCTTCAATTCGTCACATGCAGCAAGTTTTATTGATTGCGCAGTTTTTGTTTCGGATGGGAAAAGTCAGATATTTCGTTTTCGAATCCTGATAACAGTGCATAATCATGCACAAAGCAATAGCAAGTTAAAACGTGTGGATATATCTATAAAAATGTCATACATATCCTACTTGTCAGAATTTACTTTTATCAGACTAAATAAAAGCAAACACGAAATTACAATCGAAATGTGATGGCTTTCTGGAATAAATCTAGGCAATCCGATAAATAAGCATGGTTTAATAATAGTTAGGGGTAGTCCTATGGTGCTTGCACAGTATGTGTCATATTTGTTCTCCCTAAATACAAATTTATTTAAATATTATCCTAATCAACACTATACATATTCGCTAATTATTAATTAGACAAAATTATCCTTAGTTTGTAGGTCAGAATATTTTGATGACTTTTGCTGTCTTTAAGAATATATCCCATCCGGTGTTTGAGAACACATTTTCTTCTCTTTTTGAAATGGGTATATTTTTATAGAAAAGTAATTTATGAGAATGGTCAATATAATTTTTATAATTACTAAATAATAAAAAATATATATTTTATAACATTCTATATGATTCATTATTTTTTAATTATTTATAATGTATAAAATAATTGCACACCCATCATTCACTAAATATTCTATTTTTTCCGATGCATAAAAAAATTGATATATTAATATTAGTCACAATCTTCGCCAAATAACGTAAAATTTGTTGTTTAGCCACGAATATGCAGAATGTTTGTATATAGAAATAGGAAGGACTCCGTTTCTTGCGGATCTCATTAATTGCCTCCTCCCCCAACTCCCGTTAAAAAAGTGTAGAAATATTAATCAGTTATTTTGTTATATTCTTCCAATTATTTTAAAATCTTATATGGATATACATAATAGAATTTTATCCCTATTATTTAAATTTGAACATCAAGAGGAGGGATTTTTAATTGGATCCCGTGAAAGAAAGACTATAGTAAATAATATTTTTTCTTTTATTATTGATTCCCCAATATGAATGTCTCCACTAATCGGATAGTAAATTCTCCCTCAGAAATTTAACAAAATAATATATTTTTCTATTTTAAAAAAATTATGATGGGATAAATTTATCAATTAAGATAAATTTAAATTTTAAATATAAAACAAATATAAATTTTAAATTAAATTAATTTAAACAATATAGGTCTGAACTCTGATTCCCACGTGTCTAATCCACTAAAAAATGGTTGTATAGAATCATTAATCAACAGCCTAACTATCGTTTTCCGACGTCTTTTTAGAAGAAATGAAAAGGATCTATGTAAAATAATTATCTTTATCCTAAACCAATCAATCATTAATCATTAGCCGTCATAAAGCCAAAAAGCACCATCTGGTAAATATCCGAAATATGACAGCTTCAGCTTAATCAAATCCAGCCCCAACCCCAACCCCAACCCCAACGTCACAATCAGCAGAAAATATGCAACTGCATTTTTCTGTGCGTTGGATTTGTACGGTAACGTCGAGATGCAACCTCAACTGTCCCCACCTTTACAGTTTACACCACCTCCACCGTTGGTGTCCTAATCAGATGGTGGTGAATCAAGCTAGGCATCATTATTGCGGAGATATTAAAAAGGCCCCCAATGAAGCTGGACCCGGGAAAACCTCACTGGAAGTGACTTACTTCGCAACTCCCGAGGTGTCTGTCTCTCTCTTGTTCCCCCTTTTCTGTGATAGTGAGAGAGAAAAAAGAGAAAAAGAGAGGACGGTGACACAGTGGGCACCAACCTCCATTGTCCAAGGAGATCACGATCACGACCACGATCACCGTATACACGAAGAAGCGCGCTTGGCTCTCGGTTTAGTCTTACGCTATAGATATAGTTGTGGCCTGACTGGGGGGTTCCATTTGGACTAAAGACATATATATGCGCTCTCTTTCTCCTTGCTTTCCCTTTCGAAGCTTATACAACAAGTAGTAGTACGACTGTAACATCAAAGGAACCGGCCAAGAAAAAGGGTACCTATCATTGTTTATCTCTTTAACGAACCAGTATCCCTCTTATAAAACCAAGACTTGCACCCGGCAATTTGAGATAAATACTCCTTGCCACTTTTTTTTTTCCTCTCTCGAAATTATCATCTTTGCTGCGTAGACCCCATGGATCCGCCAGCAATGATGAATGACGGGTCTTACGATTTGGATGAGATCTGGCGGTTCCCGATTATTGGGGGTAGTGGTGGTGGTCGAGGCCAGTTTGAACAGAATCTAGGGCAATTTGGTGATTTGACCCGGGATGTTCTGGGTAATAATCTGGTTGGTTTGGACCGGAGAGGGCTGGGAGGAGGTACAACAAGGAAACGAGGGGAAGTGGAGGAGAATTTGGCTAAAGGCGGCGCTGATGTTTCTACAAACAACTCTAGTGGCAATAGAGTGGTATTCATTCTTTTCCCTATCGATTAATTCATTGGATTTCAATCTGATAGCTTCCGTTTAATTCAAATTGGGTTTTGTTGGGATTATGTTTATTATTTATATTGTTTGTGCTGAATTTGTATCATTTAGGATGGCGACTGTGATGGAAAGCGGCTTAAAAGTAGAGAGGAGAATCGTGATCCCAAAGCTGGAAGCGCTGAAGCAGAACGCAACTCCGAGAAGCCTGCAGAACAGAATGCTGCTCAACCACCAGAGCATCCCAAGCAAGATTATATACATGTTCGAGCGAGAAGGGGTCAAGCTACTGACAGCCACAGTCTAGCGGAGAGAGTAAATTTCCTTCTATCTCTGAATGGACGGTAGCAGCATCTGACAGTAATCATACATAAAAATTGAAATCCATAACTTCACATACATGGAACTCTTGTATATATATTTTAAATTGATGGCTTATGGCTTGTATATATTCTTTTTAAAGGTATTGGCATCAGGTTCTTATTGAAATCCGTCGAGTAAGTTTTTCCTGATAGAAAGCTGTTGGTTTGGACAGGCTAGGAGAGAAAAGATTAGTGAAAGGATGAAAATTCTTCAGGATCTAGTTCCCGGTTGTAATAAGGTACGCTACTGGATTTTTCTGAAAATTTACTTATACTATATTTTTGAAATAGGTCTTGAATAAAACAGACAGTTTATGATGTAACTGATGACACGTTGTAGTCCACAACAAGTCTCAAGCTTGCTCTTCATGTTTAATGGTGTAAAAGCACATCTTTGAAATTTATATTGGTTTTGTCCATCGTGTTGTTTTCTACTATTCACCAAAATTGATTTTCTTTTGATTTAGGTCATTGGTAAGGCACTGGTCCTTGATGAGATCATCAATTACATCCAATCATTGCAGCGTCAAGTTGAGGTATGAAACCTCATCTCTTGTAATGAATTAATTGCAAAAAGATTGTTCTAGATGTTGACTGCAGTTGCATGGACTACTCGAATCCACAGTTCCTTTCAATGAAGCTTGAAGCTGTGACTTCAAGAATGAACTCCGGGATCGAAGTTTTTTCTCCAAAAGATGTAAGACCTACCCTTTACTTTGTTTTCCTCCAATAACTATCGTATAGTATTTATGTGATTTGTAGTAAAGATAACGCCTCTGAAGTTGCTTTAGATTGCACTTCCATTTGTCTCACACGATTGGCTTATCCCCTTGCTGAATGAACTTTTTCCTTTTTCCTTTTTCCTTGTATACATCATTGGTCAATCTTTAGCTATTGAGGCACTAACCAATAATTGGACAATCCCTTGTTGATGACCCTAATTTGCTCAAGACATGGAAGATGCTCCTGGCCCTACTAAATGATGTATGATGATACTATCACCGGGTTAGTTGAGTCAACTTGGAAGATAAAAAGAAGGGAATGATTTCCTTTGGGGTAGATATCGAACTTGTTGTCCATGCACTGGGAGTTTTTCAGGTTTCAATTCAGTTATTTGTGCTATTAAATCATAATAATTGTTTGGGACAAAAGCGAATACTGAACAGATAACATGAATGGATGAGAGACTGTCTTGGTGAGCAGGAATTAGTGAGAAAGGAAAACATGCAGTGGTGTATTTATATTCTTCTCCTTTACGATCATGACTGACTGTCCAAAACAATAAATTTTACATTTTCAGTTTGGGCATCATCAAACTTTCGATGCTTCTGGCACGGCGTTTGGTTCACATGGAGCTAGGGAATTCAGACGTGGTACCTCTCCAGAGTGGTTGCATATGCAGATTGGTGGTGGTTTTGGACGGACATCATGATGTAGAAAATGCTCATAAATTAGCAATAAGAGCATTAGGCAATTGGCAACGGTTCTTAGACTATAACGAATATAATATATATATATATATATACACCGTGTTAAATTATAGCTAGGTACATCATATTTCCACGGAGCTGTCGGATAACTGCTAAGTTATGTATTGGATTATCTCCGATCACACCTGTGTCGGAAAATGATTCTTTGACTCCATGTATTCTTAGCAGTCTTCAATTCATGTTCTTCTGTATACTAATGCATGAACTGAACGACTTTAGAATGGGTAATGCTTTCCATAATGCGTATATTGTATAAAAAGAACTTTAGCTTGGATTATTTGGCGTCCAGAATAAAGGGTGCTAAGTGCGTGCTCTGCATTTGTGTTCCTGCTTTTCCTTCAACTTGCTACTCTCTCGTCTCCTTTTATATGCAAAATAATGATTCTGGAATGTGCAATAGTTCCTTTGAGACATTTTATAAGAAATAATATCCCAGTCTATGTATATTCAGACCATGCCAATGTGGGCCGTACGTTAACTTCCACAAAACAATCATGGGGAAACTTTCACGCTAGAATTCACCAATGGACACTTCCCTTCCTCACACTCGTACGCGTGTCCAATCCCTGCCTCCAACCAATCCCACAAGGCTGTTTGTTTACTCTGCAAAATTTGGATTGGCTACAGCAATTAAGCATCACAAACAAGGCAGGACAAAATAGATAGAGAGCGAGAAAATTTGAGGGGCTAATCAAATGGCGGAAGGGGCGTAACTGACACAAAAATTAAAAAATTTGAAAAAAAAAAAAAAAACACAAGAGAACGAAGCAAGCAGCAGCAGGAGGCGCATTTTTTTCTCTGTTTCGCCTTACGTCCGACAATCCCAACAGAACAAGAAGCTGCTCCGAGCATTTTCTATTCGGATGCTCTTCTTTTTTGTTTTTGTTTTTATTTTTATTTTTATTTATTACTTTCGCAAAACTAACTACTAAGGATAACGGTATCGGTGGTTCGGTGGGAGAATAGAGATGACGGGTGGATGGGACAAGATTAGGTCACCGACATCGCGACTCAGTCAAGCTGCGAGTCTAGGAAGCAGTTCGGCGTCGTCTAGGACGGTTAAACTTGGCCGAGTCCAGCCTCAAGCGCCCGGTCACCGTACCATCTACTGCAATGATCGCGAAGCTAACCTCCCCGTCAGATTCAAGGTTCCTTCCAATCCATTTCTATTTTTCATTTGTGTATCTTGTTTATATATATGGAATATTTTACTCCTGCCAGCAATTGGGAACTACTGAATGCAATTGTTTTTTATCATCTGTTTCCCAATAAAATCTAACCACGTTATTTATTTGTTGATATCATTGAGAATAGGTTTGTGTATTAATTTATATTGAGCGTATTGAAAATTAACTCAATTTGCGTGGACACAGCGTGCTTTATGGTTACAAGGTGGATATTTGCTTTTGGGTATTATTGTAAATATGTATATATATACTTGGTGCACTGTACCTGAATTCGAAACAGAGATTAAAAGGGTGGTATGCCGCTGGTTAATATCTGGTTAATGGTTATAGTAGTTTATACTACTAACTAAAATGCAGTAACTTGGAGATAGTTTAGCTCTAAGATGGATATCTAATCTTTTGTCTCAAATATTTATGTACTTGATGCTAATCAGAAGTTGCTTTATTAGCTCGAATCCTGTTCATTCTATTTCCAAGATTTCACTTTCAGTTTATAAAAAGTCAAATTGTAATTTGAGTTATAAAGTGCTCGACTAATGTGCTGCTTAAGAACATGGTATAGATTACAATATAATGGACAAGATTAATCATTGTTTGGTACGATATATTTCTTGAATTAAAAAAAAAACATGTTTTAGATTACTATTTAGTTGGGTCAATAGGCACGTCCTTCTTTCGTAAGTTTGGGCGTTGAGTTGTAAAATTTCAATTCTTCTGGTTTCATATTGTGTTGTTACACATTAAAAAACAGTAATATGAAGTCGGATTCCAAAGAATGGAAATAGTTGTGACATATGAAGAACTCGATACTAAAAGTAGAAGCTATTTCTACGTAGAGAATTATTGATCTATTGTGTTAGTCCCCTCTGGTTGGCTCAGTTCTGAACTTTAAACATTTTGGTCAGACAACGGAAAAGGAGGTCAAATAAACTTTGCTAGATAAATTTTGGTCTGATTCTTTCTGGCTCGCTCGGAATTGTTTTGGCCTTTTATAAAAATCATTTTTTCAGGAGAATTACATATCAACTACAAAGTACAACTTCTTTACCTTTCTACCAAAGGGTCTGTTTGAGCAGGTAAATTGAAATTTAACAATTATATAGTTGCAAACTGTTTTATGTTGATTCTTATTTCTTTGCCTGAATAGTTAGTCTCTTAGGATGCACTTTGATGTCGATTTATTTGTTTGAAAATTTTATATATATCAAGGAAATTGTTGAATAATGTCAGCACAGCCCCTAACAGGGGACGATATACTAGAAAAAATTTCATTGGCTTTACTTCATAGAACTTTTAACATTAACATCACAGACCCGGTAGGAAATATAAAGTTCACACCCTTTTCACCAGAAAATTACTTTGTACATCATGCCAAAAGTATGAGATTATAACTGAAATTTCTACTAAGAGTTGAAAGTTGATTCATTCAATTAAAATTTAAATAGATGCATAATTCATTTGTGTTCTTCTGTATATGATATTTGATTGTGAAGCTTCCATTTGTTAGGTATGCTGAAGATCCTGATGTTGGGTCAAGTTCTTGTTGTTTCTTTCAAGTAATTTCCATTGCTGAAAATATTCTATTTAACTAACAGTTTAGGCGGGTTGCCAACTGCTACTTTCTCTTTATCTCAATATTATCAATGACACCAATCAGGTATTTTACTTCCTCTTTGTGTTTTTATGAAATCAACTGTTCCCTCATATATATGTAGGACTAGAGTTTGTTAATCATTCATTTGTTGCTCCCTATACAGTATAAGTTAAAATAACATTTGTTTCTGAGAAATCCAAGAAAAATATTTTACTTGTTGACTCATTATGCCCTTCAACGTTTACTCTTTCAATGGTATGCTTATCGATGCTTGTGCTTCAGTTTCATTTGTTATTCTTCTTTCAAATTCAGGTTTTCATTCTAGTCCGGATTCTGTATGAGTGATTATCTGCTACTCTCAGATTAATGGTTTTCTATAAAAATTGTGCATATGTACAGTGTCGGGTTTTTATTTCAGACACTTCTAATAATTCTTCCAAGTATCTGATTTTCATGTTGGTTTTCATTTGCTTTGCTCTTCCTTCTGTAACAAAGCCTTTTATTTTGCTTAAAAGGGGGCTTACTGCTCATTTGAATTCTATCATAAATCTTGCATGTTTATTGTGCTTATTTATTTATTTTTTTATATCGTGCAGTCCTGTCAATCCAGTTACAAATGTGGTCCCTTTGACCCTTGTGCTTTTTGTATCTCTTGTGAAGGAGGCATTTGAGGACTGGGTGTGTAATCCTCATACACACTATATTTTGCTTTTTATTTTCTAGTAAGGAACTATGTATTTTGACAAAACTATGGTAGGATTTGGGACGGGGTATATTGTGGCGAGGTTTTGTGTAGAAATGCTGACCTCCTTTTTTTCCCTTGATTATCAACAACAGAAGCGTCTTCAGAATGATATGGTAATTAACAATAGTCTTATAGATGTGCTGCAAGACGAGAAGTGGGAGGCTGTCCCCTGGAAGAAGGTACAGGTTGGAGACATCGTAAGGGTGAGTATTTTGTATTTTACTTTTATTTCCCTTGTAAATTGAAGCAAAAGTAATAGCATTCCTTCATTTTCCACATTTATTTTTGACGAATATAGGGGCCCGCTTGTCTTTTCTAGACTTTAATGTGGCTTAGAACCATGTTCTCATCTTTGAGAAAAAGGAGCCGTTCTCTCAGCTAAAAGGCCACTGACCTTTTGTGCTGCTGTTAATAGTTTAAGTAGGGTGTACTTGATGTGTTCCAAAGGGTAATAAACTATGATTGGATCTTGACAGTTCATCTTATAATTTTGTAGCCAAGGGAAAAATACTTGCAACATCTGCTTAAATGCTAGCTGCTAAAATCTAATATGCTTTGATGGTATTTCTGGACTTATGTTGCCTGCTTTATGCATGGCTGGCATATCTGGGTCAATATGTTTTGAAATTTCGAAATGTTTTGCAAGTTGTCCTTTTGGGACCTGATGAAAGGTGCATACTATATCACCAAAATTTATTCTTTTATGGAAAACAGATCTTCACCACTGTAATGGAAGTTTTTAAGTGTTTCTTTTTGTTATCCTCGTTAGCTTCTACAAATATTTTTGGTAAATCTTCTTTTTGTTTCTCCATTTTTAAAGCTGTATATCTCGTTGGTTGCAGGTCAAGCAGGATGAATTCTTTCCTGCAGACCTGCTTTTTCTAGCTGGCACAAACCCTGATGGTGTCTGCTACATTGAGGTTTTTTCTTCGAAGCACATATATGATTGTTAGTATTTATGATGATAATGACGTCAATGGAAACAATGATATTCATTGCTGTTATGATTGTTATTGTTAATGATGATAATGATGACGATGGTGATTGCCATTGTATGGAAGACTCTGATGTCGTGATCTGCAAATGCAAATTTAGTTTGATTCAGTTTTCATTTTGCTTTCTGGTGTCAGACTGCAAATTTGGACGGGGAAACAAATTTGAAGATCAGAAAAGCTTTGGAAAAGACCTGGGATTACTTGACTCCTGAGAAAGCTGCTGAATTCAAAGGTATTCGCTTTATAGACCTCTAAAGTTTGAATGCAATGTGTACGTTATACATATTGGATTTGCATGCAACATGATTTTCTACACTTTTATTACATAATGATTGTTAAAGAATTTTACTAGATCTATGATGATGTTATGAAGGAATTAATGAGTTGAGGAAATGTCTTGATTTTATATTTATGCTTTGGCATTTTTTTTTGAGGTGGCATATTGATAAAGACCATATTTTTGTGGCTGAAATACATTCAGTTAACCTGTAATGGAGCTAAGCTTTATGACCTTCCCATTTGGTTATAAAGAATTTAACAAGCATGGAAAATAGAGTATATTTGATATGATAGCTAGTTTTGGCAAATGTATAATCAAGTTTCATGTCCATTCCCCCTTTTCATCACCCAACGCATGTTCTTTTTGTTAGTGCAGGTGAAGTGCAGTGTGAGGAACCGAACAATTCCCTGTACACCTTCACAGGAAATCTTATAATTGAGAATCAAACATTACCTCTCTCTCCAAACCAAATCCTATTAAGAGTATCCTCTGATTTTCCATTCTTAGTTGATCATTTATTCTATCATATTACTATATGTTTTTTTGGGGTGTAAATATCATTTTTTGATATTTTGTGATCAAAAGAGGATCAAAGGGAAAAGAATTGTGCTAATTCCATTGATGGTCTTCCTCTCGCTATTTTGTGAAAAAACAGATGTGAGATCTGTTTTTCATGATCATTGTTGTTATTGTGTTTTAGGGATGCAGTCTCAGGAATACGGCGTATGTTGTTGGGGCTATTATTTTTACAGGTCATGAAACGAAGGTTTGTAATTACAGATTGCACTCTACTCTATGGTGACTTTAAATCCACAATTATTCCGGTTTGAGAGTCAATTTAGTTGTAAATGTGATGATAATAAACAGTTTTGGAGATCTATTATGAGATCAGCAGAAGTTTTGAAAGTTAATTGCTAATGTTATGTGTCAACTTCAAAAGGGGAGATATTCACTGGCATACCTGCTATTCTTTCAAAATAAATTTAAATTATTAGGAAATTTTTTACCTTTGCATTTAAAGCTAATCAATCAAGTGTCTTTGATATAGCTATCTTCTTCCTTAAATGCTTATATTCTCACAGATAAATGCTACTTTATGATCGATCAAGCTTTTTTTGCAGGTAATGATGAATTCCATGAATGTTCCTTCCAAGAGGAGTACATTAGAGAGGAAACTTGACAAACTTATTCTCTCTCTTTTTGGAACTCTCTTTGTTATGTGCCTGATTGGAGCCATAGGCAGGTGGGCTATCAACGCAGTATATTTTTTCTACTTTGCATTCGCATTTGTACTCTTGAAATTGTTCATCTCTGATGAATTTTCATGTGCGACATGATTCTATGATTACTAACATTCTTGTTGATACAGTTATTAAATATTCAAATATAAAAGTTTGAGTTGAAATGATGAGACATCATGAAGGATTTATGAGAACTGTGTTTCAATCTTCAAATCATATGACTTGACTAGCTTTCATGATTCTCATCACTACTAACTAGAGCAGTTATAACTTCAACCCCCACATTATAATCACTTCAACCGAATTAAAATAACAATAAAACTGATTACATTTAGCCTGATAATAGGGAATTTGGAAGAAAACTGTAACATAACTCTGTAGTCTGTGGAGATAACAATATGATGCTGTTGTAATATTAGGATAAAATGACGCTCATTTCTCATGATATATCTGGTATCACTAAAGTTATTGTGAGACAGCTACTAGAATTTAATTGTATAAATGGAAATTTATGATAGTGCATGTTATGTCTATTGGCAAGTTATATTTCTAAAATTATTTCTTTGATTATTGCAACAAATAGTATGGAGGATGAAGTAGCCCTACTTAGTTGTATGTAATTCACTTTGAAGACTGTATGAAATGTTGTGTTTGGTTAAGTACAATTCTCAAGCCAGAAAAGGTGGGGAATGGGAGAATTGATTTAACAGCTATTCAGTATGCAATAATGGATTCTGCTCATGGAATTATGCAGTGGTATATTCATAAACCATAAGTACTACTACCTGGATCTTGACAAAAGTTCTTCCGCAGAATTTAACCCTGGAAACAGATTTGCGGTAAATAAGCTACTGCTTTGGTTTGTTTCTCTTTTCTATTTTTCATTCTATTTTCATGATTTTTCTCTCCTTTTTTTTCTGATTTATAGGTTATTGCGCTGACATTTTTTACGTTGATTACTCTATACTCAACAATTATCCCTATCTCTTTATATGTATCCATTGAGGTAGGCATCTGATCTATAATGATCTGTGCTAAATGGTATCATAGGTGAATATGTTGCTCATCTATGATAATAATTCATTTTCAGATGATCAAATTTATTCAATGCACTCAATTTATCAATAAGGATCTCCATATGTACCATTTCGAAACCAATACCCCTGCATTAGCGAGGACATCAAATTTGAATGAGGAACTTGGACAGGTATCTTGAAGTAATATTGTTGTAACTATAACTTCTTCTGATCATTATATTACTGCATTATCTTATTATATCTCAATATTTTTATATATGAATTTTATTGTTTATTTTGGAGTTATTCTTTTAGTCATGCCTTTTTTTCTGCAATATTTCTCAGTTGTCTATTTTCAGGTGGAATATATCTTTTCTGATAAAACTGGAACCCTGACAAGGAACTTAATGGAGTTCTTTAAATGTTCAATTGGAGGTGAGGTGTATGGATCTGGTATCACTGAAATTGAGCGGGGAATAGCGCAACGGAATGCTACAAAATTTCAGGAAGTATGCAATCTGTCATCTTATGAAACAGACATGATCCTTTTCTTTTTTAAAGATGTTCTATTGTTTTATTTTTCTCCAAGGCGTGTATTCCATAGGACTTAAAATGTTGGTAAATATGTAATAGGTGCCAAAATCATCCCATGCAGTTCAGGAGAAGGGGTTTAATTTTGATGATCCTAGGCTTATGCAAGGAGCATGGCGGGATGAGCCTAATCCGGATATATGTAAGGTATGAGTTCTGATATACCAGGACCAGAATGAATATTTCTTTGTATGTATCCTATGCTGAGTGTATCTCTCTGCGGAGTGGATGTTTGTAATTTTCTTATAGTTCTCTGAGGGTTTGTTTGGTACGGTTGCCACATTCAGTTTGATGTTTTATTTTCTATAAAAAAACAGAATGTTTTTGGCTGTCATGTTACGCATTCAATTTTTTTTTTGGCAATCTCTAGAAATGCATAGAAGTTGAAAACAGCTTTTGAGAAATCAATTGTTTACTGTTTCAATGTAATATCTTAGACAGCATTCTTCGTTCATTCTCTCTGTGTACTTTCCCTGTGTAATTCGAGCACCAGTGGCAATGTCCTTTAACACTAAAGCCACCCCACCATCTCCCTATATTCCTTCCCTTTCTCTCTAGCATCTACTGAATCGAATCTTAGTAGGATCCCAAAAGCAGCCAATGTATGGGCATCAACTAGCCCAACTCTGCTTGGGGGGGGTGGGAATACTTCCTCATTGTTTCTGCTTGACCTTGAGTAAAGCGAAAAGTTGTACACATATCACCACCTAGTACTACTGCAACGCCATCTCTAACAAAACTAGCTGTAACAGATGATAAACGAGAGCCATGATGTCTATCCAGTAATGCAGGTGGATTTTTTGTTTTACATTCTGTGAAGAGTTGCATGTGGGCAGGTTTTGATTCAATTCTCTGTGAGGGTTTTTTTTTCTTTCTGTTTTTCAGCATCAATTATGAGTGATCTGCTTGCTTTCTTTATCTTTTTGGTCTGGAGGTGAGGAAGATTGGTGTGCGAACTGCTTTTAGTGGGCCTGCAGTTTGGACGAAAGAAATAATTTTCTAAAACAGAACATTAGAAAGAAAAAACATATTTTTAAAATTTCCGCTAGCTATACAAAATGTGGAAATGTTACTATTTGCTTTTTAGGTAATTGGGCGTTTTTGTAATGTCGCTCATCCATTAGCTTAGGCTAGGTTCGGGCAGTGCTATTTTATGATGACGTATAAAAAGTGGTTTGATTAGTTTCGGGCAGTGCTATCTTTTTGCTTTTAAACTATTTATCTATATTGTCTAAACTCTGTGTCTACGCATTCATCCATAGATGAATGAAGTATTGTGCTTTTCTGGTCATAGTTCTTTTGTTTGTTTGTAGGAATTTTTCAGATGCCTTGCTATTTGTCATACTGTGCTTCCTGAAGGTGATGAGTCACCTGACAAAATCACCTATCAGGCTGCATCGCCAGATGAGGCTGCTTTGGTTACTGCTGCAAAGAATTTGGGCTTTTTCTTCTACAGGTCTGTAATTCTATTACAAGGTTTTTCATTTTTTTTTTTTTTTTTTAGTTACAATCCATTTTTCAGTGGCTATCTAAGAAACCAGTGCAAGTCAGAGAGTATGGTAAACTGACACCAATCATCCACGAAACATTTGTGCCACTGTTGAGTTTTTTGAGTTTGTTTTATTTGTAGGCGTACGCCTACTATGATACATGTTCGTGAATCTCATGTGGAAAAGAAGGGTAATATCCAAGATGTGTCTTATGAAATACTAAATGTTCTTGAGTTCAACAGGTAATCCCACATCCTTCCTGCTACTGGGGTTCTTTAATGAGCTTGTGGTTTATGACGATAACAATAACCATTTCATGTTGATGTAGTACAAGAAAGCGTCAGTCTGTTGTTTGCCGATATGCAGATGGTAGACTAGTCTTATACTGCAAGGTAAGATCTTTTTCAGACTACTTCAATGACATGCAACATATCAGTTGAAGTTGGCATAGAACTGGTACGTGTACGTAACATTCCTTTTACAGGGTGCAGACACTGTAATTTATGAGCGACTGGCTGATGGAAATGACGATCTAAAAAATGTAAATCGGGGACATTTGGAACAATTTGGAGCTTCTGGGTTACGTACCCTTTGCTTGGCTTACAGAGATTTAAGCCCTGAAACATATGAAAGCTGGAATGAGAAGTTTATCCAAGCAAAATCCTCTCTTAGAGATCGTGAAAAGAAGTTGGATGAGGTAGTACCTATCTTAAAAAATAAATATTGTTTATCCCGGGAGTTTGGTGGTTAGAATAAGGATTTGGAACTGTGACTTCTAGGAGTAATATTTGTTTCAACTAAAAGATGGCATTTGCTGTGTGTTTTATTCTATCAGGATGAACCTTTTGATGATTGTTCAAACTAATGGTGCAAACAGTCATATTATCTCTGATACTGCTCTGTGAGATATGCTGCATATGCATCAAGAATTTCTTTTGGAATCATAATATGGATTTTACTTCAAAGAAGCATGTTCCATTGTAAAAAATCTAAGGATATTCTGTAACAACTATTACAAATTATATTTTCTAGAACATATTATTTCTTTGATTCTGCAGATTTTTTATTAAAAATATTTGATTTATCATGCTCAGGTATCAATGCGTGTTTATGTTATATTGTTTGACTATTTAATGCTACTTAGATTTCAGATACCAGTGCATTTGGTTATTTATTGATTTTCTCAGAAAATTTGAATAATATGTGATTTGGTCTCCCTTTATAGTATATAACTGAAGACATCTCCCATTGTTAACTTCCACAGGTGGCAGAACTAATTGAGAAGGATCTTATCTTGATTGGATCCACTGCTATAGAAGACAAGCTTCAAGAAGGAGTTCCAGAGTGTATTGAGACTCTTTCTCGTGCTGGAATTAAGATTTGGGTGCTAACAGGGGACAAGATGGAAACAGCAATAAATATAGCTTATTGTGCGTCGATATTTATTTTAAAAAATTTTCTTTTGTTATTTTCTTGAAATCCTGGCGCTGCAGCATCTTCAGTTTTATGAATTTTCTTACCTTGGTTATCATATGCTGCAGCTTGCAACCTAATTAACAATCAGATGAAACAGTTTATTATTAGTTCAGAAACCGATGCGATTAGAGAAGTTGAAAGCAGGGTAAGCAGAATTTTGGTTGCATATCATGAACTATATGGAATTGAATTTTCTGCTTCAATCATGCATAAAAAACCTGACCTACCAAAACTCTCTTTTCAGGGTGACCAAGTGGAAATTGCACGCTTTATCAAGGAAGAAGTGAAAAAGGAGCTGAAAACTTGTCTCGAAGAAGCACAACACTATTTGCCCATGGGATCTAGACCTAAGTTGGCACTTGTAATTGACGGAAAGTGTTTAATGTATGCATTGGACCCAACTTTACGAGTAATGCTGCTGAATTTGAGCTTGAATTGCAGCTCAGTGGTTTGCTGCCGAGTTTCTCCATTGCAAAAAGCACAGGTGACTGTTTCCCATAAAAGATTATTATTTTACAGTTGAGAGGACTCTCTTCACGGAAGATTAATCATTTGAATAATTGTGAAGAATTCAAATCTTTGAAATGTATTCTTGAAGATGCATTTTGAATTTCTACCATGATAGAGCATTGCTCAACTTAAAAGTGACTCTTGATTGAATTTGGTTCTTGTCCCCTTCTATCTGTTGCTAGTGATCCCATCTGAGATATACCAGTACAAGACCTATGTATTTAGAGAATTGTTAGAAACATGTAGTTTGGGATTTCAAATACTTTTAAGGTGCAGTTGAGCAAGTTGGTTGACCTTTTTTTTTGGTCATCAGGAGTGTCTTGCTATTATTATACATATGAATCATCAAGGATTTATGGTCCTTAATGCTAGAACTTTAATCATTGTGTAGGTTACAAGTTTGGTGAAAAAGGGTGCACGCAAAATAACACTAAGTATCGGTGATGGGGCCAATGATGTCAGTATGATTCAAGCTGCTCATATTGGCATTGGAATAAGTGGGATGGAAGGGATGCAAGCAGTGATGGCTAGTGATTTTGCAATTGCTCAGTTTCGCTTTCTTGCTGATTTACTTCTCGTACATGGACGGTGGTCATACGTTAGAATATGCAAGGTCTGGGTTTCAACAAACTAGTAAACCTCGTCCGTCTTTGTTTATTGATGATGTTTATGAAATATTTTTGTTGCAGGTCATCACATATTTCTTCTACAAGAATCTTACATTCACATTGACTCAGTTTTGGTTCACCTTTCAAACTGGGTTTTCTGGTCAAAGATTCTATGATGACTGGTTCCAATCACTTTATAATGTCATCTTTACAGCATTGCCGGTTATCATTCTTGGTCTTTTTGACAAGGTGCTTCATTCTTTCCACGGCACATCATATGTTTTCTCACCTAAGCAGCGAATCTCATTTTTATGTTAGACTATAAAGAGCGCATGTGTCAGTTTGGTCCAGTAAAATAGGTGATCTGGTGTTGCATTGATGCCTATTTTTGTTATTGATTTACAGGATGTCGGTGCATCCCTTTCAAAAAAGTACCCTGAACTTTACAAGGAGGGAATCAGAAATGTCTATTTCAAGTGGAGAGTTGTACTGACATGGGCTTGTTTTTCTGTTTATCAATCTCTAGTCTTCTATATCTTTGTGAGCATGTCCGCTAAAGGTGGTAAAAACTCCTCCGGAAGGGTGTTTGGACATTGGGATGTCAGCACAATGGCCTTCACTTGCGTTGTAATTACTGTGAACTTGAGACTTCTTATGTTATGCAATTCAATCACCAGGTGGCATTATATTAGCGTTGGAGGAAGCATATTGACATGGTTCATATTCGTTTTTGTCTATTCAGTTTTGCGGGTTAGCGCTCTCTTTTTCCTTTTCTGTTTAGTATGTTCGAGTGGGAAATGATTCAGATTATTGATTCTATTCATGCTAACTAGCTTCTGCATATATTCATTGCAGGAGAATGTTCTTTTTGTGATATACGTATTGATGAGTACATTCTATTTCTACCTCACACTTGTTCTTGTTCCGATTGTTGCACTTCTGGGAGACTTTATTTACCAAGGGTAAGTTGCAGGCATTACCCGATTGCTTCTTACGTTGGTTCTTACCGCTGTTAAGTACTTGTTCAGATATCATATGTTTGGTTGCAGGGTTCAAAGATGGTTCTTCCCGTATGATTATCAGATAGTTCAGGAAATTCACAGGCATGAGCCTGATGACAACACAAGGATAGGGTTGTTGGAAGTGGCGAACAGACTTACACCACATGAAGAAAGGAGCTATGCCATTGCTCAGCTCCCCCGAGAGCTATCCAAGCACACTGGCTTTGCTTTTGACTCACCCGGATACGAGTCGTTTTTCGCATCGCAGCTAGGAGTATATGCTCCGCATAAGGCATGGGATGTTGCGAAGAGAGCGAGCGTGAGGTCACGGCCAAAGACATCAAAAAATAATTGAAACGAGCCTTTACCGTTTGTTGTACAGAGTTCCGTTAGGTGCTAACATATTTTTGATAGTCCTAGACAAGTTGCAAAGTTAGGCCCCTGTTTTTGGTCTTCATTCTCATACATATTTTTGGTAGCGGGAAGTTTAACTGTCGTTAGGCTTGTTCATGGGTCCAGAACAGCTTGGTTATATTATTATATGTACAAAACAGACTAAGATGAGCATTCAGGAAGTGCCCGTTGACCTTTATACTACTTGCAATTACTGATATCTAACTTTCAATTTAATATGGGAATTGTTTTTATTAGATTCATTCATATCATGTTGGATTTGTCCAGAGTCATGACAGGACAGGAGTAGGGTTTCAAGTATCAACAACAGAACATAATTATGATGTATGGATATCTGTTACTATAAAATTTTACAGATAACATGGTTCCTAATAAATTTGGATTCGGATTTGTAATAATTATAATAAAATATTTGAAAATAGATATGATATTTTTGATTTACAACGATCTATCATTAAAATTAAATAAATATCAAATTTGACTATAGATTCGTAATAGATATTATAAAATAGTTTAAAATGAATTTGCTACTTTTAATTTGTTACTGACTTTTCATAATAAAAACTAAATAAATAATATATTTTTAACATCACCAATTAATTTTTTATTCTCTTGTATATTTGACTTTTTAAAAAAAAATTAAATATACATAAATATACATAAATGATGGTAATAGTAGAAGAGCTTTCTGATATCGACAATAAAAATATTTATCTAATTATCTGTTACTAACAATAAAAAATATGGAATTTTAATTATTGTTGTGCCATTTTGAACCAATAGAAAATAAAAAGATTAAGTCAATAGAAATAATTTTCGACTAAGTTTCATCAGTTAAAACCAAACAAATAAGGTTTGTGTTCTGTTTTGAAACTAGGCACATGAGATTTGGAAACCAAACAAATTTCAAGTAAATACTTGCTATTTTTTAAAATATTAAATATAGCTTATTATAATAGTAAGTAGTTAAAAAAATTTATTATTTTTTAATCTATATATATAGACTCTGCTTTCATTCTGTTTCATCTTAGGTGTCAATACCTAAAGTTAATAACTTAATTATCTCTAATATTTATTCTAAAACTATCAATAAATTATGGATGCAAAGTTCTTTATTGATAGGAGACGTTATACCAGTCTTGAGTACGATTAATCTCAACAAGTCCTAATTATCACTCATAAAAAAAAATCCTAATTATTGTGACCAAATTTAAAGGACAATAAACAATGAAGATGATGTGAAGGAGAAATTTTTAAAGATTATCTTTTATTGATTTCTTGTAATTTTGATAATATATAGAAAATAAAAATATTATTATTTTTTTTATTAGGATATAATTTGGAGATTACTTACAAATTAATTTTTCATTAACTTTGATTGTCTAATGATGTCGAAGGAGACATTTTTAAAGATTTAGTTCTACTAGTTTTTCTACAGTTTGAATGATATACGGGATATTAAGTGATTCAATTTTAAAATTATAATATTATTATTATTTAAAACAAATTTATTTAATTAAAATACTAACGAATTAATTTTTTCTTTTTCAGTTTTGGAAGATCTATTATGTTTTTGTACTGTATGGTTCCACTCTGCCAGAGCTCCGAATTATTTTCTTCAAGCGTATCCTATGCATTTGCCTGTACTACTTGACTAGTATATTATCAAAGTCAAACAGACGTATAGTCATATAGTTAGTGAGAATGAAATTGCTCAAGACCAATGGTTACTGAGAAAGACCAATTTTTTATTTTTTGTGAGACATCGATTATTGTTCACAATACTCAACTTTAATTAGGTATTGAAATAACCAATTATTGAGCCTCCAAAGACTACTAATAATATTCAAATAGATTAAGTTGTTAAAAAAATATGAAAATGATTGGATAGTGTGTTGAGTAAATTGACTCACAGGAAAAATATTATTCTAATAATAAGAAGATTTACAATAAAAAAAATCAGCAATCCATAGTGATTACATAGTGTATCCAAGAATTTGACAATAATATTAGAGCCAAAACTGATCATAACCCTTTATACAAGCAATGAGTTGTACAGAGTCAGGTATAATACCATAAAAGAAGTAATTAATTCACTAAAAAACATAAAATTTGAGACCTTATATCATTGTCTAAGGGGGAAAACACGGTAGGATGTAAATAATCAAAACTAAGAAAGACTCATTGGACAACACAGAAAGATATAAGGCTTGGTTTTTGCTAAAACATTTTAGTCTTGTATCATAGAAAGATTCTTTGTCACATCCCATATCCTATTTCAGGTATAAATATCCCCACTACGAGACTCTCAGAATAACACTCACTGTATTATTCTCAAAAATCTCATAAGGTTAAGAAATTAAACAGTAGATGCAGCAGAATTTAATAAAGTATAGGATTAGTTCGGATCATAAATAAATTTTCTTAAAAATCTGTAAACTCTATGTGAGATCCCGTCTATTGTAGTGCCGGTCAGTGACAGCGTCAATGCTAGCGTTAGTGTCAGCGGCAACGCGCCGATGCTACGTTGTTGGTTTGTGAACACGGCCGTAGGAAGCCTTTAAGTAACCCATAGTGAATTTGAGAGTGGTTAAGTATGATTGTGAGTGAGATAGGTTAGACGATCGAGGTTGAGTCAGTGGAAAACAAACCAGGTTGATTTTGGTCCGTTTTGAGCGACCGCGAGCTATTTGGGCCAAAATTTTGTGTGTTGGGCTGTTTGCGATTTTGTTTTTTTTTTCAGGGCCAATCCTTATGTTATAGCTTTACATACTCAAAGAAGTTGTTGGGTCATTTGGTTGACATTTCATGAGCCCATTGGGCTCATTTGTGATGAAACGGGCCATCGATTGCCCAGTCCAGCCTTGTTGAACTTTTGGGCCCAAAACCCATCAGCCCAAACCCACACTTCATCCTTTAAACACTTCTCTTCCAGAAGTGCCCAGCACATTCCAACCCTAACTCGTTTTTCCCCTTCCTTCACCCTTCCAACCTACCAAAATCCAAACTTTGCCCAATTTGACCCCAAAAACTTGTGAGGGATTGTCCCAAAACACTTTCCCATCAATTTTCTACACTTTTCCACTGTTAGTTTGATGTCTAAGGCCTGATTTTGAGGTGTTCTTCATTCTGGCCGAAAATTGCAGAGTTGTTGGTAAGTGATTAATCTTTGGTTTCCTTTTGGATTGGTTGGTTTATTCAGGTTGCTAGTGATGTGATTGAGTGTTTTTGATAGATGGAAATGCCTGAAAACAACCTATGATTTTTGTATAAATTTCTGATGAATAGTACCAGGGGGTTGTTTAGACATATTATTGATCATGTTGGCGTGTTTGTTCCATGTTAATGAAGTGGTTGTAGGCAGTATTGATGGGAAGGGTGTTGTGCGCAGCCTGCGAGGGTCCATAGAATTGCTTTCCTTTATTTTCCCTTTGATTCCTTGATTAGATATGCTTAGTATGGCTGTATGGTTTGTGCTTGTTTAGGTGGTACCGGATCGATCAATAGAGGCAAGGATCTTGTTGGAGAACCATCAACGCAACGAGAGGTGAGAGTTTATGTTTCATTTGCATACGCGTAACATTTTGTTTTCAGAATCAATGTTTTGGTTTGAATGGAGGCATGACTTGAATTGTGTTTAACATTTTGTTAGAATCATAATTTGCTTGCCATGTTTGAATGCATCAACTGTATATTCAAACGTTGAAGCATGCTGACTTGTTTGGTGTATATGAATTTTCATACGTGTATTGCAACCTCCCATACGATGTGATTTTTCATCTCCTTATACATGTTTGTTATTGTGGCTGAATACTTTGAATATTATTTTGAGATGTTTGGCACCTGATTTACATGATGGAAATGTTTAAATGCGTGCATGGAATATCCGATGAATTTTTAGATTTAATAACCCATACTTGATAACTTCGCTATTTGGTCACTAACCGGTCAAACTCTCCGATTTCCAGTAAGGACCTTGATGATGTTTATACCCTTTTGTACCACCTGGATGAGTGTTTTCAACCCCAGGGAGTCTTATTTTGAGTGTGATAAATTATGCTATGTGTTTATGCATTATGTTTTCAAAAAGAAAGGTGCCACATATAAGTGTTTTCTCGGCACTGTACCGATTGGAATTGACGGTAAATGCTTGATCAAGTTAGGTAAGTATATGGAGTACTTATAGAGAGGACAGCTGCTTACCTTGGAGAGGTATGGTTGGATATATGTATGTATGTTGAGTGCTGTGTGCACTATGAAGGGAAAGGCCTTAGAATTGCTTCATATATATCTTACGACGTTATATTACGTGTGCACAAAATTGAATGTGATAGATTGTGTTCCTCCATTCAATTTTGGACAATGTTGATGGTGGGGTTTTGTTTATATATATGCTACAATTGAAAACCATCAGTAGGCTTTTAGGTAACCCTTTAGCGGGGGTTACGTGAAAGTGGTTTGTGTCCACCGCGTTATGTTTTGGGCATAGTAGCCAAAGATCAAAACTGTGCTCTATGAATCTCTCGTATTTATTTCCTTATGTTGTTTGGTGTGTGCACTTAGGATGGATACATAGAAGAACATGGATTGTACTGGTTTGAATAAATGCTTGATACTATGATTTGGTTTTGTCTTCATTCCACCGTTTATGCTTATGACGCGGTAACTTCCACTGAGGTCCTTAATCTCACCCCCCTCTCTACTGTTTGTTTCAGGACTAAGTTGTGAGAGATAGTTGTTCAACTTTGAGGTTACTATCCCGGTATTGGTCGTAGGGCTGGACAAATGCACATGCACGTTTTTGGACTCAACATCCTTCACATCTTCTTGTATCTTTACCTATTTATGCATTTTGCTAGTGCATATGTATACAATTCATGCTTGCATACTTTGATGTTTTTGATATAAGAAGTGGTGTTGTTTTGAGTTTCTGGGGACCTGCGAGTGTGGACTTGAGATGTTGCATGTTTGAGGCCGTATGGCCCGTTGTATGTGATCTGATACTTTTGCTGTATGTGTTTGTTACTCCGTTGTGTGTAAGTTATGCTGAGTATCAATTGATGCGTGCCATGTTTTGAAAGAAATAATGCAAATGTTGTGTATTATTGAAACAGAGTGTTACGGTTAAGCCTTGTGTAGTTCCGCTTCGTCCACCAATTGGGACAATAGGGGCTGCACGGCGGTGAGGCTCCCAGTTACCGGGAACGGGTCCTCACAAGGTTGGTAGCAGAGTATGGTTATTTGTGTGAGCATGGTTATTTTGTGTGCATTGAGTTCAAACTAGTCTTTTTGACAACAAGTGCATCACACCTACGGCACCTGCATTGTCCAGCATAGAGTGTGTCTAGTTTTTTTGTTTCTATTAGGCTTATACCTATGGCTGCGTGTTCCGTGGTTTTAGATGGCACCTAAAAAAAAGGTGGAGAGATCACGCCGAGTACAGGCAGAAGATGTTGAGGAAAGGTCCGATGCCCGTGGACCAACGAAAGAGGCACAAACAGAACAGACAGCACAGGTAGGACAGGCAGCACCTATGGCCCAAGACCCGGTTTTGATTGAGATGTTGACGGAGTTACAGACAACTCTGGGTCAGATGCAGCAAACAATGCAACAGATACAAACTGCAGCTACTCAACAACCACAAGTGCAAGTACCGGTACAGTCTGAACCGGAAGTACAGCCAGAGGGAAGGCAAGCTGATGTCCAAGAGTACCAATACAAGTGTCCAAGCTATTGAAGGAGGCAAGTCACTTGGATTGCCAAAGTTTCTATGGCTCGAGTGATGCATTAGTGGCGAAGATGTGGAAAGACAAGATTGTATTGGTAGCTCAAGATCTGAGGATTTCAGTTGAGGACCGAGTCATATTGGCTACCCGCTTACTGGAACGTGATGCAGCTACCTGGTGGGGTACTATCAGAAACCGTTATGGCGGTCAGCCCACGTGGGAAGAGTTCGAAAGGGAGTTTGATTTGCGGTATTTTCCGCCTCATTTTCAGAACAATAAGCAGTCTGAATTTTATATGCTTCGACAAGGGAACAAGACCATGGCGGAGTATGAAACAGAGTTTTGGACACTTGTTCATTTTTGTGCCGGAAATTGAACAAGACATGCTTATTTTGGCGAGTCGGTTTGAGCATGGGCTGAATCAGAACATCCGCACCATCATGGGGCCAAATACTAGCACAGACTTCGAGAAATTGGTTGTAGAGGCCGTGAAATCTGAGGAAATAGCACGGGGACAAAGTGGACAAGTCAGTAGATCGCGAGACTTTGGTAAGGGAAAGAGCCCCATGAGGTTTGGCAGCTGGTTTGATCGAAGACCAGAAAGTAAGAGATACACTCCATATGCTACAACCCCGACTAGATCACAAGGAACGTCATCCTTTGTGACTAGAACGCAACCGGCACACTTGACATCAAGTTTTAGCAGACCCTTTGGGTATCCGCGATCCCATCCCAACCGCTGTTACACAAGTGGTCAGCCCGGGAACTTCGCGAGAGATTGTCCTCGGGATGGCACCGCGAGATCGATGACACAGCAGTTGAAAGCCTCAACAATGTCAACGGTTCAGAGGGCTGGTGTGAGTCAGACGGGCTCACAATGATCAACGAGACCACCGAGTAGAGTACAGGTGGGACGACCATCTAGTAGCCAGGCTGCAGGTCAGTCTTCACAACAGCAATCACAACAACCTCAGACACGCCTATTTACTTTGGCGGATGCAGAGGCGAGCGCCAATCCAGATGTTGTGACAGGTACACTCATTGTCTTTTCCATACCTACTAAAGTATTAATGGACCCCGGAGCGAATAGATCCTTTATTGGTCCTAGAGTAGCTGTGAGCGCGGATAGGGAGGTGTCACCCCTAGAACAACCCATAGACGTTTTAACTCCGTTGGGTGAACGGTTGATCTGCGAGAGTGTATATTTGGGCTGTTTGTTGCGAATGGGTTCCGAAGAAATTGAGGTTGATCTAATTCCTTTGAATATAAACAAGATAGATGTTCTTTTAGGAATGGACAGTTTGGCTAAGTACCGAGCAAGGATGGACTGCTTCACAAAGAAGGTGCAGTTCCGTTTGGCAAATGGGTTAGAATTCTGTTTCGAAGGTGATCGGCGAGTCGTTCCATCATGTGTCATTTCATGGCTGGATGCCAGGCGTATGATCCTCAAGGGTTATTCAGCTTTCTTAGCACATGTTAGAGATGTGACGATTAAGCCACTGAAGCTGAGCAGGATACCAGTAGTACAAGACTTTCCCGATGTGTTTCCGGAAGACTTGGCAGGGTTACCACCGGAGAGGGAGATTGAATTTGAGATTGAGTTGTTGCCAGGGACAGCTCCTATTTCCATTCCACCATATCGGATGGCACCAGCTGAGCTGAAAGAGTTGAAGACTCAACTGAAAGACTTAGTGGATCGTGGATTTATCAGACCTAGTGTTTCACCTTGGGGAGCACCAGTTTTATTTGTCAAGAAAAAAGATGGCACGTTGAGACTGTGTATTGATTACAGGCAGCTGAATCAAGTTACGGTGAAGAATTGGTACCCGTTGCCACGCATTGACGACCTGTTTGATCAACTGCAAGGAGCCGTGGTATTTTCTAAAATTGATTTGAGATCGGTTTATCATCAACCACATGCACAACATCATAACCTGCCTCTTAGTGCCAAACCATAATAAAACCATGTCACGCCCCCATACCTAAAAATTTTTGAGTGACGATCGTCGGAGGCCTACTATATATATGACTATCACATCCAGCAGTGCATATAATAAACCTAAAAGGCTAGAAGGAACCTATAAATTTGCGGAGAAGAAATAATAAGAATAATCAAAATACAACAACGTGTTTAGTTATAGGCAACGAGGTGGTTCAGGACACTACAATAAACATAGATTCTTGTTTAACTTAATGTATTCTCAATTACACAAGTTATTTAAGATGTAACAAAATAGTCGGAATACGATATCATGTACATAAAATACTGGAGTCCATAATAGGGATCCAAACCTTACGTTACTCTAATTCCCGATGAGCTGACTGTCTGACTAGGAAGAAGACCGCGCTCGTACCCATTTTTCCATTCCTGGTCAAACATGGATCCAGAGATCTGGCAGAAACTTGCTAGGTAAGCAGAAGGGAAAACAAGCATAATATTTTATACACATTCATGCATCATATCGACTAACATGCAGGCACACACTCAAAACATTGACGAGTCAATAAACATAGTTACAGTCAATATATACAGCAATATTAGACCTTCCAGGCATTCACGACCATAACTGGGCTGGCAGTAACTCTCAGTCCATATAGTCCCTGGAATAAGACTGAAATTCATCAGTGGTAATTCATGTGACTCCTCACCTCTTTTCTCTTGTTATTTCGTATGATGATTTGGTATGTCCTGATGGGACGAGCATAACACTTGACCCAAACCACTAACGATGCCGGGGTGATAGGTGATGGTAGCTCCACCTATGCAGTCCCCAGTTAGGAATTCCTATCATATATTCAGTTAGCACAATATATAAACCCTGTGCCTCCTTTTGACTCCCTTGGCATGTCCATGCCTCACCACTATACTCGGAGAGCTCTCAGGAGTTGCACAGGTCACCCCATGCTGATTCAATGTGTGATTCATCTCATGATTCCAAATATGACTCGAGACGTCATTTACACGTCAATAATGCATTTCATATTTCCATACCAAGCACAGTATTCCAGAACACATAACTCATCATTTCATTTAACTATTGACACGTATTTCATTCATACGACATATCATTTGACCAAGTGACTCTTGATTCAGCACACATATGATTTCATACTATTATTTCATTATAATTTCATTTATTAACACACTCATATGATCATGCTAGTGGCTCAAGCAATTAATTAAAAGGTTCCATCCACTCATGGGTTTTTCCAAAGTTCGAAGTGCCCTCACTTGTTTTCTGGATCGATTCTCGAGATCCTGCACTAGTAGGTATCCACCTAAACATAACGATATCTGATTCTTTAATACCCGCACTAGAAGGTCTTAAATACATAAAATAATACTTCTGAACTCTCTGTCCGACGAATTACAGTCCTAAACGAAACTAGAAATCAAACCGGGAATTTTTCTTATTTATTCCAATTAATCCGAATCTTGTATCATTTATTTCACCAACCAAATCAACTCCAAATCCTATAAATTTGGTATCATAAGGCTTCAAATTCAATATAGTATTTTTTGTAATTTTTTTCAGAAATTTTCTGCTTTTCTGCTATTTTTCAATTTTTTCTACTATTTTTGGCTATTTTTCTATTTTTTAAAAATTTTATTAAATCCTGCCAACCATATTGTGCCACCTGGCAACACCAAGCACACCCAGACCACCCTCCAAACCTGCCCAAGGCTGACACATGTCCCAATCAAAATGTGTCACGCCTCGTCCGAGCCTGAACACGCTCCCCATAGACGACTTGTTGCCTACCTTTGCAGGTTACATGTCCTTTGGTCGTCCGATCAAATGAATTGTCGTCTGGAGGGACCTCAGACGACAACCTCCAGACGACCTTCTTTCCTCTGTAAAACCCTAAATTTCCAGATCCACAACACCTCAAATCTCGCAATAATCCTTCACCAAAATACTACCAATACATAGATCCCTAAAATCCGAATTCAATCCACCCCAAAACATCAATTTTTAACTAACTAAAACAGGTAAATCAGAGCTAGAGTTACCCGGATTTCCAGGATAAGAATATTACCTAAATCCGGCCGTTAGAAGGCTAGAATCGCCACATAAATAGCCGAGATGAATTCGTGAGTTGAAGAGGATTCTTTGGATACGAAAAACGGGTTTGGCATACACTATAGGGTCGGGACACATAACGGGATACGAATCCTGTTGTGTCACCGGTGACTGGACAAGACCAGGGAGGGTTAGGCGGTAGTAGGTAATAGGTGAAAACGACCCTTCCCAGACATCGGTCAAAATGACATAGCATTCCATCATTTTGATCCTAATTAATTTAATACTAATTTATTTTTAATATTAATTTAATAATAATAATAATAAATATTATTTATAATTTCCTAATAAATCTTCAAAAATTAATTAAAAATCCAATATTACTCCAAAAAAATACCTAAATTTTTTTTTACGAAATACTTATGAATAGTACTATCTATCAATACCATCCAATTAATATTTTTATATCCTTATAATTTTTTAAAAATTCAAATACTACTTTATTTTATTGAAAAATCATAATAAATCAAATTATGATTCTAAAAATTTTCATAAAATTCACCAACCATTCTAAATCATGAATGGACCTATCCATGGTCCTAAATACTAATAATCATCAATACACTCACTATTTCATATTTCGATCATCAATCGAATAACGATTGTCAAGCCCCGAATTCTTTTTTTTTCTTATATGACAACCACGTCGTAGACCCTTTATATACACCGCTTATAACCAGCAATGCACATAATGGGTCTACAAGGCTAGAATACTAATCGACAGTGGAATGACAAATAAAAGACACAACAGAAACGTAATGTACAATAGTGCCGTTCAAGTGGCACTTGTCCTATGATTATATGACATTTATATTCTACATTGTTATTACATTATTACAAATTTTACCCACGCCCACGCCAACTACATGCACAGTAGCACTAGTAAGGTGTGGGGACAAAATCTTCTGACCAAGGTCTCCTTAACCCATCCTTGCATGACTAGATCTGTGATATGGCAGAAATCTACCAGGTGAGTGGTCAGGAATAACACATTCATAATACGGTGAATAAGAACATACTATTCCCGTGATATCTAGCAATTTACACAATATAACAAAATGGGTAAATAAAACAACACATGCATAAGCAAATATTTAAATATTGAAATCTTTTTTAGTCGAATATTCAAGTCATGACTGGGCTGGCTTCCACTCGCACTCTTTTTGGGTCCTGGATAAGACTAGGATTTTTTAGTGGTATCCTAAATGATTCCTTTTATCTTTTCCTGAATAAGACTAGGATTTTTCAGTGCTATCCTAGATGATTCCTTTTATCTTTTTCTTATATTTTTTTCTTCTACACAGTCACTATCTATTAAACCTCTAAAACCCAATTCCACTGGCAATGCCGGGATGTTAGGTGATGGTAACTCCACCTAAACAATTCCCAAACCTGCATAATATGGTTAACAAATGTGCATTAAGATAATAAACCATGTCCAATCTTGTTCCATGAGGTCTGGCATCTTCACGCCATTCTACTAGACCCAGAGAGCTCTCAAGGGTTGTATAGGTTACCCTATGCAGATTTATGTTGTTATCTCATCATTAGTTGGTAAACACGCAATACCAGATAGATGACTTATATTTACTATATGATTTCAATAAATTAAGCAATTAAAGCAACCACAATTAAGGTAATTGCTAATTACTGTCCACTTGCCTAAATATGCATGCCCATGGCCCTTTTTAGTTGTTTAAATAACTTATTTAATCAAATCAAAATATATAAATAACATGCACACACACAACCAACCACTTACAGTTTATGACACTTCTTCAAGATCTGATTCCGAAAAAGATTGTCCTTGTCAATTTACTTGTGAACCTGTAAATCAGAAGATCCATCTTCCACTACTCTCAAACTAATATGAATTCCTTAACCACACATTTCAAATCATCAACATTGCCTAAGTATTGACTCGAAATAGTTGCCGATCTTTCTTTTTATTTTCTCGTATTTTCTATAACTTCCTTGATTTATTCAACCTATCAATCAAACTTAGATTTTAATAAACTTGGTAACATTGGAATCCTCATAATTTCTAGTATTTTACCATATTTTTCTTCAATTTATTTCTTTTATTTTTCTTCATTTTTCAGCTTTTCTGTCAATTTTTTATCAATTATCCACAAGTCGACATGTGGCAGCATGAACGTGCGCCAACACACATCTAAACCTCCAGGATGCCGATACGTGGTTCGCCCTAAGCTTGCCACGGCTCAGGCCAAGCCTGTCTACCTAGCCTCTGAATGACATGTCTTTGATCTACCTATTAAACTACATGTTACCCGATTCCAGTTTAAGCTACATGTAGTTCATTAGGGATCCTAACTATATGTCGTTTGGTTTTAAGCTTAAACGATGTGTCTCCTAATCCATCCTTATTGCTCAAATAACATACCATTCCATTTGAACCCCAGGCAACCCGTCATTACCACGCCCTCGGACAACTAGTCATCCGAGGTTGTCCCTAACCTCCAGTCGTTGGGATCCTTGTAAATCCTAGCCGAAAAATCATTTTATCTTTTTCTAAATCTCCAGACTTCAACCCAAACACACCACAAAAATTCACAAACAACAAGCCACCATCAATACAAACTAAACCCAACCATTATTATTCATTTTAATCTAATCTAAGACCATCAATCTAAAGGTTTAGGGCATCTGAGTTTCCAGGTAAAAAGCTTACCTCAGATGGCGGGACTCACATGATTTCCTCTCAATTTCTCTCGCAGCTCACTCGTCTTCATCCCTCATAGGTCTTTTGCACACCAAAATGAGAAATTTCGAGCTTAATTGGGATTATACCCACGCGTGGCGTCTTTGTCGGAGCTTCTCCAGCTATGTGTGGGTTGGGTGAGTTGACGGGTGGAGTGTGGGAACTTGTAAGATAGGGAAAGGGCTCGGTTGATGACTAAACCCTACAGTTAATACGACGTCGTTCGAAACCTAAATGAAACGACTTTGTTTGCTGCAAAAGATTAGGGTTCCAACCCTAATCCACCTCCTAGCGAAAATGACGGAGTCTTCTACATTTTGGCCCATTACCCCCCTTTTTTTTAAATAATAATATTATAATTAAATAATATATATATATATTTCTAATATTCTCAAAAATCAATAAAAATTCTTAATAAATAGCTCAATACCTAAAAAAAATCTTAGAAAATTCTAATAAATTCCTCAAAATTATCCTAACACTTTCATATGATCAAATTATTTTTCTCATAATTGTAGAATTTATAATAAATATAATACTCCAAAATTCTATTTATAAAATCCTTAAATATCTAAATACGCACCTTTGAAAATTCTGAGAAAACTTTCACATTCTAGTATCTCATCTTTAATCTTAATTAGGTTCTTAATAATATAGATTTCCTTATAATCTTCACATAATAATAATTATTTTTTTATAATTTATCATTTAATAATTAAAATAACACTAGTACAAAATTTCAAGATAAAAAGGATTTAGGTTCCATTTCAGATTCCTAGTTCTCCAGACACATTTCACAAACATTGTTGTTGGTTAGTTAACTTAAAAACAATACAATAAAGGTTTCGACAAAGAAAGATACCTTTTTGTCACTTTATTAAACGATAAATTCATCTCGTAAACCCATATGGCTTGACGGGCTTTTATTCCCTTCAAATCCTCCTCTTCCCAAGTTATTGGGGCATTCTTCCAAATCTAGGCCTAAACATTAAAATTTGACTCATCGATATAAATATCAGGATCTCACATTCTACCCACCTTGTAAAGAGTTTTGTCCTTGAAACTCTTTACAATCACCTTCTAAGGTTCATAAATCTCTTATCCTTTGTATTAAATTAAACAGTTCATCTATTACTTTTCTCTACGTACACTTCACCTTTAAGTCCTTTATCCAAAATTCTTATATACCATCACAATCCTTTCCTTATCCTATAACTTTTCACATTCATAGCTACTAAATCTGTTTCCTTTATCATCTTCTAGTCTTTCCTACCAACACTTATAGCCTAATCATCTCACTCGGTTCAAAATAATATTTGATATTTCAAGTACAATTTCCTAACTTATTCCATAATTATTAATTTAAGTCCCTAATTCTAAGAAATCAAAATTAAGGCCCTATCACATTTATAGCATCGAATCACTACTCATACGACAATCATTATGCAATCAAATGATCAGATCGGCTAAGTAGTAAGGTCTAACAGGAGGAAGAGATGATGAAGATCTAGAATTTATGCTTGTAGGAATATCAGTAGATATTAGATCTGGGGTCCATCTATATTCATAATTTGGCACATAAAGAGGTTTGAATGGTGGTGGGGATGGTGGGGGTGTGGGTTTACTTTCATCGGATCCTCCTATAATTACCTAACAACGATAATCCTCAATAATTATAAAAATTCTCCAAAACTAAAATTTATTCTCTAAATTTTCAAAAACAAATTGAGTCCATCATTGATCCGTAATTATGGTCTAAGGCCCACTAACCTCATCAACTCTCCTTATAAAAATTTTCATCCTCGAAACTCGCTTATACTAAGATTACTCCATACTAGACAGTGTTTTACCTTATCTTGAAACATAATCTAGAATGTAATCTCCAACTCTGTTCTTTTCTTTCTATGAAAATGACATATCTTTCTCATCGCGAAATTACCCTTCTCGTCATATGATTACAACATGACTTATAGTGCATAATAGCTTTAACTCAACAACAATCATCCTTCCACAAAAACGAAGTTGTAAATAACGATGGGTATCAATAGCAACTCCAATTGTTGCACCACCATTTCCAGAAGCTTCACTGTCTCGCCAGCAACTCCCGGCCATAGGTAGCTCACTGATCGGATGTCGGACGTGACCAGTAGAAACTGGAGAAGTTCACGGCTGAAATAGTCCCAGATTCGTGTTCCTCTTGATCTTAGCTTTCTATTCATGTAAAAATCATTGGACTTGGTTGTGTCTTGTGTAGATTTGCAAATTCTGACTTCAGCTCATTAACCGACCAATTTCCAACCACGTGCCACCATCCATCGTCGCCAGATCTTGAAATGCAAAATTTTTCCCTTTTGATATTTTGGGTATTCCAGATGCGATGGTGGTGTCTGTTTTTCTTATTTGACTTGTGGTTTGTGAGATATTGACTTTTATAGATATTTTAAAAAAAAAATATTTTCTCTTATAAAATAAATTATAATTTGTAAAATATCACTATGTAATTAAAATAGTAATTTGAGGACTTATTAATCTAATTTCTGATTTTAGAAATATTTTTAAAAATAAGTATTTGCCTCGTTTTAAGTGTTATTTTGTATAGTTAGTAATTATATGTTTGGGTGCTATGTAGTTGTGTGATCTTTGTTTGTATTGTTGTGGAGTGTGGATTGGACTTTTGGTTATACTTGTTGTATTGGAATGTGTTGTGGCTACGCATAGGTGAGTGGGGATCTCACAATTTATTGAGTTTTGTTTGAAGATGCATGATTGAGATTTGTATTTTTTAAAAAATTATATGGTGAATCGTGTAGTACTTGGATTTGTGTATTTTTGTGTTTGAAAAATGAATGGTTTTGAGAATTTGGCATATTTGATGGTTTTATTATAGTTGCTATTGAGAGACATATTATGATATTGTACATGTGGTTGCACATGCTGTTGAGACATGATTGTCTATGAGATTATATGTCTGTTTTTGATACATTGATATTTGATTGAGTTTGATTTGTTTTAATTAGTTTTATATCTCACTCTAATTATTTGAGTATTCAAGTACACTAACGACCTTTGACTGAGATTAATGGTCAACAGGTTATATATTGAGATGGTCACAGGGGTTGACCATAGAAACCTTTGACGACACTAGTGTGAGCTATATTTTTTTAAAATGATAAAAGAATCACTAGTGGGTCTTGTCTTTTCCCCTGGCCCAGGTGTAGACAGTTGTTTTGTTAGCCGATCTTCCAACCTTGTTTAACAAAGAAATGTATGCGTATGTGTATGATTCACCATTTATGTATTTATGCTTTACTTGGATTTGAGTTTGGGTACCGTTAAGAGTTTACACGGATTTTATAATTTCAGTTTTGGATTTCGATTATGTTTTTGTTATATATTTCATGGTTCTTATTTTCCCTCACCTGGATATTTAACTAATTGGTTTTGTGTCGTCTAGACTGTGCTACAGGTACAGATTGTCAGCCGTCCACATCTCGGGGTTGAGATTTAGGAGTTGCTTGATACTACTAGGTTTGATAAGTATTATGATTTGATTTGAACATTGGATTGGACTGTATTTTGAATTTACACCATGGATTACTATTTTGATTTTATATATGATATTTGGTACTTAGTTTTTACTGATTTTATTGGTATGTGATTTATGATAATTGATTGGATATTATTTGATTGAGATAGATATTGATGTGATCCAAATTTACTCTATCTTTGATTTTATTTCGCTGTGATATTTTTATAATTTTGTTTTACTAGCCTTATAAAATTCTGAGGGTAGCATAGTAATTGCTTTTCTTAGGACCCCTAAAGTAGAGTACAAGGTGTGACAACAATATATACACCAAAAACTCACAATCATAAAACCAATCGTTTTCTAAACACAAAAGTTTATAACTCCAAATAAGAACACGATTCATCATTTAACTTTCTGAAAATTTATAAACCACAATCATGCATTTTAAAACAAAACCAAGTAAAATGTGATGTCCTCTCTCACCTATATGTAGCCACTACAGAGTCTAACCAAAAAGTACAACAAAGATCCAATCCACACTAAATCAATACAAGTCACGCACTTGCATGGTATACCAAACATATCATTACTATTTATACAAGCAACACAAGCAATACAAAAAATATATTTATTTATATTGCACATTTAATGAGTCAAAATAATATTTTCTTAAAAATATTTAAAATTTATAAAATAGTCCAATTAAGTCTCAGATTACATTTTTATCAACATATTAATGCTTATAAATTTATTTTTTTCATTTTAAGTTAAAACAAGTTTTTCCATAAAAATTTCAGAAGCTTATAACTTACAAACAAAATCTCAGATTGAAAAACAGGTCACACCTTCACATTCAAAATGTTGAAATTAGGTAACAAAGTCAAAATTGAAATTTCGGGTCTGAGGTGATGCAAGGTCAGGTGACGACCGACCTGTGGTAACGCGTGTGGGCGAACAACAGTAATGGACAATGACAAATGACAAGACCTCCAACTACACAAAGCCCAACCATTTTCAACAATCTATACATCAAAATGACCCTTGCAACAAGAGGGTCAGAAATCCATAGTTCATTTTTCAAAACATCATCGGAGTAGACTAGAAAGTGGAGTTTTCTGATGAAGAAAACCTACAACTTTGTGAGCTCCTACTTGCATCCGGCGACGGATTCTGACCAAACTTGTTATCGTGTGATGTTGGGAAGGAGAAGCATCTATTGTTGATGGCACTGTCGCAAATGGTGGCTAGAATCAACAACATTGTTTCCTGCTTGTCAGACGGTGAGCGAGAGAAGTTTCGGGGAGAGAGAAAATGAAAGAAGAAGGAAGAAGAAAAAAATTCCTTTCTATATAGTATGAAGGCCAAAATGGAAATATTTTGTCAAAAGGAAGTCGTTTAATACTAAAGAATAAAATATTAAATTTTTTTTTAAAAAAATAATTCCAAAAATATAGATAATCTTAGAAAAATCATAGTAAATAGGATATGAATCTAAAACTTGAGAAAATTTCACCATAAATCCAAGAAAATCATATCTTTCCAATGAACTAAAATTCATAATTTTCTAACTAATAGATATTTAATTAAAAATAAAATATTATCCGAAAAAAACTATATCTTAAAATTGTGAAAAATCAAACCATACTATGTATTCCTTAAATACATGCCCAAAAATATTTTAAAACCACAATATCACCTAAATATTCTGTTCAACACAAAACACACAAGAAAAGAAAATTATAATCTCTGCATTTGAATTTACATCAAGCATGGCCAATTGTTGTTCGTTTCTCACTTTGTCTGGGAGTGAGCTCCTAATCACTATCCCTGCATTTGAATTTACCAATAATCTGGTAGAAGCCTCCTAGGTGAATGGACGAGCAAAACATATAGGCATTTCACATGCAATAATTTTTTTTATTAAATAGACATACTAGCAAGCAGTAATTCTATCATTCACACGTTAAAATACATAGTCATAGTCAATTCATATGCAGTAAGTACACGACTTTTCAGAGCACACATGGCCATTATTTGGTCTGGCAATATCTTCCATGGCTCATCATTGTCATTATAATCTCATTATCTTTTTAACTTAGCTTATTTTTTCATGCAATAGACAAATCCATGTCAATTCAATTCCTAGATCGATCCACTGATGATGTCGAGTTGTTAGGTGATGGTAGCTCCACCTAATCGATCCCCACTATATAGGATACTGGTTAGTATTACTCCATTTATAATAAAATAAATAAAATCTTTTCCTTCCTTATTACCTTATTGTTTGATGTCTTTACACCACACTACTAGACCCGAAGAGCTCTCAAGAGTTACATAGGTTACCCTCTATATATTCGGTACATCACACATCGATGTTATATCCCGAATGCGTTTATTGCATTTAATGCATCTCAATAATCCAATCATAGCATGACATATTCATACAATTCATAGCATAGCATAATGAACAATGCATACTCTTTCGGCAATTATTAATGTCACTGCTACTCACAAGTATATTACAGCACATATATATTGTCATGTCCCGCACCCCATAGTGATGTAACGACCCTCCCCCCAGCCGTATAGCATTCGTATCCGCCACTAGTGCCCCCTTAATGACAGATTTAAATACTATACAAGACTATAAATTAGTAATATGTTTCCCATTGTGCAATTATCGAATGCAATAAAAATATTTATGTAAATAAAAATGCATGACGATATTGTGTATAAGAATTTAAATCATATGTAGAGTTAATACGAGATGCAAGTTACAAAAATATACCACTTTTATTTATTTCACAACCCATGATCCCATAGGCCCTAAAAATCTTTGGTTCACAATAGATACACACACTATGCACATGAAGCAAGCTACCTATATAGGATAAAATCGTCGATTATTTATATACCTAGAATAGTAGGATGCTCGCATATATTTTTCTCGTCCACTCACCCGGTAGGTTTCTGCCAGGCATTGGCATGATTGCTGGGTTAATGAATAAAAGCTCACTCCTAGGCATAACATGAAGACTTAAGTGGATTGTGAGAATTAGAAGTATCGTATGTTGGATTTGTATTTATAGTCGTTTCCTCTAAGTCTTTTTGATTGTTGGGTTATTGATATACCAATGATGATAAATTCAAGCATGTAATCCATATAATGCTCATTTGTGAATTAGTTAATCTTGGGTAGTTATGATTAAACTTAATCATTTTACAATGTCGTATCTTCTTTTAAAATTCCTTTGCTCAATTTATTGATGAATTCTTTTATTATCATCTCAGTTTTAGTTTTATACCACCAACCTTGTAGGTTTGCTAAATATATTATTGTGTGATGTGGTGGTGTAAATAGTGAACCTACAACGATAGTAGTGCAAAATTTTTGGGTTTCGAGGCATGAAATTTTATTTTTTCAAACCCTGATACCTATCAACCTTGTAATTCAAGTTTTCTGATGACTAAGATCTTTGAGTATAACCTCTAAGACTCATGAGAAAATAATCTATACCATAAGAAATGAATAGGAATAATTAAATTTTTGTGAAAGAAGAATTACGTAATAATTATGTAAATTATATACATAAGAGTATGTATATATATGATATGAAAATGATGAGATACAAGAGTAATTTTTGTGGTTTAAGACCATGAATAGGTCCTTTGATTAAATATTAATGTTTATAAATTTTTGAGAAATTTTTGTTATTTATAATTAGTAGCATTTGTTTCTAAGAATAATATTAAGATAATATATTTTTAGTACATTATATATAAACAAAAATATAATTTTTTAGTATGAGTAGACTCTACTTTTCATAAGGAGTCTATAAAATTTTTCAGGGTATTTTTCTAGTAAGTATACATATTATAATGAATTATAAAATATTTATGCTATTTTTAAAAAATAATAATTATATTATTAAAAAATTAAAATAAAAAGGGAAAATGTCAAAACGCATGTAATCATGTCATTTTTACTAAAGTGGTCAAAACGACAGGATATCTTGCCGTTTTGACAAGCTCAGCCTTGAGTTGAGCCTACGTCATTTAATCTGGAACGATGTCGTTCACCAAAAGGTGAAACGATGTCATTTCACCATCGGGGAAGGTCGTTGGTTTGTCTTATCTGGAGACTTACAGTTGAAAGAAGATTTATCCCAATTTCAATTAGGATTAGGGCATTTCGTACCCAACCACAAAACTCGTCCTCCCCCAAAAATTTTCTTCCTGATCCTTCCGAGCTTATGCATACATCTTTTGAGTGGTTTCGTCCCTTATTCTGGCCAATGTCACTAATCTTTAGATTGAAATTACTATTTCATATAATGCTTGAATTAGAGCATGATAGGGTTGGATTTATACTAGGTTCTGTTGCAGATTGTGAGGGGAAGCTTTTGGTATAAATTTTAGGAAGTATTATAAAGTGTGTTAAGGTTTGTGGAAACAAATTTTTCTTGAAAAAAGAGAGTGCAAGAGGAAGAAGACGATTGTGGGTGACACATCGTCCGCAGGCCGTCTATGCGATGTGTCGTTCAAGGAGGAGATGAACAACATGTCATTTAGGTACAATATAAGTGACACGTCATTTGAGTCAGTTTGATAAGTTGGTTCGAGCTTGGTTTTTGGGTCAATTCCGGGTCAGATCTAGCTAGCACGTGGTTGTGTCATGTTGACTTTGACTAGAAATTAGAAAATGACAGAAAATGATTTAAAAATAGGAAAAATAGAAATAAATCAAGGAAACTATGGAAAATTCTAAAAAAATAGAGAAAATATGAGGAGTCTGATGATATAAAGTTTGGATGATTTTGATGTGTTTTGATAGGTATAAAAATTAGTAGAAATTTCCGATAATTAAGGAAAAAATTTGAAAAGTATCCAGATTGAATCCGAAGGCGATCATAGAGCTTCTAGGGCAAGTTTCAGGGCCTAGAAATGTGTAGATTGAGATTATTTATAATGATATTAAGTATCAGACTATGGTTATATGTGTAGGTGTGCAGTAACAGGATCAGGAATCCAGAACAAATATGAATCAAACAAGAAAGAGAATCAAGACTACAAAACTGTGAGTGAATGATTTTAAATTGCTTCCTATCTTTTTAATTGAATCTAGATTGATTCTATGTGATGTGTGATATCTGTGAGTTTCTGGCATACATAAATACATGGTCGATGAGAAATTTCTTAAATCATGGCAAATGTCAACTTACATGTATTGAATTGGAATGAAACATGATTCTGTAGTTATTTTTTGAGTAATTTTTAAATATTTTGAGTATGCCTGAGATAACCATGATATGGGAAACGACAATATTGCACTGCCTAGTGGGAATTATGAGAATAACTAAAGAATACCTCATATGACTTCAAATTCATACGAGAAGAATATCGAATCTCGTGTTGGAAAGCACAACACTTAAGTTACACAAATAGTAATTGAAATAAAAATAAATTAAAAATATTAAGAGATTCAAATCCTATTGATAAAAGATCCTAACCCCGCTGATCATAAGGAAATATCCTAACAATATTACATATGATTGACTAGTCATATGACAGGATACTAACCGTGCTGATGATAAGAAACCAAAATCCAAGATGATAAGAAAAAGAAGCAATTAGAGGATCGACCCAATATAGGAGAACCGAAAAAATCCTAATAATAACTTATTCGACAAATAAAGAATTTCTATTGATAAACTATCAATTGAAATCTGAGAAGACAAAACAAAAGGATTACGAGAACAAGAATAAATTAAGAAATAACTAAGGAAAGTATATGATAACTCAAGGTGGGTTCGATGAAATTGTGATGGAATAAATAAAAGATATGAGATAGGCTAATTAACGTTATACCAACCTTAGTACAAAAGGAATTGAGGTTATGAGATGAGTTAGCTGTCAATACCCTAACCTCTGAGAAGTACGGAGGTATGAGCCTATCTTGGGGTTGGTTACCCCAGCAAATCAGATTACTATGTGTTAAATAAAAAAATATTATCAAATTACTATATGTTCTTAGATTACTATATGTGGATATTACTACATGTTCCTAGATCATTGTATATGAGTATAATCTCTAATAAAGAAAGAGTGGTAATAATACTATTATGTGATGATGGTTTGGCTATACTAGCCATCTATTATAATGGCTACTGAATGTGTATCGAGATCTATAAGATCTTTGTCTATCTGAAATGCCTGTGGAATATGATGATATTATATGTTGTTGGATGGCATCGCTTGTGTATAACCCTGATGATGGGGTTATGTGTTGTGATTACTTATGGTATTTTCTTTGCCTTGATTATGTCATGATGCATTACTTTGACTTGATTTGAATGATTTACAGCCATGATTTTGGTTATGTTGCTAGCTGAATTGTGTGACTAAGTAACTTATAATCTTGTTAAATTCAAGAGATTTTGTAAAGAAAATGTTCACTTACCCAGTTGTCATACTAGTATTTGATAGGTTTCCCAAGTTTAGAGAAGAAGGGTTGGCTTTGCCCCAAATCACAGACTCTCTAAGTGGGTACTATTTACAAGGTATGATCGAGAATTCAGGTTTGCACTTGTGGACTAGTTGCATATGAAATCTTGTGCGTATGTAGTAAAATTGGGATCCCTTATAATATTGATAAATAAATCAAGATTTTTGATTAATTTTTTTGCATGATGTAAACTCCACGAAATTTTTGTGCATCTTCTAGTTCTAACATGTTTCATGGTCTTGGGATTGTTTATCAAGGCACATTATGCATTTAAAAGATGAATAAAATTTAAGTAAGTTTTGTTATCACCTTGTATAATTATTGTATATTTTTAGGATGACTAGCTAAGCTTGTACAGTAACTATACGGAGGTTGTTATGTCTTGGTGGATTCTGGGACGTGACATAATACATAGTAATATATGGAAGATACTATTTGGATATTAAGAGAAAATAACATCATGATTCATGTATTATGTTTTTCTTATATAATATGAATAAAATTTTTAAGTGAGATTATACGAACCAAGTAAGAGAATATAAATATTTTGTAACAAAATATTTAATTTTCTAAATTTTTTACACATTAATGATTCCTAATTAATCTCAATTTTATTTGCTTCAATTAGTGATTTTGTTAGTGATGCTTTAGTAATATAAATAGATAAAGAGTCTGGGTTCCTAAATATGGAAAATATAAAAAACAAATAAAGTCTATTGAAATATACTTCATCTAATAAAGTTTTATGAGTGACTAGTTGTTGTTCAATTTGAAGTACGAGCAATTGCTACAGATATGAAAGTTTTAATTCTATATTTTATAAAATTATTTATATATTTAAATATTTTATATTTAAATCAACTGATAATTCTATTGATACTATTTATTAAATGATTTTTATTTTACATTTTGATTGTAAATTTATTAGAAATTTATTTTACAATCGTTGCTGATTTTACAAAATTAATAATCTATAGTGTCTAGTAAATAGGTATATTAGGAAATAAAAAAGATCTCTAAGAAATCTGAAAAAATAACTAAACAAGTAAATGATTCTGAAAGACAAATAAATAAGAGAAGAGATAAATAGTTACAAAATAAATCTCTAACAAATATATCACTTTTATACAAAAAAAATCTATCACTTATTAGAATTTATTTATTAAAAGATCATTAATTTATCATTTCTGTGATATTTATTAAAATAACAAACTCTTTATATATTTTATAAAAATAATTAATTATATTTTTTATAAAAGTACTCAATTTTTATTGTATATTTCATTAAAAAGTATGCGTTTGATTTTAGACTATTTCGTTCTTTTTATAAGTTATAACCATTAATTTTGATATTTTTTTATAAATCAAGAAACTAATGCATTTTTTAGTCTCACACATTCATTATTTTTTAATCTTATTGTTATATGTATATTTTTAATCATTAAAAAATATTTATATAATATTTAATATCAAAAATCTAATATTTTAATCTCCAATTTAATCCCTAAGCCGTAACCAAATTTTTTAATTTTTATTTATTAGGATTACGCTTTAATTATCATGTTCAAGCTTTGAGATACTTAAAGCAGCTATATAATTTATAATGTTAGATTGAGTAGACTTTAAGAATTCATATATTATTTAATTAATACATAATTTCATTTTTGTGTGCAACTTTACGTTTCGTAATTTGAGTGTAGTTGTAACATGTTTTAAAGAAAAACAACAGAAGATTTATAGTTTCAATGGGACTGCCCATAACAATAGTGTAGCATGTCGTTGCCGGGATCCTAGTGTACTCAATTGAAGTGGAAGGTGGGCTTCAATATCTGAGCTCAATCTACTGTGGATTTACCAGCAAAATATCTTCGAATTAGATCACTAAATTAAGATAGTTAAACTTGCTACGGTTGAGTGCCGCTGACCAATAAAAAGATTGTTATTATTTATACATACATTATATGAATTGTTCAATCCTAACCATTATTTATGCAATCACAAGATTGTTTTGTAAGACTTGTCGCCTGGAGAGAATCTTTTGGGATCAATCTTAGAAAAGATAGCGATGCACGTAGGCCGCCGTTGATCTCTGACCTCACATGCACGTAAGAAGGGCACAGTTCCGTCCGGGTTCACTGTTGCTTGGTCTTTTCTGATGTTTAAAAGAACAAGACCAATTTTAGTTTGGATCTGACAAGAAAAAAGGGAAAAGGATGTGGAGTTATGCAGGTGTTTATCTGGCTTGATAATTCCACTTCCAGAACTATAAATATTTATTTTAGCATAATACTCCATGTTGTATCATGATGACACTCGGTTATTACAAGCCGCATAATGTTTTCTTTATCTCCCAAGGAAAAGTTTTTTTTTCTTCTAAAAAATTATATATCAGTTCTCGTTAGGGAGGTTCTTGTATTTTATTTTTATGAAAAGGGAGTTTATTGTATCATTTACCAATTCTCCAAGATTATTGTATCTTTAAACTCTAATTGTCTTTAGCAACCAATGTTTTGCTGTTTAAAATTATAATTTGGTCATTAAAATAAAAAAGTCGAGATCATTGAATGAAAAACGTAGGATGATATGGCCAACAAGGTCGTGGCTAAATCTACTAGAAAAATTCTACTATATACTTTGAAGCATTAATTTAAAACTTTTTAGTACAAATAAAATTATTGTTTGAAGGATTAAAATTATTCAAATTGAGTTTAGTCCTTGAAAAAGAGTATCTAAAAAAAATGATTTCTTGAGAAGAATATCTGAAATTTAAAAAATCTTATTATTACAATCCAGCCAAATATACCAAGCACAAAAGAAGAACAGAGTAAAGTAATAAATCATGGATGAAGATGGAGCACACCGTTAATTCGTTTCAATGCATGCAATGACAAGAATTTCAGCTAAGGATTAATTATGAAATATATATGCCCGTGTTAGCATCACGATCATGGGTATATATGTATGTATGTGTGCTTTGGCGAGAAAGTTTGGATGGAGATTAGAGAGTAAAGGTGGCCATGCACACAGCCACTCATCAATGCCCGTTGGTGTTGTAACTGTTGTTCTTTACCTTGGGGATGTATTTAGTTCACAGTTCCGTCCATGTGCACACCGAAAACTTTGTAGCTTTCTAGATTTCTCTGATGTCCAGCAGAACAAGGCAGATGCTCTTTGATGTTTCTCTTTGTTGTCTTTTTCTCTCTTTTTCTTTCTTTTTTTTTAATTCAAATTTTAGCTTTTGGCTTACAGAGATGAAGAATATTATACGTCGGAATCGATTATCTTTTGAATCAACAATATTGCTTATTAGAAGCCATTCCATTCAAACTTAAAAACATGCAAAAGCATGCAAAAACATGAAGAAACACGCAGAATAGAGTTTATGAAGAGTAAAAGATTAACTATGGATAATTAATGTTTGGACAAGAATAGCCAAAGACTATGACGCTAGAGGTAGCACTAAGATTTTCTCTCTAGTATCCATCAGAAATAACAAAAGCAGACGTCGTAAAGATATAGAAAGGCGAAAGATTCGCATGAATATATATCGCATCTAACCTACTGTTGAGTCCAGGTTAACAACCAAGTCACCATCCACCCCATGAACCTAGCAGAAGTTGACAACAGATATACGTAACGGGTAGTAAGTACATCAGGCGATTGCTATGTATAAATAGATAACGAGGAGAAGGAGAACTAACTCGAGGAGGAGGAGGAGGAGCAGCATGTCAAGTGTCCCCTAGAGTTCCCCTGAATACTTCATTGGACAGGTTGGGAAGGATAGCCAGCCCCAGCCACTGAAGTGTTTGGGGGAACTCCCGGTGTCATTTGATCTAACATGAAGTTGAAAAACAATAAGCAGGTTCAACAACATTTATCACCATCTCATGTCTCTTTTTCGTTAAATTAGTTATGAATTACGAATTATTTTTCATCTTTTTTCTAAATTTCAGGTATACTTTTAAAAATAAATTTTGCAGCAGTCTCGTTTCATCCAGCCACAGCGCAGTAAAAGTTGTTCTCCCTTATTTGCTCTCCTATTCTAATTAAGACTTGAGGAACCAAACAGACATCCATGTTTGATTCAGAGACTTCTGTTTATTATCTCCGTAAGAAGTGCCAAAACACTGCTTAATTATGAGCCTTTACTCTTTACGTACGGGCTGTAAAATCAATAAAATAAGAAAGATAGTTAAATAATAAGATTGATCAAAGTATTTAAATAAATACTTTATATCGAAATTTATATTGATTTCTTATTCATTTACCTCAATAAAATAATTAGAAAGTGTGAATAAATAAATAAAAATATACAGGAGTTACGATGAGAATTCAAAATAATAATAACTCTTTTTACAGAACCATTAATTTAATCCAAATAATTATATTCTTAAGAATCGTTGGGATTGTAGTTTCAGGTTTGATGTGCTTTTGTTGTGTTTGTACTAGAGATTATTGGGGGACTAGGGAATTGAAAAAGTTGGCCAGTTTTTGTGACACAGATTGTTCATTTTCAGCTAGCAATTCTTCATTCCCACCATAGTCGTCATCTTGTTCGTAAATTAGACGAATGCCCCACTGCTTGAGCTCAACTCCTGGGATCATTGGCTGGCTTGCCTTTATCACCTCTATGTTACACCCATCTGTCAAAATCAAAACTAAAGGTGTATCACGTGGATAACGACATAAGTAAATTTGATCTTCATGGCTATTTGGTATTCCCAGTAAGGGTAATGCTGTAGTGAAGATAGGTTTATTATCTTTGATTATCCTGGCACGAATATCCGGCACCGCCGGCAGCTGCCCGATTGATGTCTCCGCTCCCTGGTGTCCTATAGAGATAACAACACCAACAACCACAGCTCTAATTTCACGGTTATTACACTCCGATGAGAAGTTGACTATACCAGGAGAAAACCAATCTGGTATTTTTCTTCCGGGTATACTCAATTCGCGAATATTCCTTAAGCAAACCTGCAATAAAAACATAATGTCAGGTGAGTTACTGTCGGAATACATATTCTGAGACCAGCAGCATATATACATATAATTAAAGAGGGAGAACCTTTGAAAGCCTTTTGGTCACTGTTGAGGAACATGCTCGGCAGTTGCTCATGTATAACCGTTTGAGTGACTTCAAGCATTCAATTCCTGGAACATCGATGATCTTGTCACAGTTGGTGAGATTCAGCAGCGTTAAGTTCTCCAACTTGGAGAGATCTGACACAACTTCCAGAGAGAAACAGTCAGAAACATCCAGTTGTTCCAAACTTGAGGGAAGCGGAGGGAGAAATCTGAGCTCTTCACAGTGACGCAAGTACAGTTTTCTGAGAGCAGAAAGGCTCTCTAAGCTAGACGGAAGGCTCGAAAATTTGTTGTATGCGAGATCCAAGCTCTCTAACGATGATAATTGCTGCAAGTCATCGGGAATTTTACCACAGATCCCCCAAGCACGGGCGTCTAGTTCTTCCAACGATGAAAGGTTTGACAAGGAATTTGGGAGGACAATGAACTCTGAGGACGTGAGGAGATCCTTTCTCATTATCAATACGATTAGGCTAGATAGCATCCAAAAACTGTCAGGAAGTTCTGTTAATGAAGTTCTATCAATGAACAGCCGTTTGAGAGATTTCAAGTTTCCTATAGAAGAAGGAAGTCTCTGAAGCTTTGCACATTTTCTCAACTTCAACGTAGCCAAATTATCCAGCATCCCAATGGATTCAGGCAACTCCATAATATTAGAACCGGACAAATCAATTGCAGCAAGACCCGACATACTCCCTACTGATTCTGGCAAGGATTTAAGAGACATGCATTTACTCATGTTCAGCTTCTCAACCAATTTTAGACCGCCAATCTGATTTGGAAAATCTGCGATAGCTGTTTCATCTAATTCTAGTTCACTAAGAGACGCTAGACCTCCAATCGAATCAGGCAACTTGTTCAATGAACGACAGGCTCCTAGAAATAGACCCTTCATGTAACATAGTGAACCAATAGAAGCAGGGAGTTCAGCAATTGCACTTTTGTTAAGCCAGATCTTTGTCAATGAATGAAGATTTCCCACCGATTCAGGAACCGCTCTGAGAGATCGACACCACATCAAACTTAGTTTTTCCAGCCTCACTAAAGATCCAACGGTATTAGGCAGTTCCTCCAATGCAGAATCATTAAGAGAGAGGTCCTTCAGAGAAATCAAGTTGCCCAAGCATTGCGGGAGCTGTTTCATGAATTTGCAACCGTTGAGGCTCAGTTTCTCAAGTTTTGTCAGGCGGAAAATAGACTCGGGCAGATTTGATACATCAGTTCTATCAACAAGGAGTTCTTTTAAAGAGCTCATATTGCCTATATCCTCTGGCAATTCTTTCAATTTGGAGCATTCAGATAGAGAAAGTATCTGAAGACTCTTGAGCCCGGAGACATTATTTGGCAATTTAGTCAGGTTTTTGCATCTTTCCAAGTTCAAGTGAAGTAAGGTCCTCACGTTTCCCAAAGATTTGTGTACCTTAGTTAGTCGAATGCATAGCTCCAGATCAAGCTTTTCCAATTTTTTATATCCAGATAAATCAGGAATATCTTCTAGCATTGGGCACCGACTGAGATTCATTACCATCAAGTTTTCAGCAGCCACCTGAACCCAAACTTGTCTTCTTTGTCAGTACGAAAATAATCAATTTACTGAGAAGATTGTTAATGACGTCGAAAGAACTTCATTGCCAGATGAATGGCACAAACCATTCTGATTGCAAACTTACTAAAAAAGAGAAGTAAGCCATACCTTATTAGTTTCCCTACCCCACACTCTTTTGATCCGGCTCTCTGAGAGGTCAAGCACCGCAAGTTGAGTGGGAGAGTAATCAGAGGGAAGATTTTTCAAAGGACATCCTCTCCACTGCAGCCACCGCAGGCTAGTTGGGAAAACTCTGAACTTCCCTTCCACTCTTGCCTGGTTGATTTGAAGAAGCCTTAGGTTTAACATTGATTCAAAGTCATCCGCTCTAAGAATCACCTCTCCTTCTTTCGCTGGGGCATGCCGATCCCATAATGCAGAGCGGACTCTTGGAACGATCCCGTTTCTTTTGACTTGCGCATAAAGCTTCTTGGTGAAGTCGAGGACAATGCCTTCAATATTTCTTGTTCCCTGCCCTCGTAACAAAAGGGAAGATTCTCAAAATTAAAAATTTAATGAGCGTTCAGCGGAAAACCAAGACTTGGAAATTTATAGATTTCTTATAAAAATTTCCATTGCTATTAAATAAGAGGTACATCATAGAACAGCTATTGATATATACGTGACTGTCTAAGAAATATAACAAAAGGTAGAACATACCTTCTTTTGGTTCAAGACAGTCAAAATTTCATGGCTTTCCCACAATCTACTGCGAATGCCAGGATCTGTAAGGCTTTCGTGATAGACAAGTTGTCTTCCCATGTCTCTTAGTTGATCGTGTATCCACAAAGTCCCATCCTCCCAAATCTTAATGAGACATTTCGTTGTGAGAACTGTGATTGTTGTCTCAGCCCTAAAACCACAACCTTTGAATATCTCAATCGCTTCCTCTCTCTTCATTCCAATTTTAACGAACAAACAAGAAATGTCAAGGAATACACACTTTTCTTCATCATCCAGACCGTCAAAACTTATCTTCAACACATCCTGAACATTACGTGGTCGAATCTCTCGCAATTTTTTTATGGCATCTTCCCATTTTCCAATCTCCCTCTCATGATACAAAATAGATCCAAACACTTCCAGGGCCAAAGGAAGTCCCCCTGTAAGAGATACAATTTGCTTGGATAGTTTGAGGTAATCGTCTGAATTGGGTTTCGTTCTTCTTAGAGCATGGTGAGAAAAAAGCTGTAAAGATTCATCAGGATCCAACTCTCTGACTTCATAATGCTGATCTACTAGATCTTCAACCAAAACATCTTTATCTCTTGTTGTAATAATGATACGACTTCCTTCACCAAACCAGTCTCTCTTTCCCGCCAGTGCTCTCAGTTGTGTCACATTATCCACATCATCCAAAACAACTAAAACTCGCTTCTCAAAAGATATTCTTTTGATTGCTGCTATACCGGCTTCAACATTATTCACAGGAGAAACTTTACCCCCGGAAAGATCGCTGAGAAGTTGACTCTGAAGTGCTACCAAGCCATCATCTTGTCCATAAGTTTCTCTAACATTTCGAATGAAACTCCGACATTCGTAATGAACAATAACTTCGTTGAAGAGAGCTGTGGCAAGGGTTGTTTTACCAATCCCCCCCATTCCATAAAGTCCAAACACTTGAACGCTTTTGTATTGAACATTTAGCAAGGTCTTGAGCCTCTTCACACGGGAATCCAGACCAACTGTATATGTAGCTAGGCCCACGGGTGTCTTTCTTAACTCTGATAAAACCCTGTCCGCCAATCGTCGAGTTAAATGTTGTTCATCACTCTGTCTGCACATGAATGCGACAGGAAATCTCTAAGCTGAGTAAAGTATGAAATACTAAGTAAAAGATCATACTAGTAGATTGAAGAGGCTGCAACTGGAGTCATGAATAACTTCTAGTTATACTACAAAAATATCGAGAAACGGGATGCTACCAGCGGGCATGGAACACCAAATTGGTCTTCGACCCGATGCTTTGATAAACAAATAAATAAAATGGAATGAAGAACAATCAACTAAAGCCCAGTGGATCGGTATATTTATTTATATATAATACTCGATCAAAACTCTACTCATATTGTGTTCCCGATCCAACTCCTGACTAGTAATACTTCATCATAATATAGGTCAAATATCACGATAACTAAACAAGGAAAATATACCTGCCGTCAAAGACAAAGCCAGAAATACCACCAACTTTAAACATAGCTTCTCTCCACCTGCTCACCTCCTTTTCTCCAAACCTCTGGAGATGATTGTTGAAATCATTCTCAAAAGGACCCTTTTGTCTCCTGACATTTGATGGATCGACCTGGTAGAAAACAGGCAGTATCAGCCTCCGTAGCTCGCATATCCTGGCCAACTCCTCCAGGCACCAATGAGAATTGGCGTAGTTTTGAGAGAGGATGATTATGGAAGCTGCCGATTCTTCTATGGCCTCCATTAGAGTTGGGGAAATCTCGTCCCCTTGAGTCATCCCGACGTCGTCTAGGAATGCTCTGACACCGTGTTCTGTTAACGAGGCGTGGAGGTTCCTCGTGATGCTGCGGCGCGTGTCTTCTCCACGAAAACTTATGAAGACATCCCAATGGAGTCTCAGAGCCGCCGGAGGAGTCAAGGAAGCCCGGTGGTTCTGCGTCATTCTTGGGTTGCTGTTGGGTTTCGTGTGCAGTGAAGTCGTGTACTATGATTAATCCCCTTCTTTCCTTTTGTTTTGTTCTTTCTTTTGATCCGAGAGATATTAAGCTGGGAAAGAAAAGCAAGCAAGTGTTCGTATTCAGTCAATTAAAATACACGACAACTAGTGTGGGTCAACCAATGTACGGAAACAGAAGGCAATAAAAAAAATGATACTGTTCCAATCTCCAACCTTACTTGCCCAGTTACAAAATCTCTGGATTACCAAAGAATAAGATATTTAGCTTCTACGATCCAGACAGATAGCAATTATTGTTAAAGGCTAGATGGCAGAAAAAAAAAAATGCCCTGTAATATAGAAATGTATATACAGATAAGGCATTACGTTTCTCCAAAGCCTGCGCTCCTAGATGAAAACAAATTAAGAAAAACTCTTCTCTTTAACTGCAAAAAACAAATTAATATAAAACATGGTCTGGTCAGGTCTTGTCTTGTTTGTATAGCTAGGAGCTGAAATCTCCTATTCCCCCGCAGCTTCTCCTCTCTGCTCTTTAGTGACCGCAACCGACCTATAATTAAAGGCGCAGCTGCCATCAAGGAAAGGTTCATCGTTGCCCGGGAACACCGAGAAATGGAAGCCGGTGAAAGGATTCAACCTATTTAAACCTATTTAATGTTATTCTCAGAATTTATTTTAACTTATTTCAGAATTTAGAAAGATTGAAATTATAATGAATTAGCAAGAGAAGAGAAAAGGGGAGACGTGACTGGAGATATTTTAGTTTGATAATATATTAATAATGCAAATGATATATAGATTGTTAATTTGCGCCTTTTTTCCCTATTACCCAAAATTGATCGTTTAGAAACGTCTAGACCTACAGATTTTATTCTCCAAATTTTGGCGTCGGGTCGTAACCTCAAACAACCGGTTTTTATTTAATTTGATTTGATTTGAAAAAAAAAAAAAAAAACCTGAGAGGCCGTCTCTTCTTCGTTGATGTTATGGCTATTTTCTGCTCTCCGCACTTGAACACCTTTCCTCCATTTCTCCATCCCCATCGGGTTATTGTTTTCCCCTCTACCCCTTTACCCGGTAAGCCCAGAACACTACCAAGAAGAGCTCTGAGGGGATGGCAAGAATACGAGGACGCAGTGAAGCGGAAAGACCTTGCTAGAGCTCTAAAGTTCCTGAAATCCAAAGAAACTCTTCAAAACAAGGACAATTCAATGTCAAACGACCAACTTCGCGATTTGGGCCCGTTGGTGGACGACTCTTCCGCGAGCTTTAGGGATTGGGAGGTCCTCGACACCTGTTTGAACGCGGATGACATGAGGCTCGTGGGCGGCGCCTATGCCTTCCTCAAGAACAAAGGGTTCTTGCCCAATTTTGGAAAATTCAGCAACATTGGTTATCTAATATCCCGTCTGGCTACATTTGTGATTCTATGATTATCTATTTGTTGTTTCATTAATATTTTACTTCTTTTGCAGCTCTGGAGGGACCAAGAGAGATCACACCAGCATTTTTAAAGTCTTCAACTGGTTTAGAAGGTGCTTCTATGAAACTCGTCTCTAATATATTGGTTTTGATTGAGTGGTCACAAGTTTTGGGCAAACATGTGAATGGTATCCTCATTAATTCTCTCAATTTAGTGACCAAGCTTTCTCCAAAGAAATGGGGTCAAAGTGGGAGCTCCAGGATTGCGTTGCTTGCTTTTTTAGGCGGGGCCTCTTTTCTTCTTTCTCAAGGGATTGATATCAGAACTAACCTGGCAGCCATGTTAGGGTTAGCCTATCTAGATTCTATCTACCTTGGCGGTACCTGTCTAGCCGTAATATCAAGTCTCTGGCCTCCATACAAGCGTCGAATACTAGTTCATGAAGCAGGTCATCTTCTGGTTGGTATGTCCCTGTTTCCCCTTTTTCTTATGTTATGTTTCCAGAATCTCATTGTCCCAGGAAAGCTATTGTCTTCAAGCTGCTGTCCGATTCTTCAACAATTTCAACGATTGCATCACTACAAAGGAATGTATCCCTTGTCTGCATTTGTGATTTATAATTACCCGTCAACTCTATTTTGCAGCATATCTCATGGGGTGCCCTGTTAGGGGTGTCATTTTAGATCCACTGCTAGCTATGCAGATGGGAACTCAAGGACAGGTACCTCTGTTTTCTCATTTTTTCTTATCTTGTTTTTCCTTTACTTGTTTATGCTGTTTTCATCAATCTGATTATTGTGCAGTTACGTTCTCGCTACTTCATGTAAAATTGATGGGTTCATGTCATTTTTTCATGTTCAGTAGTATATCATCACAAAGTTGACATTACCATCCAAATAGAACTATAATAGTCTCAAATTTTTGAATTTCAGTGTCGACAGGTTTGAGAAAAAACATTTTGTGAGCGTTATTAACCAAAATTGCAGTGTCATAGATAGTTTTGTTGTCACGGCCCTGCCCCACATTTGTGGTTGAGTGTATCCATCGCAGCCAATCCATAATGACCTAATGGTACTCTAATCAGTCACCCTGTTTTATTTTTCTGAATTTGCTTTCTTGTTACTCTTGCCAGCAGTAATTAATAACTTAAACTTATTTTACTGTTCAAAATCATAGACAGTTAAGATTTCACATTCAAAGGTTGCATTTGTTTGTCAGTTTTGGGTGGTAACTGTGACATAAGCTGAATTTGTAATCTTTCCCTTTCTCATCTTGTTTGTCTATGCGTTAACTTGTTACTCATTTTGTTAGATCACTAGTCTGTGCCTCTCATCCCTTTTTACTACTGGTTTTTAATCACACCAGCAGAGGCATCATACGAGCGAAGCTTAAATTGTGACATAAGCTTAAAATTAATGTATTAGTACCTAAATTGTGACTAGAACTTGTATCACAATTCTATAGGCAGGAACTCAGTTTTGGGATGAAATAATGAATAATGAACTTGCTGAAGGAAGACTCAGTGGCAGTACCTTTGACAGGTGAGTATGATGTGATCCGGTTTCAGGTTGAGTGGTTTAATTTCTTCTGTGTTGGCTATTGGTGGAAGAATAATTGTATGATATCATTATTAGATTTGTAGTATACTTTTCTTTTGCAATGATTTAAAGGCCTTTGTCTCGGAAAAGGACACCTACGTTACTGTCACTTCAGCCAAATAAATTTTTACCAACACATAAAGATGACAAACAGCTGTATGCAGACCTGATTTATTGAATGTTCTTAGAAAGATTAATAGCAACATCTGTACTGCTTTTGTCTTTTGTTGATTTGACCATAATTCTTGGGACGGTATGACTACAGGTATAGCATGGTGCTTTTTGCTGGCATTGCAGCCGAAGCTCTTGTTTATAGGGAGGCAGAAGGTGGAGAAAATGATGAAAACCTGTTTAGGAGCATCTCTGTTCTTCTTCAACCTCCATTATCTGTAGCACAGGTTTATGTTATTTCATGTCTCATCAGATATATTCTTTGATTATATCCTAATATTTTTTCCTAATTTCACCAACTTTCTAGATGTCTAATCAAGCAAGATGGTCAGTTCTACAGTCTTACAATTTACTAAAATGGCACAAGCAAGCTCACCGAGCTGCTGTTAAAGCTCTGGAAAATGGTGATGGTTTAAGTGTTGTTATCAGGAGAATTGAAGAAGCAATGCGTTTAAGCAGATAAAGAGAAGATTCTTGGAACGTGTTGGCGGTGGTTTGTCTGCACCCAACCTGCTCAAAAGAGGTGCTGATCAGTCTATTTTATATTTTGGCACACCTCTTGCATCGGTGTTCATCTCCTGGATGGAAGTAACATTGTCTAATTTTCTCTGATCACATCGTAGTTTAGGGTGGAGGAAAAGGAACAAGCAACCAGCGCTCTAAGCAGACGGTTTGAGACACTCTGTTTCTTGTTTCAGCAGTTGTCTATAACACAGATTCATGAAGATATGTCTTTTTAACAAATAACTATTCGATGATTGACAACCATTGAACAGAGCAGCTCAAGAATTGTAACAAGATCACAGATTCAGTCAGCTTTTCGATCAAGAAGTTAAGACTCGATGATTTAGTTGCACTCTGCCAATTCATTTGACTCTGGAACATTCAGGAAGATCAAAAAGGTCCTCAAGTCATTTACATTCGAGAGACATCACTGGGAAGTTCAACAAGGTTTGATTACTGTAAAATTAGTTGTTTACAATGGTAAGATGATTATTATAATTGCATTGTTGGTTAGTTGGGTACGGGCGTACTTCATCCCTGAAGGCCTTTCTATATCTGTCATTTCGTCACCCCTGATGCATCGTCTATACGTATGTAAAATTAAAATGATGATAAAATATTTCTTCTAACTTAATTAAGATCTCGAATTCGACCTTGGATATCTGGATTCAGCACTTAAAAAAGTGATGATTGCATAATAAGGGAAATTAAAATAATGTCCTATGTGAGCTACTAAGAGAACTGCGGACTGATTTTCAAAAAATATTTCACTTGTAAGAAGATTGGCGAAGCCTCAGCGATTGACTGACCCAACGAATCCTAATTAAAGATCTAGGGATTAGATGAGAACCCTTTGGAGAAATAATCAAGGCACAAGCCTGTGGCTTTTTTTCATCGTCTCGATCACGCCTGATCCTGTGAAGCCAAGCACGGTAGCACAGCAGCACAGCAGCATAGTGAATCTTGATTCACAGATTAAACATACAAGATTTTAAATTAAAAATCTTCAAAGATATTCAAATCACCATCCCAGTTTTATGATTTGTATTGTTTGTGATGTGAGGATTTGATTCCGACTAAACTTTTAGTGGAAGCTTCAAATCTAAATCTGAGTGGCTCTACTGGCTAGATGCATACGGCCGTCATTATGTAAATAAAAGGAACCCAATTACCGCACGGATGGGGGCCATGGGAGAAGTGCATTTACCAAGAGGAAAATTTAAGTAAAAGATGACCACGTTTCTATTTTGCATTTTGTACCGTTTGTATATGTGCTCTTCGGTCTCCTCTGCCTTCAATTACAAGCTACCCATTGGGAGGCATTGGATTCTCCCAACACAAAAAGTATTGTGTTTCTATTGTGAGATTCACCAGGAATAGGATGGATAAGACAAATTATGCCATTATGCCATTTGCAATACTCTGTAAGTTTGCCAAGGAACCTGTTCTGTCTCATTCTAGTCTTGATCTTTCTTTTTTTTGAAATAGACTATTTTTGATATATATTCAAGCAAATCCATGTGATCAGATACAGTCATTCCCCCTTCTTTTTATATAGCTTCTGATTCTTCCAAGGGGGGTGCGGATACGTATTATATTAGCGGTAACACTATAAAGAATGGTTCATGTCTGCGGCATATTTGTGTGGCCCCATTGCAATGGCGGCCGCGACTGTAAAATATGTACAGTATAAGATGTCTAATCAGACCAAGTACGATGGTTAGAAAACTGTAAAATAGATGAAAAGGCAACAAAACTCTGGAGCTCCTAAATACTTTCATTTCTGCAAGAAATCTTATAATCCATCAAAGACTTGCTATTAACCTGTAATATAACCCAAGATACGTTTAGAGAACACAACATCTCATCCACTAGCTGCTGATCGATCTGGGACTTGATCTCTTTCTCTGTGTTTAAATTTTCAATTTGTCGTGTCGGTTGTCTGGTACGTAAGCCTCCGAGGCTGCAGGACTTGCTAATGTCCTGACGTGAAGAGACGATTCTGGAATATCCGAGGCTTAATCATTGGATGTGCACATTCTTGGTCCAAAAATCTATTTTGTGTCCTGACGATGGACAAAAGAATGGTCAACACGTCTCCAACGACATGCAGCTGCATCAATTATCTACTCGTCTCCGGGTTCTTTAATTACCTTGATGGGTTGCTGTTTGAGAACAACAAATATAACACATACCCTATGGAAGAGTACTCCTTTCCTTACAAGCAGAAACTTGCATCAGATAATGAAGGTGAGCAGATTGAGACAAGGGGTTTAGATGATAGCCATATATGCAAATTGTGACCATGATAAATTAGGCACTGCAGATACAAGCTTCGTAAGGCGGTTACGAAAGACACTTTGGTTTATGATATAAAACCCAAGGAATTAGTCAAACCAGCAATGTCTATATAGGCAAGAGTTACAGACAAGTACATTGGCTTGTATAATGGGATACATTAATTAAGGATTCTTCTTCCAATATATATAGAAGGTCTAAGTATCCAAACTTTATCAATTACGTCCAACACAACAGATCTTGTCATCAGTTTGGTTTTTGGTTTGGGTATTTCGTTATCGTATTCCAAGGAAATACAAGACATGGGAGGCAAAAGGAAGCGTAGTGGGACCGTCTAAGTATAAAGCAAAGGGTTCGCCCCTGGTCATGTTCGAAACCAGCTCATATCTCCTCTCTCTCTCTCCCTCTTTTTGTCTCTCAAGGTTCGAGAAAGTGTAACAGAATCGCTACTTCTAACCTATAAAGAATATCAACCAGTCCTACCCATGAAGTAAAAGAACTATCTTCACCAAATCTCAAATTAAAGAACCTCCCTTGCCCAATTCTTTCTCCCCCATATCCTCTTTCTACTCTTGCTTTTGCTCCTCTCGCACACCCGTATGCACCACAAACAATTATGCAAAGATTATTAAGCTAGCGTGGATTTTTCTCTTCTTCTGCATCTTACAAGTACAAAACAGCATCTTCCACCTCCATTATTCACGATAAGAAATAAATATAAAGCGCAAATATACATGGGAAGTCGTGGTTCTTTGTTTTCTAAGGTGCTGCACGCGGTCGCAACGGTTGGTTTTGTCACGCTTTTATGGGTCGCAATCCTTGCCAGTGAAGTGTCCAGAACAAGAGCGGTGAGGGTCTCTCCCATCGGAAATTTGAAACATGAGGCGGTGGTAGGAGGAGAGAAGCTTGTTTACAATCCAGACTTAGACCTGAATTACATGATGAGCAAGAGAAAAGTTCCCAACGGACCGGATCCTATTCATAACAGGTACGCATATATATAATGTATAACGTAATTGCTGCTACGTGGATATCTGCATTCAACAGATCAGTATTCTTCTGCTTTCATCTCATGCCCATGTCGTGACATATTTTAGTTGTGTTTCTTTTTACACTTACATAAGAGTCCAACTCCTTTCTTAATTTGCAGTCGTAAATTATGCATCATCATGGTAATTGGTATAATCCTGATGGCTATATTTGGTTTGTCAAATACAATCGTGCAAGTCCATATATATGTGTTTCCTATATGGTAGTTTCTTTAGTATTCTTCCACCAATTTGCAAACTGCAGTACTTGAAACTGTATAGACACTTTGAAGCTGGCCGTCGACTAGCTAATAACTTGTTCAATATCCTAAAACTGTTGTGCTGTTGGATAATTTTAAAATATTCTCTTTAATTTACAACAAAGCTAGGTGAAACATTTGGCCTCGATCGACATCTCTGCGCTTTTCTTTGGCGTGCTTTCTATACATATTATATTACCAAACCCAAAATGGAGATTCGTGTTGAGAGAGCTGATAGTAAGACACCTGCAATGCTTTCCAATTTTTCATGCGTTTACTGTTACATTGATTCCTTGTTTTATAAAGATTATCTATCTTTTTCTGAAAATCTATAAATCCATCGTTTAGAAAAATGGGATACAGTAAGATATTGCTGTTTTTAAGACCCACTTACCATAGAAATAAAGGGCAACAGTAAAGTATGTCTCTTCCACTTTATTCCGTCCGTAACCATTAAAGTTGTTCATTTAAATCCAAGTCATATTTCATTTGGTTCAACGGTAAAGTATGTCAATTGTTTTTTCAGGAGAGCCGGGAACTCCAAACGACCTCCTGGAAGAGCTTAGGTGCTTTTAAGTTTGGGAATTATTCCTGAAGTAGCAGGAAGAAATGTGAGACGAAATACCCGCTATGCAGATTTTATGTGTTATTTAGGGATGGGAATATTAGTGATCCTCAATTTGTTTGCGAGCACCAACATGCAAGTCTTTTCTACTTAAACAAAAAACATAAAGGGTGGGGGGGACATTGCCAAAGTAAAGGAAAAGGAGGCTTCTCGCACACAAACTAGTGCTCTCAAAAGATTCTATGAAAAGATGAAGTCTCCATTTGTCAATCAAACACCTTTGGCTTGATTTGTTCCAAATTCCAAAACTATTATTCACAACTGAGGTGCTGTTTGAGATTATGTTAATGTTAAAAGGCATGTCGCATGGAGCTCTGATACAAAAAATATATTTATGAAGAATGACTTATTCTTGGTGAGTTTAGACTATTAAGTTTAGACCATTAAGTTCATATTTATATATTAATTAGAATAATATTTATTAATGAAAAAAGAAGAAGCATGCAGCATTAGTTTTAAAAAAAAAAAAAGTCGAAATAAACCAATTAATTAATGAAAGGTATTTGTGCAAAAGGTTTAGTCGTCTTCAATCTCTTCTTTAATTGGTCTAGTCAGGCTAGGCTGCTTGACTGTAATGGTATTTGGTTCTTCAAACTGCTTAAACTGCTTGAGATTCACTATGGTGGTCTTGTGGCAATCAAAAGAAAAGCAAGGAATAAAAACATATGGTCTACATCCACTACAAAGTTAACTAAATAAATCAAAAGCTATCTAACGGAAGCTTTTTATTCCCTTTATCTTTTCTCTTTTTATTTTTTCAGTTTAGCAAAGACTGGTCTAAAGTTGGCTAGATTCGAATTACGTAGTTGCCAGATGACGAAGTGAAAAAAAAAAAGAAAAAAGGATGATGACAATTATTAATTACTAGCTAGGACATTAATGCAAATATATTTAACCAAGAATGCTTAATATTCATATAGTTGTACCATTTAATGTCCATATTATATAATTTTTTTAAATAATTAGTCGGCTATCAAGTTATCTCTTTCAGCGATATAATAGGAGACTATGAACTAATATAGTATCCATATTATCGTGGTTGCCACCTAAAGGAGGAAAAATCCTGTACACTTGCAATATTAAAGATCCTTATTATGATTTTATTTGGTCGAACGAATGATCAAACCGAAAATTAACGGTATACAAATTCCAAACCCTGTAAATTTCATTTGCATTTGAGTTCCATTTCATAATTCACTAAACTAAGAGCGAAACTTTGACACTATTCCCTCTCTTCTCTACTTCTCTCCAATCATCTCTTCTCCTCCAATAATAATCGGTGGCTCCAAAAGCCAAAGAAAAATTCTCAAAATCTCTACAACCAACGGACCAAGTAAATAAAGGAGTGAATGATAGGACGGAGATCTTCAATACGACGCGTTTCGCAGCTCTCAAAACCCTAGCCCATCTCTCCCCCAGCGCAGACCGTCGTTTAGTCCAGAAGTTAGTAATCTGATTCGGAGTAGTAGTAGGCGCAAGGAGCTATAGGATCCGATGCCGTCGCAGGGCGATCTCGACCGTCAGATCGAGCACTTGATGGAGTGCAAGCCGTTACCTGAAGCGGAGGTGAAGGCGCTCTGCGATCAGGCCCGGGCGATTCTCGTCGAGGAGTGGAACGTACAGCCGGTCAAGTGTCCGGTTACCGTATGCGGCGATATTCACGGCCAGTTTTACGACCTCATCGAGCTGTTCCGGATTGGCGGGGATGCGCCTGACACCAATTATCTTTTCATGGGCGATTACGTTGGTCAGTCCGTTATTTTAGTTACTATTTCATTTGATTTTTTTCCAAAATAATTGTTTGGACTCTTTTTTTTTATTGGAAGTAAACGACTGCTGGAGTATACCCGATGTCGAATTTTATTGAAGTTCGTTCGATAAGTAATTTTGACACTGTTAAGAATTAGTCACTCTAGCTGGCTTTCATGTTTATTTGGATGTTTATTTGGGTTTGCGGCTACTTTTTATTAGATGGACAGGAAATAATAACCAGATATTCTGTGGTTGTTAATCTGCTGAAAATGTCAGCCGATTGGGTTGGTGTGGTTTGGCGTGTGATGGATATAATCTAGTATGTGACGGAATTGATGAGGATAGAATGCGGTTACTTTTGTGGTTTTTTTTCATTCTCTTTTTGATATTCAAGTTAGTCGAAATTTGAATGGTTAATTCCGGTGTATGGCATGCATTTGCCTTGTATCTGGAAGTTTTCTGGGCCTAGTGCTGGTCATTTATTTTCGAAATGATGAATGTTACTGCAGATCGCGGGTACTATTCAGTGGAGACAGTCACACTCCTAGTGGCTCTGAAAGTCCGTTATAGAGATAGAATCACCATTTTAAGAGGAAATCATGAGAGCAGGCAGATTACCCAAGTGTAAGACTATCCTTTTCTTATCTATTGGAATCTTCTTACGGGTCTAGGGAACAAACTAAGCCCTGGTTATGCCCCTCAAGCTATCTTTTCTATTTGATGGTGTGTGATTGATAGTTTATTACGGAAAAGCTAAAATATTTTGTGAGTGATCTTTAAATTGTAAGCTAAATTTTTTTCTGAGGCACCTCCAGCTACTAACTGGCAAGCTTAGAAACAATGCATGAATCTGCAATTCAGTTCTTTTTTCAATTTCGATTTAAATGCTTTTAACTTAACCCTGCTTTCAGGTATGGCTTTTATGACGAATGCTTGAGAAAATACGGCAATGCTAATGTCTGGAAGTATTTCACTGACCTTTTTGACTACCTGCCCCTTACTGCTCTCATTGAGAGTCAGGTTTGCATTTTGGATGTTCTAATGTTCCGATTTGCAGCAGCTAATTCACAGCTTTTTACTTGAATGGATTTCTGTATTGCAGATATTTTGTTTGCATGGAGGTCTTTCACCATCCCTAGATACGTTAGACAACATTCGAGCTTTGGACCGTATACAAGAGGTACAACTAATTGATTGACCATTCTACTATAGGTTAAGAGTTTTTGCAATTTGTTGCTCTTGGACAAGTTAGTACTGTGGGTGCAGTAAGATTGTGTGCTGGTGGCTAATTTCTGTCACATTTTCTCAATCTAAATTGTTTACTTCGTTTTTGTACCAACCATATTTGCATAGCCGCTGGCCGTTGATTTGGTGCAATATTCCTAGTCTATAATCATTCCCAGATGCAACATTTCTAATCTACAATCCTTCCCAGTTTATAAGGTTAAAGCATGCTAATTCTTGCCGCAGTATAATTCTCAGATTGCTTTCCATTTCTTCTATTTCTCTTCAAGTAATTGCTTTTTTGCCTCTCTCTGGAAGTAGGTGCCGCACGAAGGACCAATGTGTGATCTCTTGTGGTCTGACCCAGATGATCGTTGCGGGTGGGGAATATCACCTCGTGGTGCTGGCTATACATTTGGACAGGATATAGCTACTCACTTCAACCATACTAATGGGCTCAACTTGATTTCCCGAGCTCACCAACTTGTCATGGAAGGGTACAATTGGTGTCAGGTAATTTAACCCGGACAAAATATATTCGAATCACATCCATTGATCTCTGGTATTAATTTTACATGGGTTTCTCTCAGGACAAAAATGTAGTTACTGTGTTTAGCGCACCTAATTACTGTTATCGGTGTGGGAATATGGCTGCAATTCTAGAGATTGGGGAGAACATGGACCAGAACTTTCTACAATTTGATCCAGCACCTCGGCAAATTGAGCCTGATACCACACGCAAGACCCCTGATTATTTTTTGTAATTTCCGTATTACTGTGCTCCTCGTTTAATGTAGATGTATCGTAAGCAGAGGTTTTTCGTGTTTGAGGGTTGTCGACGACATCATCATTTTTTGTTTGGAGTTTGTCCTGCTGCTGCGTCATTGACGTGCCTCGGTCACTGAAAAACGGCCAGAAGGCTACCAATGGCATGTCTATATTTTCACAAAAGAAAAGCAGCAATAATGGTGTATACATATTCCTGTAATTTACTATTATTCTGTGAAATTAGACTTTTGCGAACTGAATGTCGATACTTCTACTTGATACTTGGCAAGTCATAGGTATATAAACTGAGGTAAAACACACTACGTTGGAGCAGGAATAAGAGAAACCAATATGATTTTCCCCATTGAAAGTGCTACAAATGTCAGTTTGTGCCGCCCACAAACCGATATGCGCATCTAGAAAGGCAACAGGATTGTCACCAGCACATTAGAATTTTGAGGAAATAACTCAGAACCCAATCAACTAATGTAATTACCAGCAGTCTACCTCCTTAATTAAATTGGGAATCGGAAGCTGAAAAAATCGATGTAAGGTGTTTATTCTTAGTTTGCTGAAACTGCAGATGGCAGCACTACCAACAAACAACACAGAAGCGATAACAATTAACGGAAAATGCCTGGTGGCCACAAAAGTAAGTTTTACCGTTGAAGCTATCCTTCCGGCTTCTGGGTATAAACTGATTAGACTCACGGCTGGGATGATCATACGCAAAAAATAAGACTGTTAAGCAGGCAACGAGAATCACCACAAAATCAAACCCAATATCCACACATGACAGCAACTTCGTGACTTTTTTACAAATAACATTTATATCCAGGCCTTTTGTCGATGTTTAATGGTTTTCTAGAGTTTACAATCCATGATTGGAATGATAATTCAAATAGGAATGAACACTCATATAAATTCAAGAGATGATATAGAGAGGAAAGAACATATTGCTAGGTACAAATGGTTACGGATTCCCAACCGAAATAGTGTTTAATCCTCCATGGAGTGGAAAATTGTCTTGGCAGTTTGCAGCTCTTTGTTAAAATCTAGAGTTCATCTGGATCCTCCCGGACCCAACTCCAGACATTGTGGCAGTCTGTTTTCTTCTGTAATACATAAATGAGCCACTAACAAGCAAAGTAAACAAGACAATACCCTGCCAAAGTTATTCAAACAAAAAAATATCAAGACCAGTGTTCAGATGTACAATTCATGGATAATAATATACAAGAGACATAGAAGATTTAAGTAAGCAGAATGCATATTTAGCCAAGTTTATCAAACAATGTCATCGAATTTACTAAATAGGAAGGATGAATGGATAATCGTGAGATTACACTCATACGAGAACACCTTCAAAATCCCACCACATGCATTGTGTTTTCAGAATATGCATAGCCACACTCTCAAGGTCACACTTTTGAGTGTTTAATATATTGCGGACACATGTTGTGAACATAATCACCAGAGAATATTGAGAGTGTGGTGAACTGAATTATGAAAGAGAAACATATACCTCTGCACCAGAAGTTCTTGGAGGCAACAATCAAAATTCTGGAAGGGTGCCACTATGAATTTTTTTAGTTATTTTTTTCATGGACGATAAAAAGGAATTGATGCAACTTAGGGTAAAAGAAGTATAAAAAGAAAGCGAGAACTGAGACTTCAACCTTAATATATGCCTTAACATGAAAAAGGGGGAAAAAAACAGAGATTGAGAGAAAATAAACCATTGAATTGGCCGATTGCAAACAATCAGATTTAGTAGCACATGATGGAAGAACCTAATACACCATCTGAACTCTCCCATTTCTACTAAGTAAGAGCACAATTTCCATATGATAAAAAAAAAAATCACCACAATTAAGGCATTGAAATATCAGACAGTACAAACTGGAGCTGTAAAAGGACGTTAACCCACCTCAAAACCAAGCACAGACAACTTCTCCTCATTAACAGCTGGTATGCAGCTTCTGTAAGTAACATAAGCTTGTGATTCACTCTCCCCCTCGGCCAGTAAACTTCTGAGCTTTTCAGTGACACTTTCATGCATTACAGCATGTGGTTTTCCATTATGGTACGGCATCTCCATTGTAGATCTACTATTCTGAGATTGCTTGTCATTTTTATCGTTCATAGCAAGTTCGGTTTCAATACATTTTAGAGGGATACGATAGCCAGTCTCACTGCAGCGATATGTTTTATCATTCTACAGAAAAGAATAGAGAAAAAGATAATCACAACCAGATACAAAGCAAAAGGTTGGAAAAGCAAACCATAAAGAGAATGATTTCAAAATATAAACAGGTAAAAGGCATGTACATCATAATATACAAACGCCATAGTCTCAGTTTTGGTTAGATTGAAAACCAGCCAAAACAATTGTCTAATTAAGCAATGAAATCAAGAAGCCAACAATGGTTAACGGTTGAATTAAAGGACTGGCTGACCTAAACCATCTAAAGAGAAGTATCAGATGGAACTTTTTGCCTCTTACTCATCACAAAGTGTTTCTAGTTAGTAACTTTTTCTTGTTCTTCCCAGATTCATGTTAAAAGGGACACAGTAATATTTGGCTGAATTATTTTTTTTTAACAATGAAGAGTATATCAGTCGAGAATTAAATTAATATCTCCCCATGGCTCAACCATCCAAATTCTCACTTTTCAGGGTCTAACCATGAGCTATTATGGTACAGCATCCATCTCAAAGCGTGGAACCATTTCCTATAAATACAATTTCCAAACCTCTGTGGAGCCACTCCTAATAAATACACTTTCTATAACTCTCTTATCGAACTAGGATCCTAGGGACACAATTTGTGATAAACCATTGCAGCAACACTACATTGATATTTGGAAGAATTATAAGAGTTTTCAATAGGTGATTATTTCGATATGTTTGCCCGCCTATCATGTTTGCATCCGACGGAAGGTAACCAAATATCAATGTAGCACAAATAAACCAACTACTTGCACACAAACGATACTGTAGCACTACTCAATACAAATGGAAATTTTCTAGCGAATCACAAAATCCAGTCCCTTCAACATCACAATCATAAAGCTAATAAACCAAAGACATCAAACGACGGTAAGCCCACAAAACCTTTTCGGAGTAGAGACAGCGAACGCAGGGACCGGAAGGAGAGCACTCGAAAGTGAGGTTAGTACCGTGAGGAGTTTCTTTGAAGCTAAGTAAAGTACGGCCAAAGCCTCTTCCTCCATTTCTGAAGGAATCCACCAAAAAAAAAAAACAATTCGTGTTCATCATCAAAATAAATATTAATGCGAGTCTGGATGGCATAGCAACTGCAAGAGCGCTCGTATAATCTGCTTACTCTGTAAGATCAAAAGCGTATATTGAAGATGCTGAGAGCAGCGAGATCGCAGAGTAGAAGAGAAGAAACGCTAATGGATTCCCGGCCATTTTTTTTCCTGTATACTGCTACCCTCTTTTCTTTGTTTTTCTTAACTCGACTGGTTTGGGGAATTTCAGAAACTATTCTAAATAACTAACAGTTGTGTTCTTTTGGGTTTTACCATTCGCGCGCGGGCCAAACGGCCCAACAATTGAGTAGGGATCCTCGTCATTGATTGGACATTTACTCACTTGGATTATAGTTACCTACTTCAGACTCGGAATACACTATCCTTCGTAAATCAATTATTGTATAATTAGAGATTTTAATATGTTGGATTAGATTAAAATTTTATATCCAATTATATTTTTAAATTATTTCTACATTAAAACTAAAATTGAATAAATTTTTATTGATTAATCTCATAATAATGGGGTTTTCGGGTTTATTGATGATTTATTGTTAACTTATTTATATTTAATATATATTATTTTATAAATTTTATAAATATTAATATTAATTAATTATATATTTAAGTATTATAATATATTTTTAAAAATAATAATACTCAAAAAATAATTATAATCTAAATAAAAATTGATATTTATTACTAATTAACTAAATTATCTAAAATACATAAAATCTTAAATTAAAATATTAAATATTAAAATATAAGAAAATATTAAATTCTTTATTGTTAGTAATATAGTATTTTAAGTATAAAATAAAAAATAATTAGTATATAATTAAATTATTATGATATATTTGACTTATAATAATTAACTTGGATAATACAATAAAAAATAATTAGAAATAAGTATTCCTTTTAAGAAGATACATAGTTAATTTTTTATTATTTTTTCTATCTTAATATACATACATCATGAGAATAGAAGATTTGAAAGATAAATAAAAAAATAATACTATTTCTATTGAAAATGATTTTAATTTAATGTGAGGAAAAGATAAAGATTTAATAAATTTAAATGAAGGAGAAAAAAAAAATATCATAAAAGAATAGAGTGACATAAGATTATGGATTGACAACTTGTGAGATCCGATATTTTTTGGAGCTTTTGACCCAAGAGTTAACTCTTAAGTTTGACTTGAGTCAGAGTGTTTAGTTATAGGGTGTAACAATGTGTATGAATTGTCATTTTCGTATTTTTATATTTTTCGAGATAAATCGACTATTCATCATCATGTCTACATGTGAATAGTAATCTAGTGTGGAAGCATGGAGAAAATTGATTTAAGCATGCTCATCGATACCAAACTTGTTTTGAGTGACCACTTGATTTTGGGTCCAATATGATTATTTTGGGTCTATTACTATTCATTAACTCCAAATTAACCCTTTCCAAAATTATTATTTTTTATATTTTAAATACTTAAACCAATAAATTAAAAATATAACCAAGTCGAGAAATTTAAATTTAAAATAAAAACTCAGAACCTTTGGTCCTAGTCTATAGATAGCCCAAAAACATACTTAAACATTAGAAAAAAATTTTTAAGTCTTTCAGCCCTTCCTTTCTCTTTTTCTCTCCAAATACCACGCTATCACCCACATCCAAAGAAACCAGTTTTTAATTCTTCATTTTATCGTTGATTTTCTTGTATGGGAACTATCCCTAAAGTGTTTCTAAACACTTTTTAAAGGTTTTCACCCTACAAAAATGGATCAACTGTCTGGAAACAAAGAGGAAACCAATTAGGGCTCAAAAGAAAAATTTTAGTGAGTTTTCCGTTTTCATTGATTCTTGATACTTGTTTTAACTTGTGTTTTGTATTTGGCATGTGTGTGGATGTTTGTTATTTCTTAGAAACTGTTTTTAGCCAGCGAATCAATGATTTCTATTTTGATGAGTTTTTGATCAATTTTGAATTTTTGTGGAATTGTTGATCTTTGGTTGTTTAGACGATTTGAAGATATTTTATAGTGGCAATGGAGTGCCACCATGTGTTGTTTTGGTTTCAATTAGGTGTGGTTGATGGTGTTTCTCATTAAACCCTTAGTGGTAAGGGTGAGTGTGTGGTTAGTAGGGGATTGGCTTATTCCCTTGGTTGTGTTTTTTTTTGGATTGGATTGAGTTGTTTTAGTGTGTTGCTAGACCTTGGTTGTCCCTAGATCGATCTTTGATCATAGGTTGTTTGCTTTTGGTTTTGTTCATTTTGAGGTTACATTGACTCTTCGTGTGATTGATGATGTTTAGGTGGCATTGTCTGTGTTCATTGAAATCGTAAGTGCTGCTATGATGATTCTTTGTCATTCGAGGTGGGAGTCTACTCTTCATATTCATAAAGGGAATTAATTTAGTTTTCTTTGCATTAAAACATGAAATATAAGTTTTGTTTTGAAAGTGAGAAATATGTGAATTGTATTTAAATATTATACATAGGATATATGGCATATAGGTCATGTTTTATATGTAAAAAGTATATAATTAGATTAAAATTATGCATCTGTTGTGTGAAATGCATGTTGAGTTGGTATTGATGAGTATATACCTTGATGAGTATATGTCTTGATGAGCTTAATTTGGTTGAGATTTATTTTGGATTGGTTTGAGAAGTTGATTGATGTTTGAAATGATGCTAGAATGTGTTGAAGTTGAGATTGAGTTATTGGGAAGTCACAGGATTCGATCAGGATTGATTCCAAATTGTTTTATGTGAGTTTTGAAAATCCCACCTGCAGTTTCTTAGTTTAGACTAATTTGAAAGTTTAAATTTAGATTGCCCAAAATTATTTAAACTGGTCAAGACCAAAAATCTTAGACTAATCGAAATTCTTCACTTCCTTCTAGACAGCCCAATGATTAATTGAAGAAAAAATTTAAAATTATTCGAAATCTGAACCTAATTTTCTGAGAAATGAAGGATTGATCGAAGCAAATAGTTTAGACCGGTCAAAATCTGGAAAAATACCCAAACACTTTCCAAAAACACCTAAAAATCGACCTACCTTCCTATTGTGATGATTCTCCAGCATTCCAATGGTCCCAAAACACCTTTTGATTGACCCAAACTGTCGTGCCCCGGATGCCATAAAAGATTTTGCGCAATAGTCGTCATAGGCCCACTATATACATTGTTATATTAACTAGTAATGCATACAATAAACCTACAAGGGTTGTGGTATAAAAATAAAGCATAGATGGTAATAAGATAATTAGTAGGCATAATATGCAGAGGAATTAACATAATGGTATGATGTTGTCCGATGGCATCAAAATGAATGAACGATTTATCAAATACTCCCCAAGAATCGACTCAATACAATAGGTCTAGCCTACTCAGGCACATTAAGGGAAACAGTATGAATACGATACTCACATAATTACCTCGATCGCACTCATTTCATTATAAATTTCCTTTCGTTTTCTCATATTACCTGAGAGTAAACTCCTAATTATAATTTCTTGCATTTCATGCCAATATTCTGGCAGAATCTTACCAGGTGAGCGAATAGGAAAAATATACAAAGTAATTCATACGCAATCAAACCATATGTCAAGAAAAACATGCTGGAATATGATGAATTAGTGAATTCATACTTTAACTCACACAATCACATTCATATATTATGCAGCAAGCATATGACTCTTTAATACATGCATGACCGTGGTTTGGGTTTGGGTTTGACAATATCTTACAGTCTATCCGGGCCAGGGACAGGACTGGAGTTCATCAGTGACACTCTAATCCCGTTATCTTTCCATTTAACTTACTATTTCATACAATAAACAAGTCTATATCAAATTAATGCTTAACCAAATCTACTGACGATGCTGGTGCATTAGGTGATGGTAGCTCCACCTAACGATCTCCATACTGCAGGATCTTGATTCATAATTTAATTAATAGAAAATAAATAAAAATCTCATTCCAACTTTATTACCTCATGAATTGATGTTTCCACGCCACGCTACTTGACCTAGAGAGCTCTCAAGGGTTGCATAGGTTACTCTATGCAGATTCGGTATATTTCACATACCGATGTCAATTCCTGAATGTGCTTCGTGCAATTAATGCATTCCAAGTGATTCACAATAGCATGAAAAATTCATATGATTCATAGTATGTGAGGACTCACTCCAGACAAATGGGACCCTTACCGTCGTGCAGTCCCAACTGACCCAACACGTGGATCGATCGAAACCACACAAGGCTCGCGTTAACTTTACAAATCCAAAATCCCAAAAATACATATAAATTTGAACTTTTCTTTTTATAAGGAGCATGACACGTCACAAAATACACCTGACATAAAACAAGTAATGGAGCACACACACACTGTGAGGACCCGTTCCCGGTAACCGGGAGCCTCACCGTCGTGCAGCCCCGATTGTCCCAACTGGTGGACCAAGCGGAACTACACAAGGCTTAACCGTACAACTTTGTTTTCCTAATCGTAATAAATACACAATATTTGACTTATTTCTCTCAAAATATGGCACGCATCAATTGATACTCAACATAACTTACAAACAACGGAGTAACAAACGCATACAGCGAAAATATCAGATTACATACGACGGGCCATACGGCCTCAAACATGCAACACCTTGAGTCCACACTCGCAGATCCCCAGAAACTCAAAACAACACCACTTCTTATATATCAAAAACATCAGAGTATCCAAGCATGAATTGTATACATACGTACTAGCAAAATGCACAAATAGTTAAAGATACAAGAAGATGTGAAGGATGCTGAGCCCAAAAACGTGCATGTGCATTTGTCCAGCCCTACGATCAATATCGGGATAGGAACCTCGAATTTGAACAGCTATCTCTCACAACTTAGTCCTGAAACAAACAATAGAGAGGGGGTGAGATCAAGGACCTCAGTGGAAGTTACCGCGTCATAAGCATAAACGGTGGAATGGAGACAAAACCAAATCATAGTATCAAGCATTTATTCAAACCATTACTATCCATGTTCTTCTATGTATCCATCCTAAGTGTACACACCAAACGGCATAAGGAAATAAATACAAGAGATCCATAAATCACAGTTTTGATATTTGGCTACTATGCCCAAAACATAACGGGGTGGACACAAATCACTTTCACGTAACCCCCGCTAAAGGGTTACCTAAAAGCCTACTGATGGTTTTCAAATATAGCATATATATAAACAAAACCCCACCATCAGCATTGTCCACAATTGAATGGAGAAACACAATCTATCACATTCAATTTTGTGCACACGTAATATAACGTCGTAAGATATATATGAAGCATTTATAAGGCCTTTCCCTTCATAGTGCACACAACACTCAACATACATAAATATATCCAACCATACCTCTCCAAGGTAAGCAACTGTCCTCTCTATAGGGACTCTATATACTTACCTAACTAGATCCAGCAGTAACCGTCAATTTCAGTCGGTACAGTGCCGAGAAAATACTTATATGTGACACCTTTCTTTTTGAAAACATAATGCATAAACACATAACATAATTTATCACACTCAAAATAAGACTCCCTGGGGTTGAAAACACTCATCCAGGTGGTACAAAAGGGTATAAACATCATCAAGGTCCTTACTGGAAATCAGGGAGTGTGAACGGTTAGTGACCAAATAGCGAAGTTATCAAGTATGGGTTATTAAATCTAAAAATTCATCGGATATTCCATGCACGCATTTAAACATTTCCATCATGTAAATCAGGTGTCAAACATCTCAAAATAATATTCAAAGGATTCAGCCACAATAACAAACATGTATAAGGAGATCAAAAATCACATCGTATGGGAGGTTGCAAAACACGTATGAAAATTCGTATACACCAAACAAGTCAGCATGCTTCAACTTTTGAATATACAATTGATGCATTCAAACATGGCAAGCAAAGTATGATTCTAACAAAATGTTAAACACAATTCAAGTCATGCCTCCATTCAAACCAAAACATTGATTCTGAAAACAAAATGTTACGCGTATGCGAATAAAACATAAACTCCCACCTCTCGTTGCGTCGATGGTTCTCCAGCAATATCCTTGCCTCTATTGATCGATCCAGTACCACCTAAACAAGCACAAACCATACAGTCATACTAAGCATATCTAATCAAGGAATCAAAGGGAAAATAAAGGAAAGCAATTCTATGGACCCTCGCACGCTGCGCACAACACCCTTCCCATCAATACTGCCTACAACCACTTCATTAACATGGAACAAACACACCAACATGATCAATAACATGTCTAAAAAACCTCATGGTACTGTTCATTCGAAATTTATACAAGAATCATAGGTTGTTTTCAGGCATTTCCATCCATCAAAAATACTCAATCACATCACTAGCAACCTGAATAAACCAACCAATCCAAAAGAAAACCAAAGATTAATCACTTACCAACAACTCTGCAATTTTCGGCCAGAATGAAGAATACCTCAAAATCAGGCCTTAGACATCAAACTAACAGTGGAAAAGTGTAGAAAATTGATGGGAAAGTGTTTTGGGACAATCCCCCACAAGTTTTTGGGGTCAAATTGGGCAAAGTTTGGATTGTGGTAGGTTGGAAGGGTGAAGGAAGGAGAAAAACGAGTTAGGGTTGGAATGTGCTGGTCACTTCTGGAAGAGAAGTATTTAAAGGATGAAGTGTGGGCTTGGGCTGATGGGTTTTGGGCCCAAAAGTTCAACAAGGTTGGACTGGGCAATCGATGGCCCATTTCATCACAAATGAGCCCAATGGGCTCGTAAAATGTCAACCAAATGGCCCAACAACTTCATTGAGTATGTAAAACTATAACATAAGGATTGGGCCTGAAAAAAAAACAAAATCGCAAACAGCCCAAGACACAAAATTTTGGCCCAAACGGCCCATAGTCGCTTAAAACGGACCGAACTCAACCTGGTTTGTTTTTCACTGACTCAACCTCGATTGTCTAACCTATCTCACTCACAATCATACTAAAACACTCTCAGATTCACTATGGGTGACTTAAAAGCTTCCTACGGTTCGTGTTCACAAACCAACAACGTAGCATCGGCGCGCTGCCGCTGGCACTAACGCTACCATTGACGCTGCCTCTGACCGGCACTACAATAGACGGGATCTCACATCCTCCCCTCCTTATAGAAATTTCGTCCGTGAAATTTACTTACCAAGGTCGTCGAATAACTGTGGATACTGCCGCCTCATCACCTGCTCGGTTTCCCATGTTCATTCCTCCATGATATCGCTACGCCACAACACGAATACCATTGGCACTGTGCGATTCCGTAATTGTTTTACCGCTCTGTCCACAATTGCAACAGGTTGCGTCTTGTACGACAAGTCGTTGGAAATTTTGATTGGTGGTGACTTCAACATATGGGATGGATCTAGCATGTACTTCCGCAACATAGATACATAGAAGACATTGTGGATCTTCTCCAACTCCGGTGGCAAATCCAACCGATATGCCACTGGTCCAACTCTGGCTGTAATGTTGTAAGGTCCAATGAACCTTAGTGCCAACTTGCCTCGCTGTTGAAACCGAAGAACTCCTTTCCACGGTGCCACTTTCAAAAAGACTTTATCTCTCACAGCAAATTCTAAGTTTCGCCGGCAATTATCAGTTTAATTTTTTTGTCTATCTTGCGCTGTTTTCAACCTTTATCGAATCAGTAACAACAACTCTGTCGCTTGTTCAACTAATTCGGGACTATCCAATTTCCGTTCTCCGACCTCGTTCCAACACAAAGGTGTCCGACACCGTCGGCCATACAATGCTTCATACGGTGCCATGCCAATAGACACTTGAAAACTGTTGTTATAGGCGAACTCAGCTAACGGCAGGCATCGATCCCATGCTTTCTGCCTATCCAACACACATGCTCGCAGCATGTCTTCCAAGGTCTGAATCGTTCTCTCAGACTGTCCATCTGTCTGTGGGTGGAATGCGGTGCTGAAAGTTAGTCGAGTGTCTAAAGCACTATGAAGTTTCCCCCAAAATCTGGACGTGAATCTCGGATCCCTATCCGACACAATCGACACTGGCACGCCATGAAGTCTGACAATCTCGTCAAGATACTTTACTGCCAACTTCTCTGGCGTATCTGTCACCTTAATGGGGAGGAAGTGTGCAGACTTGGTCAGTCTGTCCACTATCACCCATATCGCATTATAACCTCGCTGTGATCTCAGCAACCCTGTTACGAAATCCATCGTCACATGCTCTCATTTCCACTCTGGAATGGGTAATGACTGTAGTAATCTCGTAGGTCTCTGATGTTCCGCCTTGACTTGCTGACACACTAGGCACTTTGCCACAAACTCAGGAATATGCCTCTTCATTCCGGCCCACCAATATTGTTCTCTCAAGTCCCTGTACATCTTGGTGCTGCCCGGATGAATGGAAAACGTCGAACTATGTGCCTCCATCAAAATCAATTGTCTCAGCTCTTCGTCATGAGGGATACACACTCGTCCTCGAAACGTTAGGATACCATCCTCACTCACACGATACTCACTTACTGTATTAGTACCACTATCTACTTCCTCCAACTGTTGCTTTATTTGACGCAAACACGAGATCTTCATGTTGCTTGGTATGAATCTCATCTAGTAAAGTCGGCCTCACAATCAACTGTGCTATTAATGCTCCAGAATCATCACTATCAAGTCATTCTCTAGATGTTCTCAAACACATCAACATAGGCATGTACTCGGTGCGAACATAGTCTAAGGAAGATGATGTCTTCCTACTCAACGCATCAGCGACGACATTCGCCTTGCCCGGATGGTAGTCAATCACCAAGTCATAATCTTTGATCAATTCCAACCACCTCCGTTGTCTCAAGTTCAAATCCTTCTGGGTGAGAAGGTATTTGAGACTCTTATGATCAGTGAACATCCTGCACGTTTCACCATACAGGTAATGCCGCCAAATCTTGAGTGCGAACACCACCGCAGCCAACTCAAGATCGTGAGTCGGGTAGTTGCTCTCATGCGGTCTCAACTGTCTCGATGCATAGGCCACTACCTTACCATCTTGCATCAGCACACAACCCAATCCCATCTTCGATGCATCACTATACACAATGTACCCCTTGCCGCTGACCGGCAAGGTAAGAGCCAGTGCCGATACAAGTCTGGTCTTCACTTCCTGAAAACACTTCTCACATGCCTCTGACCATACAAACAGAACTCCCTTGCATGTTAGACGCGTCAACGGGCCTGCCAAGACGGAGAATTTTTCCACAAACCTCCGATAGTAGCCGGTCAAACCAAGAAAACTTCGGATTTCCGTGATACTACGAGGAGGTTCCCATGACACAATGACTTCTATCTTCTTGGGGTCGACAAGTATACCTTCTGATGATACCACATGTCTCAAGAAACCTATTTCCTTCAGCCAAAATTCACACTTACTGAATTTGGCATACAACTTCTGCGCTCTAAGTCTGTCCAACACAGCCCGCAAATGTACCAAATGCTCCTCCTCTGACTTTGAATAGATCAAGATGTCATCAATAAATACAATGACAAACTGATCTACGTATTCACGAAAGACTCTATTCATCAAATCCATAAACATGGCTGGCGCATTAGTCACTCCAAACGGCATCACCAGAAATTCGTAATGCCCATAACGTGACCGGAAAGCTGTCTTTGGCACATCAGACTCACGAACCCTCAGTTGATGATAACCCGATCTCAAATCAATTTTGGAAAATACCACGGCTCCTTGCAGTTGATCAAACAGGTCGTCAATGCGTGGCAACGGGTACCGGTTCTTCACTGTAACCTGATTCAGCTGCCTGTAATCAATACACAGTCTCAACGTGCCATCTTTTTTCTTGACAAATAAAACTGGTGCTCCCCAAGGTGAAACACTAGGTCTGATAAATCCACGATCCACTAAGTCTTTCAGTTGAGTCTTCAACTCTTTCAGCTCAGCTGGTGCCATCCGATATGGTGGAATGGAAATAGGAGCTGTCCTTGGCAACAACTCAATCTCAAATTCAATCTCCCTCTCCGGTGGTAACCCTGCCAAGTCTTCCGGAAACACATCGGGAAAGTCTTGTACTACTGGTATCCTGCTCAGCTCCAGTGGCTCAATCGTCACATCTCTAACATGTGCTAAGAAAGCTGAATAACCCTTGCGGATCATACGCCTGGCATCCAGCCATGAAATGACACATGAAGGAACGACTCGCCGATCACCTTCGAAACAGAATTCTAACCCATTTGCCAAACGGAACTGCACCTTCTTTGTGAAGAAGTCCATCCTTGTTCGGTACTTAGCCAAACTGTCCATTCCTAAAAGAACATCTATCTCGTTTACATTCAAAGGAATCAGATCAATCTCAATTTCTGCAGAACCTATTCGCAACAAACAGCCCAAATATACACTCTCGCAGTTCAACCGTTCACCCAACGGAGTTAAAACTTCTATGGGTGGCTCTAGGGGTGACAACTCCCTATCTGCGCTCACAGCTACCCTAGGACCAATAAAGGATCTATTCGCTCTGGGGTCCATTAATACTTTAGCAGGTATGGAAAAGACAATGAGTGTTACTGTCACAACATCTGGATTGACGCTCGCCTCTGTAAATCCCCGATTCTTTTTGACACGTGTAATGATACGCGTGAGGGTAATTTAGTAACAACCTTTAATTTCTATTCTAGGATTCAAATTTAATTTTAGATTTAGATAACACAATAATATTTTGGGCAAGATATAAAATATATATATATATATATATATAATGGAATGATTTGACTTTTATGATATAAAAATATTATTTTTATATCATCCTGAATTAATATTTTATTTGTAATTAAATATTTGTTGTTCAGAAAAATATAATTTTTAGTTCATTGGAAAGAGCTCATTTTTCTGAATTTTTGGTGTAAATTTCATAATTTTTGCGGGTTCCTCCCGTCGAGAGCTTTCGTTTGACATATAGCATGTTAAAAATCGTTACGTTTTCATGCAGGTGGGTTTCTGGAATTGTCGTCGTTGCTGGACTGCCACGTGTCACAGCTGGTGGGTCCCACACGCGTCGATTTTTCGAAAAATCCAAAAGTTGCCTGTTAGGTATTTTCGACATTCTGAACGCGATGGTGTCGTTATTTTCTTGATCTGACACACGGTTTATGAATTATAAGCCTACAAATAAATGATTAAAGATATTTTATTCATAAAAATATTAAGTTATAATATTCTAAATAATACTATTGAATTAAACCTGTAATTGGGGACCTAAGCAATTAACTACTCAAGTATGGAGGGGTTAGTACTTTAGCATACGTATATAACTGTTAGGTCATTTGGATGAAAAATATAGTGATTGCATGCTTGACATGTTTATACAGACTTGTGAATTGTGTATTCGAGATGTGGATATTTTGGTGGATCCACTGAGCCGTGCTTGCTGTGTTGGTTTGTATTTTCATGCTGTGACTATCTGGAGGTGAGTAGGGACCTCACATTTTACTGTTTGGTTTTAAATATGGTTGTTTGAAATATGTGATTTTTTCTAAAGCATAAATATTGATAAATGTGTTTGATATTTTGACAAGATTATTTTGACAAATCACTATGATTTGATTGGAAATTCTATTATATGATTTTGCACAGGGATGCAGGTTTTGTTTTATATGCACAGGGATGCATGAGATTTAAGATACCATATTTTATAAGTGTTTCAAAAATTATGTTTCAGTATGATGTGATTTCTAATCTATTCCTGGTGATATATGAGTAGACAGTGCACTGTTGAGTGATACCTGATTAAACCGACGGGTCTTGTATATGACTTTTTGGCACCCCGAGAAAGGGAGATAATGCCATTGAGTCGGGTCAACGCAAGTTGACGTGTTGATCAGCATTGTGTAGGAGTGTGCTGATCTAGCCTTCGGCAACACTAGTGTGGGCTATGTTTAAGAAAAAAAATAACAAGTAATATACACTAGTGGACCTAGACTACCCCCTGATCAGGAGTAGAATAGGTGCTTTGTTAGCCGACTTTCCAGCCCTACTGTTTTTTTTAGATAAGAAAAGGGAGACTTTATGATTCTAATTCACCACTGCTTGTGATTAAATATTGGTATGAGTAACCTTGAGATTTACTTTTTATATGTGTACTTGTCTTTAAGATTCTTTCCGAATTTGAATTTAGATTTCAAATTTTCAGTATAATATTCTGTTTTTGGTTATGAGTTTATTATTTTGGTTCCTAAAACTACTCACCTGGATATTTAACTAACATTGTTTAGTGTTGTCCAGACGGTGTTGCAGGCTCAGGTTCTCAACCGTGTATTTCCTGTAACTAACATCTGGTCCAGCCAGTCACTGATAGGTTTGATCAGACTTTTGATTTGATATGTACACCGAAAAAAATCGAACGTGCATTTTGATTTTATGTTGTTTTGATTTATATCTTATTGATATGTGATTTTCTGGTGCTTTAGACCTTCCGGACTACTTAGCAATTGTTTTGAAACATTGTGTTGGTTAAATTTATGACTACGGTGTTGCTTGTGAAGAATGATATAAGTTTTGTCTAAATATTTTGTGATTCGGGATTTACCCTACATTTTTGTTTCTGTTGCATTTTTATTGGTTTTATTTTCAAAGCCTTACGAGATTTTGGGGATAGCACCGTCATTGTTATTCTCAAGGTCTCGTGGCGGGGATGTTTACCCCTGGAGTAGGGTACGGGGCGTGACAGCCTCTGCATCCACCAAAGTAAACAGGCGTGTCTGAGGTCGTTGTGTTTGCTATTGTGAAGACTGACCTGTAGCCTGGCTACTAGATGGTCGTCCCACCTATACTCTACTCGGTAGTCTCGTTGATCCTTGTGAGCACGTCTGACTCATACCAGCCCTCTGGACCGTTGACATTGTTGAGGCTTTCGACTGCTGTGTCATCAATCTCGCGGTGCCGTCCCGAGGACAATCTTTCGCGAAGTGCCCGGGCTGACCACATGTGTAACAACGGTTGGGATGCGATCGCAGATACCCAAAGGGTCTGTTAAAGCTTGATGTCGAGTGGGTCGGTTGCGTTCTAGTCACAAAGGATGATGTTCCTTGTGATCCATTCGGGGCTGTAGTATATGGAGTGTATCTCTTACTTTTTGATCTTCGATCAAACAGGCTACCAAACCTCATGGGGCTCTTTCCCTTACCAAAGTCCAGTGATCTACTGACTTGTCCACTTTGTCCCCGTGCTATCTCCTCAAATTTCACGGCCTCTACAACCAATTTCTCGAAGTCTATGCTAGTATTTGGCCCCATGATGGTGCGGATGTTCTGATTCAGCCCATGCTCAAACCGACTCGCCAAAATAAGCATGTCTTGTTCAATTTCCGGCACAAAATGAACAAGTGCCCGGAACTCTGTTTCATACTCCGCCACGGTCTTGTTCCCTTGTCGAAGCATATAAAATTCAGACCGCTTATTGTTCTGAAAATGAGGCGGAAAATACCGCAAATCAAACTCCCTTTCGAACTCTTCCCACGTGGGCTGGCCGCCATAACGGTTTCTGATAGTACCCCACCAGGTAGCTGCATCACGTTCCAGTAAGCGGGTAGCCAATATGACTCGGTCCTCAATTGAAATCCTCAGATCCTGAGCTGTCAATACAATCTTGTTTTTCCATAGTTTCTGCCTGTACCCGGCGTGGTCTCCCCACCTTCTTTTTAGGTGCCATCTAAAACCACGGAACACTCAACCATAGGTATAAGCCTAAAGAAAAACAAAAACAACTAGACACACTCTATGCTGGACAATGCAGGTGTCGTGAGTGTGATGCACTTTTCAAAATATCAGTTTGCACTCAATGCACACAAAACAACCATGCTCCGCTACCAACCTTGTGAGGACCCGTTCTCGGTAACCGGGAGCCTCACCACCGTGCAGTCCCGATTGTCCCAACTGGTGGACCAAGCGGAACTACACAAGGCTTAACTGTACAACTTTGTTTTGCTAATCGTAATAAATACACAATATTTGACTTATTTCTTTCAAAACATGGCACACATCAATTGATACTCAACATAACTTACAAACAACGGAGTAACAAACACATACAGCAAAAATATCAGATCACATACGACGGGCCATATGGCCTCAAACATGCAACACCTCGAGTCCACACTCGCAGATCCCAAGAAACTCAAAACAACACCACTTCTTATATATCAAAAACATCAGAGTATGCAAGCATGAATTGTATACAAATGTACTAGCAAAATGCACAAATAGTTAAAGATACAAGAAGATGTGAAGGATGCTGAGCCCAAAAACGTGCATGTGAATTTGTCCAGCCCTACGACCAATACCGGGATTGGAACCTCGAATTTGAACAGCTATCTCTCACAACTTAGTCCTGAAACAAACAATAGAGAGGGGGTGAGATCAAGGACCTCAGTGGAAGTTACCGCGTCATAAGCATAAACGATGGAATGGGGACAAAACCAAATCATAGTATCAAGCATTTATTCAAACCATTACAATCCATGTTCTTCTATGTATCCATCCTAAGTGTACACACCAAACAGCATAAGGAAATAAATACAAGAGATCCATAAATCACAGTTTTGATATTTGGCTACTATGCCCAAAACATAACAGGGTGGACACAAATCACTTTCACGTAACCCCCGCTAAAGGGTTACCTAAAAGCCTACTGATGGTTTTCAAATATAGCATATATATAAATAGAACCCCACCATCAGTATTGTCCACAATTGAATGGAGAAACACAATCTATCACATTCAATTTTGTGCATACGTAATATAACGTCGTAAGATATATATGAAGCATTTATAAGGCCTTTCCCTTCATAGTGCACACAACACTCAACATACATAAATATATCCAACCATACCTCTCCAAGGTAAGCAACTGTCCTCTCTATAAGGACTCTATATACTTACCTAACTAGATCCAGCAGTAACCGTCAATTCCAGTCGGTACAGTGCCGAGAAAACACTTATATGTGGCACCTTTCTTTTTGAAAACATAATGCATAAACACATAGCATAATTTATCACACTCAAAATAAGACTCTCTGGGGTTGAAAACACTCATCCAGGTGGTACAAAAGGGTATAAACATCATCAAGGTCCTTACTAGAAATCAGGGAGTGTGACCGGTTAGTGACCAAATAGCGAAGTTAGCAAGTATGGGTTATTAAATCTAAAAATTCATCGGATATTCCATGCACGTATTTAAACATTTCCATCATGTAAATCAGGTGTCAAACATCTCAAAATAATATTCAAAGGATTCAGCCACAATAACAAACATGATAAGGAGATGAAAAATCACATCGTGTGGGAGGTTGCAAAACACGTATGAAAATTCGTATACACCAAACAAGTCAGCATGCTTCAACTTTTGAATATACAATTGATGCATTCAAACATGGCAAGCAAATTATGATTCTAACAAAATGTTAAACACAATTCAAGTCATGCCTCCATTCAAACCAAAACATTGATTCTGAAAAAGAAATGTTACGCGTATGCGAATGAAACATAAACTCCCACCTCTCGTTGCGTCGATGGTTCTCCAGAAATATCCTTGCCTCTACTGATCGATCCAGTACCACCTAAACAAGTACAAACCATATAGCCATACTAAGCATATCTAATCAAGGAATCAAAGGAAAAATAAAGGAAAGCAATTCTATGGACCCTCGCACGCTGCGCACAACACCCTTCCCATCAATACTGCCTACAACCACTTCATTAACATGGAACAAACACACCAACATGATCAATTACATGTCTAAACAACCTCCTGGTACTGTTCATCTAAAATTTGTACAAGAATCATAGGTTGTTTTCAGGCATTGCCATCCATCAAAAATACTCAATCACATCACTAGCAACCTGAATAAACCAACCAATCCAAAAGAAAACCAAAGATTAATCACTTACCAACAACTCTGCAATTTTCGGCCAGAATGAAGAATACCTCAAAATCAGGCCTTAGACATCAAACTAGCAGTGGAAAAGTGTAGAAAATTGATGGGAAAGTGTTTTGGGACAATCCCCCACAAGTTTTTGAGGTCAAATTGGGCAAAGTTTGGATTGTGGTAGGTTGGAAGGGTGAAGGAAGGAGAAAAACGAGTTAGGGTTGGAATGTGCTGGTCACTTCTGGAAGAGAAGTATTTAAAGGATGAAGTGTGGGCTTGGGCTGATGGGTTTTGGGCCCAAAAGTTCAACAATGCTGGACTGGGCAATCAATGGCCCGTTTCATCACAAATGAGCCCAATGGACTCGTGAAATGTCAACCAAATGGCCCAACAACTTCGTTGAGTATGTAAAACTATAATATAAGGATTGGGCCTGAAAAAAAAAACAAAATCGCAAACAGCCCAAGACACAAAATTTTGGCCCAAACGGCCCGCGGTCGCTTAAAACGGACCGAACTCAACCTGGTTTGTTTTTCACTGACTCAACCTCGATCGTCTAACCTATCTCACTCACAATCATACTTAAACACTCTCAGATTCACTATAGGTGACTTAGAAGCTTCCTATGGCCGTGTTCACAAACCAACAACGTAGCATCGGCGCGCTGCCGCTGGCACTAACGCTACTATTGACGCTGCCTCTGACCGGCACTACAATAGACGGGATCTCACATCCTCCCCTCCTTATAGAAATTTCGTCCGTGAAATTTACTTATCAAGGTCGTCGAATAACTGTGGATACTGCCGCCTCACCACCTGCTCGGTTTCCCATGTTCATTCCTCCATGACATCGCTACGCCACAACACGAATACCATTGGCACTATGCGATTCCGTAATTGTTTTACCGCTCTGTCCACAATTGCAACAGGCTGCGTCTTGTACGACAAATCGTTGGAAACACACACAATAGGCCACACAGCCCCAAACATAAAACACAAGAGTCCATACTCACAAGTCCCATATAGATCCGCATGAAAAGTATCCAAGGCACGCATCTCATAACATAACAAAAATACGAGTCATACATGCGTAATAGGTATCAAATCGGGAAATCAAGCCTAGAGCGGGTATATAACAACCATCAAAATCCAAAACTAAAATGTAAATCGTCAAGTATGAAATGATCAAAAAAACATAAAAATCTCGATTTTCCAAGACATGTAAGTACATTAGTCTAAACCTAAGAGCAATATCAAGAATACTCGACCTCAAGGACGATCGGCTACAATGAATAAACTAGTCCTGAAAAGATCAACAAGAGGGGGTGAGATAAAAGACCTCAGTGCGATTTACAACGTTATAACAACCGGTGGAATAGAGGTATATAGAAAATCAAGTATAAAACAGTTACATTTAAACATTGATTTCATCTATGCATACTAAATATGCACTCAAGTGTTTCACAAGCAAGTATGCACAATGCATGATTTGTAAAACACTATACAACAAATACCAGCCCAATAGAACTCACGGTGTTTCTAATCTCTGTACACTCGGGTGAAGAACTGCGTCATAAACTCTATCTCAAAGTTCTCCTAGCTAATAGCCTCAAGACCCCTAGTTGCAACCGTTTCCCACCAAGTAGCAGTATCACCCTCCAACAGCCTAACGATCACCCTCAACGTATCATCCTCTGATATATCCAGATCATCAATGGCCTTGGACACTTGGTCCAGCCACTTCTTCGTCTTTACGAGATCTATCATCCTACCAGAGAAGTTTGAACAACCCAAATGCCTCATGCTCTTCATTATTCTAGGCATATTTTTTTCGATGGTTGCACAAGTTGGGGCTGCAATCTGATCAAACTCAACATCAGACTCATGTGACGCATCCTCCAGGGCTCTCATCTCATAACAACCTAAGTACACAACTCTGATAAAATCCAAGGGAGGTAGGTTTATCTCTACTCGGGACTCTACTGCTCTTTGCGGTTTGGGAGTTCTACCAGTTCTATCCCTATGAGCTGGTGCAAGACCCTACACAGCTGCACTAGACTATTCTACCTCAACCACTCTACCAGAACTCTGATCTCCTATGGAACTTTTGCCTCTACCTCTACCTCTACTTGGCGGCATATCTAATCACTACAACAAACACAACACACATATTAATATAAAAAACTAAACCACACCAAGGATCCGAACTTAACATATTTGATTGTATAACTAGACCATTTTAAAAAAAAATTAAAATCACATGTATAATCTCATATAATCTTATAGACAAAAATAAATATATAATTTCATTGACAATCACATATCTCAATAGTACGTGCAATCACATGTACCTCATCACAATATTCCTCTCAATACCAAACTATAGTAAAACCAACATATTTGCCAAATACCAATATGATTCACCCTTTAATTTTTTTAAAGAAAAACATAGAATTCCAATATGCATTTTTAACAAAAAAAAAAACAAGTGTGAGGTCTCCACTCACCAATACGTAGCAACAACTCAGCAACCAGAAAGCACAACAGTGATCCAACCCGCAATCAACACAAGTCATAGAACTGCAAAATATACCAAACATATAATCATTATCTCTACCAGTCAACACGCAAAACAAGGCAAATTCATCTTTTTTGAACATACATAAAAATCTGAAATTAGGTTGATAAACCCTCAAATTATATTTTTAATAACATAGTATTATTTATAAAACTATATTTTATCATTTAAAACCAAAATACGTTTTTCGAGAAAATTTTTAAAAGTCTATTTCTCACAAAATATAACTCAAATCAGAAAACTCACGATACCATCATGTCTAGAATGTCAAAAATAGATAACGAGGAATGAAGGCAGCATGGCCGGACGGCAAGTCGAAATCAAAAATAACCTAATTTACATAATAAAAATACAAAGTTTAACAATCTACACATGAAATGAAAGCCCATAAGACAAGGAACTCAATTCCAAAACTATTTCAGCGAGATCTCATAGAGATCGGCCGAAATAAGCGATTTTCATCCCCAAAAAATCGTGGTCATCTCCAACTCCCACAGGCCGCGTTCGACAGCGGAATCTGACAATGCTTGTGGCTGTAGATTGCTAGAACCAAGAGCTATCGATTGGCGGTGGAGGTGTGGTGAATGGACAATGAATGGTGGTGCTACAATTTCTGAATCGGAGAGAGGAAGAGAAAGTCAGGGGAAGAAAAAGGGAAGATAGAGAAGGAAAAAAAAGAAAAAGAAAAATATGTTTTATAAACCCTACTAACCAAAACAGCGTTGTTTTGGTCATGAGCCAAGATGACATCGTCTAAAGGCTCCGTAACGACGAAAATAAAATAATAATATTTTAAATTAATGATATAATTTCAAAAAATACTTTAAACATTAGAAAAATTATAGTAAATAAAATATAAGTCCAAAAATTATGAAAATTTCACCATAAATCTAGAAAAATCATATCTTTCCAACAAACTAAAGAATATAATTTTCTGACCTATATATATATATATATATATATATTATTTTTCATCTAGAAATATAACAAAAATAATAAACTATATCATAAAATTAGGAAAAATCAAACCATACATATACTCCTCTTATACATGTCCAAAAATATTTTAAAATTATAATATCACATATACACACAATCTATTACAAATTACACACAAAAAATTACAAAACTACCCTTGGGAATAAAACACAAAAAAACCCCAAGGTATACATAAGTCATGTGAGGACCCCCACCCTACCCTGGAGGAACAACGAACAACGTGAAGCAACGAATCTCTCTGGCTCAAGGCCTATTGGAACATATTAAATCCCTGGCATGCTACCATTCGGATTCGAACCACCACCCACTGCTCTCTCCAGACAATACCTGGTATGTGAGTTGGAGATTCGTTGCTCCTTGTTGTACGTTGTTCCTCCAGGGAGGGAGTCCTCACAAGTCGTACCCTAGAGTGTTACGTTGTTGTATTATGAGTTTCCTTGAACTAACCCAAACACTATTCTAAACCTATCCTAAGAGGGTCGTGTTACTTCTACCATACTTAGATGTGAAGTTGGAATTGTGCGGGTGGTAGGGATTATGAGGGATAACAACGCATAATTTTCATTCATGCATTTGATATTCTTGAGCATTGTGAATGTTATGTAGGTTCTTGTGAGATCAAGTATGTGCCTTGATCCTTATTGTGGATTGGGTTTAGATTTTTTTGGAGATCACACTTGTGAATTCCTGGTTATTTTTAACATTTCTTTTTGGCAGTGATATATGGCTTGAGGATTATTAGATTTCTCTTTGATATTGATGTACATGATTGGATTTCGAGTTATATGCCTTTGAGTATGCTTTATTTATGCATTAGGTATGCATATTGAGCAACAAATTGAGGATTGCATGTTTTAAAAATTATATAGCTTATGGGCCTAAGTATGTGATTATGTGCCTATTGTCACGGGGTCATTACTCTCTTTCCAAAAGACGCGCCTGGTGGGATGTGCAACATCCACGCTTATAAGCCCAATGATCACCCAGTTCCCATCCGATGTGGGATCAGCCACCCTTCCTACCCCTCTTGGGCCTACAGGCGTGACATACTCTCCCCACCAAGCCCAACGACGCCCTCGTCGTTGACTTGGGCCACCCTGCCTACCCCACTGGGCCTACAGGCGTGGACACCGAACTGGGGCCCGGTTTGGCTCCGCTACCACTTGTCACGGGGTCATTACTCTCTTCCCAAAAGACGCGCCTGGTGGGATGTACAGCACCCACGGTTATAAGCCCAACGATCACCCAGTTCCCATCCGATGTGGGATCAGCCACCCTGCTTACCCCTCTTGAGCCTACAGGCGTGACACTATGTATATGATTATGTATATGAGTATAGGTTCAAAGGACCATTGCATGGTCATCGAATTTGGGAACGCATGGTATGTTAGCCTTCAGAGGATGGCAGGGTGTGTCCCGTAGGGAGACGTATGGCGAAAAATCGTGCCAACAAAGAGTCAGGTGTAATTATATGCATTATATATGTGTTCTATAATATATATTACTTTCATTTCATGCCGAATTAATAGAATCGGAGACAATGTTGATGGCATGGGGTTAGTGCCTATATTATATATATGATATTTTCAAAATAAAAGTAAAAAAAAAAAATCAACCAATGCACTTTGGGTTTGTTCATTAGGACAAAAAGCATAGCCAAAGTGGCTTAAGTCTACCCTAATTGTCATGCCCCAACATTCTCCAAGAGATAACAATCGTCGTATATCTATTACACAAGCTTAGATGGTCATCCTAAGAATATATAATAACTATATAAGGCGAGAATGAAACTTGTTTAAAATCTTTTTTATCATTAAATGCATGATGTGTCCTGGTAACCAACCCTAAAACCAAGAAAACATGTTGAAACAAACTGAAATGCAGAAATTTTGTGGAATTTATATTATACAAAGATATAAAGTAAAAATCTCGATTTAATATACAAAACTATGAGGGATCCCATTTTACAACATACACACAAAATGTCATATGTGCATAGTCCACAAGTGCAAATCTAAATCTTGGTTTTCCTATTTTGGGTCTATCCTCTTATCATTTCTTTCTCCTATTATCTTGGATTTCAGTTTCTTAAACAACAATGCTTTGCCTTCAGCACAATCAGTATCCTTTCATACGACTAGTCAGCTATATATAACATTGTTAGGATATTTTCTTATAATTAGTGGGTTTAGGATCTTTTATCAGTAGGGTTAGAATTCTTGATGCTCATGATTCGTTAATACTTTAAATATTATTTCTGTTGATCTTGTGTTGTGCTTATCCACAGCATTCTTCTCATATGACTAAGTATGCATACGAGGTATTCTTTAAGTTAGTCATATAATTCCCTCTAAGTAGTGCAATATTGTTATCCTCCCATATCATGGTTATCTGAGGCATAGTCTCAATATTTAAACACTAATCAGAAATTAACGCAGAATCATGTTCTGTTCCAATTCAATACATGTAAGTCGAGATTTGCCATGATTTAAAAAATTTCTCATCGATTATGCATTTATATATGCAAGCAACTCACAGATATCACACATCACATAGAATCAATTCGGATTGATTTAAAATGACGGGAAGTATTTTAAAACCATCCACTCAAAGTTTTGTAGTCCCATTTTCTTTCTTGTTCGATCCGTATTCACTCTAGATTCCTGATCTTTTTACTACACATCTACATATATAATCATAGTCCAATACTTAATATCATTAAACAAATCTTAATAATCTCATAATACATATTTCTAGGCCCTCAATCTTGTCCAAGAAGTTCCACAATCACCCTCAAATTTAATCTGAATACTTTCCATATTTTTCCTTAATTACCGAAAGCTTCTACAAAATTTTATACCGATCAAAAGACATTAAAATCATTCCAAACTTTACATCATCAGACTCCTCATAATTTTTTCTATTTTCTAGATTTTATTCATTTTTTCTCAATTTATTTATATTTTTTTATTTTTAAATCATTTTCTATCATTTTTTATTTTCTAGTCAAAGTCAACATGACATGTTTAAGCCCATGACATGACCACGTGCTAATTAGATTTGAACCCAAATCGACCAAAAACCGAGCTTGAACTAACCTACCAAACTGGTATCAGACGACGTGTCACACAAAACATAAATGATACGTTGTTCATCTTCTCCTACGAACGACGTGTCAAATAGAAGGCATGCAGATGACATGTCGTCTGCAGTCGTCGTCTCTTCCTCCCTCTTCACCTGTAAACCAAAAGATTTAAGGTTTTTCCAAATGCCAATTCCATAGTACACACCCCCATTACTCACCAAACTCACATCAAAACCAAGTTCTCTTCACTACAATTATAAACCTACGAGACTAGTTATTCAACCCAACACAATCCCACTAATCTTAAACGAGAAATCTCACCCTTTTGGATGAGAGAAAAGCCGGATTACTCACCGACAATGGCCTGAAAATAAACAAAGGATACACACACGCACTCAGGGAGCGAAGGCGCATGTGATGCGGGAGAGAAATTGGAATTTCGAGGCTGGAGTCGAGAATACCTAAATCCTGATTAGAAAATGGGATAAGGCTGTTTCATTCGATGGGTCGCCAGACAAGACAAATTGGCGACCTTTCCGAAGGTGAAACGACGTAGGCTTGGCTCAAGGCAAAGCTTGTCAAAATGGTAACCATCTTAGTCAAAACGATGGGATGACCTGTTTTTTGGCATTTTCTTTTATTTTTTTATAATATAATTGTGAAGACCCCCTCCCTAGAGGAACAAACACACACTCACTTTTCAGGTATTATCTGACAGTGGAACACTTTTAATCCCTTGGCATGCCGTCACTGGGATTCGAATCACCATTCTCTGTTTTTTGTTTCTTCAAGTCATTCTCTTATCTCCTCTTTTTATTTTTATATCATATATATACATAACTCTACATATATAATTTCCTAATTATCACGTAATTATTCTTATTGAAATATTTAATAATTCATATTTATTTCTTATAGTGTAAATTTTCACTTATCAATCTTGGAGGATAGACTCAAGGGCCTTAGTCATCATAAGACACGAATTATAATGTTGATAGGTACTGAGTGTGAAAATACGAAATTATTCCTAGATATCGAATTCCAAGAAATACATCATTCGAGACTCTTTCGGAGGTATCAGAAGCCAAGAAACACGCATGTGAGTGCAAATGACTTAACAAGAAGGAGTATGAATATGATATCTACATCAACTTCTTTCAAGTCGCATGCTTATATCATAACCTAACAATAATTAATTTTGGTCTTTGCTGACCTATTATCCATGCTTAATCATTCCAACAGTATCTATATCTTCTAGTAATTCCTGGCCCATGGGTTATGGACTCACCAATTTATTGTTTATCAGGTTATTGGGCTTAAGGCCCAACCCTTTAAAGTATGAAACCTCACACCAATAGTTTTGGGCCGGTTGCCCTATATGATTGTGATCAATGCATGACTGCACTATTTGGGATTTGAGAGCTCGTGGAAAACTTATCTGTTTTCTTACTGTTTATTAATGCATAATTGTTGCATCATATATATATGGAGATGTTTGCACTATAGTATACATGAGATTGCATTATCTGTATTTACCGAAGTAAATTGTTTACTTGGTTGCTTTGTATGTTTTTGCCTTCTTTCCCACCTAGACTACTTTTGACGTTTTAACTCCCACAAAGATCTTTACGACCCCACTCCCCTTGTTGTCTCCTTTTTTAGGTTTAGCCTAGTGAATGGTCGTGATGCTAGGTTTCAGTTGGAGCCTTCCTTAGGAGTTGGACTACTGTATTTTATTTTGAGTACTCAATATATTTTCGGCATGTTATTCATACTTTAGAATTTTATTGTATGTTGTAGATATTGTGTTAAATTTAAAGATATTCGGATGTGATTTTAAGTAATTTGATGTTATTTTATCTTGATTGGAGCGTGTTTCAATTTTTGAATCATATGCATTGTTTTTGTGATTTGCCTTGCTTTGACATACCTTCACTAAAAAGACTTTTGCTGTTATTTTTTATTTAATTGCACACTCCATTATAAGTGTTATATAAGTGTTAGTCCGAGTGTTTTTATGTGATAATACCATGCTCTATTTTAAAATAATTATTTTTGTTATGAATATAATAGGTTTAGAAATTGAAAAGACAAAAAATCTTATTATGTCTATTCAATTGTGTAATGAATATTTTATAACTACAAAACTCTTTATCTCCCAATGTCTCTTCATGTACCCTATCATGTTACCTATAAATAGGAGGTAACATTATTTGCTTTGTACACACTTACTTGATTAGTTGATAAGATATTTTACTCCCTATATTGTTCTTAGTTTTCTCTCTTATTCTTTTTTCCTCAATTCTTCTTATTTTATATTCTATAACACGTTATCAGCACGATACTCTTATAAACAAAAGGAGAATCAAGAGTCTTACAAGAGTTCTTCACAAAGAACAAACAAGAATCTTAGTTTCTACAAAGGTATATTTGGGTGAGTATATTTATATAATTATTTAGATATAATAATGTTGTAATATTATTGTTTCATATTGCATGTTCTTAAATTTTATTTTCTTATATTTTTTTAGAAATTTAAGTTCATGATTGTTTTATTTGTTTAAATACATGTTATATTAAAAAAATATAATTTATGTCAATTTTATAATATAATCATTACTCTAAAAGGAAATAAATAATAAATTCTAAATTTCTAATGTTATATTATCATAATATTACCATCATTAAATGTTATTCTTATAGATTATTTCTTATGTTTAAATTAAAATTTTATTTCTTATCTTATTATGTGATTAATTTTATGTGTTTTTAATATTTTATAGTTTTACAATGGCAAATATTACAAAGTTTGAGTTTGAAGCTCTTGACATTACTGGAAAAAATTATTTATCATGGATATTGGATGCTGAAATTCATTTGGATGCCAAAGAGCTTGGAGAGATAATCAAAACATCAAATGAAGCATCGAATCAAGATAAGGCAAAGGCTATGATTTTTCTTCGCCATCATCTCCATGAGACATTGAAATCTGAATATCTCATAGTAAAAGATCCTGCAGATCTTTGGAAAAATTTAAACGAAAGGTATGATCACCAGAAAACAGTGATACTTCCAAAAACTCGTTATGATTGGATGCATCTTCGTTTACAAGATTTTAAATCTATGAGTGAATATAATTCGGTATTATTTAAAATCAGCTCACAATTAAAATTATGTGGAGAAAATATCACTGATGTTGATATGCTTGAAAAAATATTCTTTACTTTTCATGTTTCAAATGTGCTTTACAACAGTAATATCGTGAAAAAGGTTTCACAAAATATTTTGAGTTGATTTCATGCCTTACGGTGGCTGAACAAAATAATGAGCTGTTGATGAGAAATCATGAATCTCGTCCTACTGGTTCTGCTCCATTCCCTGAAGTGAATGTGATGTTATCTCATAACCAAAGTCGCGGTCGTAGTCGAGGCCGCGGACGAGGACGAGGACGAGGTTATAATAAATTTTGTCATGGTGGTGGTCAATCAAGTAAATTTATCTTCCAAAATCAGAAAGTTGTAAAGAATGAAGGACCTGGAAAAATAATGAGTGGCATAAAGAAAAAAGTTACAATTAGTAACTGTCATCAATGTGGAATGCAAGGTCATTGGCAACATACTTTTCGTACACCAAAATATTTTGCCAAGCTATATCAAGAATCTTCTAAGTCTAAAGGCAAGAATGTGAAGACAAACTTTTTCCAAGATGATTTCATTGAATTTGCTAATGGCCTTGAGGATATAACGCACTTGGATGTTTCTGATTTTCTTAATGATCCAAATGATGAAAGTGCAAGAAATCAAGAATGATTTTAATTTTATAACTATGCAAATTTCAATTATGTTCTCTTGTTTTATTATAATAAAAGTCTATTTATTTTATTTTATTTATTCATATTTTTTTATATTTTAATTAATTTTATTTATTCAATGAAGAGAATGGATATTGGTATGGATATATCTAAGATGAACGCCAAGGAAATATGTTTGGTTGACAGTGCCACAACGCATACAATATTGAGAGATAAGAGATATTTCTCTTATTTGGATAATAGAAAAGCCAATGTATATACAATAAGTGGTTGTACAAGATTGATTGAGGGCTCCGAAATATCAAATATTATTCTATCTGGTGGAACCAAAATAATGATAGAAGATGCATTATACTCTTCTAAGTCTCAAAGAAACTTGTTAAGTTTCAAAGATATTCGTTTGAATGGATATCATAATGAGACAATGAACGAAGGAAGCATTGAGTATCTTTGCATAAGATCTATAATTTCGGGTAAAAAGTATATATTAGAAAAATTACCTATTTTTTCTTCCGGATTGTACTACACAAGTATTACAATGATAGAATCTCATTCTATAATAAACCATCAGTTTAATGATGTGTTTAAAATTTGGCATGACCGGTTAGGCCATCCCGGTTCAACAATGATGCAAAAAATAATAGAGAATTCTTGTGGTCATCCATTGAAAAAGAATAAGATTTTTCAATCTAATGAATTCTCATGTGCTGCTTGTTCTCAAGGCAAATTAATAATAAGGCCATCACTAGCAAAACTTGGAATTGAATCTCCAAAATTTTTGGAAAGAATTCAAGGAGATATTTGTGGGCCTATACATCCACCATGTGGACCATTTCGATATTTTATGGTTTTGATCCATGCATCAACTAGTTGGTCACATGTATGTTTATTATCATCTCGCAATATGGCATTTGCAAGATTGCTTGCACAAATAATTCGTTTGCGAGCTCAATTTCCTGATTATCCGATAAATTCTATTCGAATAGATAATGCTAGTGAATTTACATCAAAAGCCTTTATAGATTATTGCATGTCTATTGGAATAAAGGTTGAACATCCTGTTGTTTATGTTCATACACAAAATGGTCTTGCAGAATCATTTATAAAACGCTTACAATTAATTGCAAGATCTATGCTTATGAGATCCAAACTTCCAGTTTAAGTTTGGGGACATGTCATTTTACATGCAGCAACAATTATACGCATTAGGCCAACAAGTTATCATGAAAACTCTCTGATGTAATTGGTTCATGGTCAGGAACCAAATATTTTCCATCTAAGAATTTTTAGTTTGTGCGGTATATGTTCCAATTTCTCCACCACAACGTACAAAAATGGGTCCTCAAAGAAGGATAGGAATATATGTTGGATATGAGTCTCCATCTATCATTAAATATCTTGAGCCATTAACTGAAAATTTATTTACAGCAAGATTCGCTGATTGTCATTTTGACGAGACTATATTTCCAACACTTGGGGGAGAAAATAAACAGTTGGAAGAGAAGATCTCTTAGAATGAATTATCATTATCTTGTTTCGATCCTCGAACAAATCAATGTGAACTTGAAGTTCAAAAGATAATTCATTTACAAACGATTGCAAATCAACTACTAGATGCATTTACTGACCTTAAAAGAATAACTAGGTCTCATATTCCAGCTATAAATGCTTCGATAAGAATTGATGTCTCTGAAGGACAATCTAAAGTTGCTAGTGAATCTAGACCACGTTAGAAACATGGAAGACCATTCGGTTCTAAAGATAAAAATCCTCGGAAAAATAAAGGAGCAACTACACAAGATGGTCATGAGGAGGATATAGTTTTGGAAAATCCAGTTGACATAATTAATAAAATTCCAAAAGAAACACAAGAAAATGAAGAGATCTCGATTAATTATGTCACTACAGGAACAAGATGGAACTGAAGCTCAATACTTGTCGATAATATTTTTGCATATAATATAGCGCTAAATATTATAGAATAAAGTGAGGATTTTGAACCTACCTCTGTGGAGGAATGTAAAAAAATAAATGATTGGCCAATGTGGAAAGACGCAATTCAATCAGAATTAAACTCATTTGAAAAACATGGAGTTTTTGGACCTGTAGTCCATACACCAAAAGGTGTAAAACCGGTGGGATATAAATGGGTATTTGTGCGAAAAAAAATGAGAAAAATGAAGTTGTGAGATATAAAGCAAGACTCGTCGCACAAGGTTTTACCCAAAAACCGGGTATTGATTATGATGAGACGTATTCTCCAGTGGTGGATGCAATAACATTGCGATATTTGCTTTGTTTTGCAATACATAAAAAGCTTGAAATGAGTCTAATGGATGTAGTTATAGCCTATCTGTATGGCTCGTTGGATACTGATATATATATGAAAATCCCTGAAGGATTTAAATTTCCAAATGCAAATAAATAAAATTCCCGGGAAATTTATTCAATAAAGTTAACTAGAGCTCTATATGGATTGAAGCAATCTGGACGGATATGATATAATTGTCTTAGTGAATGCTTAATTAAAGTAGATTTCAAGAATAATCCAATTTGTCCATGTGTCTTTATAAAAAGATATGGATCTGGTTTTGTTATAATAGCTGTTTATGTTGATGATTTAAATATCATTGGAACTCGTGAAGAGATAGATAAAACTATCAGCTATTTAAAAAATGAATTTGAAATGAAAGATCTTGGAAAAATAAGATATTGTTTGGGTCTTTAAATTGAGCATCTAAGTGAAGGAATATTTATTCATCAATCAAATTATGTGGATAAAGTTCTTAAAAGATTTTATATGGATAAAGCTCATCCATTAAGTACACCAATGATTGTGAGGTCACTTGATGTGAAAAAAGATATTTTTTGACCTCGTGAAGAAAATGAAGAACTCTTAAGTCCTGAGGTTCCATACCTTAGTGCTATTGGTGCACTTACATATCTTGCTAATAACACTCGACTTAACATATCATTTGCAGTAAATTTAGTAGCAAGATATAGTTCTTCCCCAACCCGAAGACATTGGAATGGAGTTAAACATATTTTTAGATATCTACGAGGGACAATAGATATGAGTTTATATTATTCAAATTTATCCACTTTTGATTTAGTTGGTTATGCAGATGCAGGATATTTTTCAGATTCACATAAAGCCAGATCGCAGACAGGTTATTTATTCACTATAGGTAATACTGTCATTTCATGGCGGTCGGTGAAACAAACTTTGGTTGCTACTTCTTCTAACCATGCAGAGATTTTAGCAATTCACGAAGCAAGTTGTGAATGTGTTTGGCTACGATCAATATCACAACACATAAGAGAAGCATGTGGATTATCAAGTGATAGAGAACTTGCAACTACACTGTATGAAGATAATGTTGCTTGTATAGCTCAATTGAAGGAAGGCTACATAAAGGGTGACAAGACAAAATATATTTCACCAAAATTCTTCTTTACTCATGATCTTCAAAGCAAAAGGGAAATCAGTGTCCAACAAATACGCTCAAGTGATAACCTGACTGATTTATTTACTAAAGCTCTTCTCACATCAACATTTGAAAAGCTTGTTCGAAAGATCATAATGCAGCGTTTGAAACAGTTAAAGGGATGACTAAATCAGGGGGAGTATGCACTGCACTCTTTTTTCCTTCACCAAGTTTTTATTCCCATTGGGTTTTTCTTGGTATGGTTTTTAATGAGGCAGTATTCTGATTTCATACCCACATTCTTAATATTCAAAATATTCAAGGGGGAGTGTTATGAATATAATAGGTTTAGAAATTAAAAAGACAAAAAATTTTATTATATCTATTCAATTGTGTAATGAATATTTTATAACTACAAAACTCTTTATCTCTCAATGTCTCTTCATGTACCCTATCATGTTACCTATAAATAGGAGGTAACATTATTTGTTTTGTACACACTTACATGATTACTTGATAAGATATTCTACTCTCTATATTGTTCTTAGTTTTCTCTCTTATTCTTTTCTCCTCAATTCTTCTTATTTTATATTCTATAATTTTTTAATAATTCTATTTTTTTAAAGTATTTTGGATTGTTTAAGAGAGAAATTACCTCTTTGGGTTTCGTTTGATCCGCAAGTTGAACAAGTCAGAATCATTCGGCAATAAGAATCTCAATTTCGGGATTGGGTACTCTCATAACTAATGACAAATGAATATACTAAAATATTATAGAATAAATTATATCAAAATATAATAATACTATTAAAATTTATTTTTTATAATTTTTATTATATATATATATATATAGATATAGATATAGATAAAATCTGTTGGATAAATTTATATAAAATATATATCTATTATTATTACTTTGAACTTTTATCCAAATCCCATCAATTTGGATAAAATTCCGGTTGACCGGTAAAGTTATCCATTATTATTATTTTGGATTTTGGTCCAAATCCAACAAAACTCAAGTTTATTCGGTATGCACTAGCCGGATATTATGTTCTACGAGTTTTTGGGTTAAATTACCATCCGGTAGCTTAGACAAGTGATTTTGACAAATAACTGTCGCTCCTCTTTTTTTCTTTCTCAAAAGCAATATAAAGAAAAATATCATGAGCTCCAGTCTTCACCTATCATTGTTTTGTACTTACCGCCATCAGTTACGATGCCAAACCAAACGTATACACATATTTATTTGGCTTCTGCCTATTTTTTTTGTTTGACTTTAAGTCCATAATTTTAAAAAAGTAAAAAAATTGCATCAGATTATTTCTTTAATTCTTTTCGTTACCAAGTTTTGCAACAGTACATATTCTTGGGCCTACCAATCCGTCAAATGCCTAAGTTTCTCTTAATCATACAAAGCGAACAAGCAAAATCAACCTTTCACTCGACCATCAGGGAAAAACACACACAAACAAAGAACTATGAATTGAGACAAACATAATTCTCATACTTGCTTAGGTACTTGCCTGGTTTAAGCTTTTGAAACTCTCCAAATCAATCTGATGAAGGGAAAAAAAGCACAGGATACCCTATCATTTCACCGCAATTTGAAGCAGACAATACAAACAAGAATCCATCCCCACTTTCCCCACAACAGAAAACGACATGCCATCTTTTACATAAATATATCTCCCTGATCTGTACAAACAAGGAATCACCTAATAAAAGTTAAAACACATCACCTCAGATGCTACTCTTCATTACTTTTCTCTAACTAGTCCAATTTTTATATTAACTAAACTCCGATATTGCCATTACACTCTATGGATCTACAATCGTCCTTCTTCACGCAACACTAATGATGCTATCACCGCTAGACATGGCCTGAAAAGCGGAGGAGTGTGCGGTGGTCGTAGGGGACTGCTCATCGGATGAGGGAGCTGACAGGTTCAGTGATAGAGGCAGAGGCTCTTGGCTGGGATTTTTCTGGTTCAAATTGAGATCAGCCATTTTTGAAGATGGAGCAACCGGAACGATTGGTATGGGTCGAATTACCTTAGGTGGCGCTTTGGGCAGCTGGCTTGTCGATCCTATTGTTAGCTTATTCATTGATTCATCATTGGAAGCTTCTGGTAGTGCCACGGGACTAAGCGACACCTGAAAACTTGGCACGGGAGCTATTCCTCCCATATTAGTGCATAACAACTGTTGCTGCGGCGGGGTTGCACTTTCTTCTTCCATTGATGAGCTCATGTACTGCAAAAAATTTTAAGAAATGGACATTATTACGGCATCAGACCAATAAATTTGGCTGTCTAAAGGAAAAGCAGCCATCATAAAAGTATCAAATGTCTAACAGATAGGAAACAAGAGACATCCTACGTCTTTTGGCCTACTAGTTGCTAATACATAGAAGGTGCGGGTGCTTACTGTGTCAGTGGTGATATCAAAAAGGCTCGATCGACGACGACGGCGATTCTGATTGTTTCGCCGTAGAAAGTACTTCTGGGCATGGCTAGCCACCTGCGTGGGAGTGCGTGTCTTGACGAAGTTTCTAGAAATTCCTCTCCAATCTCCTTTCCCCACTTTCTGCAAGCCCAACAGGAACAGTCGGTGCTCTTCTTCTGTCCACGGCACCCCTATATAATCATGGTTCCTCTTAATCAAATTCAAAGAAAGAATGAAAGGTGACCAACAAGAGAGAAGGCACAAGATAAGTAAATCAGACATGTTCGGAAACTAAAATAGTTTTTTATATCTTTTAAGCCTTTAAATAATTGATAACGTCGCAAGTACCTCTCTTGCGCTCGCGGCAACGCCCAGAAGCGTGGATAACGTCGTCAGAGTCATAGTCAGCGGCAACATCTGTGTTGGATTCCTGAGGGTGCTCATACTGGGAAAGATTGTTCATGCTAACGCTCTTGCGAAAGGAGACGCCGCCTTCGGTGACTCTCACCCCAAATAACATGATGCCGTTGGCTTGATCAACGGCGGGTCGGGTGCTACCCTCCCCGCCTGGGCAAGATTTCTGGTCGATGCTCATAGTGTCAGCTACCGGCTCCTGAGAATCTATTTGTTCAAAGTTGAATGTTCTGGCAACTGAGATTTTTAGCGCAGGATTATGGTTTAGCCGAGTCAAGGGAAAGGATGAGAAAATAAGGAATGATCAGAGAGAATGAGATAAGGCAACTACTTGATTAGGTTGATGTAGTAAATTGGTGTACTTGCTTGGTGTGGTTTGCATAATAGCAATGGTAGCATGGCAGAGAACTTTGGATCAGAGAGGGTAAGATTAAGGTGCTTCGCACGGGTATTGGTTGTTGTGTAATGCTTTTCGAATCAAGAATCGTGATGATTGACAGGCGTTTGATTGGTTTATTCTCTTTACCGATCGGTACAGACAAGGACGCGTGTTTGGTTTTAGTGACATCCCACCATTTCAATGTTGACCACTGTCCAATGGTTGACTTATCTATGTGTTTCTTTATTAATTATGGATGCAAATACCCTTGTATTTGGGCCACGTTGGTTGATTGCCCGGTACAGATTTAGATCTAAATTATGTAAAGCTTGATGCTCATCATACTCCTGCAATATCTATCTCCCTCCTGCACAGGAGATATTGTTTGCATGATTTGATAAGGGATTTGTTTTTTATTATAGTCTTCGTATTTTATTTATTGGGACTATGATGTTGGAAGTTTATATAATTAGAGGGAAATGTCCGAGCACTAATGGAACTTTGTACAATAATGCTGGGGGATCATTATAATATGATTTGGAAATAATGTTAAAGAAAACCATGGTGGAGCAAAATTGGCTCCCCACCGTCAACTCGGCATATTCGCTGCCTCATAGAGAGAGATTTCGTAGTCTCTACTTGGTGTCCACCCTCTTCGTTAAATCAAAGCCTTTTGTGGTGGGTGAGATTGTGGACGCTAAGAAAAACATGGAGCCCACCCATCAAGTAGTATACTTGAACACCATTCCTTAATTATAATTTTCTTCGCCCTGCCTTTTAACTCGACCCATCTTTGTGGCTGTGGTGGCCCTGGTGGGGGATGCCTTTTGTGTTTTTTTTCTTTTCTTGGGTTTTTTATTTCTTTACAGTTTGATGTGGCAAGTTGGCGACCGCAGCCTCACCCCCTCCTTTTCTTTTTTCTCTCTTCACTCTTACTTTTTTCTGGTGGCGTACAGAGCATCAAAGTCAGCCTGGTATGTGAAAGAAAAAAACACTTGGATTAATGTAATGTGGTATGATTTCTTTTGGAGTGGAAAGCAAGGGATTTCAGTTTTCTCATACATGGTATAGCTTCTATGTTGAGAGCACGTGCTCCTCGCTTGCGTTGCTACTTTCAAAACCTGTGTCCTTTTTAACCGGTGTGCGTCTGCCTCTTGTTTCGGTTTTTGTTGTGGAGTGGAGTGCCTCTGTGTGGTCGGTCACATGCCACTCTTTATCGATGCCTACGTTCTTAAGTGTCTAGACCATTTTGATCCACAAGAAATTGCAGGGTTGATTGGGGAGGCGGCTATCTCGATTCTTACAAAAGGAAAAATTAGGAGATTCCATCCGTACGAGTGGCGTAATTTTACCTTCTCCCTTTAATTCAATCTCAAACTAGTTTCTTAATTCCACGAGTAGATGAAGGGCTTTGGTTCGAGGGCCCCAATCATTCAACAACACTTGAACTCGATTTTTCCAGCTTCGTGGTTAGGGGGCAGGGGAATCCTAATAAACGAAAGTCGAAGAAAGTTAGCTTTCGGCTGCGGCTTGACACACGGCCGGGTCCGTCCTTTGTGTACTATTTACAGTATTTGGACATTTCAAAACTTCCCGTTTAACAATTATCTACAGTATTTGGCTACATTGAAAAAAACTATCTAGAGAGAGCCGATTTCATTAATGGACAATAAAGATTTGTATAATTGGAATTAGAACTTCAATTATAACTAAATAGGATGAAATTCTTCTATCAAACCGATCGGCCGGGGAGGGAGTAGAGTTTAATTGGTTCCCGAACGACCGTTTCAGGTGAAAGAAGCTACGATATTGTCTTTTATTATCTCCCGGTGAACCGGAGCCGATTAAAGTAGGAACAAAAATTTGGAAATTCTCTTATCCAATCAATGAGGGCGGGAACTATCCTCCACATCGTAAGCTTATGGCACCCCAGGCGCCCTTACTCACTCCAACTCCATCGCCTCTTCCCCAATTTCCGCTGTTTCGTTAGGGTTCCTTCAAATCCAACGGTGACCAGATAACACCATTCACTCTTTCGCCTTCTGATTATTTACTACGCTCGGAATTCAACTTCCAGTCTTTTATGAACTACCAGTTTCTATCCAGAGAGGTGTTGGCGGCGGCGGTGACAGTGGCGGGGATTACAGAGGACCTAAGCCGAAGAGAAATTGGGTGGCTGAGTGGGTGTCGGAAAATGACAACACCGTTCGAAGTTTGCCGATATTGATCGGAGGAGCCTCTTTGTTGGCTGTTCTTATTAATCGCACGGTTTCTGGTATCGCACCAGTTGCCGATGCCAGTAGGTACACTTCTGTTGAGCATTTCCTTATTTTTTTTATTCATTCTTTTTTGTAGTGTCAGCTCTACATGCTCTGGTCATTGTTAGCGATTAGGGTGGTTGTTAATGAACTCTCAATTGCAAGATACGGAATCATGGTTTAAGAAGGACTTGCTTTTTCAACCTTTATTTTTCTTATTTTCACGGCTTTTGAGGCATGTCAGGATTACTGTATGTCCTAATTATTGATTTTTATTTCTTTTTAAAACCTTGGCAGTTCACAGTCCCGAGCTGATTTACTGACGCTTGGGTTGGCTGTGACCAATATATTAGCTGGTCTTGTATGGCTTACCATCCGCCCAAAATATATATCCAAGGTAAGAGCTCTGCTTGCGCTTTTAATTATTAGTTATTTTCTTTCTATTAGCATTTGCACGAAACATGCCATTGATTTTGGTCCATTTTCTTAGTACTGGAGATGGTAATTCTTTGCTGTTTCTGTTAGGTAAATCCTCAAGGTGTGGAATGCCAAGTGATTCCTTCCCACCTTCCTGACAATGCAGTTTCTGAGTTACTTTGGTAACTGTTCTTTAAAGACTTGCTGAAGTTTTCACTACAGAAGTTATGTTTGTTGACCCAAATGATCATGCCATTTCTTTGAATTGCGCTGAAACTTTTGGGGTTCGGACATTGTTAGTCTAAAAAAGCTATTCATTGTTATTCACGTTGCTTGTGTTTTCATTTTAGGTTTTGGGAATCGCTGTCGGTAGCTACATGCTGCAGGTCTCTTGTTGTTGTTTATGATTGTAGCTGTATCCTACAAATCGGAGTGGCTGCTGAATCTCCTGACAATAAAGCACTGGGTGTTGATGCCGCCAAATTGATGCAGGGATCACTTTATCAAGCAGTTATGAAATCTGGAACTCGTAAGTAGCTGCAAGAATATATATGCTTAGATGGTTTTTCATCTCTTGCCATGTCATTATCAACTTGCTGAAAAGCATAGTTTTTGAAGGATAAGTAAGATGCTAATGTTTATACAGAGAGCTACCTAGCCAATTTGTCTCTATATCCCGGGAGATCTGAGCTGCCATTTTTGCCTTCAAACACGCAGGTTCTTGTGCTTAACTTTGCTCAAATGAACATGTGTTGAGTTTTATCATCCGTTTGAAACGTAGATTAGAAAGAGGTCATCTATCTCCTTTTAATTGGATTACTGATCATCTGCTGTTGATGGTCACTGGAGACAACTTTTCAACTAATTCCATATCGAAGTATCTATTCTGGGTCATTGTTATAGCTTCCAAGCTAACATGGTTTCTTTTGGTCTAAGCAGGATTGCTTATTCACCAATTGGTGCACTGGGAAACCATATATGTCATATCTTGCATATTTCTCAATTTAGTTCTGATTTCTCAATTTTAATTGTCTAAGAAGGAAAGAAGGAAAGAAGTTCACAGGAAGAATGCGATCATATTTTCAATTGCCAAAAAGCTTTATAGCGGTATCAGAATATTGTGTCTTTATTCTCTTATTTCAATTTGCTAGGCAGTGATCTTACAGCCGCTTGGAGACAAAGGAATTGCTGTAATTGGTGGAGACACAATTAGGGGTTTCACAAATTCTGACCAGGTTCTTATAGAAATGTTTCAGTGTGTGCATCTTCATGCATGTTACACACTTAGACCTGCATTTTTCTTTTTGTACATTCATCTTCTTTGCTGCTGTTAATGATTCTCTTCCTAAACAGATTCAAATCAACATATTAAAGGCACTTATTTTCATCTTTACCATTTCCCTAGAATCAAATTAGTTTGTGTTCGATTTCCAATTTTCTACAATTTGCAGGCTTGGATTACATATATTGGAGAGAAACTAGATGCAACGCTATCTAAATGCGTTGTCAACATTCCATAGGCACTGGAAGATGTCATCTGAACACAAAATGATTAGAACTATGAGCGCTTTTGGGGTCAAATATATTGTTAACCATCGTAAGAGGTAAATTTTTATTTCTGTTTGGCTGCAACATTTTTGCATTCATGTGGAGATTTTTGTTTAAAACAAAATTAGTGCCAGCATATCTCGTGTTTTTATTAGATATAGAAATCCGTCGCCTGCATTAACATTGAGTTTTCGAGTTTTGATCTTATGTCGTTCTGCTCTACCCGAATTAAGCTGCAAGGCTTCATGTTTGCCTTTGCAGGTACCAGCGGGAGTATTTATTTATGAACAAAAAATTTGGATGAAAATTTGAAGGCAATTGGTAGCACTAGTCGAACGGTATCTACAATGCTTTGTAATTCCAGTTCTGATTTTGTATTTTCTTGTACAGTGAACTGTCAATTTGAATCGATTATGATCTACCAGGCCTAAAACGTATTAATGCATGAGCCCTGAATGGGGCTTTTAACTACCCGAACGTATTATCCTCCATCCTCACTTGTTAGCTAAGCATGCCCGTTATTTCTGTCAAAAACAAAAGCTAAACATGTCCATTGATGATAGATTTCCTATTATCTCATGCCTCAGAGTGTATGCTGCAAAAATATAAAACCATGTTGTCTATCAATTCGTTAAAATGATTTGAAACCCAAACTTGTGACATGCTGGCACTTGGCAGATGCCCTGCCTGTAAAGCATATATCGATAGTGCAGGCATGTGATTCACTCAATTGTCCGGCATCTTATATATAAGAGCACCATTTTCTTTCATTTAATAATTTTACAGAAAAAGCACCCAATGGTTGGGGGCGTGGATTGAAAAGTCTTGAACGTTGAATCAGTGCCCCTGGAAGAATCGTTCATCATAATTGGCAGACTAGGGGACGAGCAGCTAGTGCCCATGGTTAGAGTAGTGGTGTTGAAATACAATCCAAGTTTTGATTTTCGCTCGAGGATATGAAAGATTAAGGATGGTTTAGATCATCCAACGGGTAAATAACAAAAAAAAACGACGAAAAGAATCATTTCAATTTTTTGGAAACTTTTTACAACTGTGCAAGTAATGAGGTGGTAGAAAACTACCGCAAAAAGAAGGAAAAAATTAAAAGAATGGTTGGTCGTGTGACTGTTCTACAAGGAAGTTTTGCTGTCACGCTGTGAGTTTGTGATCCAAATATGGTGTGTATATGTTACAGAAGAGACCTCTCCCAGGGAAGATACCCAGTTGCCGTTTCGGCGAAGTTGGCCAAAACAAAGTCTTTGAGGCCAGTGTCCCAAACCTCACAAAACCGTAGCCGCCAATCTGAAGGTTCAATGGCAACAGTTCCTAGACCGGGTGCTCTGTCCTTGGATCCTTTATTCTGATCATCTTGCCAGTTAGCTACATAGGTAGAGACCCTTCTAAAGAACTTGGCTTTGAAGGTATCCCATACTTGGTATTTGTAATGGTTCACTAGGGCAGTGCTTTCGGGGACATTCAAGTATATGTATCCCTCCCGTAGCCTAAAGTGATGCACAGCATTTAGAAGACTTGTATGGAGGAGGTCCGGGCGCACAAACGACTTGTGCCGCTCCGGCGCCTGAAGGCGACAAGTATACCCCACGGTTACCCCCTGTGCGTGGGCTGCAGTCAATCCTGACGGCCCAAAGCTATGGCAGGTGGTCCTTATCTCTGCATATGTAGGTGAATCTGTGTAATTTGCAACCAAGGCACGCAGAGAGTTTGGACCGGGTATGGCTTGTCCTTCGTGCTGAGGAAAGTAGAAAAACTCATCGACATCAAAGAATCCCAACCACTTGCATTCATGCCGTGCTCGTAAGGCGCAATGTGAAAATCCTGCCTCTTGAGTTTTAATCCATGGCCAGGCATGCCTAGTAACATTGTAATTAGCCGAATTGAGCTCATCAACCACTTCTTGTAAACCATCGTCACTATTATTATCGTAGATGAACCAGCGCTGGACGCCAAGCCAGCCATGGTAGATAACCCACTCCCGCAAAAAAGAAGCCTGGTTCCATATCATGGTACAAGCACAAAGGTCATACTTCTTCCTTTTCTTCCTCTGCTGAGAATAGATAGAACTGTAAACTTTGGCCACAGATGGGATGGGAGCGTCACCGCTATCTTCAATTCCCTTGACACGGCTAATGGTCACTCGAATCCCCTGCGCCTTTTCCGGATTACTCCTAATACTTCGCGGCAGCAAACACCTAATGACTTCTTGTGCAGCTGAAGTTGCTTCGGTAGTGAACACGAACCCTTCATCTCTGTCAAAATTGCTCAAACCAAAATGACATCTGAAATGGGTATGATCGGATTCCACATGTGGCCGAAGATTCAACCCTTTGACAAACACGACAACAGTGTTCTGATCCAAAATCGCATCGTAAACCACTCTATCCCATGTAGCTACCACTTGTCTCCTGCTATTCCTCAACATCCATTCACTGTCCACCACGCCATCACCAATCCGCCGCAAATTCACGATGGCTGAATAGTTCACAGGCGGCAGCGGGCACTTGACTATGGACTTGTAGCCATCGAGCTCATCAACCGAAACAGCCGGCTTCAAAACCACTTGTTCAAGCACACCATCAGACCGAACGTAATAAACACACTCCAAGCTATCACTTGGCTGGATTCTTCCGGCTACAACTAGCAATAAACGATCAGGGAACGAGATCCTACCTTCCACCACAAAAGGCGAAGATCTAGCATCATGGGAATCAAGTGCGAGGCGAGGAAGCAAGAGTGAGAAAGTAGGCACCTTCAGCACCGGTCGGAAAGACCGCGTCCGGAGAGGTGACCAACCCGATGCAATGAATAAGAAAAAGATGAAGAAAGGCACGTACATGGTTAAAGACCTTACGGAAAGCAAACTCCCACGGGGTCTGTTTAATCTCTTCCTCTTGCGGCGTTGTTCAGAATCCATATTTCCCCCTTTCAGCAGCCAACAGAGCACAGCACTTTAGGAGGGGAACTTGGGATCTTAAAGAGAGCAAGTTAACTGTGTGGACAGGGTTGTCTATTCTAGATCTGGAACCGACAGTTCATCCACAGGTTTTTGTGTTTCTGTTTCGCAAGTTTCGTGCACAGAATGAGAAAAGGAAGAAACAACGCGGTAATGGACTAATGGTGCGGGCGGCCGTCTGACGATAGAAGAGGACAGTTTGGCGGAGGAATATATTTCAAGTTGGGGGAGAGTGTGCCAGTAATGGAGACCGATGAATTGAGGTGGACTAAGTGCGTAACCGTGTTCTTGTCATTACAGCCACTGAAGCTAACACCTGTCTGCTTCTTATGGGTTGATTCTCGGGTACGCATCGTTAGGACTTACACTTGGCTTTTGAAATAACTTGTGATGGCTTACTCACAACTTACAAGTGTTTATTATTAGTTAGACGGCCGATCTTCTGGATATAAACATCATACAATATCTCTATTATACCCATAGGTCATAAAATAACCACCAAAGCAAGGGTAATAAAAAACGAAATAAATATCTAAAGGTGGCAGCTCAAACTTGAAAACTTTGTTGGGAACCGAAAATGACTTGATCGCTACTTTTTCCAATTATAATTTAAGTTTATTATTCGAAATTTTGTCGTTGGTTAGAATGATTAGGTGTGGCTTTATGCTTACAATCCCTCAATATTTTAATTTATAGTTCGGTTCGGTCTTTCTTGTCGGGCCACCGTTCGACTATGTCCGACCAACCATTCCTCCAAGGCTGGTGTGATTTTCCAAATTCTTTCAAAGCATTTAACCCTATGTAGGCGAGCATCTGCAAGGCTGAGGGCTTCCACCCGATTTTAATTTTGGATGCAAACTGGATTGGTCTATCATCAGAACATGTACATATTCTGGACGCAATTCCACATAAAGGTTATTATTATTATTGGTTAGATATTATACAGTGGAACTAGTTAACGCTAAGATCTAACATGTACTTTCCACTTTCCAGGCAATTCTATGTAATAACGCTAGATTTCTTCCAAAGTTTCCCAATTAAAGCTCCTTTCCAGAAATTGATATTTAACGAGACCAAAATTAAAAACTTTCAAACTAATTATATCTATTTATAGTTGGACCTATCTATATTATCATATATGGTGAAAAGGATTATAGACATCCTTTTAATTTTTTTAAAAAAAACAATTGTCACAATATGGAGCTTTGGAAATGACGTGCACTGCAAGATTATAAGGTATTTATGAAATTGAAGACTGTCATTTGTCAATGGTGCTGGCATTTTACCTTTTTCAGACACAAGGGTGAAGTGAAGGAACATCCAGAGATAGGGTATTCTGCCTATTCTTTCGAGGTGAAATTAAAAGCCGATAATGCAGGCAGTCCAGATTCATTTACTTGAGCTCCTTATATAAAAGAGAAAAGAGTGAGGCGGCTCAACTTCTTCCTTATGGCGAGGCCCAATCATGGCACCAATGTCTCAATTGATAGGCCTTTGTTTCAACGAGGGGAAACTTATTGGATTTGTGCAAAGAAAAGCCCAACTATAAGCAAGAAATTCTTTTTTGAGTCAAAGTGTCCGACAATGTGTTTTTAACGGGAGTCCTCGTGTCGTCGTCGAGTTGGGTTAGTTTTAACATTAGCACCTTTAGTTCATAGGTTAATCTCCTTTAATAAACTTAGTGCCAGAAATTTATTATAGCCAGGCATGCGATGATGTATTTCTTACATCTGATCTATCTTTAGATTGGTTTGGCTCGGAAACCAGGTGGCAAATATGACAAATTTTCCTTCATACACCATCAACATACGTAAAACAAGCCAGGAAACGTAGCGAAAACTTGCCTTCTTACGGGGATTTTTTTTTCCTGTCAGAAATGCTGAATTGTTTTACATTGGAGAAATCGTATGTGCAAAACCCACTTCTGTACTGCAGGCACAATAGAGTGCTGCCCTATAATTGAAGAAGTTGACAGACTAGACAACCCAATTGTCTTGCAAAATCAGCTAGAAGGTAACGGTAATTCAGAAATATTTCTTTGAAGCACCTTTGGACAGACCTGCAAACTTGTTTTATCTTTAATGTCTTGGTTCAGATGCGTGAGCGCTCTTGGGACAGTTTTTCAAAGGACTTGCACTTTTTCGAAGTAGGCAACCTGATAACACAAAGGAGAACAATAAAAAACTTAGCATGCAAAACCGCAAGACCAGGCATATCATGCCTCTGATCAATGTACTTGTAAGTAACTCCACTACTTGGAGGCTAAGATTTAGCTCCCTATTCTATAAACGAGAACAAATGCAAATCATGCTGAACTTTAACAGGCCCGGCATGAGTCCGATGGTCTTGTCATCCAGATCAATGGACTTCACTTAGAATCTTTCTTGCATCGACTTCACATTAACTTTTAGACCAGGCCTCAATCGGCAATTATATAGATATTCATCAACAATGTATGGCGTAGATTTCAAAGTAGAATGAATGCCTCGAAAATAATAAAAAAAAAAGCGTTAAACTTAAGTGTCATATAAGGTAGCAGAGCAGCTAGTGGATGAGTAAGTTATTTATTAAAGCTACAAGGAAAGGAAAGCTTTGACTATATAGTGCTGCATGTTGAAAATTGGTTTATTTACCTGCTGCGAATTTCTGTCATAGAAACCTATTTTTCCCCTTGCCAAACTGAGCAACAGCTACTGGGTTCGTGACAAACCCGTTCCTATTCTGGTGCTGAAATCTCTGGCTATCGAGGTTGTGCATCTCGCCGACAGCATAGTGATGGACAGGATGCAAGGACTTTATGTGCTCAGAAGAAGACACCCGACAAGTGGGAAAGCTACCATCAGCTCTCCTCCAGAACTTGGAGCTCAGGAAATCTGCACCAGGAAGTTTGCAACATGTGTTCTCAGCTAACTCAAGGTTAGAAGTCCTTCCATTTGATACGGATAAGTCGTGCGAAATTTCATCCAGTGCCATCTCCAGCCCATTAACACGTGTCTCCAGAGAGTTTATCCCACTCAGGGAGCTCCCCATGAATCTCTGGATTGAAGAAAAAGAAAAAGGACGATTGGAATGACAGATCTCCTTGAAGACAGAATGAAAAAGGCGGTGCATGAATCAAATTGTTCCAAGAACTTTAGAAACCATTAGAACTACATACGTTACACTATGAACATAAATAGCAGTAATGACAATTTGCAAGGAACCGGGTCTGGCATAACTGTCTCGAAAGACGAAAAAAACAGATGTCGGGCGTCAATACCAACCTGAAGTAGGTCTAAAAGATCAGACTGCTGGTTTTCAATTTGAATAAGTTGTTTACGGATCAAAGACAGCTCCTCTAGGTCTTTTTGACTCTCATATAACTCTTCGCAGGAATTGCTCACTTGAGTGTCTTTGGCATAACAGTTCTCATCGTCATTATATGGAACCACCCTTGATCGTGATCTCAAACCACCAAACTTGTGTAGCTTTTGATCACTGCGGCTATCGTTGGCAGCTGCAGAATTTGTTTCCGGTCCAGGATTCCCTTCTTTATCAGCCTCTCTTGGTTCCAGAACTTCAGACTCGACCATTTCATTGTCATCACTATGAACCGGTTCTCTTGGCGTAGATATAATTTTCCATGCAGAAAGTTTACTGTGGTACTGCTTCCGGAATATTGCTCCCTTTGAATTATCGTCATTACTCTTTTCAGGGCTTTGCTTCCTGGCCGTGGTCACCGATGAGGTCTCGGATGGAGGGGACCTGTTTGCTCTGACTGTTTTCTTTGACACGGGCGTAGTGAAACCGACCTCTTTGGAGACGGAAGGTGTGAACCCACCAACAGTACTATTCTCTGTTCAGATTACAAAACCCAGAAAAGTGTAAATATAATACCTTACTGGTCCATTACTGCATCAAAAATCAATGCTCTTCAAAAATTCAGATTATAGTGAAACGTTATGATGCTGCTTAGATGACATCAAACAGACACATGGTGTGATCGATGAATGCTTACTCAATTGCTATCTCGACAGTCAAGACAAAAGATTGATAATCCGTTTAAAATATAAAATAACCCTAAAAGAGAGAAAAGACAACCTTCTGAAGATCTGGACTGAGAGGAACTTGAAGCCGAGTGGTCATCTGAAATGCCTGGGACCTCCTTCCACAGCTCCAGTGTCCGGTTCATAGTCTCTCGCACCACTTTCACCTATCACAGCGAAATCACATTAAAACCCAACTATTTTATTCTTCATTTCTTACTTTAATCATTTTCTCAGCTACCAAACTACGAGTTAACGATACCCGAACTAAAAATTCTTACTTTATCAAACCGTCTGCTCTCCAGAGCACTCAAGCACGCGACCTTATATTCCTTGGCCATCACCTTCTCCTTCTCCGCCACCTTCCCTAACGCCTCTGCCGCGGCCTTCCTTGCCGCCCAATCTTCGCAGCTCAAAAAATCAAGCAAACACCGCACCAGCGAATCCAAGACTACTCTCCCTGTAGCCCCACCAACGCCGACGATACTTCCGATCACCGCCAGCACCCCCGCCTTGGCTTTAAAACCTTCCACCTTCAATAGCTTCGCCAGCCTGGGCAACAGGTTTCGGAGTAGTTCCCGCTCCGGTTCGGGCGCCGCCTCTATCGCCGCCGCCAAGCACATGGCTGCACCGATCTGCGCGTTGGAGTCCTGCTCCACGGTCAGGATTTCGATGAATGGCTTCGACACCGCGGAGAACGGTGGCTTGGTGATGTGAGAGGAAATGGCAGTGGAAGCATCGACGCAGGCAGAGCGGACCGAGGAGTCAGGGTCGCGGAGGCGGCGGGAGACGGTGGAGAGGATCTTGGAAATGTGAGGGGAGAGGAGGTTACCATGGGAGCGAGAGATGATGGCAAGGAGGTTGACGCAGTGCTTGCGTACGGGAGACTTAGAGGAGGAGTCGGTGTTGTGCAGGCAATGGAGGAACGGAGAGAAGGTGTCCTGCGTGAGGGCTTTAGCAATGCTCTCCAGCTCTGTTGCAGCAATAGCGAGTGTGTCACGATCTGCGAGCTTGTTTAGGCACGATATCACCCGATACTTAATATCGCTGTTGGTGGTTGCGGCGGTGGTAGTCGGGGGTGGGTGGTTCCCTGACGATGACGAGAACCTTTTTTGGATTGACATGATAGTTCGATTTGGTTGGGATTAGATTGTTTTCGAGTTTCGGTTTCTCTCACATTGGTAATGGCGTCGTCGGCAGCGGCAGAAATGGTAAGATGGTGAAACGTTGGTTCGTAGTTGGTGGTGCTTAGTAGGAAGAAGGACAAGCATTTAGTAAGGTGGCCTAATGGCGTTAGAGCGTAGAGGAGAGTATTTATAGTCAAATACAGGGGAAGAAGATGAGTAGGGGAAACATAGACAACAAAATAATGGAGGGTTTGTTTTCCCATAAAAACATACCATAAAACTGAAGAGCAGATGAAGAGTTATTATGGTCCCATGTCCATGAGTTTGTTTTATGTCCTGGACATGCACCGAAGCTAGCTATGTCCTGGAAAAGGGGTATGAGTATTTCTCATGTTTGGGTAATGTATTTAGTTCCAAAAGAGACAAAATTTTGGAAGAGAGGCTCGGCCCCCGTTCATAGCTGTTTCCCCCAGCTGGACAGATGAATTTGATTAATAGGATATACGGATTAGACATAATATTTTATACCCTTATACGCCATCCATCATCCATACATTTAGGTCGTGGTTACTATGTGAACTGTGGCACGACATGGCGGTAAATCTTTTACGTGAAAGCGAAAGAAAAGCAAAAGATATCCAAAGCTAAATGGGGTAAACAATTATTATATCTAGTAGAAGTGTCTACTCAGGGGGGAAATTAAATAAGGGTGGAGCATGTGATTGAGACAGGGGAGACAAAATTGTAAAGTGATCTAGGAGCTAACTTTCGACTTAGAGCATCATGTGTTACCAAAGAGGGATATCCAATGACCAGACGCAAAAGTAAACATCATTGGCTCCGCTGATGCTCTAGTCTTTGGATCTATTTAGTTGCGAGGTTCATATTTAACTACGAGGTTCATATTTAACTACGAGGTTCATATGTATCGTTACTCTAATTTAACCTCAGAGCTTCAAAACTTTCTCGCAATCTTAATATTGTAATTGTATCCAAATGCGTACACGGACTGAAGATTGAACGGGACCCGTGATTGTGGCGCAGGCCACGACAAAGATATCTCCCAACCAAAACTTTAAGCGACTCTTTATCCTACGGTCACGACACCCGAGCTTTTTAAATAAATTATATATTTGGGTGTATATATATATATTCAAGGAAAATTAAGAAGACATAGTTAAAAAGCGGAAGTTGGTGTGGAAGTGTTAAGGTGTCCCGTCAACTAAGTTGAAACGTATTGACGATGGATTTGAGCAAGAGTGGGAAGATGGCGGTGATCGAGAAGGACGTGCTATTCGCTGTAGAGTGTGGCTTTTGCTAATCTGAAGGGAAGATGGCGACGCAAAATAAGTTGAAGGTTACGCCATCTGACCTTTCTGTTTTCTTTTGTAGTGTGCGGTTGTTTTCAAGGTGCGGCAAACCCTTGTTAGATCCAATGTTCCAAACAAGTGGTGCTTGGCTTTAGGCCTTCATGATTTTTTATTCGGGATTCTATGATCCTAGGTGTGTGTATTCCCTCTCCTCAATTCATATCTCAATGTTTGGACTCTTGTTTGGAAAGAATTCGTAGTCTTTCCGTCCCAAAACTTAATAAATCATATTCAGCTGCGATTATTAGAATTAGATCCGTAAATTAAAAGACGACATCATTTATTTAAGCAATAATACCTTGTATTTAATAAAATATATTAAATCTTAATTTTATGGTAAAATTATATTACCAATCTCAAGAACCCCAACTATATCTCATTAAACGGCCTTCTAACTCAAACCAGTTCCACCAAACCTACATTCAGACATTCTGTCGCCGGAAACTTGGAAATCCACCAAAAAGGAACCAGAGTCGGTCTGCATGCATTTATGAAGAAGCATGGCAAGAACAGGATGACTGGTATGCCAGTCATGACAAGGATATGGCAACAAGTGAGAAAAAGATAGATGAGGAGAAGGCAGCCGATATTGGAGACCTTTGGGAGGTCGATGGGGCCGATGGTTCATCCTCCTCCTGTTGTTTGACTTGGAAGCCGACCCTATAGATAACCTGATAGGTCTTCACATGGGGAAGCCTGAATGTGACCAAAACCATCGAATTTCTTTAGTGTAATTGCAGCCATTCCATGTGTATTTCCCTCCTTAACCGACACAGCCACATGCGATCTGCCATTGTTGGAAGAAACGAAGCCAACACAGCATTGCCATTATTTCACCAAGACATGGGGAAATGAAACCATGTTAGCCATCTTAAAAACATTCTCTAATTCGATCACCGCCACGTGATGGCTGGCCTTTGGTTTAGGAAAATCCACAGGTAAACTTTGGTGTGGGGTTACATATGCATACACATACTTTATCCGATAGGGCGGATCAATATATATATGTAAATTATTTGAGATATAAATTATTTACCAACTAGGCTAAAGCATATATTAGTTGATAATTTACACATAAATCATTAGTTCTACTAGCTTCTATTCATCTATTGTGTAAATGGACGAATACGCGGTTGTGATTCAAGTTCAACCTTTTCAATTCTGTGAGATCGATACTGACTATATTAAAACCTGCCGCTAGCTTGAAATTTGTCGAGACCATAAAAGCTTACCTAACGAAATATATAGAAAGGAATCTGAACCATTATCCACTATTTGAATGATTGCGTCTGAAACACCTAATATCTGATGAACTGAACTGTCTTTGATTTATGGAGTGCTGGAAGTGTAGGGTCCATCTCTCTTTTGGTGTGGCCGTGTCTTATTCTACCGCAAAACATGTTACATAATTTTAGTCAGCACTTTAATCTTTCATGATGACATATTGAACCAGCCAGACAATCATAGACTAGTTTTTGGAATCATCTCCACTGTGGGGCTCTTTTCTCTCTCTTTTTTTTTTCAGTTTTAATGAACCTTAAAATGACCCTGAAACTTCTAACATCAAATTTTAAAATTTTGTTTAATCATAGACCATGGTGAAGTCAGTGCTGGCATTGCCTTGGCAGTACTGCCATAATTCGTTCCAATTATTTGGTTCTTCAAGGATTGTCGAATTGCTCCCCAGGAAGATGAATGTTGGAGAAGTATTATACTAATGATTTTAATCCACTGATTTGGTTTCAGCCCAGTGAAAATGATCAAACAGAGCCTCATCAAGAATAGTCCTGCAGGTTTTGGGAATGCCGTTGGGCTATGCCTTCCAACAAGCGGTCCTAGAATGGGTCCAAGCATTGTACTCGTTGGGCTGTCCCTGTAAGAAGTTGAACAGCCTAGCACATCTAAGAAAACAGATACCCGAAAATAGGGGTGTGCAATGGGACGGGACGGGGAATCCCGTCCCAAATTTTACTGATGGTATCAAAATTTTAATTTTACCAAATTTATAGTCTGAAAAAATTGAGACGGTAAAAGATTTTACCGAAATAAAAATTTATTATAATAAAAATTTATTTTTAATAAACAAATAATTAAAATTTATATTTTATTTAAATATAAAAATTATATATTCTTTAACAAACTTATTAATATTTTATTAGATAAAAAACCTTAATAAAAAGATTGAATTATAATTTTTATATTATGAATCTTGAAGAGTTGGATTGGATATCAAAACAAAAATGGTGATTCAAATTAACTTCGGTATAGGATTCTATTTATAAATATTATAAAAAATAACACAACTCATAAATAAAATAATAATAATAATTTTTACATTATAATTAATAAACAAATTTGCTATAATTCATCCATTATCCAAGTGATTCATCAATAAAAATAATAAGTTTCAAGCTTTGGCTAAAATTAAATAAAATCTGATACAAAAAAATAAGTTCATGAACTCTTTTAATAAGTCTCTTTCTATCACTATAAAGAAGGTAAAAAGGTCTTTCATCTATGGATTCAATAGTCTCTTTAGTAATTCCTTTTAAATATATTCAATAATGAACATGTGTGGCATTCATTATTTGTGAAAATATCATCACTCTCATGAACATGTATTAATATTTACCATGCAAAAATAAATTATTGATGCATTCAAACTTAAGGTTTGAATGTATTATTATTATATATATATATTCTAAAATCAATTATACTATTTAATAAAATTAAATTTATAGATTTTTCGATTTTAACAATATCCTTAATGTTTCTTCATATTAACACTTTGAACAATTTTAGGAATCAAAGAACTCCTGAAAAAGTAAAGAACTCTTACATCAGTATGAAAGTAGATTCTGAAGCTACAATAAATATAGGAATAACCAACACATCACAAATCATTGTAAACAAAGTAGAAAAACTTGGTGTATTAATCTTCCACCTAAGTCAATATATCAAAATCCTCAACATCTTTTGTAATATCCTTATAGATATACTTATTTAATTCAGATTTACTTTCCCCCATATTACTTTCCCCAATTTGCTTCCTTTTAAACATTGTTTTCCTTTTAAATTTTATTCTTTTTTCTTTGTTTATGTCTATAACTCTATTGTGAACTTATATCTTTGACAAATTATAACTAGAATTAGCATTGTTGTCTATACTATGCTTACTTCCAGTAGGAACATTCAAGGGAGAGGGATTCATTAAGTAAGCAACAACATCAAATAACTTATATGTAGTATTCTTCATTTTATCCCAAATATAATCTCCTAATGCATCACCATAAACTTGTTTCAAAGAAAATTCCACATATGCAAACTTATGATATGGGTCAAGAATAACTGCAATATAATTTATCATATTTTGCACTTATCAATCTTTCCTCAAGAATTGTCAAATCTGTTCTTCACAGTTTGAGCCATTATGGCTAACTCATTATCAGAGATCCAACCATTTAGAAGATGAAACAAAGTAATAATTTCATAAAAAAATACATTACATGTGACATAAGATATTTTTGATACAAAAGTTTTTGACTCACTAAAATTGACAAGACAATTACACAACTTTCTAGTAGTTATCCAATCATCTTGATTTATATCTCTCAAAAAATAGTTTCAAATCTGCTTGCAGCTTCCAACATAAAAAAGAAGAAGTTAAATTCCATCTTGTTGGGACATTTAAACATAATTGTAATTTGTTGAATATCCTTCGATTTCAACGCAATTCTTAGTCTAGTAGAAGATTGTCTCACATATTGCCCTTCGGATTCAATATATTGCTCTACCAACAAATTTTAAACCATCATTCACAATAAGGTTGATGATGTGTGCAATACATCTAACATGTATATATTTGCATCCTAGTATGCTCCTTTTCTCTTTACAAATTTTTTTTTTCAAAGAAACAATATTCATATCAAATAGCATTATCTATATTCACAGAAAATATATTACTAATTCCCTATTCATTCAAATATTTTTTAATAACAAACTTCTTATAACACAAAAATTTAGAATCCTCTTATTCAACTTTCAATTATTATATATAAAATATGCAGTCAATCTCATATAATTTATTTGCTGGATGGAAGTCCATGTATCAATATTCAAATAAATTCTCTGACAATTATCCTTTGGATATTGTTTCAATAGTTTCATTAGACATATTTGAAAACAATCACTTGATATTGTCCATCTAGATGATATTTTGAATCTATGACAAGTAACAATCATAACATTCTTATCCTTTTACACTCTACAAACTTAAAGGATAATTCATCATAATGATCATATAAGCTATACCCTTCCTAATTGTATTAGGATCAAATTTATATGTTAACATGGTTGCCTTTCCATGCTCACCATCACCTCCATAGTGAAAACAAATTTGAGCTTGACTATCATACCTCTGGTCCCATTCTTTCTTACATCAACTTTGAATTCCTTGCCGCATCTGAGGCACTTGCCCATGATAGCAATACAATCCTCTTGAAATAGTCCCGCATTGGTGATCGTAATCCATATGTCTTTGTTCCTAATGTAGAAGTTATATTTATGGATTTGGTAGGAACAATATGAGCAACAAGAGCTTTAACTATTGATTGATTGACTTGTGAAGAAATTTGCTTAAATATTGTATATGCCTCCACATTCTCAACTACTTTACAAGTATGGTAAAGATTGGTTACTCATTGTATTTGGATAAAAAAATGATGATGAGCTTCCAATATTGGTATGACAAGAAGCTAAACCTCTACTTGGATCAAATTCGACATCTACATAACATAAAATATAGATAAATAAATTTGAAATCAAACTCAAATTAAAACTTTAATATAAATATTGTAATTTATTTCTGCTTAAACTTAAGTGAATCGTACAATGGGCATACCTTTCATCTATTCTGATTATGAAACAAGCTATTCTTTGATTGCCTTAGTTCTTAGCCGCAGGTGACACCTACAAATATTAGGTATTGTTTTTTTGTTTTGGCTGTAGGGTCAACTACATATATTAGGTATTGTTTATTTATTTTTAGTTTTTAAAGTAAAACAAAAAGGAGAGCTTAGTGTTTGTTTGTTTTTGCTGAAAAGTAAAACGAAAGAGGGAACTTAGTTGCAAACTAAAATTAGTAGATTTTGTTTTTGTTTATTTAATTTGTTAAAAAAAACGAGAGAGATTAGGGAGAGACAGAAATTTAAGCAAATATCAGAAAAAAATTGAAGGATAGAAATATTTAAAAAAGATGAAAGATATATTTTATTACCCGAAAAGAAAAAAATGCTGGGCGATCTATGAGCTGTTAGGGCTTTTTCCGGGATCCGGTAGTCAAACTAGGCCAGGATCAAATTACCTAGATTGCTTGTTCGGTTATAAAATAAAACAAAATAAAATTAATTAGAGGGCCCATTTTACAGTAATGTTGTGATCCAAATCCAAGTAACTGGGAGTGAAAAAGATTCACCTAGACAAACAGATATAACAAACGGTCACCATTACAAAGTAAACAGCGACCTTTCCACCCGACCAAGAGCCACCTGTAGTGACCAACGTTTCCTCCTACAACTACCGCACATTCTTCATTCCATTTCCAGCGATCCGATCAAACCCGACTGTCACGATGGCCCTATCTCACCTCGCCTCCAGATCCAATCACCTCAAAAACTTTGCCTGCGCAGCTTCCACGGCCGCTTTCCGCCGCCAAATCTCCACCTCGACCGATCCCCTGACAATCGAGACCTCGGTCCCTTTCACTGCACACATACTGGAAGCCCCCTCCCGCTCAGTGGAAACCACGCCGAAAGAACTCCTCACCTTCTTCCGTGACATGGCATTGATGCGCCGAATGGAGATCGCTGCCGATTCCCTCTACAAGGCCAAGCTAATTCGTGGCTTCTGCCATCTATACGATGGACAGGAGGCTGTCGCTGTCGGCATGGAGGCGGCAATCACAAAAAAAGACAGCATCATAACCGCCTATCGCGACCACTGCATCTTCCTTGGTCGCGGCGGGACCCTGCTGGAGGTCTTCTCTGAGCTCATGGGGCGTCAGGCCGGGTGCTCCAAGGGGAAAGGCGGGTCGATGCATTTTTATAAGAAGGAAACTGGGTTTTATGGAGGCCACGGGATTGTTGGGGCTCAAGTACCGTTAGGGTGTGGAATTGCATTTGCGCACAAGTATAACAAGGAAGACACTGTAGCTTTTGCAATGTATGGAGACGGTGCGGCCAATCAAGGACAATTGTTTGAGGCACTGAATATTTCTGCTCTCTGGGACCTGCCGGTAATTCTGGTCTGCGAGAATAACCACTGTGAGTGATAGTTGAAACATTTTTTTTCTTTATTGCAGGGAATTGATGTGAAGGTTGGGCAAATATTGATTGATTTTCTTTTTCTGTGTGCAGATGGAATGGGGACGGCGGAGTGGAGAGCGGCGAAGAGTCCAGCGTACTATAAACGTGGTGATTATGTTCCTGGATTGAAGGTCAGGTGTTTGATTTATGTGGCGTGTGGATTATTTGGGTTCTGAGAGTTACGGCTAATAGCATCATATCAAGTAACAAACGTGCAATTTTGTGTTTGTTGTTTTTGAATGACAATTATATGCTTGGAATCTTGACAGTTTTGACTATGGTATTTATTCTGTATTTACTATAATAAATCATGGTGACCAGAACAAAATTAAACAGATCTGCCAGAAATTTTAATTTCTAGCTGCTTTTCTGTCCTGCACTTACTATCCTGCTTCTTGAGTTTAGCCGCGGTGTAGTTATAACTTAATCAGTTAACAGCCGAATGATGATTAGTTATTAAATAATATTGTTCCCCTTTTTCTCTCCTTGTACCTTTTACAATCCTCTTCAGTCTTCAGCATGCCTTTCAAGTTTGGTTCTAATGAGGCCTCTGATATGATTGAACAATTCAGAGCCACTTTTTGATCTGCAACATGGATTGATATGTAGCAGAACTCTGGGTGGACTTTTGATGCCTTGCTGTGCCACTGATCAAAGTTCGTGAAGTAAAATAATCAGGCATATTTGGACTCTCATTTTAGAACTCTTTGGAACATTGTGACTATCGGTTGATTTCTTTGAGATTATTTTAAACATTTTTTCTTCTTATTCTCTGCACACAATGTGTGACTTTGTAAACTTTGAAAATTTTCGATTTTATTTATATCTGTGGCTTTTGTGTCTTTTAGTGGGGAACTGTTTCTGTCATTCTCCTTGATTTTGAACCAGGCTGTTGAGCAGCTGTTTATTAATTTCTGTTTTCTACTTTACTGGGATTTTCACATGCCTGCCATTTTTTCTCTTACAGGTGGATGGCATGGACGTTCTTGCTGTGAAACAAGCATGCACATTTGCAAAGGAGTATGTCTTGAAGAATGGACCCATGGTTAGTGTTTCTTTATCTGCCTATCGTGTTTTTATGCTTTACATTTTATATCTTGAAGGATAGACCTATGGTGTGTCTTCCATGTAACATTAAACCACTAATTTTTGATCTCTGTACTCACTATAAACTTTGACTTAGAAGCAAAGTTTTCATAACCGGACTGGTCTGTGAACCAGTATGGATAAAGGATTAGGGGTTTGAAGGATGATACAGTGACCGGAAAGTTGAACATATATGAATATGTTTGTCTGTATATATATATAGTATTATAAAAACTTTATAAAATATTACTTAGAATATAGATTTGAAAAAAGAATGATCATCACTCTCAGTGTTTTAAAAATTTAGATATAAAAATTTAAATATTTATTTTTAAAAATCATAATTTAACCAAAAGGTCTGTTGTTGGACTGGTCTAAGATCAGGTTCCAGTTAAAAACCTGGTTGAACCGTCCAGCTCTGACAATAGTGATTTGAAGTATTGATAATGTCTTACTGATTATTAACTGTTGATGAGCTTATATTATGTTAATTTGAGTTGGATTCCTTTTTCCCGATTGTATTTATATTTGTTTAAGTAGCTATGGAATAAAGATATTGTGTAGCTTGATTCAGATTCATGCTTTCCCTTATTTTTTATTTAGATTGATCATCAGATTTAAACTGTTCTAAATTTCCAAGGAAATCAAATATGCTTCTTACTGAAGTTTCTGTGATAAACCGATAAGAATTACAATTTTTTTTTCTCCATGTAGGTTTCCATCCTCCATATCTCTGGGTTTAAAAAAAGAATTTGATAATGATGTCAGAATACTGTTTTCCTTCCAAAAATTCACCTCTAATTAAATTTTCCACATATTTTCAGATTCTTGAAATGGATACTTACAGATATCATGGTCACTCAATGTCTGATCCTGGGAGCACCTACCGCACCCGTGATGAGATTAGTGGCGTGAGACAGGTTATCCCTTTTTTTGTTCAATATCTTTTCCTGATAAAAAATATTTATTGCTCAGTTATGATACATATTTTTATTCCTTTTCTATAATATTCAGGAGCGTGACCCAGTTGAAAGAGTTAGAAAGTTGATACTGGCTCACGATCTAGCCACGGAGAAAGAGCTAAAGGTAAATTAGTGAGCTTGTATTTATGTTCTCTTTGCAGGAAGGTTGGCATTTTGTTTTACATTTCTTCCATTTTTGCTATCCATTTTTCTTATCCTGATTAAATTTTCCTAAGCACAAACATGGTGCAGAAATTGAATATGATTGTAAAGCAGGTTTTGATAAATGATGGGAACTTCTTGTACTTTTCAGGATATCGAGAAAGAAGTAAGAAAAGAAGTAGATGACGCCATTGCCCAAGCCAAGGTGACGAAAAATCTTGGAGTCTTTACAGAATTTTCCCTTAGTTTGCTTATCTCCCGTTTGGTATCGTAATTTTTTAGTTTTGGTTTTGATAAATTAAAACTAAAATGAAAATGCATGTTCTTTTTTACATTAGTTTTGGAGTTGAAAAGCCATTGATTTTGTGAATCCTTATTCTTCAGTTTTTACATTTCTCATTCTTCAATCAAGGATTTGCAAAACCAACAAAATTTAACAACTTTACTCTCCATTAATACAATTCTTTTATAACAATTATTCACTCTTATTTAACGAAATCAAAAAGGTTTTACATACTATTTTTAAGAGAAAATATTTATTTAATTACAAAATCAAAATCAATTACTCTTATCCCATACATGTAGTTGGTTTTACGAAGCTAAAGTTACTTTTATTCATTTTCTAAACTAATGGTTTTGTAAGACCAAAACCAACAATTCTGTGTGCCAAACTCAAGGTTAATGTGTTTTAAATGTTCATGAATATGAAACTGGCGATGTCTTGATGTTGACCCTGCCCCTTCAAATTTCTGCATACAGGAAAGTCCAATGCCAGATCCTTCTGAACTCTTCACAAATGTATACGTGAAAGGCCTAGGAGTGGAGGTAAGAAATGTTTCTTCTTAGCCTATTGTTTGTTTTGGATTCTTATTTCCCTTCTTGGAAATTGTTTTTTTTGTCATTATCACTGTAATAGGTTTCTTTGCAATTTATTGTTTTTATACTATCATCATACATGATCCATTGAGCATCTTGTTATTGCCTTCTAAACTTCAAAAGCAGAGTATTTTGAATCGGGTAAAACTTTTATTTTTTATTTTTTTTATTTTCATAAATGAAATTTTTGATATTTTGAATGTTAGACAAAGTCACTTTTGTCCAATCACTTGTTTTGTTCAGTCGTCTCAGTAAGTTTGTGCTTTTGTGTTTTTGAGATCAATATTTAGGAAATGAAACTTATGTCTGGAAACAAGTTTCATAGTGTCTGACCTTGAGAAAAATAGTGGAAAGTAAAGCCGAAAGATAACGATGCTCTTTATAGCAACAAATGAGATACTTTTCTTTATTATTTGGGGGAAATCCACTCCAAACAATATAGTTATTTTAATTTCATAATTTCATATCATGAACCAAGCAGGTTTCAGCATCTTGAAAGTATTTCATGCAACATTTCTAATTCCTTCACAGGCACAGGACCTTATACTTTCTGCACGCATGTTTCCAGTAAATATGTTTTCTCTTTTCTTTGAAAATGCGTTTTCTGTTGTGTTAAATTTCCAATATTCTGTTTCTTACAGTCGTCCACTGGATATTGATGGGTTTGTGATTTTGATTTTAAATTTCAGGCGTTTGGAGCTGACAGAAAAGAACTTAGAGCCGTGCTTCCGTAATCAAGCTAGGATGTAAGTGGAAGAATGTACAACCACCCGCCGCCCACGAAACACTTGCAGCCGATTAACATTTTCTATAGATGATAAAACAATAAATCGAGCAGATGTACTTCTCTCCGGGCAAACATTTTGTTTTTTCATTGTGAATAGAAGAACATCTGATCGTGGGTTAAAACTGTTGCATTTTCCCTGCTTTTCTTTTGTTCCGAAAAAGTGCGATTTGACTTTTTCAAATGCTTGTCGTTTGATAGGTTCAAGTGTATTCCCTGAAGAAATTTGTGATATTCATCAGTTCATGGTTGACATGGACTTGCCTGATTTGCTAATTTTGAATTTCCTTCCGTCTCTCTGGACAATGCAATATTACCATTTTAGGAAAATGCAGGCCCATAGCAGGTGAGTTTTCCTTCTAGACTCTCTGGATAATGCCCGATCGCATGCGAAAAATAATCCTAGAATGGGTCCCCAAACATTATACTCGTAGTGCTGCCCCCCAAACGATCCTAGGATGGGTCCCCAAAAGAGCCCAACGTTCTGACGGAGATACACCAGGAGAGGTCGACCAGGCGATGATGGTGGAAAGGATTGCTGTCACGATCCGGCCTTCAGATCCATTGTCTAGCAGGCCCAAAAGCATATATGTACGTGATGTATCATAATTACAATGTTGAGTCAGATTTCTAACCATATGGTCCATGGATCATAATTACAATGTTGAGTCAATGTTGAGTCAGATTTCTAATCATATGGTCCAAAAGATATAATTTGTTATAAATGATCCATAACATTATACATATAAGCCCAAGAAATTCTAATTACTTTCCGATGTGGGATTGAGTAACACACTTGATCCCTATACAAACTAGACTGAGTGTTGTGTAAATTGTAAACTCACACTCGCAAGTATACGAATATCAAGTAATATAGGTACACAGTACCATATATTGTTCTCACAAAGAAACTGCTCAAGCTCAAGCAATTGTTTTAATCATAATTCCTAGTTAAATAAATCGATTAGGTGTAAACAAAGTAAAATTGAAATTAAAAGATTCATATGAATACAAGAGAACTAAGATTAAAAGAATTTAAACAAATAAAATAGATCCATGTTCTATTCATAATTTGGTTTTGTTCTTGAATATTAATCTGATAATACTTTTTCAAGTTGATTATTAGCTGACCCATATTAATATTAACTATATTCCTATGTTAATCTTAACAATACATGAAAAATTCAAACTGAATCTCAGGCTTGATAGATATATTCTTATTCTATCAATCTTTAATACTCCTAGGATTTTTATCCTCTCGCCAGAACATAAGACTGTTTCCCAACTAATCTTAAATTCACCTAAACATAGCTTGATCATAACTATTACAACATATGTTTTAAATAGAAATAGAATAAAATATGGATAGAAAGTAGGTTTGGTAATTAGCAGTAGGAGAATAAAATTAACAATAATTAGAAAGATAATGTAAAATAACAAATTACATTAAATAAACTTTAAATAGCAATACAGACCTCCTATTTCTTGTCAGATAGAAAATACGACAAAGAAAATAGTTATTATGATGAATGAAAAGCTAAATTCTAACAAAATACTCTGATATTTCTAACTATGTATTGCTACGATTTATATATTAAATCCGTTGTGCATTAGTCACTAATACACAATGGCTTACTTCTTTCGTCTAATTAGCTGCTTCGTGTTAAGTTGGTCTGGTTATTACACTTTAGGTACATGAAGTCATGCTTGAACTGCTTAGTACGTGTGTACCGATGGAAGTGGGAGATGGGTACGATCAATTTGACAAAGAATAATAGGCCATGTGGTTAGATTTTGTAAGTTCGAAGAATCGGATTTCCAAGTCTAAGGTATCGAGGGGTCGGACCATCAAGCGAGGGGTTGGACTATCGAGTGAGGGGTAAAATTATCGAGCGAGGGGTTGGTCTACAAAGTCCGATTGGTATGACTAATAAGTCTGACCGGTTGGACAGGGCTATCCGACCCATCCGACTTATATAGTCCAATTGGTCTGGTTGCCAAGTCTGACCGGTCAGACTTAATAGTCTGATAAGTTATTTTTTTGTTGTCCGATGAGTCGTCTCACGTGATTATTGTGTTTCAGTTACTTCTTCCACCTAAAATAAAATCTCAACACAAACACTCTTATTAGATCATTTCATTCCAATATATGTCATAAACATTTCAATTTTTTTTATAAATATTCACATATAATAATGTATGATGCCATAAATAATAGGGTCATCAAATCTCCTCAAACTTAGAATTTTGCTAGTCCTTAGCAAAATTAGTTCGATACTAAGGCATAAAGAAGAAATTGGTTGAAATGATTATCGATAGTAATAAATACAATGTTAATAAGGCAGAAACATGTATTAAACAATTTAGGCAAAATAGGAATATTATTGACTGGGAGAATTAGGATTTTAAACACCAAACAATTATACACTAGTTCACATAGACCAACCAAAATATTTATTGGAGATGAGGTGCAGCTCAAAATTCCTGTGTTTCTTTCTTCTTTTTTTTTAGCAATAATAGTAATAAAAAACATAATTTAATAATTACTGTTATATTTCTCATATTATTCCTCAATATAAACAGGTTGGTCATTCATATACTTTGTTGTTCTAAATGTTTATTAATGTTTAGTTCCTAATTCCACCTATGAGCACCGAAAAATTTCAAGCTACTTGGACTAGGAAGTCCATTCGAGGACTAACGAGATTAGTGGGCCTTAGCCCACAAATCCGAGTTGATTTTGGACTTAGTAAGTGAAATGGGTTTATTTTTTACAAAATTATAATTTTTAGAATTTATCTTAATTATTTAATTATGATTATAAAATCATAAAGGGAATTCTATTAATGATTTTGGAATTCTAAAATCATAGGATGGTATGTTGATGATATTTAAGGGTATATAAAATTTTGAAGAATGTTTGAAAGTATATTTGAAATTATCAATTTTTTTTAAAAATAATTGTATTTAATTTTTAGTAAATTTTTTATTTATGAGAAAAATATGATTATTAGTTTTATGGTTAGTACTAATTAATAAAAATTTACAGGAATTTTTGGTATATTTTTAGGGATATATATGAATAGTATGGATTTTATATTGATTTTAGTATTTAAAGAATATATTATTATTATATAAAATATTATATTATATTAATATAATGAAATACAGTCAAAATGACAAGCAAGTCTATCATTTTGACCTAGCTAATCAAAATGACAGCTTGTACAATCATTTTGACGCTAGGGAGGGTTTCTCCCGAGTATACCGTTTTACTTTGAAACGACGTTGTTTTGCGTTGTAGCAAAACAACGTCGTTTCGTTGATAAATCCAGAACGATTGACTCTTTCTCCACCGTTTTTTACTGGGGACGGGATAAGGTCTGTTTTTTTGTATGAATTTCGGATCTATTGGTTCCCAAGCATCAAAATTGTCTGCTTAAGCTTTGTTTCTTCCTCCCAAAACTCTTCCAACTGTTCTGAGTTTATTTTTAGTTATTTCTCGATTAGAATTAGGTAAGAAATTATCCTAGAAATCCGAGTACCCTTTTCCTTCAAATCTATCGTTTTAGCTTGCGAGATTGAATGATTGTAGTCGGGTTATGTTCGAAATGTTTTAAGCTTCGTTTTGGTTTATATTTTGTGGGCTATTGTCGTGTGTATGGGAATTTTAGAGTCTAGGGTTTGCTGGTTTCAGGCGGGTTACAATGCAGGTCCAAAGGTAGAAGACGACCTCAAACAACATGTCATCCGAGGCCGTCTTGTATGACAGGTCATCTAGCCATAGTTCGTACGACGTGTCACCTGCTTATGTAGGTGACGTGTCATCCGTTAGTGGCACCAGGTGTAGGGCCCGAGCCTCAGTGTGCCACATCTTGTGTGTGACATGTGTAGATCCAGAGTTAGGTTCTAGTGTAAGTCTGGCAACACCAAGTGCTGCCATGTGTAGCCTTTTGATTGGTCCAAATTAAATAAATTCTGGAAAATAGAAAAATAGCAAGAAAATATATAAAATTAGGAAAGAATAGTAAAAAAAAAGAGAAAAATTCTGGAAAAATTGAAAAGATACTAGATTTAATTTCAAATCCAGTGATATCAAATTTGCATGAATTGGATTTGATTTGACAAGTCAGTTAAATCGAACAAGAATCAGGAAATTAAGAAAAAAATAAGAAAATCACTTGGTTGGATCTCGGGTTGATTATCGGGTAAAAATGCGTCGAGTTAAGGAGTTAGGCATGTTATTTTATTTTTTATTATCATATGTGAATGGTTTATTGAGAATGTGAGATTGTTGTGCGTAGGTGAATTCCTATAATGGCAGGACTGTCACGACCCGGCCCAGCCGATCCGGACGTATATATGCGCGTGATGGATCACAACTGTAACGCTGAGTCGGGTTTCTAACCACATGGCCCAAAAGATGCATCTTGTTACAAATGATACTATCACACAACACCTCCCTCGCTCTTTTCCGATGTGAGATTGGGTAACCTGACCTCCCTAAGGGATGGGTCTCACAATCTCCCCTCCTTATAGACCTCGTGTCCTCACGAGGGGAGCCAAAACGTAACTAACTTGGGCCCAAAATTACGGGCCCAAATGTGAACATACAACACGGCCCAAGCCCACCCGAAAGAGGGAACGAGATCGGCTCCGCTACCATTTGTCATGACCCGTCCCTCGAACCTTCGGCCTAGCGGACTCGGACATGTATGTACGCGTGATGGATCACAACTGTAACGCTGAGTCGGGCTTCTAACCACATGGCCCAAAAGATGCATCTTGTTACAAATGATACCATCACACAACACCTCCCTCGCTCTTTTCCGATGTGGGATTGGGTAACCTGACTCCCCTACGGGATGGGTCTTACAAGGACTTTGAGGAATTAGTCCGAAACGTCATCAACGGCTAATTGGGCTTCGAAAACCCGTGAGTGGACGTCATCTCTTTTTTTTGACAAATTGCTGGGATAAATGTTAATTAAAAAAATTATTAATGGAAATCATGCGTGCGTATACATAATAAACGATGTGTCGAGCTAGATAATTAGTTAGCATGCATCGAGTAGCATGATACGGTATAAATGCATGGTTGTGCCATACTATGATTGAGATGCATAAATATATAGGGCGTATTCGTGAATCGACATCGACATAAGGATGCACTGAGTCCGCATAGGGTAACCTATGCAATCCGTGAAAGCTCTCCAAGTCTAGTAATATGGCTTGAAGATGAGAATCACGAGGTAATAAGGATGGAACATGTTTTTATTTACTTTATTGTTAATTAAATTGTGAATCAAGATCTTGCAATGTGGGAATCGCTAGGTGGAGCTACCATCATCTAAAGCCCCAACATCATTAGTGGATTGGGCTAGGCATTAAATTGATATGGATTTGTCTATTTCATATGATAATAAAGTAAAATCAATGATAATAAGAATAGATTGTCACTGATGGACTCTAGTCCCGTCCCTGGCCCGGATAGACTAGAAGATATTGTCAAACCCAAATCATGGTCATATGTGTATTGAAGAATCGTGTGCTTGCTGCATATTATATGACTGTGATCACATGCATTAAAGTATGAAATGATTAATTCATTAAAGGCCAACATGTTTTCTTGACGTATGATTTGATTGCGTGTTAAATACTTTGTTAGTCTTCCCCGTTCACTCACCTGGCAGGATTCTATTATTATATTGGCATGAAATGCAGGGATGATAATTAGGAGCTCACTCCCAGGCATCAGGAGAATGAAATGACAAATCAAACAGTTAGTGGTGTGTGCGATCTAGGTAATGTTACGAACATCGTATTCATAGCATTTTCTCCTAGAATGTTTGAGTATGTTAGAGCCAGCATCATAATTTGATTCTTGGGTAGCATTTGCTAAATTTCCTAGTATATGATGTATTTCCGGACAATATCTTGTCATTCCGGTGATTTTGCAGATTATATTTATTAATTATTTCATTCCTTATCCACTTTATTCCTCTACCACAAGCCTTTTAGGCTTATCATGTGCATTGCTAGGTAACATAGCCTTATATATATATAGGGTTTATGGCAGTTGTCGCATGGAAATTTTCTAGAGTCCGGGTCGTGACACCACCCATTATTCAAACAAAAATTATATTTTGTGTAGGTTATAGACTACATATTGTACCTACTTAGCATATGAATTTAATTACTATCAGATAATAATCAAAGCAATAAATCTCCTCAAACTTAAGATTATGTTGGCCTCAATAGGATTGGAAGAAGAATTTAGAAAATAATCATGACATAAGTAGGAATAAAGAAAAATGGGTTATAGCAAACATAGTCATCGCATAAAATAAGGTAAATATTAATAACATGGCAAAAACTAAATAATTAAAATACAAAGATACTTATGGAGTTGGTGGGTAATACAATTCTTGGCGTCTAATGGCCTTTCATTCTAATTGCACCCTATGGCCTATTTTGAAGCATTTGAGCGAGCTGGCTTGTTTGTGTTTCCAGATTCTTGATTCTGAAATCTAATGACATTATGAACTGTTACATCATATCTTCTAGGTTGCTCTTCTTCTTTGCTAGTGGCTGGAGAGGAGGATTTAGTTGATTCGGGAACCCATGATGGTACCCCTGGTATCCTCTCCTATATTGATTTGTATTTTGTCCATAAGCCTGTTCATAATGGTTCCTGTAAGAGAAATTTGGATGATTTTTCTAGTTTTTATTATATGTATTCTTATATTGCTTACCTAAATTACCAACATAGTTGGCTTCTTCCACGAGTGTTGGGCACTGATAGTGGTTATGGTTTTCACCATAGTGATCACATATTACAAGGACAGGTTGCACTGGATTTTGAATTTGGTTCACATTGGCCACTTTTGTTTAGCTCTTAACGAACTCAGAACTCGTGACTGTCATCTCTGCAGTGAGTTTGGTGATAGCATCCAACTCCAGTTTCCTTGGGGTTTTGATATAATCAGGATCCACATGTCAACACTGACCTCTTAGTGCAGTTTCTTTAATGAGCTTGAATGCTTCACCTACCTCCTTATTCAAGATGTTGCCATTTGCAATTGCATTCAACACTGTCTTGTTCATATTGGACAACCCTAAAAAAAAGCTTCCAAGCTGCAGAAAATCTGGAATGTTGTGATGGGGGCACATTCGCAACAACTCCTTAAATCTTTCATAAACATCATACAATGACTCATTGGGATGTTGTTTGAAAGTTTAAATCTCCTGCCTCAGCTACAAAGTTTTTGAGATTGGAAAGAATCTCGCTAGGAATGCGTTCATCAGCTGCTCTCCTGTGGTTATGCTTTCTATGCCTAGGTCATCTTGTCATGCCCCGAACCCCGAAGAAAATATTTTCAAAATCTCGCATAACCGTTGCACCCCCCACCCCCCCTGCGCTATAAACACACTATATACACTTCTAATCACCAACAATGTACATACTGAGCCTACAAGGCTAAATTTGACAAACAATAGCAAAAAGAAAAAATAAAGATCGCAACGGTGTTTTTAGTATACAATAGTGTTGTTCGGGTAGCACTTGCCTATTTTATTAGTTTATTACATTATTTATATTTTAGACACAAACATATTCTCATACCCAAACTAAACATGAAAAACCATATGCACAGGTAGATACTATAAAAAGCTCAGATAATAACAAGCACTACTCACACACACACCATTATCATTTGATATTACATACCACTAACTGTAATACCAGATGGGACTTTGAGCTGCCAAACAAGCCGTCTACGAGATCCTGCAAAACAAATCTAAGGATCTGACAAGAAAACTTGCCAGGTGACTAGTCAGATATACATTACATAGACAAGGTGGGCTAGCACAAAAATAAATTAAGACATTAAGCAAAAATTTAATCAAATAAGGTCACCAGCATTTTCAAAGAAAAACAAACACACAAAAAACCAATTATGACGATCTTTCTTAAGCGTTCACACACTGCATAACTTGGGTTGTCATAAATTCATATTCTTTTCAGGCTCTAGATAAGACTATGATTTGTCAGTGGTAACCCTAACCGTTTTTATTTAATCTTTCGACTTTCAAATCGACACATGTAGATTATCAAATATTTATCTAAAGCCTATTCCACTGACAATGCGAGGTCATTAGGTGATGGTAACTCCACCTAAATCGATACCCATAACCTGCAAGTAAAGGTTAATTAATGTGCATCATAAAATTAAACCCCGTCCAACTTTATTCTTCATAAATAGATCTGGTATCTTCACGCCTCGATACCAGACCCGGAGAGCTCTCAAGGGTGGTCTAGGTTACCCTATACTGACACATGCTACATGCATACTATTATTCGAAAATATATAATGCAATACCACAAGCGTATACCATAATAATTCAATTACATGTAACCGGGTCACGAATTTAGCGATTATAAGAATTAGACTACATATGCATGTTCATATGATTTGTATTATTGTATGATCTAATAGTTTAAATGAAAGAAAATATAAACCTACTATGCATGCCCATATACACACCAACCACTCATAGTTTATGGTATTTCTTCCTCGGGATTCGTTTCCTGAGGAGTTTGAATTTGTCGATTTATTTCCACACCTATTAAACAAAAGTTCACCTTTGAATCATTCACATGCCGTGTTATAATTCCCTATTTACACTCTTCCAACTCATAACACTGATCCTATATATTAAACATCAATCCGACAAAATTTCCGACCTTTCTTATTATTTTTTTCTATTTTTTTTCAACTTTCATGATTTAATTAACCTACCAAATAACATCAGATTTAATAAAATTTAGTACCATTGGATTCCTCTGAATTTATAGTATTTTTCCTAATTTTCCTAATTTTCCTCTATATTTTCTAGTTTTCTTCAATTTTTCTTTCATTTTCTAGATTTTCTGCTAATTTCTACCAATTTTTTGTTAATTCCTTGTGGGCCTATATGTGGCAGCATGAATGTGTGCCAGCACACATCTGAACCTCCACGGTGCCGACACATGGCTCTCCCTGAGCCTGCTACGACTCATCCTGCCTACCCAACTCCTGGATGACATGTCTTCAATCAGTCTATCAAACTACATGTCATCTGGTTTTCAATTTGAACTACACGTTGTTTGTGAGGGTTCCTACTTCATTTCACTTGGTTCTATCATTAGAAAAGTCATCACTTGCTAATTTCCTTCTGATTGAGCTACATGTCACATAATAAAACTCTTGGGTGGCTTGTCGTTTAGGGTTTTTCGGATGACTTGTCGTCCGAAGTCACCCCCAACCTCCAGCCACCGAGGGTTTTCTGCAAACCCTAGCCGAAAAATCTCTCACCCCGATTCATTCATTTGTTCCACCAACCATTTCAATACACACATTAAAACATAGCCCTAGTCTAAACGAATCAAGCTCAACCATTTTTAAGCATGTTACTCGAATCCAACACTAGTAATCCTTAGGTTTAGGGCTCTAACACATCCGTGTGTCCCTTCGCCGGACTGTCTCCGGCTACCCGTGAAGCGCAGGAACTGATGGGTAGAGCGTGGACTTATGTAGGGCAAAGGGAAGGCTTGGCTGGTGAATAAGCGCGAAGACAATACGACGACATTTTGAACTAAATGAAACTTCGCCGTATGAAGGTGGCGAACCCTAGTTCTGCATTAGTTCAAAACGATGGTGCCTTCCGCATTTTGACCCACCTTAATTCCTTTTTTTAAAATATCATTATATAAATATTAATATATTCCTAAAATTCATAGAAATTCCATATTATATCAAAAAAATTTCGAAAAAATCTTATAAATTCCTAAAATCATTGAAATAATTCTATGAATTAAAATTATTTTTCCTGAATTATGAAATTTATAGTAAATATAATACACCAAATTAGAAAAAAAAATCCTTAAATATAACTATACACCTTAAAAAAATTCCAGAAAAATTCTAACATTGTCGTATCCCTTCCCTCATTATAACGATATCCTCAATAAATGAAATCTTCCTCAAAATCGTCACAAGAAAATATTTTTCATAATTTTTTACTTAATTTCTAAATTATCTCCATATAAAATTTCGAATATAAAAGATACTCAAATCCTACTTCGGATTTCAAATTTTCTTGTGAATTTACAAATAATACTGATGGTTGGCAACCAAAAGAAATACAATTAAAAATTTTCATAGGATTAAAGGTGAAATTACAAAAAAACCCTCAGTCCAAATTTTTTTTTTTAAAAAAGCTCTTGTTTCTCTTGCTTTGTGTACAGCAAATTTGTTCCTATAAGCACAATAACTAAATGGGAGGGTTCTTATCCTTTTTTTTTGGCACTTTCTTTCCTGATTACTGGCCATTTCACAAATTCAATCCCAACTATTCTAATACACTTTACTAGTTTAAAGTACTCGATTTTAACATATCTAACTAGTTTGATGCGTGCCTTGACAAAGAAAAGGGAAACAAATGGAGCCTATTTGCCTCAGGAGTTACTCTATTGACAGAGCTTTTCAAGTGCTTCATTGGGTCTTTCTTTTCTATCCTATAGAACTGGTGATTCTCAATAATTTGGATCATGGCAGGCTTGATCTCAAAAGTATTGGCTTGAATGGCAGACCTCTGAATACTGTCCTTGAGTGCCTCCATAGTAGGTGTGGCATAATCAAGGATAGTTCTGCAATTCTGTTGGCCCCCTCCATTTGGTTCAATCCTCACCTTAACATTAGCTGCTAGGGCTCCTTGATATCTTCCCTGAGGAGGTGTTATGACTTCACCATCATTCATGTCATCTGTGATTCTTAATTTACGTAACTTCTAGATAGTCTTCTTGTTGAATACATCATTTGGTTCTAAGACTAACTTCTTGCTTCTCAGATTATACCTGCTACCCAGTTTCTACAAAATAAAAGAAAATTTTATCTAGAAGAGGAATTAAAAGTAATTATTAAGTTTAAATCTGTTTCTTCGGCAACAACGCCAAAAATTAGTTGTGTAAATTGTAAACCCAAACTCGCAAGTATACGTTTATCAAGTGATATAGGTACAAAGCGTATGGACCCAAATCCCATATTCCCAAAATTACTCCTAATGGGACTCTTACCACTGTGAAACCCAAACAAGCCCAAACTAGGAATTATCTGAATCCCACAAGGCTTATCCATCTAATTCCAATTTTAGTATGTTCATTCCTTTAAGATTTTAAAGTTTGGAGCATGATATTGGACAAGAATTCTGGTATCATATGAAATGAATAAAATATCCGCGAAAGTCTTTAAATTTAATCAATGAATCCACAACACACAAGCCCCATAGAGATCTGAAAATCCAGCAAGTAAACCTCCAACATAATCTGGAAACAATCAAGCATAGGAAGAACTTGAAAAACCAGAAAATAGTCCAATCATTATTCATGTTATATACACAAGCAACCAAGGAGACAAGTATGAAAAAGTGATGCAATATCGCCCCGCCATGCAGCCTTGATTCTCACACACTGGTACCATGAATAACGAATGTACATAAGCTTAAAAAATGGTGAAAACAACAGGATGAGATTACAAGAATCTCAGTAAGGTCATAGCATCATAAGATCTACAGAAATCTTAAACAAACATCTCCCAAACAACATCAAATTATCCCTACACATTTAAGGGATATTACGCAATCCATTTAAACAATTCAAAGGTGTAGGGACAAAATAAGGTTGAGGGTGGACTAAAAACACTTCCAAAGATCAGAAGTACACAGGCAGGAAAAACTCATCAATCATCTCTGCAGTAGGAAAAGATTATCCTCTTCCACTTGTGTTGTCCAAAACTTTGCTGTACAAAGGATAAAGGTTAGCACACAAGCTAATCAGCAAGCTTATTCATCTTGCCACACAAGGACAAGGCATCCAAGCGACACAAGGATAAGGTCATTCAAATCACACAAGGATAAGGTCATTCAAACCACACGAAGATAAGGTCATCCAAACCACACAAGGATAAGGGCATCTTGCTACACAAGGATAAGAACATCTTGCCACACAAGGACAAGGCGTTTAGCCACACAAGGACAAGGCGTTTAGCCACACAAGGACAAGGCGTTTAGCCACACAAGGACAAGGCGTCTAGCTACACAAGGACTAGGCATCCAGCGTGCACATGTTAGGGATTACCACCTATATGACTCCCATACCAGTAAGAACCTCTCCTCCAGCAGGAGCATCATCGCTTATCCCGAATGGCCACCGAAAAAGAATCCTGACACACAGACACGTACAAGCACACACAAGCAAGTACAAGACACAATACCACAACAGGATATCCTCAATCATGTCAAAACATAATTAGCATGTTCAATACACACAACATATGTAAACTAGGCACTCATAACTTATCTTAAGAGATTCGGCATAGCCTAGATAAGCCTCAAATCAATCTGCAACTCATGCATATATCATCTCACACATATGCACACACAATAACATAAATATAGGTACCGAAATCAACAAGCAAATAATAAGGATTTCTGGAGAAATCAATGAGGCATAGATCTTGCTTCTCTTGTCTCTGAACAAGAAACTATTCTTTTGCCTTTATTCAATATTCGAACCACCTATAATATCATAAGGTAAAGACAAAACCAAGCTAAGCATATATACTCAGTAACCAAGTAAATACCCTATTTCCTTACCTATTTTACTCACTAAACCTATTAGAAATCAGTGATCAGATGCTGCAAGTTCCTTCCCCTTGGATGTGTGATGTGATAGCCAAAAACTTAACAAGAAATAACTTGAATTACCATCCCAATCAACATACAACTTTCGGCACTCAAAAATAGGGCAATAGGATAAGTTGCGATTTCATGTTAACAAGTTATAAGGGTTGTGATTTCATGTTAACAAGGAAGGATTTGATATTTATAATACATACAATCATAAGAAACAAGATCAGAAACCAATAGGTTAATTAATTGATCAAAATCAGCAATAACAGGGCAAGGGTAGGGCATACCGATTTCATGTATAGGGAAGATTCAAAGGATGAATTCATTATTTCAAAACATAGATGAATTCATGATATTACAACATGGATGGATGTCAAACAATTATACGAACAAAAGGAACAATAACAGAAATCAATTGAAGGCAGAATCACACAATTGTAGCACCATAACCAACAAAATATGATTTAAATTTCGATAGTGAAGAACTAACCTCATTATGGACAAACTAAAGTAGCTAGATAGAGAATGTAAAGAACTTTCCAACAAGCTATTATTTGCAGAAATCTGACAAAGAATGAGAGAGTTATGCTAGTTTGAAGTTGAAGAAATTTCGACATCAATAGGGAGGTTTAGGGTTTGAGGTTTAACGAATTTTGTGTATTTTATGTGTAAAATTTAAGTGTGGTCGGCTTCCTCTTTATATAGGGTGGTTATGGGATTAATTTTCCTACTTTAAAGGCTAGATTAAAGTAAGATAATTATCAGAATTAAATTCTGTAATTATTCTTCCTTAGTTTTAGGGATTTTATCTCCTAAAGAAATTATCAACCAATAAGGAGCTAAATCAAAGGGAATTAAAATCATAAATAGTTACTAGATATTTCATACCATTTTCGGTCATCACATATCCATTTTTTCATGGGCAAAATGGTCATTTCACCTGCATTTATTTTAATCACACATCCATCACATAAAGTACCAGATATCGTTCTCACAGAGAAACTATTCAAGCTCAAGCAATTATTTTAATCCTAACTCCTAGTTAAATGAATTGATCAGGTGTAAATGAAGTAAAATTAAAATTAAAAAATTCATATGAATAAAAGAGAATTAAGATTAAAAGAATTTAAACCAAAAAAATAAATCCCTGTTCTATTCATAATTCAGTTTTGTTCTTGAATATTAATTTGATAACACTTTCCCAAGTTGATTATCAGCTGATCCATATTAATACTAACTATATTCCTATGCTAATCTTAAGGACGAAACAAAAATTCAAATTGAACCCCAGGCTTGATAGATGTATTTATATTCTATCAATCTTTAATACTCCTAAGATTTCTATCTTCTTGTCAGAATTTAAGACTATCTCCCAACTAATCTTAACTTAAACATAGCTTGATCAGAAGTGTTACAACATATGCTTAAAGTAGAAATAGAATGAAATATGGACATAAAATAGGTTAGGTAAATAGCGACAGGTGAGCAAAATTAACAATAGTTGGAAAGACAATATAAAACAATAGTTGGCTAGGCTTCATTTCTTGAGATCTTATGTCTTTCTCTTGAAGGCCCTCTTCCTATTTAATCTAGGGATTTTTATTATCTCACAATGGGTTTAGAAGCGATTATATGTGTGTGCTACATCTAAGTGGGGTTGAGGGGAATAGTGCAAAGCATGGGTTAGTTTTCTATCTTAAAGGCCCACATAACAAAAAGGAGTAAGTGGTCTATTTTGGCCTTTGATGCGAGACATTCACAATATTTGAATGTCTAGCAAATTAATCTCTATTTACCAAGCAGGGTTTACTTATCCCAAGCTTGGAGTGCACTCTGTGTGACTTGTGTGAATGTTAAGGTCACTGGGTTCCTCTATAATTGATAATGGAGGGTATAGGTCATATGAGGTCTGACGAAGCTAACCATATGAAAGATAAGTAAAATTTTTATCTATTTTTTTTTATTAAACCTAATTTAAAAGTAAAGGTAAGATAATTCATGATGAATGGTTTGAGAAACTTAGTCAATTCAAGAAAAATTATTCTTGAATCATAGATGAGGCTTAAGTCCTTAGATTGAGCCTTGAGCTCTCATTGAGCCATAGCCCTTTATTTGAGTGGTTCTACTAAATGAATTTGATGAATCATTAGTTTGTTAAATCCATAGCCTTATATGTGGGTGGTTCAAGTAAACAAACTTGATGAATGATTATGTTTTTAAATCTATAGCTCTTTGGAATGGTCCATTTTTATGAACTTGATGGATATTATTTGAAATAATAAAGCAAAAATGACTTTTCATGAATTTATAGTCCTATATTGGGTGGTTTATAAAAAAAATACTTGATGAGTCTACTAAAGTGGCTATATAAGTGGGTCGCTTATTATGAAAAATTTATACTTTTCATAAAAACCCAAGGTAAATGCATGACCTTTAATAGCTTATAATAATGTTTGAATTGTAGAACTAACAAGACATTAAGAGTATTATATGTGATGTTAGAATCGCAATATTAGTTTATAGAGTTCAAGAATTATTAAACTTTACTCACTTCATTAACTATATTATAGTCTATCTTCACTGTGTATCAATTCAATTATATCATAAGATATTGATGTTTAAGTATATATCTCTTTCTTTGCCTGGATTTTCATTGTGTTAGCTTGTCATTTATGGGATATTGTTGAAAATGGCAAGTCTATCCCTATAATATAATCGTCAGTTTAATATCATTTGTTAATTATATTAAACCAATTATTATTACAATCATTATAGTTATTACAACTATTACAACCTTTAATTCTTTTGTAACAGTTTATTCCATCAGAGTATATAAGAGAGGTTTTACATTCATTCTAGACAACATTGAGAAACCTCGAAAAGTCTCTCACCTCCTTTTGTTTTCTCTGTTTTAGAAAATTGTAGTCTTGTTCCAACCTCTTCCCATGAGTACATATTTATAGAGGTAAATATGTATCCTTGGGAAGTAATTTGACATCTTGATTGTTTCTTAGTCTGACCAAGTTTTATTTTAAATCAATGCTCTATTTATCATGCCACAACTCTTAATTCTTTCTATTTTTTTAATATTATTTCTAATAAAATTTTTTAGGATATAGAAGGGAGTGGAAGACCATAGATATTCATAGAATGTTTAGAGCATTCTAGAGAATTAATCTCCACCATTGGATATAAATAATCTCCATCATTCACTATAAAGATGGAGTAATATAAATAGAGATAGGAGCCTTCAGTCCTATTAACTCCAAGAATCCAATGAGTGAAGCTACAATAGTATGAGAGTTAGAGAGCCTTTTTTAGCGACAGGAAAAATAACTTCGAAAGTCTCTATCATCAAGCTAAAGAAAAGCCACCATAGAGTGAGAGTTATAGAGCCTCTTTGAAAGAGTAGAAAAATAATTTGAGTGAGTCATCATAGTATGAGTCAATTTTGTAAACATACTATTATTTTGTATGGTGGAAGAATCTCCATATTAGAGAATTGTGAATTCTTGTGCTCCTATTATTATATTTAATTCATAAGTGTCTATTTTAACTTCACAAAGCAGAAAAAAAGATCAAGGTTTTCTAGTAACTCATCAGCATATGGAAAGCACAATAGAAAAGAGAGAAGGGGAGGCAGGTGGGCAATGTCTAGGTAAATGTTTTAACCTGTGTAATTTATAGTTCAAAATAGATGGAAATGAAGTTTATCTGTGCTATGTATCGAAATCTCTATCTCAATTTGTGTCACAGTACACGTGGCAAGATCATATTGATGGACAAAAAACCAAACTTTCAGCTAGGTTGTCTCATCATATCTTTAAAATTTGAGGGTAACAATGTATGAAAAATGAGTGATACAGTTATCATTTTACATGAATGTGTACTCTCTGGGGCCATGATGTACAGATTCTGATTCTTGTTTATGTTGGGCAACAAATTCAACATTTATTAGGGGAATCATTAGTGAATAGTTCCTGAAAAATAATGCACGTCCATTTTTCTTTCTTGAATGTGGTTTCTAGGAGACCGAACAGAGCCTTGGGGTAGTGATCAAATCAATCCAGTCAAAATTGTGACAGTCTCTTTGGATGATATCTCTATGGATGATATCTCTATGGATGATACTATTTATTGAGTTGATTAAGGCATTGATTTCAATTGTATTCCTATGTATATCTTATTAGTATTTAATTTTAAATGCTAAGTTTGGCATGTCACGGTATATTAATAAACTTACATGGAATGTATAATTTTCCAGTGTATGTCATATATAGTGTTTCACTAATTTTAGTCTAGTCATATAATATATAATCGGCAATTTTTTTTTATACAAAATTTCAAAAATTACAGTCGAAAGATGAATCGCTTAGATTGCATATATTTTCTAGATTATTACCGCATGGGGCTTTGCCTATTGTATGTCACAACACACCTTCTAATTTAATTGTATTGAAATAAAAATGATATCAATGTAATTGCACAAATATATGCATAATATGCATATATACATAAATAGAAAACAAATACCTGTATATGTGCGGATCTAAACATACTCTAACATTATGTTTGGATAAAAACTTCTTTAGGATTGAAATTAAAATTATATTATAATTTGATTAGATTTGATAGAATCGTGATTTTTTTATTGAATTTTATTGGTTGATATATTTGATTAAATTAATTAAATTAATTAATTATCAATTATGATACCTATGTTTAATATTTTTTATATTTAATTAAGAATTCTGTTTTGAGATTTTATATTTGATATATCTATATATATATAGAATTCTGATTTGTAACAGTAAATAATTTTTTATCATCGAATTATAAAACATATTATCTATTAAACTTTGATATTATTTACTAAAAAATTTCTCTGAAAAATAATTAATAAATACAATTTTTTAATGTATATAAATAAAATATGTAATTTTTCATTTTTCTTATATAGAAATTGATTTTCATAGGCTTTATTAGGAAAATTATTTCAAAGATTAGAAACCAAAAATCAATTTTATTCTCTATAGTGTTTATTGTATAGAAATCACACAATAATCCTAAACTAGTTGTCTAAACAATTTCATCCAAATATTGTCTAAACAAACCCAATGTAAGAAATTTCACTGTCCAATAGGGGTGTCTATCTTTGTTCGACCCGACAGGAAATTCCTGACCCGACCAATTTCAGTCGAAAAACCTGTCAATAGAGGAGTTAGTAGCGGAAAATACGGGTTGGTAATTTTTTACCGATTACATTAGGCGATAAAATAAAAATAAAATGATCAGGACGGTCAGTTACCGACCCGACTACTGAGTATAAAAGACCCCTCCCCAAAAAAAATTTAATTTTTACCCCTGGCCCTCCAAATCTCTCTCATCTCGTCTGTTCTCTCAACCTTACCTCCCAAATCCCGAACAGTTGATTGTCTCTCTCTATCTCCCCCTCTGATCAATCTCAACCCTTCCCTCATCCTTTATCCGCTCGTCTCCTCCTCCTTCCTCCTACCGGTATCCTTTCTTCTCCTCCTCCTCCTTATCCTTACTTATCTGTGTGCTTTTTGTCTTCATCTTGTATGGTACTCCTCCAGTCTATTTTTTGTTTTCTATTGTAGATTTTTTATTTTAGTTTTATTTCTGTTGTTTTTTGGTTTGTTTACTTTGTGTTTGGAGTTGTTGGAGACCTTGGGGTGGTTTCCGTCGATTTGTGGGTTCAATATGGAAAAGCCCCAAATTGAAAACCTTGATCGGTAATTTGTTCCTTCGCCTTCAGTTATGGTTTTGTTATTTGAGTTTCTGGAGTGTTTCTGTTGATTTGAGAGTTCGATTATGAAAACCCCTAAGTTGTAAACCCTAATCGGTCAATTTTCCTAATCCATCCCTAAATTCATCCTCGAACCCTAAATTGATCATTCAATCCTGATTGAAACCTAATTCTCATTCGACCCCAATCTCGATTAAAACCTTAATCCTAATGCTACCCTTATTCCAACTCCAATTACGTAATTTAGGTTAATTTTTCTGATTTTTTTTGTGTTTTGTTAGTTTAGTAATTATGTTATGAATCTTGTCTTCTAATTGATTAAGTAAGTTAGTCCACCAGTAACTATTTTTTTGTGCAGGACAACAATGAGTCGTTTGATTGGTAATCCAAATTGTGAAGAGGAGTCTAGACTCTGGACAGCTGGGATGGACATCTGATCGTTGTTATAGATGAATGATGTTGAATTGTTGATGTTACTTATTGCTATTGTATGATATTTATTATGAATGTATAATATTTATTTATCATTGTTAGATGTTGCTTGTTGGTATGTTAATATATCTGTTTTTTGGTTATTGGCTTATATGTTAGTGTTTCTTGTTGGTGTGTGCTTGCCCATGTTGTATGTTATTGTTGGCACTTGGCATCTTGTTAGTTGGTTACTGATATATGTTAGTGTTACTATGTTAGCTTGTTAGGTATATAGGTATATAGGATAGACAGTGGACTAGTAACATGTATAGGTTTGATTAGTCATATTCGATGTTGTTGTGCTTGTATGTATATGGGTGCTTGTATGTATAGATAGTGGACTAGTAACATGTATAGGTTACCGATATATGTTGTTGTATGTTAGTGTTGGCACTTGGCATCTTGTTAGTTGGTTGTTGGTTACTGATATATTAGCGTTAGTGTGTTAGCCTGTTAGGTATATAGGTATATAGGATAGACAATGGACTAGTAACATGTATAGGTTTGATTAGTCACATTCGATGTTGTTGTGCTTGTATGCATATGGGTGTGAGGGCTTGGAACATCCAAATGGCCCTGGAAGTGTGTACTGAGAGTGGTGTTTAGGCTGGAAACCCGAAGTTGCGGGGCTAAGTGTCCTAAGGATGCCACAGGTATCATATATCTAGTGGAACAATGCCACATACCACTCCCAGTACACACTTCCAGGGCCATTAGATGTGCCAAATCCGCCTGGAAAGATGATGAAAATACAATTTGAGTTTCTCTGCACACTTAATGTTTTTGCTTTCTGGTTATTGGCTTATTGATTGCCCATATTGTATGTTAGTGTTGGCACTTAGCATATTGTTAGTTGGTTGTTGGTTGCTGATATATGTTAGTGTTACTATGTTAGTCTATTAGGTATATAGGTATATAGGATAGTCAGTGGACTAGTAACATGTATAAGAGTGATTAGTCACATTCGATGTTGTTGTGCTTCTATATATGTGGGTGTGAGGGTTTAGAACATTCAAATGACCCTGAAAGTGTGTATTGGGAGTAGTGTTTAGGCTGGAAACTCGAAGTTGTGGGGCTAAGTGTCCTAAGGATGCCACGAGTATCATACATCTGGTGGAACAATCCCGTGTACCACTCCCAATACACTCTTCCAGGGCCATTGGATGTGCCAAATCCACCTGAAACGATGATGATAATACAATCTGAGTTCCTCAGTACACTTGATGTTTCTGCTTTCTGGTTATTAGCTTTTATTGCTTACTCATGTTGTATGTTAGTGTTGGCAATTGGCATCCTGTTAGTTGGTTGTTGGTTACTAATAATTGATAGTGTTACTGTGTTAACCTGTTAGGAATATAGGTATATAGGATGAACAGTGGACTAGTAACATATATAAGAGTGATTAGTCACATTCGATGTTGTTGTGCTTGTAAGTTTGTGGGTGTGAGGGTTTGGAACATCCAGACGGCCATGGAAGTGTGTACTAGGAATGGTTTTTAGGCTAGAAACCCGAAGTTGCGAGGCTTAAATGTCCTAAGGATGCCACAGACATCATACATCTGGTGGAACAATGTCACGTACCACTCATAGTACACACTTTCAAGGCCATTGGATATACCAAATCCACCTGGAACAATGGTGATAATACAATTTGAGTTCCTTTATACACTTGATGTTTCTGCTTTCTGGTTATTGGCTTATTGCTTCGCTAATCGTCTTATGCTTGTTTGAATGAGTGATTGATATTACTTGCTTGTATTGCATCGCCTTATGCCATTATGCCGTCCAAGAGAAGAAATGTCTGGAATGGAGGGTGAATGCTCACAGCAAAACCCAGGTGATGTGATACTGATTCCAAGATCTAAAAATAAGTAAAATAGCTATAGCTGATTCTTTTTCTTTTTCACTTATTCCTGAATCTTGGAATCAACACCACATCAGTTGGGTCTATGTTTGTGGGCATTCATCCTCCATCCCAGAAAATTCTTGTTTTGGATGTGGTGATGCAATGCTGAAGGAAACGATGATGAGATACATTCTAAGTTCCATGAAACTTACTATATGTTATGCATGTATAAACATTACCTTTTGTTGTGCTTTAGTAATTGTTTTTGGAAATTGGAATTTTATAGTGTGGTAGGTTTTAACTTGCTAATTTTAGACTTTAAAACCTACGAAAATGAATACACAACAGTCTGATGTTGGAAGTTCTACCTCTGTGAGTCTCATAGATCTTGGTCAATCTCCCACACGCAATAAGCATTAACATTTCCAAGTACCTGGTAGCTCAATAGCCATTCATGATGAGCCTATTGTTATAGAAAACCAAAAGGTTTCAGATGGTGTTAAGATTAAATGTAAATCAAAAGCATGGGATAATTTCCCTAGGATAGTGTTACCTAGTGGGTCTATGATGGTTAAATATAAGTATTGTGCGAAGGAGTTCAAGGCTGATCCAAAAAAATATAGAACTTCTGGGCTAATATATCATGCCAATAGTTATCTTAGGAAGTATACCATTATGGGGCAATCACAAATTAGCATGCAGTCTGATGATGAAGATGGTGGTATTGGGACTGGGAGGACAACTATTAGAACATATAGGTTTGACAATGAGGCTTTATGGGTCGATTGCAGAGATGATTGTGTCTAATGAGTTACCTTTAAAATTTATAGAGATAAAGGGCTTTAGGAAGGTGATGTTGACTGCATGTCCTAGATTCAGAATGCCCTCGAGGTCAACTATAACCAAGGATTGCATTTTACTATATATGGAGGAGAAGAAGAGGTTTATGAAATATTTGCCTAATAATTGTGGTAGGGTGTGTATGACAACTAATACTTGGACTTCTGTCCAGAGAGTTAATTATATGAGCCTGATAGCATATTTTATAGATGATGATTGGATTTTGAGGAAGGCAATTCTGAATTTTTGCTCTATTGGTTGTCATAAGTGAGAGAAGATAGCTTCTGCTGTTAAAAGATGTTTGATTGAGTGTGGTATAACTAGTGTTTTTACAAATAATGCCTTTGCCAATGATGTGGCAGTAGCTTCAATAAAAAAAAAACTTGTGAAATGGAAGGGTAGTATTCTCGGTTGTAAGTATAGATGTTAAGTGTGTTGCACATATTGTGAACCTGATAGTAAATTATAGACTAACATTAGTGGAAAGTTTGTGTACAAAATTAGAAAGATTGTTAGATATGCTAGGAGTTCGCCATCTAGGTTGCAGAGGTTTCAAACCTGTGTGGAAATATAAGGAATTACTATTAAAATTTTGTTGTTTTTGGATATACCTACTAGATGGAACTCAACTTATAAGATGTTAGAGTCAGTTTGTAGGTTTGAAAGTGTCTTTGAGAGGTTTAGTGAAGTTGATGATAATTTTTGTACTGATATAAAAATAATGGACTGTGATAAGTCAATGTCTGTTGTGAAGATTGGACAGGTACTCCTGATCAAGAAGATTAGGAGGCCGCCAACAAATTATGCCAATATCTTGCTAATTTTAATGAATTGACCGAATTTGTATCCGGGACATCTTATGTTACATGCTTAGATGAAATTTTGGATGTTCTGAGATTATTGAATCGGTGGTTCAATAGTCCAGATTAGGAATTATACATCATGGCTGAAAATATGAAGTATAAATGAGATAAATATTAGGGTGATGTTGATAAATGCAGTATGATTACCTATACGGCCTCAATTTTAGATCCTAGATGCAAATTTGATTATATATAGTTTTCAGTCAAATAAGTATATGGTGAATCAGTTGGTGAGACGATTTGGCAGAAGATAAAAAATACATGTCAGGAGTTATTTCATGCATATAGGGCTCTGTTATTTCCTCCAAATGAAACTTCAGTTCTCCACAAATCCAGTGAGATAGATAAGGTCACTTCCACCACTGCTCATGACCATTTAGTGATTTCACCAGAAGAGATGGTACTTGAAAAGAGGAAGAAAGCTTGACTGAAGATGATGACATTGTGGAAGAAGAGCAAGCATGGTGATATCAGTTAAACTGAAAGCAAGTCTGAGTTGGAGAAATATGGTAGTGAGGATGTGTGAGACCCCGTCCTTTTGAGAGTCTAGTCAGCACTCGTATTCAATCAGATTTTCAGATTGGTCGGATTGAGTGAGTTGACCAAGTGATTGTCAGAGTTGATCTTTTGACCGAGTGACTTGGATATAGTCATAGAGCCTAAGTGTCAAGTTTAGGATGTCTAGAACGTCATGTCGTTGGTGGTGTGTCGATAATTTGCACGGCGTGTCGTTTCGGAGTTTTAACGTGCATTAGATTAATTAGTCGATTGGTGTGTTGTTCGAGGCTTGAGTCCAGAGGATATACCACATTTTACTCTTTTAACCCGCATATAAGTTTTTGGAGGCCCGTTTTGAGTGGCCGTAGGTCTTTGGGCCGACTTACCTTTCGTGGACCCGATTTCGGTTCTCGAGCCCAATTATGTTTTGAAAGCCTGATTTTCAGATTTTGAACTTTTAAATTTTATTTTGGCCCACTTGGGGACATATGTGAGTCATTTTATAATTATTTCAGATTTTGAGAATTAAAAAAAAAGGTCAAAGTCAAAGTCAAAGAGGCCAAAATTCCAGAACTGCCCCCACTTACTTTTCTCTCTTTTTTTTCTGCACGTGAGTGGGCAGAAACCTTTTTTCCCCCATTCTTCCCCATTTTCTTTTTGCCGAGAGTTTCTCCCAAACCCTCAAAGCTCCCAAACCTTCAAATCTTCTTTTTCCTTCCAAATTAAGGTGTGGGTTTTGTTCCAAAACCTAAACCCAACCTCTCACCCCACATTTTCTCAGGTATTATGTTTATTTATGGTTATTTTGTCTTAATTAGAGTAATTTTTGTAATTTTGGATTTTGGTGGTTTATGTTTAATTTCTTCATTTTCTTTTCCGATTTGTGGTTGATTTCACATGCTTAGATGTTCATTGTTATAGTCTGATACCTTAGTTTGCTCGAAAACATCGTTTGATCCATGATTGATCATTTTGAGTATTCGATGGCATTTTGATAAATTCTGGAATTTTGTGTTTTTGATGAATTGGATGAAATTGGTTGATGTCATTTCTTGAGTTAGGTTGTTTGTGTGTTTTAGAGAAGGTTTGTCGATTGAGGAAACCAATTTTGATGTTGGCGGAGCTTGGAATCGGGATTTGAGCTTAGGATCGATTGAGTGTGTGAAGAGGTTCGTTGTTTTTCTTAAGGAATTGAGTGGTTTGAGTTTCTAGAGGTTGTATTTAAGGGGTCTCTTAGGTTGTTTTTAATTTTGGTCATTTTTTGAGTTTATTATTTTCGGCTTTGTTCTTTGTGTGGTTTTGTGTGCATGATTGTTTAGATGGTTGTTTCGGCGACCGATAAAGGCAAGGGCTTATCCGTTGAGTCGTCGACACGTCAAGAGGTGGGAGACTATATTTCATTTACATGCACGGATATATTTTGTTTTATTAATTAAAATTGGTAAATGCTTGTTTTTGAATGAAGGCAATATGTGCATTGATGAATGACTTGGCATGTTAGGTTCATTATGTGCGAAGCATATTTATGATGCATAAAATGTTTATTTTAAACCTATATACATGTTTGTGATGTGATTAAAATGCGTTTGAGAATATTTAATTTTATTGAATTCTTGAGTTGTTGGGGCTCCTAGGGAGCCTTTGAGTTGATTTTGAGTGCACTACACTTTATTCAAATTATAACATGATTTGGGATTTGTTCTACATGTTTGCCAAGAATACGTATACAAATAATTTCTAGGTATGACTTGGAATTGACGAACTGTGCTTGGCCAATGCGAAGGTAAGTGGATGAGTATCCTTAGATAGAAGGATAGTCCTTTGCCTAGGAGTATGGATGAGTTATGTATGCCTTGTGGGAGTAGGTGATGGGATAGGCTACATGTGCCTTCGGGCTTTTTGAGTTGTGTGTGAGTTGGGAATCATGTGATAATTGTTTACTTTTCTTTTCCCGAGGACAACATTGGTGATAGGGGATTTATTATTATTTTGGAAAGGTGCATTTAATTAACCATCAGTGGGCTTCCGATTTCCCTTTGGCCGGGGTTATCAGTGAAACGGTTTTAGAGGTCCACCCCGATAATTTTTGGGCATAGTAGCCCATGAAAATGAGATTTTGGGATTTATATACTTATTGGGCATGGGCCTGAGATACATGTTGATGTTATCAAGCTCATGCATATGTATTTGATCATATTTAAATGTGATATTGTTTGCACGATTAGTATTATGGACTTACTGTTATTTTTATTATAAAATATTTATATTGGTTTTCGTATATGCCTTTATTTCACCTGAATTGTTTATGACGTTGTGACTCTCACTGAGGTCCTCGAGATCTCACCCCCCTCTTATTGTTGTTTTCAGGACTAGGTCGAGCGCCTATATAGCCGTCTATTTTTGAGATCGAGGTTTCTGGTTTGTCATAGGACTGGACTACTGCATATGACTCATTTGAAAACTCGACACGCTCTTCTGTATTTTGGGTTTGGTTATGCTTGCTTAACTTGTTTGCATGCTTGCTCATTTACATTGTGACCCCTTAGTGGGCTTGAGTTGATGCATGTTATTGGATATTGATGTATTCTTTTGAGTTTACGATATATGAGATGAGCATGATGCCTTGGGCATGTTTTGTTGTTCTTGGGTTTTGAGTTGATTGGACTTATTCTGATAAAGCATGTTTGGGGCCGTGTAGCCTGTTGCGTGTGAGATTAAGACTTTCATTGTTTGTAATTGTACTCCGTGATTGATTTTGTGGTGTCGAGATATTTGTTTAAATATATGCTCTCTCTTTTTTTAAGAAAGTGAAAAGTTTCAAATTTACATGTGTTTTTATACAAATTTCTGAATTTGTTTTGAGAGTAAGCCTTGTGTGGTTTTGATTGGGCCACAAGTTGGGCCAATTGGGACTGCACGGCGGAGAGGAGCCCAATTACCGGGTTCAGGTCCTCACAGGATGTGGAGGATTATTAAGATAATTTTGATATCCTTTGTTGGTGAAAACTGAATGCCCCGAGGTTCCTTATACTGTCTACCATGGCAAAGGATGTGCTTGCTACCCTAATTTCAACCGTGGCTTCAGAGTTGGCCCTCAGCACTAGTGGGAGAATTCTTGATCCCTATAAGAGTTCGTTGTCTCCTAAACTTTTGCAAGCACTTATTTGCAGCTAAGACTGATTTAATAATGGTGTCTCAGATATTTGTTTCGAAGAAAGTCCTATAGACATAGAGAATCTTGAAGTTGGTGAGTGGATTACTGTAATATAACTGTTATTGAATATTTGTTGTTTTATCTTTGTATACCCCTCTTGAACTGATTACTATAGCATTGTTGATGTAGATGTGGCAGATTCGGCAATGGACTCACCAATTGAAGTCTACTGTAATACTGTTATTTTATTGAGTTGCTAATTGAGATATTTTATTGTTTTTGGATTGTTTATTGAGTTATTTTATTTTTCTGAACTATTACTTATTTGCTTACTAACTATTAACTAACTAATGTGTTTGTTGTGTTGCTTATAGGACTATATTGAACCCTTAAGTTTGCAGCTGACAAAGAAGACCCGTAAGGCTGTGAGTAACCAACCACCAGGCATTACAAGCTAGATAATTAGTCAACCAACATCCTGGCATGGCATTCAAGCATCAATGTATCACAAGACAAGCAACCTGCTAGCTCAATTATATAAGGCATTGAGGAGTTAGGCAATAGACAATTCTTCGGCATTTTACTTAAGCATTATGATTTATGAATTTATGATTTGGCAATTTGATAAAAATTTTGAAATAATGAAAAATTGATGTAGCAATAATATTTTAATTGTCCGGACAATTAGTTATTAAGAATTGATGATTTGATAGCAAATATGATGAATTTCTTTATTAAAAATGCATTGAGTCATTCAGAAATATCATTTTTTCCCGACTCACCCTGTATAATAGAACAATTAAATATTTCGATCGAATTGTCGGAAAAAAATTTCCCAGAAAAATTTTCCGACTAACTTGGGTCAGGAACAAAATAAATTATTAAAATTTACTGATCAGAATACAAGTAATTGAAAAAATTTTACTGCTGAAAATTTATTTTGCGAATACAATTACCGACCCATCCCGATGAACACCCTTACTGACCGAGATATCGAAAAAATTATACAGAAAAAGAAAAAATTCTGGAAGATCTATAAACTATTTGTGCTTTTAGAAGGCTTCTTTATCCAAATTACCATGTTTGATTGTTAGGTGTTCCGTTGTAAAATAAATAATAGGTCAAAATAACTAACTTAAAGGGGCTCATTTTACTAAAATATTGGGATCCAAATCCAAATAGAGTAAAAAAGATTCACCATGTAAAAAAGATGGTGAACTTAATATAAGAAAAAATGGTGAACTTAATAAAAGAAAAAATGGTGAACTTAATAAAAGAAAAAATGGTGAACAAACGGTCACCATTACAAAGGAAACAAAGACCATCGTTTCCTCCTACAACTACCGCCCAATTTCCATTCCATTTCCAGCGATCCGATCACACCCGAGAGTCGCGATGGCCCTATCTCACCTCGCCGCTAGATCCAATCACCTCAAAAACTTTGCCTGCGCCGCTTCCACGGCCGCATTCCGTCGCCCAATCTCCACCTCGACGGATTCCCTGACAATCGAGACCTCAGTCCCTTTCACTCCACACATACTGGAAGCCCCCTCCCGCTCAGTGGAAACCACGCCGCAAGAGCTCCTCACCTTCTTCCGTGACATGGCAATGATGCGCCGAATGGAGATTGCAGCCGACTCCCTCTACAAGGCCAAGCTCATCCGTGGCTTCTGTCATCTCTACGATGGCCAGGAGGCTGTCGCTGTCGGCATGGATGCGGCAATCACAAAAAAGGACAGCATCATAACCGCCTATCGCGACCACTGCATCTTCCTTGGTCGCGGCGGGACCCTGCTGGAGGTATTCGCGGAGCTCATGGGGCGTCAGGCCGGGTGCTCCAAAGGGAAAGGCGGGTCGATGCATTTTTATAAGAAGGATACTGGGTTTTATGGAGGCCACGGGATCGTTGGGGCTCAGGTGCCATTAGGTTGTGGAATTGCATTTGCGCACAAGTATAACAAGGAAGACACTGTAGCGTTTGCAATATATGGAGACGGTGCGGCGAATCAAGGACAATTGTTTGAGGCATTGAATATTTCTGCTCTATGGGACCTGCCTGTAATTCTGGTCTGCGAGAATAACCACTGTGAGTGATATTCGAAGCAATTTTTGTTTTATTGCAGGGAGGGTTGATGTAAGAGTTGGGCGAATACTGATTGGTGTTCTCTCGTTTTGTGTGTAGATGGAATGGGGACGGCGGAATGGAGAGCGGCGAAGAGTCCAGCATACTACAAACGTGGTGATTATGTTCCTGGATTGAAGGTCAGGTGTTTGATTTATGTGGCGTGAGGATAATTTGGGTTGTCAGGGTACGGCTAATAGCATCATATCAAGTAACGAACGTGGAGTTTTGCGTTGTTGTTTAGTAAGTGACAGTATATGCTTGGAATCTTGACAGTTTTGACTTAAATATTAAATTTAAATGAATATTTTCATACCCATGAGAATTGTATAGAAACAATGGTATTTATTCTGTATTTACTATAATATATAAGGGTGACCAGAACAAAATTAAACATCTAAGTAGATCTCTTCTAGAAATATTATTTTCTTGCTACTTTTCTGTCCTGCACTTACTATCCCGCTTCTTGAGTTTAGCTGCGGTGTAGCTATAACTTAATCAGCTAAATGATAAGTTATTTCCGCGTTAATACTGTTCCCCTTTTTCCCTTCTTGTGCAATCCTCTTTAAGTCTTAAGCATGCTTTCGAAGTTTGGTGAGGTCTCTGACATGATTGAACAATGCAGTGGCATCTTTTGATCTGCTACATGGATTTACATGTAGCAGAACCCTAGGTGGACTTTTTATGCCATGCTGTACCACTGATCAAAGTTTGAGAAGTAAAATAATCAGGCACAGTTGGATTCTCATTCTAAAACTCTTTGGAACGTGGTGACTATTGGTTGATTTCTTGGAGATTTTTTAATATTACTCTTCTTAACCTCTGCACACAATGTGTGATTCTGTAACCTTTGAAAAATTTTCCATTTCATTTATATCGGTGGCTTCTGTGTGTTTTCGTGGAGAACTGTTTCTTCGTTGATTTTGAGTCAGATTGGTCGAGCATCTATTTAGTAATTTCTGTTTTCTACTTTACTAGGAATTTCACATGCTTGAAACTTTTTCTCTTACAGGTAGATGGCATGGACGTTCTTGCTGTTAAACAAGCATGCAGATTTGCAAAGGAATATGTCTTGAAGAATGGACCCATGGTCAGTGTTTCTTTATCTTTCTTGTTTTTATGCTTTAAATTATATGTCTTTAAGGATAGACCAATGGTCAGTCTTCCATGTCACGTTCAACAAGTAATTTTGATCTCTGTACTCACTATGAACTTTGAATAGATGCAAAGTTTTCAAACTGGATTGGTCAGTGAACCGGTATGGATAAAGGATTAGGTGGTTTGAAGGATGATTAGAATAACCAAAAAGTGGTACAATATATATATTTGAAAAAGTTATACAATTTGAAAAAAAGAAAGATCATCACTATCAGTATTTTAAAAGTCAAGATATGGAATTTTAAAGATTATTTTAAAATATATATATATTTAACCAGTAGGTCTGGTTGGACTGGACTAAGATCTGGTTCCTGTTAAACCTGGTTGAACCGTCTGGTTCTAACAATATTGCTTAGAAGTATTGATTATGTCTTACTGATTATTAACTATTGATGAGTTTCTATTATGATAATTGAATTCCTTTTTCCCGATTGTATTTATTTTTCCAGGTAGTTAAGTAGCTATGTAATAAAGATCTTGTGTAGCTTGATCCAGATTCATGCTTTCTCTTGTTTTTTTATTTAGATTGATCAGATTTAAACTGTACCAAATTTCCCAGGAAGTCAAATATGCTTCTGACTGAAGTTTCTGTGATAAACCGATAAGAATCACAATTTTTTTTTGTCCGTGTAGGTTGCCATTCTCTATATCTCTGGTTTGCAAAAAGAATTTGATATGATGTCAGAATATCGTTTTCCATCCAAAAATTCACCTCTAATTTAAATTTTTTCCTCGTATTTTCAGATTCTTGAAATGGATACTTACAGATATCATGGTCACTCAATGTCTGATCCCGGGAGTACCTACCGCACCCGTGATGAGATTAGTGGCGTGAGACAGGTTATCCCTTTTTCGTTCGATATCTTTTCTAAATAAAAAATATTTCATTGCTCATATATGATACATATTTTAATTCCTTTTATGTGATATTTAGGAGCGTGACCCAGTTGAACGAGTTAGAAAGTTGATACTAGCTCACGATCTAGCCACGGAGAAAGAGCTAAAGGTAAATTAGTGAGCTCGTATTTATGTTCTCATTGCAGGAAGGTTGGCATTTTGTTTTACATTTCTTCCATTTTTTGCTATCCATTTTTCTTATCCTGATTAAATTTTCCTTAGCACAAATATGGTGCAGAAATTGGATATGATTTGTGAAGTTAATTTTGAAAACTGATGGGGAATTTCTTGTACTTTTCAGGATATCGAGAAAGAAGTAAGAAAAGAAGTGGATGATGCCATTGCCCAAGCCAAGGTGAGGAAAAAATTTAGAATCTTGATGGTTTCTTTTAATGTAATGGAAATTTCCCTTGGGTTGTTTAACCGTGTCTTAAATGTTCATGAATATGGAACTGGCGATGTCTTGATGTTCTCCCTGCCCCTTCAAATTTCTGAATACAGGAAAGTCCAATGCCAGATCCTTCTGAACTCTTCAAAAATGTATACGTGAAAGGCCTAGAAGTTGAGGTAATAAATGTTTCTTCTGCCTATTTTTTTTGTTCTGGATTCTTATTTCCCTTCTTGGAAATTGTTTTTTATCGTGATCACTGGAATAGGTCTGTTTACAATTTATTATTTTTATACTATCATTATATATCATCGACTTTTAACCTATGATTTTTACCTCCAAGAAAAATAGAAAAATGTCACCGTGTACTGGTTTCTCATCTTGATTCTCTTGTTGGTGATAGATTAATAATAACCTTGTTCAAGCTCACATGGGCAATTGTAATAAATGATATTGTGCCTCATTATGAACCGAGCAGGTTTCAGCATTCTGAAAAGTATTTCATGCAACATTTCTAATTCATTCCTAGGAAACTGGGACCTTATTCTTTTGAACACATGTTTCCAGTAATTGTGTCTTATCTGTTCTTTAAAAATGCGTTTCTGTTGTGTTAAAATCCAACATTCTATTTCTTACAGTCTTTCCACCGGATACTGATGGACTTGTGATTTTAAATTTCAGGCTTTTGGAGCAGACAGGAAAGAAGTTAGAGCCGTGCTTCCATAAGCAAGGTAGGATGTAAGTGGAAGAATGTACAACCACTCGCCACCAGCCAAACACTTGCCACCGATTAACAGTTTCTATAGATGATAAAACAATAAATCGAGAAGATGTGCACCGCACCCCTCCGGGCAATCCTTTTGCTTTCTCATTGTGAATAGAAGAACATCTGGTCGTGGGGCAAAACTGTTTCATTTTTCCTGCTTTCGTCTTGCTCCTGAAATGTGCGATTCGACGTTTTCAAATGGTTGTAAACGCAAAACATTTTCATTCTCTTTTCCATGTGAAATTTCCTTCCGAATCGCTGGATAATGTAATATCACCATCTTAGAAATAGGCAGGCCCATCGCATGTAAGATTTCTTTCTTGCTCTCTGGATAATGCAATGTCGCATGCGATGGGCCGGCCTTCACCTTAGATGTGGAGTATGGGTTAGTCCTAAAATCTTCAATTACTGGGCTTTGGCCCAATTGTGTATTACGTTTATAAAAACACACTTTTCATCCTATGCTTATGCAAGCAACCCCCAAATTCAGATTATATTATACTCAGTATGCACGAAGGGAGGCTTGGCCTCACCCTCGGAGTTCATTTTTTAAGGTTTAATTTATTAATTTAAGCTGTATCTTTAGTAGGTGGAAGTAGGCACAGGTAATTCTCCAAAAGCTGGAATTTTTACATAAAAGGATGTGATGTTTCAATGATGTATGTATACTATAATTTGGACGCTAATTCTAAATTTAAGCTCTCACGCTCTTCTTTTATATGACAAAGCCTGTTGTATACTTTGTTTCCGAATAAGGTATAATTTTAGAAAAATTAAATGGTAAGCATTTATTATATAACGATGGCTTTCTAGGAAATACACTTTCATAGACGTCAATTTTTTCAAAATTTTTTCAAAATTTTTGAGGCACTGGACTCTTTCCTTAATAATAAATTAATAATAAGACTATTTTATACACATTCCGTCATCCATTCTTTATCCTATGCCTGATTGCTTATCAAATAAAAGTTTAGGTAATCCATCAATTTTACTAAAAAGGAACCTGCTTGTTTTCGTCAGCATCGCTTGTCCTCTAAAAAGAACACATTTTAATGCTTCCATAACTGCCACAGTCTAAATAGGTTAGGTCCTGAAATTCATTAGAGAGTTACGCCTATCATCCCAAAGAAAAATCTCAGGTATGAGCAGTGAGGATTGGCGAGAACCACGCTCGTTTCACGGGAGAGTGGAATTGTGTCAGAAGATGAGAAACTTGAGCGAGCACCAACAGGCGGTGTTCAGTAGAGACAACGAGGCCTCTTGGGTCCCAATCCTCCTCTCTAAATACACGTGCTGCATAAACTACCTAAGGTGATAAGCCTCTTCCTCTCTCTCTTCTCCTTCCTTTTCAGCTTTCTCCCACAATAAAGAATCACATGGCGACAAACATCACCGACAGAGTCCGTGGTTTCACCATCACCCATCGCCTTCTTCTTTTTAGCCACATTCAGAAGTAACTTGTGGGCTTTGCACAGATTCCTCAAATCCAGCCACAGAGGATAGATAACCAGAGTATCCTATGTGCTTCTTCTAATCTCCCGTACCAACCTACTTGCCACCCTCTCTCACAATCACCTCCCCCCACAACTTGACACTTAAATTAATGGCTCTAAATATATATAGATTATAGACGATCGATAATGCGGTAGCAAGTGCAAGAGTTCCACCACCTCATACCTCACACGTGCAGTTATTTCTTGGGTTCTGCTAGTTTAACAGAGAGCGGATAGGCAGATTAGATTACTTATTACGGTGTAAATATATACAGTTGGAAGCTTTTAAATGACATCTCGTATCGGTGTCTCGGGAAGCAAAACTAACTTGCTCTGCCAGACCAGTTCTTGAAGAACTAAAGACATCTGAGCTAACAGTGTTTATTTACGGCAAGTTGTTGGCTGCTCCGAATCTCTTTCGTTGGAACAACTAATGCCGTGGCTCTGCAATCAAGTACATTTTTCCTATAATAAAATTAGTGCCAAATAAAATATGCTCAATGGGTCGATAACCTAATCACCCCTTATTTATAAACAGTAGTGGGTCTCTTGTCTTGTGGAAGGTGTGGAGGTGTCTTTACCTTACCAACTGAGCCTCTATTATACTTTGCGTACTTCATTCTCTTCCCGATAGTGTATATACGATAATGTGCGAGGATTTCTTTAATTCAAAGAGTGACATAGCAACATTTGTATGTTTTCACAATGAGATGATGACAGAAGAATCGACCCATTTTGTTCTCCCGTCGGCTCCCCAAGGAGATGCTCAAAACGTGCATTGGACAGGCAAGTTATAAAGATGTCATGCTTGCGAACAAAACTACAAAATGGACCCACCACGCAATTACAATTTACAAACTCGATCGATGAAGTCTTAATTAGTCCAGGATGGCAATTTATCTCATCCATGTGCACTGCAGCATATATACTACCGTACAACAATTCTATCAACTACTCGAAAATGGAGAGAAATGCTGAATATTCCTTCCCCAAACAGGTAAGAATCGAAAAGGGGATGACCCTCAACGGGCATACCATCACAGTTTATCTTGCAAATTCGTTCCCTGGCATATTCCCAATTTCAATACTTTTTTTTATTATGTTACAAAAACTCTGATCAAGTAAAAATCTCCTTTTCATTAAAAAATAAATAAATAAATAAATAAACGCCCACTAATACCGATCTCCGGACAAATTTCCGGTTGGGGTCGGGGCGCACGTGATCACGTGGGTTGGGAGATCGAAGACAAAAGGCATTGGTCCAAAAACCATGAGCAGTGGAGCGGGTCCCGCTTGCCAGACTTGAACGCAGCCATCAATGTCAAAGTCAGAACCCCACCCAGCTGGCTTCCTCGAAGGCACAGCTGGCACTGCATCAGTGGAGGAAAAGAATATTACTTTGTCCCAACAAGAGGGTAATGATAATGTGCCCTTATGGGAAGGGAAAGTGATTGCCTCGCCTTCAAACAACACTGGATGCCCACATCTTTTAACTCTCTAAAAACCTTCCTGCTTCTTAGTGCTGATCCAGAATATGAGATGCCTTTTCTTGGCCTTCTTCACAATATATTTGGTAAGGGATCGCAATTAAAACTTGAAATATATTATAATTAAAATAGATAGAACTAGCATTGAATTATCGAATATCGTGTTTCATGCCAAAATGAGAGTAAAATAGCGATAGGTGACAATGTTCTAAACTGCTTTTAGTATATGAAGGACAATTACTTTGAAATATGGAGAGAAAGGGTCTCGCTTGAAACATAATTATATTTATTTTCTTCCTCATCGGAACAGCTAAAGAAAATAGAAATTAAAATGTAAAATTCCATCCTTTTGTTTTCCATTTTGCCAAACCACATCTCATTGCTGTAAAAATGCAACAAACAGAAATGTACAAGAATGCCGACTTTCTACTGTACTGTCTCAGCAGATTATCTGAAAGCGAAAACCTTCCGGTCTAGAGATCAATTATTTTAGGCTTTGTACGGTATAAAGTGCTTGTATTTTAGTTTTTTTTTTATTTATTAAAATTGAAGTTTGTTTTTTTTTTGAAACTATTTTCATCGAAATTTCTGTAAATTTCAGTTTAAAAAAATTAGGAATAGAAATTGGGATAAGGTAAAATCGACTTTTATTAAAAGAAAAAACGTGTTTAAATCTAGTAGATAAAGAACGCACTGACAACGTAGTTTATTTTGTAATGTAAACCTTAGTGTTGAGTTGCTCGCAAAAGATTTGTTTCCCTGTCAACTTTTGACGAGCATGTTACTTGAATGTGAGCTGTATATTAATGATCCAGTTTGATACCAAAATGGCACGCTTCTTCTTTGTCATTTGATGCCCAATTTCACTCAGCAGCTGATCAATACTTGGGTGAATGCTTGGAAGCGAATGATGGATCACGGTTTTTGTCCGCTTAAGGGGGGAATGATACCGTGTTTGATGGGAGGGATGGAAAAAAAATTAAGCCTTTTAGGGTTTAAAATTAGTTACTTCAATTACATACTGTGGAATTATTTGTATCAGAAAATTATTGCACGAACCACAAAAAGCACGACGAATAACAAAAAAGAAAAGATATAAAATATCAGATCAATTCAATATATTTTTACTGATGCGAAACATACGGATAATTGGAACAGTCAACCGACAAATCATTTAATGCTGTATTTTATCACATGCATGTAATAGGAAAGTGCAGAGAATTTTCAACCATTCTAAAAATATTAAGAATTTGAATACGTAACTCTTTCATTCAAAAATCTTGCTGTCTATTCAATGAATTTTCAGCTAATGAAAAATCAGGTCTCTATAGTCTGCACCACGCCACCCATGAAACAAAAATCTTGAATTATTTTAATATAATAAAGAATCCGATTTTAAAATAAAATAAATCATAGCTTTAAAATGATAGGGAATTACTGCTAAATTAAACCATACAATTTAAACAGAAGCGTGATTACGTTATAATTTACAGAAAAGTTCAAACTTTTACGTACATCCCTCAATGCATAATTAACCCACCCTTCTCCTCACGCGGAACTCGCGCGTCTTCCCCACACTATCCCATCCTCGGTAACCATGGTAAAACCACACCGATTTACGAGAGGATCATTCAATTCCTTGCTTCCCATGCCTATTATTCCATTCTACGTCGTATAAAATCTTCTCATCTTCCCCGTCCCCGTACCCGTACCCGGACAGTTCAGAGGGAGAAAGAGGGGAGATAGAAAGGAGTGTCCCTCAGTATCTGTGCTCTGCAAGAAACCTTTCGCAATACGCCGTTAATCCCCGGCTATATTTTTCTCTCCTTCTCTTATCTCAGCCCAGGAAGTCGAGAAATGCAGTTTCTTCTCGGAAACAGGGGAAGAAATTAGAAATCCAAGCCAGCGGAATCAATTGCTTCTGTTTTGCCTTCCATTACTTGGTTTTACGAAACCGACTCTGTACCCTTTCCGTCTTCACTTCAATGCAACATAAGAGAAACCGTTTTTAGGTATCCCGCTTGGCTTTCAACAACACTGGATAAGCCCTCCACAACCACAATGGTCTTTAGCCGGTTTCACGCTGCCGTTTTGGTACTTTCGCTTTCGGTTACGCTCCTGTCTTGTCACTGCATACGTACTGTACCGGGTGACGGTGGACAACAGTCAGTGTTCCGTTTCGCTGAGGCGCCGGAGTACCGTAACGGCGTGGGATGCCCAGCGACCACGAGTAGCAACGGACTCCCCATCTCTTCCTGCGATCCTTCTCTGGTCCATATAGCCATGACTCTAGACTCCGAATACTTGCGTGGCTCCATTGCCGCCGTCCATTCCGTTCTCAAACACGCGTCATGCCCAGAGAACGTGTTCTTTCATTTCATTGCGGCAGAGTTCGACCCGGCGAGCCCTCGACTCCTGACTCAACTCGTCCGGTCCACCTTTCCTTCCCTCAACTTCAAGGTCTACATTTTCCGGGAAGACGTCGTCATCAACCTTATTTCATCTTCAATCCGCCAGGCTCTAGAGAACCCGCTCAACTATGCTAGGAACTACCTGGGCGATATGCTCCATCCATGCGTTGATCGAGTAATCTACCTTGACTCGGACTTGGTCGTCGTTGACGATATCGGCAAGCTGTGGGAAACTAGGATGAGCGGCTCCCGGGTCATCGGTGCACCGGAATACTGCCACGCCAACTTCACCAATTACTTCACGGACGTATTCTGGTCCGACCAGGTACTGTTGCGGGTGTTCAAGGGACGGAAGGACCCGTGCTATTTTAACACGGGGGTGATGGTGATGGATTTGGTGCGATGGAGGGAAGGTAAGTTCCGGCGAAAGATTGAGAAGTGGATGAAGGTTCAGAGGAGTAAGAGGATTTACGAGTTGGGTTCTTTGCCACCGTTTTTACTAGTGTTTGCCGGTAATGTGGAGGCGATTGACCACAGGTGGAACCAACACGGGCTTGGCGGGGATAATGTCAGAGGCAGTTGCCGACCACTTCACCCCGGTCCGGTTAGTCTGTTGCACTGGAGCGGGAAGGGGAAACCATGGACGAGACTGGACGCCGAGAAGCCGTGTGAGCTTGATTTTCTCTGGGAGCCATATGATCTTTTTGTTCGCGAAGGGTATAATGGAAATGTAAGAGTGAATGATCCGTCCGTTTCTATGTCGGTGATTGCTTTTCGTGGTTCGAGTTTTTGGTGGTGACGATGATTCTTTCGAATTTTTCTTTGGTTTTACATATTTGGAGAATTGAAATTCTTTGATAGATATGTACAGATTTTAGAGATTTGTATTGATCGATCATCTGCTGTTTGTTATAGGATTGAATTTGTTTCTTACTTTCTTGACATTCTGGGGGATTACATATGGGTTTCCGATTCCTTACTTTCTGGTTCCTCTGCTTGGAACAGTTTTGTTGGATTTGGATTGCTTTCATTGTAATTGAGACAATAGAGGAATAACATACAGTTGTTCTACGTTTCCAGTCTGTATATTTTGTTATTTTCTTTTTCCTTTGTTATTTCTGGCCTCTTAATGAAAAGCTTCGAGGAAGAAAATGGGAGACAATGGCTTTAGTCCAGCTCAAGGATGCTCACGAGCTGCCATTGCTCCAAGTACCTGACACGATTCTCGCCTGTCAATGTCCCTCAACGACTCTTTAGGACCCACTGAGAGCGAGAGAAAGCGTTCATCCCACTACTAGATAAAGACAAAAGGGTTTATTTCTAGATTAGTGTATTGCGACTGGAGGGATGCAATTCTACGTGTTCGATCATTTCAATTATTCGAGCTTGGAGATAGTGCTTCTCAATTTAAACTCTCCAATTGAGCTTGACTTGGACGTGGAAACCCCTAATCTTCCCGAACATGTCATGCCATAGCAATTGTAGAACATGAGGGTGCAGCCATGTGTATTTTCTGGGCAATTCGTTTTTGTCCACAAGCCATTGCAGGAAGTTGAAATATTCGCAGTATATATAGACGTGTGTGCTTGGCTCATGCTGATATCAGGGATGCACAGATGGGTTGAATTTAGAATAGGCAACGACCGTGAAATGTCTTCTACTGTACTTATAGGTTACTTCCTTTTTGCATCGGCATGTATTAATAAACTTTTCTACCCGCATGCGGTGGATGCATCCTGACGGTGGGCGGAAGGTTCGACCTTTCGTGCCCCGAAATACATGACCTCGGACTTGGAATATAAAATAGGAAGAAGTTGGATCGTGATTCAGGTGGTTGGATCTGAAGGCGATGATTGCATTTGCATCTACTGGCAACATACAACAAACATTGCTTTGTCTATAATACAAGGAGGAGCGTTCAAGTTTTAGGTACGGGTCAATCAAGAACAGGTAGATTTGGCAGAGTGAAAACAATTTTACGAAGAATCAACAACCATAGTTACTTTATAATCGGCATGAGTATGCTTCCCGAAACTTTCAAGCTGGAGATGGTAGGCATTAGGCAAACCTACTTTTTTGCTTGAGTCAGTATATTTTCTGTATTTGTTATTATTAGCGAACAGCAACTTGAACAATTTTATGGTTGTGATTTCTTCTGCTTTTTCTAAAAAAATTGATTAATTAGGGAAGAGCTCAACCATTGCCCAATGGCCTTTTCCAATATTTCATCAAGTATAGAAAGGCCGTGACCTGAATCGGGCCACAGCAGCAACCTGGCCCCCGAGGTCTAGGTTGTTAAGCCCAGACAGCCGAAGCAGAGGACTCGGGGCCTAGATTGCATAGGAAACAGTCACTTCCGAGACCCAGGGATGTGTACGTGGGGGGGACAAGCACGGGCTTTGGTTAAACCCGTTGTGTTTAACCCTTGCAAGTTTTATACATAGGCGAGTATGACATCGAATTCGAAAAATCTAAGCCACAAATATTGGGACAATGCATATTGAAGTGGGGTCTGGTTCCGGTATGGCAAAGTCCCCTTAAAAGAAATAAGTAGATTAAAAGGATGTCCAGTTTTCTAGCAGATATTGAGATGTAAGAAAGAAGCTTTCAGTTTGGAGATGTCTACTGAAGTTAGGATAAATATGTGGAGGAAGGATTGATTGAGTAGCTTAGGAGCATTGGAGAATGTAATACCAAGGGAGGTAAGGTGTATCAAAATCAAGTTCACAGGTCCACATGAGCATGATATGTCAACAATTGAAAGAATTTACTAGAGACTTGACAAACCGTGATGTGAAAGTAAAAAGCTAGATCCTCTTCGGAAACATAATGCGGCCCATTATGAACTCCCTTATTAGCTTTTTCTCTATTATTTTTGTCAAAATACTTTCCGGTAGAACTTGCGGAAACAGACAAGTTATAGTAATAACATTACCGTGAGAAGGTGGAGTGATGGTTCGAACGAGTAGTTGGTCTCATTTACTGTGAGAAACATCATCACATGCTTCCCATCCACACTTACTATTCTTCCGTGCTTCTTTTTATCAAGTCTCTCTTTGTCCTCACTGCTTAAGGCTTACTGTGTGGTCTTTGTAGAGTGATGGTTGGCGTAGTAATGCTAGGTACCGGGTGTCGTGCATAGAGGTTGTGGTTGTTTTAGTCTTTAATCGAGTACTGATGGGTGAATCAATAGTGGCTGCCTCGTATAATGGGGATAAGGTACGTTTCGGTTTGTCCCTTCATCAGTATAAAAAGATAGCATTTTTTCCCAAGTCAGTGAACTCGATGTGTTTTCATTAACTTGTACTGTTTGTTGTAAATTGGTGAAGGATTTCCAGTTTATGATTTCAAAATTCACATAATGCTTGTATGGCTATGATTTGTCATTCTGTTCCTCGGTTGGATTTTTTTTGAGTGTGCACAAACAGATGGGGGAGATGGCTGCAGCGGTTCCTGCTCTTAATGTGTCGGTTTCATTTGGTAAATTTGAGAAGGATTCCCTGTCCTGGGAGAAATGGTCGTCTTTCTCACCCAACAAGTACTTGGAGGAAGTTGAGAAGTGTGCCACTCCCGGATCTGTGGCACAGAAGAAGTCTTACTTTGAAGCCCACTACAAAAAGATTGCTGCCCGAAAGGCCGCACTTATAGACCAGGAGAAGCGAGTGGAAGCTGACTCGTTGGGTTCAAATGGCCGAAACAAAGAAGATTCATGGAGTAAGCAAAATACTGAAGACACGGGGAGTACGATCTGCGAAACTGACTCCAAAGCTGATCTGTATAGTGGCCAACGTTCTGTAGATGGGGTTGAGCTAGAAGCCAAATTAGATGGCGAATTGGGTCATACTGTTGATATTCTTGATGAAGATGCCGATGAGAAGACAGGAGGTCAAATCTCATCGGTTACCGGAGTTAAAGAAGAACAGGGTAGCAGTTTAGATTGCCTCATGTTAAAGGAGCCAGAAGACGTTGTTTCTACTAGAGAAGAGGAAAGGTCTAATAACTGGAATGAAGAATTAAATGGCAAATTGGGTAGTCCGACTCTCATGCTAATCAAGACAAAAGAAACTGCTGTACTGAGAGAAGTGGAAACTGATTCTCCATCTATGCTGTCTTCTGGAAAAGACTCGGCGAAGAAGGCGGAAAAAGAGATGGAAAGGATCCCAACATCTGGAGAAGAAAATGTCAAGTCAGGCCAGCGGAAAGAACGTCCCAAGGTGATTGATATATAATGCTACCAAACCTTTTATTGCAGAAAACTCTTGGGCCCTGGATGAGAATTTTCTTTTCCTTTTTATTCTGAGTATAGTTTTTTTTTTCTTTAATTTGGGATCTTTTGTTCATTCTCTAGAAAACTATGACAAATAAGGTTAGAGATGTGGTGAGGACAAAGAAGCCAATATCACCCGTAACCAAAGCGTCCCAGGCGTCCACTCCAAAAGTCCGGAATCCAGTCCCTTCTTCTGCTGCACTTTCTGCAACATGGTCTTCAACTAAAAAAGTCACTGGTTCCTTGTCTCTGAAAGGCAAAAATCCTCCTGCAGAAGATACCAAGAAAGTTGCTCCTAAATCCTTGCACATGTCTCTTAGTATGGAGCCGCCCCCAAGTTCTAGTCCAGCTTCTCCATCTCCACCAACAATTGCTCGAAAATCACTTATAATGGAGAAGATGGGTGATAAGGACATTGTCAAACGGGCATTTAAGACATTCCAAAACAATTACAACCAGCTGAAAGCTTCTTCAGAAGAGCGATTTTTAAGAGCAAAGCAGGTTTCTAATCTGTCATTGTTTATCCTGAAGGAAAGACTTTTGAACTTGAATCGACTTGGTAATTTTTAAAATCTATTCTTGGACAGGTGCATACAAAAGAGACAGAAACCAAGGTTTCTGCTACTGCATCTCCCCGAAGAGTGAACGGAGGGTAATGTTCTGGTTTTCGTATACTGAATCTATTATTGATCATTGTATGTATATAATGATACAATAGTACATACACGCGATGCTTGCATATTGACTTGTGTTAGTATCTTCAAATGAACTTAGTTCACTTTCCATCCATTGGTTGTGGAGGTTAAATTTAACTTGAGGTACCTTATCTGCACGAGAGGGAAAGAATCACCCTGGGTTTTGCGAATAGGGAGGAAGATTGAACCTTTCTTTTCTTTTTTTTTTACTAAAAAGAAACAGTTGGTACTGATTGCCATTAATTGATCAATGCTGAATGAGAAATGATTGGGGCACCAACTTTTGTTATCAACACATTTCAAGTATGGTATCACTTTTTGAACTTGAATTATTGCCTTTCTTCTATTGCAGTTATGACACATCTTTTGGTATGAAATGCCTATTAAGGCATTCTTCTTTGTACTTTAATCATTGTTCCCTTTTGGCAATGTGTTTCTCGTATTACCAACGTCACATGACTATTGCTTCTCAGCTTCCATTTGTTTTGTATTTTTTCTGAAACTAAACAGTGTGGATGACATGTTTTGAACCAATGGCTTTTCCTGGGATCTAATCCGCACACATGCAATGTCCTAAAAGTTATTTCCAATTACCTTTTGCCGGAAGTTAACCATTTCTGAATGTTGGGAATAGGTCTTCGAAACTGGATGGTGTGGATAAAAAGACTGCTAAATCAGCCATCTCCTATCTTGGCCTAAAAAATGATGATAGGATCAAGAAAAAAGAAGAGGTATTCATTGGACACTTTCTGTCCTCCTTTTTTCTGTCAGACACAAAATGTTTCTTTTTTCTTTAGTATATATTTTTGTACAGCCTAAGCATACAGTGGTGGTTCCTATTAGTCACTAAAATGTTTGTTTTACTTGCATCTCTTTTCAGCTCTCGAAAAAACTGGGAGAAAAATCCAGTGCCAAGGAGATACGGAGCGTGAACCTTCAAGCAAAATCAAAGGTAGTCTTTCATGCATCAAGAACTTTCATCGGCTAGGGAAAGATATTATGGCCTGTTATCCAATTGAAAAACAGCCCCAAACGAAAATATGCCTAATGTTATATGTTTGCCTTAGGAACGAAAAGTTGCCGAGGTTGAAAAGCAGAGGCTCAGTCTTAATTTCAAAGCTTCGCCCATACCGGGTTTCTCTCGTACACAAAAAGCATCTAGAGGCCCTCTAGATAAGGTATTTTAATAAAACCAATCCTCCACATTTGTGAACAGAACATTACATTACATTACATGCTCGTCCACATATTAAGCGTATCAACCTAAATCAAGGCATGCTGTTAGTGTTTATGTCTTAATTAAACTGATATCTGTTAAAGCATCTAGACCATATCTAATCTATGTGGGTCTAGATGGAGTTGTGGAATGACCCAGTTGATGGGGTATAATTCTACATACCCTTTGGATTGGATATAGGATGAGTTTGGGAAATTAAGCATGGTCTTGCCATCCCCTGTCTAGACCCAGCTGGTTCCTCTGCCATCCCTGCAGATTTAGATGCTTTGGTAATGGATGTCTTTGAGAATTATACAGACATTTTGATTTGTGATTAAGAAAGAAAAGAAAGGCATCCCAAGCTTTGATTATGATCCATTTTCATTCATTCTTTTGAATATGAAATAACCTGCGCATGGATAATTAGTACGGAGATTCTGAAACCATTTTGTAATGTATGCAGGAGGGTTCCAAGACACTTCAGATATAGAGTCATGCATCCTCTGCTGATATTGAGATTGAGATGGAGATGGAGATGGAGATGGAGATAACTATAACCTTCCAGAAATCAACTTGTGGTAAGCCACTTGTATCTACTTTGGAGTCTGCATATGTATGTAAGAGAAGGGGCTGCACTTACAGAGGCGTCGCTGTCCAGTATGGATCCTGTCGTGGTAAGCTCGCTAGGGAAGCGATGTTTGGACCACATTCTGTACATTGAACCGCAACCGGTGAAGCCATAAAATCCCTTGTATTGGTGTCATGAGATGGAACAATGTCAACTATTAACTTTCTCTTAGTCCCTACCTCTGGCTGGCATAGAGTGGCCACACTGCTGTGTGAGAGAAACATGTCGAGTCGTACCTCTTAATCCATTGCCCCACTATTATAATGGATGATCTCGTAGTATGTTTGGTGCAAACTGGTACAATCCTTGCAGATTGAATTGTAATAATTTGAGATTGATCTCGTATTTTGAGTCCTGTTAAGTACCAACGAGAATGTAAGAAAAATGATGAATAAAGTTTAAATTTTCAGATTAATTATCGAATATCGTCATACCCGATAATTAATGCATAATCAGAAGAGCTTGACACGTGCCGAAATCTGACCGGTTGCACGGCTTTGAAAGAGGGCATAAGTTGGCCAATCCTTTTCGCAACTAGATGTTAGATTATTGCATTTGTCTTCAACAAATTAGGAGCCGGTCATAACCTATATTAGAAGATAGTTAAAACAGGCATGTCTTCTCAAGTGATGGAGATTAAGGACTAGTTCCCACATGGCAAGCAATCTGAGTGGATTCTATACAAAAACATAGTTTGGTGTGGGCATTATTAGACAAATCATATGTAATAAGTTTACTTTTATGCTTTATTTTGGATGGTAATTTGTTAATAGTACAGCCAAATCAGAATTCCTAAAAACAAGTGTTGTCTATTTTGGGACTGAGTGCATGGATTTAATTGGTGCGGATCTATCTATTATTGTATGCAATTTGCATTATTAGTTAAAACAAACAACCGTCTTGTCGGCATACAAAACAAAGAGCTTTCGCTTTTATCTTGTTCCTGAAGCTTTTTTGACGTGCCTGTACGTATCGTATAAGAGGCTAGTAGCGTGATCGTCCAACCAATCTGATGTTCTCCTTTAACTAGCAGCTGTCTGTGTTACTACATTCATTAACATTGATTATTGGATGTTAACAAGGATATTTTCTGGTATGGATTTACAGAAAGAGCAGTAGATTTCTGTTAGTCGGAAGTAAGCAAAACATAAACTCATTAACTATTACACATTTACGATTTCATAAGAAAAATGTGAATCCCCTGATTCAATCACTGCTATAGCTTTAAAAATTTACAAAACAATACAACGAATAAGAAAATCAAGCACTTAACAATTTTTACGTCTAGCAATTTTTGTTGACTATACAATAAGCGACTCCCCGTATGATAAATTTCTGCTCAGAAGTCAGTATCAGAATCACTGGAACTGCTCTTTGATTTTTCCTTAATGAAATGTGCGGGCAAGTTTGGGAATCTCACTGGAGTCTTTGTTTCTAGTGACTTGGGTGACGACCCGGAACCGGAGGAGGCTGTCTTCCTCCTTTGCAGTCTTCTTGCAATTTCTAAGCAGACCTGATCAACCATTCCTAGGAAGTCCTTAATTATAGCAAACAGTTGAAGTGGATGTGCTTCGTCTTCCCTTGCAGCTCTAGCTTGATAATAATCTGTTGTTTTCTTTACAAGTGCCATTATCCTGACCTTCTCCCCTTCCAACCTCTCCACTTCTTCTTCAGCTGTTTTAATAAAACTTTCCATCTCCGTCACAAATCCTCCATTCCTATTCGTATTTGTAGAACATTCTGACACAAGAGACCTCACTTCGGTTATACGAGCTGTGAGAACAGAGCAAGTGCCAGCGAAGGCGCTATAATCTATTTGGGCTGCTCTCTTCACACTAGAGAATTCTGCACTGAGACCTCCCACCACTGGTAATCCCAACTTTATATATTCCCTTTGTCTTTCCTCTTTTGATTCAGGATTCTCCGAAATTACACTGCTAACGCTGCTTCTGCTGCTGCTTCGACTCAAGCTACGGTTTCGACTAAGAACACAACGTTTACCTTCGGATCTGACTAATTCTTCAACAACAAAGTGAAGTAGCGTGGTTTTGCCATCTGTACTTTTCACATCAGATAGTTTATGTAGAGAACTTAGTTTGAATGCTTGTGCATTTCCTCTTGAGGTTCCCGCATTCATGCGGTTGCCAGCCTTGAGGATTGCTTCCAAAAGTTTGATAAATAATCCTCTGTTTCGAAGTTCCTTGCATCCTCGTTCAATTGTTTGTAGAGATTCCTGGAAGTGGGCAATCTCCATGTGATAACTTGACCTGAAAAGCATGGCATTAAGACGACGGAAAGCTGATGGAACTGTTTTCATTAGATGGTAGAGGAAAGACTCGGCGTAAGCTAATCTGGTGGGATCTCCATCGAATCTAATAATTTGGGATTGTTCTTCTTCTGTCGGGGCAATTCTCGTTAGTTTTTCTAGAGTATCTGCATCTAGACCCTGGCCTTCGCTTAATGCATCAAGAATTTGCTCACGAGAAATTCCCAAAGATTTTACCACAATTGCCACATTCTGGGATTTTCGGGCATCAAGGATGGTAATTTGAGCAACAGTGCTAGAATTGCTCGGGATACTTGGCCGGTCTCGTTTAGGGGATTTCCGGTTGGTGGCAACATATCCGAAAAGAGCTTCCATTAGATCGTCATTGAACCTGAAATATGCAGAAAGAAAAACTATAAGATCCCACGGAAAATATGTCATGTCAGTGAACTGTACATAATCCTCGAAAAATAAAAATAATTGTTACTCTTACCTGAAAGAACCCCCATCAATTTTGTCCCACACCATGGAATGGTCACCATTCTTGTTCAGCTTGTCCCAGTGCAATGGCTTCAATTTCACCTGTCCATTTCCATCTCCTGACATGCCTTCTCCACCGGAAGCCGTTCGTTGTTCACCGTCACGTATGCCTTTCGGCACTGCAGATACTTTTGACAAACTAGCTGACTTGGGTGGTGGAGGGACAGGTGGCTGTTTTTTCAAAGCTGGAACTGGAGGTTGCAGAGGTGGCGCAGCAGGGGATTGCTTGTTTGGAATCGACTTTGTAGGTGGTGTTGGTGATCTACGGGGCAGCGTAAGATTCTCTTCTACTTTGATTGGTAGAGGAGGAGGTGAAGGTGGAGGTGGAGGTTGAGGGGAAAGTAATATAGTTCCATGCTTGTTTGGATTCACTGAAAGTGATGGTGGTGAAGGGGAGCGAGGAGGATTTGATGGTTGACTCGTTAAATTTAGTTGCTCAATGCCGTCAGTAGCTTTACCTGCTGTAACTCTTTCTTCTACAAATTTTTGGGAAGCGGAAGACTTTCGAATAGGCAAAGGGATTCCTTGTAGACGCTCAGAATTCTGGCCTTCATTCTTCACTTCAGCCATCACTCTTCTTCCTTCTTCTGAACCATGGATTATCTGTTTGTGATAACTGTTTTTCTTGTTTTCACCCTCAAGTTGTCTCCAATAAATCACATCCAATCCATTTTCATCCACAATCAATCTTTTAACATTCCTGTCTATCCTTGCGAACCGGTTATTAGACACTACAGGGAGATCCCCACCAGACTCGTTGGCAACTTTTCTCCTACGCGGTTCGATCACGCACCTCTGGATCAAAAAGAAGAACAGCATGGCAGCGACAAAAGTGGTAGGCGCAGTTACTGCTACTGCCTTGACAACCCTTTTGTTAGAAGATGGCTTTTGCAGGGCCGCCGGTACAGGTGCTGGTAGAGTAGAGTTTGGAGGGAGGTTTCTGTTATTAGGAGCTGGTGCAGTAGCTGGGGCTTCGATTGAAAACGGGTAGAAAACTTCCAAGTTTTGAGGTGCACTGGATTGTGAAGAACATAATGGAATTACAGAAACAAATGAAACAAAGAAGAAGCACGGAAGAAACCATGGCCTGTTCATGACAGCCATGAATGAGTTATGGGGTTATCACCTGGGAGGAATGGATAGGATTGGAACTCAATTTGTTGCATTCCTTTTGTATATTTGTCTTGAGTTTTGGTTTTGTTTGCTTGACAGTTTCAAAGAGTTGTCTCCATTTTGGTTCAGGTAAGATCCCACTAGGTCTATTTGCGATCGCGCTAACATTTGTATTTTATGTATCAATAATCTATTTGACTCGGCAACGGGGTGTGGATGCTATTATATGGTTGACTCCGTCAGACTCGAATGGGGCTGGTTTGGAGCATTTAAATTATATTCCTAATATTAAATTAGTGGCCCTTGATTGATTCATGATCTTGAAAGTTTATGGTTTCCTAGACGTGAAGAGAGACGAAGTGCCATCAAAGGCCCCCACCCCTAATCATGAGTACTGGGAGGATTTTTGCTTGCCTGATCTGACCGGCAAAAGTCAAGCATTGGTGGATATTATTGCCACAGGATAAGAGAGAGTCTATCAACCATCTATAATTAATGGGTTAGGTGCTTCGGAATAGAGTAGAATGGTGGGCCCAAAAGCATGTCTTGATGAAAACACAAAGGTTTGAAAGGAGTGGCTGACCAAATGAATTTTCATGTAAAGTTTTGACTAATACACGAACTTCATCAGCCCGGCGGGTGCGGTGGTTAGGAGAAAAAGACTTTGCTCAGACGCTGACTTTTTCATATATCGTTAAATGAACAAACTATATGTTTGTTAACCCCGAAATTTTTACCTAGAAGAGGCAAATCTTTTGTTATGCAAGAACAGCATAGGCCTCATGACTTCCACCTGCAACAAGGAAGTAGGCATTGCTTGTATGGTCTAATTTAGCGCGGGAAGTTTCGTGAATGATCGCATTGACTTACTTGAGTTGTTCTCGCAATGACAACTTCAAACAAAGTGCATGACGTATAACTGTTGATTGATTAAGAAAAGATTGCTTACCGAGGGACGAAAGTCAAGCTACCATAAATTTTATTTTTATTATTTATAAATATATATTATTGACTATTTGTAATCGAAATAACCCTTCTGTATATTACTATTAATATTGGAATAACCAACCGAATACGTAGACTTTTTATCCAAATTTTTAAAAATTCTTATGATTTTATATTGAGTGTTATCAGGGAAAATTTCTGGTTTCTTTTCTTTCTTCTATTATTTTAGATTCGAAGATATGAATTGAAAGATCCAAATAAATTAAGATCTCAGATTCAAACAATAAAAAAGAAACTAAGGATTGCCCATTTCAAAGATGTGTAAATTTCGTATAGAATAAAAGGAAAAGGAAAAAAAAGAGCACGTGTTAATAGTCACTGAACAGAGATCGATAGTCACCGTCGGTCAGTGAAAAGCCCAAGAGCAAGCACTAGTATGTGAAGTTGAGAACAGATCAAGAATAGCCCACAATAATTAAGTCCATCAATGGCATTCCTTTCCATCTGGATCCTTCCGGGAAGGCCCCACAAATATGGAAGAACCTTAGTAAACGTCTTTCTTCGTTCCAAATTGAATATGTGGGTGGGATGGCCGATGGGCGAGGCGAGGCTAAGGAGGCAGAAGCCCCATTCTTGTCAAATACATAAAAATTCGCCAGAAAGCCCATGCATGTTCACAATTCCAGCATTGGTGTTGATCTAAAAGCAAGGCCTTGCTCAAGGAGTGGACTTACTTAATTATAAGAGATGCCATGTCATGAGGAGATAGTACATGAAAATTGTGAGGACATAACACACCCATCACCAAACTATGGAAAGACTAATGCCAAAATGCAATTTTCCAATACGAATAATACAAGGGAAAACCCGAGAAGCTTGAAAAAAGGTCAAGTGGGAAATTACCGGATGAACTTGAATAGTGTTTTAGTGGCTGCCTGGTGCATAGCCACGAAAATTCCTTGGATTTTCCAAAAGCTTGACCAGCCTGGATACTGGATACGAGATCTTCATGACATGACAGAGATCTGTTATTTTAAAAAATATACAAGAAAAGTCTGGACATGATACATCAGCTCAATTAGTTTGTATCTCGGTTCAAACTTACAAATTTGAATCGGAATATAAAACAAAATATCTAACTTGGCCTCCAGGCATTCGTTAACGTCTTACAACAAACTATGTTTTCTCATGTTTATACACAGAGAGAGATTGGGATCCAATGATTTCCCCTCAAGGAGCGGGTCTGTGGTGAATTATATTGGTCCCTCTGACAGCAGAGCATTTCCAAGCATACCACTTCGTCAAGAGACAAACAGACAAACTCTGAACAATGCCAATCCATACCCTACACATTACAGCTCCTCTTAAAAGGGGAACATATGCAGCAGCTTATATCATACACAATCCCATACCATATATTCTTTTGCAGGAGACAGTATCATTCCCGTATACCTATTATTACCAATAATCCCACCACCGCATCATTACCCCAATCTATGTACAAACTACGACCATCTGTCCAACCCATTGCATGTCATATCCAAAACAGTAAAATCTCGCAGATATACTTTTTTTCTTTTATCTTTCTTTCTTTTTTTTACTAAAGAAAAAAAATTAAAGGGCACCCTTTTGCAATCAAGTTTAATGAGAAATGTCAAAGTTACTTTTTTACTTTCTTTTTTGCTATACTACAATACCACTTGATAGTTTTCACATCTGATGCGCTGATTGATATTAAATTTGTACCAAACCATCCATTTAACATTAAACAAGAACCTTATCAGAACCACAAGAGTAAAAACAAGTGACAAGCAACAAAAACCGTCAAAACTAACGGAGAATTGCTGACATTTGCTTAAGTTGTCTAGATTGAAGGGTATATGTCATGAACGGCATACTCGGAGCTTGTCCTTTTGAGCCGTCTAGTAGGAGATTCTAACGACGAGGGGGAACACGGCGCCGACGAAGACAATAGCATCGACGGCGACGGCGATAAAGAAGGCGGTGACGGTGACGGTGACGGAGACGATTGAGAAGACAATGATAATGATGACGTGGATGATGGCGAAACCGACGATGTTGACGACAAAGAAAAATCATCACAACTCTCCCGTGTTTTTCTCTTGTTAACGTTGAGGATTTTGTTGGTAGCGTCGTCCTTTTGAGGTCGCAATTCTCTTGCGGTCATGTAATCTTTTAGCCGTTTTACGTCTGACAATTTCACGGGCTTCACGATAAAATCCTCCGCTCCTTCCTCCAAACATCTGTTTGCCCCATTAACAGCTTAAATTCAAAAATATGCTCCACCTCAGAATTTATGTAAGCAGAGATGAGGTTAGTGGAAGAGAATCGTTACCGATCGATTCGCGTCATCACGTTCTCCGAGGACATTATGACCACTGGTACTTCTCTGAAAGTAGATGATTCCTGCTCAAGGAAGATGAACTCAATACTATAATGAACGGAAAGGACTTGAATTCCTCCAAGTAATATAAAATTTTGATTGCGTAAACACAGGGGAGTGGATAGGGTCTCACTACCTTGATTTTCTTAAGCAACTCGTATCCGGTCATTCCGGGCATGCAGTAATCGGTAATAATCAGATCTACCTTCAAACCAGTAGAGGAGCTTTTCTCTTCATCTAATCCCAGAAACTGCAGAGCTCTAATTCCGCTATCTACTGCAGTTACTGCAAAATGATGACCCAAAAAGCATTCCGTTAAAATTCTGGCAAACAAGTTCACAACAAAATCAAAGGTGGATTTTGCTGAAGAAGGAAATTCAGGAACAGACCTTTACAGGAGGAGATTCTAAGCAACCGCTCGATGACTTTTCGGTCGACAAGGCTGTCATCGACGGCCAAAACATGCACTTCTTCACCATCATCCGGCGACGAAGAGAAATTAAAGCCCTCAACCTTCTCCGACCTCCAACACCGGGACAAGACACCGTCTGTAGCCATTTAGATAATAATTAATAGAGCTAAGCCCAAACCCAACCGTACACGAGCTTCTTGAACAGGAGGCTCCCTTCTCTCGCCCTCCCTCTTTATTGACCTCCGCTTTTATACTCTGTTATGTAATGAATGTAATACAATGTAATGTCATGCAAGTTGCACATAACATTTGTTGTGTAGATGTGGGATGGGAGGGTAATGTTATATGTCTTACTGTCCCTGTCGTTTTGATGTCACTGTTTGCTCGTTTTAATTATTTTTTCCAACACCCTTCCCTCCGTCCCCCCTCACTCTCTCTCTCTCTCTCAACAATCAAATCTTGGGTCTCTCACTAAGAAATCTTTGTGATCTGCCTTGCGCTTTCCTAACTTTATTTTATATAGCTGCCCTTTATAATGTCCAGTACAGTGCCTTAACGAACGTGCAGATTCTGAAATCCACTTTGGTGAGATCTCCGTATCGAATTGAAAGATATGTTGTTACTACCACAATCTGTGTTTACATCTCTTCTCGCGTTTTACAACACATATCTCGCGAGATGTTGGTCGGGTGGATTTCGGGATTTGTAATGACAGGGGGAGTTGACCCAGAGTCAATGGCGCCGTCAAATCCTAATAATAGTAGAGAATAATAAACATTGGGAAAATCCAAAAGTTTTTTATATTTTTTTATTTTTTTCCCATGTCGTGCTTTGGTTTTGCCGGTGATATTTAGTTCGTTATCAATCAAATTAACGCTCTCGTTGTTGGCAAGGAAACACGGGGTGGTGATTTTTCCATTTTTTTTTATTGAAGGCATGGCATGGGGTGACTTCTCTGGTTTGTAGGAGGAGTAACTTGTACTCTAGTCTTTCTTGCCCACTAGTTCGGTGAGCAGGGGTTAAACTGGAGCTCTGTCACGAACCTACAATCTCGCGGTGGGTTTCTTTACTTGTGATTTGTGTTTTGTGGGGGACCTGTGATTGTGTGATAATATTTTATTCTCAGAATAAGATTCGATGAAAGATTTATTTGCTTGTATTTGATCAGTGTTGGGTTTTCATTTTATTTATTTGGTTTATATGTTACTGGAAATAAACTGTCTGGGCCAAGCCAAAATACGTATTAGTTAAGATGGTGGTTGAGTAATAATTTGAATTTTAAAGCTTTGCTTGAGGTTGCCCCTCTTGTAAATAATTAATAATAAACAGAAAAAAAGGGGAAATATGTGTAGTATGCGAATAGACTATAGAGGAGGAACAGGGCCCGATTTAAGAGAGATATGGCATCGTAGTCCCAAAGCAAGGGAACGTTGGTGAATTTATTTTGCCACTAACAAACAAGACAAGATAGAGAATGAGGAGATTTGGGGAGTCCCAAAGAAATCTATGATGGGACCCAACTCTCTTTTTTCATGCTTGGACCTTTCCTTGAGTTTTTCAAATATTTCACACGCCAACTACAAATCAAATTTAGGAGATCGCTTGAATTGACAATGTGTTTCCCAGAAAAGATTGAACCTTATCTTCTCTTCCTTGTGTTTTGTTCATATCGTATTTATCGTCCGAACCGCAAATCTTTGCCACAACTTTACTGTTTGATCAACTTGGATTGGGTACCTACTCCCTACTCCCTACTCCCTAGGCCATACCTTAATTCCTTATTAAAAAGATAATAATGATAATTAAAAATAATTGCAAGGCTTTAGTTTCATCTAATTTAAATCTCAACTATTCTTAGTAATAAATAAACTTTTAATATTGATGTAGTATAAATACTTTGGTTTTTTTTTTTCTCTCAGATGGGATAGCTGCACCTTCTTCCAAGCTTCCCTTGAAAATATTGCTCTTATTTATTTTACAACATTTGGTTAGAGTATCAAAGCAATGGTCATCCCAAACATGGAAGGCTTCTTAGATAGCATCCTTTTGAATGAGAAATAACACTTGCATGTTCCCAATATTAAGTGTGAATTTATTGAGATAGGAGTAGTAGGTAGAAACGATAAGGATGTACTACTGTATATATAAATAAAATTTGGCTGAATAAATTACCCTTTTTTGGTATCCGTTCTCTTTCCTGATCTTTCATCACTTTAATTGGATTGGCAGTTAGTAAAGTTCATTTGCTGGCCTCTAAATCAATTAAATGTCTTTTCAATTTTTTCTTTTTTTGCGTCCGACCCCTTTCCCTGTCTTTTGCCTTTTAATTTTGCCCTTTGGACTAGGACAAATCATTAAATATTCCTAAACACACATCCCCTCCATCCCGACATGTGCCGACTTTACTGATTACTTATTTCACTCCTATGTAAAAGCGAGAATTGCAATCTTAAAATCATCACATAATTAATTATTATTTAAGTAAAATTTGTTTCGATTTAATAAATTTTTTTAATATTCAAGATCAGTTATAATCTAAATTAAAAAACAATTTAAAAACAAAAGTAATTGGATTCATGAAACAGTGTTGAGCTGTGTCACTAGCGGTTTCATCTCGTATGAACATTATGACATATGTGACACCAAATTATCCAAGAAACGTTGGAAACAAACGAGTGAACACAGAGAAACGAAAGAAATCCAATCGCTTTTCATAAAAGCTTTCACACATTCACATTGGATTCCAAGGAACCCATAAAGAATCGGTTGACTAGACAGGCATAAAAAAGGAAAACCAGTCTGGTTATAAGAACCAAATTTTCCTTAGTCAAACCGAATCTGTAATTGGCGCATCAGGACCCACAGCTTAATGTTTGCTTCATCAGATTATCAAAATGCCATCAAGTGTGTAGGGTAACGAACACTCCATTTTATGAGGGAAAGGAAAACAGACGTATAGTTTGTTGAAGCCTTTGAATAGTCATGACTAATGCTTATGTATGAATGAGAGGTCCTTCCAGTTATGGCCGACCAACTGAATTAACTGTGTGGATTAGATCTGAGCATGATTAAGGTTGAAAGCGAATCGAAGACTACTAGGTCCAAAAAGTTAAAAAAGTAGAGTAGCTAAATTCATCTTTGATAGACTTTTAAGGGTTGAAAAATATTTCACTCACTCTCACTCGCACGCTTTCCGCTCCTTTTTCTGCGGATTGTCCCTCTTTTTACCACTTGAAGTTGAGGAGGCGAACTATGCCCTTTCTTCCTTCCTCCTTACACAGATATGAAACATAAAATTTTAATATCATTTACTTATGCCTCAACTGATCACATGGCTTCTCACATAAAAAAGCACTGTGGTTGGGTTGGGTGGGTTCCTAAATTATCTAATCACTCTTTGGCATCTTAACAGATCATATTAGACACTGCTATAACCTTCTAATCGCAGGGTTATTTATGAAGAGGTCACAATACCTGTTTTAATAGTTATTTATAAGGTTTCCAATTTATTATACAAACATATGTTCCATTCAATAACTTATTAATAATCATCAAATACAATAATCTGAAAAACTAATCTCCAGGAAAGTATCACCGCCAAGGACAGAGATACACATATGTTAAAGAAGTGTATTTTTGAAATGTGTGGATACAAAGCATTACCGAGTGCAGTACGGGAAGCATATGTATAAATTCTTTGTGTTCTTTTCTTTGGAAACTCATATATTCATGAGCAGAAACAATTCTACATTTAGCATCTTCTTTTTCAAAATAAGTATGGTAGGGAGCATCTTTCATAGTGCTTCATGTACTACTAATAGCAGCGTCGTATCATGGTAGTCCCGGGATCTTTCCCTATTTTGCTACTAAGATAACAAATAATACCAAAAAACATATCTCTATCTTTTCAAACCCAGCATCCAAGACACAGAGGATTCGAGAGAGGCACAGTGCAGAGGATATGCTATAATATTTGCAGACCCTACAAATATATTTCATGTTAGATTAGGACAACAAACTGACAGCGGCGAAGAGAAATACGCACGATTTCGTAATCTTCAATCCTTTTAAAGTCCCAGTTTGATGGACGGCGAATCTGCCACTTTACGAGGTTTTATTGGCTAAATCCATTAAATTAGACATATCTGTACCAAAACAACGACCAAAAGTTAATATTGTCAACCTATTTTACTAGGCCACTCATGTGTCAGCCTCGGTAACCACTCGAACCAAATGTTAGGTTTGATTCTTTGCAAGTGTTGGTAAAAAATAAAAAATTCCAGAAACGAATCTGTGAACCACCGCTTAGGTTGGAGCAGATAACTAAATACTATAGTACGTTGCAGTTTAGTTTACACCATCTCTCGTCCATTTCATGGAAAAGCATTTGGAAGTTTGCTACTTTTATCATTCTTGCATGTACAGTCACTCGACACTCCAAAGCTCATATCAAAGCCTTAGCAAGATTTGAAAGCTCCCATGAAATTAAAAATGATAAAACAATATTATTTGTTTCCTTCATATCTTCCTGATCCGGAGGGTTAGCTAATAAGTTGACTAACTAGATTTGTTCGCTCTATCTCCTTGATGTACAAGATTCTAATATTAGGCGAGATTGTGAAATAAGATATGGTATTGTCATGTCTTTTTTTAATCCTGGGAGGGACAGCCATAATTCATTAACCGACAGTAGCGGCAAGGAGTTGCCCATTTACGTTAGAAAGTACAGAAAATGAAAATGGATATTGTATCTAATTAATTATATGAAAACCCATCCCAAGGTTGTACTATTAGGTCAATAGTTTACCCACGGATCTGCTGCCACACATGCTCTTCTCTGCGCCCTGCATGTGAGATGCGAACTACTCATTCCCAGCTCTGAAACTGCGGGATTTCGAAGCCTTAAGGTTTTGACTTTCCGTACCTCACGACCGCCTAACCTTGTTTTTTCTCCTTTATTTTTTTATTAGGATAATCATGCTAACTACGACAAAAATCAATCGGTGTTGACTAAGGAAACACGACCACCACGCATAATCTTATCCCAACATCATTAGGTTTATGACATATTATGTGATCTTGAAGAATAAAGTCTATAATCTTGAAAAATCACAATAGATGTATCAGAAAAAAAAAAAACCACCCTGGATCATACAAATTAACCTAAAAAATTAGACAAAGAAATGACAGAAAACTCCCTCGGTAGCAGCTTGGAAATTCTTAACTAAGCTTAAGAGAAAAGTAGCTAATTTGGGTCCAAATATAACCAACAGAATACAAAAACACTCGGCTCTGGCTAGCTCTTGTTGTCATCGATCGGGTAAAACTAGTGTGTTTCCGGAGTTATACTGTTTATGTGTTTCATCTCACATAAAATAACATATAATAATTTATTAGTAGGGATAAAGACGTTATTGTACTGGAACACATGAACAACTTGGGGAACACACTAGGTTTACCCTTGATGGGTTTTTATTTTTGACTGTGTCTAAAATAGAATAAAATAGCAGGACATGGAATGAGATTGTGCGTAGAAAAAGTCAGGGAAGGGATCCCGATCAAACTTGAAACAATATATCAAGTCTCTGTTTCTTAAGTCTTAAATGTGGCCGAGTCATATCTTATGCAATGCGTATATATCTTCACAGAAAACTCCCTCAGCAGCAGCAGCTTGGAAATTCTTAATTAAGCTTATGAGAAAAGTTGCTAATTTGGGTCCAAATATAACCAACAGAATACAAAAACACTCGGCTTGCTAGCTCTTGTTGTCATCGATCGAGTAAAACTAGTGTGTTCCGGAGTTATACTGTTTATGCGTTTCATCTCACATAAAATAACATATAATAATTTATTGTTAGGGACAAAAACGTTAATGTGAAATGGAACACACATGAACTGTGTAACTTGGGGAACACACTAGTTTTACCCGTCAGTTTTCATTTTTGACTGAGTCTAAAATAGAATAAAATAGCAGTACTTGGAATGAGATTGTACGTAGAAAAAGTCAGGGAAGGGATCCCGAACAAACTTGAAACAATATATCAAGTCTCTGTTTCTTATTTCTTAAATGTGGCCACATGCTTTTACCTGTAAATAATATAGGGCGGTTAAAGACCAAGAAAGTAAATGATAGATCAGACCAGTTAGTAGATGAAAACTAGACTAGCACAAATATCTTCGTTAGTGGATACGAGGCCATCTCCAATAGCTATGATCCCCTTTTGCGATAAGAGATTTCTACAGAATATATAAAAATGCCATGGATCCTAGTTATCTCATCAAACGTAAGCTAGACCACCCTTCCAATAGAACAAAAAAGGCTCAAGCTAAATATATATTCACTTCAACCAAAAGTATCAAAATATTAGGTCTACAGATCCTTCAATTTTTAAATCACCCGCTCAACCGCCTCTTTTCCCATCAACACTTGAATGTCTAGCAATGTCACAGGACAGAAGATCGAGCTTTGCATATTTTGACAATACTCTTGTTGATTTAGGTTCATGCTCAACCTACCATTGACCCCAGTGAGCTTGCTTACATATATAATTGTGCAAGCATATGATTTAGTTTCTTAATCTTTTTTACCATTCAATATGGATATGCATGACCAGAACGCGGGTCGCCAAAGTTATTTTCATTGCTTGGATGTAGATTGCGTATGTGTATCTTCAAGTGAGTGTGCATTCAGTGGTAAATCCTTGTCAGTGACAGTTCAGCTTCCTCTAGGATTTCATGGTTACACTTTAAGATATCTGGTAGAAATGTAGAAGTCTTCCTTCCTTTGTTCTCTCTCTTGTTAAATAGATGCACAAGGGTGTGCAGATGTTCTTACACGCACTTCTTTTCTCTTTGTGTTTATTGATCCTTGCTCTAGCCGTAGGAAGGCTGATTCCAGAGTACACGTCGTCGTTGTAGTTTGATCTGGCTAGATGGTTTCACGGACAGAATTCACTTCACCGTCCTATAATTGCACAAAATGCTGTAATTGCTGCTTATCTGAGTTGAATGCCTTATATGTCTTCAAAGAAATTCTGTCTAATTCATAATGTATGGATCCGCTCCCGAAAACCTTATTATTGTAAAATCTGGGCTAGCCCAGTAGGTGGATCAATCAGATGGATATCACCTCTTGTAGAGTGGATTAAGCTTAATTGCGATGGAACCCATGGCCCAATCTCAAGCATATCGCTAGCAGGCAGTGTATTATGGAATTCTGCAGGTTCATGGATTACTGGGTTTTCTCAGTCTTTTGCTCCTTGCTCCGCATGGGAGGCAGGGGTAAGAGCCATTTTTTCAGGGCTGTCTGGCCCTTTCGGCTGGAGTGGTTAAACTTCACCTAGAGAGCGATTAACAGGCTCTAAAGCTTAGAGAATTTAAGTCACCGTGGAGTCCTATCATACTTCAATGCCAGACTTTAGTAAGCAGATTCCATGAAGTCACTGTGGACCACATTTTTTCGTAAAGCGAATCAAATAACAGACAGCCTTGCAAGATTGGCAGTTTCTCATCCCCTTTGGCATGAATACGTATGAGTGTCCTCCTTTGGACATTCAACAGCTTTTGTTTCATGATTGTATTGGTTTTGCAACTTTTAGACCAGGCTTCTAAATTTATTTAGATCCCGAGCCATTTAATAAAAAAAAAAGATTGCATAAGATAATTTGACTTTTCAAAGGATAATTCTCAAAATAAAGTACATTATGACCAATTGTAAGTCATCAGTTGACACAAAGAAATGGAGTAAAACGATAACAGCGAAAGTTTTTATTATTGAAAACAGAACTCAAAGACAAATAGGTATATAACTCACAAGTTCAAATTCAGAAATAAACGGATAACAGCGAAAGCTTTTATTATTGAAAACAGAACTCAAAGACAAATAGGTCTATAACTCACAAGTTCAAATTCAGAAATAGTCCTGAGGCTCACAACTCAAAGCTCAATTAAAGATCCAGAATACTATATGAAGTCAAAATATAAAAACTTCCAAATCCAAAATAACAAAAGTCTTAAAAATAAAGTGCCATTAAAACCGTATGGTGCACTGTAGCTGCTATAGTCCACCTATTAGGTCGTTCGGAAGCTCACTCCTCAAATCAAACATCTAATGCTTACATACAATGTAAGAGGTATAAAACTCATTACCAGTACCAGCTCAATCACACACAAATATACGATTAATCGATTAAAACAATAGATGCATAAAAAACCATGGCTAATGCACAATATGATCCTATAATACAGGTCACTCACAATGCAAGGTACCGGCCTCCATTCAAAACTATATAATCCAATTTTAATTATATAAAGTAAAGATAGTTTTTGATTAAACTGATGAGATATAGACTCTCACATGTGTAGACGAATCTGTGGAAATGCCTTTGCCCTTGTCATGTGATCCAAAACTACCTAAAACAAACACACACAGTGAGGAAGAAAGAATCATTAGAAAATAATAAAAATGGTGATAAAAAAGAGACTCCTCATAGACCCCTTTGACACCTCAGAGGTACACAAGTATGTGCTGACATACGCGAGGTTCTTACCTTGAAAAACCCCAACCAAGTTTTCTAACTTACGAGCAAGTGTGTCACGTCCTAGAATCTTTCAAGATATAACAACCACCATATAGCTATTGTACAAGCTTAGCTAGCCATCCTAAGAATATACAATAACTATACAAGGTGAGAATGAAACTTAAATTTTATTTATCTTTTAAATTTATGATGTGCCATGGCAAATAATCCCAAGACGAAGAAAACATGCTGAAATAGATTGATGAGTGGAAATTTTGTGAAATTTACATCATGCAAAGATGTGAATAAAAAATCTCGATTTATTATGCAAAATTATGAGGGATCCCATTTTACAACATACACACAAATTTTCATATGCAATTATTTCACAAATGCAAACCCAGATTCTCGACTATACCTTGTAATTCGTACACACTCAAAAAGCCTATGATCTGGGGCAAAGCCTATCTTCCTTCTCAAAACTCAAGGGACCTATCAAAAACTGACATGACAACCAGGTGAGTGGACGTTTTTCCTTATAAAAGTCCTTTTAATTTTAATAGAATTTCTTGTTAATTTAGTCACACAGTTTAGCTAACAACATAACTAAAATCATGGCCATAAATCATTGAGATCAAGTCATAACAATACATCATGACACAATCAAGGCAAAGTTGTGCCACTCACAACCATAACACATAACACATAACATATAACCCCATCATTAGGGTTCACTCAAATAATGTCATCCAACAACATAAAATTGTCATCTCATTGTACATCCATCTCAAATAAATAGAGATCTTATAGATCTCGACATACATTCAGTAACCATCATATTAGATGGCTAGTATAACCAAACTATTATCGTAGGTTAGTATTATAACCACTTTCTCTATTATTAAGGATTATACTCACACATAGTGATCTAGGAACACGTTGTAATGTCTACACATAGTAATCTAGGAACATATAGTAATTTGATAATACTTATATATTTAATACACAGTATAACCCCATCATTGGGGTTCACTCAAATAATGTCATCCAACAACATAAAATTGTCATCTCATTGTACATCCATCTCAAATAAATAGAGATCTTATAGATCTCGACATACATTCAGTAACCATCATATTAGATGGCTAGTATAACCAAACTATTATCGTAGGTTAGTATTATAACCACTTTCTCTATTATTAAGGATTATACTCACACATAGTGATCTAGGAACACGTTGTAATGTCTACACATAGTAATCTAGGAACATATAGTAATTTGATGATACTTATATATTTAATACACAGTAATCTTATTTGCCGAGGTAACCAACCCCAGACTTCATACCTTCGTATTTCTCAGATGTTAGGGTATTGGCAAGTAGCTCATCTCATAACCTCTATTCCTTTCATTCTTCTAGGGTTAATATTATGTTAATTAATCCATCTCACATCTTCCATTTATTTCATTATAATTTTGTCTAATACACCTTGAGCTATTATATACTTTCCTTGGTTATTTCTTAATTTATTTTTGCTCTTATAATCCTTTCGCTTTGTCTTCTCAAATCTCAATTGATAGTTAATCAATGGAACTTCTTTAGTTCTCGAATAAGTTATTATTAAGATTTCTTTGGTTCTCCTACAAAGAACCATATGTAATATGTAATATAGGCAAACCCTCTATTTGGTTTTTTCTCTTGTTATCATGGATTTCGGTTTCTTATATGGTAGTGCTCCATTTTCAGCAGAATTAGTGTCCTTTCATATGATTAGTCAATCATATGTAATATTGTTAGGATATTTTCTTATAATCAACACGATTAAGATCTCTCATCAGTAGGGTTAGAATTTCTTAGTATTCTTGATTTATTATCACTTCACTATCATTTTTGTTGCTCATGTGTTGTTCTTTTCTAACACAAGTTTCAATACTCTTCTCATATGATTATGAAGTCATATAAGGCATTCTTTGAGTTATTCTTATGATTCCCTCTAAGTAGTACAATGCTACTATTTTCCCGTATCATGATTATCTCAGGCATAGTCGTAATATTGAGATATTACTCAGAAAAGTAACCACAAAATTATGTTTCATTCCAAAGAAATGCATGTAGTTGAGATTTGCTATAATTTAGGAAATTTTCCATCGATAATGCATCTATGTATGCAAGGAATTCACAGATATCAAATATCATATAGAATCAATCTAGATTCATTTAAAAAGATGATAAGTATTTTAAAATCGTCCACTCACAATTTTGTAGTCTTAATCTCTTTCTTGTTCGATTTGTATTCGTTCTAGATTCCTGATCCACTCACTGCACACCTACACATATAACCGTAATTCCAATACTTAGTACCATCATAGAAATCTTAATAACATCTTACTATACATTTCTAGGCTCTAAAACTTGTCCTAGAAGCTCTACGATTTCCCTCAGATCCAGATACTTTTCGTATTTTTTCTTAATTATCGAAAATTTCTACCAATTTTTATACCTATCAAAATACATCATAATTATCCAAACTTTATATCATTAGAATCCTAATATTTTCCATATTTTCTAGAATTTTTCCTTATTTTTTATTTCTATTTTTCTCGATTTTTAAACAATTTCTGTTATTTTTTGATTTTCTAGTCAAAGTCAATATAACACGTGTCGACTTATGACATGGTCACGTGCTAACCAGATTTGACCCAAACTTGACCCGAAAATCAAAATTGAATCAACTTACCGAACCAAAGCAGATGACAGGTCATTTACATTCCAGCCAAACAACATGTCGCACAGATGAGTCATCCATAATTGTCTTCAACCTCCTGCATCCACTTTTTTGAGCAAACCCTAGTTTTCGCAAACCGTAAAATACTTCATGTTCCTTCTTAAAATCTATATCAAAAACTTCCCCTCACAATTTGCGACAAATCTTGATATAAATCTAACTATAACATGCTACACTATATACCCTATAGAGATTTGAAGTTCCAAGCAAAAGAATGGTGATACTCACTAGCAAAAGGAATAAAATCGTTCAAGTTGCAGACGCACAAGCTCAGGAGAGGGAGATGCTCATGATGTGACAGAAATCCGAAAATTTGAGGGCTTGCACATCAAATGCTCAATTTTAATTTTCCTCCTGGTATAAATGCCTAGCATTGGTGTGTCAGCGGGATGAAAACAATCCGCGAACATGACAGATGGATTTCAATCCTAATGGTGATAAAATGAAACGGTGTTGTTTCATTGTGAAACAATTCATCTCGACCTACAAGTTGAGGTTGGATAAAACGGTAGGAGTTCCTATATTTTGACTTCTTCATTTTTTTATATAATAATAATAATAATAATAATAATAATATAAATATTATTTTTTAACATAATAAATAAAACATTAATAAATACATAATATTTTTTGATAATACATAATAAATAACACATTAATCGAAAAAATATGCAAAAAAACACAATAGCCTTCTAATGAATAGTAGAATCTAATTAAGCTGAAAAATATCTTTTTATTATTTACATAATTTAATAAAAATTATAATATCATGCAATATTTCTTAGAAAAATATTACTAATTGGAATTATCCTTCCAAAACTTTTTCAAAAATTTATGAACATTAATATTCAATCAAGGGACTTATCCATGATCCTAAACCACCAAAGTCACTCTTGTATCTCATCCTTTCCATTTTTTATCATATATTTTTATATACATGACCTTATGTACATAGTATCTTGATTATTTCTAATTTCCTTTTTGAACCATGATGGTTCATGTTTATTTCTTGTATTAGCACTTTAACCCCGATGATTTGTAAAGTTGGACATGATGGTCTTAGTCATCATTAGACTCAAATTCAAATATTGACATGTATCAATGTATGAAAAGACAAAATTATCCCCAGGTACCGAATTCCAAAAAGACGCCATTCGAGGTTCTTTTAGAGGTATCAAAAGTCAAGAAACACACCTGTGAGTCCAAATGACTCGACCAGAAAGAGTATGAATAGAATATCTAAATCAACTTCTTTTGAGCCACATACTTACATCATAGCCTGACAACAATTAATTTTGGACTTCGCTAACCCATTATTCATACTTAATCGTTCTAACAGTATCTGTATCTTCTTGTCATCCCTAGCTCATGGGTAATGGGCTCACCAATTTACTGTTTATCAAGTTATTGAGCTTAAAGCCTAACCCTTTAAGATATAAAACCTCACAGAGTGAATTAAGTACATATGATGAATGAGAATAAACAAAAGCACAATTAGAAAATTGAACTAGGTGATCAATAAGAAAGAAAATAGAAGGAATCTGTGATCCTTTACAACTGTGATAGTGCACATTGAACAAAGGAGAGGAGGGCGGCGCACAAAATAGAAAAGAAATGGATGACACTCAAAATAGGAAAGAAAATGGATAGGATTTGTTTGGATACAACAAGAAATAATAGAATGAGCATCTGATGGGTTGTTGAAGGGCTAAGGTAGGATTCTTTTAGCCCGAGTCCAAAACCCAAGTGACCCTACCCAATAACAACTAAGACGTAGAAACAACAAATAAAGGGGCCAAGACCCAATAACAACTAAGGCCTAGAAACAAATAAAAGGGCCAAGAAATGAAGGAATGATCCAAATATGAGTAAACTGACCCAAGTAAAAATGAGCCGGCCTCAAAGGCCAACAAATTGATTTGAAGGCTCATGATTATATAAAATGAGCCCAAACACAATCGGATCCAACAGAAACAAAATACTAATTTCTATTGCTTTGATTCCCGATTTAGTCAAAGATCAAATGTCACGTGAACCAACTCAAGACAAAGTTGACTAGACTAAAATGCTGACAAGACACACACAAGAAATGGGGTTCTACAAGTAAACTCTTGGAATTTTTAAAATTACAAAAACATTCCAACAAATCTATCCTTTTTAATATTGATAAAGTAATTATAAAAAAAGAGAAATATTTTTTAATAAGAATTTATTTTAAATGAGATTTATTATGTTGATAAGTCTAATAAAACAAGTGTATTTATCACTTTATTCTTAAACAGCCAGTAGATATGGAAGATAATTCACTTATCTAGCAACAATTATTAAGTATGGCAAGTCCTAAGGCTTGCTGCTTAAAGTTTTTGAAGGTTAAATTCTGTGCATATAAACAATATTTACTGATGTTGAATTCTTAAAGGAGATATGTTTGCTTTAGGACTCGTCTCCTTGCTGCTCTGTTCGTTCCCTTGTGTATGTGATGATACCGTGCTGAAGCATATTGGGCTCTGGGTTCTGTTCTGCTCCCCAACTTTATCTTGGATCCGTCAGGGCCATACAATCTATTTTCTGGTATTAAACTAGATGGAAATGGCTTCAACGGATTTGGGATTTAGGTTTTACAAGTGGAACTAAACAGTAATAAGGACAAGAACAAATATGAGCAAACAAAAAGAGAGTTTCAAACTAAGTAACGAAATTGCGGGCAAAAAAAGATATGTTTTTCTTACCTGTACTATTGTTATACTATATTTTTACCTCTATTTTTATTTATATTTTTACTTGTAGGATTACTTATATCATTATATATATATTTATACCTATGCTTATAGGTATATTTATAGATATATTTATACTTATATTTATTCATATACTTAATGTCACGACTCGGCCCCCCGGACCCTCGGCCCAACGGGCCCGACGTGTATGTGCGCGTGATGGATCACAATTGTAACGCTCAATTGAACTTTTAATCACAGGGTCCAAAAGATGCATTTTGTTACAAATAATCTACTCACACAACACATATAAGCCCAAGACCTCTCTCGCTCATCTCCGATGTGGGATTGGGTAACTTGACCCTCTCACAATCTCACACAACACATATAAGCTCAAGATCTCCCTCGCTCCTTTCCGATGTGGGATTGGGTAACCTGACCCTCTTACTGGCTGAGTCTCACACTTAACCTATATTTATACTTATATTATGATGTAAGTTGTATTTCTATACATAACTCTGTTATTGTTGTTTTTTTTCATTACAAGCTATTTTAATTTCCTAAAATCTTAATTTTCATATCTACTGCTGACATTCATTTTTATATTCATCTTCGCTCTTCAAACTATTGGAAATATTATTACGTGTGATGATACACAACCTCAGGTAATTAATTGCACATATTATTTTTTTTTATCTTTTGTGGTATTGGGAAGCTCATTGTTACATTACACTTACTAATACAATGAATTAACTTCTTAATAAACTATTACCACATGCTTCTGAGACATTTGAACAATATATTTATTAACACTATACTTCACTTACAATATATAATACTATACTATATTATATAATACTATACTTATACAATACTGTATTATACTTATATTAATGCTATACTAATACTATATTTATATTTAGTCTTATTCTATATTTATACTATATTTTTACCTAAACTTTTATTTATATTTTAACTATATTTTACTTATATTTTTACCTATACTTTTACTAATATTTTACCTATATTTTTATGTTTACTATTACCTATATTTATATCTATATTTATACTTATACCTATATATCCCACAAATTACAGCTCCTATTGAGAGGGGAACAAATATAGCAGCTCGTATCATACACAATCCCACACTATATATATTCTTTTGCAGGTGGACATTATCATTCCCGTATACCTATTATTATCTACAATTCCACCACCGTATCACTACCCAGCGGACATTATCATTCCCGTGTACCTATTATTATCTACAATTCCACCACCGTATCACTACCCAATCTATGCACAAACCACGACCATCTGTCCAACCCATTGCTCATTAGAATGCTTTCATATCCAAAACAGTAAAACCTCACAGATATGTTCTTTCCTTTTTATCTTCTTTCTATTCATTTTTAGTCAAGAAAAAAAATTAAAGGGCACCCTTTTGCAATCAAGTTTAATGAGAAATGTCAAAGTCTCCTTTTTTACTTCCCTTTTTGCTATTCTACAGTACCACTTGATAGTCTTCACATCTTATATGCTGATTGATATTAAATTTGTGTCAAATCCATATAACATTAAACAAGGAGTCATATCAGAACCGCAAGACTAATCTTTTGCAGAGGTATCACTGCTCATGGACTCACCTCGTAATCCATATCCTTTGGATCAAACAGTGGAGGATCTACGTGGCCTCCTCTCAAAAGAATCAGGTTTGTGATTGAATTTTCCTTTCTTTATTTGATAAATGATTTGTCTTGAGTGTTCTGAATAGTAAGCCGAGAGGAAAACAAGAAGCTGGCAAGAAGAGATATTCATACTGCAAAAGAGGGGAGAGGCGATGAACGCAAATCCTTTGATATCTGATTTGTAGAGAAGATGCGGAAAGAACTATATCTGAAATGAGAATGAATGGACACAAGCTTTTACTAATGGTGATTTTGCTGATGGTCCTGCTAGGATATTCTTTATATACAACAAAAGACTGTTGTTGATAAGATTAGGGTCGTTAACAATGGTTATGGATGATAGCCTAGGTATAATAGAGGTCTACTGATGCGATTGCCAGCCTAATCCACTCTTTTGAAGTTCTTTGCATTTTTTTTGTTGTGAATATTTAGCATGTATAATCAATATATAAATACTAAAAAAATTAGAACACAAGGATTTAACAAGATTCGGCCTCGTACAAGAGAAATAAATTTTTATTATTGAGAGAGTACAGAAGGGATCTCTATTATTTGAGACTTACTCTATTTGGCTATAAGTCATTATTATCTATATATATATACAAACCTTAGGGTTAGAATTAAACACTTTTCAAGATTTTATATTTTTAGATTTCTTATTTTTAGAATTGAAACCACATTATAACAATATTAAAACCACATTATGACAATATTAAAGCCACATTTATAACAATCTTCCCTTTGGTTTTAATCTCCTCATTCAATAATTATCAGATACCACAATCTCCAACCAAGTTTAGGCGACGTCTAAACTTTTTATTTGGAATTGTCTTGATCATCATATCAACAGTCTCAGCAACAGATAACATAGATGCCACTAGATTAGCATATCGGAAAAGCTTAGCATATCGGAAAATGTTATCTTCAACTATATCTGAAAACCTCTTCGAAGGTGCAACATATTCTCTCTTTGATTGCTACAAACTTCATCTTTGGCTGCAACTCATATTTTTTATGTAAAGATAATCCTTTGTTGCTCATATTACTGCTTCCAGAAGCCATTGCTGCTTTCCCTTCAATCACACTACACTAAAGAGAATATAGTCTAGACTGCAACTTCCCCTTTATCAGTACCATAAAACATTTACACACTTTCAGAATGTTCCCACTTTAATGATTCTTGTATCCTTGATCATCTAGTGTAGAAAGACAAATTGAGTTCCTCTTCATCTTAGGAACATAACAACACTCAATGCTTCTGAGGACATTGTCAAACATCCTCAATTTGATGCTACTAATACCTTCAATTGACAATACACTATCTTCTTCCATATAAATTGTTACTTTGATCTTTCTATAATCAGAGAACCAATATCTGTGGAGATACATGTGGTATGTTCCACTAGAATCTAGGACCCAAGCATCTTGCTTGTGATTAGAACTCACTGACGATTTTCCCTACATCTTCACCATTAGAACTATTGCATGTGTCACTAATATTAGCAAAACTTTCGACCTTTCATTTTTCTTTCTTCTCTCTTAACCTCGGACAATGTCTTCTATTGTGTCTTTCTTCATGGCACTCCTAACAAGTTGCTTTAGACTTCAACCTGACTTTTTGGGCTCTTCCCCTACTTACCAAACCTTCACCATCTTTTTTGTTCTCTTGGAAGTTCTTCTTCAACTCCTTTGACTTCGGGGCATTAACATCATTAACTATGATGTTATCCTTCCCATATAATAAAGTATCGACAAAAAGTTTCATACGCTGATGACAAAAAAAACAAAAAAAACAAAAAAAACAAAAAAAACAAAAAAAACAATAAAAATAAGGCCTGATCCTCCATATCAATCTTTATACCTATGTTTTTTCAAGTCCAAAATAATTGAATTAAACTCATGTAATTGAGATTTCACAGAAGTACCTTCATTCTTACAAAGAGTGTATAATCTCTTATTCAGGTAGAGATGATTGGTCAGTGACTTCACTAAGTACAGTTCCTCCAATTTTGTCCATACAGCTGAAGCCAATGTTTCTATAACAAGCTTGCGAAAAATGTTATCTATAACACTTATGAAAATCACAATCAATGCCTTCTTCTTTAGGTCTTTTTTTTGAAATTCTTTCATCTCAATAGAAAATTCTTCTTTTTTGCCCCCACAATCCTTGCAACACCAATGATGACTTTATCCTAATTTTCTACGAGCTAAAGGTCAATCCCTAATCAAACATTTTTATCACGTATTTGGCTGATGCAGATAACCTCTTTCTGACCTTGATTATGCACCTATAAATTTTATTTTCAAATCTCGCTCTACTACCAATTGTTGTGAATATCTAGGGACACAATCAATATAAAAATACTAGAAAGATAAAAAACACAAGGATTTAACGAAGTTCGGCTACAAAACCTACGTCTTTGGGGGAGAGAAAGAATTGTTCATTACAGAGAGAATACAAAAAAGGTTTCTATTGTTTGAGTCTTAGTCTTCCTGGCTACAAGTCAACACTATCTATTTATAGGTGAACATTAAGGTTAGAATTAAACCATGTTAAAGATTTTTTATTCTTAGATTTCCTATTTCTGGGAGCCACATTATAATATTATGAAAGCCATATTATGAAAATATTAAAGATACATTATGACAAAATTAAAGTCACATTTGATAACACCTTTATATTCACTAAATTTGTAAGTAAAACCAAATTTTAATGAGAAATGTCATAGTTTCCTTTTTTCTGACCTTGACCAGTCGGACATAATCCATAGACCGGTCGGAAATAATTCACAGACCGGCCAGACCTCTCATTCCGACTAGTCAAACTATCATAGTCTGACGGGTCGCTTTAATTTTCTCTCGTTTTGTTCGACCAATCTCTCTCTTCCACGATCGTTCGCATAACACTCGGGAAACAAAAAGATGCACACAAACTGCACAAACCAAATCATGAACTCACACAAATCGCACACACATACCTAACTCGGATCGCCAGAAAGTCATGTCAAACTCGTGGGAAAAACCTCAGTTCAAACTTGGGACTCACTCCATACTCAATTGTGTAACGAGGCAATGTTTCACCAATGCATCAGTCACAAACAAACACATGATTAATCAATTAAACTAGTAGTTGCATAAAAAACCATGGCTAACCCAAAATATGATCCTATAATGTAGGTCACTTACAACGCTAGGTACCGGCCTCCATTCAAATCATACAATCCGATTTTAATCATAAAAATTAAAAAGGGTATTCAATGAAATTGATGAGACGTAGATTCTTACTTGTGCAGATAAATCCGTAAAAATTCCTTTATCCTTGTCATGTGATTCAGAATCACCAAAAATAAATACACTCAGTTTGGAAGAACGAATCATCAAAAATAATAAAAACAGTGATCATAAAGGGACTCCGTATAGAACCCTTTGACACCTCATGGGTACACGAGTATACGCTAACACACACCAGGTTCTTACCTCGAAGAACCCCAACCTAGAGTCCTAACTTATGAACTAGCAAGTGAATTGAGTACAATGGATCTACGATAAAAGAGATTAAACAAAATCCCAATTAAAAAATTGAACTAGGTGATCTGTGAGAAAGAAAATAGAAGAAGTCAGTGATCCTTTACAATTGTGATAGTGCGCACTGAACAGAGGAGAGAAGGGCGGTGGACAAAACAAAAAAGAAAAGGGCGACTCTCAAAACAAGAAAAAAAAGGGATAACGTTTGTCTGGAATAAAACAAGAAATAATACAATGAACATTTGATGGGTTAATGAAGGGCTAGGGTTAGGGATGACAGTAACTAGAATTTTTGAAATCCTATATCCAAATTAATTTTTTAAAATTCAACTCAAAACCATCTCAAAACTCAATAGGTATTTTATGAATAGACCCGTAATAAGCGGAATAGATTTTCAGGCTACCAGTGGATCATTCAGGTTGCCTATTATTTATTTTATAATATATATATATATATATAATTAGTGAGTTCCAATATTAATTTACTAGTTTTAATATTTCTTCCAAATAATAATCTTTTTTACTCATACATAACTAAAAAATCAAATTCATATATAAGTACAATAATTCGTTAAAATCAATATTCTATAATTATAGTAGATTAATAAACAACCTAAAGTGAGGAAAATTGCTTCTTATTCGTAAAAAAAGAGAAATTTTAAAGGTTTTTTTTGAAAGAACATAAATTCATTGCCTAGTCTTATACTAAACCTATTTAGAGGATAAACAAAAATTCTCAACAAAAATCAATCTACTTCGATGGAAAGTTCTGTAAGAGAAAAAGAGCAAAACAATCACAACCACATTATTTTTCATGAAATACATAATACTCAAAGATCATAAGTAACAAATGAGTAAATTTAGGAGAAATCGTAATCATATTAAATTCCAGCAAAGTCGTGTCATTCAAAAAATACAAAATATTGAAAATAAAAAAAAATCACGCCACCATATAGGTTTTTCCACCATCGCTATCAATTAAGAAAATAATCTGCATTCTTCATTTCCAATAATGCCTACTTGTACTGAAAAAATTATTATAATAATGCACATGTGGTATAACCAAAAAATACCTTTAGAATCTAAATCTAAATTCACATCTTCATCCTCATTATATATAGTCGTATAACTATCTAGAGTTATTGAAGAAAAATCCTCTATACATGAAAACATAAATACATGAGTTAAAAATAATAAAAATTAATAAATTTATGAAAAATAAAAAGTTCTAACGAATTTTGATATAACTTCTTAGCCAACGTTGTGCACACATCAATGCTTCAACTATTGTTGGATGAAGTTTATTACGATTTGGGCTCATTACTCTTCCATTAGTTGATCCCTTTTATCTTCTACTAACCCAATATATCAAAATCATCTATATTTAACTCATTCTTAGATTTTGTCTTATTCACCTTCTTTCTTGCTATAAACAAATCAAATTTATTATCATCATGATTTAAATAGCCAAAACCCATACTTAAAGTTGAAAGCATCTTATTTTCCCTTTTATCTTTACATTTGTAACTTATCACTAATTCACTCAACAATCCTTGAATTTTGTCAATTTTATCTTGTGGTTCATTCCCAAAGACAGCAAAAATATAAAACTCAAAGGATCTAAAATGGCAGTCACACCCATAAGCTCATGCATATCATGTTAATATTTGTTTTATTTTATTAGCATTGATGATGCCATTTTTCTTCTCATTTGATTATCAGAAGCTATCCATTAAGTTAAATGTACTTTGATATGAAAAATCTTTCTAAAATATAAGTTAGCAGGTAGATAAATTAAACCAAAAAATAACTCAGTAATAACATAGAAACTCTCTAATTTAGAACAAATTTGCTTTGTCAATTCCCAATCACCATCATTAGCCAAACTTTTATAGTGTGAAATCTCTTTGCCAATTTCTAATAAAAACATCTTTGTAGATAAAATTAGTGAAAAACATCAAATAGGTGGAGTTCTATCTCGTTGAACAATCCAAAACTAACTTCTTAGTAACTTTTATTTTCATTAACCTCACTTGATCTTCAATTTTTTCAATCCTTTTCGGAGTAGGAATTCAATATGATATACTATCTCGATTTTCTCAATGCTACCTTTAGTAACATCTAATCTATTATTAGCAATGAGATTCAAAATACTTGCACAACACCTCATCTGTAGTAAAATACCATCTAGCCAAAAATATTTGAGATGTAATTTTTCTCTTACATAGTTAATAAGTATGTCATTGGTAGAGCAATTATCTAATGTGATAGTAGACAATTTAATATCAAGATTTCAATCCAGCAAGCTATCAACTATGACACTTGAAAACACCTCATCCATGGACATGACACATAAATAAATCTAGTCATATTTAATACATATAAAATATTAAAAAAAGTAAAAAAATATTAATTTGAAAATAGTATTTAAAAATAAAAAATACTTGATTATGTGACTTCTTAATTACCAGGAGTTGTCAATGAAATGAGTAATGATGGCCGTAAATCTTTTTTTGATATCAATTATTAATGTTATTCTTCTATCATTCTTCTCAAATATCTGCATAGTCTTCTTTATTTCAATATCATAAATCTTGAATATATCACTCTTGATTTTATTACAAGAAGGAACCTTGTATATTAGTTGAATTAACATGCAAAATCTCTTAAAACCAACATAATGAACATTTGAAAAATGATATATATATATATATAAGATGGCCATTTTCGCTAAATTTCTTCTCCCTTCTTCTTAATCAAATATTTTGCAACTCACATCTTGCTTGTAATCTTTTGTTAAGCCCATTTATCTGATGTCTCTTTGTCCCTCTTTCTCTAGAGGATTATTCATATATGAAAGCAAGTGTCTTGTTCTATTTAGCTGAAAGCATCTTCTTACACTACTTGCATTGAGCTTTAATATCAGAGCTGATTAGCTTCTTTTCAAAATGATTCCAAACAGCATTCTTAGTTCTTGAATTATATGAAAGAAAATCATTAATTACTTCTTTAATTACTGCAAAGAAATAACGAACAAAAGCGTAAAATAGAGGTTAAGAGTGATTGAAAACGTTAACAAAAGACTAATGATTTTATTCCATTGGAAGTGAGGTATTTATAGGTAGAAAATAACAACATAAATAGATTATTCTACTTAAAATCAGAATTAAAATCTCTAACTTATTCCTTTGTTTGCTTCTAGTCTTCCTGGGAGATAGTTCAACGATTAACTCTTTAGACTAATTCTTTTTAACACTTGGAATACCAATAGTGTAACACTCCTCAACATCTAGGTGATTAATACCTATCTTTTGCTTCAAAATCTGAAATCTTTCTTTTGACAGTGGTTTAGTAAAAATATCAGCCAATTGATCTTCAGATGAACAATAAACCATTAGCATTTCATTTGATTGTTGGGCTTCTCTGATAAAATGGAACTTGATCTTGATATGCTTTGTTCTGTCATGAAATACTGAATTTTTTTAAATTGAAACTGCAAAATTATTGTCACATATAATCTTAGTTGCTTCAACTTGTTCTTGACCCAATTCCTTCAACAATTTCCAAAACCAAATTGCTCGGTTTACTGCAGCGGCAACATCAATATATTCTGCTTCTGCTGTAGATTAGGCTGTGACTTTTTTTTTGGGTTCCAAGTAATAAAACCAAGGCCTAATCCAAATAAATATCCAAAAATGCTTTTTGTGTCATCAATACAGCCTCTCTAATCACTATCAGAGTACCCCGTCATTCATTCTTGCATCCATAGACTTAGAAAAGTAAATACCAAAAGAAATAGTTCCTTTGTTATGCCTCAATATTCTTTTAGTAGCTGAAAAATGTCTTTCACTTAGTGGATGCATGAACCTGGAAAGTATACTAACAACAAAGATTATATTAGGTATGGTAGTTGTTCGATAAAAAAGACAGCCAATTAAACCCCTATACAAGCATTTGTTTGTTTTTTGTAAGTCATCATCCTTGTTTAACTTCTCACTTGTTGTCATTGGAGTAAATACAGGCTTGCAACTTCTCACAATTTGTTGGCTCAGCAGGAGTCAGGTGATGGAATATTGTGTCGACCAGGCGTTCCATGCCCTGCCACAGCTAGCTGCTCTGTTGACATCGAGACCCAGCAAACCTTGGAAGTGCTGGATATGTTGGGTCTTCGTCGTAAGCAAACGAAGGATGCGATTCGTCGTAAATTAAAGACAAGGATCATTGAGGATGGGGAGGAGTGGCAGGCTCACTGCTCTTAAAGGTGAGTGGCTGATTGGTTTGGACAGGGCCTGCTTGTTCAGATGATTAATTTGGCCTTGTGGAATGTCAGGGGATGTAAAGGTAACATCAAGGGTAATCAGATTCGTGCTTTGATTACTAAAAATTGTATAGATGTTTTGTTTTTGTGTGAGACAAAAAAGGATAATTTCACTGATCGTCTAGCATATCGTTGGTGGCGTGGCCAACATGTACTGTGGATGACAATAGATGCCCAAGGAAGCGCGGGAGGAATTGTGTGCTTATGGGATGATACAAAGATACAGACAGTTGGTATAGAAAAATTGGAGCATTGGCTTTTGCTGAAAATGCAACTGCGGACTTCAGGTTTCTGTTTTACGTGTGTGGGGTTACACGCTCCCAATTTGGCGGCAGAGCGTAGCATGTTATGGGATGCGTTGCTGATCCGGAAATCAGTGGATTCGAGTCCTTGGGTTATACTAGGCGACTTTAACGAATCAGTTCATATGCAGGAGAGGCTTGGTAGTTCCTTCAATTCTGCGGCCGCTCGCCGTTTTCTCACATTTATCCATCAGGCGGGGCTGATAGATATGCCCCTAAATGGCAAAGAGTTCACTTGGTTCAGTGTTCACAGCGCTTCACGCATTGATAGAGTTCTGGTCTCTCCAGACTGGTGTGTGCATTTTGCTAACCACAGGCTGTACGCCGAAGATAAGGGATTGTCTGATTATGTACCACTGATTGTGAAAGCAGACTCTTTTTTCTGGGGAAAGAAGCCTTTTCGGACTTGGGATGTATGGTGGGAAGATAAGCAATTTCTTGGGGTGATTGAACAACATTGGCGACAGGCTGGCATCCGATTTCCTGGGGCTTTTACAGTGGTTAAAAAATTGGCTTTCTTGCGCAAACAATTAGAGGCTTGGCATCACAATGTGTTCGGAGGTTTAGAGGTTCAGTTGCAAGTCATTTTGACAGAGATTGATTCCCTAGATCAGCATAGGAGGGATTGGAACACTGAATCGTGTGGGCGTTAATGAAACTTTACAGTGTCAGAAATGGTCTTTGAAGAAGCAATTGGAGGATATGTGGAGGCAGAAGTCTCGACAAACTTGGCTTAAATTGGGAGATAAAAATAACAAATTCTTCCACTTCTGTGCCTCTATTCGCCGTTGTTCCAATTTCATTGGTGCTGTGAAGTTTGATGGGGTGGTCTGCAATTCACCCACTGTTATAAGAGCTGCAGCGGTGTGTCACTTCAAGGCAGCATTTGCGGGTGAAGGCATAAGGTGGCTTGGATTGGGCAGTTTGCATCTACCAAGGATTTCACCGGATGCGGCAGTCACTTTGGAGGAACCTTTCACGGCGGAGGAAATCAGGAGTGCAGTGTGGAATTGTGGTAGTCGCAAGGCCCCAGGTCCGGATGGATTTAATTTTTATTTCATTAAGAATGTCTGGGATGTCATAGGTGGCGATATTGTGACAATGGTGCAGGAATTCCACTCCACTGGTGATCTGCCAAATGGTATTAATAATAGCTTCATCACACTAATTCCCAAGGTTGCAGGTGTAGAGGCATTTCATTCTTATCGTCCTATTAGTCTCATCAATGGACTGTACAAGATCATTGCTAAGCTGTTGTCCACGAGACTCAAGCAGGTAATGGAACAGCTGATTTCCCCATTTCAGACAGGCTTTATGGAGGGGCGATACATTGCGGATTCCATCATGATCGCCAATGAACTTGTTCATACTATGAAGAAATCCAGGCAACGGGGATGGTGTCTCAAGTTAGATTTTCAGAAGGCGTATGATTCAGTGGACTGGGCATTTCTTCTTGAAGCAATGGAGTTTATGGGCTTTGGCGGTCAATGGAGGAGATGGATGTCGACGTGCATCTCCACAGCGCGTTGTTCAGTTCTTATCAATGGGGCCCCAACGGAAGAGTTCGCACCAGGTAGAGGACTGAGACAAGGAGATCCACTATCTCCTTTACTTTTTAATTTAGCGGCAGAGGTGTTATCACGCATGCTTGAAGCTGCTGCAGCATCTCATTTGTGTCATGGCATCGCTATTGGACATTTACGACTTTCGCATCTCCAATACGCGGACAATGTTATCCTTTTCAGTCAGGGAGACCAGCAAGGGTTATTTGGTTTGAAACGAATTCTTCGCTGCTTTGAATTGTTGTCTGGCTTAAGGATTAACTTTTTCAAATCAGGATTGGTGGGAATCAATGTGCCACAAGAAGAGGTTAGAGCCATGGCAGCAGCTCTTCACTGTCGGCCACAGACCTTGCCTTTGCACTACCTTGGTGTCCCTCTTGGGGCCAACCCCCGTCGACACAGTACCTGGGCTATGGTAATTGCTAGATTTAAAGGTAAATTGGCAGCTTGGAAAGGCTCTTTATTATCCCTTGGTGGCAGGCTTACTCTCTTGAAGTCTGTTTTGAACAGTATCCCTGTCTTTTACATGACCTTTTATCGCATGCCTGTGGGTGTACGCAAGGAGTTTGAGAAATGGATGCGGCGCTTCCTATGGGTTGGCAAGGTGGATAAACGATGCCTGTGTAAAGTTAAATGGTTGGTGGCAGTGAGGGCTAAAGATTGGGGTGGTGCAGGATTAGGGTGCTTGAAGCTTCGGAATGACGCTCTGCTGTTGAAATGGAGTTATCAGATAGCAACTGACACTTGCTCATTATGGAGTCAGGTCATCTCACAGAAGTATAAGCCCGTTCTGCGTTACGATGGAATTGTGAGCGCTGTCACTGACGGCTCAGCAATGTGGCGTGGCATTGTTCAGACCAGCGGCTTATGTTTGCCACACGGGAAGTGCTTATCAGCCTTTTTCCATTGACGACTTGGACGAGGGGAGTTTATTGCATTTTGGGGCGACCTTTGGTGTAGTGAGGTTCCTTTGCAGGTGTTATTTCCAAGATTATATGAGTTATCATTGGACAAAGAGGGCTATGTGTCTAGGTTTGGGGATCAATTTGGCTCGGTCTGGCGATGGTCCTTTCTTTGGAGGCGCCGGCTTTTTGCGTGGGAGGAATTGGAAGTTGGACAATTATTGCACTTGTTGGATGGTATTAGTCCATCCCATGGAGAGGATGATCAGTTGCTATGGGGCGCACAGTCCAATCCTTTTTCGGTCCGTTTATGTTATTCCACTATGGCTGAATGCTCGACCAACCCCAATGAACTTCAAATTCCCAATGTTTGGAGTAAGCCCGGAGCCCCAAAATGGCAGGCATTTCTCTGGTTAGCTTGTAGGGAGAAACTGCATGCTAAGGGACACTTAACTCGACTTGGAATTCTTTCTGAGTCCGATAGCTTGTGTGATGCCTGCGGTGTCATTGAAGACGATTCCAATCACATTGTACTTCATTGCAAGGTAGCTTGGAGATGTTGGGCTCTTCTGTTCAGACGATGGGGCTTTCTTTGGGTACCACCACAGTCTATGGCCGATTTATTTGTGCAGTGGGATGGTTATCCAGTTCCCAGCCGCTGAAAAGAGGTGTGGTCTGTGATGTTGTTCTCTACTGCATGGAGTATATGGTTAGGCAGAAATCATAGACTTTTCAGACGCGAGGCCAGTAGTGCTGAAGATCTCTTTTATCAAGGTCTACGCCATGGATTTTGCTGGGCTCGGACCAACTTACAACCTATTTCTATTCACAGTCTGGAGTTGTTAGCTTCAGGGAATTTTGTTGCTTTGTTGAGTACGTTGGTTGCTTAACAGATGCAGGTACAGGTCTGCTGGTCGTTGCAAACTCGGGGGGTTTATGTGGTTTTCATCTTTGTTCTCCAGTGGATTGTGTTGCTCACTGATTTCTCCTGGGGCTGATGCATATTCCTGCAGATTGTTTGGAAATTTTTCCTTTGATCTTCTTAATGGCATGCAGTGAATTGGTATTTTGAAAGTTATGGATTTTGTAACTTAGCCATAGGATCTGTCTGTTTCATTCTGGCAATTGTGTTGATACAATGCTCCATTGTACAGATGCTATGTCTTCCTATTACTTCTTAATATACATATCGATATTTCTTCAAAAAAAAAACTCATGACTTCAAGATCAATCATTGCAAAGACTTTCTTCATCTCCTCCATGAACCTTTGAATGAGTTCAGAATGATATCCAGTTACAAGGATGTTATCTACATAAATAAATACTGCCAATAGTTGATCTCCATCTATTTTACTTCACTTTGACTTTTAATAAAACCAAGTTCATACAAGTGTATGTAAACAAATCTGGTTCTTTTTTTTGTAACTGAATACCCATCTGGTTCTTCCAAAAAAATCTTCTCATCAAGAAACCCATTAAAAAAGTAGATTTGATATCTAATTGATGGATTTGCCAACAATTTTGTACAACAACAGCAATAAGGAGTCTAATAGTGTCATACCTCGCCACAGGAGCAAAACTCTATTGATAATCGATACCATATTGTTGAGAATAACCTTTAACCGCCAATCTTGATTTGCGTTTGCATAGTGAGCTATCAAAATTAAGTTTTTTTTAATACCCATTTGACTTCTATCACTTTTTGATTTTTTAATCTTTCCACCAACTACCATGTTTCGTGTTTGTTGATCATCTCTAACTCTACTTCCATAGCACTCATCTATTCTTTAAAATATTTTGCTTTAGAATAACTTGTAGGTTCAGAAACTACCAAGTTACAGCTGAGATAGATATCCTTTAAATATTTGTGCCTTTTATTGGTACATCATCAAAATTCTCTTCATGAATCTTGTTATCAAGAGAGACATTTAGCTATGTCTTTTCTTGATTTTTCCAATCCCAAATTTATGCATCATCAAACTTCACACTACTTCTCAAAATAATAATTTTGTTATGAAAATAAAAGATTCGATAACCTTTTGTAGATGATTCATAACCAATAAAAATGGTCTTTTCAGCTCTAGAATCAAGTTTACTTCTTTTTTTGTTATGGAACTTGGTAATAACATATGCTTCCAAACACCTTGAGATGATCCCCATAAGGTCTGATACTGTACCAGGCTTCATATGGTCTTGAATTCTTCAATATTGTAGTGGACATTCTATTCAGCAAGTACATAGAAATATTAACAGGCTCTGTCCAAAATTTCTTTGGCATCTTCTTTTCAAGTATGAGACAATGAGCCATCTCCATAATAATCCTATTTTTCCTCTCAGATACACCATTTTGTTGTGGCGTATATGGCATTGTAAGCTGGTATTCTATACCTGCAAAGCTAAAAAATTCAACAGATTGGTTAAAAGTAAATTTTGTGCCATTATCAGATCTCAAAATTTTGATTTTACTACCATTTTGATTCTCCACCATGGTCTTAATCTGCTTGAAAATAGAAAATAAATTTATTTTTCTATTTAAAAAAAATACACCCTACACATTCTTGTGCAATCATCAATAAATAGAGTAAAAAATTTACTTCCATTCAATGATTTAGTCTTTATAGGACCACAAACATTAGTATGGATAAGTTGAAGCATATTTATGGCTCTCCAAGATTGATTTTTCGGAAATGACAACTTTGTTTGCTTGCCTTCTTGACAAGTCTCACATATTCCTAAAATTGTTTTAGAGATATCTGGCACATTTTGATTAAAATGGCCAAACTTTTAATGCCATAGGTCTTACATACTTTTAGTGATTCCAAAAAAGGCACATTCAACAACCTGCTCCCATTCAAGAGTAAAACTCTTGTTTTTCATCTTTATACAACTCAGTTCTACTCCATATGGATCAAAGATGGTGAAGTAGTTATTTTTGATCTGCAAAGAGTAGTTTTATTCAAGTATCTGATTCACACTCAATAGGTTCTGGTTGATATCAGGTACAAATAATACATTTGGAATAAGTTTGATACCTAAATTTGTTTTTAAAACTGTTGTTCCTTTTCCTTTGATCTTCAAATATTCGCCATTGCCAACCTTCACCTTTGAGTTGTAAGATTTATCAAGATCTTTGAATATAGAAGCATTATGTCATATATGATTGGTGCATCCACAATCAATAAGCCATATATTATAATAATCATGACATGATATATAGAATGCTGGAACAAAACACTCCTTCTGTGGTTCTACATCAACCACTTGTGCTTGCTGATATTGACTAGGCTTGTTCTTTTGTTTACAAACCTTGGCAATATGCCCAAGTTGTTTATGGTTGCCACACATAGGATCAGGTATCCACCAGCAATACTTGTCTAGATGAGTCGTCTTCATGCAATGAGTGCAAACTAGAAATTTTTTCTTTCTTTAATCATTCCTTGGTATTGCTCTTGTCTTATCGTATTTTTCTTCCTGCTAAACTATTTTTTACCTTTGTAAAACTGTTGATTTTGCACATAAGATGCACCTTTAGTGATTTTTTGTAGTCGTAGAACCCTTCTTTGCTCATGTGCTTGAAGAGCGCTAATTAATTCTGTCAAAGAAATAACAACATAAACAGATTATTCCGCTTAAAATTAGAACTAAAATCTCTAATTTATTCCTTGATTTGCTGCTAGTCTTCCGGGGAGATAGTTCAATGACTAAATCCTTAGATTAATTCTTCTTAACACTTGTAATGCCAATATCGTAATAAGATGGACTTGAACTAATTGCTAGAGATGTGACAGTCGAAGTGAAGTTTTATTTTGGTGCTGATCGATCACTATAATATAAAAAAAATAATATTTCTTAGTATATGATATAAAAAATAAAGCATAAGATATGTAAATAGTGAGAAAAAAAATGAGCATAAGATATAAAAAACAAAAGTTACTAAGATAAAAGCCAAAACATATCGATATGAGCAAAATTGTTAGAATAAAATACTAAGAAGAGAATTAATAAACCTCAAACTTCAAAAATTCTTTCAGAAACTTTACTACTTTACTCAATAGAGTTATTAATCTTGTTCACAATCCTTTGACATGAGTATATAAAATATTAACTAGAGACATATATCTCAAACAAGGCAGAAGAGGTTAAAAAGGGGAAGGGTAAAATGCAGAGAAGAGTCTTCTACTGTTCATGCTGTCACGAGTGATTATCATACTACAAATGGATAGAATTACAAAATCCTGAAATCAATAAAAAGCCATTACATTTATGTGATACTACCTTTTTCTCATCAAATTCTACCCTTATGATGCCAAGAAAGCAAAGCCATATATCACGTGACTACAGATTGCAAATAAATTGTCTATCTACTGTCCCCTAATATAGTTGCGAAGGGCAATGCTTTTTTGTGGAAACCAGAAAGAAAAGGGAAAAAATCTTTCATTGGATACTTTAAAAGCACTAAGACAGTCGAAAGTGCTCAATCTAAATTGATGGACGAAGATTCTAAAATTTCAAGCTTGACTCTAAGTGCCCGATTTTGAAAAAAAAAGTAGAATGAATTTTGATTGCTTCCAATATAAATGGAGGCCTCATGTGATCAAAGAGGCGTAACAAAAAGTTCCAGCATTACACTAGCAGTACAATATCTGGTGTTAGACAATTCACGGAAAAGGAGAAGTCGTTTAACCAAGAGTAGACGGAGTTGGAGATATACTAGCTCTTTGCTCATTCGAGGAAAGCTTCAAAACCTTTACACGTGAGGGTTGTGCCTATGAACCTAGCTATCTTTTTGGGGGAAGATACAATTGATGATCAATTAAAGAAAGGAAGGGAAGGACTTATTTTGCAAAACAATTCAATCATGCATATCTATAACAAACACATGAAAGACACCCTAAAGATAGTAAATAGTGCATAGTGAAGCTGAACCTTGTACGTAAAAATTAACAATTGATTGAAAGCATAGGAAGTTGAGGAATTCAGACCATCAAAGCGACAAGAAGAGATGAGCGATCAGCGACAATAACAATAGCAATAACAATAACAATAACAATAACAGTAACAATAACAGTAACAGTCACAATAACAGTCACAATAACAGTAACAATAACAATAACATCAACAATAATAGTAATAATAACAACAACAATAATAGTAACAACAACAACAACAACAACAATAACAACAATAACAACAATAACAACAACAACAACAACAAGAACAATAACAATAAGAGATGACCATCAAATATTGAAATTGGTGCTGCTACTGCTATTGGTATTGGTATTGGTATAGCTATTGGTATTGGTATTGGTACTGGTATTGGTACTGCTACTGGTACTGCTCCTGCTACTATTGCTGCTACTGCTCCTCCTCCTGCTGCTCTTCGTGCTACTCTTGCTGTTGCTGCTACTCCTCCTTCTGCTCCTCCTGCTATTGTTACTCCTCCTCCTCCTGTTATTGCTGCTGCTCCTACTCCTACTGATCTTGCTACTGCTGCTACTCCTCCTCTTCCTGCTGTTGCTGCTGCTACTCCTGTTACTGCTGCTGCTGCTCCTGTTGCTTTGCTCCTGCTCATGCTGCCTTGTTCCTGTTGTTGCTGCTCTTGCTTCTACTTCTGTTGCTCCTGCTCTTGCTTCCTTGTTTTTGTTACTACTACTGCTCCTACTACTGCTGTTACTACTACTACTGCTCCTACTAGTGCTACTATAATACCAATAGCGATGTTGCTGCTGCCTTGCTCCTATTCCTACTGCTCCTGCTATTTCTCCTACAACTATTATTGCTACTATAACAGCAATAACAATGCTGCTGCTACCGCCTTGCTCCTACTCCTACTACTACAGCTATTGCTCCTACTACTGTTGCTACTACTACTTCGACTGCTAGTGCTACTACTGCTGCGACTGCTAGTGCTATTATAATAACGATAATGATAACGATAGCTATAGCAATAACAATACTACTACTGCTCCTGCTCCTACTGCCTTGCGCCTGCTGCTCTTACTCCTGCTCCTGTTGCCTTGCTCCTGCTCCTACTTCCTTTCTCCTACTCTTGCTGCTGTTCCTACTATTGTTGCTACTACTACTGCTACTGCTAGTGCTACTACAATAACGATAGCGATAACGATAGCTATAGCAATAGCAATAATACTACTGCTGTTGCTCCTCCTCCTGCTCTGCTTTTGCTCTTGTTCCTGCTACTGCAATACCAATACTAATAACAATAACAATACCAATACAATACCAATAGTAACAACAATACCAATACCAATACCAATACCACTAACAATACCAATAGCAGTAGCAGTAGCAGTAGCAATAAAGATAAAAAATCTCGCAAAAAAAGATAAAAAATCTCGTCGTTGATTTGATTAGCTAATTCTTTTTAATAGGAATTGGAAAAAGAATCTTTTTTTACTTTTATTTTAGATTTGCTTTTGAAATTCAAATGAAAAATGAATAGTAGATGAAAGAGAATAAAAAAAGAAGCACTTGCAGCAACAACATGAGCAGTAGTAGTAGCAGGAGTACTAGCAGGAGTAGTAGTAGCAGCAGCACCAACAGCAACAACAACAGCAATAGCAAAACCAACAGCAACAGCAATAACAAAACCAACAGCAATAGCAATAGCAACAGCAACAGCAACAGCAACAGCAATACCAACACCAATACCAACACCAATACCAACACCAATACCAATGCCAATAGCAACACCAATAACAATGCCAATAGCAATACCAATAGCAATAACAACAACAATAACAATAACAATAACAATAACAATAACAATAACAATAACAATAACAATAACAGTAACAGTAACAGTAACAGTAACAATAACAATAACAAAACTAACAGCAACAGCAACAGCAACAGCAACAGCAACAGCAACAGCAACAGCAACAGCAACAGCAACAGCAACACCAACACCAACACCAACACCAACACCAACACCAATACCAACACCAACATCAATACCAACACCAATACCAACACCAATACCAACACCAATACCAACGCCAATACCAATGCCAATAGCAACACCAATAGCAAGAGCAATAGCAATGCCAATACCAATGCCAATAGCAACACCAATAGCAAGAGCAATAGCAATGCCAATACCAACACCAATACCAATGCCAATAGCAACACCAATAACAATGCCAATAGCAATACCAATAGCAATAACAATAACAATAACAATAACAATAACAATAACAATAACAATAACAATAACAATAACAATAACAATAACAATAACAATAACAATAACAATAACAATAACAATAACAATAACAATAACAGTAACAGTAACAGTAACAATAACAAAACTAACAGCAACAGCAATAGCAACAGCAACAGCAATAGCAACAACAACAGAAATAGCAACACCAATAGCAATGCAAATAGCAACACCAATAGCAATTCCAATAGCAATAGCAATAGCAATAGCAATAGCAATAGCAATAGCAATAGCAACACCAATAGCAATAGCAATAGCAATAGCAATAGCAACACCAATAGCAACACCAATAGCAATAGCAATAGCAATAGCAATAGCAATAGCAATAGCAATAGCAATAGCAATAGCAATAGCAATAGCAATAGCAATAGCAATAGCAATAGCAATAGCAATAGCAATAGCAATAGCAATAGCAATATCAATGACAATAGCAATAACAATAACAATGACAATGACAATAACAATAACAATAACAATAACAATAACAATAACAATAACAATAACAATAACAATAACAATAGCAATATAACAATAACAATAACAATAAGAAATACAATAAAAAAATAATATTGTTTTATTTCTATTAAATTTTATTTCTATATAGATAATTAATTTTTATAATATTTATATCGACGAGTTGGACGGGTTTTTATATTAAACTCATATCCTAGCCGTACCTATTAGAGCTTGGCCCAAACCCAACCTACTCAGGCTAAACCCACGTTGACTGGGTATAGGTTGGGCGGGTACCCATGGATTTGGGCTAAACTGCCATCCCAAACTAGGTAGGTTATTTATAGTCCTAGGCCAAAATCCAAATGACCCGGCCCAATAACAGTTAAGGTTCGAAAATAAATAAATAGGCCTAAAAATGAACAAATGACCCAGACACAAGTAAATTGACACAATGTCAGGTTTCGTAATTTAGCGGGCTGGGCCTTAAGCCAAATAACCCATAGGCCAAGGTTATAAGTAAGAAACTATAGATACCATAGAAACGGATAAGTAAGAATATTGGATCGGTAAATACCGAAATTGGTAGTTGTCGGGTGTTGACGTAAGTGTACGGCTTGATAGAAGCCGACTTAGGTATCATGTTCATACTCTAATCTGTCGAGTCACTTGGACTCGCAAGTGTATTTCTTGGACATCTGACACCTCCAAAAGGATCTCCAGATGGTGTATTTCTTGGAACTTGGTATCCGAGGATAATTTAGTCTTTTCACACCTCGATACCTGTTGATCTTGAAGCCCAAGTTGTTTGTTGATTAAGACTCTTGAGTCTATCCTTTAAGACTCATAAGAAATAATATATATCAAAAGGGCTGAAAAGAGTTAATAATTTTTTCAGAAGGAATAATTATGAGATAATTTAAGAATTTTATATATATAAGATTATGTATATAGATGATTTAAAAATGAAAAATGTACGATACAAGAATAATTCTGATGGTTTAGGACCGTAAATAGGTTCTTAGAATGAACATAGATGTTTAGAAAATTTTCAAAAAATTTTGGAATAGTATTTATAATTATCAGTATTTTTTTAATAAAAACTATAAGGTATTTTGATTTTTAGTAAATTTTGTAAATGAAAAAAATATAATTTTTCATGATAACTAAATTTTACTGTTAATTAGGAAACTGCACCATTTTTAGTGTATTTTTCTTATTATAGGGTATTTGTTATGAATTTATAAAGATTTAACAAATTAAAAAAATAATATTATAATATTATTATAAAAAAAGAAAAAGAAAAGAAATTAAATATGCAAAGAGTCAAAACGTAAAAATTCCTGCTGTTTTGACCAGAAGGGCCGGGGTGGGTCATTTTGGTCCGAACGACATCATTCCAGCAAGAGTTGGAATGACGTCATATAGTTGAAGGGTCAAAAGACCCTTGTCATTGTCCGACATTTGTCCCCTTCTGCTGCCACTAGCCGTACCCTTCCATTTCTCGTCCCCAGGTGCGAAAGACCACGAAAGGTTGCCTATCTACTTCGCCCTTTTCTCTCGAGTGTACGAGTGTGCTTCTTGGACGGATTTCGTCCCTTCTCTGGTGAGTATCACCATTCCTTTGCCCGAAATTTTCAGTTTATATAGGGCTTCAATTTTGATTCGGTAGGTTAAGATTGCTCTAGGGTTTAGTTGCAGATGGAAGTAGGAAGATGTTTGTGTCGTTTTGTGTGACGATTTGAAGGTTTCTGTGGTTAACAATAACTTAGGGTTTTCTGGAACTAGGGTTCCAGGTGTGGCGCTAGGTGAAGAAGACGCCTGCGGATGACGCGCCGTTTGCAGTCTGTCTCTTGTGACATGTCACCTAGGTACGGGACGTGTGACTTGTCGTCCACATTGGTTGGGTAAGCCTGGTTTCGGTTCAATTCTAGTAGAAAATTTGTAGAAAATGATGAAAAATTCAGGAAAATAAATCGGGAAAAATATGAAAAATTCTAGAAAATACAGAAAATTATGAGGAATCCAATTGTATAAAGTTTTGATAATTTTGATGAGTTTTGATTGGTATAAAAATTAGCATAGGTTTCTGAAAATTAATGAAAAATACAGAAATTATCCGGATTAAATCCGAACGCGATTGTTGGGTTCCTAGGATGGGTTTGCGTACCTAGAAATGTTTATTATGAGAGTATTAGGACTTTTATGATGGTATTAAGGATTGGATTGCGATTATGTGTAAGTCGCAGTAAAAGGATTAGGAATCCAAATTGGATTCAAGAAGGAAATCAGGACAACAAAACTGTGAGTGGACAGTTTTCATTTAATTCCCATCATTTTAAATGAATTTGAATTATTTTTATGTGATGCATGATATTCATGAATTGTTTGCATATTTAAACACATGATCGATGGGAAATTCCTTAAATCATGGTGAATCTTGATTTCATGCATTTAATTTGGTTGAAACATGCTTCTATTGTTATGTTCTAAACTGTAATTGAATGTTTGGGATGTGATTGAAATATCAACATTGTGGGGAACGACAGTATTAAACTACCGAGTGGGAATTGTAGAAAAACAACTTAACAAAATACCATGTAACGACCTCAAGGTCATACGAGAAGAGTAGTGAACCCCGTGTTGGAAAAACGTAGCACGGGAGGAATTAAGATTATAATTAAAATAGGAATAAATTGAGAAAAATAAGAAATTAAATTCCTATTGATAAAAACCCTAATCTTTGGATTATGAAAATATCCTAACAACGTCTCGTATAACTGACTTGTCATACGAAAGAATACTAATTATGTTGAGTTTATAATACAACCACATGAGAAAAAAAATTCAAATAAGAAAAACAATTTGTAGAGGGTCAATCCAACCTAGGAAGATCAATAAATTTTTATTATAAATTTATCTAAGCCTTAATGAAGAACAAATCGAGAGGCTAATAAATAGAAATTACAAAGAGGCCAAATTGAGGAAACTTTAAAGCCATGAGTAATTAAGAATAAACGACCAAAGTGAATGGTGACCTGAGAATAATTAAACAAAGGATTAAAGAAGGGTTTGTTAATGAAGTACTAGTCTGAACAAAATGAAAGTTATAAGAAGATCTCTGTGATAAAAGTTATATTGTCAACCTACAATAAAAGTTGACTATATTAGCCATCTATAAGAATGACTATCGATTGTGTGTCTAGATCCATAAATTCTCGGTTTATTTATGATGTGTGTGATGTATGTTGACATTGCTTGAGTGTGACCCTAATGATGGGGTCTTTCATTGTATGCTGTGATTTCATGTGGCTTTACTTTGCTGTGATTTATCGTTGATTCATTGTTATGAATGAGTTTGAATGATCCTTGGTCATGCTTTAGAATTTTGTGTTTGCCAAGTCGTTCAATTGAAAGATTACAAAATCTTGTTTTAGTTAAAAAGAATTTGTAAAGAAAAATGTCCACTCACCTGGTTGCTATGCCAATGCTTGATAGGTTTGCTCAAGTTAGTGCCAAAGGATCAGCTTCGCACCAGATCGCAGACTCTTTGGTTGAGTACGTGATACAAGGTATGGGTATGTATTGTAAATTGGGATCCCATAAATTGTTAGTAATTAAATCATGATTTTGATTCATCTCTCGTATGATGTAAATTACTCATATTCGTTTGTTTAAATTTGTTTCCTTAGTTCTTAGGATTGCTTCCGAGGCATATCATGCACTGAAATACGAAAAACAAAAATTTAAAATGGTTTCGTTCTCGTCTTGTATGTTTATTGTATACTCTTAAGATGGCCATCTAAGTTTGTACAATAACTATACGGCTGTTGTTACGTCTTGGTGGATTTTAGGATGTGACAAATATGGTGGTCAAGGAGCATGGTTTAGGAAAACATATCAACTGCATATTGTGCATCGAATTCTTGATGTCTGGTCTTGGAATATTCTTTTAATTTTCCTTATGAGTTTGAAATGCATACACATTGTGAGAACATACTGCATTAAGTCTATAGTATATATGATTCTAGAAGGGTATGATTGTAAGACCCCGAATTTTGAGTCCTAGAAGTCCAGAAGCCAGTACAAGTGAAAAGACGATTTTGCCCCTGAAGGAAAGGATGTGTGATGGCCGAAATTGGTAAGATTGTTTAGTAGTTTGTTTAATATTTAATTTTGTTTTAAATTCTTTTAGATCTAGGTCCTTATGGATGAGTAATTGCCTTAGAAATCATTCTTAAAGATTGATAGTTGCCTTAGAGGTTAAGTCCCTAAAAATAGGGAAGATAATTTAAGAGTTTAATTATCTGGTAAATTATCTTATTATGATAAAGTGATTATAAGTAGTAATCATAATTCTATACTCATTCATTATAAATAGGAAGCCAACCCCACAAAAATCCCTCATAGAAAACTTACAAAATTCGTATGAGCTTAAAACCCTATACCTCCCTATAGCCGCCATAATTCGCAGAAACTTTAAACCAGCATAACTCACTCATCGTTTGTCGGATCCCTGAGAATAATAGCTTGTTGGAAATATCTCTTCATCCTCTTTCCAAACATCTTTGAGTTTTTGTCAGGAGATTAGTATTTCTTTCTTAAAGGTCAAGTTGAAATTTGGCGGCACTGCCAAATCTTCTTGATATTCAGAATAGCATAACTCTTTCGTTATTTGTTATATCTCTGCGAATAATAGCTTGTTGTAAATCTCTATTAATTCTCTTTCCAACCATTTTTTTTTATCAGAAGATTAATATTTCTTTGTCTAAGGTTAGCTTAAAAATCAGCGGCGGAATTAGGTTTTTGCCAAATCTTCTTGAACTTCAAAATAGCATAATTTTCTAATCGTTTGTCAGATCCTTACAAATAATAGCTCATTGGAAAGCTCTTTCCATCCTCTTTCCAACCATATATGTTTCGAAATTTTAATGTAAATATTTCTTTGTTTAAGGTTAAGTCGAAATCGTCCTATGCCCTACTTTTAGCGACAAGATTTGCATAGTTAATTGGAATGGTAAATTCAGGTTGAATCTTGTTAAGTTCCTGGCTATCACATCACACATCCAAGGTGGAGGCACCTGCAACGTCTGATCACTGATTTTCTGATAGGTTTGGTGAGTAGTATTGGTAAGGAAATAGGGAATTCAGTTGATTATTGAATATGCATGCTTAGTTTGTTTTCGTATTTTCCTGGTGATATTATAGGTGGTTCGAATTTAATTAGAAAATAAAAAGGAGTAGCTTCTTGTTCAGAGACAAGAGAGGTAGGATCTACGCCTCATCGGTTTCTCCAGAGACCCCTGTTATTTTCTTGATGTTTTTGTTACCTGCCCTTGTTGTATTGCATGCGATTGGATTATAGGGTGAGAGTTTGAAATTCGAAATGAGATATGGATCTCATAGGCTATATCGAACCCCTATGTTAGGTATTGAGTGCCTGCATATGTTATGTGAATTAAATATGCTGATTATGCTCTGACATGATTGAGGATACCCTGTCGTGGTATTATGCTTTGTACTTGCCTGTGTGTGCTTGTACGTGTTTGTGTGTCAGGATCCTATTCCGGTGGCTATTCGGGGTAAGCGCTGATGCTCCTAGGGAGAGGAGAGGTTCTTATTGGTATGGGAGTTGTATGGGCGGCAAAACCCAGCAAGAGCTCGCTGGAGGTCTGGTCCTTGTGTGGCCGGAACCCTGTCCTTGTGTGGCAGGAAGCCCTTATCCTTGTGTGGTTTGGGGTGCCCAAGTCCGTATGTGGCTTGGGAAGACTTGTCCGTGTGAGACAAGATGACTTACTAGGCTTACTGATTAGCTTGTGTGTTAACCGTTTATCCTTTGTGCAGTGTGCCTTGGACAACATAGGTGGAAGGGGATGGCCTTTCTTCTTTATTGCTGAGAGCAATATGATGTGTTTCACCTGCCTGTGTACTTCTGAACTTTCGGAACTGTTTGTAGTCCTCCCTCAGCCATAGATTCGGCCCTAACCTTTTGGTTTGATTCTTGAATTACGTGATCCCCTTTTGTTGTTTAGGATTGATCTAATGTAAATTGGGAGATTTGTGTTTAGGGTTTCTGCAGATCTTATGATGCTGTGACCCTATTGAGATTCTTGTAATCTCATACTGTTGTTGTTTACCATTTTTCAGACTTAGGTACATCCACTGTTCGTGGTACCAGTGTGTGAGATCAAGGCTGCACAGCGGGGCGATATCGCATCACATTTGCATACTTGTTACTTGCTCATGTATTGGACAACTTTCTGGTTTATTTTAAGCACGCTTGTTTGTTTGCTATTTCCGAAAACTTAGTGAAGGATTTCTTGCTGGTTATTTGGATCCCTATGGGACTTGTGTGTTATGAACCCAATGAATTAATTTAAGACTTCTGCTGATGTTCTTATTTACTCCGTATGATACCAGAACATGTGTCCAATATCATGCTTCAATTGTTGATAAGCAATAAGATTAACAAACTTAAAATCAGAAATTTATGATTAGCCTGGTGAGATTCAAATAGGTCTTAGGTGTCATTTAGGCTTATTTGGGTTTCACGGCGGTAATGACCTTAATCAGAGCAATTATTAATAGTTAGGAATTGGGGTCGTTACAATGATATGTTACAAGGAAAAAAAGAGAGTGTCTACGGGGAAGACTTAAGTTATACGGTAAAAAAACTAGTGTTCTTGTAGTGAAAAGATGACTACTAGAAGTCAAGGTGCTATAAGAGGTAGAAGTAGGACTCGAAGAGAGACACCCACGACCTCAAAATCTATAGAACCAATATATTTTCATGGTTACTTTTGAAAAATGTAATTTTGCCTCATTTTGTGTGTTAGTTTGTATAGATAGTGATTGTATGTTTGATGTTTATGAAGATGTGTGACCTGTATTGATTGGTGTGGATTGTGATTTAGTTTTCTGCTGTGCTTGTGGATTGGTCGTGTTGTGGCTATGTACAAGTGAGTGGGGACCTCACACTTACTTGGTTTTGCTTTAAAATGCATGATTGAGATTTACTGTTTTCAACAAATTTAAATGATGAATCGTATTGAAATTTGAATTTTATATGATTGTGCTAGAATGTTATTGTTTTATGAATTTGACATGTTTCCTGATTTTACTATGGTTGAAACTAAGAGGCATAGTATATTATTGTGCATGTGTTTGCACTGTATGTTGAGACATGATTGTCAATGAGATTCTTTGCCTTTTTTTGATATTACTGTGTTGGTTTGAATTTAACATGTTGGGATTGATTTTTCTATTCCACTCTGATTACCTATGAGTATCCATTGCACTAACGACGATAGACCGAGATTAGTGACCGACGGTCACGTACTCCCTTTGGCACCCCTTGTCGCAGAGGGGATTTAATGTCCAAACAGAGATGCTCAACATGGATTGACCTTAGCCTTCAGCAACACTAGTGTGTTACACTTACATCTAAATAAAATTAGACACTGGTGGACCTTGAACACTTCCTGATCAGAAGTCGGATGAGTGTTTCTTAACTGATTTTCTAGCCCGGTTTTTAAAAGAAAGCGTATGAGTGTTTTTGCGATTCACCTTGTTGTTTTTATGGTTGATTTGGTTTGACATTGAGTTTCATTTTTTATTTGTTCAAAGTTTACCCTTCAGTAAGGTTTTCATTTATGGTTTATATATGTATTTGTGGTCCCTATTCCCCTCACTTAGATATTTAACTAATTAGCTTAAAGCTGTCTCGATTGTGCTACAGGTACAAGTTGTCAGCCATCCGTCTCTCGTGGTTGTTCCGCATTTGATTTGATTCGTACATATAGACCGAACCATATTTTGTTACTACACTAGTCGTTTTCATTTTGATTGTATATATGTTTTCTGGTGCTTGACATTTTACGGATTTCACTGGATATGTGACATACAGCTTTTGATTAGGTATTGTTTGACAATGATAAGTTTTGTCGAGATATGACTTTACCCTACATGTTACTTTATTTCGCTGCAGATTTTAAAGTTTTGTTATTACTAGCCTTATAGAATTCTAAGGGTAGCATGGTAATTTCAATTTTAGGATTCCGTGGCGAAAGTATTTACCCCCAGAGTAGAGTACGAGTGTGACATCTTTTTGGTGATAACGAAGCACCAGATTTGAGTTTGACCAAAATATTTTTGTGATGGATTGAATTCAAAAAAATATTTTAAAAATTATTTTAAGACTCTGCGTAAATGTTTAAAAATTGGACCGGTCGTACAATCAAATTTGTTAAGCTTTGATAATTTGTATAGTACAATCTAGAAATTTGTTTGTAGTGATTAGGTATGCTACCACATAGAGGTAAAGACAGAGGTCGAGGTAGAGGTAGAGGTGCCAGAGGAGATCAAAGTTCTAAAAGGGTTGTTGAGGTGGAGGAGTCTAGTGCTGCTGTGGAGAGCACTGCACCAACTCGTAGGGGTAGAGCTGGTAGACCTCCCAGACCGCAGAGAGCAGTAGAGTCCCGAACGGAGACAGATATACCACCCCTAAATTTTATTAGAGCTGTGTACTCAGCTTGGTGGTGGATGAGATCCTAGGGGGTGCTTCACACGAGTCAGATACTGAGTTGGGTCAAACAACAGCCCCAGTTTAGAATGCATTCCTAGTTCATACTGCAGTCCTAGCTCAGACAGCTGCCCCTGTTCGTGCAGCTATTGGTAGAAATATGCCTAAGATGCTGAAGAGTTTAAGGTAGTTGGGATATTCAGAGTTCTCTGGTAGGAGGACAGATCCGGTGGAGGCAACGAAGTGGCTGGACCAGGTGTCTAAGGCCACAGATGACTTGGATCTTTATGAGAATGACAGGTTAAGAGTGATTATTAGGCTTTTGGAGGGAGACAGTGGTGTCCAGATATACCGAGACGGTTGGCTGGGATGTATTTGAGAGAGAGTTTTGGCACAATACTTTACATGGGTGCACGGGGATAGGAAGCGCTGTGATTTTTATGATATGAGGCAAGGCACACTGTCAATGGTAGAGTATGAGACGCGGTTCAAAGCACTAGCCAAGTTTGTGCCAAAACTGTTGGTGACTGATGAGGAGTATCTTCAGAGGTTTGAGGATGGTCTTTCAGTGTCGATCAGAGGGAGGATGAGTAATACCTTGGGCATGGACTTTGCCACTGTCCTTCACTTGGCCCAGAGAACATAGGATATCTTGTAGGTAGAGGCGTAAGAGGCTAAGGTCGCCGCTCAGCCAATTCCATCTTCCCTTGGGAAGAGGCCTATACACTTCGGTAGTTCGCAGAGGAGCAGGCTATTCTTTCAGGGGTCCAGAACTCAAAGGAATAATGCCACTTTGCAGCCGTCTATTACTCGCCCTTTTCCTCCTAGGCCCTTGCACAGAGAGCTCAGGAGATATTTTACCTGCCACAGGCTGGGCCATGGCAAAGCAGTGTAGATATAATGGTAGTCCTTTAATGTCTTAAGCCAGTGTTGGGGGTCCTCTGAGGACTGTTACATTCAGACCTCTAGCAGGCCCTTCTCAAGCTCGGTTTCAGTCTAAAAATTCTTTCAGAGTGCAACCTTCTGCACCTACCGCTCCTACAACACCCTCGATGTCAAATGGACCATAATGTCCCTCTACCAGGAGTTAGGACAGACTGTTCATGCTCGTTAATGAAGAGGCAATCGCCAATACTGCAGTTGTTACTAGTACTACTCTTGTCTTTTCTTTTTCTATACGTGTGTTGATGGATCCCTGTGCTAGCAGGTCATTTATTGGTCCTCGCGTTTCTTGTATTGCTGATGTGCCTGTGCCTTGGTTGGATTCTGTGATTGAGGTGTCTACTCTGTTAGGAGAGCACCAATTGTGTGAGCATGTGTTGTTGGGTTACCCTGTTGTGATTTCTGGTGTTGTGTTTGAGGCTGACTTGATACCGCTTAAGTTGCTTTATTTTGATGTGATATTTGATATGGATTGGCTTGCTGATATATGGCTGCTTTGTTGTGTTTTAAGAAGAGGATGGTTTTGCAATCTCTTGAGGGAATGGAGGTTGTATTTGATGGAGATAGGAATGTTGTTGCTTCTTGTTTGATTTCAGCCATTGAGGCTAGACATTTGATGCGTAGAGGATATCCAGCCTTTTTAGCTCATATGGTTAATGTGTCTATTGTTGAGCATGAGTTGGATAATTTGCTTGTTGTGAGTGAGTTTGTTGATGTATTCCTTGAGGATTTGCCAGGTTTACCTCCTGTGAGGGATGTGGAGTTTTGTATTAAGTTGCTTCCTAGTGCTACACCTATTTCCATTCCACCCTATAGGATGGCACCAGCTGCAGGAGTTGGCGGAGAAGGGGTTAATTTAGCCTAGTGTTTCACTTTGGGGAGCCCCAGTTCTGTTTGTTAAGAAAAAGGATAGCACCCTTCGTCTGTGCATTGATTATAGACAGTTGAACAAGGTGATGGTCAAGAACCGTTATCCTGTGTCAAGGATCGATGATCTCTTTGATCTGTTTCAGAGAGCAGTGGTGTTTTCTAAGATAGACTTCAGGTTTGGGTATCATTAGCTAAGGGTCAAGGATGCAGATACACCTAAGACAACCTTTCATTCTAGGTATGGTCATTATGAGTTTTTGGTGATGCCATTTGGTGTGACTAATGCCTCTGCTTTCTTCATAGATCTGATGAACATGGTGTTCAGACCTTATCTAGATCATTTTGTGATTGTGTTCATTGATGATATTCTAGTGTATTCTAAGTCTAGAGATGAGCTCGAGCAGCATTTAAGGATAGTGCTCCAGACTTTAAGGGATAACCAGTTGTATGTCAAGTACAACAAGTGTGAGTTTTAGTTGACTAAGGTTGGTTTCCTTGGACATATGGTCTCTGAGAAGGGGATTGGTGCTGATCCGAAGAAGGTGGAGGCTATTACTCAATGGCAGGCACCTAAGAGTGTGTATGAGATCCGTAGTTTCTTGGGTTTGGCTGGTTATTATTGGAGGTTTGTGGAGGATTTTTCTTTCCTTGCAGCCTTTTTGACTTATTTGACGAGGAAGGTGTGAAGTTTGATTGGGATGCTAAGCTCAAGGACCACCTAACATCCGTGCCTATTTTGATTCTCCCCACTTCAGGTATAGGTTACACGGTGTACAGTGATGCTTCAAAACAAGGATTGGGTTGTGTGCTTATGTGGGGGTATAAGGTGGTTGCCTATGCCTCTCATCATGAGACCGCATGAAGGTAACTATGCTACCCACGATCTTGAGTTGGCTGTGATTGTGCCTGCTTTGAAGATTTGGCGTCACTATTTGTATAGGGAGACTTGCAGGATCTTAACATATCACAAGAGTCTAAGGTTTATTTTGACTCAGATAGAGCTAAAAATGAGGCAGATGAGGTGGTTGTAGTTGATAAAGGACTATGACCTTATTATCGACTACCACCTTGGGAAGGCTAATATTGTTGTTGATGTTATTATTCGGGAGTCGTACCTGCCATTGTTTGTTGATTTGAGATCCAAACATACTTTATTGGCAGTTGATCGAAGAGGAGTGTTGTTGGCTAGTCTATCAGTTTGGCCTTTTTTGCTTTATGAGATTCGAGATGCTCAGAGTCGTGATCCGGTGTTAGTGGGAGTGAGATATGGCCTTTCAGCGGAGTCAAACTCCGGGTACATAGTCCATGATGATGGTATTTTGTTTTTCAAAGACCAAATATGTGTACCGAGGGACGATAGTTTGAGGGACATAATTTTTTACACTGCTCACTCCTCAGCTTATGCTTTGCACCTAGGAGGTACAAAGATGTATCGGACTCTTCGAGAGGTGTATTGGTGGGTAGGTATGAAGAGATATATTGTGAGACACTGGTCCTCCATAGGGTAGATGTCCTAGAAGTCCATAGGTCAGAGATGGAACCTAGGTACCGGTGCAGCAGAAATGACTATTTTGCCCCTAAAGAAATAAAAATGTGATGGCCTAAAATGGTTATTGCCGAATATTTTATGTTTTAATTATGGTCAATTATCCTTAGTTTTATCCATTATTATCCAAAGTATTAGATAATTCTTCTTTCTAAATAGAGTTACTATTTTAATAAAATTATTTTTTTAATAGAATTATCCTTTAATCATATCTTATCCTTCTAAACGGGAACTATTTATTAATTAAACCTCCTTAAGACCCTATAAATTAACATGGCCTGTAAGTACCCAAATCCAACCTATTAGGACTCTTACTGCTGTGAAACCCAAACAAGCCTTACCTAAAACCTATTTGAATCTCACAAGGCTCTAATCATCCTAAACCATTTTATTAAAATTTATTTCCTATGCTTTTTAAAAGTTGGAGCATGATAATTATGGACAAACATTCTAGTAACATACGGAATAAATAAAAACATCAGAAAAATCTTTAATATTAATCAAAAGAACCATAACACACAAGTCTCATAGGAATCTAAAAATCCAGTAAGTAATCCTCCAATAAATTCCAGAAATAAGCAACAACAAGAAGGATTCGATAAACTAGAAAACAGCCCAATCAAACTTCATAATAATGGTTATACGCGCAAGCAATCAACAAGGAGATAGGGATGCGAATGTGATACAATATCGTCCTGTCATGCAGCCTTGATCTCACACACTGGTACCACTGACAGAAGATGTACATAAGCCTGAAAAATGGTGAAAACAATAGGGTGAGATTACAATAATCTCATTAGAGTCACAATATCATAAGATCTACAGAAATCTAAACAAATATCTCCCAAACAAAATCAGATCTGCCTACGCATCTAAAGGGATATCAAACAACATTAATCAACCATAATAAGGGTAGGACCAAAAGCTATACATTGTGGGTGGACTGCAAACACTTCTAAAAACAGAAGTACACAGGTAGATAAATTATCATTCCATGTCATCAATAGAAAAGGTCATCCCCTTCCACCTTTATTGTCTAAGGCTTCACTGCACAAAGGCTAAAAGGTTAGCACACAAGCTAATCAGCAAGCCTATTCATCTTGCCAGCACATAGGACAAAACATCTAGTCAGCACACAAAACTAGGCATCCTAGTCACACAAGGATTAGGGCATCCAAACCATACAAATATAAGGGCATCTTGCCAGCACACAAGACAAGGCATCTAGCTAGTATACAGGACTAAGCATCCAGCGAGCTCTTGCTGGGGATTGCCATCCATATGACTCCCGAATGGCCACCAGAGAAGGATTCTGATACACAGGCATGTACAAGCATACACAAGTAAGTACAAAGCATAGCACCACAATAGGACATCCTCAATCAATAGAATTAGCATGTCATATGTATATAATACAACCGTATTAGGCATACACAACCTACCTTAGGGGTCCAAAATTTCCTAACAATTCCATAGTTCAATCCACAACTATACATACTAAACATAAGGCATGTGCTTATACCAATAACAAAGACATGCAACCGAAAACATCAATCAAACAATAAGGGTCTCTAGAGAAACCGATAAGGTATAGATCATACCTTTCTTGTCTTTGAACAAGTAGCAAATCCTTTGCCCTTATTTAGAGGATCCAAACCACCTATATAACCATAAAGCAAAGACAAAACCATACTAAGCATGTATATTCAATAACCAAGTAAACATACTATTTTCTTAACAAGTGATCAGATGCTGCTGAGACCTCCCCCTTGGATGTGTGATGTGATAGCCAGGAACACAACAAGAATCAACTTGATTTACCATCCAAATTAACTATGCAAATTTCAGCACTAAGATAGGGTAATAGGGCAAATTGCGATTTCATGCATACAAGGTTTAGGGATTGCGATTTCATGATAATAAGGAATGATTAGGTGTTAATAACACATACAATTAAAAGAAACAAGATCAAAAACCAACAAACATGTTAATTGATCAAAATCGGCAATAATAGGGCAAGGTATAGGGCATGCCGATTTCATACATAAGGAAGACTTAAAGGATGAATTCATGATAATAAAATATGAATAGATACTAAACAATCATATGAACAAAAGGAACAACAACAGAAACCAATTGAAGGATTAATCAAAGAATTTTGGTACTAAACTCTAGGAATTGCGATAAGAAAAGTAAAAGGAAAATCTAACCTTCTGATGATAAAACCAAGATAGCAAGATAGAGGATGGAAAGAGCTTTCCAACAAATTATTATGCACAAAAATCTGATGAAGGATGAAAGAATTAGGCTAGGTTGAAAGTTAAGAAATTTCGGCAGCAAGGGTGAGGAGTAGGACTTGATTGCTTGATGATTTTGTGTGTTTCTGGTGTAGGATTTAAGTATGGCCGACTACTCTTTATATAAGATGTTATAGGATTAATCTTCCTACTTTTAAGGCTGAATATAAGGAGATAATCTCTAGGATTTAAATTCTGGAATTATCTCTTAAGATTAGATAGTGTGTCATTAATGTTAGAAATGAAATAATGAGAAATAAAATAAAAAATGAACACTATACCTTTACCACCATTCTCGGCTACCACACATCCATTTCTTCAAGGGTAAAATTGTCATTTCAGCTACACTGGATTATGGACTTCTAGGGCACAAAATTCGGGGTCTCACATGGCAGGTCACCCTCTGTAGCACACAATTATTCTCTCTTTTTCACACAAAAACAAACTCTCTCTCTCTCTCCCTCTTGGCCGAAATTTCTTCTCCCTAAACCCTAGCCGAAATTGATCATCCTTCATCAAATTTCTACGTGTAATAGCTTCTTAGAATCATCTCTTCATTATACATCTTTTTATATTGGTTTCACAAGCAAAAGGTTAGTGGTTCTCTTTCTAGGGTTTTTAGCCAAATTTCTTTCTATTCAACCCCTTGCTAGTTTCTGTTTCTGTTCATCTTCATCGTTTGAATGTTTGGTACCTATCCTTGTTATGTTATGATGAATTCAGCCATTTTATCTTTCTTATTGAAGAAATCGATATGCCCTATTCCTAACCCTAAGTTTGCTGAAATTTGATCAATTGACTTGTCTATTGATTTCAGATCTTATTCCTTTTAATCGTTTCAATAAGTGGCACCTATTCCTTTCTTAATTTCATAAAATTGCAACCCCTAACCTCTCTAATGTTGAAATCACATATACCCTATTAAGCTCTAAGTGTTGCCAAAATTTGCATGGTGAATTAGGGTAAATAATCAGATTGTTTCTTGCTGAGTTTTTGGCCATCACATCACACGAATAAAGGTCTATTCGTGCGATAGCCAGCCTAATCCTATGTTCTAAAGTTCTTTGCTTTTCTTTTTAATAAAGGTCTATTCGTGCGATAGCCAGCCTAATCCTATGTTTAAATCCTTGATCATCTAGTGTAGAGAGGGAGATCAAGCTCCTCTTTATCTTAGGAATATGCAAACACTTAATATTTTTGATGACATTGTCTAACATTCTCAATCTAACACTACCAATATCTTCAATTGCCAATGTTCTATCATTTCTCACATAAATTATTCCTTCAATCTTTCTATAATTAGAGAATCAATATATGTAAAGACATACGTGGTATATAGCACCATAATCTAGGACCCAAGAATCTTGCTTATGATTATCACTCACTCTAAAGACTTCCCCTATATCTTCACCATCAGAATGATTGCATGTGTCAATCATAGTAGCAAAAATTTCTATCTTTGGCTTCCTTTTCTTCTCATTTAACCTTGGACAATCTCTTCTAAAGTGTCCTTCTTCATGACACTCCCAACAAGTTATTTTAGACTTTGACCTGACCTGTGCTCTTCCCCTGCTCACCAAACCATCACCATCTATTTTGTTCTCTTAGAAGTTCTTCTTAAACTCCTTTGACTTTAGGGGATTACTGACATCACTTATTGTGATGTTGTCCCTACCATATAATAGATTATCGTTAAAAGTATCATACAATGGTAGCGATGAACATAATAAAATCAAGGCCTGATCCTCCATATCAATCTTGATATCTAGTTTTTCAAGTCCAAAATGATTGAATTAAATTCATGTGAATGAGATTTCACAGAAATACCTTTATTCATACGAAGAGTGTGAGGACCGGAACCTGGTAATTGGGCTCCTCACCACCATGCAGTCCCAATTAGCCCAACTCGTGGCCCAATCGAAATCAAGCAAGGCTTACCCTCAAAACATATTTGCAATATATATATATATAAATACATATAAATTTGAAAATTTTCATTTCCTTTAAAAAGGAGCATGTATTCAAATGGAAACCTCGACACAACATAATAAATCATGGAGTACAATCATAAGCAGCGGAAGTCTTAAGCTCACAGACAACAGGCCACACGGCCCCAAATATGCTTCATCAAAATAAGTCCAATCGCCCCAAACCCACTAAGGGGTTACAGTTGCAATGAGCAAGCATGCAAACAAAGATAAGCAAGCATGATAAAATCTAAAATACAAAAGAAAAGTGTCGAGTTTTCAAGCGTGTCATATGCAATAGTGCAGCTCTATGACAAACCAGAAACTTCGACCTCCAAAGGAAGTTAGCTACACAAGCTCTCGACCTAGTCTTGAAAAATAGCAACAAGAGGGGGGTAAGATCTTAAGGACCTCAATAAGAGTCACAGCGTCATAAACAATTCCGGTGGAATAGAGGCATATATGAAAACGAGTATAAACATTTTAAAATAAAATCAGAGTAAGTCCATGGTGTTATTCGTGTAAACAACCTCACATGTAAATATGATTAAATGCTTATGTATGAGTTTGATAATATATACATGTATCTCAGACCCATGTCTAATTAGTATACAAATCCAAAATCTCATTCTCGTGGGCTACTATGCCAAAAATTATCGGGGTGGACCTCTAAAACTGCTCACTGATTATCCCGGCCAAAGGGAAATCAGAAACCCACTGGTGGTTAATTTAATGCATATTTTAAAAATAAGTATAAGTCCCCTATCACCAGTGTCATCCTCGGGAAAAATGGAAAAATCACCCTATCACACGATTCCCAACTCACACACAACTCCAAAAGCCCGAAGGCACATGTAGCCTATCATATCACATACTCACACAAGGTATACATAATCCATCCATACTTCTAGGCAAGGGACTATCCTTCTATCTAAGGATACTCATCCACTTATCTTCTCATTGGCCAAGCGTAGTTCGTCAATTCCCGGTCACACCTAGAGATTATATATATGTATATTCTTTGCAAATGTGTAGAACAAATCTCAAATCATATTATAATTTAAATAAAATATAGTGCACTCAAAATCAACTCAAAAGCTCCCTAAGAGCCCCCACAACTCAAGAAATCAATATATATAGTTATTCTCACAATGCATTTCAATCACATCACAAGCATGCATATAGTTCCATAATAAACATTTTATGAATCATAAATATGCCTCACACGTAATGAACCTAGCATGCCAAGTCATTCATCAATACACATATTGCCTTCATTCAAAACCAAGAATTTATCCAATTTTAATTAATAAAACAAAATAATTTTGTACATGTAAATGAAACATAGTTTCCACCTCTTTACGCGCCGACAACTCAACGACAATACATTTGCCCTTATCGACCGCTGAAGCACCACCAAAACAAATATGTACACAAAACCACACTAGGAACAAAGCCAAAAATAATATACTTGAAAACAACCAGAATTAAAAACAACCTAAGAGACCCCCTAAATACTCACTCTAAGTCTCAATTGACTCAATTCAACCTCTAGAAACACAAACCACTCAATCCCTTAAGAGAAACAACTAACTCCTTCACACACCCAAGCCTTCCTAAGCTCAAATTTCAATTCCAAGCTCAACCAACATCAAAATTGGTTTCCTCAATCCACAAACCTTCTCTACAACACACAAACAACCTAACACAAGCAATGGAATTAATCAACTTCATCCAATTCAACAAAAATACAAATTTCCTGAAATTACCAAAATACCATCGAAAGCTCCAAATGATTATTCATGGATTAATTATTGTTTTCATAAAATGTAAAATATCATACTATTACAGGAAACATCTAACCATGCTAAAACAACCAAAAATCGGAAAGAAAAATATAAGAAACTAAGCATTTACCCCAAAATTCAAATAAATTCTCCACAATCAACCAAAATACCAGTGAAAATCTATAGAGAGGAGTTAAGATTATGATTTGAAACAAGTCTCAATTGCTAATTTTGAATAGAAATCAATTAGTGAAGAGAATTAAAATTTGGGGGAAAAAAAAGAAAAGAAACCTTACCTTGGCTTATTATCAAGAGAAAGGAAGGAAAGAGGGGAGAAAACTGGTCTAGCTGCTCAAATGAGTGAGCTGGTTAGGTAGAGACCTTTTGGCTTTTTGACCTTTTTTTTTTAAAAAAAAATTCTTAAAATTTGAAATAAATATAAAATGACTCACATATGTCTCAAGTGGGCCAAAATAAAATTTAAAAGCTCAAAATATGAAAATTAAGCTTTTAAAACGTAATTGAGCTCGAGAAACAAAAATCGGGCCCACCAATGGTAATTCGATCCAAAGACCTCCGGCCACTCAAAACGGGCCTCCAAAACTCATACGTGGGTCAAAGAAGTATAAATTGGTATATCCACTGGACTCAAGCCTCGAACAACACACCAATCGACTAATTATTCTAATGCATGTTAAAACTCTGAAACGACACGTTACACAAATTATCGACACACTACCAACGACATGACGTTCTAGACATTCTAAACCCGACACTTAAGCTCTATGACTATGTCCAGGTCACTCGGTCAAAAGGTCAACTCTGACGGTCAATTGTTCAACTCACTTAAACTGACCAATCAGAAAAATCGGACTGAATTCGAGTGCTGACTAGACTCTCAAAAGGACGGAGACTCACAAAGAGTATATAATATCTTCTTCAGGTAGAGACGATTAGTCAACGACTTCGCTGAGTAAAGCTTCTCCAACTTCTTCTATGCAGTTGCAATTGATGTTTCTGAAGCAATATTGCGAATAACACTCATGAGCATTGACCTCAATGCTTTTTCCCTTTAGTCTTCTTTTTCTGACTCTTTCATCTCTCTAGAAGATTCTTATTTTATTGCCCCCCATAATTTGCAACATCAGGGATGAATTCATCCTAATTTTTTACTGGCTAAAACTTTAGGTTTTCGAATCCCATTTGTAAACCGTAGGTGTATTTTCATGTTTTATGTCTAAGGGCAGTTTTGTGATTTTATTATTGAGTATTTTTATGTTGAATAAAATCTATGTGTGATATTATGATTTTTAAGTATTTTTGGACACGTATCTAAAGATTATATGATATGGTTTGATTTTTCATAATTTTAAAATATAATTTTTTATTTTTATTTTTTCGGATGATATTTTATTTTTAATTAAATATTGGTTGGTTAAAAAATTATAATTCTTAATTTATTGGAAAGATATGACTTTTATGATGAAATTTTTGACTTATATATCAATTACTAAGATTTTTCTAATATTATATATATTCTGAAATTATTTAAATTATTTTTAAAAATTAAAATTAAATAAAATATTACCTTATTATTAGCTTGTGCTAAACGACGTGATTTTGGCGAAGTCCAAAACCAAGCCGTTTTGGCCAGAAAGTTTTATAAATAAATAAATAAATAAAAAGATTCTTTCCTCTTTTTTCTTTTTTTTCCTTTTCTTCTCCTTTCTCTCTCTTTTCCTTCCCCTCTCCCGTTCCTTCTCCTCCTCCAGTCAGATAGCTTCAGCACCGTCATCCACCATCTGATGTCATCACCGCCGGTCTCCATCAATGCGCTGCCTTCCCAGAAACATCCGGCCACTGGTTTTGTCCAAATTGGAGACCGAACACACGCAATAGAGGCTTGCGAAGTGGACGATTTTCTTCCTCAAAAAATCGTCAATTCCGGCCATTCCCGGTGAGATCTCTGAAAATGGACACCTGATTTGTGTTCCTCTCATTCTTAGCTTCAATTTGATATATGGATTGTGTGTTTTGGTTGAGGTATGGAGGTATTGAGGTATGGACACCGTTTTTGCTGTTTGGGGTGTAAAAATCCTAACTAGTAAATTGTTAATACAAAAGCAGTAATACAAACTGGAATTCTTAGAAAAAATATTATTCGATGAAAAGATAACAATAAGACAACTCGGCTGTTTTGTGTTCAACTTGATTCGGAAGAAAAGTACATTACGAATTCTATGCTAAAACTTACTGAGAAGAATATTTTACCACGTGATCAAAATTCTTTATATCCTCGACTGGACTTAAGAGGAAGATTTTTCTTGGCCAAAATATCGCGATCAAAAGCCTTGAAGTCGAATTTGCATGCATGGTCTTTGGGGTACCGATGATTCGCGCAAAAGACTTTCCCGCAGCGGCATGTAAACCCCAACAAACTCAATTTCTTGTTGCAGCCATCACACTTATCCACGACAGCTTTTGTTGTTGCTGCTGTAGTGTCAGGAGAGGAATCACCGAGGCCCAATCTGCTGACAGTGGCAGATGACTTGGCGATCAGCTCTTTGAGATAATCCTTGTAGCAACTTGAGCACAGGTTATGATTCTCCTCGGAGCCAAAGAAACCACAGCCCCTAGCGCAGGCAGAAGAAGTTAAGGTGCTTGCTGGATTCATCGGCCGTCGATGTTATATAATTATATGCTTGGACAAACAAGAGACTCAAATCAACCGTCTATTATTCCTCCGTACAGAGAATTTGGGATACCTTTCTATGTTCCGGTTTGAGGCATTTTGTTTGTATTTCGGTCGTATGGTTATTTATAATAACTCGGGCATGGAATTACAATTCTATCCCTAGATTGTAGCCATGGATTGACATCATCTTATACATTATGTTGTCACTTGCATTAAGTCAATCCCAAAGAAATAATTCTTCTTATAGGTCGAGTTATAATTAAGAGACCAAGTATCTTGATGATTTTGAGTGTAATCTTTTAAGATATTCATAACATAAGATTAATTATTTATCAATATTAAATGTCTTTAAATTAAAAAAGGATTAAACACGATGGGAAGAAGTTTTAAAATAATATAAATATTGAAACAATTGGATAATGAAGAACTTTATATTAAAATTATATTAGATATCCAGAAAATCAAATGTAAACAGATTAAATCGCTAGAATAAAACATATAATATGTCACGAGACAATTCAGGTATTGGTAGTTAGATTGTTTAGACCTATATTGGGTGGAATTGGGACACACGTAGGATACGTGCTTGGTAGATTAACTTCTATTAAAACGGCAGTACATATCAGAACGTTAAGATTAGAGGGTTAAATATATGGTGCTCTCCCAGAGAGAACAGTTTATAGAGTTTATGGAGTTTATAGGATTAACTTCTATAAATGTAGGTGTAGCGTACTAGTCACTACATAAAAATCAGTTTATAGAGTTTTCAACGAACACGACTTGTCTAGTTATAAATCCGCCACGTGCTCTTAAAATCCACGCCGACATTAACGTATTGACATCATTAACAGACAGAATTCTCCAACAGTTATCAAATAATCCAAACCCATCCACACACTCCCATCTCTTCTCCCTTCCTCAATCCAAAATCCCAATTCTGGCCCCTCATGGATAATAGTCAAAATCCAAATAGCTTCCTTCCTTAACCCTAATTTCCCTCCGAATCTCGCAATTTGTTCGATCCACCGCTCACCGGATTGCCCCCCGATCGGGAACTAATCCTGTTCATGTCTGGGAAAGTATCTCCTATCCCAATAACTTTGTTGCTATCATTGCTTTTCCTGTTGGGGCCGGGGTCTGGTCCTATATATGGCGAGGCCTTGAAGGTTCCGTTCCGTGTAAAGGACGTGCTACCGGTGCTGCCCCATCAGATATCATGGCCGGTGTTGAACAACCTCCACAGCGCCGTTGATTTGCTGCCTTACTTCGTTGGTTCAGTGACTCCGGATAATGGAACCATTAGGTGGAAAGGAGCTTGCTTTTATGAGAACGAGGCTCGCCTTGACTTTATCAAAAGCGACCTCGATGATCCCAGTCTCGGCGGTGGCGTTCTCTACCTCAAGGTTCATTTTATTGCGTAAATTGGTGGTTTTTATGGGTAACTGTAATATGCGGTTTAGCTTTTTAATCAATTAATAAAAGTTTTGTTGCTATTTTTGCTTAACCAGGTAATGTTATTTGGATGATTATGGAAGTAAATTTTTGATGGATTTGAAATGTTTCTGCTTTCGTTTTGTAGACATCTGCTGCGCACAGCTGGACTTGTATGGACTTATATGTGTTTGCCACGCCGTACCGGGTTACATGGGATTACTACTTCTCCGCACGGGAGCATACACTAGAATTCGACTCGTGGGAAGAATCTGCCGAAATGGAATATGTATGTGTGCCTTACGGCATTTTACCTTCTTTTTTCAAAAGAAAAACTTGGAACAGGATGTTGTGATGACTTCACTGCTTGAGGGTTGAGTTTTTCTTGTTAATGATCGAGCAGGTGAAGCAGCATGGGGTATCTGTGTTTCTAATGCCGTCGGGGATGCTGGGGACCTTGCTTTCTCTGATAGACGTTTTACCTCTCTTCTCAAATACCGTATGGGGTCAGAGTGCAAATTTGGCTTTTCTAAAGAAGCACATGGGTGCAACATTTGAGAAACGACCACCGCCTTTGCGTGCAACCATCAATCCGAAAGATGTTCATTCTGGTGATTTTCTTGCTGTATCCAAAATCCGAGGTAGGTGGGGTGGATTTGAGACATTGGAGAAATGGGTGACGGGTGCATTTGCTGGACACACAGCAGTTTGCTTGAAGGATGAAATTGGGAATCTTTGGGTTGGCGAATCAGGACATGAGAATGAGAAGGTATGTACTTAGTCCAAAATTGCGAACCAAAAGATGTTTATCTTGTTTGAAATTTTTAAGTATAGTTCTGTTTGCTTTGGATGGAATCACACATTCAAGTACCTCCTCCAAGTGTATGGTGCTGGATGTTTATTCTGGTTTGCCTCAATTTGGTTCGAAGACGATTCGCCTTTTAAAGCACGAGAAAGCATTTTCATGATACTGAACATTGTGAAATTCTGCATTAAGAGCTAAAGTCCTGTTGTTGTTATAATTCTTAATTTTTTTCTTAGATTTGTTAGATTCATACCAACACTAAGTTAATACTGAGGTTTATTATTCTTATATACCTTCATGGTGTTTCAGCTTAGAACCATAGGCATTTTTGTCCAGAAACATTTGGGGAAAAATGTTAGGTGCTTGCACAGACAAGTAATGGATTTAGTATAAAAACATGTTGCACCTAGACTGAAGGATTATAGCTAAGTACCATTGCTGCATTAATATTCTCTGCTTCAAGACTATTTTCTTGTCTTTACAGGGTGAAGAGATTATAGTAGTAATCCCGTGGGATGAGTGGTGGGAATTATCACTGAAAGATAATTCTAATCCACAAATAGCCTTGCTTCCATTACATCCAGATGTGCGCGCAAAGTTCAACAACACTGCAGCATGGGAATATGCTCGAAGCATGTCTGGCAAACCTTATGGTTATCATAACATGATATTTAGTTGGATTGACACAATAGCTGAGAACTATCCACCACCTCTTGATGCTCACTTGGTATGGATCTCCTTTTAGAATGTTTTTGCATTGTCAGATACCTATAGAATGGCTGCTGTATCAAAATGTTTGAATGCTGCTGGGGATGATTTTTTTTTTCTGTTGTTGTCTTTCTGTGGTCATATCTATTTCATATGAAGTTATCACTGAAACTTATTGTATTTGTATCTGATTCAGAATCTTTATGATATCATCTCATAAATGAGGCTTTCTTTTTCTTTTTTCTTATATATAATTTAGGTCATTTCTGTCATGTCTATGTGGACACGGGTGCAGCCAGCATATGCTGCAAATATGTGGAATGAAGCATTAAATAAACGACTAGGGACTGAGGTAATGTGTTTATCTCATAATCCATGCTTTATTTCAAGAAATCGATTTTTTTACAAAAGAAAAAAAAAATATTCAAAAAAAAAAATTGCGTCCATATTAATGTAATTTTAGCTATTTTACTGCTATTTAGTTTATTGGAGAGCATATGTCTTAGTGGTAGAAGAATTTACTTTGAGCTGTATGAATCAAAGCATAATATACGTGGTCTCTGTATAATGAATACTGATCGTTAATTACAGAAAAAGAAATTTCCATTCCTTTCACATCTTATTCTGACTATTTGTGTTTTAGTTTTGCCTTGCCCAACAATTTCTTATGTTATTTCTTTCCAGGATTTGGATTTGAATGGAATTCTAGCTGAGACTGAAAAGCGTGGTATAGCTTTTGAGGAGTTACTTACCATTCCCGAGCAAGATGATTGGGTTTACAGCGATGGGAAGTCAACAACATGTGTTGCCTTTATCCTTGAAATGTACAAAGAAGCTGGAATCCTTGGTCCTGCTTCCAGCTCTATTCAAGTGACTGAATTTACTGTAAGTTGCAAATGGTTGTTCATAAATGGTAATCACCACTCGTTGTTTTTACATCATAGTACGTTGAGTGATGCGGGTTTTCCACTTTTCACAGATTCGTGATGCGTACATGCTTAAAATATTTGAGAACAACGCTACACGCTTGCCTAGCTGGTGCAACAATGAGGATGGGCGCCTCCCATTCTGCCAGATCCTTGGTGAATATCGTATGGAATTGCCTGGTTATAACAGCATAGAACCATATTCTAACATGAACCAGAACTGCCCGTCCTTACCTCCTAGCTACGATAGGCCTATTCAGTGTTAGTTCGAATGTGAACTACTTGTCTGAATTGTCATCCACCTCACTAGTATATTCTGAAACTGCCGGTCGAGCTTTTATCATATCGTCATCCTTTAAGTTCCAAGTGGGCTTTCTAGTGTCACTTAAACGCAACAATTGCTCGTTCTTTCTCCTCATTCCGCTGGACATACCTCCTTCCCCGTCTATACTTAAATGGTCTATTAGTAGCAAGACAATGCCTGTATCGTCGTAATAGTTGAATTGGCTATTGTGGTCCTTCCGACTACTCCCTCACGAATTTCAAGTTATCGTATTTGTTAATGTTGGAACTGCCCGATGTTACACAAAGGTTGTTTATTTATGTCATGTATCTAACTATATGTATCATGCTACTGTTTCAAGAGATTTCAATAAACACGACCAACTCGCCAATGTAAGAAAGAAAGAAAGTGCGTTTTGCCTTATGACATGACATTGTTTGAAGGAATATTAAAACACGAAAAACATAAGGCATATGAGAAGAAACATTGCAGTCTTGTTTGTCCCTGACTGTGAAAATTAAAGACTCTTCCAGCAGTAACAAATATAGCTCTCAAGAAGGGTTTTGTCTTCTGTTCATCTCCATTTGTTTAGCTGCCACTTGGGTGTGCTCTGATGTTTTTGATTGTAACGTGGAAGCTTACCAGGTCGGATAAATCTTAGTACATAATAAGTAGCTCTGCTATTTGACGATTTACTTGGCGATAATACAGGCAAAAAATTAGACATTGAGAACAAAATTACAGCTTAATTCTTGCGCTTGGTTTGTGAGGCAATCACATCATTCATATCTCTCCATCCCAAAGTTCCTCGACTGTCTTGAAAGGTCCACTTTCTGAGATATAATCTTCTCCGAGACAGTTTCTACTTTGAGGAATTTCCTCGATCTTCTTGATCTCTTCCTCGCTCAAAGCCCAGTCGAATATCTCAACGTTCTCTTTCATTCTGTCCTTGTTAAAACTCTTAACTATCACACAGACACCCTGCTCGTATGCCCACCTAAGGCACACCTGTTTTAGGGCCAGGCAAAAGGGTCTCTGTTGGTTTCAGTTGATCAACACTCTACAAGTACACATGTAAAGGATTGTCAGTTTAAGGAGTACCTGAGCAACGGTTTTTCCTTTCGCAGTCGCAATTTCATTCAGCACTTCATTCTCTACAACCCTGTTGCTACCCCAGACGGTTCCTCTGGCTCCTAAAGGTGCATAAGCAGTTACAAGGATATCGTTGGCCTTGCAGAACTCTCTCAACTTCTTTTGTTGCCATAGTGGGTTGATCTCTACCTTTCAACATTACGACATCATTGTTTTATTTGCTTTTTCCTTGAAATCACAAGGGATCATAGAGCAACTTAATCATTACTTGAGAAATTGGAGCCAAGAACCAACTCCACTTACTTGATTGACGGCCGGGGGTATCTTGGCTATTGCAAGGATGTCGGAGACTTTTTTACAGGAGAAATTGCTGACGCCAATGGATTTGGTGAGACCAAGTTTCTGACATTCTTCCATAGCTGCCCATATTGACTCAAAATCCATTGGTAAAAAATCTGCTTTCTGAATGGGAAAATCATAGCAACCTGGTCTGCAGCTTACAGGCCAATGAATCACGTACAGATCAAGGCACTCCAGCTGAAGATTCCTGCATATCAACAAGTGAGGAATATATTATGACTCCAAGATGTCTCAAATATGGGGATTGATAGATACATAACTCTGATGTCAGAATAAGCCTCAAAATTGTTTACTCTAGACTTCTCTGAATGGCAGGGAGGACAAGATCCGGATGAGCATCGCTGCACCATAGCTTTGAGCTGATGAAGAGCTCTTCTCGGGATTGAATTAACCCACTAGACATTGCTTCAGCAATGGCTTCACCAAGTGGTTCCTCGGTCAGATACAATGTAGCTGTATCAAAGTGTCTGTAACCGACCTCGATTGCTTGGAGAATGGCCGTTTTTGTCTCTCCGGATCCCACTAATGGAGAAATTGCTGTCCCCATCCCTAACAATGGTATTTTCTGCCCACTAGAGCTAAGAACAAATTCTGGGATATCTACTAGATGGCTACCCATCTCTGAACAACGTCCTAGTTATTTGAATCTATTGAAAACAATAGGTTTCACCGTAGTTGCATCAAGTGTCTATGGAGAAGGAGAGTTCAATCCTCAGCAATTTCCCATTACGCTGATTCATCATTTTAGTTCAGCAACGGAGCCAGGATAAGCATTCGAGCGTAATCTTCTCTGTTTATGGCAATGATTTGTGTGTTTCTCTTAAATGTAATTAAAAGGTTAAGCACATAATCATGTGGTTAAGAGGTAATCTAGGTCGGCTGACCGGTAACTGTCGGAATTTACCTTTGCCATTAACCGTTCGTGACGTACCTTCGCCCGCTAAAAGTGAGAGGCCATTCATTTTTGGGAAAATTAGGAGCCGTCCACACTTGTTCACTGATTAATGCTAATTATATAGGTTTCTCGTTCAACTACGTCTACCTATAATGTTAGACCACAAATGTAACTATTAATTCCATGAAAACCCTTCAAACGACTTTTATGTGATTAATATTGAAAAATACAAACACCCGAACAGTTGCGTCTGTTAAACAACCTCATACATTCATTGACCCGATATACTTTCTAGACTTTGGTGCTTTCACTACCTACCCAACTCACAGTCCACGCAATTTGCCGTCATCGGTATCATTAATCTGATACTCAACAATAACCTTCAACGTTTTAAACGACGCCGTTCCTATCATGTCATCCCTTTCCTCATCTCCGCACCTGGACTTTCATGGAAGGACAGAACTTGTTCAAAAGGAAACTTCCACTGCCACTTCCACGCGCAAGAAACCTACATTGACTAGATACGAAGACAGAAGACAGAAGACAGAAGCCAGCAGAAACATCAAAACTCTCATGTACCCCATTCTTCTCATTGCCGGCTTGAATGTTCTTCCTATAAAGATCTTCTCATTGAGAAGACGATAACATTATTCACCTCTTCCGATCCCAACCCTTCAAATCCCCTTCACAAACCCTTTCTCTATCTATCCCTCTGAAGCGAAACAAGCATGACAAGTATTAGAAGTTGCCATGCTTTTGTCTTTGTTCTAGCTGTTTATTCATTCGCCCCCTCGGCATCCGCATTTTTCTTCCCAAATATATCAGCAATCCCGGAGGATTTCGTCCTCAACGCCACCAAGAACGCTTGGGATTCCTTCCAAAATCTATCCGGCTGCAATCCTGGTCAAACACTAGATGGCTTGGATAAGCTCAAGAAATACTTCCACTACTTCGGCTACCTCCCTACTTCCCCTTCTTCCAACTTCACCGACTACTTCGACGACTCCCTTGAGTCTGCCATCAGGACCTACCAGCGCAACTTCAACCTTAACGTCACAGGCGTGCTCGACCCACAAACCCTCCAGCAAATCCAACGTCCACGGTGCGGCAATGCCGACGTCGTAAACGGTTCCACTTCCATGAACTCGGGGAAGGCATCGACGCCGCTCCACTCCGTCGCGCACTATTCCTTTTTCCCGGGAGCTCCTCGCTGGACCAAAAGTCGGCTCACCTACGCGTTTCAGGCCGAAAACCAGCTTACGAACGACACAAAGAGCGTGTTCTCACGCGCATTCGACCGCTGGTCAGAAGTCATACCACTAACTTTTCAACTGGTGGACAACCTATACATGGCCGACATCAGGATCGGATTCTTCAGCGGGGACCACGGCGACGGTGAGCCGTTTGATGGGGTGCTTGGGACGCTAGCGCACGCCTTCTCGCCACCAAGCGGGCGGTTCCACTTGGACGGGGACGAGAACTGGGTTGTGACAGGTGATATTGGCAGATCCTCGCTGGACTCGGCTGTGGATTTGGAATCGGTGGTTGTGCATGAGATCGGTCACTTGTTGGGTTTAGGCCACTCCTCCGTCGAGGAGTCGATTATGTACCCCTCTATTTCATCCAGGACCAGAAAGGTCGAGCTGGCGAGCGACGATATTCAGGGCGTGCAGCAGTTGTACGGTAGCAATCCCAATTATAACGGTTCTTCGTCGTCGAGGGAGCCGTCACCGACGGCACAGGAGAGAGATACTAGTGGGGCCCGAGTTGCAGGCTCATGGTTTGGTCTGACTCTAATCTTGTCGATAGCCGTTGGATCTGTTTTCTTTCTTTTGTAGATTGCGGCGATGATTATTGGTTTTCCTCCCTTAAATTTTTTTGGGTCGGTGCACAGCAGGGAATACATCTTTCTTTTCCCTCTAGACATTCTGTATATTTTGAAAGGTCATATTGGTAGATGGACATACAGATACAGATGATACAGAATTTGATTCGTTTATACTTTCCTTTTTACACTTGACAGTGTCAGACTTGGCAGGCCATGTGACGTGGATTTGGACTTTTTATTTCTGTATTTCTTCCATTAACCGGATTGGTCCGGCCGTTCTGTCTCTTATTCCAAAAAAAATTTCGTGTTTGATCAGAATTCATATCCAGGTGTTTCGATTTAAAATTTCAAGTCAATTAGTTTGGGGCAAAAACCAGTGTTAAATCGAGTCCAACATTTGAAGCCCAATGTTTTAGCATTTGGGCTTCTGTTTCTCGTACGGAAAACGAGATACACGCAGCTAAGGCCCAGTTTGGTTTTAGATTTGGGGTTAGAATTCATGTCTCAAGTAAAATATTATATTTTAATATTAAATATATGTCAAATTAAATTAAAATTTATTACTATAAGATTAAGTAGTAATTTTTTAAACATTCATTTTTAATTTAGATGAACCAAACGGGACCTAAGATTAGTTTGGTCGCAGGATTTGATTTCACATCTAAATCTAATATTATATCCTTAACTGTGGTTCTATATTGGGTAGTTGTACGAATTGCAGGCCAACCGGCAACCTTCAGTCAATTTCAGAAGGAACGCTAACAATTCCGCAAAAAAGATGACAATCAATGATTCAATTTTGGAGGATAATTGGTAGGTTAACCATCTCTATCATTACCTAATCCCGCTCATAATATTAGAACCGAAAGTTGATGATCGCTTCTGATGAAGGACAATAATGAAATCGTAGTATTAGCAACTTGATAGCTACTGTTGTGTTGATTGAATTTGGGCCGGACTAACAGTTTTCTGTCAGATAGTAGAGGGCCAAACACTCTCAAATTGAGGAGTTAAGATGTCCCTGAATGAATAATCGGGCATGAGGACACCTAACAAACCAAATTAAATAACCATAATAAGGTGACAAAAAATAAATAAATTGAATAAGGTACTGATTTATCTAATCAAAAGTCAGTTAAAAATTTTAGAAATCGTCACATCTTCGATAATTACTAGGATGACGTCTTGCTTAAGACAAGATTACGCCATAGTAAACACGGTCATACTCTAGCTTAGAGCAATTCGTCCAGCCGCTGGGCCCACAAGAGAAGGAAAATGGCGAAGGTCAAGGAAGTCAATTACTGTTGTGGCTGGCCTACTGCCTCACGATTGCAACGTTACTTGCCCCACTTTTTCCCAACTTCCTCGTCATAATTACATATGTTCTTTGCTGTTGGCATTTGGCATGACCCCACTGTAAGAAGAATATTGGTAATTACACAAGGTTGTAAAAACCGGACCGGTCTTCGAACCGGTGAAGTTAAGGGGTCAGGGATTTTAGGGGTAACCGGAAATAACCGGTTTAAGAACAGGAAAACTGAACCGGAAAATTGAACCGGTAATTAATATATCAAAAAATATTATAATATTTTAAAGATAATTTAATTCAAACTACATATTAAAAAAAAAAGTGTCTCAAACATTGTCATTTCTCAAAAAAAATCTTAAACATTGTCATAGTCTTTTGTCATAAATAAAAATAACAATATGATAATCAAATTCTATCATATATCATCTCCATCACTATTATCTCTCGGATAACCGTCATATGAAGTACTTGCAGCAAAAGACTTCAAATTAAGACTTTCCAGAGCAAAAAGTGGAGCAGAAAATTCATCAGCATCATCTGTTAAGTATATAAAACAATATCATTTTAATTTTAAATTATAAAAATAAATTAAACATTAAAATTAAAATGATAAATTAAATTATAAACATACCATGAATATGACTATTTTTGTCATTAGTAACTGGAAAATTACTTTCTTGGTAGAGCATTTGTTCCAGTTCTTCATAATCAAGATCCTCATGTTGTTCTTTTTCTTCGATCCAAAATTCGGTCTTATCGATAGACTCATAATCAATAGGATCATAAGCTCTTTTCTTGAATTGAGTCCTAGAAAAAAGAACAAATTAATATAAGTAATCTCATGAGTTAATGATGAAAAACAAATAATACTAACTATCAAATAATGAATACAATCAAATACCTGTTTTTTAGACGCAAGTTGTAACATACAAAGACGAGATCACAAAGTCTTTGATGCTCTAATCTATTTCTTCTCTTCGTATGTATTCGATCAAATAAACTCCAATTTCTCTCACATCCAGAAGAAGATGATGTTTGACTTAAAATCCTGATAGCAAGCTTTTGCAAATGCGGGGCATCATTGCCAAATACTTTCCACCATTCATCTATATTAAGATCATGTTAATAAATTGAATTATATTTATATCATAGAAAACTTCAAATAATTGACAATAATTACAATAATATTAATCACAAGACTTTAAGTACCTGGTTGCATTTGAGTGGCGGAAGTGAAAGCTAATGGTCTCCCAAAACTTTGTTCTCTATCTCGATATAGTCTAATCTCCATCACTGCCTTCTGAGAATCACGACATAAACTTGGTATATGAATTAAATCAAGTAAACTAGCTGAAGCCTGGGCATTGAAAGAAACACCATGCTCTTGATCATACATAAAAGCCGGGTTCAAAAAATAGGCTGCTGTATGGAGCTTGCAACGTAGATGCTTGTCCCATCTTCCATCAATGATATCCACATAAGGCTTGTAGAATTTGGCTTTATTCATAAACAATTTTTTGATCCCATTTATGCTCCTTTCCAAGCCTTCATAAATATAACCCATAGAAGGCCTTTCATCTGCATCTGCTATCCTTAATAACCGAATAAGAGGAGCAACAATTTGAACAGCAATCATACAATTATTCCAAAAATCATTTTCTAAGACTGTAGCTGTGACAAGTCTCCCTTTGGCACTTTTGGATAGACTATGATTAGTATAAAAATTACTAGTCACTAATGCTTGCAAGTCATGCTTGTGGTCACAAATACTCTTCAGTGTAATAAATATGGTGGCAAAACGAGTAGCCCCAGGACGCACAACTTCTCTCCATCCTTCTCTTTTCCTCAACCATGACAATAATGCACAATGATTATAAACAAAGATAGTGACTTTTGATGCCTGGGCAGCAAGATTCTCTATATGTGGTAGACTAGCAATATCTCGTAACATGAGATTCACACAATGTGCAACACATGGTGACCAAAAAATATGTTCATACCTCTCATGTAACAATCTCCCAGCAGCAGCATAGTTTGGTGCATTGTCAGTAACCAAATGCACCACATTAGCTGACCCAATCCACTCAACAACTTCAATAAATAAGTTTGACAATGTTCTTGCATCTTTGACAACATCAGAAGCATCTACAGACTTGATGAATGATAAACCAGCAGGACAATACACTAAAAAATTGATTAAGCTTCTTTGTCTTTGATCAGTCCAACCATCAGCCATGATTGTACACCCATTAGTTGCCCAATTACTTCTATATGATTCCATATATAATGAGCACTCTTTTTTGCAATCTTTCAATAATTTAATCCTCAAATCATGATAAGAAGGTGCTTTGAAACCAGGTCCAACTGCAGCAATAGCATCACACATAGATTGGAAACCATTACCTTGTATGGCATTGAATGGAATGCAATTCTGATAGAAGAATCGGGCAACTGCCATGTGAGCTCTATGTATTGCTTCCTTTCCAGCTAAAACACTCTTGATGCTTGGTTGGGACCCTGGAATTGTTCTAGGAGCAAAATCATTCATGTCCTCTTCCCTTTGCTTTCTTTTTTTCTTACTTTCAGCTTGGAAAGCCTGTATTTCTATATCTTGTTAAGATGTTATGTCTTGCAAGTCTTCTTCATCATCTTTACCATAGCTTTCATCTTGCTTGACTTGCTTAGCTTTTTTTTTTTTAGCATCTTTTCTCTTTTCCGTTAATTCCATCAAGTACTCTTTCATTCGATGACGAATATCATATGGAACCCTTTTACATGAAGCAATATTGCCTTGAATACCTGCAATGTGGTACTTCATTCGATTAATTCCTCCCCCTTTGTAGTGTTGTCCACAATAAAGACATGTGTACATTTGTTTCCCATCCGGTCCAACTGAAAGAGAAAAGTGGTCCCATGCTGGATCATTTTTTCCTCCACTAAAACCTGTGTCCATTTTCCTATATCAAAAAGTCAAAAATATAATAAGATAATGATATTGATAAATTCATATAATCAACAATAAGTGAAAAATTGACACACACTAACTAGGATAACCCAAGCCAAGATCCATAGCAAGATTTTGTCCTATCCATATGATTGATTTTATTACTTTTTATAAAATGACATTAGGTTGCACACCTCGATCCATCATCCCAACAAACATATCTTTAGCCTCCTGCCACTCACCTTTAACAAAAACCATGCATCAGTGAGGTACACACTACCACATCCGGAGAAATCCCCCTACCTTCCATTTCCACAAAAATCTCTTTTGCCTTATCCACAAAACTATGCTTACAGAGACCGTCAATAATAGCACTATATGAAATCAAATTAGGTTTGCAGTTGATATCATTGCCAATGACCATTTCTTGATGCAACTTAAGAGCAGCATCCATATTCCCCGTTCGACACAGACCATTTATCAAAATACCGCAAGTAACAACAGAATGCTGACCAACAACTATTGTAGAGTTCTAACTCGTTGTCTATGTGAAGCCACATTTATTTGTTTATATCTGTCTTTAAAACATCGTCTTATATTTTACAATAGTTGGAAATACCTCATTCATTGACTTCTAAAACTATATCCACATCATTCTTGGATAGTCATCAGTCAGTGTCTGAAAGAATTTCATACCATCCTTGGAGAGGATTTTGTTGGGTCCCCACATGTCTGAATTAATGTATTCTAGTTTGTCTTTGGTTTTGTGCTGTCTATTTGTTAAATTTAACTATGTTTAATTTTCTAAATGTACAGTGCTCACATAAATCTAAAACTTTATTTTTGTAACTAGTTAGCATGTTTTGTTTGCGCAGTGGTGACAGTCCCTTGTCACTCATTTACCCAAAAGTAGTGCCACAATTGAGTTTGATTCTGATTGTTGTTTCTCCTTTATCCATATTTTCTTAAAGATGATACTACTTTTGATTGCCGATTCCTCTCCATCAGTACATAGCTACCTTGCACATCTTGAAAATGTCTCTATTTGAATAATACTCATAATCCTGCTCATCCACTGTAGGAAAAGAACTCATAGCTTTTCAACTTAGGAACATCCCAACACTCAATGTCCCTCTGACATTATATCACATCCTCAATTTAATATTGTTAATTTTTTCAAGCACTATCATCTTCCGTTGCACTATGACACTAATCTTTTCATAATTAGTGAACCACTACATATGAAGGCACATGAAATGTGACCTTGGAATCAGGAATCTAAAATTTTTATCTGTGATAAGTTATCTGAGACAGAACAGAAGCATGTGCCCACGAGTACCAAAAAAAAGCAACATCAGGCTAGTCTATTCACAGCCTAAAAGGATGTAACTTTGTTATTCATGATTCCACAAGACCACTTTTTTATCAAGGTCGACCTCACATCACCTTTTAAATGGTGCATAATGCTGGATATTATGTAGTTATGTGCAACAAAGAAATATCTTTTTAAGCTACAAGGACAATAGTGCAACCTAACATCACATGTAGTTCTACATTCAAGCTTGCATCCAAGTCAGACATGAGACAAATTTTGGGAGAGTGTGGGTTACGAAACAAACAGCAGAGCTCTGAATCTTACAGTAACAGCACACATGCAAATTTTTTAACCATTTAATTCAGAAAAGCATCAATGTCATAACAATTTATTTTTACTATATGAAAACATGATAGAGCATTTGAAATATAAAGAAATAGAAACTAGGGCTACACGGCAACTCATCCATATCTGATGTCAGAGCAAGACAAGTATAATACCAGCCAGTGTAATGCAGTGATCCATGCTTTGAATAACACAAATCCTGCAGAAGCTCAAACACTTACCGTACAAAGGAGAGCTAGTGTTTCTTTCCAATATTTCAGAGGCCGTGTATTGACAAGGCTCATGAGATCATTAACGGAAGCGAGTTTACGAGAGCTACACGGCGAGATGATTTTGTGATTTGAAGCTGTGGGAACATGTGGCGAGGTGAACACAGAGGATTGCTTACCTGTTGTTGAAGCTACACTTGAAGAAGAATAGCACAAAACTATGGCAGCAACCGAACCAGGAGAAAGCGAGGTTCTTTTTCAAAGACATTCGAAGAGGCGGCTGCGTTGGTCTTTCAATTTTTTTTTTAAGTTTTCGAACCGGTTGACCTGTGACCGGTTCAACCGGTTTTCAAAAACCCGCCCGGGTCAACCGATTTTTACCGGTTTTTACTGATATTAATATTTAAGGTTTATTTGAACCAGATTATGTACCGGGTCCGGTTCAACCGGATTGAATCGGCCGGTCCGGTCCGGTTTTCAAAACATTGTAATTACATAAAAGTCAAATCACGAATAATACAAATATGTTACTGTTAAACTACAGATTTAACTCCATGATTATGGTTGATCAATAAAGATGAGGTGGAATGGTTTTCTAGAGGTTTTGAATTCTGATGATGACCTTGGATGGGTCACAAGAACTCCCGTGTCCACAATTTGATTCCAATGCCTACAACTTTTTCTGCTGCCCAAAAAAATGGAATCATAATAATTGACATCAGAGATTAGGTCGGCACACACCTTTTTCCTATGCTTGCCTTCACATACGACAAAGTTTTACTCTTCCCTTTCTTGTCCGTAGAAAAATAATTTCAATTTTTATTATTTTGTACCTTGAACAATAGAAAACTCCAATTCTTGGCTGGTGTATTTTATTTTGTTAGACAACAGAAATACGTCAGCTCTGCGGCAATTCTTCTCCGCATCTCAATATTGCTTCTCTGTAACTCAACTTCAGTGGCAGCAAAAGTAAAGAATGATCAGAGAACATTTCCTATCCCTTGGAGCTTAGTTTCGAGCTTTAGCAGCGATCGAGTAAATTGCTAGCTTTGCTGGATGACCAAAGAAAAGTTTTGAACGGCAAGAGAAAATGCTTCTGATGTTTCACTAAGCAGAAACATTCTTTTTGCTTGGCGCTTTTTTCTTGGCCAAACTCGAATTTTTTTTTTTCACTTGATTAAACATACATTTGCAGCCAAAGTGCTATTGGTAGCATTGCGCATATGCCCATGCACTGACGGTGAAAAGACAAAGGCTGTCCGTTTGTTTTTGCCCATTTGCCGTGCTTTTTGGTTGAAATGACAGTAGCACTCCTTGGTGGGTAAAATAAGAGGTCTCGTAATTGGCACCGTAGGCCAATCTTATAGGCTTTATCACTTGAAGGAAAAGATCTTTCAAGGAGGCAAAGATCTTTCAAGAAGGAAAAGAACCACTGATAAGTCCAACAAAACTTGTACCAACTTTTTGTATAAATTAATGTCATTACCGGTATCTTTTTCCCTTTATTAATTTTATTATTTTCTCTGCTTTCCACCCAGTCTATTATAAGCCCTAGATCGTTCCCCTCCTTACCACTTATTTACCTGCGTGTTTAAATAGTCTGTTTCTGACTTTTATCTCTTCAAGTTCCCCGGAGCTTGAAAGGGATCTGCTGGTGAGTTTTGTATGTTTAATTTGCTTCAAATGTAGAAAGAATAATGGAAACACTGAAATACTAGATGTCGCTTCAAACGCACTCCCCAAAACGGTGGTGTAGGCTGTAGCGGGGTACTTAACAACTGGGGAACAAAAAGAATGTAGCCCTACTTCAATCTTTCCAGCGCAGACATTATTATTGAGAATCCAAAGCAACCAATCATGATGCCACCTCGTGATCAATATCTTTTCATGATATCAGGTAAGGCAATGCTCTGATTTACGTTTGAAAGAATAGCCCACAAGCATGGAAGGACCGTATGATGCTCTCTATTTCGCTCCAAGGACATGCAGTACTGCGATTTAGGAAAATTCCAAGGACTCCTCAATCCCTTAAACAACAACTCCTACAAAAATCTGCAGCTCGCTGTTCTTGTAGAGATGTGAATTTCAAGATGAGGGCACGAGTTAATTATGGAGCAAATAAAAATAAAAATTCTTAAGCAAAGTCGTCATTTCTTAAAAGCATCACTTGATTGCAAGGACGACTGTATTGTTGCATTTTTGTCAAGAAGTTTCTGTTTCACAGTCATCGTTATCACGGAACCATCTCCCAAATTTCTAGCCTTCATATCATCTTTGCTATGTTCGTCGTAATCATAAACAAGTTAGGTTGTCGTCTCGTCGTCATCATCGCCACAATGATGGTAAAAACATGAAAACGACATTTTTGCAGTGAACTTTAAGATTGTTCAGGGCCTTCTCATTTGTCTTGGGGGAATGATCAAGCATGTCTGTATATTTTTTCGCGTTGACCGCATCATCATGGATGTCTTCTCTTCAAAGTATAAAAAAAGAAGAAGCAATTTGAAAATCCGGATGCATACATTTGAGTCTCCCCCAAATTTAAGCCTTCTAAACAGGTAACCTTACTACAATCACATTGTAGCCAAAAAGTTTTGTGAGATTAATAGGGTTGGAAATTTTGGGGGAGTCAAATGCTAGAGAATAAATTCCTCGCAGTGCTAATTTTGTAGGTATATACAACCATATGACACATCTGTTCTAACATATGAAATTAAAAGTTAGGACATAACGTAATGATTCGAGCCAACAACTAGTTAGTTGAGTTATTATGCGCTCCTCCGCTAATTTTTGGGATTTTTTGCCTCAAAACTTACAAAAGACCTTCCCCTAAGCTGTTATGTTTGACATTTTTCAATACTTAATTAACCTGTGTATTTATTGATAGAACCACAACTTGTCTAAGACAAAACCTAGTTTTTATTTTAAGGCAAACAATCCACAATTTTTCTAGCATAGAACTGGGAGTTCATCTAAACTGAGATAGCTAGGCTATAGTTCGATCTCGTGTTAAATTAGCACTGAGATAGCTACTCGACCCTGTTTTAGTTAATAATTACGGTAATTGATAATGGCGTTAATTTAGTGATTAAAGTCAAGATCAGTACTAATTACTGCTGTTGTTGAGAAAAAAACAGAAGGTGTGAACGCGGATGAGACAGCATTTATCTTCCATTAAGCACAAAGATCGAAATTTTTTTATTATTATATAAGGTTTCTTTCGGCCATTATCTGCTAAGTGCAGGCAACCGAGTACCCTAGATCTTGATCCTGTCTCTCTCCTCTGGTACCGGCTACTATATGCATATGTAGGAGAAGAGCTGATCTGATCTTGGAGTGGGCTTCATGATAATTATGTCCACGTGAAAAAGGAACAAAACCATCAAACCTAACTTGGAATAGCACGCAAATTCTTGGATTTTCTTCCTCTATTCAACCCAAAACACCTGCTGCAATCATCATGTCTTCTGGCCTCTTCTTCCCATCATTAGTCCCTCACTTCCGCCATCATAGCTCCGTCTTTAACCTTCAACTAACCGCACCTTCCATGTCAAGGATCGTAAGGAGAAGAAATAGAAGGAAGAAAGAGAGAAAAACTAGAAGATGAAGATGGGCTCATCCAAGAAGAAAAAACCCTACTTGTTGTTCTTTACTCCAAGCTGTACTCGTCTAGAGTGAGAAAGGGTTTTCTTCTTGCCGTTTACCAACTCAGTTTCTTCTCTTCTCTCACGGGGAATCGAAGCATCACGGTCCGATGGTCTGGTACATCATCTCTATATAGCTGGAGAGTTTAATCTATATGGATTTCTTTGATTTGCATCAAATATCATAGCTTGGTGTGTTCTGTAATATCTGTATTACTTAAAAAAATAAGGATTTCCCTCACTCTCACTCTGTTTTCCTTGCTAGCTATTTTTGGAGGCTGATTATTGGTGCAATTTTTACAATAAAAGCATAGGGAAATTATATATCTAGATCTCTATATCTATGCATAAATACTTTAATATAATTCCTCTTAAGGTAGTATATATGGATCTCAATTAAGATTTCGCTGCAATTCTTGAGTACAATTCATTTAATTTTTGGCAGTTCTTTTGCATTAACATGCCTTATCAATAATTTCTTTTCATTTTTTTGCTTTTTTTATTAATTAATTTTATCCATATAATTAGACATATCATTCTTAGAGACGAAGTGTGTGGTGAGAGTCAATAAATAGAATGGATGTTCAAGATCCTGAAAAGTAAGCATTAGATTATCTTCCAAAATCCAAATGAAAAACATATATCCAGGATTGTGCATGATCTGAATCCTTTCTCAATTGAAATTTTGACATCTGATCAAAACAATTTAGTCATAATAAAGTTATAAGATTGGAATATGATGGAATTCTCGTTGCCTGTTATTTTTTTTATATTAAAGTATATTCATCACTGACAATCGTAACTAATTCTTTTGACAGTATCGTAAACATTCATAATTTTAAAAATACTCCAAACTGTAAATATGACATTCATAATTATTTACTCCTTTTTATTTTTATGTGAGGAAAAGAAAGATTTCGATCATGGAAATGGGATCCTATAGTGTCCACGAAAAAATTGAGAACTTTCTCCTTCTACTATTTGCTTTTTGGGTCGACTGTTTCTTTTCCTAAGTCTCCATTTCTTTGACAGTTGAAAACTAATCCATTTCAGCATAAGTAACACCGTAATCATCTTATTTCACCAAACTCGCAAGCTTTGTACTTCTCTTTTCTCATGCTTAGTCTGAAATAAATATCCTATACCAAAAGTATGAAATGTGCATATCTTCCTTCAATTTTTTATTTTGAATTCTGGTATTATTGCATCAATATTGGCATAATCCTGATTAAAGAATAAAAATGATACTCATTGATATCTTCCCGTCCATATTAACCCTATCATCCCATCCACCCATATAGACATGTAATGTAGTGAGTGTAAGTACGTTACTGCAAACAAAATCATAAGCCTTAATACAATTTTAGAATGAAGAAATGGATAGAAATATCTAAGACTGAAGAAAAGAATAAAGAGAATAATCATATTTTGTTTTATAGTTATTTTAGAATTTCTAGAAAAAATATGTTATAGATGAGAGTCATTTTCTTAATAATCAAATCTGTTGTTTTATGTAAATCCTATTTTAACAGAAATTATAAGCACTATAATTTGAGTGTGTGCGAAAACATTGGGTGTCCTCGAGTCTTAAAAAAAATTTTGTTATTCATAATTTCACAAATTCATATAAATATAATCATAATCGCCCTATTTTTCTTTGAGACTGGATTCTCAAAATAATTTGATCAATAGATAATGGATCTCTAAAATCTCCGTAATAAAACATGTTACATATTTTCATGAAGAATTATGTAAGAAAGAGAGGTTTTGAAAGACACAAGTAAGAGAAAAAATAATTTAGTGAGTTTCATTGAACTTGCTTGTCAAGTATCTAAATTGTTGCTCGCCAAATGCCTTTGTAAATATATCTGCCACCTGTTCTTGTGTTGGTTTGTATGCTGTTTTGATGTCACCACTTTGTATTTCTCTCTAACAAAATGACAATCCACTTCAATATGCTTGGTTCGTTCATGAAAAATAGGGTTTGCTGCAATCTGTAATGCTGATTTGCTATCACTATAAAGCAAGGCTGTACTAGTTTCGACTTGGAGGAATTTGAGAAGCTCCCTTAGCCACACTAACTCGCTCACTATACTTGTCATTGCACGATACTCCGATTCTGCAGAAGATCTTGACACTGTGGCTTGTTTCTCTGATTTCCAGGATATAGGTGCATTACCAAGAGTAATAAAATATCCTGTAATAGACCTTCTAGTTATTGGACAACTAGCCCAGTCAGCATCGCAATACCCAATCAAGTTTAAAAGTGCTCCATCTTTTGGTATCAAGATCCCGCAGCCACTAGTTGTATTCAGATAATGCACTACCCTTGTAGCCGCAAGCCAATGCTTCTTCTCCCTTGGATTTTGCATGAATTGACTCAGGATGTGCACAGAATAAGTGATTCTGGTCTTGTTATGGTAAGATACAAAAGTCTACCAACTAATCTTCTGTATCGTCCTGTATCCTTCATGAAGTCCCCGGAATCTTGGCCAAGTTGATGTTGTTGTTCCATAGGAAATGAGCACACTTTGCTACCCAATAACTTGCATTCTTTGACTATATCGAGAGCATATTTCTTTTGTGATAGAAATAATCCTTTATTTGATCGAGCCACCTCTATCCTAAGAAAAAATTTTAGTTCACCAAGGTCTTTGATATGGAACTGTTGGTTGAGATATTCCTTGACTTTGGTGCATTCTTGGATGTTATTTCCTGTGAGAACAATATCATCAACATAAACAAGAAGAATGACAAACTTGGTACCTTGTGCTCATACAAATAAGGATTGCTCGGCAATGTGTTGGCTGAAACCGAATGCTTTGAGGGTATTAGTGAGCTTGGTAAACCAGTTCCTTCCTGCTTGTCGTAGACCATACAGGGACTTTTGTAGCTTACAATATTGGCCATGCTTTGGTGTTTGAATGCCTAGTGGAGGAACCATATAAATTTCCTCGTCAAGATCCCCTTGTAAGAAGGCATTGTTCACGTCCAACTGAAAAAGTGGCCAATCTTTTTGTACAGCAATGGCTAGGACACAACGAACAGATGTCATTTTAGTCACAGGTGCAAAAGTTTCATGGAAGTCCTCGCCCTGCACCTATGAGTAGCCTTTGGCAACGAGTCGAGCCTTGTATCGTTCAATGGAACCGTCGGCTTTATGTTTTATTTTGTGGACCCACCGAGATTGAATGGGTTTCTTGTCTGGTGGCAAGGACGTGTATACCCATATATTGTTCAGTTGCAATGCCCGAATTTCAGCTTCTATGGCTTCTTGCCATTGAGGAATGTGCGCAGCTTCGGAATACGATTGAGGTTCATGGCTAGTGATGATAGCATTGAGGAACGCTTTGTGAGAGGGAGAGAAATCATTATAAGCAATGACATATTGGAGAAGGGCTTCAGAAGAGGAACTCAGAATAATAGATTTATCTACAACATAATCGTTGAGATGTATGGGAAGTCGACGCACTCGTTGGGGGCGAGTAGATGCAGGCAAAGGAATATCACATGAAGCTGTAATGTTAGGGTCTTTACCTGATACTGTGATCAGATTTGGGGATGTAATCGGCATATCAAACTGATTATCTGCAGAATTGGCATGTATATCTCTTTGAATATCTGCAAGATCTTCATGTATATCTCCTTGAGTGTCGACAAAATCTGTAGGAATATCATCAGAATTAAGACAAATATCCACTTGATCTTCTCCAAGATAATTGAACATTAAATTATCAGAATCAGCAGCAATAGTATCCGTAGACAAATCCCTTAGATTATCTGCATAATCAATATGAGTATCTTCATGATCTTGACAATTATGTTGCCAGATTTTCTTGCAATTATTTTTTGCATCCGATTGTAAACTTTCAGCATGTGTATCCTACGGCAGGAAAGAAAAATTTGAAACAAACAAATCAGTATTTTTAAAAGAAAATATATCCTCATAAAATACTACATTCCGAGATGTGAAAATCCTCTTGGTAAGAAGATCATAAACATGCCACCCTTTTTGCCCGTGAGGGTAGCCAAGAAAGATACATCTGGAGGCTCTCTCATCAAATTTATCGAGGATCCGATCATGTTTGTGTGCATAACATAAGCAACCAAATATCTTGATGTGATTATAACATGACTGTTTTCCAAAGAGAATAGCATATGGCGTTTGACCTTGCAAGATAGAACTTGGTGTACGATTTATTAGGTAACAAGCTGTTAAAATACAATCACCCCAGAAAGGAAGGTCAAGGCCGACTTCAAATCGCAATGCTCTTGCCACGTTTAATAGAGGCCGATTTTTTCTCTCTACTCTACCATTCTGCTGAGGCGTATCAAATATTGAAGTTTCATGTAATATTCCCTAATCTTGAAAATATCTCTTTAAACAAACAAATTCAGTACCATTATCTGTGCATACTTGACGAATGTGGGAATCAAATTGGCGATGAACCATAGCCACAAAATCTTAGATTAACTTCTGCACCTCAGTCTTCTCTCGAATTAAAAATGTCCAAGTAGCTCTTGAGAAATCATCCACAATACATAGAAAATATTGTGCCCCTATTAGAGATTTTGTGCGATATTTTCCCCATAAATCGCAATGAATCAACTCAAAAAGTTTAGAAATGTGACTGATACTATTGCCAAAGGAATGTCTTATTTGTTTAGAATGATGGCATATATCACAAGGTAAGTATCTTACTGGAAATTTATTCTTAAAAGGAAAAGGTAATTGAGACATTTTCTGCATGGAAGGATGTCCCAATCTTTGATGCCACAATATTGCTTCCTCTTTTGGTAAACATGCCCCTGTAAAACCGTGAGCCTGCATCTCCAAATAATAAACTCCAGATCTCAATCTACCTGAGCCAATTGTTCTCATTTTGACAGGGTCCTGTATTAGGCAACAAGTGGCATTATAGATCACAAGCAAATCTCCTTTGGCAGTTAATTGAGGAACATAAATTAAATTGCAAGAAAAATCCGGTATGTAAAATGTATCTTTGAGAATCAGATCTTTTTCAAAAATCACGTCTCCTCCCTTTCGTGCCATAAACATGCGTCCATCTGGTAAGAATACTTTCACTGGGCGGGAAAGAATATGAACATTGATCATAAATTTTATGTGAGATGTCATATGATGACTGGCCCCACTATCGATGATCCAATCAATAGTATTCTTACCACTCATATTCTTCTCCTTTCGATCTTCTATGAGATCTAAAATTTGCTCGGCCATGCGTTTGATAGGCACATCATTTTGCAGGCTCGCTTGCTTGTTCGCACTAGTACAACTTATGTTACCTTGTGAGTTTTCTAATAAAGTCAAGATCTTCTTAGTCGCATCTTGTAGAAAGATAACATCATCGGGTACAATCTTTGGAGGATTCTTGTTTGCAGTATATGCTGCCAATGCGTGTCTGGTATCACAATCTTCCTCAACTTGTGCAATAAAAGCTTTCCCTCTTTCTTGAACATTAGTCTTGATCCACGGTTTCTTTCCCTTATCCATAGGCTTTCCATGGAGTTTCCAGGAAGTAGCCTTGACGTGTCCACTATCTCCACAATGATTACACATAATGCGACTTTCCTCCTCAGCTTTTGAGTGACTGCCATGGCAGTTGCTTTAGGTGATCGAGATTCTTGGATTTCCGAAACCTCCAAATGACTTTCTTCTTGCAAGACACTGGAAAATATGTTATTTAGCCGTGGTAATGGCTCAATATTCAGGATTTGAGTCCGAATAATTCCGAAATCAACACTACCTAATCCCATAAGGAATTGATAGATCCTATCCTCCTCACCCTCTTGGGAATTTGACTTATAGGAAAATTTGGTTAATTCATCCCATTTTCCTTGAGAAGCGTTGAAGGATTCAGTCACTGCATTGCTCCTTGCTGTAAGGTCTGCAACTCTCGTTTGAGTTGATATATGTGTGGTGCATTTTTCATGGCATACCTTTTCTTTAAGGTATCAAACATGTCTTTGGATGTTTCTTCATACATGATGGTCTCTTGGATTTTGGGGTCGACACTTGCCAAGATCCAACCCATCACAAAAGAATCACAACATTTCCAGATCTTCACCATAGCAGGTTCCAATCCAGTTGTCGGGAGATTGCCATTAACGAAACCAATCTTCATTTTTGCCGTAAGGGCTCTTGTGAAAGTCACCTTCCAGGCATTAAAGTTATCCCCAGTGAGTATCATAGAACTGACAGCCATATTTGGGTTATCTAAACTGGATATAAAATATGGTGAGGATAAAGAGATGTTTTTGGTGGAGTCAGCCATTGAAGAAGAACCTTTCTTCGCTACCATGAAGAATTATGTAAGAAAGAGAGGTTTTGAAAGATACAAGTAAGAGGAAAAATAATTGAGTAAGTTTTATTGAACTTTTACGAGTAATTTATACAATACTAATGATATCATATAAGTATCTCTACATAAAGACTAATAATTACATTACCATAATTATATTCTTTCTGTCACTACAATATGGATATGCATATGCAATATTTCAGGATGGGTGATTTCTCGGAAAATTCTTGTGAGACAAAGAAGCGTCATCTTCGAAGGAATTAAACCTTGAGACTATTGTTCTAGATTGTTAGAGAGGACAATGTCTAGTGTGGAAGCCACCTATAGGTGGTATGAGATACAGTTCGGAGGTGTGACATGGGGTACTGGTCGAAGGCATGTCGAGAGTGGCTGTTGAGGCCAAACCGTTTTTGTCGATCTTCTATTGCCAAAAAATATCTACATAATTGAGAAAAACCAATGCAAAGAACTTTCTGACCCAATGCATCAATAAGGCGTCGCAAGCACCTTCCAATGCAACAAAGATTTAGCTCCCCTTAATCTTTTTATTACTATTGTTATCGTTTTCCCAACCAAAATCATTCCAGCAAGCTTACAAAATATGAGTTCAAGGAATTTGTTGATTAAGTTAGTATAGTCCTTCAACTCTTTTTTCTATTATAACAAATATAAATTCCAGCACTACAAAATTTATTTTCCAGGAGCGATGGATTCACAATCACTACCAAATTTATTGTTGTAGACTCTAAGCGCAAAGAAAATCAGAAGAAATCAAACAAATTTATTCAAAATAAGTTATTGGCTTATATAAGCCTTATAAGAAACAGAATAGAACAACCCACATTCAACATATGTGGTAAAAAATATCAAATACTATCTACATGTCCTAATTAATAGGATTTATGAACAGAATGAATCAATGAAAACTTTAAACTCTAACAACCTTAACAAATTTTTCCTTAAACTCGGAAATCCTTTTAAGAATACATCCAGCCTAAGAGGTTTTGTCATAATATTTGCAACTAATTTTTGAGTACCTCATTGTTTCAGCTCAACAATTCCATCTCTAGTCTGATCACGCAAGAAATGAAATCTTACATTAATGTATTTACTGCATACATGCATGATTGGATTCTTGGATAGCTTAATGGTAGAGCTGTTGTCGTATAACACAATGGTACATTTTCTTTGAGAATGGCCAAGCTTCTCTAAAACTCTCTTCATCCATACCCTTAACAAGGGCAGGAAACAATTGCCACAAACTCTACTTCTGTAGTGGATAAAAGTAACAATAGGCTGGTTTTTGGAGGACCAAGACACAACTCCTCCACTAAGTAGAAACATATAGCCAGAGGTGCTTTTTCTGTGATCAATATCTCCTGCATAATCATTGTCGGTATATGTCATGTGTTGAGAATAACAACCGAAAAGGTAAAAGAGTGAATGATTGTACTAGATAATTTTCTATAAGAAAATAACTAACCACTACTACTATTCCAAACAAATGCTATTTAATAAAAAGAGAACACGAGAAATTTACGAGGTTCAGCCAATTTAGCTTATGTCCTCGGACACTACTAAATAATATTTCTATAGAAATATTACAAAAAACAATAAAGGAGGAGAAAGCAATACAGGAGAAGACAAATGCTTTTTGGGATGATAAAACAATAGGGTGGGGGCTTCCTTTTATAGGTGAAGGAAGCTCTCCCCCTTCACCCCTTCACTAATTTGGGGATGTGGGATTTGCCATTTCCCCCATATTGAGGAGCAAGTCAGCCACGTATGTGGCTGACTTATTCCTCTACTAACAAATCTCCACCTTGGAAATTCCACATTCATCTTGTACTCGTTCACCAAAATATCTCGTAGTGTCTTAAAAAAATTATCTTCAAATTGTGACAATATTTATCAAGTCTAAACAATGTTTAAATTTGATTACAGTCACTACCTTTGTCATCATATCAGCAGGATTCTCAGTGATCATGATCTTCTGTATCTGAACTCCACCTTCTTCCAAAATCTCTCAAACAAAATGATAACGAACATCAATGTGCTTTGTTCTTGCATGAAATACTTGATTCTTCACTAAGTGAATAACACTTTGACTGTCATAATATACTTTGATATGTTTCTTATCAACTCCCAAGTCTTTAAGCAATCCTTGAAGCCAAATCGTTTCTTTTACAGCTTCTGTAACTACCATATACTCTGCCTTTGTTGTAGACAAAACCACAGTTGACTGTAAAGTAGACTTCCAGCTAATCGATGCCCTAGCCAAGGTAAACAAATAGCCAGTTGTAGAGCATCTTTTATTTATATCACCTGTATAGTCAGAATCACAATATCCAACTGTACATTGACCAAGTGATTCATCTCGTTTAAATACTAAGCCAACGTCTACAGTATTTTGGACATTACAATAGAATCCATTTCATAGCCTGCTAATGACCTTTTCCTGGATCATGCATGTATCTGCTAACAACTTCAATAGCTTGTGAAATATTAGGTCTCGTACACACCATAACATACGTCAAGCTTCCAACTGCATTTATATATGGGAATTTTTCCATGTATTTTCGTTCTTCAATCGTCTTTGGAGATTATCGATTGCTCAATATTAAATGATGAGCAAGTGGAGTACTTACAGGTTTTGAATCTTTATTCATATAAAAATGTTGTAGTACTTTCTTCAAGTATTCCTTCTGAGTTAGACAAAGTTTGTTTCTATGTCTATCCCTGTTTATCTCCATTCCAATAATCTTCTTGGCTTCTCCCAAATCCTTCATCTTGAACTCTTTGCTCAATTGTGTCTCCAGTCTATCAATATCTATTTGACTCTTTGATACTATCAACATATCATCCACATATAAGAGTAAGTAGATGTAGGACCCATCTTGTAATTTGTAAAAATTTATGCAATGGTAGTACTTGCTTCTCGTGCACTTCTGACTCATCATGAAATGGTCAAATCTCATATAACACTGTCTTAGTGACTGTTTCAATCCATACAGTGATTTCTTCAATTTGCAAACCCAATCTTCTTTTCCAACAACTTTGTAACCATCCAGCTGATACATATAGATTTCCTCCTCATAATCCCCGTGTAGGAATGCAGTCTTCACATCAAGTTGAGCTAGCTCTAAATTCAACTGTGCCACCAAGGTCAACAAGATTCTGATAGAAGAATGTTTAACGATTGGAGAAAATACCTCATTATAATCAACTTCCTCCTTTTGAGCATAGCCTTTAGCTACCAATTTTGCCTTGTAGCACATATCATTATTGGGAAATCCATCTTTCTTTGCAAATACCCATTTGCATCCAATTGCCTTCCTTTAGTAGTAGTGTCAATTTCCATGTTAGATTCTTCTGAAGTGATTGCATCTCTTCATCCATTGCACCTTTCCATCTTTCATTTTTTGTACTTCATACTACTTTAAGAAAAGTGGATAGAACATCATCTACTACTGGAAGTGTGAAGGCCACCATATCAACAAATCGAGCATGTTTCCGTGTTTGTCAGGTTTCTGTATTTGGCCTATCAACAAAAATTGACTCCAGTTGCTGTTGAGGCTCTTGGGTTGTAACCTCTTCTTCATCTAACTCTTCTTCTGCCATAGGAGAGTTGCTGGTAACATTGTTTGTTTGGTTCACCTCTGTCTGTTCAAACTCCACCTGCTTTGGTGTATTCTCGATTTCTTCCTTTGTTGCCTTGTTCAACATGAAAGATTCATTAAAGGTAACATCCCTACTGATGTTGGCCTTCTTTGCTTCTAGACACCAAAGATAGTATCCCTTCACTCCACGATTGAATCCCATAAAGAGAGCCTTCTTCGCTTGAGGATTCAATTTTGATTCTATGACATTATAATATGCCATAAAACCAAATATGTGCAAAGAATCAGAATCTATCGCAGGCTTTCCAGACCAAACCTCCAAAGGAGTTTTGCCACCTATAACAGATGAAGGCAAACGATTGACGAGGTGTTGAGCATATGTCACAGCTTCAGCCCAAAACTTCCTGCCTAACCCAACATTAGACAGCATACAAGGAACTTTCTCTACTAACATATTGTTCATTCTCTCTAATACCCCATTATGTTGTGGTGTTTCTCGAACGGTAAAGTGTCGAACTATGTCATATTCTCGGCATACCTTTTGGAATGAATTACTTGTGTACTCTCAGCCATTATCAGTTCAGAGAATTTTGATCTTCCTTTCTGTCTGGTTCTCCACTTGAGCTCTCCATTTAAGAAAGATCTCGAACACTTCATCTTTGTTCTTCATCGTAAACACCCATACTCTTCTTGAGAAATCATCAATAAAGGTGACGAAATAATATTTCCCTCCAAGGGATGGAGTCTTCGTAGGTCCCCACACATCTGAGTGTACATAATCCAAAATACCCTTGGTATTGTGGATAACAGAACCAAACTTCACTCACCTTTATTTTCCCATTACACAATTCTCACAAAAGTTTAATTTACAAACCTTCACACCTTTCAATAGTCCTTTCCTGGTAAGAAGTTGCAAGGATTTTTCTCTAGCATGTCCCAACCGCAGATGCCACATCCTGGTTACATCTGTGTTTTTCTGGCTACTAACAGTTGTTGTTGTTGTTCCTGTCCCAATAACTGTACTACCTTGATAGTAATACAAATTTTTCTTCCTGAAACCTTTCAACATCACCATTACACCTGAATTCGCCTTATGCAGTCCACTTCTCATTGTCACAACCAACGAGATAAGATTCTTCTTCAAATTTGGCACGTACTGGACATTCTTCAAGATTCTAGTAGATCCATCCTGATTCTTCAGTTTGATTGAACCTATCCTAGCAGTTTTACATAGATTATCATTGCTCATGTAGACAACTCCACCGTCTAGTTCTTCAAAGTTAAAGAACCATTCTTTGAAAAGACACATATGATAAGTGCAACCTGAAATCCAAAATCCACTCATCTGAATCAGAAGTTCAAGATGATACCACCAAAGAGAAATCCGAATCAGCCTCACTTTTGCATTCGGCTACATTTGCATCTTGTAGAGCTTTCTCTTTTTTCTTTAGCTTGGGACAATTCTTCTTTCAGTGCCCTTTTTCTCGACAAAAGGCACATTCATCCTTGCTTCATCTAAACTTCGACTTGCTTCTTCCTCTCCTTGCTCTACATTGGCTTTGAGAACGACCTATCACAACTAGGGCTTCTTAGCAACACCTATGCTTCCTTGCTTATCTTTTCTTCTGAGTTCATAGCTATACAAAGCCCTGCAAACTTTCTTGAGAGATACCTCGGCTTTCCCATGAAATAGAGTAGTTTCAAGAAACTCAAACTCTTCAGGAAGGGATCCCAACAACATCAAAGTCAAATCTTCATCCTTAAAAGTCACATCCAAATTCAATAAATTAGCCACAAGCTGATTAAAATTGGTGATGTGATCATTTAATGTAGTATTTTGAACACATGTGAAGCGAAACAATCTCTCCCTCCACCTTTTCCTTTTCCTCTTCCTCAAAAAACTCTACGACCTTGATTGCTTCCTCTTCTATTATTTATATTATTATAGGTCACTTGTAATGCCTGCTCATCACTTGTATTCTCGTTCATCCTCTGCTCATGTACAAGTAAGCTACTTTATAGCCCATCAATGGTTAAGATATATAAGTTATCAGATTCTTCAATCGAACATAGTACATTGTCAAACCTAGAGGTCATTGATCTCAAGATCTTTTCAATAATCATCACTTGTTGCATGTTTTCACCATAAATCTTCATCTTGTTTGCTGTAGTAAGTGTTCGAGCGAAGTAAGCATCAACACTTTCACCCTCCTTTATTTGTAGCACCTCAAACTCCTTCCTAAGAGCTTGGAGTTGTGCTTTTTTAACTCTCGTTGAACCCTGGTATTTCTACTTCATAGAGTCCCATATGTGCTAAGCAATGTCTTTATTGAGAATAGTTTTCGATCACTAGCTAGAAACAAATAATTCTTGACCTTCAAGTCTTTTAGCTTCTGGTCTACATTTTCTTGTTGTTGTACTTCGGTAAGCTCTGCATTTGCTTTTTATTATACTTCGGTAAGCTCCACTCCTTCTACTGCAGTAGAAATTCCAGTCTTTATCAAAGACCAATACTCCTTTGAACAAAGAAAAATTTCCATAAACATGGACCAATGATCATAATGGCCATCTAAATTAGGAATTGTTGGTTGAATGAAATTATTTTCAGCTGTCATATCTTTCTTCTTAAGAAACTCCGGTTTTCCTCTCTCTTTTTTTCTACTCTCCCTCTATTTTTTAAATATGACGGTTCTACTACCAAATTGTTGTAGACTCAAGCGCAAAGCAAATCAGAAGAAATCGTATACATTTATTCATAACAAGTTATTGGCTTATATAAGCCTTACAAGAAACAGAATAAAACAACTCAAGTTCTACATATCTGATAACGTGGTAATTGATTAAAGAAAATATCAAACACTATCTACATATCCTAATTAGTGGGATTTATTAACATAATGAATTATTGAAAACTTCAAACTCTAATAACCTTAACAGTTAATTCATCGATATCCGCTTGTGCACGCTCCTCTTTTTAAATTCAATTAGAAGGTTGAGTTCATTCATTCCCTGAAGCCAAACGACTCTATATCCATCCTTAATTAGAAGAACCTTCTACTTGGCTACGTATCTTAACTATTATGGATTTAAGCTCCAAACTTATTTGAATGTTAATGAAATACTTTAGTTTCTTACAAAGAGAATCCATATTAATGCATAATTTCTTTCCAAAAACAAAAGTTAACGCCAACTTAGAAAACAGCAAAAGCCCGCATTCTTGATTAATCTCATTATAGAAACAATGAAGACAGAATCAATAATTTCTGAATATCATTATTCCATGTTGTCATTCGCACACACTAGTCACAAGTTCAGTTAGTTGTGGTAAGAACTTCCTTGAGTTCTCCTTTCGGAAACACTAATAAGAAAGGTTCTTGAGTTGTGAGTATTCGCAATAAATCCTATTATCCATTTAAGTTGATATTTTTCGTTCATAAGATCAGAAAGGAGTGAAATGATATTTATTTTTATAATTTTTAAGTTGATATCCGATTATCTGACAAAGAATCTTCCTTTTTCACCCCTCCCGTGGGTTTAAAAGTTGTAGTGAGTGGTGCCATTCCATAGCATACACCTTGACCGTAGTTTTAAAACTAATAATGTTGGTTATATTAGTTTTGTTGTTGGTTGTTTGAAAACTAATATAACATTTTGTACTTCTATTTTATCTCTCAATTAATTTAAGTTAATAAAAAACAGGTTAATCTTTTATTATATTGATTTTTAGTAATTTTTAGATGGTATATGACACATTAGTCTTTTATGATATTGGTTTTTTTTTATTTTCATTCACAATATTTGTATTTCTTAAAGTAATGGAATTTGCTAAATTAATAATTTAACAAAATAAATCTAATAAGATAATAAATATAGATTTTCTGATTGGTTTTCGTATTATAATATCAAAACCAACAGAATCAACCAACCAAACACAGCGTTAATTATCAGATTCTTTGTTCAACACCCACAAACTGTCTTGAATAAATGACCAGCAAAAAGGGTCATAAACAACATGCAATGAATAAACCAAACAAACAAAAAGTTGGACTTTGGCCCAAGACCAAATAATTTAATGCGATCCCATATGCCTGCCCCATATACGAATTAAGTCCAATACAATAGATTGCTAGACGTACGTATTGAAATCCAATATGCTATACATGTGATATTATGCTACACAAAAATCCTTGTCAAAATGGACTGAAATACGCTCTATATTAATACTGATAATTTTTATTTTTATTTTATTTTTTATGATATATATTTCGTTCAGAGAACAAGACCGCAATTATTTTGTTATTGGAAATTGTATATTTATTTGATATTGCATATTACTATCAATAGATAATATATAATATCAAATAAACATACGATTTCGGATAACGAAACAACTATGCTCTTTCTCTTTGAATCACATATATATCCTCCAATACAAAATGAAAATAAAAATAATTAGTAGAGTGGATTTCTGTCCACTTGACAGGATTTTTGTGTAGCATCATATCAGTTTCTAAGGTGTATATCATAGTGGGTTTCAAATCATACGTCTGACATATGGGATCGAATTAAATTATTTGGTATTGGGCCGCATTCCAACCTTTTTATTTGTTTAGTTTCTTAAATATTAAAAGGGCAACTTAACACGCAGCCACTATAAATTAGTTGCTCCAATGCAACAAACGACAAATCAAAGTGTGACAAAATATAGTTTACCAAAGAAAAAAAAAATGTGACAAAATAGTTTGCCAGATTTGCTGAAATTTTAAGATATTGTACGTAAAAGGAGAGATTACAAAAGCTACACTAGTCATCTAATCAATGATCCCGATATCAATAAGTGTTTTCCTCCACAGTTGAGTAAGGACCGCCGCTCCATCCTCAATCTCTCTAAAGAAATTTCCTTACAGAGCTGCATAAATATTGAATATGGAATTCTAACAATGGGAGGCAAACATATTTACGCGTAAGTTCTTATTGTGGGTGGCAGCTTTTTTCATTAGTAAAAAATAAAAACCAAAAAGATGCTTGCAAGTGGGATGAGTGGCTGCGTGAGTTTTTTATTTAAAGACATAATCGTATCGCATATATCAATCATATGCCTTGTCATTGTGTCTTTCTTTGTCAAAAGACAGTGCTCTAAATGAGTTCTTTCTGGGAAATTGATTTGCCTAAGATATGTCAGCTCAAGTTGTTCTCCTGCCTTTGCTTACAGCCGAAAGTACCTAGAATCTTCTCTACATGATGACAAAGCATAACAACAATAAATTTATAATTTGTAATACCTCAAAACCCCTGCATGTTAGAACTTACCGGACATGTATCATAAAATTAGTGGAGGATCAACAATTATTTGACTGTTTCAAAAGTAAATAGCTAAGTATTGAGAAGAACCGAAAGGACAAACAAATTCGAGGAGAAAAGGGAAAATATAGGCGAAGAATATTGAAGAAAAACTAGTACTTTATTCAGATTCTCAAATACAGTACATCTAAATGTCAATTAAATGCAAAAGTACAAAAGAGCATTGCACGTGTTTAAATAGACAAAAGTGAGATAACGAGGAAAGATACTAAAGATAAGAGAATTAGAAAAAGATAGCTTTATTTTGATACTTAAATAATCAGCAATAACAATACATACAAGATATTACTATACAAAAAAAAAATCAGTATTATTTTGGAATACTTTAAGGAATATTCAATTATATTCACATTCATATTCATCATGTCTTAGTTATTTTACTTTTCCGTCTATCTATCCGAGATGTCTTTTCCGACAAGACTAAACTTACCACTAAAGTTTCTCTTTAACATCATTAATGGTTCAACGCATTTAATTTACACCACGTGAAATGTATTTGTCGAAGACTCACATCCTTGGGAAGAGATATCCTCTGGTGCTTAATTTCCCTTCACTTTCGTAGCTCTCTGACATTATTGCATCATCGTCCTCACTCATTTTCCTTTCCTGCCGTCTTGCCTTTTGAAAACTGTGAGTCTGTGATCACCGATTCGCCCACGATCAACGTGCTAAAATGGTGAAACAATATTCTTCAGTTGCGTTTTCAAATCTTTCGCTATCGTGTTACTGTTTCAATCTCAAAAGTTAACGGTAGTCCTGATATTAGTTGTTGCTTTCTCACACATTGCCTCCCATGAGGGCTGCTTGTTAGTGCAGATAAGTCCTCTTTGATGAGACAAAAAATAAACGAAAGGATTGTATTAAAAGTTGAATAAAAGAATCCACGCAACCTTGTCGGAGTCATTATTACCATTTTCTTGTTTTTGCCCATCTTGCAGATTTCTGTGAGTGTGAAGGGGTTTTGCACACCAAGAGATTTAGGTTGGGAACGAAGGGCGAGCCCAATTTAAAAGCTTTATATTATTTATGCAGTCACTGTGGGGCAAGCATGGGTATGAGGGCTTCAGGCGAGCCATGAAGTGGTAAACATCAACCTTCAATAAACATCCTGGAGTACTAGCATTTGCATGGACTTTTAAACTTCAATCAAATGATATTTTAGAGTCAGTTTTTCTTTTTTTTCTTTTCCCTTTCTAGTTGACACTGGCGTTCTTTGTGCAGAGAAATTGTAAGGGTGCTCGTTTGATGTACTGTTCACAGATAAAAGGCTTACATTCTCTATAACTTTTAAACTGTATGAATTATCAATAAAACCTTAACACAAAATTTTTGGTATTTCCATCTTTCTTATCTATCTAGATCGAATATGTGATACTTAAGATCCTAATACTTTGGATTTGTCAAAATGAATCTTTTAGATATTCAATGCAGAGGTTTTCAGAGAATGATATGAGAGTTAAAAAAAATAAAGATAGTCTGTATTTTGTGTAACTGATTTCTGATATAAATATGTTGGGAGCACAACCCTTAATTAAGTATACTATAACCAAAAGACGATCTATACTATAACCACGTATATTATTAAATTACTTAATCAGGCTTTGTATTTGTATATAATTAATAGGTTCCGCTTATACATCTTCAAGCCTAGATGAATATCATCAATGGACCACATTAATATTTAGTCCAAATTATTCCAAAAAATCTGCCTGCTAGTGTCTCAATCGATCACACATATAATGGAATGCTAGAAATGCTAGATGACAACAAGAACAGCCTGAATTCCTTTACGAAATCAAGTAATGTCAGTGGAGATGGGAAAAGGAATGGGTAATGATTAGCATGGACGGAAGATTTGGGCTGAGACAGGGAAAATCAAAAGAGTAATAGTTTCAAACAAATTCTTAAAGCTACAATAACCCAAATGTTTTGTTTGCATATACAATAGTTTTAATCAAGTGGTTGATTTAGTTGAAAGCATATGCTTTTGAGTATAAAACATGAGTTTTCCCTGCTTTAATAAATATGCCCCATATCTGGTGGTAGACCCTTCCTAGTATATATGCTTACATCATTGCCCACATATTATATTCCTTTAGTTTAGCAACTACTCTGACCCCAAAGAAAAGGCATTATTCGAATAACATTCACACAACGTTGTCAATATAACATCAAATAATGCGCCCTTTTTAAGTTAGGGCACTGTGGAGGGATATACTCAACCAAAAGTTTCATCAAATGTAATATTTCATAATTGATTCGAGGAATACTATGAGTTAAATCATAATACTTCATTAAAAATTAAATATTTTTTTTGAAATTAGTTATTATTATTGATAATAAACATTCTTTATTTTTTTTTAAAAAAAAAAACTTTGAGACCTATAGTGGATGGGACTGGATGCCCAAAACCATAATAATAAGCTTGGGTAAAGGACAATTCAGGGCTCCACCGATTCATTAGGTGGTTAATTAATATAACAAAAGTTAATATGATTCTAAGTACAGTTGGAGTTCTGTTGCAAAGTTTGGTACCCTTATCAAGAGACTACTTCCCCTGTCTTTCTGTTTACTTTTGCTGGTATAGTTAATATAATCGATTAAGGTTATTATCATTAATTACTTTTTAATTGTGGACAACAAGTTTAATAGGCGCAAGACTATAATAACTTCGTACAAGACTACATGCATCCTTGATACCGGTAATAGACCGTGGGATTTGTTGCTAATACATAAAACCGGTCGGAAGGAGAAAGTCTGAAGTGTAAATACAACCGATATAATTTTAAATAAAAAGAATATTGCATGAGATAGCTGTCTTGACTGACTTTTCTATTTTGCTCTCTAGTTTCTTCTGCTGTTTATGATCACGAAACTGTTACTGTTTTGAGATGCAATGTATCATCAGAAACCGTAGGAATTAGTATAAAAGCAATTGGCCGCTCTAATACTACCAAACATCAGAGGAAAAACAAATCTAGAGAAATGGGAAAAGAGGCATCAACTATCCTTGCTTCCATATTGGTTGGTGAAAACAGCTATTCTGCAGAATCCTGCGTCGAGAAGAAGCTGAAATTATTTGGGTTTGAGCTGAACCCCTGTAAGAACCACAATAGATGTCTGGAAGGGTCCGTTGAAGGAGATAAGAGTGTAAACTCATCAAATATTGCTTCCTTTGGAAGGGAGAAATCTATCGAGGAAAAATCCTTGGCAGGTGAACAAGGTAATAGGAAGTTCAAGTGCCAGTATTGTTTCAAGGAGTTTTCAAATTCGCAGGCATTGGGGGGTCACCAAAATGCCCACAAGAAAGAGAGAATGCAGAAGAAAAGACTGCAGCTTCACGCCAGAAAAGCAAGCATCAGCCGTTACCTGCAACCTTTACAGAACAACCTCGACGACAAGCATCCTGGTTCAGGTCATTGGTTCTATGATCCCTACAGCTGCACTCCTGAGATCACACTCGATGAGGAGTCTCAGATTAATTTCCGTCTTTCCGATCAAGAATCCTACCGGAAGGGGTCTAAGGCACCGATGTGGGATGCTACCTCGGCTCAGGCTCCTTTCCAACCTGATTGTGGTATATCTACTTCAACACATTCAGAGAGATCCAGAGAAAACAGGCATGTCATCGTGAAGCCATCTCCTAGGCCTACTTCCAATCAAAGTCGAAAACCTTTGGATGTTCAGCTAGGCCTCAGCTTGAAGTAGAATATCTATACCTAGCCTAGCCTTCCCATTAACATAGAATTCTTTTAGTTGCTAATGAATATATATATATGAAATATACACGAAAAAAGATCCCTTCTAGGACTCATCACCAAGACCAGGATTGAATCTCACCATGTACTTTCAAAACCTTGGCTGGGGATCATACTGTTATAAGGTAGTTCTGCTAGCTGTCGCTGATCAAAACCATGTTTCAAATGGTTGTAGAAGCAGTATCAGATGCGAAAGGATTTGTTATCTATATTAGTTGTACTTGGAATGCTGGGAGAAGCTCAACAGCTGCCTTGGAATCATGACCGTTTCCATGGTTGTAAAGATCTCCCTAATAAATTTTCCATGCTTGAACACGGCATGAAGCAGAGAGCTATTAATCATTCAGTATAATAACGAGGTGTTCTTGGCATTTAATGTTTGTGTAGATTGACGATTATGGGACATGTAGTGATTCATTTTGTATAACTTAGTATTGTTCCTGCCAGATCAATTTGCTAAATCCCTGCAGTTTACAATGTCGCCAAGCATGAAGTTTATTATGTTTTTCTGGAAATGAAGTACGAATAAGGAAACAGTATAGGGAAAAGCCCCTCGAATTTCCCGTTCTTATTCATCCACAAGGAAAATACATGTTTAATTGGTTAGTTTGATTTTGCGTCGTCTGCATATATGAAAAAAAGAACACTTATTTCACCACCAGCATTACTGCTATTTTTTATTTGGGACAGAGCTGGGAACAAGATTTTCAATCCAGATTCGAGGTTCTGTCCTAGTCAGAATCGGTCATGAACCAAATATGATTGGACTGACCGTGTAAAATGGAAGGATCCTGTAATGTGGAACTTGCTATTAATTTAAATAATTTTTGAAGTTTGATTGGACTGTATCAAAATTAATTCTTTTTGCACAAGTCTAATTTTTATTTTTAAACTATCCAAAATAGACAACCAAACAATAAACTATTTATGAGGATGGAAATAGGACTCCCTAATTTAACTTGGATGATGATAGATAGATTTGACTTCAATGTTTGTACAAATTATGTTATTTACCAAGTTTGGTCAGTCTTATAATAGAAGCTGTATTCAATTAAAAACGGTGATCTTTGTGCTTAATTTTCACCCTTATATTAATTTTATGCATGTATAACACGATATAAGCCAGCTGGTAAGATTGTGGCTTCATCTTACTAATTATAAAAGAAATGCTGACATTTTTATGGCCTGTGTCGTGTTAGTATAGACATAGCATGTCATGGCCTAACTATATATTTATTCTTCTGGAGATTGAATGAATTCAAAACGAAATTAGTATGACGTGAAGTAAGTAAATTATTTTAATCTGATTAACTATTTTTTTATCATCAGAGTCTTAAATCTTCGAAAGGTAGTAAAAGGCTGTTTTTAGCCAGTAGCAGCGAACCCATGAAACATGGGCCTTTCAGCCTGTGAGTTTTAGCTTCAAGAACATTAACATTTGCATCTCCCCTCAGCCCAAGGCTGACTTGGATACATAGAAGAATCCATAGAACGGTGCATTGGCGGGCCGAATGGTACCAAGAAAGCATTATATAAATGGACAAAAGAACAAAACAGGAGTGCTAGTACTGGAGGTTTTTGTCATGGCTGCTGATCGATAAAGTGCATTCCTTTATCCAAAAAGTCGCGATGGTAGAGATAGGAAACATATGTTCTTACAGTCAAGTTTGTTAGTTTGTGGAGCCTGATATTTAAGTTTACTTATGAGCCTAATATTCAAGTTTACTTATGAGCCTAATATTCAAGTTTACTTATGGGCCTGATAGTTAATTTTTCTTAATGGCTAAGTGTAACACCTATATAAATACTCTCCTACGTAATTGTTTAGGGTGTGAGAGACAATTCTCTATATAAACCTGAAATAATCAATAAAAAAGTCTAGCCGCCATGGAGGTTACCATCCTGGTGTTAACACGTATATTTCTCGTATTCTTCTTATTTCTTCATCTAGACTGAGTGTGTGAGTCGTGATCCTAACAACTGGTAGCGGAGCTAGGAGTGATTCAGCACAATCTGAAAGATGGAAAGTTCGAAGATTGCAATTGAGAAGTTTGATGGATCCGATTTTGGTTTCTGGAAGATGCAGATTGAAGATTATCTGTACCAGAAAGATCTTCAAGAACCCTTGACCGGAGTGAAGCCAGATTCATTAACGGAGGAGCAGTGGAAGCTCAAAGATCGTCAGGCTCTTGGGTTGATTCGATTGACTTTGTCGAGAAACGTGGCTTTTAACATCGTCAAGGAGAAGACTACCTCCGATCTCCTAAATGCGCTATCAAATATGTACGAAAAACCATCGGCAATGAACAAGGTATATTTGATGCGTAGATTGTTCAATTTACAGATGTCTGAAAGTGGATCTGTTGCGGATCATATAAATGATTTCAATAAGATCGTTAGTCAACTCTGTTCTGTGCAAATTAATTTTGAAGATGAAATTAAAGCTTTGATTTTGATGTCATCTCTACTCGAGTCTTGGGATACTGTTGTTACTGCGATCAGCAGTTCCCGTGGATCTGAGAAACTAGGGTTTGATGAAGTCCGAGATGTTGTTCTCAGCGAAAGTATTCGCAAACGAGAAATTGGGGATTCATCAGGTAGTGCTCTCAATGTTGACCGAAGGGGGAGAGGTAGCTTGAGGGGTCAAAACCATCGTAGTCGATCAAAATCACAAAACCGAGGAACATCTCCAAACAGGCCAAACATAACCTGCTGGAATTGTGGAGAAAAAGGACACTATCAGACGAAGTGTCCCAAACCAAAGAAGAAGCAGCATCAGAAATCTGGAGATGATAATGATTCTGTAAATTCAACATAAGACATTAGGGATGCTCTAATCCTCAGTGTGGACAGCCCAGTTGAATCCTGGATTTTGGATTCTGGTGCATCTTTTCATTCATCTCCTAGCAAGGAATTATTCCAAAATTTTCAATATGGAAACTTTGGAAAGGTATTTCTTGCTGAAAACAAAGCCTTAGAGATTGAAGGAAAGGGGGATGTATGCATAAAGACTCCAGCAAGAAATCAGTGGACATTGCAGGATGTCAGATATATTCCTGGCCTCAAGAAGAATCTGATCTCTATTGGTCAGTTGGATAGCACAGGCTACACAACAGAGTTTGGGAAAAGTTCGTGGAAGATTGTGAAAGGTGCTATGGTGGTAGCACGTGGCACAAAAGCTGGAACTTTGTACACCACTGCAGGGTGTATTAACATGGTTGTTGTTGCTGAGGGTGCTTCAAGTCTGTGGCAAAATAGATTTGGACACATGAGTGCTAAAGGAATGAAGATGTTGGCTGCAAATGGAGTTTTGGAGGGGTTTGAAATCTGTTGATATAGGTCTTTGTGAGAGTTGTGTTATGGGCAAACAGAAACGAGTTAGCTTCACAAAGACTACTAGAGAGCCGAAGAAAGTACGGTTGGAAATGGTCCATACAGATGTTTGGGGGCCATCTCCTGTATCATCACTTGGTGGATCCAGGTTCTATGTCACCTTCATTGATGATTTCAGCAAGAAGTATGGGTTTACTTCTTGAAGCATAAATCAGATGTTTTTGCAACTTTCAAGAAGTGGAAAGCTGAAGTGGAAAATCAGACCGGGTTGAAAATAAAATACCTGAGGTCTGACAATTGAGGGGAGTACGAGAAGTCAGAATTCAAAGCATTCTGTGCAGCTAAGGGAATTAGACTAATGAGAACTGTTCCTGGGAAGGCAAGGCAGAATGGAGTTGCTGAGAGGATGAACAGAATGTTGAATGAGCGTGCAAGGAGCATGAGGATACATTTTGGGCTGCCTAAGATGTTCTGGGCAGATGCTGTGAGCACAGCTGCATACTTGATCAATAGGGGGCCATCTGTTCCCTTGGGGTTCAAGATTCTATAAGAGGTATGAGCAGAAAAGGAACTCAAATACTCACACTTGAGAACTTTTGGTTGCACTGCTTATGTTCATGTTGACCCAGAGAAAAGAGATAAGCTTGATGCTAAGGCTACGAAGTGCTACTTCATAGGCTATGGTTCTGACTTGTTTGGCTATAGGTTTTGGGATGATAAGAACAGAAAGATCCTGAGACATTGTGATGTAACTTTTGATGAGAATGTCATGTACAAGGACAGAGAGCAGAAGGTGTCAGAGACTGCAAAGCAAGTGGGAGTTGAGGTTGAGTTGCATAAGAGTACACCAAGAGATGTTGCAACAGAAACTCAACTAATCCTAGACACTGTTGCTAAAGAACCAGAGGAGGAGCAAGTAACACCTGAGCAGGTGTTAAGAAGATCTTCCAGGACCATCAGAGCACCAGATAGATATTCACCTTCGTTACATTATTTGTTGCTGACTGATGAAGGGAAACCAGAGTCTTTTGATGAGGCCCTACACGTGGAGGATTCAATCAAGTGGGAGCAAGCCATGGATGATGAGATGAGTTCACTTGAGAAGAATAACACGTGGGTGTTGACTGAGTTACCTGCAAGGAAGAGAGCCTTGTTGAACAAGTGGGTGTTCAGAATCAAAACTGAACCCGATGGCAAAAGAAGGTTCAAGGCTCGGTTAGTGGTTAAAGGTTATTCACAAAGGAAAGGTATTGATTATGCTGAAATATTTTCTCCTGTTGTGAAATTAACTACTATCCGAATTTTGTTGAGTATTGTTGCATCAGAGAATTTGCATCTGGAGCAAATGGATGTCAAAACAGCATTTTTACATAGAGATCTAGACAGAGAGATTTATATACAACAACCAGAAGGATTTGTAGCTCCGGGAAAGGAACACATGGTGTGCAAGCTGAATAGGAGCTTGTATGGACTGAAGCAAGCACCAAGACAGTGGTACAAAAAGTTTGACTCTTTTATGAGCAAGAGTGGTTTCAAGAGAAGTGAAAAGGATCAGTGTTGTTACTTCAAGAAATACACTGATTCTTATGTCTTTCTACTATTGTATGTGGATGATATGCTGATTGCAGGATCTAGTATGAAGGAGATAAACAGTCCGAAGGCAAGTCTGTCTTCAGTGTTTGAGATGAAAGATTTGGGTACAGCAAAGCAAATTCTTGGGATGAGGATTTCTCGGGATAGATCTGTCGGCACTTTAAATCTATCCCAAGAGCAGTACATTGAGAAGGTATTGTCCAGATTCAGGATGAATAATGCTAAACCCAGGACTACTCCGTTGGCAAATCACATAAAATTGTCAAAGGAGCAGTCACCCAAGACAGATAAGGAGCGGGAGCACATGGCACTTGTTTCATATGCTTCTGCAGTTGGAAGTCTTATGTATGCTATGGTCTGCACTAGACCTGACATAGCACATGCAGTGGGAGTTGTTAGCAGGTACATGGAAAACCCAGGGAAAGAGCACTGGGAAGCTGTTAAGTGGCTTCTGAGATATCTGAGAGGTGCATCCAGTACTTCACTTTGTTATGGCAATGGAAAAATGACTCTACAGGGTTTTGTGGATGCTGATCTTAGTGGAGATATGGACTCGAGCAAGAGAACATCCGGTTATATCTACACTCTAGGCAGAACAGCAGTGAGTTGGATGTTTAAACTTCAGAAGTGTGTTGCTCTTTCATCTACTGAGGCTGAGTATGTGGCAATAGCTGAAGCTGGAAAAGAGATGATATAGCTGGCAGATTATCTGGAAGAATTGGGTAGGAAACAACGCCAGAAGATTCTTTACACAGATAGCCAGAGTGCCATACAGTTGGTGAAGAACCCAATCTATCATTCAAAGACAAAGCATATCAGGAGACGATATCATTTCACTCCCAAGGCAGTGGAAGAAGGGGATATGTGCTTGGAGAAGATAGAGGGTGCAAAGAATCCAGCAGACATGTTGACAAAATGTGTTGATATTGAAAAACTGAGGTTGAGCAAAACCTTGGTTGGCTTTCTGTAGTTATGTTTCTACAGATGATGCGGTGCGGTGAAGATATTGATGATGAAGGGATCAATGTTTGAGGATGCAATTTTTGGGTGATTGGATCAGTCTCCAAGTGGGAGAATTGTTAGGTTATGGAGCCTGATATTCAAGTTTACTTATGGGCCTGATATTTAAGTTTACTTATGGGCCTGATATTTAAGTTTACTTATGGGCCTGATAGTTAAGTTTTCTTAATGGCTAAGTGTAACACCTATATAAATACTCTCCTATGTAATTGTTTAGGGTGTGAGAGGCAATTCTCTATATAAGCCTGAAATAATCAATAAAAAAGCCTAGCCGTTGTGGAGGTTACCATCCTGGTGTTACCACGTATATTTCTCTTATTCTTCTTATTTCATCATCTAGACTGAGTGTGTGAGTCGTGATCCTAACAAGGTTCTGTTCCTCAGCTTTCATTAAGCTCGGTAGAAGATATGAGACACGACGAATCGGTATTAAATCTTTTTCTCGTTTGATGCAGAGGGGATGTTTTTGTGATAAGCGTTCACCGTCCATGGTTGGGTGGTGTTGACTGAATTTCATGCCATTGTCTATGTACCCACTAAAGCTTATGTCAATCTCCCATCAAGGAAAAGATTAGCTTAAGAACAATAGTTGTATCTAAAAATTAACTTAAACAGAGAAAAATAGAAATGAAGAAACTATTCATGAATTAGAAAAGTTGATCATAAAAAACATTTACTATAACTTCAACCCAGTCCCATTATAACTATAAAAGACACATTGATTATAAAGTGTTATCTGAAGAGATAGAGACAGGATTTATTGACAAGCCTATGAACAAGAATACTTGTAGAGGAAAGAAGAGAGAAAATACAAAAACTGAAGAGAAAATGAAAGATATATGTTGTTATAAATATGAAAACTTGATTGACTAATCTAGAAGGGAATTGTGTGATAAATGAATTGAGATAATGACGACTATTATGACCAATGAGGAGTCGAATCTTGGACATGCAAAGTAGAGGATCCATCTGAAATCTTTTATCATCCTTAAAATCTCATCATTTGAGTATATGTTTAAAGACAAACATTGAGAAAATATAAAGATGTTTGATTACATGTTTTTAATGTCTTTATACTTTGATTAAGATATACTTTAGTTGAATAATTAAACGATAAGTCATTATCTATTTGATAATTTATTTCCATGCATTCACACGATATTTGAGTTATTATGCAGAAAAGAACAAATAAATGTGCGAAAAAAGATAAACATCAAAAGAGATAAGGACATAACAAAGAAAGAGAAGTATATCTGCTAATGAGAGTGGAGGGCACCATTTATCCATAATAGAGTGCTTAGAAATTCACTAATCTAGCCTCAGCTTTTGTAGAAGGTCAACCAACCTAGTTTGACAATTTTTTGTTTCTTTCTCTCCATAATCATCATACATAGACTTGATTAATGTGGTCACTGTCATACCACTGTAGTCTAATTCTACATCGTCAATAGTCTAGAGGTTGTCGTACAATCCTCTTAATTGAGTGACAATCCAAAGAGGAAGATATCACTTTGCATATCTACATTAGTGTTAAAAGAATAGGAAGACCGTGAATCGGTAAAGCAAAGGAGCCTTTAGTCGTATTAAACCTCCCAAGTGCCACGGTCTTACCTTGTATCCCTTTGTCTACTTCTAAACAAAGAACCACAAACATCCTAAGATCGAATCGATGATTGAAGGAAGACGATAACCATCGTAAGTTGAAGTTACATTTTATTAATCAATAGTTTTATTACAACACTACTCTTCTGTTTACATTTACAAATTTTAACTTGCAACCAAGACCTTTTATCAAGTTTTTGTCCTTGCTATGTACATACCTCTAGTTCACGTGCCCACGTCAAGTTTCTACATAACTGCATGCTTCACCTGCAACTTGATCCCAATTTCTTGTGGATTTGACTATACTATTCTGTGCTACAAAACTCTATAGTCAGAATTTTATCTTTGAGTGTTTCAACAATATATCAAATTTTCTTCTCCAATAATAACAATACACTTATGGTGTGAAATCCTGACCCTTTTGGTTGTTTGGGCCGAAAGCCTAATTGAATTATGACAACAAAATTAGTGGATTTTGAATCATATCTCGGGTTTATTACAAGTCTAATGGACTGTTTGAGTACTTGCGAAGGATGATTGGAATTTATTCAACAATTTCATCGATTCGGGTCACTATGCAGTTTTAGAGCCCATACGATATGTTGTGGGTTTTTTATATCCTTATCGATTTTTTGATGAATCATCAGGACTCACAGGTACTGTTTTAAGATTTTGACTCCAAAAAAGGAATATCGGAGTGTGTTTTCTTGGAAACGGGACCTGAGGGTATTTTGATCATTTCACCACCTCATACCCATCATGCTTAGAAATACGAGCTTTGTGACATGTGTATTACTATAATATACATTATTCAGTCTTAAAGGAGTATCGGTGATCCTATGATGGATTAATTGTATTTTCGGAGATTTATTGTGATTAATGAGATATTAATCTCATTTAAGTATTTTATAGATAAAAAATCATACGACTAGTTGTAATGATGATTTTAATATTTTTAAGATCTTGAAAATGTCTATTGATCATTTATAAGGGATGAAAAATTTTGTAGGAATTTTTGGAGGTATAATTTTAATTATAATGATTTTTTCTAAGGTGAATTGAATGATATTAGATTTTTAATAAATTATAAATTAGTGCGAAAAATAATTTTCAAGTTCCAATTGATAGTACTATTCATAAGGATTGCATATAAATTTTTTGAATATTTTTTGGAATAATATGAAATTTATTGTGAATTTTTTATGATTTAATATAATTATTAAATTATTATTAATATAAAATATTTATTATTATTATATTCAGAGAAGTAAAACGGTAGCCTGCAGTGTCATTTTGATTGAGATGGTCAAACGACGCCTCGGTCAAAATGACGCAGGCCATGTCATTTCGAGCTAAACACACAAGGATGTTTGTTTAAGCTAAAACCTCCCCCGAAACGATGCCATTTTGAGGTAGGAACGGGTTGCCACCTTAGGGCTCCCAATTTCTTCCCTTTTCTGTTCATCCTACAGGATAAGAACCCGTTTTGCATTTGGGACCGTTCATATTGTCCCGAGTCTTAGAAAATTAGAGAAACTCTCCCCCCTTGTGATTTTGATCTCACTTGTGCAGTTTTCATGCCGTTTTGACGAATCTTCGGCTAGTTTCTGGTGGATACCTATAATGTTAAGACTTTCAGGAATCGGTCCGAAAAACTATCGATGCGTGTGTGGGCTTTGAAAACCCGTGAGTGGATGAAATTTTTTATATTTCGAATATTGGCATGAGTTATCGCATGACGGCTAATAAAGAGAATAAGTAAATAAATCGAAATCGTATATATGCTATTAAGAAGCATGAGATTTGTTGTGTTGCTTGCCATGTTATTCATTAAAACACATGCTATGCTATGAATAACGTAGATATGATATGTCATGCTAAGGTATGATATGTGAACGGCATGAGTGTACTTTGCCATGTTTATTTTGAGATGCATGGAATGCATTTGGGTATGAGTTATGCAAAACACGGAAGTCACATAAGGTAACCTATGCAAACCTTGAGAGCTCTTTGAGTTTGGTAAATGCCGAGTATAAAGCTATAAGGCGGGACAGGGACTACACGAGCAAACTGACAGACACGAGATAGGATCCTACAGAGTGGGGACTGTTTAGGTAGAGCTACCATTACCTAACAACCTGGCATCGTCAGTGGTTTTGGGAAATGGTAAGTAATAATTAAGGTAAGCATGAAGTACCACTGATGAATCCCAATCCTACTCTTGGCTTCAAACAGATTGTGAGTTATTGCCAAACCCAGTCACGGTCTCATTGCTCATGGAATGATTAGGTGTGTTGACTATGACCTGTTATTGCACTTGTGTGCCTAGCTCTATTTTGAGTATATGCATGTGATTTACTACATATATTTTTTCTGTCTGCTCACCTAACAGGTTTTTTACAGATCTCTTGATCTAAATTCAAACAGCAATAGACATGATCATGGCATCCCTTCGGGCAGATAGACAGTCAAGGATTAATGCAATTCAAGGTTAGGATTCTCTTATGGATTTTAGTATACATTATACATGATGTATATTCCCCTAGTTCACATTCATGATATTTTGTAATCAGAGAACCTTGATTAATCATAAATGATTTGTAAATCATACAAATGGTAGTGTGACCTAGTTTTAATAAATACACCACGATGTCACCCGGATCAATATCGTCTTTTCCTTTTACTTCTGTTATTTATTTAATTAACATAATATTTAATTTATCTATGCTATCGAATTTTATTCTAGCCTTTTAGGTTCATTATATGCATTTCCGAGTGATATAACAGTGTATATAGTGGTTCTACGGCGATTGTCAGGTGAAATTTTAGGGACTGGTATCACGATTCGGCCCTTGGACCCCTAGCTCAATGGGCTCGGACGTGTATGTGCGTGTGATGGATCACAATTGTAATGCTGAATTGGGCTTCTAACCACATGGCCTAAAAGATACAACTTTGTTATAATGATCCATTCACACAACATATATAAGCCCAAAACCTTTCACACTTCTTTCCGATATGGGATTGGGTAACACAGACCCCCTACATAGGTTGGGCCTCACAATCTCCACTCCTTATAGACCTCGTGTCCTCACAAAGGGACCCCCAAACGTAACTGACTTAGGCCCAAATTCACGGATCCAAACGTGAACTGAACACACAACACGGCCCAAACCCACACGGAATAAGGAGTGAGATCGGCTCCAGTACCATTTTGTCAAGACCCGGCCCAGCGGGCCCAGACATGTATTGTGAAACCCCATCCTAGATATCTGTCCAGTCAGCTAGTTTAGGTATAATCAGCATTGTTCTAGTGGTCCACTTGTCTGTTTGATAGTTTGACCAATTGTAGATCTTTGGGCCGGTCCCATTATTCGTTCTTTTAGAGGCCAATTGTTTTTATTTCCAAGCTGGGCTTGTTTTTCCAAGTTGGGCCAGTAGGGCTTCAAGACCTAGACTATTTAAGCTTGTGTTAGCTGCCAGAAAAATTACCCTAGCCACCTCCGTTATTTTTGTTTCAGACAAAAACCCTTGTCTTTTCCTGCTGCTCTATTCTTCACGTCGCCAAGCCCTACTCTTGATTTTTGGTGCCGCCATCAATCCTTCTTGAATGGTGTGCACTCTTCCTCTAATCCAACGCTCGTGTTATGTTCATTTCTTTTCCCACTGCTCGATTGTTCATCTAAAACTTAGTGGTTTTGTTCGCTTCATACGTCGGTGAGGGAACGGTAGAATTCCTCTCTTCTGTAATTTAATTTGGGTTTGCAATTTCAGATTTTAATATTGATTTGATTTAAGTAGTTTTGAATCTGGATCACGCGACAAAAGCAAAGGAATTGCCACCAGTTCTTCTGCACGTGAGGTAGGAGACTATGCCTCATAAGTTTGATCGGCAAATTCTCTTATTTCTAAATCATAATTTAGAGACGTATTATATTGTTCTTTTAATTGATGCTTATTACTTTGATTGCGCTGCAATTACGTTGTACTTCTTTGTGTAATGACAGTTTTAAAGTCATAAGTTACCATGTCTTCTTTTTTTTGTTCTTTTTGTCTTTTTTCCGGTTTTGTCTTCTTCCGTTTTTGTCTTTTCTTGTTTTTTGTCTTTTCTGTATTTTGTCTTTTCTGTATTTCGTCTTTTGTGTATTTTGTCTTTTGTGGTTTCGTCTTTTTCTCCGTTTTGTCTTCTTCCCATTTTGTATTTTTTCCATTTCGTCTGCTTACCGTGTCGTTTTATAAACCCTTCTTTGCTCATTTGGCTTTAGTTTATTTCTTTAGAATCCCAATGAATGTTCTGTCAATTCTATGCTCACTATGCGATTTTTCTTGTCCTCTAAACATATTATATTGTGAGCCTTAGTTTGGGTAAGCCAAGATCATATGAACATATTTGAGGTTGTGTATGTATGTGCATGTTTTACACTCAGTTATTAAAAGTATAGTATTATACTACTATTTTGGACAAGCATATTTGTTTATAAGACTATTATTTTGATATTATGGGTTTTGTCCAGTATATTGAATTATAAACGTAGTATTTGTTTGAAACTATGACGTTTGACAAGTATATTGTTCTATAAACATTCTATATGCATCAGTATGGGGACCTACAGTTATTAAACGTTCGCTTGGCCAATGCGAGGTGAGTATACGGAATCCCAGTGATAGGGGAGAGTTGCTTACCTGTTTGAGAGTTGTATGGGTGTTGTCTTCATTTGCCTGCCACGTCTTCGCAGGTTGGTTCGTATTGAGTATTGAGATGGGTATGATACGTGTTGTAGTTTTTCTCTGCCTAGTCTCAGACAACACTGGCAGTAAGGGTTACGTGTATATTTTCTTTAAAATATAAATTAACACTGCCAGTGGGCTTCCGGTTTCCCTTTAGCGCGGGTTACTTGAGGAGTGATTTATTATGTCCATCCCGATAAGTTTTGGTAGGCACTGTTAGCCATGATGTATTATGAGTTTTTAAGTTATAACCTATTGGGCTGGAACTACGTATTATATTATAAAATCAAATGCATGAATTCTATATTCTTTGAGTTGCATCGTTCACGTCCTCGTTCTTATAGTAAATCGTTCCTTCTCCTCTTAGTATGTGCCTCTGATTCCCCGTAGAACATATGATGTGGTGACTCCTACTGAGATTATTATCTCACCCGTTGTTATTTTCTCCCTTTCAGGAGTAGTTCGTGAGCTGTGGGCAGTGTTTTGAGGTGTGTGAGCTTCATACGACTTGGCTGGACTATCGCACTTGCACATTTTACATGGTTTTCTTTTGTGGAATTTTTTTTTTAACTCATTTTGATGTTTTGATTATTATTATATCCTTATGCATTTACTACGTTTCTGGCTACGGATTTATGTACCATGTTTTAAGCCCAGTTTGTGATTTTGAGCTTGTGACTATATGAACCCGTCTTTTGTTTTGAATATTTTTTTCATTCCAATTATATGCCAGATGTCTGTTTCTTATTTGGCATGCTCAAATTCTTGAAATATTAAATACGTTTGTTTTGGGAATCGTGTTTGAAAAGTCGTCTAAGCCTTGTGGGATTCGGATTGGTCCACGTGTTGGACTTGTCCGGGTTTCACGGCGGTAAGGGCCTAGTTTTCGGGTTTGGGTCCTTACATGTATGTTCGCGTGATGGATCACAACTATAACATTGAGTTGGGCTTCTAACCACATATCCCAAAGATGCAACTTTGTTATAAATGATCCATTATCACAACATATATAAGTCCAAGACCTCCCCTACTCCTTTCCGATGTGGAATTGGGTAACACAGATCCCCTACATAGGCTGGGTCTCACAACTGGAGTGTGACATATGGAGTTTAACTTATGGAGTTTAAATATTAATATCAGAAACAAAGAATGTATATTGAATATATTAGGAATGATCCTATGATTGTAGATATTTTAAATAATGGCTACAACCAAAGATATTTAAATAACGTGTTCATAAATGAGTCTTGATTGTATCAATGATTAGTTTTAATGATGTTATAGCACTTTTGCATTTACTATGTATTTATGATATTATTTTTTTTATGATCGTGGTCACTTAATTGTTACTAAACAAGAAAATTTTAAGATTCCATGAGACATAATGAGATAAATTCTATCTCGATAATATCGAATCGGATAAATATCATGAATAAGAATACCTAACTTATCAAATGGATTCCTCGTCGAGAATTGAATAGTATAACATAGAAAGATCGTTTATTCATATCGAATTCAAAAAAGGATTCTTGACCCAATCGAGAATTTCGTTACTTTATTTTTATTTTTGAATTTTCTTTCAAATTCTTTTTGATTCTTTTTTTCTATAAAAAACTACTATATGCCTTCTTTATCCAATCAGTTCACCAAGTATCATCTAACCTCCTTTCCACTTACATTGGTTCCAAATAAATCCAAACAAATAATAGAAGCGAAATGGAGAAAGGGAAGTGAAATGTTGACCTATATGATATTTATAAACCACATATGCTGTTTGACTTAATGGATTACTGATATAGTGGTATATGGAAAAGGATATACGATGTTATAGTGTATGACCACCATAACCCACATTATGTACTTTGTTAAGTTAATACAAAATACATTCTTGGTATTAAGAGATTTATTTTAGACGCACATAATGTTTTCACTATTAAAGTTTTGAGTTGTCAGACAAAGTGGGAGAATGTTAGGATAAGTCCCGATATATGGATATTAGAGTTTTGTTTTAACTTTTATTGAATAATCCTACATGATCTAAACTTATTATTAGATAAAGACAAATCTATTGTTTATTTGATATTAGATTGATGTATCAAATTAAAACAATAGATATATAAATGGTACTCTCTCTTTCGGTTAGGGCTACACATAGGTATACTAACATAAGCATTAAGTTTTACATCACTCGATCAAGAGGGTTAGGAGAGAAAAACTAATTTATTAACACTATTTTTTTTCTTTATAATATCATGCAGTCTTCAGCATCAAGTACACGATATTATTATTTTATTTATTTATAATATGACAATGCTTTATTTATAATATGTTTATTAGATTTGCTTAAAGTTTATACAATTATGAAATTATAAATTATACTTCACAATTAAGAAAAATTATGAAAGTAAAATTTGATAAGACCGAGGTATAATCAAGATGTCAAGCTGCTTTCTAAGGATACACAATTAACTCTACAAATGTGTTTTGAAATTTTATAGATTATAATTATCCGAATTGTTAATTTTAGCCAAGAGAAAATATGCTAACATTAGTCAAAAGAATATATTATTTTGGGGAGCATAAGTGAACCAAAGAGAATTATAAATTATGTAAGAGACACAAATATAAGAAAAGAGAACAAAGAGAACAAAGACAAGAAATTAAGAGGAATAATGATCATTAATCCCATAAAAAGCCATTAATCTATATGTTATATCAGTTTTTTTCTATGAATTTAATAAAAAAATTAATTCTTTTAATAGCATATAATAAATTTATGGGATATTTACAATAAATAATACATGTCATTTTCAACATATCGTTCCTTGCAGGATGGGGACGAATCTCATATTTTGCTGCAGTCTAGATACTCATGGGTTGTATGGATTATGCTTGCACACAGATATGGAACTTCAAGTGGTGTATGCCGTGAAAAATGACAGACTTATTTCACCGCCGAAGAGAGGAACCGTTCTTCCCTGTTATTTCTTTCACAGTCGTCAATCTGGCTCAGTAGAAACTCAAATACCTTTTCAAATATTCGGAAAGCATTGCATGAGATTTTCTTGCAGGGAATCAGTCGTGCCTTCATGCCTTTTGATGGTTTAAACATCAGAATTTGGGTTTCGTCTTTCCAACAACAAAAATGCTGTGGTAACTGACGGCTTAAGATACCTGTTCATGTAGGCCCTTTCGGGCTCGTTTTTTCATTCATCTGTTTTGTATTTCTTTTTGTACAGTAGCATATGTCTTCTTGTACCCTCGCATGTTATTAATTTATACATAAACTTCTTTAAAAAGAAATAAGAGAGAAAAGGACGTATAACTACCGCCCGCTGGGGTTGGAGAGTTTCTTTTCTTTTATATTACTTGACCTATGGTCTTTTCGGACGGTGCGCGTTCGTAGATTGTTGACTATTGATTATTTTGTGGGATTTAAGGTTGTTATATTTTTAAATTTTGAGATTTTTGTTAAAATAAAGGTTGAAAACCATCGTGGATGAAAGAATTTAAAAATTGTTTACATAACTAAATAATCCATCTACGCTCAAGTACTTTATTAAGAATTTTTTTTTCCAATGAAGAGTGCGATTTTTCTGCATAGGGTATTAGGGTTCGTCTTGAACTAAAATATTTTTAAAAATTTTTAAATTAGTTTTATAAAAATTTTAAAAAACAATCAGATATCATCTTAATTCTGAAATATATAGTTATCATTTTTCATGTGAATTTTTTTTTGAAATGATAAAAAAATTTATATTTAAATTTATGATTTAAATTTTAATTTAATTAAATATAAAATTAAAATTTTACAATCTAAAATAAAATTAATATTATGATATATAATTCTTTTTTAAAAAAAATAAATCACAACCTACTAAACGTTACTACAAATAGTATAAATGATGATATCTTCCTCCAAATGAATTAAAAAAATCACCGAAATAGGTGGAGTACATCAAATATGACAGGCTACTAGGTGGATTCTTCTCATTCTCGTCAGGGTGTCAGTGACTTCGTTGGACTCTCTAAACACATGTTCCAAGTGTACCGTACCTGTGGTAGTTACAAGCATTCAAGAAGAAGGGGGCTCCTAGCTTGAGTTCTTTCATCTTAAAGCGCTAAGATAATTTTTAATAAATCCAATTCCAGATGTAATCTTAATAATCTCTGAAATATAATTCTGATAACAATAAGCACGCGGTGTTGATGTTAAACTATTAATTTTACAACATTAATACTAACAGCGTATTCAGAATTGTAATAATTGTGCGCATGAGAGGTTAGTCGGTTACGCTAGATTCTTTTTTTTTTTGGTAAGATTTTTTTTTTTGGTAAGAAGGTTACGCTAGATTCTACGAATGAGGGCAATCTATTTGCATTATTAGCTTGTCGGGGCGTGTTTCACGTGCGTAACCCTATCTATTAGGGCCACCAAGTTAAAGAATAAACACGAAAAACATGTGACAAACTTAAAACCATCGATCCCGTGATCATGCATTTTCAGCCTTCCAGGGTGCCATTACATGATACGTCAGAGTGGAATAGGACAAATGCCGAATTATTTATTTTCCACGTGGGCACAAAAAATTAGTGCATGTCTATTCATTCAAGATGGAAAAGTCACCGAAGTGGAAATTTCTAAAACGAGAGCCAGTGGGCTCTTGCGACGTTTCGCCGAAACCAGAGAGTCACTATTATTACGTTTGCTACGGATTAAAAATATTTTTAAATTTCTTTTCGGTTTTAAAAAGATTAAATGAAAATATGTATTATAAATTTATTTTTGGTATGATAATTTATATAATTTTTTATAAAATATTTATATCAAAATTATTTGTTTGGTCTAATCTGATTATTACATCAAACATAAAATTATCTGATTTTTCTTTTTAACAAAGGCAACTTAATCCTATCCCGTTGTTCTTCCAATTTATAAAACTTGCAACTTCTGTGGCATTGGCAGAATAGGTTTGATGGCGTAAAGATCCCTCACACAACGTGTAATAATAATCTTGGTAGAACAAAAAAAAACAATGGGGAAACATATGGTCCAGAATGCAAATGCAGCATTGGTCGGAGAAAGTTGAATTTTCAGCTTCCGTGGCTGATTCAAACATCTTATTCGAGTCCACACTTAGTAAATTGTAAACGTGTAAGAATCGTGAAGTGTCAAACTGATATTGGGTTACTAGAAATTTAGTTTCTCTTTTCAATGTTTTACGGAATATTCTAACTTATTTTTTCATTTTGCCAATATATCTCAGTGTGGTTATATGCTTATTTCATCATAAATTTTAACCGCGCAAGAAAGGAAAATTTGAATGTACAGTTGAATTGTTTTTTTTTTCTATACTAAAGTGTTACGAATATCAAACCTGAAAACCCCAAAATTTTCTGGTCTAATTTACTCTTATGTTAGATAAACCTTAAATTCATGCACCAATCAAATGATAGTGTTTTCTTGAATAAAACGACGCCGTTAGATAAACCTGAAAGTCCTCTGTCTTTCCTTCAATTTGTTTAGATAGCACCTGCGGGATACAAGAGTCGAACCAAAATAATTGATTTATTTGTGGGCAGTCTGTAACTGTTGGCCGAAACCCAAACAAGATTTGGCAAAGATAAAAAGGGTCTATTTCTCTTCAACAGATAACCAATAATTAAAGCTGTCTGATGTGTGAAAGAATCAAAATTGATAATGGCACATGGCAAACAAATAGGACGACCATAATTCTTTAATTGCTTGCACATCTTTTGTTCCTATAACCGGACCACAGTCGGTCTCCGTTTAGGAATATATCACGGTCGAACGAAATCGATACAAGACGAAGCAGGAGAACTAATTGATTGCTATTTTTTTGTCATGAAAAAGAAAAGCTATTATGTATGGACATGCCCTTCACGCATATAAAAATCTATGCCGCGTAGCTTTCTTTGTGTTACCGCACAGAGCTTGTGAGGCTTATAAGTAACCACTCTTGGTTCCATAAGGCCAGATCATTCTTCTGGCCATGGATATCTATTTGCTACACGCTTTCCTAACTTTCTCCGTACTGGCCATAGCCATCAGTTACTCTCAAAACTTTCAATCTCTAGCCCATGAGAATAACTTGAAATTTCCCGTGGCATGCCAAAACACTTCCTCCAAAGGCCGGATAATTGAGCTAGCCAATGAAGAAGAAACGGTGAGGTGGATGAAGAATGTCAGGAGGAAAATCCACGAGAACCCAGAACTAGCTTTTGAAGAGTTTGAGACGAGCAAGCTCATTAGAAACGAGTTAGAGCGGCTTGGCGTTGCTTATAGATGGCCTGTAGCACGCACCGGCATCGTAGCCATGATTGGGTCTGGTTCACCTCCCTTTGTTGCTCTCAGAGCTGATATGGACGCTTTGCCTATTCAGGTGATCGTCTGCAGACTTTTAAGTGTCTTTTTCTATTTACCCACAATTGTGAAGACCAGTTAGATTTCATGGGTTCAGGGCATACTTAATTTAGCACGTGTCATTAATTATTCGCGGTTATCTGCAAGCCATTATTCCCTGATATATACCTTCCCCACAATTATAAATTCTAATGAAATATATGTATGCGCATCGCATTCTGTGATCATTCTTGTGCATTTTGTCAAAAAGGTATACTTAATTCTTCCAATAATATATATTGGAAAGAACAAGCTAAGTTTTTAGTGCTTTGAACACCTGTGCCGACTTGGTAATTCTCGTGATTTAAAAAGGACTTTACTATGGGATGCAATTATGATTAACCAGAAATTCTCTTGTAAACTACAGAAAAAGAAGAAGGAATCAATTCGATCCATGAACATTTTCTGACTTTTCAAGAACTCTTACTAGAAGAAAGCTTTTGTTAACTTGGAAATTTTGCTTCATGTACTCTGACAGGAATTGGTTGAATGGGAGCACAAGAGCAAAGTACACGGCAAAATGCATGCCTGTGGGCATGACGCACATGTGGCAATGCTTCTTGGTGCTGCAAAGATCTTGCAAGAAGTGCGAGAAGCATTGCAGGTGAAGTACATGCATGGATTATAGAAATATGTGTAAATTAATAAGCTCATATGTCTTGTAAGAATTCCAAGGTCACCGAAACGAATTAACAGCCTTTTTTAAATGCAGGGATCTGTTATCCTTATATTTCAACCCGCCGAAGAGCAGGGACGAGGTGCCGAAGAAATGATAAGCGAAGGGGTGCTTGATAACGTAAATGCCATTTTTGGAGTGCACGTAGCTGCGGGTTCTCCTATTGGAGTAGTCACTTCTCGGCCCGGAGAACTCCTCGCCGGATGTGGCGGATTCAAAGTTAAGATACACGGCAAAGGGGGTCATGCAGCTCATCCTCAACACTCAATTGATCCAATTTTGGCAGCTTCAGCATCAATAATTAGTTTGCAAAATATAGTTTCACGAGAGACAGACCCTTTAGATTCTCTGGTTAGTATTACCTACTGATCGTAAGGGCTTCTAATTAATATCTACAACCCCATTTAATTTTTTCTAGGCTAAATGGATTTTAAACATTGCAGGTGATTTCCGTCGCCATGATCAATGGAGGGACTGCATTTAATGTTATTCCCGATTCCGTTACAATTGGTGGAACTTTCAGGGCTTTCAGCAGAAAGAGTTTCGATGCATCAAGAGAAAGAATAGAAGAGGTAACAGCCATTCGTTCCATTCGTTCCAACATACAAAAAAGCTGGAATTCCATGTCTCTTCTTCAGTAGAATTTCAAGCGTGTACTTATATACATGTCTGAAATCAAAAACTTTCAGGTTATAAAAGGGCAGGCGGCAGTCCACAGATGCTCTACTGAGTTTGACTTCACGGGAACAGGGCATCCTACCATTCCTCCAACTATAAACGACGCCCAAATTTATGAACATGTAAGGCGCGTTTCAATTGGAATAGTGGGAGAAGACAACGTCAGGGTAACTCCCACCATCATGGGAAGCGAGGACTTCGCTTTCTACTTGGATAGAGTACCTGGATGCTTATTGTTCTTAGGAATAAGAAATGAGAGGATCGGGTCCATATACTTTCCACATAGCCCTTATTTTTCTATTGACGAGGATGTGCTTCCCATCGGAGCGGCGGCATATGCGGCATTTGCACTTTCGTATTTAGATTCAACATGAGATTTTAGCACTTCAATTATCATCAGCACATTCTTTTTATAAATAATTACTCGTCATTATCATAATTTTTCCTCCTATAATTACCAGATTCATAGCTGCATTTGATTCTTGGATTTCCTAAGTTCAGTTATTTGGGGTCGAAGCATTATTGTTGGGTAATCTGCGGCTCTGTGCTGTGCATTCCATTACATTACGGTGATCACATGAATACTCGGTAAACTGAAAGTTCGTAACACGTTGGAATCGTACGATTGAACCTAAACCACATGAATACTTCGTATGGATGAAATGAATCGGGTTTAATCCAGTTTTTACAAATTTCTTATCCAAAATCAAATTAAACCGTTGATATAGAAAAGAAGCTACTATATAAGAGGTAAGAGGTAAGAGGTAAGAGGTAAGGGGTGTTATCGTTCATTTGTAAATTATTCAATATTCAAACAATACAAAATATTTATTCTCTGATTCTCTCTGTTTTTATTTTTATTATTTTATTATTTTATTATTTTATTATTTTTAAATTTAATATTCTAATTTTATTTGTAAAAAAAACTAATTTAATCTATTTCGAATGATAGTCTAAAATATAACATAAATTTTATTCCACAAAACTCTAAGTTAAGCACAAAAGAGATGCGTATTAATAAGGCTTTGTGTATAAATAAGACTTTTGTACACTCGTTAACTGATGGAGAAAGGTGCTTGAGTTTTTTGCTGGTGCTGTGCCTCCGTGCATTCCAGATGTGTGAATTGTGATCATGACTCTCAAGTGCGGGAACAACCATGACCAAGGCAGCCAACTAGCAGCAAAATGCCTTTGAAGTCACCTTATAAGCCATAGAGAATGTCGCCATCCCGGAAAATCATCCTACAACTCTGTAACAATACGGAGTGAAAATTGATGGTTTCGACGGCGCATATAATTCTTACACGTGGACATATATAATGGGTAGCTGCACGCGTTGTGTGCTAGCTGTTTGAACATCAGCTTTTGCATGTTGATGAGTCTATTCCGACAAAGTTTGTGATACGAAATGCTGTATTTTTCTGTTAGTTGACATTGTTAGAAACTCGGAGATCAAGTGTTCTTTGGGCACAATCATCACCGTCACCATTTCTTCAGATCGAGAACGTAATAGTAAAATTCTTAATCAGCAGAGAGTGCTATTCACTAGAATATTTGAAAATCTAATCAAAAGTTGGCCCAATTTTCACTAAAATTGTAGTTTTTATATGCGACGACGTCTGAAAAAGTTTAGTCCGGCGAGTAGATTCTGCAAGCGGCGCTCCAACCACGGCCATTTTAATGGCGCTAAATCCAGGCTATTCCCCGATGGATGTTGTATTGCGATGGTGAGTCATGTAGCTACGTGTTTCTCCTCTGATATTATGCTATCCCAACTTTTACAGGCAGCCACGAGAACTAACAGCATTTTTCTTTTAATAGACATATTCGATATAATGGATTTTTAACAAATAAAACTAATTTTTTTGGATAGTATAATTTTTTTAATAAATTATGATATCATCTATTTATTATAATTATATTATTAAAATTATTCTTATTATTGTTATAAATATCAAAAGTTTTAATATTGAAAAGACAAACTTTAATATATTTATTCAATTATGTAATGAATATTTTGTAACTACAATATTCTTCATCTCTCAATGTATCTTATCATGTTACCTATAAATAGGAGATAACATTATTTGTTTTGTACACACTTGCTTGAGTACTTGATAAAGATATTATACTCACTATATTGTTCTTAATTTTTTCTTTTGTTCTTCTCTTCTCAAATTCTTATACTTCTATTGTTATTCTCTATTAAAAGGCTATATTATTCATATTGAATTTCTCCTCAATTCTTCTTATTTTATATTCTATAACACGTTATCAACATAATACTCTTAAAAACAAAAAGAGAATCAAGAGTCTTACAATAGTTCTTCACAAAGAACAAACAAGAATCTTAGTTTCTACAAAGGTATATTTTGGTGAGTATATTTTTATAATTATTTAGATATACTTATGTTGTAATATTATTGTTTCATATTGCATATTCTTAATTTTTTTTCTATCTTTTTTTTTAGAAATTTAAGTTTATGATTGTTTTATTTGTTTAAATATATGTTATATTAAAAAATAATTTATGTCAATTTTATAATATAATCACAATTTTAATACAATCTTAAAAGAAATAAATAATAAAATTTAAATTTTTAATATTATATTATCATAATATTACCATCATTAAATGTTATTCTTGTAGATTATTTCTTACGTTTAAATTAGAAATTTATTTCTTATCTTATTATATGATTAATTTTATGTGTTTTTAATATTTATAGTTTTACAATAGCAAATATTACAAAGCTCGAGTTTCAAGCTCCTGACATTACTGGAAAAAATTATTTATCATGGATATTGGATGGTAAAATTCATTTGGATGCCAAATGGCTTGGAGAGACAATCGAAACACCAAATGAAGCATCGAATCAAGATAAGACAAAAACTATGATTTTTCTTCGCCATCATCTCCATGAGGGATTGAAATCTGAATATCTCACAGTAAAAGATCCTGTAGATCTTTGGAAAAATTTAAACGAAAGGTATGATCACCAGAAAACAGCGATACTCCCTAAAGCTCGTTATGATTGGATGCATCTTTGTTTACAAGATTTTAAATCTATGAGTGAATAAATTCAACATTATTTAAAATCAGTTCACAATTAAAATTATGTGAAGAAAATATCACTGATGTTGATATGCTTGAAAAAACATTCTCTACTTTTCATGCTTCAAATGTGCTTTTACAACAGCAATATCGTGACAAAGGTTTTACAAATATTTTGAGTTAATTTCATGTCTTCTGGTAGTTGAACAAAATAATGAGTTGTTGATGAGAAATCATGAATCTCGTCCTACTGGTTCTGCTCCATTCCCTAAAGTAATGTGATGCTATCTCATAACCATAGTTGTGGTCATAGTCGAGGTTGCGGAAGAGGACGAGGACGAGGTTATAATAAATTTCATCATGGTGATAGTCAATCAAGTAAATTTATCTTCCAGATTCAGAAAGTTGTAAAGGATGAAGGACCTGGAAAAATAATGGGTGACATAAAGAAAAAAGTTATAATTAGTAACTGTTATCGATGTGGAATGCAAGGTCATTGGCAACGTACTTGTCGTACACCAAAATATTTTGCCAACCTATATCAAGATTCTTTGAAGTCTAAAGAATCTTGATATTGAGGCTGCGGAAGAGGACGAGGACGAGGTTATAATAAATTTCATCATGGTGATAGTCAATCAAGTAAATTTATCTTCCAGATTCAGAAAGTTGTAAAGGATGAAGGACCTGGAAAAATAATGGGTGACATAAAGAAAAAAGTTATAATTAGTAACTGTTATCGATGTGGAATGCAAGGTCATTGGCAACGTACTTGTCGTACACCAAAATATTTTGCCAACCTATATCAAGATTCTTTGAAGTCTAAAGGCAAGAATGTAGAGACAAATTTTGTCCAAAATGATTTCACTGAATTTGTTAATGGCCTTGAGGATATAACGCATTTGGATGTTTCTGATTTTTTTAATTATCAAAATGATAAAAATGCAAGAAATTAAGAATGATTTTAATTTTATAACTATGCAAATTTTAATTATGTTCTCTTGTTTTATTATAATAAAAGTATATTTATTTTTTTTATTTATTCATATTTTTTATATTTTAATTTATTTTATTATTAATTTTATTTATTCAATGAAGAGAATGGATATTGGCATAGATATATCTAAGATGAATGCCAAGGAAATATGTTTGGTTGACAGTGCCACAACGCATACAATATTGAAAGATAAGAGATATTTCTCTTATTTGGATAATAGAAAAACCAATGTATATACAATAAGTGGTAGTACAAGATTGATTGAGGACTCCGGAAGAGCAGATATTATTCTATCTGGTGGAACCAAAATAATAATAGAAGATGCATTATACTATTCTAAGTCTCAAAGAAACTTATTAAGTTTCAAAGATATTCGTTTGAATGGATATCATATTGAGACGATGAACGAAGGAAGCATTGAGTATCTTTGCATAACTTATATAATTTTGGGTAAAAAGTATATATTAGAAAAATTATATGCTTTTTCTATCGGATTGTACTTCATAAGTATTACAATGATATAATCTCATTCTATAATAAACCACAATTTTAATGATGTGTTTAAAAAATTGGCATGACCGGTTAGGCTATATCGGTTCAACAATGATGCGAAAAATAATAGAGAATTCTTGTGGTCATCCATTGAAAAAGAATAAGATTTTTCAATCTAATGAATTCTCATGTGCTGTTTGTTTTTAAGGCAAATTAATAATAAGACCATCACTAGCAAAAATTGAAATTGAATCTCCAAAATTTTTAGAAAGAATTCAATGAGATATTTGTGGGCCTATACATCCACCATGTGGACCATTTCGATATTTTATGGTTTTGATCGATGCATCAACTAGATGGTCACATGTATGTTTATTATCATCTCTCAATATGGCATTTATGAGAGTGCTTGCACAAATAATTCGTTTACGAGCTCAATTTCCTAATTATCCAATAAAATCTATTCCAAAGGATAATGCTAGTGAATTTACATCAAAAATCTTTATAGATTATTGCATGTCTATTGGAATAAAGGTTGAACATCCTGATGTTTATGTTCATATACAAAATGGACTTGCAGAATCATTTATAAAACACTTACAATTGATTGCAAGACCTATGCTTATGAGATCCAAACTTCCGGTTTATATTTGGGGACATGCCATTTTACATGCAACAACAATAATACGCATTAGACCAACAAGTTATCATGAGTACTCTCCGATGTAATTGGTTTATGGTCAGGAACCAAATATTTTCCATCTAAGAATTTTTGGTTGTGTAGTATATGTTCCAATTTCTTCATCACAACGTACAAAGATGGGTCCTCAAAGAAGAATTGGAATATATGTTGGATATGAGTCTCCATTTATCATTAAATATCTTGAACCATTAACTGGAAATTTATTTACAGTAAGATTTGCTGATTGTCATTTTGATGAGACTATATTTTCAACACTTGGGGGAGAAAATAAACAGTTGGAAAAGAAGATCTCCTGGAATGAATTATCATTATCTAGTTTTGATCCTCGAACAAATCAATGTGAACATGAAATTCAAAAGATAATTCATTTATAAAAGATTGCAAATCAACTATCAGATGCATTTACTGACCTTAAAAGAATAACTAGGTCTCATATTCCAGCTGTAAATGCTCCGAAAAGAATTGATGTTCCTGAAGGACAATCCAAAGTTGCTAGTGAATCTAGACCATGTCAGAAGCGTGGCAGACCATTCGGTTCTAAAGATAAAAATCCTCGAAAAAAGAAAGAAACAACTACACAAGATGGTCATGAGGAGGATATAGTTTTGGAAAATCTAATTGACATAATTAATAAAATTCTGGAAGAAACACAAGAGAATGAAGAGATCTCGATTAATTATGTCACTACAAGAACAAGATGGAACCGAAGCTCAATACTTGTCGACAATATTTTTGCATATAATATAGCACTAAGAGAAGAAAGTGAGGATTTTGAACCTACCTTTGTGGAGGAATGTAAAAATAGAAATGATTGGCCAATGTGGAAAGACGCAATTCAATCAGAATTAAACTCATTTGAAAAATATGAAGTTTTGGACCTGTAGTCCATACACCAAAAGTTGTAAAACCGGTGGGATATAAATGGGTATTTGTACAAAAAAGAAATGAGAAAAATGAAGTTGTGAGATATAAAACAAGACTCATCGCACAAGGTTTTACCCAAAAACCGGGCATTGATTATGATGAGATATATTCTCCAGTGGTGGATGCAATAACATTGCGATATTTACTTTGTTTGGCTGTACATGAAAAGCTTGAAATGTGTCTAATGGATGTAGTTACAGCCTATCTGTATGGCTCGTTGGATACTGATATATATATATATATATATATGAAAATTCCTAAAGGATTTAAATTTTCATATGCAAATAAATCAAATTCCAGGAAAATGTATTCAATAAAGTTAGATAGAGCTCTATATGGATTGATGCAATCTGAACGGATGTAGTATAATTGCCTTAGTGAATGCTTTGATTAAAGTAGATTTCAAGAATGATCCAATTTGTCCATGTGTCTTTATAAAAAGATATGAATCTGGTTTTTTTATAATAGTTGTTTATGCTGATGATTTAAATATCATTAGAATTCATGAAGAGATAGATAAAACTATCAGCTATTTAAAAACGAATTTAAAATGAAAGATCTTGGATAAACAAGATATTGTTTGGGTCTTCAAATTGAGCATCTGAGTGAAGGAATATTTATTCATCAATCAAATTATGTGAATAAAGTTCTTAAAATATTTTATATGGATAAAGCTCATCCATTAAGTGCACCAATGATTATAAGGTCACTTGATGTGAAAAAAGATATTTTTCGACTTCTTGAAGAAAATGAAGAACTCGTAAGTCCTGAGGTTCCATACCTTAGTGCTATTGGTGCACTTACATATCTTGCTAATAACACTCGACCTGACATATAAATTTACTAGCAAGGTATAGTTCTTCCCCAACTCGAAGACATTGGGATGGAGTTAAATATATTTTTAGATATCTGCAATGGACAATGGATATGGGTTTATATTATTCAAATTTATCCACTTTTAATTTAGTTGGTTATGCAGACGTAGGATATTTGTCAGATCCACATAAAGCCAGATCGCAGACAGGTTATTTATTCACTATAGGGAATACTGTCATTTCATGGTGGTCGTTGAAACAAACTTTGGTTGCCACTTCTTCTAACTATGTAGAGATCTTAGCAATTCACGAAGCAATTCGTGAATGTATTTGATTACGATCAATATCACAACACATAAGAGAATCATGTGGATTATTAAGTGATAGAGAACTTGCAACTACGTTGTATGAAGATAATGCTGCTTGTATAGCTCAATTGAAGGAAGGCTACATCAAAGGTGACAAGACAAAACATATTTCACCAAAATTCTTCTTTACTCATGATCTTCTAAGCAAAGGGGAAATCAGTGTCCAACAAATACACTCAAGTGATAACCTGACTGATTTATTTACTAAAGCTCTTCTCACATCAATATTTGAAAAGCTTGTTCAAAAGATTGGAATGCGACGTTTGAAAGATTTAAAGGGATAACTAAATCAGGTGAAGTATACACTGCACTCTTTTTTCCTTCACCAAGTTTTTACTCCTATTGAATTTTTCTTGGTAAGATTTTTAATGAGGTAGTATTCTGATTTCATACTCACATTCTTAATATCCAAAATATTTAAGGGGAGTGTTATGAATATCAAAGGTTTTAAGATTAAAAAGACAAACTTTAATATGTCTATTCAATTATGTAATGAATATTTTGTAACTACAATATTCTTTATTTCCCAATGCCTCTTCATGTTACCTATATGTAGAAGGTAACATTATTTGTTTTGTATACACTTGCTTGAGTACTTGATAAAGATATTATACTCCCCATATTGTTCTTAGTTTTCTCTCTTGTTCTTCTCTTCTAAATTCTTATATTTCTACTGTTATTCTCTCTTAAAAGTTTATATTATTTATATTGAATTTCTCCTCAATTCTTCTTATTTTATATTATATAATAATTATTATAACATCTAATTTTTTATTTATTTTATTTTCATCATACTTCTATCAGTTAGTTATTTTATTTTTAATCAACAAGAAAAAAAAAGGACAAAATAATTTTATAAATATCACAAAATTTTTACAAAAATAATAAAAATTGAAAAGAAACTTTTGATTATGCAATAAATTTACATCTTTTATTTATTGCAAAATAATAATAAATATATAAATTTTTATTTGAAAAAATTTAGAATATCATTTTAATTTTTAAATAATTATTTATTTTTTTAAAAAAAATGTTAAAAATATAAAATTTGTTGCAGTCATCATTTTATTTTGTTTTCTAATCATTTGTTTAACCAAACATAAAAATAACAAAATTTCTCTATATATACTTAGAAATTCACTATTTTTTTATATTAATTTTCATTCTGAAAATTTTGATAACATATAATTGTCATGATTACGCCATCAAGCAGGTTGCTTTAGTAGTCAATGGGACTGGACGGTTAATGTTGGAATGGAGATGTGAGACCTATTAGGAGAAGCCGCCAGACAAGCTCAAGATTACAGCAAAGCAACACGTGAAGTGTCTTACATATGTAGCTCCGGCTACGGTGGTCCTAAGGCTCACTGGTGTCCAACCCAACTATGGCTGTCACCCGAAGCCCACTCTCTTTTGGAATCACTTCAGTTCAGTTGGACCATCACCGGCTGCCTTCCATATCCTTGCCATTCAGGAAGGCAGGATCCAACTTGGTGGTTCTGTTCTTCCAATCTTGCTGTTTTGATCTGCAAATAAATCTTCTCACATTGGGGGAATAAACTCCTAAACCAGATGGGAAGCAGCTGTGAATATTAGTAATGGTTCTCGAACGTTATATACCCATTCATTAAAAAAAAATTACGGCGCTAAAATTAAACATTTAAGAAAAAACAACAAGTCCGTGGGTAAGTTGGTAAATGACCACAAGAGAGTAGTCTATAAAACTGCCAGCACAGCTTCACGCTGCTCCAAAGATTTTACAAGTAAAAAAAATGCTGTTCCCAACACCCACGCCGCCTGTGCTGCAGGTAAATATGGCATCCCGCTTCCTTCTTCTGCTGGCAGTCCTGCTCTTCTGCATAGCCCAGGTAAAGACAACCTTGTCTTGTATTTGCTGCTCGAAGCATGATTGAACCCTCGTTTTATACATGTTTTATAAAAGAATATTGTGGCTTTATATGCAGGCTTCATCTGATATCGGCAATCAACAACAAAGCACCCGGCTGGTGAGAGGAGCTAATAGAAGGCTCTTGACTTTCTTGGGTACATCTTCCTGCCATCTATTCGACTCGTTTAGTTTTTCCCTCATCTCTGGCTGTGTCCCTATTCTTTAATATCCAGGATAAAACTTGGACGGGCAAGTCTATGACAATTGAACAGGTGATTGATTGAAGTGATTTCTTTTGCAGACTGTCAAGGGTTGTGCAAGGGGAGGTGCAGTTTGCACTCGAGGCCAAATGTCTGCATAAGGGCATGCGGAACATGTTGCGTTAGATGCAGGTGTGTACCCCCAGGCACCTCAGGGAACAGAGAAATGTGCGGGAGATGCTACACCGACATGACTACCCATGGCAAGAGGCCCAAGTGTCCTTGAGAGCTTGTCTCCACTTGAAAGGGCTCATCTTCTTTGTCAAATATATCACTAATAATATCCCAGGCCAGTGAACTATGAGTTTTCTGTAAGAAACGTTCTGTACATGCTTTTATGAATAAATTTTTTATTTTGCATTAAAGAAAGTTAAAAATTCTTATAGTATGAAGTATATAATCCCATACTGCAGAATTCTTACCAGCTCGAATGTTTTGTCTTAATTAATGAATGGCTGTTTGATGAGAAAAAGAAACGTTGAATAACAATATTATAATTTAAAGGAAATATATAAAGCATATACTTATGATGGGCAGATTACCGAAATTACCCAATGCTTCGCCTACTGCCACTCGGCTTAGCTGAGCGACATGTCAATCGTCGACAAAGTTTCATAAACTGCCACGTAGTTCCAACCTCGCACCCTCTATTGGCTTGTGTGTGAAACGGCATTCTTTTCCGGTTTCCATCTAAAACGATACTGAAAAAGCGAGAAGAGTATCTCACACAATGGCGCCAAAGAGAACCAAATCCAAAACTCCGTCTCCCGACCCAAACGGAATCTTCTCCGACATGATCGTCTTCTTAGTCGAAACCGGAGTGAAGTCGCGGCGATTACAGGTCTCTTGCCGATTTGAAGAAAACCATTATTTACTTGACTGTTGTTAAAGCGTAACACCGCTTCAGTAAGGTTCATTTAACTTTTGTTTTGTTACGCAATGAAGATTTGGAAGCAGAAATTAGTGCAAATGGGGGCTTCTATTGAAAACCGTCTCTCTAGAAATGTCACGCACGTTTTTGCTATTGATTCGAACGTGCTTCTCCGGCAGGTGGATAAACAACTTCTACGGCGCTTCAAAGGAGTGAGTTGTTCGTTTCATTTTGTTTCTTTGAACACTTTATTTCCCTATATTTCCAATTATAGTTAATCACAAACCATGTAGATTATTCCCCTAAGAATCGAATAATGTGAGCTTTTTCTTTTTATTATGTTAAGGATCGTGATTTGAGCTTAGAGTTATGTTATACCTTTTTTTAGTTGGATTGATGTTTAAGTTTCTGGCAGCGAGTTCTACAATATCAATGGCTAGAGGATAGTTTAAGCATGGGACAGAAGACACCCGAGGATCGCTACATTCTGGAAGTGAAATTAGAAGAAGACTTCAAACACGACGAATCATTATCTTCGAAATCAGCTAATGAGAATGGTTTTAGTGGTGATGAACCTTCACCTCTCAAGAAGACCAAATCATATCCTCAGGACGGCAAATTTTCCAGTATTGAGAGCACGTTGGGTGCAGAGAAGAAAGGTTCTCCGGAGAGTCATTTAAGTTCTGATAGTTTCGGTGGTTCTGAAAGCCCTTCTGGAGGCAGCGCCGGGACCTGTGGTACTCTAGATAAAGATGTAAGACCTCGTAATGTTGTCTTCTGATTCTTCTGTGGAGAGTTTGTGCAATCTCGGTTAAGGTTATTGGTTAAATTTGGCAATGTCAGAGGTTTGTTGTGTTCTAATTGTGTTTTGTTGACATAGGCATCCTCGCTGTATAGTCCTCCCGATGTAAACAGAAACATCACTGAGATATTTGGAAAACTTATCAACATATATAGGGGTAAGACTTAATTTCCCCTTTTGCAGAGGGTTACATGTTCTTTTAGTTGCTTGATATGCTGGTTCTGATAGATATATTTATTTTACAATCAAAAGCACTGGGTGATGATAGAAGGTCATTTAGCTATTACAAGGCTATTCCAGTTATTGAGAAGTTGCCATTCAAAATCAAAAGTGCAGAACAGGTCAAGAATCTCCCTGGAATTGGAAAGTCACTACAGGACCATGTAAGTGGAGATCCTGCCTTCAAATTACATCGTATGTTAACTCTTACGTTGATTAGCTTCCTTGTTTGCTCTTGTTTGTGGCTTGCCACAACACGATCTTGGGGGATATTCACACATATCTCTAGTAGCAACTCTCTTTTTTTGACAGACTAGAAATAAGATGTGCATTTGTTTGCTTATTGATCATGAGTCTTAATATTGAATTCTCAGCTTCAAACTTAATTTCTTCTGTGTTCTTCAGATGTATAGCAATGTAATATCCAAGGGTATGGAGATCTGCTGTGACGACTCACTTCTATAAAGTATATTTTCTGTTTCTGATCATCCTCAGAAGTTTAGACATGATGCTGGAACCTATGTGCAGATTCAGGAGATTGTGACCACTGGGAAATTATCCAAGTTGGAGCATTTTGAAGCAGTTGAAAAGGTTCAAATTGAGGGTTGTAAGAGACTACTAAGTTTGCATTATAGAGTATATCTGGTTATTATTCTTGCCAAATTTGTTTTCCTTCTGAAGTTGGGCCTAATATTTTCTAATATCAAAATAAACATTTGGCGCCTTTGTCACCAGGTAAAGACTATCAGTTTACTAGGAGAAGTTTGGGGTATTGGCCCCGCCACTGCCTTAAAACTGTATGAAAAAGGCCACCGCACTCTTGATGATCTGAAGCATGAATATTCCTTAACACATTCACAGAAGATAGGACTGAAATATTTTGAGGATATTAGGACAAGGATTCCACGCAATGAGGTGTTTTAATCTTGCTTCTTAAATGGACTTTACTGTTTATGCATGTCTTGGAGTTGGTTTGTCTTGGATATGTTTAACAGCAACTCTGCATATGTAGGTTCAAGAAATGGAACAACTTCTACAAAAAATTGGGGAAGAAGTTCTGCCAGGGGTGAGTACTCTTAATTACTAAATGTGTTTGTAAAAGAATTTGACAACTCCCAATCTTTACTCAAGTTGTACGCTTCTTGGTTCTTGGAGAGCCTCAAAAGAGACAAATGGAATCGGATTCATGTCTAATTTATGTGTTTTAATCATTGATGTTCCATTGGATGTAAAATGTACTTAGTATTAATACAATCTACTCTGTGATGGTGTATGCTGATGGAATAATGACAAAGATTTCCTTTTTTACAAATGTAGTCAGTCTAATACCATTATCCTTGTGACTTGAAAATAAAGGTCATAATGGTATGTTGTTGCACATCAATTTGCTATCATGCTCACACGGTAGGCAATATTATATCTTTAGCTACATCTGAATAAGGATATTGTTATCCCTGTGTTGAAGGTAAATATTGTATGTGGAGGATCATATAGGCGAGGAAAATCTTCTTGTGGGGATCTGGATATTGTGATCACACACCCTGATGGAAACAGGTGAATCTGCCTGTTGTATTCTCATTGTGATTGTGTGCTCAACTGAGCCCGAAGTATAAGGTTTCCACTATGTACTTGTGATATGTGTTTAAAATATGGTATATTCTACACCCGTTCCTACTGTCCATTGACATTGTTGATTTGCTCTATACGTACAGTCATAAAGGTTTTTTGGCAAGATATGTGAAGCGTTTGAAGGATATAAAGTTCCTGAGGGAGGATTTGGTTTTCAGCTCCCATAGTGAACAGGTAATTAATTGATGAATCTATGGGCTGAATTTTTTCCTCGACTATCTGTGAGTCGATACTTGCACAAAATTGCAAAATTCTAAAATATAATATTGAGCAGTTATAGTGAATAGAAAGTCAGCATCGATTACTCCTAAAGTTCTGCAATCCAGTTTTCATCTTCATGTTTCATTATTAATATAATGGCGAGGATAAATTTTATGGATTAAAATCTGAAGTGTTTTGTTTTATAAAATAATATTTTAGAGCTCACTCTCCATACTCTCTGGCAGCATTCTAGCATTCCGAAAAGTTTGGGGCTTATTTACCTTGGCGAACATTTCTTATAAAGATGGAACAGTTAGAAGACATGTTCACCATCTTCAAGATTTTTTAGGAAGATGGGAAACAGTAGAAAGCATGTTTACCATGAAAAAAATAGACAAACTACTTTTAGAGTTCCCAGCTTGTTTTTTCTCTAGTTTTTTTTTCCTAGATTATTTTTATTGTTTCTTTTTAAAAAATTCCATTTATTCACTTCCATATCACTCTAACTTCATTTTTCCTGTAATGCATTTATTATCTTCATTTTAATGAAAAATATTGTTCTACTCACTAAACATGTATCCTACAATTTCTCTCGGACCCCCAAAAAGTATTCACTAAAATGTGGAAATGAAAATGAAACTCTCCAAAAGTAACAAGCCTTTTGTTTCGGTCTTGCTTTTATGTTTTGACTTGGTTATTTGTTTAATGGGCCCTATCTACATACGAGCATATATTCCAGTGAGTCTCATGAAATGAATGGGCTGCTCCTTTCATGGTGTATGCATTTGTCGGTTAGGAACGAGGCCAATAAAATCAACGTGGGGACACTTTACTTTTTCTCTCTTTCTGTATTAAATGAGGAAGCTCTCATATGCTTTTTTGTTGTTGATATATCTCATCTGTGTTTCTTGTTGCCCCTCTTCAACAATTTATCCCCTTTACTACATATCCAAGTTATTTGCAGTGGTGCTTACATTGTGCTTGTTATGATTTGGACAGGGTACTGATTCAGGGGTTGACACATATTTTGGCCTTTGCACTTATCCCGGACAAGAACTGCGTCGCCGCATAGATTTCAAGGTAACTTGATTCTCAATACATTCCTTAGACTTCATATTAGAGATTGAAGCAGGTTCCATGTTTATGTGGTTTCATTTATTTGAAAATTGAACCGTTCTCCTAGATTGGGACGACCATAGTTATTGGCTTGCTCAATCTTTCCTCTTCATAATTAATTATTTTTTCCTGCTTAGTTCCTAGATTATGCTTTGAATATGACCATTTGATTCACTTGGTTTTGTATGTGTTTCACTATAGGTATTTCCAAGGGACATATATGCATTTGGTTTAATTGCGTGGACTGGGAATGATGTATTAAACAGGAGGTACTTTCAAACACTTTTAAGTGAATTTAGATAGACCTCTTGTCTCTGGGATTTCGTAGACTATTGGACGTAACCTTTTATAGGCATGATCCCGGATTTGGGTAAAAATTGTTTTTTGGGTGCCAGGTTGAGACTGCTAGCAGAATCAAAGGGATTCCGGCTTGATGACACCGGACTGTTTCTACAAGGCTCTGGTGGAAAACAAGTAAATAAATTGATCTGTTAGTGGTATGCTTTTCTTTACCAAATCATCTTCTTATCAGCACATGTGCTCCTGTCCTGCAGGCTGCAAGAGCCAGCGCAAGTCTGAGGCTTGATACTGAAAAGGAGGTGTTTGATTTCCTAGGATTTCCATGGTTGGAACCACATGAAAGAAATCTGTGAGGTGTCTGTATATATGTAGAGATTTTGTGGGTCTGTTGAGCAACCCCATGTACAGCTTAGATAGTGCCGGTAGAGTAGGGATGAGTACCAAACCCAATTAGGCCCGTAAATCCAAAATCCCAAATCGAAATTATAAATTTTGGGTCAGACTGAAGTATATAATATTATATTAGTTTGATCCGGTTTATCCAAAATGATTAAATTTTTTTTTCATTTCAGGTTGCCGATTCGTTAAACATAAAAAAGCTAAATTAGATATTGTTTCAGTAATTTAATTTATTTTTTAAAAAAAAATTATTTATGCTGCATTATTTATTTTTCTCGTTTGTCACTTTTTAACTAAAAGACTTTTACTCTGTTTTTTTTTAATAAAAAACCTAGGCTGCAGCAAAGTCTAAAAACTATTTGTTTTTAGTAACAAATCTAGACTGTGGCATAGTATAAAGCTGTTTGCTTTTACTCAAAATCCTAGGTTTCAGTGACAAAGTATCAATAAAGAAAATAATTGGGACAAAATATCGAAGTAGTAACTATTTGATTTACAGATGTTTACAGATATTTAATGAATTTATTGTTATGATAGAATATATTTTAAAAACTTAAAAATATTGATTGTTTATTAGAATATTTGAAATATTTTTTTTTGTTTTGTTCTTGTATATAATAAAATTATCATTTATGTTTGTATTTTTCCTACTAATTGGTCACTTGTGTTTACTAGACAATTGATAGTTTAATATTCATATATATTTTGTAGAATTTTATAATTATACAACAAGAAAATAAGAAGATGGATGACCCTCTCTACAATACATGAGTTGATCAAGCCCAAGTCTTATCGCTTCAACCATATCAACTTTTGTTCTTGGTGCAACAACCACAACCGATAATAAGAAGAAAAGGAAAATTATGGAGCCAAGATCTATAGAATGGTGGAATACTTGACAAATGGTGATCTAATGGTGATCGTAATGGGACATCTATCCTAAACTGCCACCTAGATAGGTGTTTAAATATTTCAGAATCACCGGATACATTCCAAACATAGTTAGTCTCTTACTTTGACATTAAAGGAGAGGTTATCTTTAATCATTTTTATCTTCATCCTCATCAATCTTTTACTTGTCTTTGCCCATTCTATTTTCAGATATGTCATCCCCACACATATTTTTGTCACTTTGCTCAACGTAACTTTGGGGTTCATACATGTGTTAATATGAATCAAACATCAAGTGCATGCTATCCTTGACTTTATTTTCCATATCATACTTATTTCTTCGCCATATAACCACGACCACATGTATGAACCCCAAAGTAATGTTGAGCAAAGTGACAAAAATATGTGTGGGGATGACATATCTGAAAATAGAATGGGCAAAGACAAGTAAAAGATTGATGAGGATGAAGATAAAAATGATTAAGGAGAAAAGAAGATTATTAAAGTATAAGAAATTTATACCGTGTAAAGCTCTGTTCACGAATAGAGAAATTGCACGGCCTGTGTGGTTATTTCACACGGTGGTGTGGAATAACCACCCAAGTCATGTAACACTCTGCTCTCAAACAGAAAGTTACACGGCCTGGGTAATTGATTCACACGACCGTGTGACTTACACGCCCAGGCCATATAATGTTCTATCAACAAACAGAACGTTACACGACCTGTGTGTAATTTATATGGTTGTGTAGCGTACACACCTAGGTCGTGTGTCACTACCAAAAGGGGCATACATGGGTAGTTTTGTCAATTACAATCCCTTGTATGCCCTAAAAATAAACAGGTCGGTTTCTTCGTGACATATATGTAGATGTTTATAGCAGTCACCCACACAAACTGAACAATAAACCCTCTCCATCACATCCAGGGTCAATTTCTCACCACTCTACCATTACCATCACTATAGTCTATACACACGGGCTTGTCTTTAATTTCGGCAACCAGTGGTTTGTGTAGAGGTAAGCACATATGCTGTTCATGTTCTTCATAAATTTCATTGAACTTATGATTTGCAATCATTTCATAAGTTACAAATCTTCGGTTTCAAGTTGATTCCATGGCTTCCCGCGGAAAACAAAAAGATAGGTCAGGGAAACATAAATAAGTTATAGAGGATTCTGATGAAGAGCATCCCTTACTTGTATTTGAAGCTGAGGATCACGATTTTAAGTATAAAAATCTACTTACCCGATCAATTGAACCAAATCGGTTTTAAAATTTTGAAGAAGAGTGTTTGGGTGTGGTGGATGAGAATGTGGATTTCTTAAAAAGAGGGGAGATGTATGATATGGCCCTTATCCGGGATAATTGTAGCAAAGAATTGTTGCTTGAATTCTTGTCCACTTTTGAGTTGGATAAAGATGCTATTATGGAAAATAAAGATAAGGTTACATGGTTTAGACTTAGAAACAAGGGGTGGAATTTTTCATTTGCAGAATTTGGAGTAAATTGTGGGTTCTATTCTGAAGAGGTTGTTGGTAATAATGCATTCCAGAGTGCTTCGTATGAATTCCCAAATGAGATCAGACCAACTGTTGCATGGAAAAAGTTAATATTTAAGATTGATATAGATCCAAGATGCAGTTACAGTAGATATGATGCTACAAAGGCGAAGGCCTCATGTATTTTTAATAATACTCTATGCATTATACATAAGTTCATAGCACATTCAATATATGGCCGAAGAGAGAGCATTGGAGTTGTGGGAAAGAATGATCTGTTGTATTTATATTATATGATGGAAGGCAATCTTATTAAGCTGGGATGTTGTTTTTTATTTCATATTCAACATATGGTAAAAGCATATACGGGAGGAGCGATATGTGGTGGGTCGTATGCCACTAATTTGGCTAAGAGGTTGGATGTTTATTATACATATGAATGTTACGAGACCTCGTCCCTTTGAGTGTCTAGTCAGTGAGATTGTTCAGTGAGAGAACCCGATTTTGTCGGTTTGAACCATTTGACCGAGAGTTGACTATTGACCCGAGTGTTGACTTTAGGATGGACATAGTCATAGAAAGCCTAGGTGTGTGTCTAGGTGTCTAGCGAGTGTCGAGGTTTGAGTCAATGAAAATCGATTTGGATCGGTTCTGGGTCCGTTTTAAGTGACCATGGGCCTTTGAGCCGATTAACCTATTTTGAGTCCATTTATTATTTCTTGAGTCTAATTAAATATTTGAAACTTATTTTTGATGTTTTATGTTTCTAAATATTTCTGTGGCCCATTCGGGGCTTATCGAACCTTAAAACCATTTTGTTTCGGGTTTTTAAGGATTTTGGGCCCGGAGTATAAAAGCGTCAGCCCAACCCAATACTTTGAAAATTTTCTAACTGTTGGAAGCCTGAAACCCCTGCCCCTCTGTTCTCCCTCTAACGCTAACTCTCCTTCCCTCTCCCAATGAACACAAATTTTTCTCCTTTGATTTTCTTGCAAAGAAACCTAATGGGCATTATTCCTAAACACTTTCCTAACCTCTTGTGATCATTTTCCATTGACAGTTCCGGATTGAAGAGTTGGTTATTTCCATGTTCTTTGTGTTAGGGCACATTTGGGGATTTCTTAGTAAATGCCTTAATTTCTAGTTTTCTTGATCGATTGCAAGTGTTTTTAGGTTGCTTTTGATGTTTCTAAGATAGTATGACGGTTTGGATTGCCTGGAAACATCATTTGATTCATAAGTGATTGATTAGAGTTTTCAATGGAATTTTGGTAAATATGTGGTTTTGTGATTTTGCTGGAATTGGTGGATTTGGTTGAATTCCTTACTTGTGATTGATTGGTTATGGATCGTAGAGGATGGTTGTGGGTTGAAGAATGCAATTGTGTTGTTGGTTGAGTTGGGAGATTGTTGATGAGCCATAAGTGACATGCTTGAGGCGAGGATGGTTCATCCTCTTAGTTGAATTTCTAGGTTTGTAGGTTGATGAGTTGTAGTGTGAGTTGTATGATAGGTTGTGAGTTTTGGGGTCTTTGGGTTGTTTCCAGTTATGTCGTTTCCTTTCCATTGTTTCGATTTCGTCCTTAGCCTTGTGTTTATGTGTGTTAGGTGGTATTGGAGCTGTTAGTAAGGCCAAGTGTATTCTCGTTGAGTCATCTGGAAGATAAGAGATGAGAGTTTGCATTTCATTCGTTTAAACGGAAATACTCTGTTTTTGTTAAATTAAAATATAATCAAATAGTTGGTTTTGAATAGAGGTTATACACGCATTATGATTGATGATCATGCTAAGTTCAACATGTATTTACCATGTGATTTGTGTATCAACTAATCTGGTGTTACTTATACGTCAACTATTTTTGGTATTACTTGTGTGTTGTATATGATTAATGCATTACTGGTTAGTGAGCAATTGTACCTTTGTTTGGAGAGTGTGTTCTTGGATTTAAGACCTTGGTTGGTGGGCATATTATCTATTGGTATTGGGTGTGTTGAGAGAGTTCATTTTGAGTGAGATTGTATACCAAAAATTGACTTAAAACCCATGAGAAACCCAGAAAAATAACTAGTTTGAACACCCTACCGAGAGCCCACTGACCGGTCAGTGGAGACACACTGACTGGTTGGTTCATTACTGAGAGCTCACCGAGTCAATTGATACCCACCGACCACTTGGTTTATGTAAATTTTTTTGCCAAGAGCCCACCGACTGACCGGTCAGTCTGAACAAAACTTCTCGAAAAGATCCGATTTCGTTGTGAGTGAAGCCCAATGATAAGTATAACCTTTTTTTATACACTTATGAGTATTATGAGGTCTTGAGAAATATGCCCTGATGTTGTGAGAACCAATGGTGAGGATGTATACTTGATCATTACATATATTTCAATTTTTATAAAGATACGATATAAGTATTTTCCTAAGTGTAACATAGAATTGACGATTTCGCTTGGCCAATGCTTGGCGGGTATATAGAATCCGAGCAGAGGGGAATGTTATCTTACCTATTGTTGTTATATGGTTGGATTATATGTGTGTGCCTAAATTTGCTATGACTTAGCAGGCTATGTGTTTATATATATTGGATTGAAAACGAATGTGATAGTATTTTCTTCACTCGATTTCAGATAACATTGGCAATATAAGAATTATATGTAATTTATGAAATATTAAATTAGTTGTCAGTAGACTCTCAGTTATCTTTTAGTAGTGGTGACTTTTGTGATCTGTCCCGATAATAGCCCGTGTGACATTGATGAGCATTGTAGAATTATGAAACCTATTAGGATGTATCGTTTGCTTTGTATTTTACAACTTATGCATTATGTTTCATTATTTATGAAATTTCTTGAGTGCATGATTAAATGCATGTACTATAATTGTGTTTAAATCAACTATTTTATAATCGTGTTTTTCTTATGCCTCTATTCCACCGAATATACTTATGATGTTGTAACTCCCACTAAGGTCTTTTGATCTCACCCTTTCTTGTTGATCTTTTTAGGGCTAGCTTGTGTGTTTGTAGCCATCCGTCTTGAGGTCGAGTTCCTGGTGTTGGTCTTAGGACTGGACTATTGCACTTGCACGTTTTGGAGGCTCGGTATATTTATATGTTACCTTCATGCTCTTGTATTACACATGACTTAATATGAACTATGTTGTTTGTTTTAGACTCGTTGTGGGTTTGATGTTCAGATATTGATTTTGGATATGCATGTACAAATCGAATTCTCGTTTATGTTATGAGATGCGTGCCTTGGGCATTTTTTGTGGATCTATATGGGCATGTGTGTATGGTCTTAATATGTTGTTTGTTTTGGGTCGTGTAGCCTGTTGTATGTGGTTTATTAATATGTTGTTTGTTTTGGGTTATGTGGCATGTTGTATGTGGTTTAAGACTTCTTCTGTATATGTCTGCATACTCCGTTGATTGTTTTATGTCGGGTGTATTATGTGACGTGTCATGTTCCTTTTGAAATAAAAATTCAAATTGGTATGTATTTTTGGATTATTGATTTCGAAAGGTTTATGTGAGCTTTGTGTGGTCTCGATTGATCCACGTGTTGGGTCGATCAGGGCTACATGGCAGTGAAGGTCCCATTTACCAGGAGCGGATCCTCACAAACACACTATTGTTCATAGAGCTCAACCAATAAACATTGTCATACTAGTGAAATATACTAACGGTGAAAAAGCAAGGCGACAGTTATGTTTTCACTGAGGAGCTATATAATCAACCAATTGAGGATGCAACGGAAGAGGTGGAAATGGAGCTCAGTGATCAAAATATTGGATTAGATGCAATTGGTGATGTGAACAGGGACAATGAAGCAGGAAGTAACACAAACATAAGGCCAAGATTGTGTACCATGATTGAAGAAATGCATAACAACTTGCAATATATCGAGTTAAGTCAAGCTTGGTTAGAGAGACAACAAGAGAGGATGGAATCTAATTTGGAAGAATACTTTCAATATGTGAATTTCCACCCATCACTTACCCGCCATCCTCACCATATTTATCATGTTATTGTTTTCATTATTGTGTCGTTGTTTATGTTACGATTAGAACGGTCTATCCGTGTCCCACACGGTTGTCACTATGTTATTTACTATATCTTATGCACTGTATGTTAGATGTCATTTGAATAATTATAGCGTTTTGAATCTAGTAATTTACTATGTGTTTTGAATCTAGTAATTTATTGTATGTTTTGAATCTAATAATTTACTATGTATTTGGCATCTAGTAATTTCATGTTGGACATTATACAATCCTTTTTGCATCCATCATAAGAAAGAACCATCTTTGTTCACAGAATTCGTACATAACTGAATCCTCATAAAATACATGAACAAACATGGATATTGTCTGTTACATTAAGTCACATAAGGGATGATAGAAATACATAAAACTACTTTTTAAAGGTGTATACTGTAACATGAATGATCATTGATATCACTGAAATACAAATCGCTACATACAACACCCATCTCAAGGTTCGGATATCAGATGATAACTCTCGAATACATAGGAATCGGTTACACCCCATAAATTGTCTTTGTCCTCTGTTTGGTTACTTCGATCACCAGGGATATGTTGCACCTATCGAAATAAGTTACATCCGCCATCGATTTCCTTAAAATTTAGACAAGTGAAGAAATTTTTTCCATAATTTTTTTCAATGCTTATTGTACGAACAAAACAGGGGACACCACAGTGGCACAATATAGGTATTGGCCAGATTCTAGTGTTGTCTGAGACACTGTTACTAATACTCAAGTTGTTATAACGATTGTTTGATATATGACTACGACCACCCTTGTCCAAACCTGCCAAAAGCAATTGCCAACATTAAAAATATAATAACAAATTTAAAGTTTTAATGAAGTTAATAGAAAGAAGGAAGTACATTTATAATGATTACTAGTATATGACATACAATAAAGACATGAAAAATGTATACAGTAAATTAAGCAAAAGAACAACACATCGCAAATCACATAAGAGACACAAGTCCACAAAGTTAGACATGAGGAATACAAATAGAAAGAAATTAGATAAACTAATTAGGAATTTTTGTTGTAGCATCTAATCAGAATACATCATCAAACTTTGTATATGCTAAATTATCTCGAAATGCAGTCCAACTATCAGAAGGTTCAATAGTTCGAATCATAAGTGTGGGCTCTATTGTTGTTGGCAGTCCACCACTGTTATGCATTCCATCCATGGAGCTTTCACTTGTTCCGACTTTAGTGGTCGTGGTTTTTATGAGATTATGAAGTGGACAACATGCTAGTATTATATGTTTTTGTATGCGAATTGGATAGAAAGAAGGACTTCTCAATATTGTCCACCAATGCTTCAATTGTCCAAAACATCTTTCAATAACATTTCTTGCTGATGCATGACAGTAGTTAATAATTTCTCTTGCTGTGGTAGGACTTCAGCCATCCCGTCAGTCTTAGAGATGATATCTCTCACCCCTATATGGTGCAAGGAATCCTTTTGCATTTACAAACCCAGCATCGACCGAATGATAATTATCTGTTGGTTTAATTTATAATTATGTATAATCAGTATGATATGACTAGAGATTTACAAGAAGATACGAGGATGGGGAACTATTCAAATAATAGTGTCTAAACATACCACATTAAATTTTATAGCCTAATGGTTTGTTGAGAGCATCACGTAGAATACGACTATCTACGGTCAAACTTCCCAACCAGCAAGTACATAAACAAATTTCCTGTCTAAAGAACATGATGCTAGCACATTGGACGATTTCACCTTTCTTAGTCTGATAACGGGCTCTATTTGCAATGAAAATTGTAACTTTGATATACATGCACCTGTAGTATGTGGCCAAATCCCACATCGTGGGTTTGGTAATAGAGCCTTCCTTCTTAGACTATAAAAGAAAGGCTTCATCCTTATTCTTATTACACCAAAAACAACACTTAAGCAATATACCCCTTAAGGTGAATTGCAAAGTTGTATTCTCAGTTGTAATATTTCTTCAGTGAAATATTAAGTAGTACTGTCCGAGGACGTAGGCTAAATTAGCCGAACCTCGTAAAATTGTGAGTGTGTTTTTTTCTTATGTCTTATTTATCTAGTATAATTTTTCACGGTGATTATTTTCACAAGTGATAGCAGAGCCGAAGGTTCGTCTTTGGTTTGTTCATTATATTGAATACTATTGTTAAGAATGGCAGCTAAAGAGGAGGCTATATCAACATCAAGTATGACAACCAGGTCATCATGGTCAAGGATCCCGCAACCCAGTTTGAAATTGGTGGTGGATATATTTGATGGTACTGGTCATTTCGGCATGTGGCAAGGGGAAATCTTGGACTCTCTTTTCCAACAAGGCCTTGATATTGCCATTGACGAAAAAAACCAAAAGATATCGAAGATAGAGATTGGATTACCATAAATCAGTTGACGTGTGGAACAATTCGATCATGCTTGTCCAAGGAGCAAAAGTATGCTTTCAAAAATGAGACTTCTGCACACAAACTATGGAAGACACTGGAGGATAAATTTCTGATGAAGAGTAGTCAGAATAAGCTCCTTATGAAGAAAAGACTGTTCCGATTTAATTACCGACCAGGTACTACTATGAATGAATACATCACTATGTTTGATCAATTAGTTGTAGATCTGCTGAATTTAGACGTGAAGTTTGAAGATGAAGATTTGGCTTTGATGTTGTTATCATCTCTCCCTGATGAATTTGAATATTTGGAGACTACTTTACTTCATAGTAAAGAGCATGTATCACTAGATGTTGTTCGTTCTGCTTTATATAGTCATGAATTAAGAAAGCAGGATAAAATGAAAGTCAAATCGTTGACATCCGAAGAAGCATTGGTGGCACGAGGTCGTCAACAAAACAAATCAATAAGAAGAAGAGGGAGGTCCAAATCGAAGAGCAGAATTCCTAAAGATGAATGTGCTTTCTGTCACGAGAAGGGACACTGGAAGAAAAACTATTTGAAGTTGAATAAGAAAAGCATAGCTCCACGTGATGCAAATGTCGCAGAATGCAGAAGTGATGGGGAGTCAGATATTTCCTTGGTGGTTTCATCTTCAGAAAAACGCTCAGATGAGTGGATATTAGATTCTGGGTGCACCTATCATATGTGTCCCATTCGAGAGTGGTTCTTTGAATTTCAAGAACTCGATGGCAGGGTTGTTTACATGGGAAATAACAATTCATGTAAAACAATTGGGATAGGTTCAATCAAGCTACAGAATCATAAAGGATCCACCAGAGTTCTGAAGGATGTACGGTTCGTGCCAAAGCTAAAGAAGAATCTTATCTCACTAGGGGCTTTAGAATCAAAAGGCCTAGTTATGACAATACGAGATGGAGTTCTCAAAGAAACTTCTGGAGCACTTGTGATGCTGAGAGAAATCAGGAGAAACAATTTGTATTACTACAAAGGTAGTACAGTAGTTGGGACAGTAGCGACAACAACTTTGAGTAGCAAGAAGGATGGTGAGATGACAAAGCTGTGACATATGCGGTTGGGACATGCTGGAGAAAAATCCTTGCAAATTCTTTCCAAGCAAGGATTATTGAAAGGTACGAAGACCTATAAATTAGAATTATGTGAGCATTGTGTACTGGGAAAACAACGAAGAGTGAAATTTGACACTGCTATTCATAATACTAAAAGTATTTTGGATTATGTGCATTCTGATGTATAGGGACCTGCCAAGACTCCATCACTAGGAGGTAGGCATTATTTTGTCACTTTTGTTGATGATTTTTCCAGGAGAGTTTGGGTATTTACGATGAAGAACAAGGATGAGGTGCTGAGAATTTTTCTGAAGTGGAAAGCTCGAGTTGAAAACCAAACAGGAAGAAAGATCAAAGGTCTCCGAACAGACAATGGAGGAGAATACAAGAGTGATCCATTCCTGGAGGTATGCTAAGAAAGTGGCATAGTTTGACACTTTACAGTCAGAAAAACACCTCAGCAGAACGGAGTGTCTGAGCGTATGAACCAAACACTAGTGGAGAAAGTTCGTTGTATGCTGTCTAATGTTGGGGTAGACAGAAGATTTTGGGCTAAGGTTGTGACATATGCACAACACATCGTAAATCATTTGCCATCATCTGGTCTTAATGGCAAAACTCCTTTGGAGGTATGGTCTAGAAAACATGCTACTGATTATGACACTTTACGTGTTTTTGACTCTACTGTATATTATCATGTGAATGAATCAAAGTTAGATCCACGAGCGAAGAAGGCTTTTTTCATGGGCTTTACTACTAGCATCAAAGGATATCGTTTGTGGTGTTTGGAGTCAAAGAAGACGATTATCAGTAGGGATGTTACATTTGATGAATCTTCCATGTTGAAGAAGGTAAATCCAGAAGGGACTGATAGTGCTCAGCGACAGGTGGAGCATACACCAAAGTAGGTGGATTTCGAGCAGACAATTCCAGCCAACAACATTATGACTGACTCTCCGATATCAGAGGAGGAGTCAGAAGATAAAGAGTTTCTGACCCAAGAAACTCAACAGCAATCAGAGTCAATTGTCGTCAGACGACAGAGAAGAGAGATTCAAAAACCTGCTCGTTTTGTAGATATGGTGGCCTATGCACTTCCAGTTCTTGATGATGTTCCATCCACTTACTCAGAAGCAATCCGAGCTACAGATAGCGAAAGATGGGCAAGTGCAATAGAGGAAGAAATGCAATCACTTGAGAAGAATAAGACGTGGAAGCTGACACAACTACCTAAAGGCAAGAAGGCAATTGGATGCAAATTGGTATTTACTAAGAAAGAAGGATTTCCTGACAAAGAAGATCCACGCTACAAGGCAAGGTTAGTGGCTAAAGGCTACGCTCAGAAGGAAGGAATTTATTACATTGAGGTATTTTCTCCATTAGTTAAACATTCCTCTATCAAAATTTTATTGGCCTTGGTAGCACAGTTGAATTTGGAGCTAGTTCAACTTGATGTGAAGACTGCATTTTTACACGGTGATTTGGATGAGGAAATCTACATGGTTCAGCCAGAAGGATTTAAAAGTGCTGGTAAGGAAAATTGGGTTTGTAAATTAAGCAAATCATTGTATGGACTGAAGCAATCTCCAAGGTAGTGGTACAAACGATTTGATAAATTTATGAGGAGCCAAGAGTACACAAGAAGCAAATATGATCATTGTGTGTATTTGCAAAGACTTCAAGATGAATCCTACATCTACTTACTCTTATATGTGGATGATATGCTGATAGCTACAAAGAGCCAAGCTAAGATTGACAAAATAAAGGCCTAATTGAGTAAAGAGTTCGAGATGAAGGATCTTGGGGAAGCTAAGAAGATTCTCGGCATGGAGATCAACAGAGACAGAAGGAGTGGCAAGCTTTGGCTGAAACAAAAACAATATTTGGAAAAGGTACTACAACGTTTTGGTATGCATGAAAATACAAAACCTGTAAGTACCCCACTTGCTCCTCAGTTGAAACTTAGTAGCCAGTTATCCCCAACAACAGATAAAGAGCAAGAATACATGGCAAAAGTCCCCTATGCAAATGGAATTGGAAGTCTGATGTATGCAATGGTGTGTACGAGACCAGATATTTCACAAGCTATTAGTATTGTGAGCAAGTATATGCATTATCCAGGCAAAGGTCACTGGCAAGCTATAAAATGGATTCTACGGTATATCCAAAGTACTGTAGACATTGGCTTGGTAATTGAGCGAGGAGAATCACTTGGTCTATGTATGGTTGGATATTGTGATTCTGACTGTCACGCCCCGGAACTCACAAGACATAACGCACCCAGCCATGCTTACCTTCACACACCTCCAAGGAGACATGATCGGGTTCACACGAAGCTTAGCACATTAACTATTTTAATTTAAAACTCGCACACACATAATATTAGTTTAAATGAGCACGCGGAGAAAACATAAAAATAAAATAATGTATTACACATTATATGAAACTTTAACAACAACGGAAGTCTTTATTTAAAACCACGCAGCGGATATTCATATGAAGTATGAAACGATGCACTCATACAAAGAAATATGTCATGAGTTTCAAAGGTGACTAGGCCTAAATAAGTTCACCAAAATAATATACATAATATGATTAAGGAAATGATATGTGTGCTCCTGTGTGTGCTACCTCACGTACAGTGCCACCAGCAGCTAAACGACCAACCAGACAAGATCGCTAACCTCGGGCTAAACCTCAACTCGATCTAACCTGAAAATCACAAAGGTGAGAGGAGTGAGATTCGCTAGGAATCTCAGTGAGAGACCGAACGTCATATCAAAATCTGGAAAGGGATAGTAGCAATATCATAACACATCAGATGAAGAAATATTATTTATGCACAAACTCATTTTTTCCATTCTATCATGAATCCCTATACCATGCCAACATGCTTAATTATATATCTCGATAATTAAAATATTGTGTGATATGATATTATGTAACGAGAACATGCATGTTCAAACATGCACAATAAGATTCAAATCTCGGTAAGGCGTAAGGCAAACTGCCTAATATCTTCTCATCAAGATGGGAAATGATCTGTTTCACCCACTTGCCATCTGAAACTAAATAGAAGGACAGATGAAACTATCCGACCATAAATCATCACTAGCATTTAATCATATAAATAAGCTAGTGAATCACCATATCCCTCCAAGTCTAATCGTGCCTTCGGATAACTCACCGGTATGCCTACCGTGCCTTTGCTACACGATTGACTAAGCCCTGGCCAGTGCTAACTTATCTCATACTTCGAAAACTCATAAAACAAAGGAGTCCTTACCACTCCTTATATCATATATTATTATATTAAAGATATAATAAGCATAGGTCTCAAGGACCATATCTCATATCAGTGGAATGTTCAATGCATGAAACAATATGTATGCAGCCTATAATAATTTGATAGACAAGTATTTTCTACCCCGGATTATCCTACACGCGGATAAAGAATTTTGATTCAAACTTACGACGAATCTAGGAGATTAAAATTTTTAAGTCTTTTAAATCCATCTTCTATATCAATCTTAAGATATAGAAAAATTATTCAAAGGATTTAGGATGATTAGAAAGTGATCAAAAGAGGTTTCTAGTTACAGTTGTTGTTTTGAAATAACAACAAAGGCTAAAAACATTGCAAATTCTGCATTAAAATTTCTGCAAAGAGTTTTAACCACCCATATTTTGGATACTGAAAACCTATCTTCCACGACTTCAAATTCAACAAAAGTTTTCATGTGCAGAATATCCTATGGGTTCCAACTTCTGCCCAACAATTCCAGAACCTAAACCAAGGCTCTAGACACAACCAGAAACATCTCATTACCCCATAAACAACCCTCACAAACTAACTCAATGCTCGGACAATCAAACCCGACATTAACCCAAAATTATCAAACCTGAAACTTCAACTAGAACACCAATCTTGTGTTCACAATAAAACTAAGGATTCCAGTGACATCAACAGGTCACAATAAAGCTATCTCAACCAACAGAATATCGAAATTTACGAAGAGATAACAAAATTCTAATCCAAAATACTCTGAAATTTTACCATCACAGAATCTCACGAAATGAACAGGATAGCTATTCCTAACAATCAGTAACATACCCCCAGAATATCAAGTCAAGTATCTAAACCTAGAGAGAGAAAATTGGAATTTACCCAAATCTGGACGAACTGAAAATGGCTCACTGGAACCGGAATAAGATGATTCAGAAAACGATTCTGGTACCAAAAGAAAGCTCTCGCCGATACGAAACCGTAGCAACAAGAATCACTCAATTCTGACTTACGGTTTGAGAGTTATGGTGATTTAAATTTTGTAAGACAAACAGTATTCTATTTGAGAGAAAATCGTGAGAGACAAACGATTTTCAGAAAATAGGCTGTAATTTTCGGGTTTTTGGGCTTTTCTAGTGTTTTCAGATTTTGGACCAAAATCGAAGATTATTTTTCCATGATCTCAAATGTGGAAACAGAATATCAAAAATCAATATAGAATAGTCGTACGGGCTCCGGGAAATAAATTGGGCCCGAAATCGATAAATGGGCTTGTAGGCCCAAATGGCCCAAAGCTACAAATGGGTAATGTTTCTTCCTTGAAGATGCTAACCCAACATCAAAACACTCACCAAAGCCCAACGTGCACCTCGACACGCTAATTAAAACGCAAAGACTAACACATACCCACACCCTTATAGACACAGGCTCTAACTTAAAGGGTACGAAAAACTCAGGTTTCACACTGACTATGCAGGAGATTTGGATAAGCGACGATCTACAACTGGCTATTTGTTTACTTTAGCAAAAGCGCCAGTTAGTTGGAAATCTACCTTGCAGTCAATGGTGGCTTTGTCTACAATAGAGGCAGAGTATATAGCAATTACAGAAGCTGTGAAGGAAGCTACTTGGCTTTATGGGTTACTTGAAGACTTGAGAGTTGGTCAAAAACAACTTGTACTGTTTTCTGACAGTCAGAGTGCTATTCATTTAGCAAAGAATCAAGTCTTTCATGCACGGACAAAGCACATTGATGTTCGTTATCATTTTGTGCAGGAGATTCTCGAAGAAGAGGAGATACTTATCCAAAAGATACATACAGCTGAGAATTCTACAGATATGCTGACCAAAGTGGTTACAAGAACCAAGTTTGAACACTGTTTAGACTTGGTTAATATTTTAAGTTAGCACCTCATGGCGCAAAATTGGAGACACTATATTGGGAATAATGTGATATTTGGCCAAGGTGGAGATTTGTAGTATATGGTCAAATCCCACATCGTGGGTTTGGTAATAGAGCCTTCCTTCTTAGACTATAAAAGAAAGGCTCCATCCTTACTCTTATTACACCAAAACAACACTTAAGCAATATACCCCTTAAAGTGAATTGCAAAGTTGTATTCCCAGTTGTAATATTTCTTCAGTGAAATATTAAGTAGTAGTGTCCGAGAACGTAAGCTAAATTAGCCGAACCTCGTAAAATTGTGAGTGTGTTTTTTTCTTCTGTCTTCTTTATCTAGTATAATTTTTCATGATGATTATTTTCACAACAGCACCATCAATTGTATCCAGACAATTCTGTAAATAAAAACACGTAAGTTCAAGATGATGCCATTTGTTGGAGAAAATAATATGAAAGTGCTAACATATGTAAATTGGTGTACATAATACCTAATTTCAATTGATGATAATTGTATTCTTATTGAATTGGTCATGGTTTATGAAGTAAAAGTGGATGTAGTTTCAGAATAAAATGTCAGACACATATGAAATACCTACTTATTGTATCATCGGATCTATGGAAATTGAAATTTATAACCCTATTTTTTACATGGTGAACCAGTATATGGAGGAACATCACAACTTGTTTGTCAATATCCAAATATGGGGTGTCGACAAGGCCAATAGAACTCTTAAGCATATCACAAAGGGTCCAAAAGGTGAACCTATCCATCCTAAGTTGTTGGATATATATTGTATCACTCTTATAGACTAACTCATTCACATAGAAACGTCGAATTGACATAAAATGTAGTGAACTAGTTGCATAGGTAATGTCGCAACCGACAACTTGCATGTATGTTATAAGAAAGTCTAGAAATTGGAAAACAGATCTAAATAGGTATATCCAAAATTAAATTGCTACGGATATTTCATTGTTTTCCTCTTCCTCCGTGACAAACAGTTGACATTGCCTATTACAACAAAAATAACAAGTGCTTACAATACTCATATAAGTTATATGAGTCAACAAAATAAAATCAGTAAAAGTGATTAATGGTGGAGCAGTATGTTCATTATCTGCAAAAATATCCCTATTGCCAACAAGTGAAATATATAAATTCATTATTTCAATGACTCCTATGTATTGGACCTATATCTATATATTTCCAGAGTCCATTGTCATATTAATTGTTGACCTGATGAAATGATTGTTTTCGGCGATGGAATCCATCAATGCACTAACAACTTGTGTCATGAATTAAAAAATAGTGTGGCAACAAAATTCTCACAATGGATTATAGAAAACTTCACTTTCACTTATAACTAGATATTTATATTCCAGTAATAAAAATATCATTTATGCTTACACAAAGGCATAAGGAAGATGCTCAACCCAGTTCACCAGCGTAAACTTGAACCAATTTCGAATATCTCTATTATCAACAATAAGTAAAAAATATAAACAGAAAATGTAAAAACTTATTCATTACAAGTTGGATGTCTCACCGTAGAAGAGTAAAATTGTATTTTCATTGCTGTTACACAATGTTGGGCAGCTCGTCAATGCTGTTGAAGGTGATTCCTTCCCGGATCAATGTGAAGGTTGTGGCGTTCAGTTATTGCTTTCTATAGCCTTTGAGAGTGTTTTGTTGAAGGTAGTGTATGATCGCTAACAAGGGGGGAGGGATATGCTTCACGATGGTTGTTTCAGCTATGTGGAAGGAAATGTGGAGATGATGGGTTCACGTGTGGGAGGTTTCACGATGGCTATTTCAGATGTGATTTGTAAAGTGAGATGAGGGTTATTTTTGTGAAATACATTGATATAATAGTTTAATATTATTTTTTTAACACCAGCTGTAGCAGCCATTTCTTTTTCTTTGCTTAAACCAAACACTGAAAATTTCCGTTTCTAGGGCCCTAAGGCGCGGGCCATAGAATACCAGCATGGGTAGAACTAATGCAAGTAATGCTTCAGTTTCTCAGTCATGGCGTGTAGTGGGTTGCAGGACAGCATTACGCTCTATTCTTGTGGCCGAGACCATCGGCGAAGCGTCAAATCTGCTGGGACTTTGGGAAGGTAATGTATTTGTTCAAAGACAAAGGAAATTGATGCGCATGATATTCATACGAGGGAGGATCTCCAGTTCCACATTCAAAGCCCAGGGTTAGGCCCGGTCAATGTAATAAACATGAAGCCATGGAAACAATAGAATCCCACATCGATGGTAGAGCCTTATTGGCACACTAAGAGCTTCTATAAAATGGTTTTATCATCAACGTTATTGGTACGCAGCCGCGCGGTGAGCACAAAGCGAACTATTCTTTCGCCTTTTACTAAAGAATACCGTGTGCTCGCCGCAGAAAGCGGCATACGCCTATTTTTGGAGGAGTTTCCTATATGGAAAGCTCCACTAAACCAAGTTTAAAATTATTTTAGTAGGCGTTTTAATGAATTGTGTGCAACTATGGGGTACTGACTCTCTGCTATTTTCGTATTTTAGATATCGAGACATGTAACATTATATTATATCCAAATAATTAAGTTATATATGAATTTTAAAAACTATCTGTATGGACTTGAGGGAGCTATAAACCCAAAAGATATATTGAGAAGAAATTTGAAATTCATTTCGTGGAAATTAGCATTGAAGCCTGACTCAAAACCCCTATCGGCTCATAAGCCCGCAAAAACCCCATTTCTTCCCTACACCGTGGTCAAACTTGGCCGTTCCCTCTCATCCGCAAGCTGCTGTCACAGCTCCGCCAAAGAGAAATTTCCTCTCAAGGAGAAATTGAAGTAGTAGAAAACTGGAGGAAACCCACTCCTGTAATGAGTAGCCTGTCGCGCGTGTCGTCGTACGCCGTTGTTATACTCTCCAAAACAACAATCCCCAATCAATGTTACAGATACAACTATTCTCCGCTGCTTAAATCCACATTTGGCCGCTCCCGCCTTAGAAACGTCGGTTCAGAGTTTGCCTTCACGAGATTTCGCGTGCAGTGCTTCGCTTCTAAACCTGCGAAGGCTTCTCCGCGCAAGAGGAAGTCTGATCCCCAGCAGAAGCCGACGGTTACGATGGAGCCTCAGGAGAGTACGACGACAGATGACGGCTTCTTCGTTGTACGGAAAGGCGATGTTGTCGGGGTTTATAACAACTTCAGTGATTGCCTGGCTCAAGTTGGCACTTCGGTAATTATTACTATTCGATTATTTTTGTACATTCAGCATCGTTGATTATTAAACCAACATTTGGACTAATATTGGTTTGTCATTTGTGTTTTAATGTCTTTCTGTAGATATGTCACCCTCCTGTTAGCATATTTAAGGGACATTCTTTACCCGGTGATGCTGAGGCGTATATGCGCTCCCATGGGCTTCACAATGCTCTCTACACTATCCGAGCTGCAGATTTGAAGGAGGATCTCTTTGGGACGCTTGTACCTTGCCCTTGTAAAGTCAGTTCATCATTAAACTCGCATTTCAATTCTTATCTTATGGAATCTTACTGTTTTTTGGGCCAAATACGACTCAATATTTACTCACTGGTAGTTAATCTTTACAGCAGGTGATACTATTTTCATATTCGTATTTGTTACTGAAATAGCATAATGAATTGAAAGGATATGTAGCGTAGTTGTCTATCTTCAATGTCCTACACCTTCACATTGTACATTCATAACAGCAAAGTCTTCCGCCAGTAATTTTCACCGGAATTTGAGATTTATATCCTTCACAATCTGAACTGAAATTTTGCTAACTCTTGCCAGCAACCTGCTACGTCAGATGAAGAAACGCTTCCAAAGGATGTAATAACAAAAAAGAGATCAAATGAAGCTTTAGGACTGGATATCACTGTATGTTCAATGATGATTTTACAGTTAAAGCTCTGCCTCAGAGTTGTGTCCTTTTATGACATATATTTGGCACTTTTCTTTTGCCAATTTGATTGATTTGCAGCAAATGGATGGCTCTACTGAGCTATTGACCAAGCATGCCAAGTTCGATGCAGAAATAAAGAGTCAAGCTCAGCAGACTGTAGGTGCACGCAGCCTTTGAATGCAAATTTCTTATTCTTTCTTTAGCTCTTTTTATCCTTGCTATTTCTGTTAGGGGTGCTGGCCAGTCACGCTATTTGATCCTAAGTTCAAAATGCAGACCTGTACCTTCTCGAAACAAGGCACATAATTTGGGCATTGAATAATGCATATAACTTCTCAAAACAAGGCATACATATTGTGTATTAAGTAAGCATACATAATAATATATGCTGAATAAAATAAAAGCTGAAATTGAGATTGATTATAACTTCATGTTATATATCTGTCTCAAGTGCCAGTGCCTTGCACTGCTATGCAAGCTTTAGGCACAAAGCTTTCATAGCTTTCCTTTAATATTTCTACCGAACATATATGCAAACTACATAACTGTCAGAATCATAAAACTAGAGTTAAAACGTTGCATTTTGTCTATGATGCTTGCATATTGTGACTGTTAATGGTATTAAAATATTGTTATTTTATTTTAAATTGACGGTAGATCTATTGAAGTCTGCTTTTTGCTGCTCTAGTTACTTTGTGTTCAGTGTGCCACATTGAAGCTGCTAGCCTGTTTTAGATTTGACTCAAGTCCTACACCTTTAGCATCAGGCATGCTGTTCAAAAAGGGCACACCATAATTTGACAGTAGCATTAGTAGGGTTTATCATCACTTTTAATCACGTCTTCTTCTGCACAGCTGATAAATGCTTTCTCATGTGCTTTTGTGAACTTGTGGCTCCATAACGCTGGTATTTGATGCACAGAAAGTCTGCATTCTTGAGTTTGATGGTGCTTCTAAAGGAAATCCTGGGAAAGCTGGAGCAGGGGTTGTACTGCGAGCCAGTGATGGAAGTCTGGTATGTATTTTAACATTCCTGATGTGTACTTATGGCATCCTTGGTATTTCTAGCTTTCTGAATCTTAACATTCATTTTGGATAGATCTGCAGGTTAAGGGAAGGGTTGGGGATTGTAACCAATAATGTTGCTGAATATCGAGCCATGCTGTTAGGATTGAAATATGCTCTTCAGAAAGGTTATACTGAAATTTCAGTCAAAGGTGACTCCAAACTTGTCTGTATGCAGGTTGGTTGCTCTTGTTTATCTCTTTTTACCCACTGGCCTCTGTATGGTGAGGCCTACTCATCGTCAATTATTTTTGCTTCATAATAATTTTAAATATTGCATAAACCAATCATAGATTTTCGTAAATTTCCCTAAGTGCATCGTCACACTTTTTTTTTTCACAATCCTTCATTATTTAAAGTTTCTTCTGCTTAATATCTATATTCCTTTTAAATTCTTTTTGAGTTTTTGTTCGAGTAAGTTGTGATCAAGCCTAAAAATGAGGAGCAACTGCCTGACTTCAGGTTATTTGTTCAGTAATTGCATTGTACTAGGGAAAGTTGCCAGCTTATTTGCACAGTTTGGCTCATTAGGAAGCCTAACACAAAACTAAAATGAAGATCTTGTATAACTAAAAAGACCAAGAACAAATGTTTGTAAATTTTTTTTTGATGCATCCTAATATTATTCTTTTATTCTTCTCTTTTGCAATTCTTTGTTCGTACGAAGTTGGCTATCCAACTTTTCATAAAATGACAAGTTAGCATGTTTGGTTAGCTGTTGAAAATGGAAAAGGCAAACTGGAACCATACCATGCTTCAGTTCTTTGGAAATAAGACAAAAATGATTGAGAAATGACCATAAAATTTTTTTTCATCCAATTCTATCCAGTTCCAAATTTTTTCCACAGTTTCACCTCCACAGAACTTGAGTTCATGATTTAAACTCTCTTTTCATTCTAATATCTTTATTCCTTCAAATTCTTTTTGGGAGTTCTACTAGATGCGCATTTTGAATGAAACAAGTCTGATGCTGATTGGACAAAGCTGAATCTTGACCTTGAGCTCAGCTGATGCTTGTATGCTTGACTATACTGAACTGTGTTTAATTGTCTATTGTCATGTGGAGCAAGAGTTAATATCACCAGTTTTTACGCCACTGTTTTATGCCAATCCAAAGATATCCCCTCAAGCTTTTTTGTCAATATACCTTTTTCTTAGGTTTAGAATGCCAGAGTTAAAGAGTGGGATTAACTATTAAAAGTTTTAAGTTTTGAACTTCTTCATTTCCTTAAATTTATTTCTCGTTCTGGTGGATGCCATATGTTTTCGCTAATTTTTATTTTGAATTGAAATTTTGCTGACAGATGCAGGGTTCATGGAAGGTCAAACACCATAACATCACCAACTTATATGAGCAGGCTAAAAAATTGGCTGATGGTTTTCTATCCTTTAAGATCGATCATGTTATGCGGGTGTGTACACTTCTTCACAGCTTTCCCGTTATAAATAGGATTTTTTATTTTTCATGCATCACAGAACATTTTTCTGAACTCTCTTGTTCTTAGACTAACCTTGTTGCTGCCTTAATGGAATTACAACATGATATGAAAGTAAAGCAGGTAGCTGGTTTTGGTTTTACTACTGTGGCATTATGTGACTATTTGTGCATCATTTAAATTAATCATGTTTCACCTTCATTTTTGCTGTAACCTGATGTACCATAACTAAGCCTTCCATCTTGGAAAACACTCCCAAGTACTGTAATAACTGACTAGAATTTCTCTTGTGTGCTCTCTCGTGATTCTTTCTTGCATCGTCTTCCAAAGATAAGTGTCTTCAAGACTTGCTAAATCAAGTTTTTCTGAGAAAAAACCTGTCGGGAGTTGTTGTAATGCTGAATGCTTTTAAGCCTGAGTGCTGCTTTGTGTTTTTGAGAAATGAGAAATAGAATAAGCTTCCCATATTTCCTTTACTAATTCAAAAGGATTTTTTTTTCCTAATTGGTGACAAAATTTTATACGTCGTTGTTTGAGCTGTGTTGCAAGTTTCCCTTTTTGTCATTTAGATTATCAAAGAACTTTCTTAGCATAAGCTGTTTGTCCTTCGTTACCCTCTATTTTTCTGTTAACGTTGTGTCTTTTATGAGTAAGCCCAATAATCTTTGATGGCGGAGTCTCAGGTAAAAATCAGATTGTTTAACCATCCAAACATTTCACTTTGACTGAGACTGACGATATAAGTCAATTTTCTGGTAGAGTATGAGAAATTGTTTCCTGTAGGGTTCAGAGAAGTTAAGAAACTATTTATGATAGGTGTCAGTAATTGCCATAGAATTGCACGAGCAAGCGTGAGTTGACGCATGTGAGTGTTAAGCACTTTTAGTTGTTTTCAGTATTACTCTGACTCGAATCTCTTTTGTCTTGAAAGGACCTGAATTCCGAGGCTGATGCACAAGCGAACCTTGCCGTACAACTTTCTGGTTAGTTTTGACTTTTTGTATTCAATTTGATTAAACAATTTGCCTATATGCAATGAAATCCCTCCTTTTGCAGATGGTCAAGTGCAGGAGGTGTTTGAGTAGTCGTTGGTGGTAGGCTGCTAAGAGATTTTTCATTTGTATTCCAAATCTAGCACGAAAGTCGGGATCTTTCATTGCGCTCCCTTTTGTGCCAATGATTCATTTTGAACTGTAAAGCAGCAGCAAAGGATGGCATGGCTAGAGACGATTATACTGGTACAGATTGGCCTGCCAGTATTAATCATTTGAAATCAAGATGGAATTATGTTTTTGAGTTATCCATTGCCTTTGGTTAAGGACCATACCGTCAACTGTGGGCATAATTCTTTGTACAGCATAAATAATGTCTGCAGTTATGATACCTTGTGGAACGTATAACTTCCAGAGGTTGCATCAGAAGATTTACGAGCCATTCCGAAATTCGTTCCTCCACTCATTATGTATAGCTGCCGGAGGAGAACATGATGGCCAGCCTGTGAGAGTGTAAGAATATCAATAGGGTTTGTGGTCTTGAGAATCCTAAAAAATTTTCTGCAACAGACTTAAAAGTCTATGTGTAAGCAAAAAATACCTATCATTTCCTAAAAATACATCTCTAACAGGTATCTCTGGCTGTTTGGCTATCATTCTGCTTCCTCTGCTGGATCATTATCGGGAATGTAACGGCGGACAGCATGACGATGACGTTTTGGAGTAAATTATTGCTGTTTAAAACACCTCGGATGACTCTATTGTTAAAAAGGGCAACAAGGTTGGCTGACTAACTTCGATCTGGGGGTACAAATTGAAAGAACCAGATTGTCGACTCAGTTATAATTAATTTCTTTCATCATACAGAGGATACAGTCAAAATATTGGATATCATCTTTCTTCGTTTGTGGCCAAAGCAGTCACATACTTGGAGAAGACATCAGTTAGCATAGCCTTCTCCTTCATCTTTAGCCTGCATTGGATTAACTTATTTTAGAAATGCTTGCAGGGTTGATAAAAAATAGAAAGATAAATCTTAGCAACAGTAAGCCAAAAGGAAGTAAATCACCTCTTTGCAGATCCGGGTACATTCAACTTCGAGACCTTCTGTCCTTTAGTAATAGTTTTCTTCTTTGAAGCCCGGTTTTTGTTTTGTTTTTTACTGGAAGAACGAGCTGTCTTTTCATTCTTTGGTTCTTTTAACTCTGAGATGCTCAAAGTATCCATATTCTCACTTACATCTTCCAAATTTGTTCCTTTCTCAATATCAGAGCCATCTGAAATGTTAGAGACAGTTTCTTCACCAAAAGAATCATCCATTTCGAGATCAGCGCTCAATTCTGCTTGCAAAGGAGGAGTCACTGGGTGCGGAACAGAAGATAAGCCGCCCCTTGATTTACTGCTTAAAGCATTTGATGAATTTGATTTTATCATCACACATATTATTTGCTTCTGAATCTTACCAAACGCTACATTTTGCATCGAAAAAAGTTGAATAAACCTGGCATTGCAGAATTTTATCAGTCAAATAAAAGTTGAACGAAACTAAATTCAAGCAAAGGAACAAGACCGTAAACAAAGAGGTGAGCTCTAAAAATCAACAGGAATTCAGTCATGTTGATGAGGAGAAAAAATACAGGATGCATTATGCAAAGACATTGTCATAGCTTTCCTGATACAGCAATTATCCCAAAAAAGATGGGTTACTGAGCGTTATACTCTGACCATGAGCTTTCATATGCAGTTAGTTTGCTAAAGCAACCTATTGCTACTTGCATGAAGCCAGAAGGGAACATGTACGGAGCATGTCATCAATAGCCGGTTCACTTAATCAGAACCTGTCTGGTCGGTGGGGATTTGCAGTCAGCATATAATCCAGTGCTATTTTATGTTTGTATACAGTTGATTCTACCCTCATCCTACTCCACTCTACTAAATCTACCTAGCTGGGTATCTAACCAAGTCCTCAGTCTATCCCCATAAGGATCATGCCACATGGGTTAAGGCTCACTAGCTCAATAGCGGCATTTTCACCATGAAACATTTGGTGATGCCCCTGGGGTCTCCCTAAAACTTTAATGCAGGACGTGTATAATTATAAAAGATAGTTCATAAGATTGTACTTTATTGATTGCATATCTTAATGGTTTTTACCAGCCTCAAGCAAGCAACATTACTACCTTCATCTCAGTTGTGCATAACAAAAAGAACAATTACCTGGTAGCATCCTCCTCCGTCCTGAAATAAACAAAAGCCACGCCCTTGCACACCGGGTCTCTGGTCTTCTTGTTTCCAGTAACAACTGGGACTATGTCAACAATCCCTCTCACATCCTTAAAAGCTGATTTCAAGTCTCTGTGTATGTTCATTTTCTTCGGAATATTAGTGACACGCACCTTGATTCCACTTGCCACAGCTTCTGACGCTGCGTGCACAGATAACAGTTTGGTTTGCGAAGCACATCAAAGGACAGCAGAATTGGAAATGCAATTCCAATAACTAGAGAAAAGAATGAGAAGGCAGCCTATAAAAAAAATTGAATGAATGAAAAGGCACCAACCCGTTTTATTTTCCTGGCCTTTCTTTTGAGTGGACGTCACAAGATTGCTTTTAAGCTTTCTAGTATTAACAATCTGAGTCTTTCTGCTCTTCTCCATTTCTTCAAGCAGCTTGTCTTCAAGAGGAGTGTCATACACTCTGTCCACACCAAAACCATGTGGCTTCTTCTTAAGCCACTCCTTCATTTCTGGAAGTGAAAAAACCACATCCTCCCCACCATCATCATCATCAACGCCAGTACCATCTTCATCCAATCCATCAAACACACCATCATCATCATCATCAACATCCTCTTCTTCATCATCAAATTCACTCGTTTCCGGAACCGGGGATACCTGTGTCCGCTTTTTCTTGACAGCATGAGCAGAGAATGCGTAGGTACAATTTTGTTCTTGGTGTAGAGAGCAGAGGGAAACGTCGTTACTTAAGAAAAAGAGAGAAAACGATGGTGTTGGGATGCGACAGAAGAGAGTATTCTGTTGGGTTATAGGGATTCTGTTTGGGATTTGGAGGGAAGAAGAGAAAGAATTGGGAGTAGCGGAAATGGCGGCTACAAGAGACGCAGGATTGCCTACCATCATTGCTCCTTTAGTTAGTTCTGTGCTCCCTTCACGCTCATATCCATTATTCATTATCCCCTTCAAAACGACTCGTCCAATACTCTTAATAAATTTGATAACATAATATAACTCACTAGTAGAAAATCAATCTGGTGTCGTGGTGTAGTTGGTTATCACGTCAGTCTAACACACTGAAGGTCTCCGGTTCGAGTCCGGGCGACGCCATTTTTTCATTTTACTTCGCTGATGTTTTCCGGCCCGGATGGTTTGGGCCTGAGCTTGCCTATTTCAGGCTTAATAGCTATACCATGATTCGGTCCATAAACCCATTATTCCATTTCGCTTTCGGCAGCCACCAATTAGGTACAGTAAATACCAGTTATGAGTTTTAAAATATTGTATACAAAACCAAAAATATTTGTATGATGTCCAATAATGAACCTCTCCCCCCCCAACCTCCCCGCTTTGCTCTCCTCTTGGCATCTGGCAGATAATGAAATGGTGTTGATATAATTATTATCTTATCCGCTCTAGTTCCCAAGTTTTTGACCGACCGGTGGTTAGAAGATATCATGGGAACCAGTTCCATATCCAAAAAAATGAAAAAACTCTGTACATATGTGGGCTCGTGTCCAATAAATAACTCCAACTCCAGTTCCAACCCATGCCTATACTTCTTCCACAACATATCCCGTGATTTTCTTTTTGCAGGTTTCGTTGGTCTTGCTTCGCACTTCCACCGGTCTGTATGTTTTTCCCTCCAGATCTCAATCTCCTAACTCAATGTGGGTCTCTCTCTCTTCTGTCAAGTCCTGTCTAGTCCCCAACACAAGATGGGGCCAGTGACAATCAATTATATCAACGCAACTACCTCGCATCAAAGCAGGAGCTAACATTCTATCGGATGCCTTTGGCTTCAGAATATATATTTGATATATCTAAAAGTTGTAATGGATGGAAAAATATCAAAATTACGTGTGTTTTTTTTTTTTGGTCGAGAAAACAGACATTTTGTATACTCTGATGATGGCTGTCCTTGGGATCACATTCTTTGCCAGATTGCCAGTCCTAGTTAAGGCCAGACGGACCTACCAAACTGAGCTCTTCAACTGTAATTCAGGCCAGGGCTTTAATTACCGGGTGACCCGCTCCGTCATTAATTATCATGCAGCTTATAAACCAAGGAGAGAGGCTTGGGATTCGGTTCTGACAAAAACGATCCTACATTGAAATCTCCCAATCATAAAACTAATTATAATATGCTAAATTAAGGATAAAAAATCTTATCACTCCACTTAAAATTTACTTGGACCGTTCAGCCGGGGCATGGCCCTTAACTCGTAATACCCATAAGCAGGGAGGAATAACAATGGGTTCTAGGGACTATATCAAATAAATGGATGTATAATGATGGTACCCATGAGCTGGTAGACCACATACATAATCAATGCATCTTACATAAAAACTTATATAAAATCCGTGCATCTCATTTGACCAGCGTGCCTGAGGGAATCTCATCTCACACCCCAGAAAAAAGAAGAAAATTAATGAATTCTTATAGGCAGCCTGTCCTATCGTTTCAGATCAAACAGTTTGTTTTGCTCCCTCTAATTAATAATCCCATCCGTCTACATGCACACTACAATTTCATCCCAAAAGTCTTTCCAAGTGTACTTTCGTACAAGACTGCATTCACGAGACAAGCTCTAATAATGTTACTAATCTAGCTTCTGTGGAAGATTTCTTGCAGGACACATAAATAAAATACAGATACATGGGCGCGCCGACAAGTTCCACTTCAGTTTCTGTTTGATGCTACCTATCTCCCATCACCAACTGCTTTTGTTTCATTGCCCGTGAATGAGGAAATTTGAATAAGAAAATAGAGAAAACAGAAATTAATTAATTAATTAATTATATAAGGACGGACCTGTGAAAAGTGGTGCTAGGCTGTTTATGTCCCACAAGTTACACAGCTCTAATATGTCCATTCTATTAATTGGCAGATGAGTTTTGTGGCCTCGGGAGCATGGTTCCATGTTTTTTGGCATTAGGTAACCAGAGCTTTCCTCCAGAACAGTCTGAATGATGCAAGAATAAAAAAGCTCATAGTTCAAACAAGAATGAAGGTTTTGTTTATTTTCGTATTATAACCAATTATTTTATGTCGAACAATGGCTATTTTGCTATCTGATTAAGCGTCTGTGGTCCATATATTCCTATAATGTCAAAAAGGTGGACAATACCATACGTTTTAATTTCCTTTTTTACGTCCAACTAGAATAAAAAATTATTGTCCAATTATTCTACTCGGGACCATTATTGCTGGGACTACTGTATGTATAATAGAGTGATAGCGATAAGATAATAACTTCCCCCAAAAAAGCAGTACGGTGATATAGGAGCTAATTTCCTGAAATAAAGTAGAGTAGGTAAATAAGAAAATATACAACAAAAAATAAAATAATAAACCAATTGGAAAATTGTATTGTTAATCGTCTAACCTGATGCTCTACTCTGATAGGGAGTTGTGGTGGGTACACATTGTGCTAGACACGTGGCTTGCTTTCATTTATTTCTTAATCACATTAATTAGAATGAGTTTGTCAGTCGAGCCAAATCATAATGTACGGCTTAGTCACCAAATAGCTAAATAACTCAGTACAATAAATGGACGCGTAACAACTGAAATTTTAGCTTAGGAAAAAACCAACAGAAATTTAAATTTTAGTCTCAGTGCAAAATCATATTAAAATTGTAACTTTTAATCAAAAGCTGGACAATCCGACCATCAAACGCAACTGTCCGGTGCGTATGATTTAATGCCTAAAACTAAAACCCAAACAAAAAAAGTCAGTGCGCTCTCATAAAAATTCAACCAAGTTAGGTCAGTCAATTCAGATACCGCACAAAAATGAACCACTCACCACGTTTTGGTATGTCAAACCTGGACCCAAATGAAATTAATACAAGTATGATATTTATTAAAAACCAAAACTTTGATTCATGTGATATTTAATAAAACTATATTTTCCACGATCATGGTTCATTTAAGATTTTTATGCTCCGGCGTCCAAACAATATGGTAGTAACTATGCTCGATTTTCCTGAAATAGAAATCCCTTTCGGCCCGCTAATAGACATTATTTTTGCTGACTCATTCATGTGAGATCTATTGCTATTTTTTAAAAAATATTTATTTTATGTTAACGAAGCTCTAATTTTTTTTATTATTATTTTGAAATAATATGAATTTTTACGTAAGCATGATCTAAGGCAAAGAAAATATTACTAGCTCCAGGCTTAAAAATATCACAAGTAATTAAATTACCTACCAATCCTAGCCCGGAAGAAATCACTTTCTTCTCATATTTATGTCGAAAGAACATAGATTCATCGACATTCTTCCGTGTACATAGAATAGGAACACCCGATATCCCACACCAAAAGGCCTCACTTCACTACTCCCTCATATAATAGTATTCCGGCAACTCACCGTTGACATCTCCGACCAAAATCCCGACGAGTTTTCTTAGTCTTTTTAGGACTTCATCAAGCCAACCCCCCCTATACGGGATGGCAAGATAATGAGAAACTATCGACGCAGATCATGTCGGTTTCTTGTTCAGAATGCTTATCCGACCTCCTCTGCGGCGAAGACTCTTCGGAGATTCTCTCCGGCGAGTCGCCGGAATCCTCGTTGTCCGATGTGGAATACCCGGGCGGCTTCATCGAAGAATCCATCGCTGGGTACATCGAAGATGAAAGAAACTTCGTGCCCGGAGTTGATTATCTCTCCAGGTTTCAGTCTCGGTCCCTTGATGCATCCGCTCGAGAAGAATCCGTTGCATGGATTCTCAAGGTAAAGAATGTCCTACTAAGTTCACTTTTATCACCATGAGGACCGTGTTCCATGATATCAAAACGTTAAAAAGCTCGCCTTTCTTTCCGATACAAATAACTGAAAGTGAAACTCGCCGTCACCGGGTCACGGGCTTTTTCATTTTCGTTCCAACAGATATTAAAACTTGCTGGCCTTAAAAGGATTGAGAAAGTTCTAATAGTTGATTTCTTTTGGGTTCAACTTGGCAGGTGCAAGCCTATTACGGTTTCCAGCCACTGACCGCATACCTCTCCGTCAACTACCTGGACCGGTTCCTCTACTCTCGGAGATTGCCGGTATAGTTTCTTACAGATTTGGAAGCCACCGTTGTATTAATTAGTATCTTTTCGTTTATTATTGTCTGTAAACTGCGCTTGCCTTTTTCTTAACTGTCCGCTGTTTCGACACTCATCGTTGTCCTCAAACCCTTTTCACTCTCTCCTGATTATACTGTTATTCTCTGTAATTCTTTGTTTTTATAAAAGAGATAAGTCTGAAAAATTATTGGACAATTGGGGTGAGAGTATTTGACTTTTCAAACAAAGAGAGCGACGCATGTAGGTAATTACGGTGATAACACTGTGATTGCGTGGTGTCATTTAATTCGTCGTCTAAACTTGCCTGCCTTGTACTTGTGGCTTAATTACCTTAATTAGATTAAGTATCAACTTTTATCACAGTATTTATTAGCCTTTTATAAAGTTTATTATACCTTTTATAAAGTTTATTATACTTGTCTTTTGGCACGTGGAAAATTTCTGGACATAAGCAAGCAAAATCAGATATTAACATCATTCTTCAACCTTTTTATCATTTACTGATGATGAATAACCTCTCTTTTTTCTTTTATTTTTTTTTACTGTTTCAGCAAACAAATGGGTGGCCGATGCAACTCCTGTCTGTTGCCTGCTTATCCTTAGCTGCTAAAATGGAGGAACAGCTTGTTCCTTCTCTATTGGATCTCCAGGTATTACATGTGCATATTGTCTTAATTCATTCAAGAAGGGAATGATTGATGTAAATACATGCACCTGTGACGTTCGCTTAACATGCAACCGATAGGCTAACTCTTTAAATAAAATGCAATTGTTTTGTAGGTTGAAGGAGCAAAATATATCTTTGAACCAAGAACAATTCTTAGAATGGAGCTTCTAGTTCTCAATGTCTTGGATTGGAGGCTACGATCTGTAACACCGTTTAGTTTTCTTTGTTTCTTCGCGTGCAAGCTCGACTCATCAGGAGCTTACATCGGTTTTCTGATTTCCCGGGCTTCAGAAATCATCTTATCCAATATCCAGGGTATGCAATCATTTATGACCATGCAATTAAATACAGTACATTATGCGTACATGTAGCTGTTGAAATAATACCGTTACGTCCAAGTGTGTTAAGTTTTTTTTTGATCTAGCAGAGGCTAGCTTTCTTGAATATCGGCCGTCGAGCATTGCTGCGGCGGCGATGCTCTGTGCCGCCAACGGAATTCCAAACTTGTCGTCTCTTGTCAATCCAGAGCATGCTGAATCGTGGTGTGATGGGCTAAGCAAAGTAAGGAGATTAACCCACCCGCAATGTATTATTATGTATATATGTATATTTGACAAATATACAGTAGTGATCTGATTTCTCAAATTAAAAATATTCAAATTTTACAGGACAAAATCATCGGATGTTACCAGTTAATGCAAGAACTTGTGTGTGACAATAGCCGCCGGAGGAAGCCAGAGAAACTGTTTTTACCGCAGCTCCGGGTGACAATTCGAGGTAGAATGAGGTCTGGTGACTCGTCATCTTCTTCCTCGTCATCCTCTTATAATAAAAGGAGGAAATTAAATAGCTGCTTATGGGTAGATGATGACAAAGGAAGTTCCGAATGAGGATTAAAAAGGAAAAAGAAAAGGTAAAGAAAAGACAAGGTGGTCCAAGTCATCTAGAATCCTCGATATTTTCTTGGGAGGATTTTGAGAGGAAATTGACACGAGTGATGTAGATGATTGTGTGTATACATGCATGAATGAGAGTTTTCGATCGTGAGTATGGAGATTTATTAATTTTTTTAGTGGTTTTAGTGCCGTTGCTTTATGGGATGGCATTGCTGATTCCCAAGGTGGGGGGGATTTTGCTTCATTAATATTTTGGTGTGTGAAGAGGGTGGCGTCATGGAGTGTGAAAGAAGTGGGGTGCTGAAATTCAATGGCAGCATTGATTATTGAATACAAGGAGTGGGACCTCTTGATTATGCCCGGGGGAGAAGAATTGCAGAGACTTTCAAATGGTTGGCAGAAATTAAGGGAACTGCTCCTTGAAATTTGAGCACTTCATGTGGTGATACAAGTAAAGCTTCTCTCGACTCACCATCGCCCTCTTCTACTGATGCAGAACCCCAAAAACCTACCCAAGGAATCAGACCAATAAGGCTCCCAACATCAATTGAAAAGGAGATATGTTTGTAGACTTTGAGAGTGGTTTGTGTGTACATGCTTTGGGTGCATGTCACACGAGTGTGTATGTGTGCTTTTTTGGCGGGAATTACCTCCTCTTTTTCTTCTTTTTTTAATGGCCTTGATCGTGGCCTAACCTTCAGTGACTCTTTCACAGTGTGTGCCCACTGGTATGGTGTGGTTACACGAGTGTATACTTTTTCAATTTTTTGTTTTTTTAGGACAAGAAACTTCGTGGACATAGCTTAAACTTTGGCTTGACAACACAAAAGGTCTTTGGGGCCTTTAAGGCTTGTTTGTATTCCTTTTTGATCAGTATAATAACATTAATAATAATTATAATTAATATCTTCCACAAATATTTCAATTCCATAGGTGGCATGTATGTGATTGACAATGCATACTTTGTAGCTTTGTGATTTGTTTTTATCTCTGTAACGAGGACCTTTAAATGACAATTATGGAATTTAGTGACCTAGGCCCCCGCCGCGCCAAGGTGCACAAAGTCCTGCCACTGCCAATTGAAGGGACGGATCGGCCCCGCCATCCAATAAACCGGTCCCTCCTCTTGGTCGCGACGTCCCTTGCTCCATCCTCCTTGGCTTACGTTGCCCTCGTCACTCTTCTCACCAATCCATGGCTGTTCCCTTCGTCTCCTTTGTGATACTCCAATTATTGTTAGGATATGTCTTAGTATTTGATTATGCATTTAGAATTATATTAGATTTGATTAGATTTTGTTATATTAGATTTGGTTAGATTCTAAATTCATTAGATTTGATTAGATTTGATTATATTAGATTTGGTTAGATTTTAGGATATTATCTATGTTTTTACTATAAATATAAGGCATGAATAAGAGGTATAGTGAGTTCGCCATATGAGCTCCCGGAGCTCCCAAAGTTCAATATATTCTCTCTCCAGTTCGCATATTTTTCCACATACTCCTTAAAAATCCCACAAATTGGTAGCGGAGCAAAGGTTTTCTTGAGAGACCTGTGAGAATGGAGAGTGAAACACAATCGGCTTTTAGCCACAATATCGCGCCATCAGTGTTTGATGCGCAAAATTATCAAGCATGGGCTGTTCGAATGAAAGTCTATCTTGATGCTATGGATCTTTGGGAGGCTGTAGAAGAAGATTATGACAGTGCATCGACTTGGTGGCACACATGAAGATATATGACAGTGCATCGACTTGGTGGCACACATGAAGATTATGACAGTGCATCGACTTGGTGGCACACATGAAGATTATGACAGTGCATCGACTTGGTGGCACACATGAAGATTATGACAGTGCATCGACTTGGTGGCACACATGAAGATATATGACAGTGCATCGACTTGGTGGCACACATGAAGATTATGACAGTGCATCGACTTGGTGGCACACATGAAGATTATGACAGTGCATCGACTTGGTGGCACACATGAAAGAAGGAAAGAAGGCTATGACAGACTATGACAGTGCATCGACTCGGTGGCACACATGAAGATGACTATGACAGTGCATCGACTCGGTGGCACACATGAAGATGACTATGACAGTGCATCGACTCGGTGGCACACATGAAGATGACTATGATAGTGCATCGACTCGGTGGCACACATGAAGATGACTATGATAGTGCATCGACTTGGTGGCACACATAAAAAGATATATGAAGATTCGCCAATTTGGGAATATGCAAATACTACGACAAGGAGGAGCTTGTTAGGATATGTCTTAGTATTTGATTATGCATTTAGAATTATATTAGATTTGATTAGATTTTGTTATATTAGATTTGGTTAGATTCTAAATTTATTAGATTTGATTAGATTTGATTATATTAGATTTGGTTAGATTTTAGGATATTATCTATGTTTTTACTATAAATATAAGGCATGAATAAGAGATATAGTGAGTTCGCCATATGAGCTCCCGGAGCTCCCAAAGTTCAATATCTTCTCTCTCCAGTTCGCATATTTTTCCACATACTCCTTAAAAATCCCACAATTATTACCTCTCACGCCGTATATGGTCTCTCTTAGTACTATATACACCCCTACATATGGGCAAATGAAACGTGCCTGGTTTATAGATGTGATGTCGTGGGGAAGAGATTCGTCCGACCTAAAAAAGCTCCTTTCTCATCTGCTTACATACAGTTTCTTCAATGTAAAAACACGAAAAGACTAATCAAGAAGATTGTCATTTAGCCTGGATCCCAGACATATGGTATATTATCTTTTTGCATGAATGTATAGCACCGTGGCCCGCCGTCTAGTCTGTAAACTGTACCCACCACCATGCATATATATATATATATATATACTCGCATCCACAGTACGAACCTTTTTTTGATTTTTCACCCTGCTTGTTATGACGGGTACCATCGTCAACGGAATATAGTTTCATTTAACCAGTACATTTCCCAGTACATTTCCGACTGTTTCTGTCGAATTTTCATTGATCAAGAACATCCACCTATCATGGGACACCATTGATTTAGTTCGACTAGAAAGTTGAAAACAAAGCATCGACGCTAAAGGGAGGCTGATTACTGACATAAACCTCACCATGTGGATCCAATGAGCGAGCCATATGGTGGTCGACGTTATCCACTTGTTGGCTTAGTATCTTTGATTAATAAACTCATTTTAGTATGGTGGTCGTTCACTATCGAGAGAAATATGACGTGGTGTTTTCTTATTTGATCAACTTGATGAGAGCCATGTATGACGATTCGTAGTTGTACTATTATATGTTACCAATGGGAAGGCATCTCACCCACTAAAAAGGTCAATTTCAACTTAAAATGAAGGTCTGGTTTGGTGGTTAATCAGGACGAAGGATATGACAAATTAAACCGTGGAAGGCAATTACATCCATTAATACCCATCCATTGCCATTACAAATTAACAACTCTCATGCATCCGTACAATTAAGACGAAGAATTTATTGATATAATAAAATCAAAAGCAAACAATTTATTTTCTAACACAGCAAATTGTCTTACTAGCTGATACCACAATACGTATGTATATGAGTTTGTTACGACAGAGAGTCATTAGTTGTCGCTAAAGACAAAGACAACGTTAAATATGGATTAGAAGGGCCCCGTATATAATATAATTTGGCACGCGGGATTTGTATCAAGCCCGCGAATTAGGAAGGGATGGTGACTTGACGGCTTCTTTTTATTTGATTTAAGAAAAGGTAGGAGGATTAGAATTTGGATTTTCTATCAATTGGCTCCCACCATTAGCCCTTATCATGTCAAACAGTGGCATATGAGTTTGTGCTGTTGTTTAATTAGTAGCTTGTAGCTATAACAATGATGGCATGTTAATTAATTCGATCCATTGAAAATTTACATCACCGACTCCTACAGACTCCATTTTCTACTCAATTATTAGATCTGAAATGCAAAATTTGGATTGGAGATCCCAATGCTACTGACCACCGTCTATCTTTGTACACAAACAAAGGGGTCCTCGAAACGAGGAATCCTAAGTCTATAGAAACAAAGAGCCAAAAAGAATTTATGCATGCCCAATGAAATTAGACAGGGTTATTGGAATCTTTATGTACAATCTTGCTCTTTTACCTACTCCTTTTCTCAGAGAAAACTGAGCTTCACTCGATTGCCATATATATATATATATATATATATATATATATTTATATATAAATGGAGGACCCCGAAAGATGCAGCTTTTAAAGACGATTTTTAGTTGTAAAATCCCTGCTCGTGGGGTTGGGATAAAAGGTGTATAGGGTATAGGCCCATGCTAACTAAAGACTTCAAAAGCTGGAATGATGCATCCAATATTAAGGATAGTGTTTCTGTGAGATTTTATGCTGAATGCAAGACAGTGCCATTCTCTAGCTAGTCCTTTGCCTACTCATGAAATGTCAGCATCCTCGTGCCACACTTTATTGCGAAAAGAAAAGCAAAAAGAAAGGAATATCAGATATCCAACTATACATCTATGTACCACCACCTTTGTACCCTGAAAAAAAAATTTACATTTTGTCTCTTCAACAGTGAATACTTCTGAACTGATTCTTACCATCCTCTATCCAAGATGTTTTAAGAAAATCTCAGTTTGTTGTTTTCAATCTTGCACACACAGCGAAATTAGTCAATTTTGTTTTACCAAGTCAATAAAATAATATCTACAGTGTGTTTCCCTCCTGCTGGAATGATTATTTCAGAGAATGTAGGCTAAAGAAGTTTTCTTTTGGCATAGGGTAGCCAGCCAGAGGCTTTGGCTTTATAACCCACATTGCTGTCGTCTTTGGATGCCATGAAAAGAAGTTGAAAGAGAGGGATAGGAGTGTGGATAGTATCGAGGGAGCGGGGTGTGAGGATGTCGTGTTGTTCTTTAATTTGCCTTTGTGCTGCTAGTGCTTGGACCTCCTGCATATAAAGAGTGGATCCAGACAAAAGTTTCCATCAATATTCTTCCATTCAATCATCCACATCCAGTAACTTCACTAAACCCACTCTCATGTATATATACTATACCCCATTGCAATGTATAGATATGAGAGCAGCAAATGGGCGGGGCGGTAAGTTCAAGATAAATAGAATAGTGCTACAACTTCCTAAAATAGAATGCATTCACTCCACCCTTAGTAAGGTAAAAAGGAATAAGGATTTGATTGATAAGCAGAAATTAAAAGAAACTACTGTTTGGCCGAAAGTTAACTACCTTGATTGCTCTCCTTTTTCTTAATGAAGTAACTAGTTTAGGCAACAAAAGAAGATTGGGAATGCGAGCTAGTCTTTTTTACCCAAAATTGCCTCTGCATCTATCCACCCTTAACATTATTTTCATTCTTTTAGGTTTTTTCTTAAGAAATTGGTTAACCAATCAGGAACCCTTCTCAAAATCATACTGTACTCCCACTTGGTATCTAAAAAATACATACTCGGTCATACTGTATTATCAATCAATGCTCATACGACGAGTAGATTAAAAAACAAACAACCAAAAGCTTGTGGAATAATAACCTTTCCCAGACTTGCACAGTGCTTAGTGCAATCCACATCAATATCCCATAGTGCACACACTACCTTCCAAATTCACAGCAATGACAGGTGATGGATAAAGCGCCGGACGGAAAGACGAGGAATTAAATTCCAGTGTTCTTTAAACCGAACCCTATTCTATAGTCGGGCCGCCTTCAAGAAGATAATGACCTTCCTACGCATGTAGCTTTAGCCTAGATCATAGCGTTTAAATATTCTTCCATTAACGTAAATATCTGTGTGTTATGCTACAACTGTCACAGCTAATTGTAATATATACTACCCCGTAATTGAATGTATTAAGATTTTTCGACATGGGCGTATATCATTTTAAGTACATTAATTAATTTTATGGACATGAACAAGGCGATGAGGAATATCAATATACTAAGGTTTTGAAGACATATAAATGACCAATTGTTTGTCTTAAAAAACATACACAATCATTGGTAATCAAGATGTTTGCCTACTTTATGGATAATTAGACAGAGATTTGATGTGTAAGGGTTACCCCTTAGGAGCAAAAATGGAAAATCTTTGGTTTATGAATATTTCCTTTTAGTTAATTAAACCTGAATTGGTTAATGAGGTGATGAGAACAGTAGTGAATAGGATTTCAAGGACATAAACATAGCTAATCATTGTACATCCAAGCTGTTGGCTACTTTAGGAATAATAGAAAAGAGACTGTATTTAAAAGATACCCATCAATTAAAATGACTCTTGAAGAATGATTTATGGACAAATAACTGGTCAAAACAGTTTATTAAGAAGTATCTTTATTAACCAGACACCCTTTTTCACATAACTTTTGAAATTTGTCTAAAGGCTGTTCTTTTTCAAGATAAATGTTCGATTTGATTAATCTAAACTGTGCCCTTTGATTCAGTTAATCATCCTGTCCGAACAACTCATCTTTTACAGAGATTGCATCTCTCAAAACAAGCCTTTGGCATTAAAATATCAGAATGAAAAAGGAGAAGATTTATGTTGTCCTTAAGGACTGATGCAGAACCAACCACCCAATTTTAATACAACTTTTTAAACAACTGTAGGAAAGTGATATACCACTTGGTCCATGATTTATTAAATTACAACCACTTGTATTAAAGGAGATGGAAGAAAAATTTTCATTTGACAAACGAGGAGGAAGAAACCGGAGCTTTTGACTTTAATGCATTAGACAGACCCAAGTACCTAACCATGAGATTATTTCTTTATGGCCATGGCCCATATTAAATCTTTTAGTTCACACTTCACACTTCACACTTCACACTCTGTTGGTTGACAGAGGACTCCCAGCAACAACTAACCTTTTAGAGGTTTCTATTAATTAATAAGCCTTACCCCTTAGGCCCATTGATTAGAACGGCCCGTTTTCGGCCTCTTAGCTTTCTTGGGCTCAGTACAATTGAACTGTTAAGGCCTCCAAAATGATTTCCAGCACAATTGGACTGCTAAGTGTAGGTATGGCCTTTTGTCTCTTTTTAACGTGTCTAAGAGTATACCGTGGTATTAATGATATCTCCCTTTTGTATTTTGGATCATAAATAAATGTAATTTACAGTCTGTATCAGCGAGATCAACACTATTAATAAACCATTTATCTAAATAAAGAATTTGGGAACTCTAGATTTATCTAAAAGAATGATGCTACTATGAATCTTAGTCTACTACATCTGGTCACAGAATATGCCAATCAGAATTCCACAAATTCTATGTTGGATACAGATTAGTTACATCAGTAATATGAGTACGATACTATCAACCAGCCTCGACTCGGCGGTATCCATCCCAGCAATGCTCTGAATAAAAAATCTAGAGGGTGGGAGGTCGAGTTAGGTTGGAAAAAAATGAGTATGAAAATAAAATGAGTATGACAATAAGCAATGCAAATATACAAAACCTAGATCAAGTATATGGTACAGCATTTACTTGAACATAAGCAATCTTAATACAATTTGCGGGCAATTGACTATCACATGTCGGACACCGACCAAAGATAAGCTTCCCTTTCAGTAGCTTGTTTCTCATTCGTCCTTTTGAACAGTTGCTTCTCAAATCCTACAAGACATGAATGCACAGCTAATGAGCTCCCATGATGTACATATATTCCAAAACCTGATTCTTTGCTTACCATTACTTCGGTCAACCCCATCCCAGTGTCTGCCTGGTCTTATACCATAACGATTTGGTGCAGCATCTATCCCTCTTTTTATCCAGCTGTGACTAGGGATGGCCTGAGGAATTACAAATCCAGATTCTTTCATCTTCTCACTGTTTCCTAGGTCTGGAAGCTCTACCTCAGAATGCTTTTTCTGCAAACATCAAACTCTATTAAACTTAGCTATAAACGTCACTGATGTATTAGAAAAAAGAAGCTGATAGTCATGGCCAACTAAAATGTCAACAAATTACCTTGACCAAGTGTGCCATAGTATCACCCCATCTTACTCTCTCCCTCAGAATTTTGTCAAGCTCAGGGTCATCCCTGCAAACATGCAAGATGTACCAATAAATAGCTATGCTTATGCAAGTTGATGGATAAAAACTGCATTGTTGTGATTTAGCGTAAGGCATTTTGTTCCTCGTCCATTACTAGTGATACAAGTATCAATAAGTAACATCATAGTACAGTTTAAGATAAAAAACAGAGGTACTGCCACAAACATCAAGACCTCTCAATCCAACTGGCTACTCTTAAAAGTTTAAGACGCCTTAACATGTAAATTCAGTTCAAGAAAAATCAGCCCCGTTCATGCTCAAATGGGAACAGCATCAACCGAGTGGTAAAATATTGATGAGGTATAAATGCAAGCCATAAACAAGAGAAAAAAAAAACCTTTCCAGTGTTCCAAGGAGACATAAGCTTTTGACATGGGCTAATATGATACTGAGAAATTCAGTTTATCATGTGAAAATGTTGAAGACAAAAGAAGTTAGACACAGAAACTACCATGGTTTATTGGTCAATTATACATAAACTACACGTTCCTTCAGTAAAATGATAATTGGTATCAAAGACTACTAAAGCAGTATTTCGTATACTTATCTACCTGAACTGTGCAAATGGCCTGTCCTTCTCGAGTTCTAATTCCCGTAGTCTAGCTTCGGCTTCACGTTTTTGAGCCAAGCCCTGCCCCCACTCGATATTCTTCTCCTGATGAAAAAAATAGAATGGCAGATATGTATAACTCACACACTAGTAAAAATAACTTGCAATGACTAACATGCTCAAATTTAAAATCAATACAACTGTTATAGCATGTTACATATGAAAAGGAAAAAGAAGACGACAAAAGTAGAACTACGTATGACCTTTTAGCAGGAAATCGAATACTAGAAGGTAATCAGTGTTTAGGGAATATTAATCCCTCCACACATTGGACCACAAAAAAAAGAGAACCTGAATTTGCTTGACATGAACATAAAATACTACCATGGAGTCTCCAAAAGAGAACAAGACAAAATGGCTTATATCTCTAAAAGCGGTTCTTGATATAATTGACATGATCTCCATTAGCACACAGAACTGCTTGCAGTTCCAGAAATGTTGCTATCTCTTCCCCACTAATGCTGCATTAGCAAGCCCATTTTTGTAGAGAACACCATTATATGCTTCAAACTCCAGTATATGGGGCAATATAACAAAGTTGGCTCTGTCCCTCTATTATGACACATGGGGCACACATTCAGAGCTAATACCTATAATACATTAGTGCAAGAATAATCTGATCAGAGAAACCAAGTGTGCTCGTTGAACCTTTTTTTTTTAGTATCATATGCAACTTTCAGAGCACATATAAGTCCAAAACTTAACAAACACGATCCATAACACATCTAAATAATAACAAACGAGCATCACCCATTTCCAATAAATATATTTATCAATAGAAGATCAGGGTTAAGTTATCAATTGAGTCCATGACAACAACACTAAAACATCCACATTAAAAAATTGTACAGAATGCTGCTGTAGATAGATATGAAACACTGTCATACCTTGGGCTTTTCTTTTATCTTTTCGGTTGGTTTCAAGAACTCCTCTTTAGAAATTCTCTGGCCTGCAACATTCATGAGAAATACATGGTCAAACAAATATAGATCTCTCAGAACTTGCATAAATGATATGAAGCAATTTTTTAACAATATTTTCAGCTACTTCAGCAAGCCATCATATGATAATAGACATTCATTTAGAAAATTAAGTTTTGTAATTGAATTGCAACTGACAACTAAAAAGGATATCACAATTGCAGCAAACTATCAGAAATATAAACTATGAATTCATTTCTAACTTTCACGGATTAAATGGAAAGTATATGAATATGTTCATCATTTGAATTTTTTGAGGTATGAAAAATATAATTCTGGTCAATGGCACAATGGATATGTGCACTATTTGAATTTGCTGAGCTGTAAACAATATAATTCTGCTCTAGACATGCCATTAACTAACTCTCGAGAAAAATTTCATTCTGTCCATCTCAATTTGATCATGAAAGGCAACATTTTGTAGGAGAAGCTCAAGGAAAGAATATGACAGGTAACAAAAGCTTGTCTCTAATACTTGTATCCAGTGAGTTTGTTGAATCAAATTGATATATCTAGAGATTCCTCATAAATCTTTTAAAAAATTAGCACCCACTATCTCTTAACAGGATTCAAACCTAATATAGCAAATTATTTCGCATCTGCATGAGACAATAAAGGCATAAGATGACAAAATTACTATTAGTGGTCATGTTTAGTGAAACTAAACCCATTCCATGAAACCTGCAGAATCCATTGAAATATGCATAGCAAGAGAGAATATCCAAGCATAAATTTAACTATTTCAAACACAAACTAAAACCTCAACGACAAGAAAGTTCCCTTTGACTTGATGCTACTAAGTAAGACAAGAAGGACACAACAATGGGGAAGAAATGGGTATTTAGCCTAGTCCAGAATTCAAATCTGAAAAAAAAAAAGTAGTCAGCATAATTAAAGTTTAACCTTACACTTCCAATTCAGATATAATCAGCCAAACGATGCACTATAAAGTGAAATCACTAATATGTAAGTTTTTCCCAGCTAACCTGTCTTCTTATCACGATAAACCGGTTCAGCACCTCTGCCGCTCACAGAAGGATCCATTTGTTCAAACCTGCAAAAAAATCAGAAGCAAGAAATCATACTGAAATCTTATTTGACAACAAAATAAAAGAAAATAATTTCTAACTTTCTTCTGCAATACGTTTAATTTAGAAGATAACATAAAACTACTTCAAGTAAGTTCAATAGGAATGGCCAAAGCTTGCGATAGATAAGAGCTATTCTTTTAGCTCTGACACATGATAATGCATTACCCAACACCTCCACTCATCATTTTGCTTGCATTTAATCAAGTGATTTATTAAATGGAAATCTTTAAACAGTTCAGGCTCTACCCAGATCTTGAATCTTGTAGCAAAATATAGTAAAACAGATTTTTGTACGCAGAAGGCAGAAGACAATTCCATTAACTAGTTAATATCACCAGATGAAAAGTAAAGTAAGCTAAACAGATGGTCGTAGCCACTGAAGAATTTACCTCACTAAGTCATCTTTCTTCGTTTTAATAATCTCATTCTGCATATCGCGGCCAGTAATCAAACCAGTTTTAGGTTGTTCCTTCGCAGAAGGTGGAATAAATAATCCTTTGCTGTTTTTCCTTGGTGGAGAAAGATCTCGAACCATAGACACTACAGTCTGAGTAGACTGTCGCTTACTTTGAGGAGAAAGATCGGGTGATCTAGACCTCCTCCGTCGAAGCCTCGGAGGAGACAAATCAGAATCTTCTCTAGAAGGCTTTATGCCATGTCTTGCTAAAGGTGCATCATTGCCAGCCCTCCGCCTACGTGGGGGAGACATATCAACATCCACTCTTGAAGCGTTCATTTCTGGAACCCCTAAGATTCTATTACTTGAAGGCTTACGAGGAGGTGATAAATCCAAATCCCCATCTGGTTCAGCTAACCGAGTACGTTGCTGCCTCTGTCTTTCTCTAGGAGGAGACAAATCCGTATCTTCTCCGGTCCTCCCTTCACGCTCAGGCGATGGTGTGTCATTCCGAGTCCTTCTCCTCCGAGGTGGAGACATATCATCAGTAGGATCCACAGAATTTACATTATTCAAAGGAAGCGAAACCCAACCGCTTCCATCCTCCGCAATGGCATTGTACGGCCGCATAGCTCTAAGTAGCTCCAGTTTCCTCATTCGCTTAACCTCAATATCTTCGTCAATCACAGGCTTCTCCTCGTCTAGGAAACAACAAGAAGTATAGTCATTTACCAACAATAGAACAAAAACAATTAATCCGTTAAAAACAATTATTTACCAGCTGAATCGTTTTCTTCTTCCTCCTCTTGAATGTTCACCGGTTTCTGCCAAACTGGATCTTCATCAACAACCAAAACACCTGACGCGTCTGGTTTAGGTTTAGTTTTCTTCTTATTTTTCTTCTTCTTCTTCTCTTCTTCTTCATGATTACTCTGATATCGCTTCAAGTACTCTTTCATCGACGACGTTGCTGACATAGTTGGCTGCCCGCTACGCACTGTTAGTATATTTTCCAGAAAAAAAATAGAAACCTTGATAAACTTCCCTCTAAGAAGGGGGTAGGGGCAAGTTTGTCTAAAGAACAAGCGAAATCCTCCTCCAAGGGTACTAATTTCTTCTGCGGCCGGTGAGATGAGGCGGCAACCCCGGCGTAGCAATAACCTAGGTTTTCAGTTATCACAGGCCGCCGCAGTTAGTATTGATCAACTTTCCCGCTGATGCCAAGCTCCTGTGGGCCAATTTAGATTCCGTTCGCAGCCCGCTAGACTGCCACACTAACTGGACCTGGGCTACCTGTCCATCCCGTTCGCAAAGTGTTTCAGACCGAACCGACAGATAAATAGGTTTTGGTCCTTTGGATTAATTAATATAATTATTTGAGAAATAATTAATTATAAATACTGATAGAGTTTTGCGAATTGTGGGGGTCAATGTACGGGAAAAGAAGCTCCTAATTCCTAAACCCCAAGGCAACCGGTACACCTTCTGCTCAGATATATAACCAAAATTCCTAGTTTCTGTTCCCTTATTCCAGTTCCCCGTTTAATTTCTTCTTTTGTCATCGCCGACGGATCTCTGTAGATTCGACGGAGGTGACAGTTTTATCAATAACTCATCCCATCTCCTTATTCTCCGGCGGCGGAATCTAGAGGGAAACTCCTACTATGGGTTCTTACTCTGAATTTCTTTCTTCTCTTGTTGTTTGGTTTCGTCCTCTCCTGTGGCCATGAAAGCTATCTGTCTACCGGAAAACAAAGACCAACCTCAATATAGCTGAATTATGATCATAAAGCATTTCAAAACTCCGGCAGTTATCCTTCGCTCTTATGATGTTCTCGCCAAGCTGTTTCGTCTCTCAGCAGCCCAATATCGTCTACCAAAAGTCCCTCACAGAAAGCCGTCTGCCAAAACTACATTCTTTTTCCGCTACATTCACACTACTGCCATCCCACCATCACCAACCCATTCCTATGCCTCATTTTTCTGCACTCTCATACACCTCTACTTGTCCTGTGGCAGATTCTCCAATGCTACAAAAGCATTCTACCAAATGAGGGATTGCAAGATTGTTCCCTCATTGTTCCTGTGGAATCGACTTATTTACCAGTTCAATGCAGCTGGCTTGTTATCTCAGGTATGGGATGTCTATAGTGAGATGTTGGCATCTAAGGTTTTGCCTAATATCTTCACTCATAACGTGTTGTTACATTCTTGGTGTAAATCTGGTAGTTTGAATTTGGCCGTGGATTTGATTAGAAATGTTGATATTGATGTGGATGTTGTAACATATAATACACTCATATGGGGATTTTGTCAGCAAGGTTTGGTTATTCAAAGTTATGGGTTTTTGTCGACCATGATAAAGAAAAGTGTATGCTTTGATTCTTTCACATGTGGCATATTAATAAAAGGGTTTTGTAGGAGTGGATTGTTACAGTATGGAGAGTGGGTTATGTACAATTTAGCAAGTGGAGGGGTGTGCGAGGATGTTGTGTGCTATAATACACTGATTGATGCGTATTGTAGGATAGGAAACATGGATAAAGCTATTGAGTTGGTGGTACGAATGGGAAAAGAAGGTTTGGCTCCTGACATTGTTAGCTATAATACATTGATCAATGGGTTTTGCAAAAGTGGTGATTTTGATAAAGCAAAGGCCTTAATTGAAGAGATTGTAAGGCCTACAAAGTTAAACAACAGGGCTGGTCTGGAGATTGAAGAAGCAACCAATGAGTGGAACAATGTGAATTTGAAGCCAAACCTTATTACGCACACCACGCTTATAAGTGCATATTGTAGGCAGCATGAACTCAAGGAAGCGCTTGCTTTATATGAAGAAATGATTATCTCTGGAATTTTGCCAGATGTTGTTACCTACAGCTCCATAATAAATGGTTTATGCAAGAATGGGATGTTGCCAGAAGCTAAAGCACTTCTGAGGGAGATGGAGAACATGAGTGTGGATCCCAATCATGTTGTTTATGCTACTCTTATTGATTCGTTGTTTAAAACTGGGGTTTCCTGGGAAGCTTTTATCTATCAGAATCAAATGGTTGTTCGTGGAGTTGTCTTTGATTTGGTAGTATGTACCTCACTGATGGATGGACTTTTCAAGACTGGAAAATCTGATGAGGCTGAGTATATGTTCCGATTACTCTCAAAGCTTAATCTTGTTTCCAATATCATAACATACACAGTGCTGATTGATGGGAGGAGCAAATTGGGAGATATTGACGGTGTAAAGAGTTTATGGCAAGAAATGGAGGAGGAAAATGTTACCCCAAATGTCATCACGTTTTCTTCTATAATAAACTGCTGTGTAAAGAAAGGAATGCTTGATGAAGCTATTACTGTTATGAAGAACATGAAGTACCAAAATGTACTTCCAAATGAATATATATATGCTATATTAATAAATGGGTATCTCAAGGCTGGTAAAGAAGACATTGCCTTAGATCTTTATAATGAAATGAAATCAAGTGGAGTTGGGGAAAATAAGTTTGTCCTTGATGCCTTTGTAAATAATTTTAAAAGGCATGAAAAAATGGAGGAAGCTGAGGGATTATTTAAAGATATGAACTGTAAGGGTGTATTGCTTGACCACATTAACTATACTTCTCTGATGGACGGTTTCTTCAAATCAGGAAAGGATGCAGCGGGCATGGACATGGCTGAAGAAATGTTAGAAAAGGTTATACCACTTGATGTTGTAGCATATAATGTGCTAATTAATGGTCTTTTGCGGAATGGAAAATATGATGCAAAATCTATTAATTTGGGACTGACAAAGTTGGGTTTGGTTCCAGACAGTGGCACATACAACACAATGATTAATGCATACTGCAAGCAAGGAAAGCTGGAAGATGCCATCAAAGTTTGGAATGAGATGAAGAACCAAGCAACAGCGCCAAATTCGATCACTTGTAACATTCTGGTTGGAGGTCTGTCTGAAGCTGGTGACATTGACCGGGCAATTGCTGTTTTGAATGAAATGTTAATTTGGGGAGTTCTCCCGAACCCAACCATTCACCGGATCATGCTTCATGCTACTTCAAAGAGTAAGAGAGCTGATGCAGTTTTTAAATTGCATAAGCAGCTTGTCAGGATGGGGCTTAAAGTTGACCGAAGCATATATAATAATCTGATCACAGTTTTATGCAGATTAGCCATGACCAGAAAAGCAACTGTGGTATTGGAAGATATGACTAGGGAGGGATTTTCAGCTGACATTATTACTTACAATGCTTTCATACGTGGGTATTTTGAAGGCAGTCATGTCAACAAGGCACTTTCGACATACACTAAGATGTTAAACCAAGGTGTTTGCCCAAATATAGTAACTTACAAACTCCTCCTGCGTGGTCTCTTGGCTGCTGGTTTGATAAGAGAGGCAGATAAGTTACTAGGTGAAAGTGATTTGAAACCTGATGCTTCAGTCTATGATGCTTTGATCTCTGGCCATAGCAAGATTGGCAATAAAAAAGCAGCTATAAAGCTCTACTGTGAAATGATTACCAAAGGCTTTGTTCCCAGGACTAGTACGTACAATGTGCTTATTAGTTATTTTGCAGATGAGGGAAAGATGGACCAGGCAAGAGAGCTTTTGAATGAAATGCGAGTGAGAGGGGTTCCTTCAAATTCTTCTACCTATGACATACTACTACGTGGATGGTGCAACTTATCTAAGCAGCCAGAGCTGGACAGGACATTTAGAAAGACGTGCCGGACTGAAGCAAAAATGTTATTCACAGAGATGCATGAGAAAGGATTCATCCCATGTGAAAGTACCCTTGCCTTGATCAGTTCTACTTTTGCTAGACCTGGGATGATAATTGATGCAAGGAAGCTACTGAATGAAATGTACAGTAGGAGAATATGATTGCATAGTTGTCAGGACATTGGAACATCAATCATTCCGGCAGTGACTTTTCTTCCACAATCTGCATCTGACATGAGAGAATGGATTGGAGCTGTGACTGACGAAGGTAGGGGGTGAGTAAGTTGCAATCTGAACAGTCTGTCAATATCTCTGACAATTTGTTAGTCACATGCAGAGAAGATGGTTGATATCTCTGACATATAGTACTCCTGCATATGTACGCTGACTGCTGATTCAAATATAGCATACTGCTTCTTCTGATTGAGTGGGCTATCCATATACTGCTTCTTATGCACTTGAAGCTGGAGCCTCCCAATGAAGGAAAGCTCGTGAAATTATGGGGTATAGGTCCTTACAAATCATAATTTTGGTATGTTTTTGTACTATCTCATAAATTTTCATTTCCCTGTTCAATCGCAAGATTGTCAGAATTATGTTTTGACCACTACAGAGGTAGAGTTTTAGGGTTAAGAATGTTGAATCATGGCTATTGTTCAGTAAGGTTTGTGATGCATTGATATTTGATATATTTACACATGGTTCTGAATGGATGGCAAGGAACAGTTGATATTGTGTAGATACTATACGGCAATTAATCTGAAGTAAAAACCAAACAATTTAGATACAGTTTGGCTTCTTACTTTCTGAGCTTAGGCATGACTTGAAAGTAATCTATAATTTCTTATCAAGATATCTTCTGACAAAATATGTAAATTCTTCATTTGCAGATCTAAAATATGAAGGATTATGGTTTTCGCTGAAATAAAATGCAAGTGAATGAGCAAGAAACGCTCATGTGTCACCTTTCAACTTGCTGGAATGGTATTTAGTAATGTTGAAGTTATGCTCTGGTTGTCTTACCTGTGTCTTGTATGTTGGCAAAAATGATTGCAGAATGCCACATTTTTGGTAATAAATTTTGACAAGGCTAGCTACAGCAAGGACATACATATTGTGACATGTGTATTTAGCATTTACATTACTTATGAATCCACTATTTTTAGTAAGTACTCTTAAATAATGAGATTAGTGGTATTTTCAACTACTGTTATTACTGTGACAGGATGTAATTTATTTTGTTCAGATCTTTTTTGCTTTAGTGATTGCCATGCTTAGATCTCTTTCGCTCACTCTCTTGCAGTAAAATTTCAGTTCCTTTATTTCTGTTTAATGACTATTGTCTTTGGTGCCAACGAGCCAGTGGCTCAATGACATCTTTCTTTGTCTTAAAGACGTGAGGTTAAAAGATTCTGGGTTCAAAATTCAATAGGAAGTTTAGAGGTGGATAGGGATGGATAGAATGATCATATAAAAAAACTATTACTGTCTTTGGTGTGATTTTGTGCTCTCTACTATCATCAAATCTTGTGGATTTGGGGGAGTCTCTATTAAATGCCATCTCCAGGTTTCATAAAGAAATGCATGGGTGGAAAAGTGAAGGAAGATTGGAGATAGTGCAGATGTTGATTTACCTCAAGTAAACAGAAACGATTGTAAGCCTGCCAAAGCTTTGATTCGTACATCTCAATTTGTTTCATAACATTAGAAAGCTAATCTTTGAAACAAATTCTCATACATTAGAAATGCCTTTCAGAATTCTCTGTATTGGCTTAGAGAGGTGTAAACAGATTTTTGTAGGACAGTAATAGACAAAACTACGGAGGGCTCAAGGAAATGTCCAAAGTTAGGTGGCTTGCAATTTGGAGTCTTGCTTGCAATACACTTTCTTCTTCTTTACTGCTGTTTGTGTGCAGTGTTTGTTGGATTGTCAAGTTGGTGGGCAGGGTTATTATCATTTTGGCAGTGGGATACACGATTAGAGGTTAGGATGGAATTTTGTCTATTCTGAGGAATAGGAGAGGAGAAGTCTTTCCTCCAGAGACTGCTGGGTCCTGTGCACAGTATGCTTCCTGTCAAATGTGGTGATTTGGAGAAATAAATAAATAATAATTATTTATTACATTAATTTTATGTAATTTATGTTTATTAGATGTATATAATTTTTTAAAATATAATCAATGAAACAATCAAAATTTTTTTAAAAAATTAAATTTTTAATTTTTAAAAATAGTTTTTATAGTTACTCAGTTTCAATACTACCCAAAAGTCCTCATCTGTAATGCCCACAGTAGAGTTTATGTTTAGACATTATTTTTCTGTTTATTTCTCATAATTGTTAAAACTGAAATCGAAAAAAAAATATAACTAAACATATTAATTTTATATAATAAAATTTAATGTAATTTAATAAATAAATGAATATATTCTTATATTTAAAATATTAATTTATATATATTTTTTATTTGGTTGATATTATAAGGTTTAGCATGGTAAAAATAATGTTATATTAAAATAACTTTTTTAATGTATTATTTATATTGATTAAATTTAAATGATTATTTTAGTGAAAATAGGTGTAAGTGGCGTGAGTAGTGTGTGTGGGGGTATCGTGGGTCAAATTTATAATTATTGAAAGCTTAGGATGATAGTAGGATTAATAAAGTTAAATTTTTATTTAATTAGGAAAATTAATTAATGATGATGTGCGGGATTGAGTTCCTCGTTTGATATAAATTTTGTCTAGCAGGTACTCAATATCCGGGTTGAGCCCATTGTTACTTGTTTTTTATTGCATGGTTGAACCTCTTGTGTGATATAAATAACATTTATCAGGTACTCAAACGGTTACAAAATTCCTAACATCTTGATTTTGGATAAGCTGTGTCATTGCATAATCTGTTTATCTTATACTAAGTAATTAAAGATAAAAGATTTCGGCTGATTTTTTAAATATAACCACTATATTAGGATCATATTCAGTCAATTATAAAAAAAATTAATGTTTTTCGAAAAAAAAATCTAAATCTTGTATTGTTTTAAATAATTCGATCGGTCTAGGTATTCGGGATTGTATGGCAATAGGTCTCAGTTCGATTTTGGATTGGATCGTGACAGACATATTTTATTTGAAAAAAAAAAGTTTTAGATTAATACATATTTTGGAAGATTTTGAGAAAAATCTTGTATAATTGCTATATCATTTCCCATTTCGCCACACACATTAATACCTATTAAATTTATTAATTTTTTTAACAAGGATCAAATGGTAGGTATTAGTATCAAAATACACACATTAATTTCTACCAGATTTATTTTCTTCTTTGACGAAAAAGAAATGACAAGTGTATTGATGCCATTAGTTACAGAAAATTCTCTTTCAAAAGGAAATTTCGGCATCACATTCTCTTTGATGTTAATAGTGCATTCGCTACAATAGCCAGATTTATCATAATAAATGAAAATAAAAACCCTCTCTTTCAATATTTTTTCTCTCTTTATATTTTATTCTGGTAACTTTCTCGCTCTTGTTTCTCTCTCCCCTAAAATATAGACAATGAGTTGTGATAGTGGATTCTGATGTATTGTTCGATATTATATGTTTTGATGTTCTATTAACTTTTGATATGATATTATGGGTTTTTATATATGGATGCTGAAATGTAAATATGAATCTCTTTTAGTGAATTTTCATAATATGTAAGTTATAATTTTTTTTTAGATTTGATTTTAGAAATTTTGACGATTTTAATTTTAATCAATCTAAGTAATGCATCAGATAATTTAATTTGATGATTTTAAGTTTATTAGATGTTTAATTTGGGGATTGTATTTTGTTGGTCATAGTTTGATTTGATTATGTATGTGAGTTCTAGTCTTAGAATGCCATACGCTTGATAATTTTTTAGATTTTTCAAGATTGTTTTGCTATTCATTATGATACAACTCAATTCATGATGGTTTTGATGTGTTTTTTGGTCGTGTTTTAAATGCTTTTAGTGAGTTAACTAATAATATGAAAATCAATACTCAGATAAAAAATAATATTTGTAATAAAATTAACACATCCCATCTTCTACTCCTATCAATTAAGATTTCTAGTGTGACTATACGCCGGCATATGCCACTCAAATATAATATAGTTTAGGGATCTTTAGCAAAAATGGGTTACTTTAATGATATCGAAATTCCATCTTTTCCTCATATAGTCCGAATGGTTGGCTGTGGAATCAAGCCGTCACCATTCTCATCATCCAGAAAACGACAAACATTAAATCCTGTGGTAGCCGCCTGTTTAGTCCGTATTTGATATCTATAAAATTAGCTAGTCAAGTTAAAGCAGACCATCTTCTCAAACAAAACAAAACAAAACAGAAAAACAAGTAGGTACAAGGCATGAAAGGTCACTTATCTCTAGACACTCCGGTAGCTGCTCCGGCGAGCTTGGTATGGGCTGTCTACCGCGGCGCCGAACTTGCTAGAGTGGTTAGTGAATTGTTGGGTGATGTGATTGGTAGAGCAGAAGTGGTCGAAGGTGATGGCGGTGTGGGTACTGTAGTAAAACTCACGTTTCCTCCAGGTATGCCTATTTTCTCCGTCTGTCCGAATCGTAATTTGATCTTGATCTTAATGATTCTGTCCCTCTCTAGTTGTGGGTTCAAGGAATCCTAAGATCTGTGAGGCCAAAGCTTCATTCCTCTTTAAATCTGGGTTTGTTTGAAGTCAAATTCATCCTATATATTATATTGTATTATATACTGGTTAATTAATTTTGATAATCGAATAATTAAACTCAAATATGATGTTTGATTTTTTTAGTACAGTTCCGATCTAGCGAAAGATATACAATAAATTTTGGTTTTGAAGTTGGTTCTATGTGTTTTTGTATTTTCGATTATTCCGTTGAATCAAACGGATATAAGATTCAAGGCGGCCGAAGCCTGACGATGGATGAATGATATTCAGGATTTGCTGGAGGAGGACGTGGTTACATGAAAGAAATATTCAGGATCATGGATGATGAGAAACGGGTGAAGCAATCGGAAATCATTGAAGGAGGGATGAAAGATGCTGGTTTTCTGCAGTATCTCTTCCGCTTTGATATCATTGAGAAAGATGAAGGGACATCCATCATCAGATCCTCGATAGACTATGAGATAGAGGATTCGAAACCCGAGGAGGTTGCTTCTCTTGCCACCACCCAACCATTACAAGTTATGGCTGAAGCAATTGAGAAGTACATTGTTGAGAAGAAATCTACACATACACAAGATGATCATGTGTAATTTTTTTTGAATAATAGTCATCTGCAATTTTATTTCACTGTCTTTTCAGCTACTAAAATAAGCATCTAATGTCAACCTATAATTAAAAGTTGTTTGTGTTGGAATATTTTTATATATTTTGTTAATAAAAGACGAGTTGTACTTTAATACATATTGTTTATTAATTGATAATTAAAAAACAAGTTCATTGATCATCACTCCTAAATTTTGGAATATTAAGTTGTGAATTGATTGTGAGATTCGTAGAATAATTGAGTAGTCTTTATTAACTAATTAATTATGTGATTTTTTTTGGTTAAAACTGGGCTATAAAATCAGCTAACAAAATACTAATTCTCTCCTTGGTCGAGGAGTTAAAATGGCAGACTAATGTATCTTTTTCATCACATAAAAACTATACCCACAATGATATTGTCGAAGGATAGTGTCAACAGATATTGATTGATCCAATTTGACATTTTTCCCCTCCCCAATAAGGAGTGTCGGGTGCTAAAACAGTCAAAACAAAACTCATGTCTCAATTATAGTATTCACTGAATTTTCATATCGCATACAAAATACAATGTAAAATCAATATGGATAATCAACCCTTTGTAAGAGTCTCAAAGTTATGTAGAAGATAAGTAAAACAAATATCCATGTTTCACAAGAACAAATACATCCATGAGCACAAATATATGCATCCCTCAATATTTTTATGTCATGTATACATGTATATTTTTGGGATTTACAAACCAAGCCATGTGCGACACTTAGTCAGTTCTTGTTAATTGGCTAAGTCAGTCTCTCAAGCTTACCAAAAATTATGGCCAGCACATTCAACTTCTCTCAAACTCACAAGTATACAAAAATAGAAGATGGGAGAATGTGGGGGAGAAGACTCTTCTTACTAAACTTATATGAATGACAATAAAGGAGATGATGTCCTTTATGTAATAACTTTAACGGATAGGCTTATTTCGTATCAGATAAGCCTTATCCAAACTTTATCCCTAACATTAAGCCCTATCTTAAATAATTTGTGAGATCTTGACCCTTTGAGCTAGTTGGGTCACAAAGTTCGATTGGGTATCATTGAGGCTGGTGAACCATAACCCACAACAAGTCGATTTTACCGATTTAAGCCAACTATGCAGTTTTGGGGCTCATAGGCATTCAACTATGTTCTTGACATCTGTATCATTGGAATGTGTATCTTTGGACCTCATACAATCACAAGTGATTTATATATTTGTATTAAGAGATAATTTTATTTTTTAAGATTTATTATGAATATTAAATATTATCTTTAAGATATGGTTCTTGGGGTATTAATTCTCTACTTCAATCTTGTAAACCTTAAAAATATTTAATGCTTCACTTTTGTGATGAATCATGTAGATATACATATATCTTGAAGTAATAAATACAAATGATAAAATATTTCTAGCTGTGAGCATCCATATCTAGGCAATATATATCAGAATGGATAGTTTTAAATATCGCCAAACTTCTCTTGGAATCTTTCTTTAACTTGTTAGTCTGCTTATTCATTGTGCAGTCTACACAAGTATTGAAATTAGTAAAATCTAAATAATTGATAATGTCATCACTCATTAATCTCTTAACTTTTTCTATAGATATATTACCTAATATGTGATGCCATAACGTAAAGAAATTTTTGTTTATAACGCATCATTTATCTCCAGCTTGAACATGTAAAATATTTTTAGTGTTATTTCTTAAGTTTAAAGAATAAAGACCATCAACTAAAATATCATTGTCAGTATGTTCTAATTTAATAAATAAATCAAAACTAGTATTTGAAAACTTAAAACGATGTCCGAGAGTTACAAGTTTAGATATTAAAATCAAATTTCTAAAAAGCTCAAAATATTAAAAGTCTATCCAAAATCAAAATATAACAATTTGTAAGAACTAAATTACATGTTCCAATAGCTTCAGTATTCGATTCCATCTTATTTCCAAAATAGATGAATCACTTAGCTCTCATTAGTTTCCGTAAGTTTTTTGATCCCTCTGAAGAGTTTGAAACATGAATTATAGAACCAGAATCAATTCACCATATGTTATAATTTATATTAATCATATTAGATTCATAAAAATACATGTGAGATTAAGTTACCTCTCTTCTCAAGTCAACTTTTATACTCGACTTAGAATTTTTTTAAGTGTCTTTTTTTTACAGAAAAAATACTTAAGACTCTCTTTATGTTAGCTTGGGGAGGCTGTTTGCCTTTTTTTTTTCTTTTTCTATTTGGATTGACTAGATTTCTTTCTTTTAGTTATCATAGATCCACTCTTTTTCAGTTCAATATATAGTCAGGCATCTTCTTCACACATAGTCCAATAAATCATCTATTGTTCATTTATCCTTATGTTATTATAAGAGATTTTATATAGACCGTATTGGGATGAAAGAGTTGTCAATATAAAGTGCACTAAGAAAATATCTGACATCTCAATCTCAAGAGCTTTTAATTGGTTCGCTACGTCCCTCATTTTATTGATATGTTACCTTACACCTTTTATAGAATTATGCCTCATAGATGTGACTTTTATAATAAAGGTGCTAGTTAGGGACTTATTTGAAGTCTTAAATTGTTTCCCAATAACATTTAATAATTTTTTAATATTTTTATATTGATCCATTGAGCTATGGATATCAGTAGAAACTTACTCTTTATCTTTATGAATATGATACTAAGTCAGTTTGACCATTCCTATTTTTTATGAAGTTATTTTTCAACTTGTGTGTTATCCTTATGAGTGGTGTAGTCCATATCTAGACATCCTTCATGAAAGGGGATATTGTCTTTCAAGGGGATATTGTCTTTCAATGATGAAAAGTTTTCATTATTGAATTTAAGGATATCAATTCTATTATAAGCAAAGGTTGAGATATTGAAAAAATTATAAACATGCTAATATATATATATATGAAGTAAATAAACATAAATCATAATTTATCAATATAAACTATGTTTATAATGAATCTAATTACATAAAAATTACTTGTGGCCTAAATTCTTATTTTTATTAGATTCATTCCTTCCTTATGATAGATGTATCTTATATATGTTTATGATAATCTATCACATGAAAAGATTTATCTTATTGATCCTAAATATAATATTTTATTTAATTAAATATATTATAGCTATTCTAATTAAATATAATCTTTATGGATCATTTCTTACTAGATAATCTTAAATGTAATATATACTACCATATATGATATTGAATAAATAATTTTACTCTATTAATGTTGTTGTGGATAATTTTTAGTAAAATAAAAAATTTTAATCACTTTTAAAATTTCTATATTAAATATTAAATTTAATATTACCTTATGCTATAATATTATATGTGATTTTTTTAATAAATAATTCTACTTAAATAAGGTTGCACTATACCTTAATTGAATAAAATTATTTAAATCAATAGATAAATTTTAAAAAACAAAGAAGAGATAATAATTGCTTTACTACCAACCAATTGTTAGATTAAATATAAAATATTTAAATACATTAAGTATATACATAAATAATTCTATAAAATATAGAATTAATTTTTTTTTTCTTTTTTCTTTGTTTGTATTTTATAATGTTTCTTTAAACCAGATTAAACAACAACCAAGATAACTTTAGACATTTGGAATTTAATAAATAATTTAGAATATTAAATATTTTGTTCACAAATCCCATATTGGCCATATTTGAGCTGAACGGGCCTAGACATGGGTATTTGTGCATGGAACCACAAGTATTGTGTTCAGTTTTTATCTTTGGTTAAAAAATATTTTATTATACATGATTCCACAAATTTATATTTATAATTCTAAAATCTTCATCATTCCTTACAAATGTAGAATTGATTTTTCACATATAAAGTTTTAAAAGAGGAGAGTCCAAATCACAAATCAATTCCAATTTTGAAGAGATTGGAATAATTTATAGATTTGTAAATTTTGTATATAAATATAATTAAGATATATCTTTAAAAATATTGATTCCACGAGACATAATACCAATCTCATTATTTTTCCTTCCTCCGTAATATATATATATATATATATATATATATATATATATATATATATAATATGATAAACACATATTATCAATAATCAATAATATAATTCATATAATCTTTTTATGAGGATGTTTATAAAATTGGTAAAAGAATTTATGCATTATTCAAGGGTATCTTTTATATAAAAAAATCTTTACCAAAAAACAAAGTCTGTATTCATAAGAACAGTCTTGTGACTTTGCCAGATATCAACAATAAAAATAAAAATTTAAATAAGAGTAAAGGGTAGAGATAAGCAAGCTTATCTACTCTCCTCAAAAGAAGAGACAGCAGCAGCATGGTAAGAGAAAGTAGGAGGAGAGGAGTTTCCAAATCTACTTTGGGGCATATCAAAGGATAACTTCCTACTCAACAGTTACGAGTTGATTACATCAGTGGCATCCATGTACTTTTGCACCCACATCAACCTGGAAAAGAAAAAATATCAAAATTTAAGACAAGACAATGTATATGTGGCCAACCTGGAGACAGGAACTCACATAATTTGCTTGATTGTCTCAGCCTCCAACTCCCCAGTTTGTTGTTTGATTGCTTATTGCCACTTCTCTGTTTATCCATAACCTTCTCTTTCTTTTTCTTTTTCTTTTTCTTTTTCTTTCTCTCCTTCTCTGATCTGAAGAAAAACAAAATGGCAATGTCTGCATTTTAACATTATTTACAACAAGAAACACCATCAACTGCTTCTACTGCTCTCGATCTGCACCTTCTCGTCTGCCATCATCGTCCTAGACCAATTTGACTGCACCGACATGTCTGCCAAATCTAAGTTAGTCTGTAGATCTGATTTTTCTTTCTCATACTTTAAAGTTTTACTCTCTACTTCGCTGCTTGTTGATTTATGAATATCTTACAAATTTCAGTTCTTGGTAGCGAATATTTCAATTGGGTTTTGAATTTGTGGGAGCATTTTTTACATGCGATTGTATGATCATGGTAGTTTCTATTTTTGAAGCTCAGTTTCGCTTGATCTTGTTTTCCTTTTTTTTTTTCTGCAAACAGTCTTTTAGCTGTAATTCAACTTTTAATCATTGGAAATTGTTTCTTGTTGTAGAGGGTTTGTGTTTGGATCTGCTTCTTTAAGGATTCTGTCTGAAAACTTTCAGTAAAGTTGATTATGTAATATCATGAAGTTCACTTGTTTCGCATATCCTCCATCTTTGTTCTTTTATGAGTTCAATTTTTTAGACATGGGTTGTCTGTATAAGAGATTGTGTGATGCTGATGCTCCAAAACATGAAACAGATCTGGTTTATCTGAAACTCCCGGCAAGGCGTCTCCAGCTTCTCCAGGACTTGTTAAAACCAGAAGGGTGGCTAAATCAGAGCCTAATTCACCTTCTCCCTTGCAAAGTTCACGCCTTTCAACTGATCAGTCCCCAAGATCCATCAACTCAAAGCCCACTATTGATAGACGGTCATCAAAGGTTACAACACCAGCAGAAGTAAGTTGTCCATGCCAATGAACTTTCTTACTCTTTATTGATTTGGCATTCGGTTTGTGTCAATTTTCTGCAATCTGGATGCAAATATAGGCTTTTCAGATGTGAAATCTGTGGTCTCCTCTGTTGTTGTTTTTTTCTTTTCTGCATAAGCAATAAAATTTCAGTGCACAGAATAATTTGTTCTGAGAGATTAAATTGAAATTTTTCTTTTGGTTCTATTATGTCAGAAATCTCAGACACGAGTGGTGAAGGGGTCTGAATTGCAGGCTCAATTGAATCTTGCTCGTGAAGATTTGAAGAAAACGAAAGAGCAGATTCAATTGATTGAGAAAGAGAAGGCACAAGCTATTGAAGATCTGAAAGAAGCAAAGAAAGCTGCAGGCGAGGCAAATGAAAAGCTTCAAGAAGCTTTGGTGGCACAGAAAAAAGCCGAGGAGAATTCAGAGATTGAGAAGTTCCGTGCTGTTGAGTTGGAACAGGCTGGGATTGAAGCATCCCAGAAAAAGGAAGAGGAATGGCAGCAAGAGCTTGAAGCTGTGAGAAACCAGCATGCTCTGGATGTGGCGCCTCTTCTATCTGCTACTCAGGAACTTCAAAAAGTAAAACAAGAGTTGGCCATGATAACTGATGCAAAGAACCAGGCATTGAGCCATGCTGATAATGCCACTAAGATTGCTGAGATTCATGCAGAGAAAGTGGACGTTCTTTCGGCTGAATTGACGAGGTTGAAGGCATTACTTGATTCAAAAATTGAGACAAAAGCTGATGAAAGCAACAAGATGGTGTTAAAGCTCTCAGAGGAGATCAAGTCTTTGAAACATGAACTTGAGATTGCAAGAGGTTTCGAGGTCCAGTTAATTGAAAGAGATGCTTCAATAGAGCAGCTCAATGTTGAGCTTGAAGCTGCTAACATGGCTGAGTCTTATGCCTGTAACATAGCTGAGGAGTGGAAAGGGAAGGTTCAGGAATTTGAGAAGCGGGTGTTGGAAGCCAATAAGTTGGAGAGATCCGCTTCACAATCTTTGGATTCAGTTATGAAACAACTAGAGGAAAGCAATGATTTATACCACGATGCAAAAGAGGAAATTGCTTCCCTTAAGGAGAAGGTTGGGTTGTTGGAAATGACTACTGGAAGGCAGAAAGCGGATCTTGAAGAATCGTTACATTGTATTGGCATAGCCAGGGAAGAAACTTCAGAAATGACAAGAACAGTCGAGTCTTTAAAGTCTGAACTGGAAATAGTCAAGGAAGAGAAAACCCAGGCTTTGAACAATGAGAAACTTGCAGCTTCCAGTGTTCAAATTCTGCTAGAAGAGAAAAACAAACTCATTAATGAATTGGAGAATGCAAGGGAAGAGGAGGAAAAGAGCAAAAAGGCAATGGAAAGTTTAGCTTCTGCTTTACATGAAGTATCTGCAGAAGCAAGAGAATCCAAGGAAAAACTGTTGTCCAGCCAAGTGGAACACGAACACTATGAAACCCAGATAGAAGATCTAAGATTGATCCTGAAGGCAACAAACGAGAAACATGAGACTATCCTAGATGACGCAAAACATGAAGCTGATATGCTTAAAATAGCACTCGAAGAGGCCAAGGATGAATTTCAAAACTCTAAAAGCAAGTGGGAACAGCAGGAAGAAAACTTTTCGAATCGTTTAAAGAAATCTGAAGATGATAACTCGTCTTTGGAAAAGGAAATAGATAGGCTGGTAAATTTGCTCAAGCTAAATGAGGAAGAAGCTTGTGCCACAAGGGAGGAAGAAGCTGCATTGAAGGACAGCTTGAAGGAAGTTGAAACTGAGGTTATCTCTTTGCAGGAAGCTCTTGCGGAGGCAAAGCTTGAGAATATGAAGCTGAAGGAAACCTTGACGGAAAAAGAAAATCAAATACAAATTATTATTCTTGAAAAAGAGGAGGTTCAAACCAGGGAAGCTGTGGTACTTGAAAAGGTAGAGGAATTGTCAAAGTTACTAGAAGAAGCTAGGACCCGAAAACAGACCGAGGAAAATGGTGAACTCACAGATAGTGAAAAGGACTATGACTTGCTTCCCAAGGTAGTAGAATTCTCTGAAGAAAATGGGCACGTTAGAGAAGAGATGCACAAAGTGGCGATCCCAGTCCAACAGATTGAAGAGCCGGACAAAGAAAATTCTCGAGAACAGGATAATGGCTCAACTTATGAGAACGTTCAAATTCTTGATACCAAAATGGTGGACGAAAATGGGAAACCAAAGGAGGATGACTCTGTGGAAGTTGAGTTTAAAATGTGGGAGAGTTGCAGGATTGAAAAGAAAGAGTTTTCCCCGGAAAGAGAAACCGAACAGGAATCCTTCGAGGAGGAGAGGGAGTCCAAGGCAGAGGGTGGAGATAGCTTGGATCAGATAAATGGTTTATCTTCTTCCACCGAAAATGTTGATGATGGTGGGAGCTCCCCATCGAAGCAGCAACATAAGAAGAAAAAGAAGCCATTGCTGGGGAAATTCGGAAACCTACTGAAGAAGAAGGGAAGTAGCAACCAGAGATAGGGGAAGTGGCTAAACATGTATGTTGAAAGTGTTGCATAAGGGAGTTTGGTTTATTGTCTTGATTTTGTCTCTGTAGTTTTTTTTTTTTTTTCTCCTTTTGTTGATGTGGTGAGTGTCTTCTTATATGTAACTGGAGAATTTCCCTTTATTGTTTAGCTATATTTCATTATAGGGAGTGATGAAAATGAAATTGAAATTGTATTTTACTGAGAAAAATATATGTCCAGGTTGTGGATTTAATCGATTTATCTTTCTGCCCTATTGATTACTGATTCTGTGTTCTAGTTTACTGTTTTTCCCAGATTTTCTTAAGGTGCCGGAAGGACAAGCACTAAAGCATATGGCATGGAGGACAAATAAGAAAAATAAAATAAAGAGAAAGTAATAAGAAGGGGAGAATTAAGAAGAAAAAAAAAAGTAAGCAAACTTTTTTTTATTCATTCAATTAAAAAAATATTATTTATTTCCTTATCCTACTCATTGCACTTGTGGGCTTGTTATTTTATGTCCAAATAATTTTAGACATGTCTATTGTCAAGAGTTGTTATGTGCATGATTTTGAAAGAGCATAGAAATATAATCCTTATTATATTTTACACAAGATATAAATAGATTCTAGCAAATCATCGGATCTATCTAGATAAATATACAATATGATAAGTCTTAATATACCTACTGATAACTAATTTCATAGTTAGTATAATCCATTATCATATTATCTTAGTTGTACACATGGTATCATATTTGTATAAGCTTAGTTATCAAGTTTCTTGATCCAAATTAGATTATGAAATTATAAATGTGATTCAATCTTTATACGATCACAATTGAGATCTTGGATTTTAAAATAACAATTGTGATCTGTATTTATTAATAATTATAATTGAGCTCGACCAAGTATTGTCTGATCTACTATATCAAAAGGTCATGTAAGATATTTATTCTTGTTATATAGAAGGGTTAAATATCATCTTAATTATCTACTCTCTATCATCTATCTTCTACCAGTAAGTAACCTATATAAACAACAATTACAAATATAGTTAGGTTATCCTTGAGTTGACATCCATCTATAGACTCGTGATGATCTTAGATCATAGGACCATAACCAAATGATTATCTAGAGAATTACATAATAACTTATGGGACATTCTCTTAAATTGGTCAATCAAATATGTTATTCTCTAATATATATATATATATTAGATGAAGTGACATCATTATATATATGACTTTGACTTGTAAAGTTTAGTCATCCAACATCACATATTGGTTTAGTGTATCTATCGTGTTGCTTTTGTGGCTTCAACTTAGTAAATAGATATGCTATGCTATCAATAATAGACATTTTACTCATCTATATATCTCTAAATTCAGATGATATTTGGGTTCTTAACCTATTTATTGTTATCATTTTAATAGGGATATGTTAGGAACAACGCCAAATTCAACAATGAATTTTCTGATTCAAACTCCTTCCAATATTGCATTACTCAACCTCCTTTATAGAATGCCATGCTCTACTTAGAGCTCTTCCTCCTCAATGCTCCTCCATTGAGGATGAAAACAAAATTTGACAAACCATTGCATTTATCCCATGATTTCCACATTTTGGCATGTTCATTAGCAACATTTCAAACATTTATAGTTATTGAGCTACTGTCATGAATTCTTTTCCCTTTTTTTAATGCTAATAGCAATGAGAAAGAGACACAATTGAGGTTTCCTTCTCAATCCTTGACAAAGTCAACAAGGAACTTCGCGCTAACCTATGCTGCCATTTTCTGTTTTCTGTTTTACACTCTTCAAGAAGTCAAATTAAAAGAATTAATTAATAAAACAACCAAACAACACATTTAGCATCCTTTGATGAATCAAAAGTAGATACAAGAAGATACTTGCAAGATAGCATTTCTTGCGGACCAAGGAGCTCAAAGTGAATACAACCCCCGAAATACCAACACAAATGCTTATTCCGCCCTCACAATCCAAAATATCAGAGAAATTGCTTCATAAAGTAATCAATTCTTCCCACCTTTTATGGTAACAATGTAATAAATAAACCAACAGTACAGCTCTAACAAATAACTAAGGAAACCTGCGTACAGCACAGTACAGCTCTCGATTAATTGCCCATCATACTATAACAAATAGCTAATTGGAACATGGGTACAGCGGCGTACCATTCAGGCCTGCAAGAAGCTTGCATACTTGGCGCCTAGGAATAGCCTTTGAATACAGAGGAGAGCATTTTTTGTTACTTCAGCATTTTCATGGTTCATCAATTTCATCACTCTTTCCTTTGCCTTTAGGTCAGTTACTATGATCCGTCCAGCGGGATGGTATTGTATAAACTGTGAGAGGTCAAAGCAAGCAACAGACATAGCTCTTGGATCATTTGATGTGTCCAAAACAGTGATCAGAACCCTCAGAATCTGTACCAGAAAGTATTGTATCAGCATTACAGAAGCCAATCAGTCTAACGTACAGCAATTCCACTAGATGAAATTTGCTACAAAATCTACTTGAAAACACATGAGAAAACCACACCAAATAATCCTCACGTTGCTCCTAGATTAATATCTGGCACAACTAACTAGCCCTAAACTAATGCATACACCGGTGACTATGCAAGGATTTTACCATGGACTAAGTCATGGCTGTACCTTCCAACGAAATTTTTTCCGTTTGCTTATTTCTCTAGAAAGAGAGTTTTGCTATGTAGGTAATTGTTTAAAGATGAAGAAAACAACATGACGAGATTCTGTTCAGATGCAAATACCTGGAAGTCATTCTCTTCAAAGTTTGTAATATTTTCACGCCAAAAATTAGGATCTTTGTGCATAGGTGACCAGTCAAGATGGGCAAGTAGAACCTCTTGCTTGTACTTATCAAAAGAGCTCAACTTCTTAATGTTATCTTTCAGCCCTTCTTCAAGTTGATTTAGTGCCTCCAGCAGGTCCTATGAAACATTCAATTAAGTCAAAGAGGAGATTTTACTTAACAAAGTACAGAATTAAATCAGAGGACTTGAATTTGAGCTCTTATAATCTTAGATATGCATGGAACAGCAGATTTCATATATAAACTTCACAAAAAATCAAAACTCAGTTTAAGACACTGAATAGAACCTAAATTTTTCAATGAAAGATGAATGCTGACAAAGCAATAAAGTAAATACAATTAATCATTCAGCTGAATGTTCTTCACACAAATGAATTGGAGAGAAGCGATTTCACACACTAATATCAAGAGGCCAACTCAGCCAAAAGGTACATAATGCATGCAATGGAGATTTCAAATTGTAGCATGCAAGTGTCACAAAACATAAGAAATTCAAAAATATTGTGGGAGCTCATGAACAGAAGAATTCATTAGCGTTGTTGCACCAATAATGTCTGTAAATAAAGCATCTAGTACTGCTTATGAACTGTAGTTCTTCAACATTAGGATTTATGACAATTCAGTTCATCCTGTTATGCTATTCTGTACATAGAATACATTCAGACCAACTAATCCACAACCCCCACATCTCCATTTACCCTGTGGACAATAAGCTGCTCAGATGCTATATCATTTTTTATCACTTATCACCCATGTCAGTTAATATCCTACCTCTCCACCTTGTCAAAGGTTGATACATGTAATCAATCACTGAAACTACTTGGTACCATCATTAATTCTGCTGTAGCTTTAACGACGGTTATGGTTGCAACAGTGAAGAATGTTTGGCACAAAGGAATTTAGATTTTTTTTTTTTTTGAAAAGCCATGGATTTAGAAGAAGCTTTATGTCTGAAAACGCATCAAGTTCGCAATATATGATATATGCCTGGTTAAACATTATTGTTCTTATTAATCAGATACCAAAAGGAAGAAGACTGCCCATTGCAACAGTATGGATAAGTTTTTATGTTTTGAAGTGCCGTCAAATACCCAATTTTTGCTAATGGAAACCACAAAATTTGGAGAGGTCACAACGACATGCAAGTAGCAGAGCAGGAATATCAACCAAGAAGTGGCTTAAAAACTGGATAATGTTAGTCCTAATCCACATTCCCCAAATGTTTATAGAAGCAAGACTTAGAATCCCTGGGGGTAACAATTTGAGGTGTGGAATTTAATAATTTCATGAAATTTTTAGAGCATAATTAGTGTCACTGCTTTGAACACTGACATTACTGACTAATGATACATAGAATTGTCTAAATTGGAATTAGTTTCAAGAATTAGAAGGATTAGAAAATAGGCAGGATTGGGCTTTATGAAACCAATTTCATGTTTGGCCAGATTCTGGAAACATACCAGTTTTCATCATCAACATTTTATTTTTGTAATTGGAATTGGAAATAAGATAATTTTACTTGGATACCACAGTACCTTTATTTATCCTAACCCACGAAAATGAACTATAAGAAGTCATGAAATACTGTCAACATTGGTGAAATGAACCTTAGTTTGAAAAGAGTATTCCTTCTCTTCTAAGCCCTAGCAACTGGTAAGAAAACAAACTATTGAAAACTTAGTTTAGAAATATTATAAAAAAAGTCACATACGGCTTAAAACATACAGCTGCCAATTCTCACGAATCCTTCTCAAACAGTCCCAATTTTTTTGAAACTACCCACACGCCAAGACAATCCATCTCACTTTTTATCAAGTAATCAAGAAACACAACTTTTATTAACTCCATTTCTCAAACAACCAAAATATGCACAAAAATATCAGCAATAAGCTCAAACAAAGATTAACAACAGATGATCTAGTAATCATAGAAAAAATTTTCTTTTTCACAAAAATCTCTAATAACAAAATTGGGCAGCACAACCATACAATAAAATACCAAAATCAAGTTGAACTCACGATTATAAACTCGAAGTGAGAACTGAACTAGCGGACTGTCTCAATATCACCATCCTTAAAAGAACATCTGCTGATCTTAAATTTCAAAATCAAAAACTTTGAGAGAGAGAAAGTTAGCGGAGAGGAGAGAACGAATGAGAAGAGACAGCCATCAGAAAGGATGGTGATGCTATCTTGGTTGTCTCCATTGTCAGTATAATAGAGAGAATCAAGTTGGGTAACTTTACGTTGGATCAAAATTCAAGAGCAAAAACTTTGAGAGAGAGAAAGAAATGCAGAGGAGAGAAGGAATGCAAGGAAAAAGCCAATGGAAATAGATCAAGAATGCTATGTTGAGTTGTCAGTATCATCTCCATCATGGAGGGGGGAGAGAGAGGGGCAGACAGAGAAATCAAGTTTGGTTCACTTTACATTTGATATGAGGGTGATTAAGAATAAATTTGGAAAAAAAAATTGCCAATTTCAGGTTCATGATAGAGCTACACCTTGCCTGAGCAAGCAGTTTCTGTTACACACCAGATATGCAAGTCACCCACATACCCAATACCAATGCCACAAGTGGACTGAGGAAGCCATCAGATCAACTAGACAGCTACACCAGTTTTAATAATTCTAAGCTACCGAATTTAACTAAAAGTATTGCTTTAGCTACCACTTTTACATTCCCCATGCAATTATGGAAAAACAAAATTGACTCAATAGAGGACAGGGATAACCAATTTGAAGACTGCAGTTAACACCTCCCTTGACATTTTACAGCAAAATTAGTAGTACCATTCTGAACACTGAATATTAAAACCATTGCTTTAGCAACTATTTCCAGAACAATCTTTTTCACATCAAAGTAACTGAAAGGATAAGGAACATTACAAAAGTAATTGTGTCAAAAAGAAAGATTTAAGGACATACAAGAATTGAAGGACATTAAAAGTAATGAAGGGTGAAAATGTATGAAAAAGATTCAGCCATGACAACACCTACAATAATAACTATAGCAAAGTATAAGCTTGTGAAATGAATTAATACCATTTGTAAAATGGATTAGTAAACAGTGGGATTGCGATAAAGGCAACTTAATGGAAATGAAAAAAAATGTATACCTAAAGGCATTAACACTTCAAATCACCAAAATGGAAAAAAGTAATGTCTAACCAATGAAGGAAAAAGGAGTTAAGAGGATAAAGATACCAACAGCCACTGTTTAGGAAGATGATAACTTCTCAAGCAAATTTATGACAACCAAACTCAAGATGACAGTCAATAGAAACATGTAATCATAATAGCATTCAACTGATCTAGTATCAGGATTTATAGAAGCATACGAGAAAGCCTGAAGCATAAGGAAAGTTTTTGTCTCTCAAATTTTTTATGACGATGTATTCCAAGAAAAGAAAGGAGTAATTGATGAAAGAAATAAGATAAAACTTCTCATACCTCATCACTCCACGCCTGTGCTTTCAAACTTTGAACAATCTGCGGCAATCCGAGGTCTACCATCTGAGCACCAAATGTACCTTTAGAAAGCAAGTTTCTAAAGGTAAGAACAACCACCCTGACAACCTGTGAGAAAACAGTTCAACCAACCTTACAGAAATAGATGAAGACTAACAGGGTAGTCAAATAACAAGTTGCCAAAACTGTGGTATGAATAAAATCTCATAACAGTAGAACATGCACAGATTTTGTTGTTGATAAATACTATGATCTGCAACAGGAGCAATGAGCACCAAGAAAAACTCACCTTCTCTTTCGTAGAACTCTTTACAACCTCTACCAGTCGCGGCAAAGTTCTTGAAGTGGCCAAGTATTCAATTGCCGGTTCACAGTAAGACAGTAGCCAAACACATAAGCATGTTTCATAAAGAAGCTGCACAAGAAGAATACGTTCAATATGTTGTTTTCATGAAAAAAAAAAGGTCATCAAAAACAAAGAATGAGCTGGTTTTGGTCAAGAATTAACAGAGAATTATAATTCTAAAATTTAAACTTTGCACAAAAAATATGGCAGGCTGTAACTCAATAGGCTCACCAACAGGATTAAATTATGCCAACTCCACTGCACAAGAATGATGAGTGTGACCCCAGAAAATGATAAGCATTACCTGAATAGATTGCTGGTTTGAAGCAGGTGAAATTAAGGGAATTAGCAACTTTACTCCATCTGCTTCAACAAACAAAGATCTGACTACAGCTTCCTTCAGTAAAGTTGCCAGGCAGCTGACAGAAGTTGGAATTGCACGACTAGGGTGTGATGGTTTCTTCAACTACATGATATCATGCATAAAGATGGATTTATGACAATAGGTACAATAATCCTAGAAAAACAAAATCTTACAGATTCACTCGAACCACTATAACAAACCTGAGCACAAAGCCACTCAACCAATCCTTTCAGCACATCATCAATAGAAGTCAATTTCCTCTTTGAGTTTGAGGCTTCCCCATTTCGATTAGCACTGTCATGTGTCTTTGGCCTAGCACTGAAGGGAGATAGGGATGGAGAAAGAGAAGGGAAGAAAATTAACACCTATATATTGTGAAAAAGTTTGTTTGGTTGGTTTATGTGATACTAGCACTGGTAGATGATCATTGTTTAAATACCTTACTATCAGAGCAAGTATCTTGCAGCTCTTTTCTTGAATGTACCAGTTGCCTTTCCAAAGCAATCTGAAGTGGATAATATGACTGAATTTTCATCATTTTTGAACTATATAAAATAACAGAAGAATGCACCAAAGAATTTGACTAATAAAATGAAACCCTACTCATATTTCCATATGTTTCAAACTTTCAGAAATAGAAACCACATGTTGGAAATTACAGCACGTATGTACATATAAATAAGTATATTAAAAAGATACATACACTTTATATGCAATCATAACATATAAACAAGCATAAAAAAAAAAAATTTCATGCAAATAACTAAATGATATCATAAAAATCCATTCAGAAGTAATGATTATGGGTCATCCATTTAGATATTAGCCAACAACATTCAGGACCTAGCAACTATGACTACTAGACTGAATCTGGTATTATTTTTGGGTCAGTGTGGTAGCACAATGTCACAATGAATTGATACTCACCAGAATTCCGAGATCAAATTATATTGAAACACCTTACAAGTTTAACAAAAGTAAACAATAATGTGAAGAAGAATTCCATGTATAAAATATGAATATATGAAAGGCGTGTATAGTCTGGGCACTGGAATGCAATAACACTGGAGAATCAACAAATACTATATATTAAGCCAGTTAGACTCTACTGGTTAGCAACCAAAGTTCTTGTTGATATCTGCAACTAAGCTTGAACTAGAGAAATGGGCACCTAGAATACTGTAAATTACCAGAAGACACATTAAATCACTAAATCAAAGGAAGCAGAAACATTAAATACAACATAAGGAAACTTGATTAAATACTCAACTTAAGAAAGGCTCATATGTATCTTCATTTGTAAGTGAGCTATCATGGAATAATCTTGCTCTTTTGGGATTTGCTGCAAAAAGAAGTCAACAAATAAGTTAACTATCATAACGAAGCAACAAGAATAAAGTCCAAAAAAACAAACAACTACCAGTTAGCATTTCATCAGTCAAACCCAAAACATATTCCACAGTTTCTTCTTTAAATATATCACGCAAGATGCTAACAAACACCCGAACATAAGCCGGTCCATCCTGTCAATATTCAAGATTGTGATTAGAGAACTCAAATAGCAGTAACATACAATTTTCAAACAAGGAACAAATCACGGGCCACCTAAGTTTATAATAAACATTATCCTTCAACACAATATATCGCCAACAAAAGAGGACCAAACAATAATAACATTAATTTTGCCATGGATGCACTACAGTGATCGCACCTCTCTTTTACTAGTTCACAGATGAAAAAAAAGAGAGAGAGAAACTGCTTCAATCATTATGTACCGAGCAGAAGAAAAAAAAAGCAGAAATAAATCTTGACCACGCAATTAAGGAAAAAGACAGAGAGAAATGATAGGGAGAATACATCATCCAACAACTGAGCGCGATAGCTTTCAGATCGGTTATCGTAACGCCTCAACAGCTGAAGGTCCGTCCCGGAGATCAGCTTCGTCACCATGTATGTTTCCCATGGGATATCCCTCTTCAAAACCTGAGGAGCACACAACCACATTTAGGATGTTTAACAGCAATTAACCGATCGGCAACTAATCTGCAATCAGCAACCGTGAAAATCATTAGAGCAGGGACAAAATAGAGAAAAAAAGGCAAGCAACCTGCTCAGTGGTCAGTTCAGCGTTGTCCATTAGCTCTGCAAGACCCCGAAAACGGCACCGGATTACCACCTATTCGAAGACCTGAAACGCAACCGATTGAATAAAAGATCTAGAGAGAATTGGGTCTATGAAATCGAAAAATAACTAAATTGCGATTGTTCTCAAATTTCAATGAGTGGAAAGATAGATGCCAAGGGTCCGTGATGTTTTCTTCTTTTTAGTGGAATTGTCTAGACGGGAGAGAGTAAACGGTTACGACTGATCAGGTACCTTGGTTGATGATGGTTCACGTCGTGAGAGGGGAGCGTGAGAGCGATTTGTTTTGATCTGATTCGGAGGGATGAGGAGAGGGGAAGAACTAAAATCGACTGATGCTCTGCCCAACTTTGGGTCATGAGCGTACACGTGGAAGGACATAATAAAGATAAATACAAAAAAACTTTGATCTTCTACTTCGAGTAATTTCTCCATGGAGTTTGTTTGTTTGTGTAACCGGGAGTTAGATTTCGGTCAGAATTACTTTTGTAGAGCAAACGATTAAATATTAAATATTTTAATATTAAATTAATTAAATTAAAATTTTTTATCTTAAAATTAATTTAATAATTATTTATTTATTTTATTTTTCAGTTTCATTCTAATTCTAACCTTTCCTATAGATTCATTTGCAACTTTATTAACTTATTTCTCACGTCAATAACAAAATAAATTGTTATTTTAACACCCACACAATACTATAATTCATTGATCCTTCATCAGTCTCCGACCCATCATTCTGTTTCTTGCTTTTCGTCCTCATAAAATTCTTCGATTTCCCAACAATCCTAATAAAAGTATGTCAATAATTCCCGACATTTGGATATGGACTGAATAATTTTCTATTTTTTTTTTCCGATAGTACATTTATCAATCGGGGAATTGGGATGATTTTTTCTTCGTTCCCAACCAAATGGGATTAGTAAAGGGTCAGGAATTTGGTTTTTCCAACCGATAAGTTATAAAAAATTAATTTGTATTTTATCCAAAATTTAATGAAATTAAGAAAGCGGTGTACTGTTATATAAATTCAAATGTGATTCTTATACATGTTAATACAATATACTTTAATTGTACAAATTCAAGACATAAATTGTTCATCATAATTTGACAATCTTCAATCACTCAATCTGTCACAACCCGGCCCCCGGACCCTCGGTCCAGCGAGCCCGGACGTGTATGTAGGTGTGATGGATCACAACTGCAACGCTCGGTTGGGTTTATAACCACAGGGCCCAAAAGATACATCATGTTACAAATGATACCATCACACAACACATATAAGCCCAATACCTCCCTCGCTCCTTTCCGATGTGGGATTGGGTAACCTGACCCCCCCCTAAGGGCTGGGTCTCACACGATAAAATGTTCTCGATAAGTTTGCACTAGTAACTTGTAAATCGGAATCTGAAATCTCATAGCACACTGACAATCAAACTTATGAACATAGTAAAGTGCAGACAACAACAAAACAACTTATAATTATAAATGGATAAGTTCAAGGAATCAAACTCACACAATAGTAAACATATAAAGAATTATTAGTTCTATGAGGATCTAAATCCGCCACAAAGATTTCATCATCATATGATTCTGATTGGTTCGATTGGAAAACTAACTGAAACCATAGTAGGCTGAACTAATTTTGTTTCCCAAAATTGTGAAACCTCATCCTTTTCATTTGTCCAGTCAGCTTGTTTTTGCCTAATAAGCATCGTTTTAGTAGTCCACGTGTTCGTTTGACAATTTGACCGTATTGGAAAACCAAGACAGTAGAAATTACCGTTTTAGCCCATGTTGGACCCGAACATGTTTTTGGACTTGTTTCGAGTAACCGGGTGTTTTTTGATTGTTCTGTAGGCCTTTGGACCGGCTTGTTTTCATTTGGGCCATATATTCGATATTAGGCCGTGTTCATTTCTTCCTGAGCCCATTCATCTATCCGGGCTGGGCCCGTTTTCCGACTGATAAGTTATAAAAAATTAATTTGTATTTTATCCAAAATTTAATGAAATTGAGAAAGCGGTGTACTGTTATATTAATTCAAATGTGATTCTTATACATGTTAATACAATATACTTTAATTGTAACAAATTTTAATTGTACAATTTCAAGACATAAATTGTACATCATAATTTGACAATCTTCAATCGCTCAATCGATAAAATGTACTCGATAAGTTTGCACTAGTAACTTGTAAATCGGAAAATGAAATCTCATAGCACACTAACAATCAAAACTTATGAACATAGTAGAGTGCAGACAACAGCAGAACAACTTATAATTATAAATGGATAAGTTCAAGGACTCAAACTCACACAATAGTAAACATATAAAGAATTATTAGTTCTATGAGGATCTAAATCCGCCACAAAGATTTCATTTCCATATGATTCTGATTGGTTCGATTGGAAAACTAACTGAAACCATACTAGGTTGAACTAATTTTGTTTCCCAAAATTGTGAAACCTCATCCTTTTCATTTGTCCAGTCAGCTTGTTTTTGCCTAATAAGCGTCGCTTTGGTAGTTCACGTGTTCGTTTGACAATTTGACCATATCGGAAAACCAAGACAGTAGAAATTACCGTTTTAGCCCATATTGGACCCAAACATGTTTTTGGACTTGTTTCGAGTAACCGGGTGTTTTTTGATTGTTCTGTAGGCCTTTGGACCAACTTGTTTTCATTTGGGCCATATATTTGATATTAGGTCGTGTTCATTTCTTCCTGAGCCCATTCATCTATTCGGGCTGGGCCCGTTTTCCGAGCCGGGTCACTAGAGCTTCAGGCTCGGGCTATATAGACACCTTTTTAGCCAGTCTTTCAGTTAGTAGCCACCAACTTTTCTTTCCTCTTCTGCATGTCTTCCAAGTTTCTCTTAACCGCTCTCTCTCGATTCTCTCTAACATAAGCACTCTACCTTTTATTTCTTGTTACACCGCCCTATCTATTCCAGTCCATCAAGATCAAGGGGTATCTATATCATATCTCTAATGTTCCCCAATTTCATATTTCTGTTCCCTAATCGTTTTTCTTTTCCTCTAGTTAGTTTCCACTGTGCTATTCTGATTAAGCATTTGTCGATTTGGGGGTTTTAGGTGTCTATATATTAGTGAGGGAATGACAGGAGATTTCTCTTTTTCCGTATTATTCTGGATATGTATTAGTCATTTCTTACGTGTTTCTGAATCAGGGGATCTCGTGACAAAAGCAAGGGTATAGCCACAGATTCTTCTATGCAAGAGGTAGGGTTTTTACCTCATCAGTTTAACAAGTTACTTGCTTTTACGATTTTGATTGTGTGGTTTTGAATTGAGACGTATACCTGTGTTAATGTTTGATCTTCGTAAATAGTTGTGTTAATTGATGATTCATGTTTGTGAGACGTTCTGATCTTATGAGGAAGTCATGTGGTTTGTGGATTAGTTCGTGGGTTTGTGGTGTTGATTGGGAGTTGTACGAGTATCGGTCGGATATGTGAGACCCTAATCCTCGGTGGGTTAGATGTCCTAGAAGCCCGTGTGTCAGAAATAACACCTAGAGATCGGTGTAGTAGAAATGACCATTTTGCCCCTGATGACTGAATGTGTGATGACCCTTAAAGGTTTATTTCTGATTTTTCTTATTATTTATTCAGGTATTTTTGTGTTAGTTATTCTTAGTTCAAATCCCCATTATCCAACGTATTTAGATAATTCTCTTTTAAAACTATGTAGACAATAATCGTTTAGTGGAATTATCTTTAAGCTTAGTTATCCTTTAAACTTTATCTTATCCTTTAAGCTTAAAAGTAAGGAAAATTTATCCTTTAAGCACCTATATAAGCATAGACCGGCCACCCCATTCCTCATACTCTCATTCTCTCTTTTGTTTCTTCACAAACACAAGTCCTATTCCCCTTTCTTCCTTGTGTGGACGAAACCTATACCTTCATTATCAAAATTGTCAAAATTCCTCCTCCTTCAACATATTGTTACTTGTGGTAGCTTGTTGGATTTCTCTCTTCGTGCTTCATCTTTCTTGCTTGAATTCACATTCAAAAGTTTAGTGGTTTTCAATTATATTATAGCCAAAATTTTCCTTACTCTAGTGTGTGCCAATTTTAATTTTCCTTCTCCAGATGTTCCTGAATCTTGTTGCTCTTGATCGTATGAACATCTGACAGCTATTCCCTTTTTAGTATAACAAAATCACAACCATATCCCTTTGTTTCTTGAAAATCGTGAATTGTCTCTTAACCCTAGTGTTGTCGAATTGTGTCATCTTTAAGGGATTGAATAATCAGGTTGAAAATCTATTGGATTCTTGGCCATCATATCACACATTCAGAGGGAGGTTACTGCTGCATCTAATCTTTGGTTTTGGTAGGCTTTGGTGAGTAAGATTGGTAAGGACCGTAGGTTATCTTTCGTTTTTCTATTTTTGTATTGCATGCTTAGTTTTTGTGTTGTCTTTGCCTTATAATTATTTAGGTGTTTCTGATCCTTGTGGTCAAGGTAAAGGAGTAGCTTCTTATTCAAACACGCAAAGAGGTAGGATCTATATCTCATCAGTTTCTCTGGGAATCGCCTTGCTTGATTTCCTTAATTTCGGTTTGTCTAATTGTGTTTTATATGCTTGCGAATTGAGTGCTTTAATTCTTGGTAATTTTGGAACTATGTAGGGTTTAGTATCGCCCTATTTTGGATTGGTTTTTGTGTATTGGTTTGTGCATTGTGTTGTGATTCGATTGAGGATAGCTTGTTATGTTTCTATAAGCATGTATGTGTGTGTATACGTGCTTTGTTTGAAGGATCCTCATGTTGCTGGCCATGCGAGATAAGTGTTGGTGCTCCAGAGATAGATGAGAGGTGCTTACTGAACCGAGAGTTGAATAGTGATTGTTTCTTAGCAAGAGCTCGCTGGATACCCCGTATCTAGTAATTGGCGGGATACCCTATATCTAGTGTTGGAAGGATGCCATGTATATAGTGTTGGCAGGATGCCCTGTAAGACCCTAATCCTCGGTAGGGTAGATTTCCTAGAAGTCCGTAAGTAAGAAATGATACCTAGGGACCGGTGCAGCTGAAATAGGTATTTTTCTCTTAAAGAAATGAATGCGTGATAGCCCTAAATATTTATTTCCTATTTTTCCTATTATTTAGTCAGGTATTTTTATGTTAATTATCTTTAATTTAAATCCCTATTATCCAAAATATTAGATAATTCTTCCTTTTAAATCTCAGTTATCTTTTAGTAGAATTATCTTTTAATGGAATCTTCTAGAAGGATTATCCTTTAAACCTCATCCTATCCTTTTAAAACTTAACAATAAGGAATTGTCTCTTAACCAAACCTCATTAGACACCTATATAAAGAGAGGCCAGCCACCCCTTGTTTCTCATACTCTTATTTTCTCTTTTGTTTCTTCACAAACACAAGTTCTGCTCCTTTCTTCCTTGAGTGGTCGAAACCTTCCCCCTTCTCTACCATTGCCGAAATTCTTCCTCCCTTGTCAGATTGTTACGTGTGATAGCTTGGTGGATTTCTCTCTTTGTGCTGCATTTTCCTTGCTTAAATTCATATTCAGAAGGTTAGTGGTTGTTTATTAATTTGTTACCGAGATTGCCTCTGCCTATGTGTGTGCTGATTTTCCTCTTCCCTTTTATGATGCTTCTGAATCTTGTTCCTTTTATTCGTATGAATATTTGACATATATTCCCATTTTAATATTATAAAATTGCAACCTATACTCTTGTTATTTGTGAAATCACAATTGATGCCCTATAACCCTAGTATTGCCAAAATTTATACTTTAAAAGGATTGAATAATCATGTTGATACTTGTTGGGTTCTTGGCCATCACATCACACATTCAGAGGGAGGTTATTGCTGTAGCTGGATCGTTGGTTTTGGTGTTTCTGATTCTTGTGATAAAGGCAAAGGAATAGCTTCTTGTTCAGACAAGTAAGAGGTAAGATCTATACCTCATCGGTTAATCTAGAAATCATCTTACTTGTTCTTATTGATTTCTGTTTGTTCATTAAGCTTATGCATGCTTGCGGATATGCATAACATGCTTGTGGATTGAGTGTTGGTTCCTTAGGTGATTTTGGAACCATATGGGAATATAATTGCCTATTTCGGTTTGACATATATGGTATTGGATTGTGTATTGTGTTGTGACTTGCTTGAGGATACCCTGTTGTACTTCTATGTGCTTGTACTTACTTGTGTGCTTGTGTGTCAGAATCCTTATACCAGTGGCCATGCGGGGTAAGTGATTAATGCTCCTAGTGAGAGAAGAGGTACTTACCATATTGGGAGTCGTATGGTGTTTGTTGCCTAACAAGAGCTCACTGGATGCTTTGTCCTTTATATGGTAAGATGCCTTGTCCTATGTGTGGCAATATGCCATGCCTTGTGTGTGGCAAAATGCCTTATCCTGTGTGTGGCAAGATGCCTTGTCCTGTGTGTTGCAAGATGCCTTGTCCTGTGTGTGGCAAGATGTCTTGTCCTGTGTGTGGCAAGATGTCTTGTCCTGTGTGTGGCAAGATGTCTTATCCTATGTGTGGCAAGATGCCTTGTCCTTGTGTGGCAAGATACCTTGTCCTTCTGTGACAAGATGCCTTGTTCTTGTGTGGCAAGATGCCCATAGGCTGGGTATAAGGATAATAAAGACTTGCTGTGAATTTGTTTGCTAACTATTTTTCCTTTTTGTAGCATTGCCTTGGACAGCACAGTGGTAGGGGATAGTCGTTTGGTTTTGCAAATTATGTTACAAATTGAGTTGCCTGTGTGCTTTTGGTTTCTATCTTATGATGGTTACCTACAAAGTGTTTTGAGTCCTCCTCGTGGTTTTCTTAAATTCGGCCCCGGTATAATGTTGCGTTTGGTTGCTGATTTGTTTTGGGCCTATTGTATATATGCAATCTATATAAGTGGTTTGAGAGATGTTTGTTTAAGTTTTCGCAGATCTTATGATGTTGCGACCCTACTAAGATTCGTATAATCTTATTTCGTTGTTTTCCTCCTTTTTCAAGCTTAGGTTTGTATTTTGCTGGCGGTACCGAGGTGTGAGATCAGGGCTGCATGGCGGGACAGTTGCATATCACATTTCAGATTCGTTTTTGGCTTTCTGATTACTATTCTTATTTTCACATATTGACATGAACAGATGTTTGTTGATTGAGATTCCTTTGGGACTTGTGTGTTATGTTTCCATTGGTTTTGCATTTATCAAAGTCTTGTGCTGATGTTTCCTTTCAATCCGTTTTATGCCAAAAATGAAATTGCAAGCTCCAACCTTAAAAGCAACCTAAATAACTAATGAAAATTAATAACTAGTCGACTTGAGCCTTGTGGGATTCGAATAGGACCTTGCGAGGACTTAATTAGGTTTCACGGCTATAAGGGTCCTTATAGGTTGGGTTTGGGTCCTTACATACCCTATATCTTGTGTTTGGTGGGATAGAAAAAGACATGCTGAAAGTTTGTTTGCTAACCATTTTCCTTTTTCAGCACAGCCTTGGACAACGCAAGTGGTAGGGGATAATTGTTTGGTTTTGCAAATCGTATAGCAAATTAAGTTGCCTGCATGCTTCTAGTTTTTGTCTTGTGATGATTGTCTACGAAGTGTTTTGAATCCTCCGCGTTATTTTGATAAAATCGGCTCTTTGTTATTGTGTTTGATTGTTGTTTTTGTTTTGGGCCTATTATATATATATACAATTTATTTATGTTGTTCGGGAGGTGTTTTCTTAGGTTTCCACATATCTTATGATGTTGCCACCCTACTGAGAATCTTGTAGTCTTATTATGTCGTTTCCCTCCTTTTTCAAGCTTAGGTTCGTATTTTGTTGGTGGTATCGAGGTGTGAGATCAGGGCTGCATGGCGGGACGATTGCATACCACATTTCAGTTTCGTTTCTGGTTTTCCGATTCCTATTCTTAAATCTGCATATTGACACGAACAAATGCTTGTTAATTGAGTTTTTCTTAGGACTTGTGTGTTATGTTTCCATTGATTTTTCATTTATGAAAGTTTTCCATTGATGTTTCCTTTAACTCTATTTAATGCCAGAATGAAATTGTAGGCTCCAACCTTAAAAACAACTTAATTAACTAATGGATTTAATAACTAATCGCTTAGAGCCTTGTGGGATTCAAATAGGACCTTGCGAGGGCTTATTCGGGTTTCACAATAGTAAGGGTCCTTTTAAGTTGGGTTTGGGTCTTTACAAGGGTGCTAGTGAAGCATGGTTGTATGTTTTGCTTGTTGATATATGTTTTTGCTTTGTATGTGCTTTGTTGTGCCGAGACATGTTATGATTTGCTGCATTTTGTATGCATATGTGTTTTCTGTTTTATGTTTGCGTGCATATCGTCCTATGTATGTCCCTCCACCAGGTACCGTTCTCTTTTACTTGTTATGCATTGTTTATATATTGAAGGATTATGTCGTGTGTGTGTTTGTTCACTATGGCGAGGTTGACTAGGACACGTAATGCTACAAGGGGTCATCGGGATAGGAATGAGGAATAAATTGAGCAGGTTGAGCTAGTTGACCAGGTCGAGCAAAATGAGCAGGTTGGGCAAGTTGAGCCCGAGATTCAGGTCCAGAAGCCAAGTGATCAGGCCTCAATAGTTCAGGAAGAGATCCAAGCCGTACCAATTTCCCCAGCTGCACCAGCTTAGGACCTCGTGTTAGTACAAATTTTAGCTTCGATACAAGATATGTTGCGTGGTATCACTGAGCACCAGCAACATGTTGGGGCACCAAGCCGATATGAGCCTGCACCGCCAAGATCAGACCCTATTCCACCTCTTGCCTCGATTCAGCCAACAATTTCAAGAAAGGCTGAGAGACTTCCTATTGTGATCACTAAGTTTTTGAAAGAAGCCTATCAGTTGGATTGCAAAGATTTCAATGGTTCAGCAGGTGCTGCTACAGCCCGAGAGTGGATTGATACTTTGTTCCATGTTGCCTTGTTTTTATACATTACTGATGATGATAAAATTGCCATCACCACATTCTTGTTTGAGGGATTGTTGTTAGCTTGAGATTTGAAGATCGTTTGCAAAATTGGGATGAGTTCTTGTATGAGTTCAATGAAAGGTTCTAGACTAGGTTTAACAAGAATGAACAACGACAAGCTTTCTATAAGGTTAAATAGGGTACCCATTCAGTTAAGGAATTCAAAAAAGGAACTAAGATAGTTGTCCCGTTTTGCACCCAAGGAGGACCGTACTGCATCCCAGGTTGCACGACGTTTTCAGGATGGTTTGAGCACTGATATCAAGACCATCGTTGGCACGACACCTGTGCAAAATTTTCAGGAGTTATTTGTTGCAGCCTATGAAGCTGAGAAGATGGTTTTGAATAAGAAACCTCCTACAACGCACAATGGTGGTCCATTCCGTCATGCTTCAAAGTTTGGCTGTCATTTAGGACCCTATCCTCCAAAATCATTTCATTCAAAAGGCAGTGGCAATGGAAATTCCAAGATGCAATCAGTAGGTTCCTACCCGAGTGAGAATAGACTTACGTGGTGTTCGAATTACTGACAACATCTTGTTTCTCCTTGTTTGCAGCTGCGTAGGTGTTAAAATTGTGGAGAGCTTGGCCATATGCAAAGAGAATGCCCTAAGCTAAGATGTGGCAGTTCATAGACTTCCAGAACACCAAGTTCAAATGGTGGGCATGCCAATCCTTCTAAGCCACCATCCCATGCACCCGGTAGACCTTCTAGTGGATCTACATCAGGTTCGTAGACCTGAATTACGAGACTCTTTACTTTGACAGACGCTACGGCCTATGCCAATCTCGACGTGGTGACAAATGGGTTCAGTTGTGATTGAAGTGGATTTGATTCCATTAGACATCTGAGAGCTGGATGTGATCTTAGGCATGAATTGTTTGGCAAAATACCAAGCCCGGATGGAATATTTTACAAAGTTTGTGTGGTTCAGACTTCCAGATGGTTTCAAGTATTGTTTTGATGGTGATAGGCGAGTTGTTCTGAGTTGCATGATTTCCTGGCTTGATGCAAAGAGATTGATCAGCAAGGGATGCACAGGGTACCTTGTGCATGTGCATGACACTTCCGTGGAATCTTCAGACTTGAGTTCTGCTCTTTTAGTTCATGAATTCTCGGATACATTTCTAGAAGATGTAGCCGGTTTGCCACCAACTAGAGAAGTGGAGTTCGGTATTGAAATGTTACCCGGTACGAGTCCTATCTCTATTTTTTCGTACCGTATAGCTCTAGCAGAAATGAAAGAATTGAAGATGTAGTTGGAAGATTTGCTGGATCATAGTTTCATTCGACCCAGTATGTCACCTTGGGGAGCACTTGTTTTATTTGTAAAAGAGAAAGACGGTTCGTTGCGGTTGTGTATCAATTACTGGTAGCTAAACTATGTAAACGTAAAGAACAAGTGCCCTTTGCTGCACATAGACGACTTGTTTGACCAGCTACAGGGAACAACCGCATTCTCTAAAATTGATCTAAGGTCTGGATACCATCAATTGCATGTCCATGAGGCAGACATACCAAAGACAGCTTTTAAATCGTGTTATGGCCACTATAAGTTCCTTGTTATGCCATTCGGTTTAACCAATGCACCAGTGGTGTTCATAGACTTGACGAACAAGGTATTCCATGAGTTCCTGAATGGATTCGTGATGGTCTTCATCAGCGATATTTTGATTTACTCAAAGATGGAAGAGGAGCACACTGAGCATATGAGGATTGTATTACAAATTTTGAGAGATCAGCAGCTATACGCAAAGTACACAATGTATGAATTCTGGTTACGTAAGGTTGATTTGCTTGGCCACATCATTTCTACCCGTGGTGTTCTTGTTGATCCTAAGAAGATTGAAGTCGTTGTTTCGTGGGAACCCCCTGTAGTGTGTCCGAAGTTCGCAGCTTTCTTGGCCTAGCTGGATATTACCGTCACTTTATGGAGAATTTTTCATCTCTAGCAGGTCCTTTGACACGATTGACGTGAAAAGGTAAACCGTTTGTGTGGTTTAAAAAATATCAGCAAAGTTTTGAGGAGCTGAAGACCAGGTTGGTTTCTACAGCTATCCTTACATTGCCGGTGAGTTGAAAAGAGTACAATGTACTACGATGCATCGAAATTTGGCCTTGGATGCATGTTGATGCAAGATGGGAAAGTCGTTGCCTATGCTTCCCAACAGTTATGTACACATAAGAGCAACTATCCTACGCACGATATAGAGCTTGCAGCCATGGTGTTTGTACTGAAAATCTGATGTCATTATCTATACAGAGAGACTTGCAGAATTTTTACTGATAAAAAAAGTTCAAAGTACCTCCTTACCCAGAAAGAGTTGAACATAAGACAACAAAGATGGTTAGAGCTAATTAAAGATTATGATCTGATTATCGTGTACCACCCAAGAAAGGCTAATGTTGTAGCTAATGCCTTGAGTCGAACCCCTTCTTCCCTTGCCTACATGCATGCGCATTATCTGCCTATGTTGCTGAGTTTGAGAGCTTCACATGTGCAGCTTGGCGGCGATTGTTTAGGTTCATTATTAGCCCGAATTGAAGTCAGACCTACCTTGCTGGAAGAGATCCGTGTTCAGCAATCCGAAGATCTGAGATTGGTCCAAATTTTGGAGCAGCTGGCTGATGGTGCTAATGCTGCAATTCGTGATTTCCGAGTTCAAGATAATGGAGTCCTTGTCTTTTGAGAACATGTGTGTGTGCCACAAGATATTGATTTGCACAACCTAATTCTGTCTGAGACGTACAGTTCGGAGTTTTGCTATTCATCCCAAAAGTACCAAGATGTATCGAGACTTGAAAGAAAGTTTTGGTGGCCAGGTATGAAACGCCACATTGTGGAATTTGTAGCTCGATGTCTTGTATGCCAGCAGGTGAAAGTCGAATATAAAAGACCCACATTTCGATGTTGCAAAAGTATATCTAAGACCCTGCTCAGGCTCTTGAAGATCCTCCATTCGAAGTTGCTGAATACCTATCCTATCCCGTATAACTAGTTGCTATTCTAGATCGATCTATTCATTAGCTCTATAGTCATAATGTTCATATGGTTCGTGTTATTTGGCATAATGGCCAAATTGAGGAGCAATCTTGGGAGGCCGAGGAGTCGATGTGAACGAGATACCCTCACCCATTTTCGTAGCTCTTGCGCAGGAATTTTGAGGATGAAATTTTTGTATGGTGGGGAGGATGTGAGACCTTGATCCTCGGTGGGTTAGATTTCCTAGAAGTCCGTGTGTCAGAAAATGGTACCTAGGGACTGGTGCAGTAGAAATGAACATTTTGTCCCTGATGACTGATGCGTGATGACCATTAAATGTTTATTTCTGATTTCTCTTTTAATTTATTCATGTATTTTTGTGTTAATTATCCTTAGTTTAAATTCCCATTATCTATAGTATTTAGATAATTCTCTTTTTATCCTAAGTAGACAATTATCTTTAAACCTTATCTTATCCTTTAAGCTTAAAAGTAGGGAAAACTTATCCTTTAAGCACCTATATAAGCATAGGTCGGCCACCCCATTCCTCACACTGTCATTCTCTCTTTTGTTTCTCCACAAACACAAGTCCAATTCCCCTTTCTTCCTTGTGTGGCCGAAACCTATACCTTCACTTTTTATGTGTGATAGCTTGTTGGATTCTTCTCTTCCTACTGCATCTTTCTTGCTTGAATTCACATTCAAAAGGTTAGTGGTTATCAATCATATTTTATCATTTTAAAGTCTATATCTCACAAACAGCTTGTCAAATCGAAAAACCGATGATACCATTACATTCGGAATGTCAAAATTAGATAATAGGGTCGAAACATAAAATTAAGGTTTTGGACGGCCTATGGCCAGATGACGGCGGCGTATGGATAGCCAGTAACTAGACGGTGGTAGGGAAGTGGAAAAGAAACCGAAAATTTCAATATGCACAAATCGGCACCAAATTCAATAAACAACACATCAAAACGAAGCCCTCAACCCTAGGAATGTAACTACACTAATGAATCATCGATTGCTCACCTAGGCTGGCCGGAAATTGAAGCTTTTTCCGGCGGAAAACCCAAATCTTCCAGAGCTCTAGGGAGGTATGTCGGGCAGCGGATCAAAGAATTTCTTGCAACCGCGTGTAGTCGCAGACTAGAGCTCCTGATTGGTGACGGCAGTGAGACTCGGGGCGACCGGATGGTGGTGGTGCATTTTCTGGCTGGAGAAGAAGGAGAGACAGTCAAGGGAGTAAAGAAGGAAAAAAGAGAAGAATAAACAGAAAGAAAAAGAAATTTTTTTTTTTATAAAAAATATGATAAAACAATAAAACGATGTCATTTTTGGCATTCGCCAAAACGACGTCATTTAGAATCAATAATACACTAAAAATTCTTTTTAAATTTTTAAATAATAAAATAAATTCAGAAAATATTTTAAATAATAAATAGGATACAAGTCTAAAAATTATGAAAATTTCAACATAAATCTAGAAAAATCATATCTTTCCAATCAATGAAAAATTATAATTTTTTGAACAACAAATTTTTAATTTAAAATAAAATATCATAAAAAAAAATATATCTTAAAATTATGAAAAATAAAACTATATAAAATAATCCCTATATATATGCCAAAAATACTTAAAAATCACAATATCACACATACACACAATCCATCACAAAAATAACAAGGAAAAAAAGTACGAAATTACCCCTAAGATAAAATACAAAAAAACCCGGGGTTTATAGTCGGGAAGCAACATGGCTACTGTTCAAGATCGTCACCAATTAGAAGGTTGACATTGACTAGATTATCTTTGGGAAGCTGCAAGCTTGGAAGCCCTCATCAAAGACCTATATCCCCACCTCATCACGGGGTTATGCTTAAAGGTCGACATTCCTAAGCCATCTGAACCTATTTATCTGGTGTTAAAACCATTACCCATAATGCTTTGTGCATCGCTTAGAAGATTCGGTTGATTGAAGAGGACGAGCGGCAATACCAGGCCTGTCACTCCTATTTCCAAGCCCATTCTATGGATGTTCAACAGCCACTTGAGTTACCACCACCACAAGTGGACGATCTTCCTCGACCATGACCAACACCTACCTCACATATGGCTGTTATGGAATCTGAGCTACTCACCTGGATGGAGCGTTTGGAACTTTAGAGTAAATAGATGTTGGAAAAAATGTAACTCAATTCCCTACAGATGCGCACTTTCTCCAAGCGGATGCAACAAACCTTTGCTTATCAAGATGGAATAATTCGCTATTAGAGAGATTCTAATATTTGGATTTATGACTTCCTGCAACATTACGATCGTTCCGTTCTTCCACCACCTATGCCACCGAATTGGCATATGCAATGAGTCATATTTCTATCACCACCTTAAGCTATAATGAGTATTCTATTCTTTGTCTTTTTTCTTGTTGTTGTACTTTGCATTATGCAGTAATTAGTTTATCTTTCATTGTTGTCATTGTTGATGTGGTTGTTCTTGTTATTACTGTTATATTAGTGTAGGTTTTCCATCTTTCATGTTGTTATGTGTGTGCTGTTACATGTGTTAGTAATAAAAAGCTTGAGTTGTTCATATTGTTCATTAATTTATGGAGACCAAGCATGATAAGTTTGAGAAGATTGGATTTTCTTTCCAATTCAAGACTACATAATACAAAATATAATAAGTATACTACTATATGAAGTATTCTAAGTTTTCGAAGAGCATATGAAAAATGTGTATCGAAGTTTGTGTGGTATTTTGTGTTGCATTAGTAATATTAACAAGCACCTAGAGCAGAAAAGCATGATTGATATGTTTGTATTGAGGATAAAACAAAAAGAAAGATGGTAATATAGGTTAAAACTTTTGTGAATATGCAGCAATGAATGAAAGAAAGAATGCAAATAAAATATGTCAAAGAAAGGAAACAACAAATATGAAATTAAGGCATCATCAAAAGTGACCATTGAGTTCCACTTCTAAAATTAAAAATCCAATAAGTACTCATATTAAGATCATGAACTATTGCATGGGTGTTTGATGTTATAAGAATCTAATTCCCTTAGCACACACATATATTAAAATATGTTTTCTGGAATTTTTTAATACTTTGATATCAATGTATTCTCATTATTGGTAGTATGTGATTCTCAAGTGGTAAGATTTATATGGTACATTGATAGGTGACTTGTCTAAAACAGAACTACTTGCTAAGGGACTAGTAAGGTTCTAAGTTTGAGGAGATTTATTACCATGTTTTTACATGGGAATTAGCATAGTCAATTTAGGATTTTTGAAATGTTTAATCTGTATTAAACTAGTCAAATCATGAAAACTAAGTGTTTCTTTAGTTGTTTCAGTCAAGTGTGAAGGTAAAAACAAAGAATGATCAAGTGCATCACAAATTGGCTAGTTTTGACCGGTCAATATATACAACTTACAATTAGTCGAATTCACATAGGAACGAACAAGAGAAGCTGAAGATCGGTTGAAGTCAACAAACTTTGACCAGTCGTTCTATAAGAGCAAGTTTGACCGGTCAAAATATGTATATTTCAACTGGTCGAAATCACCTAAGGAATTCCAGAGAATCTCATGATCAATCGAACAGTTGAAGAATCGACCGATAAAAAATCTAAGCGAAAAAGAGAACTCAAAGTTCAACCGGTCGAGTAAACCAAAGAGGTCAACAAACGATCAAAGGGACACTCTAGCAACCGACTAAACAAGTAGTTAAAACAATTAAAGGTAGTTATGGGCAGTTTTTGTGTGAAATCCCCTTTGGGCTAGTTGGGTGGAAGGTCCAATTGAACTTTGGCGATGAAATTAGTGGGTTTTGAATTGTAGATTGGGTTTATTATGAAGTCGATGGATTTTCTAAGTGTTTGTGAAAGATGATTGAAATTTATTTAACGATATCATCGATTTGGGCCACTATGCAGTCTTAGGGTCCATACGAGATGCGGTTGGATTTTCATGACCCTTATCCGATATTAATGAGTCATCGGGACTCATAAATATCAATTTGAGGTTTTGACTTTGAAAAAGGAACATCGGAGTTTATTTTCTTGGAAAACGAGTTCCAGGGGTATTTTAGTCATTTCACAATCCAGTACCCATCATCCTTAGAAATACAAGCTTTGTGACATGTGTATTACTGAAATATAGACTATTTTGTTTTAAAGAAGTGTTGATGACCTTATGATAGATTAATTGTATTATTGGAGAATTATTATGATTAATCAGATATTAATCTCATTTAAATATTTTACGGATAAAAAAATTATATAATGAGTTATAATGATGGTTTTGATATTTTAAGACCATGAAAACGTTTACTGATCATTAATAAAGATTGAGAAATATTTTAGGAATTTTTGGATATATAATTCTAATTATTATGATTTTTCTAAGGTAAATTAAGGAGTATTTAATTTTTAGTAAATTACGAGTTAATGAGAAAAATAAATTTCGATTTTCAGTTGATAGTAATATGTATAAGGAGTGTATAGAAATTTTCTAGGTATTTTTAGATTTAGATGGTATTTATTATGAATTTTTAAAGATTTATTAGAATTATTAATTAATTATTATTATTATTATATTATATGATAATCAGAAACCAAAACGATAGGCTGTGAAGTCATTTTGACCAAAATGGTCAAAACGACACATGTCAATGTCGTTTTGGCAATAAGCACACATTAGTGTGCATCTTAGTTGAAACGTCATCGTTTCGGGGGACCCGAAATAACGTCACTTTGAGGAGGGAACCTGGCGCCGCTTTATCCTTCCCGGTTCCTTCCCTTCTCCAGTCGAGTTATGGGATAAGACCCCATTCTACACGTAGGGTTGTCCCATATTGTCCTGAGCTCAAAAATACTCCTAAAACCTGCGAGTTATTTCCCTGCATGTGGGTTTCACCTTAGCGAGTGATTCTAAGCCAATATAGTGAAGATTTCGTGCGTTGATGGTGAGTATTTAGAGTTCATAGTTTTTAAAATTTCAAATGCATGTTAAGGGTTAATTAGGGCTTGAAATTGAGTGATTCTTGTGGGGATAGATTCGGAATCATCATAGCTATGTTTTGGTATGAATCTAATTGACTTTTATGTGGTTTTGAAGAGTATTGAAATTTTGGGAAAAACCTGCAAATCGGAGTCTGGAGATTGAGGAAGACCTGACCAGACGACGGATCATTCACCTCCAGATTGTGTGATAGGTCGTTTGCAAAAGGAGGTAGACAACATGTTGCTTACATGAGAAAGCGATGTGTTCTTCAAAGGGTGTGACAGGGCATCACTTTAGCCTGAAGCTCGGGCGACATGGCACTCGGAGAGTGGAATGCTTGCCATGGCTCTGGAGGTTCAGAGGTAGGTCTGGACGCGCTTTGATGGTGACACATGGGGCATTCTGGTTGGCTAGAATTTAAAATAATTCCAAAAAATAGGAAAAATAGGCAGAAATGTTGTAAAAATCGGGAAAATAGTATGAAAATAAAGAAAAATAAGGAAAAATCGTAGAAAATATTCAATTGAATAAGAAATCTATTGGTATAAAAATTATTGAATTTGGAGTTGATTTGTAAGGTCAAATAAATTATACAATTTTTAAAAATTAAAAAAAAGAAAATTTCCCGATTCAGTTTCCTATTGATACTAAAGTAGAAACACGTCGATTAAAAGGTTTAGACATGTAATTTTACTTAATATTATGTATTGAATTTGATCTCAAAATATATTGATTATAGTTATGCATAGAAGGATACTTACAAATAGTTGGACTTCGAGGATCGGTCCTGCAAGCCATCGATGCATGTGTGGGCTTTGAAACCCATAAGTGGATGAAATTTTACTAGTTTGAGTATTGACATGAATTATTGCATAAAGTTTAATAAGATAATAAGTAGATAAATCGAAAGCGTATGCATGCTATTACGAGGCATGAGGATTGTTGGGTTGCTTGACGAGTTGTGTGTTTAAATGCATGTGTGATATGAATTACGTAAATATGAAATGCCATGCTAAGTATAAAGAATGAATCGCTTATTTGGGCTTTATTGCATGTTTATACTGTAATGCATATAATGTATTGAATGAACTCGGGTATGAGTATGCAAAGCACGAAGTTGCATAGGGTGACCTATGTAACCCTTGAGATATCTTCGGGTCTGGTAGCGAGGCATGGAGATGCTAAATACGAAGTGATAAGGTGGGATAGGGACTACTGGGATAGGGACTACTGGGATAGGATCCTGCAGAGTGGGGACCATTTCGGTGGAGCTACCATCACCTAACCCCCCGACATCGTTAGTGGTTTTTGGGCAATGGTAAGTAATAATGAAGTTAAGTGTGAATTACCACTGAAGGATCTCAGTCCTTCTATTGCGGCCGGATGACCTGTGAATTATTGCCAAGCCCAGTCATAGTCTTGTTGTGAATGAATGCTTTATACATGCTGACTGTGACTAATTGATATATTCGTATGCCTGTGTGCCTAGTATTATTTGTGTATGCATCTGCCATGTTATACTTGTTTTTTCCATTTGCTCACCTGGCAGGTTTCTGCTAGATCTTTTGATCTGAATTTAAATAGGATTTATTATGAATGGACATGATCGTGGCATCCCTCTGGCCAAACAGTCGATCCAGGATTTAAACGATTCGAGGTTAAGATCCCTTTAAGGTTTCTAGTGTATCATGTACATGAAATGTATGCCCCTATTCCACATGCACGATATTTTGGGTAACTAGTAAACCTTGGGTAAACATAATTAATTGTAAATCATACGAATGTTACTGGGAGCAAGTAGTAATAGATATTCCATGATGTTAACCTGGACGACATCGTCCTTTTATTTTTCTTTCGCTGTTTGTTTAATTAATAAAATCCTTAATATACCTTCGCTATTGAATTTTATTATAGCCTTGTAGGTTCATTGTATGCATTGCCGAGTAGCTAGGCAATGTATATAGTGGGCCTATGGTGGGTGTCGCATGAAAATAAATAAATAAATTTGCAGTCCAAGGCATGACATTTTGACCGTTGAAGAAATTCGATCAATCGAAACCATTCAAGTTCGACCAATCAAAACACCTACATTATAAATACAAGGCCTTTGTAATAGAAAGGAGAGAGAGAAAAAAAAATATATTGTTTTCAATTTTTCTATCTTCAGTGAGAAATCATATTCTAAAATTCTAGTGAATTACGTCATTGGAATTCGAGGTATATGGTATGTAATTGTGATTACAAACAACATGAATGATTGAGTAAATGTTTTGTTTATTTCATGTTATAATTGTAATTCTTTTGGAGTGCCTCATTTCCTAATTTAAATTATACTAAAAAATATATGCATCTTGCATGTACATTAAGTAAGGAACTAATGAGTTTGATCAACCCGTTTAAGGTAACTATAAGTTATAGGGAACTTTTCTTACAATCCGACATATTAACGTGCAAACCAGGACAATGTAGCGAAATGTGGTAGGATAGCAATATACCTGTTACCCTGGATAAACCGTTTGAATTGATCAACTTGATTTTGTCATTTACAATGGAATATAGTAATTGGTAGGCTTTGTTGAATAATTAAATAATTGAAAAATACTTAATTATATGCTTAGAATAAACAATTAGATGAAATTATATAACGTGATTCAAATGTAATAACGCTAGACTATGATTCTTAGTTTTAGCAAAAGAAGTTTTTAATCATTCATTTGTCTACTGAATTTTTAATTAAAATATCAAATAGTTTGAATTTCTTTAACTATAATCAAGAATTGCAGTAATAGATTGCATGTGTTATTCTGTTCCCTGAGGACGAATTTTGTTCTTTTGAATAACTATATTACTTCTTATGATATTGTTCACTTGCAAATTTGGATAATGATGATAAAAAAGTAACAGGTACCCGTCTTACGTTCATCGATTTGCTCGTGTTGTCTCTATCCTCCTTATAGCTTCAATTTGATTGGCATTTACACGTCATACTACCATACTCAGAGAATTCTCAAGAGTCACATAGGTTACCCTATGCTATGCCTGTGCATTCACATCTTGTGGCATTTCAGGTGCATCACTCATATCATAGCGTGGCATGTCAAGCCAAACATATCACATAACTGAAAATCGCATCGGATGCATAGCATTTTATGTTAATAATTATTTAATTATCTCTTTGATAATCATAACTAATTAATCATGCCAGAAATAAAGCATTTAAATAAATCTGTCCACACACAGTTTTGGAGTTTGATTAGCCCACAAGTCTTCCTTGGTATATAGACCGATTCCTCGAGGCCTATCACCTACAGGTATCGACCTACATATGCAATTACAATCAACTTCTTAATATCACATGCTAGATAACATAAGCACATGCTAATTCATGCGTCTATAATCTTAATTCGACATGTTTCTATCCAATTACCAACTCGGAATAGATTCAAATATTTTTCCTATTTTTCTTTATTTTTCTGAATTTTGTTCTAATTATTTGACCCATCAAACCAACTCTAAATTAAATATTCTTAATATCACTAGAATCCTTATTAATTCTAGTATTTTTCATAATTTTCCAGATTTTTCTGTAATTTTCTACTTTTTTTTCTTATTTTTCACCTTTTTGCCCTTTTTTTTATTTTCTATGATTTTTATTATTTTCAACCAATCACAGCATGCCACCTAGCAGTTGTAGGTGCTGCCAGATCATCCTTCGAGCCTCCGGATCTGTGATATGCATCCCAATCAGGATGCACCACATCGCTCGAGCCTAAGGCTCGGGGCCATTCCTACCCTCGCTTATAGATGACACGTCATCTGCTCTTGCAGGCGACATGACATTTGCCTAGGATCCCAAAGGATTTGTCATATGAAGAGGCCTCAAATGACATATCGTCTGAGGTCATTTTCAACCTCTAACAGGTCCTATTTGTAGAAAAACCTAAAAGTTCAATCCTCTAAATCTCGCATTAATACATCACGATTCCCATGCTAAATGAAAACCCTCAACCTATACACTTTATAGACATCAAAATCATTAAATCTCTCACCCTAAATTGCACACACAAGGGAAACTATATCAGGTATTTTCTGGATGAAATCTTACCTTATATTAGCGATTCGAGGCCGGGATCAATATGAAAATGGTTGGAGATGACTCGCGAGAGTGGAACGGAACTGGGAGAAGGTTTTTGAGGCTTGAAGTTTTATGTTTTGGCATTAGGAAAAAACTGGGTCTTATCCTGCTAGGCTCACCGAAAATAGGTTGGAACCAGAAAGATCTCAGGCGGTAGCAGGTAATAGTACCAAAACGATGTCATATGAAATAGGCAACAAAACAACGTCGTATTTTGCAAAATGATCTCCCCTACGCGATGGCTCAAAATGACGAGGTTGGGTGTTATTTTGACCAGCCTCGGTCAAATAGACACCATGATGTCATTTTGGGTTTAATTATATTTTAGTAATATAATTTATTAATATTAAAAAATCAATATTATTTATTAATTACATAAAATCATCAAAAATTCATAATAAATACTATATTGCATCGAAAAATTTCTAGAAAGAGTTGTACTATCCATCAGTACCATAAAATTATATTTTTGCATAATCACATTATTTACTAATAATGAGTATGGTAAATAGAATCGATATTTTAAGGATATGAGAGGTGTTTTAGCTATAAGGCATTCTATCTCTAACAAAGAATTTTAAATAAAGATAGTAATGGCTCAAAGACATATTTCAAAAAAAGAACTTCATTCAAATTTTAGTGTGTCTACAAATGAGGCCAAAATCCTCTTTTATAGCCAAAACAAGCTATATTATATTTCATTTTTATCCTTACTTTTGAATAATAATTTATACCCTTATCAGAATTTTTTTTTCTTTTATTCTAGTCTATAACTTTGAAGATTCTCCTAGTCTTCTTCTCTTATCTTCTGTCATCTTTTTGTTATGTCTTCTTTTTATCTTGATAGTCTTCTTATCTTCTATTATGTCTTCTTTTTATTCTGAATCCATTGGTATTGGGCTATTTATTCATTAATGATAACTGAGTAGAAGGTCCCGGACTGGATCATGATTTGCGAATGGATCATTATCATCATCATCTTAATCTTCATCCATGGCTTTTTATCCTTTCCCATAGATTTTACTCATGCTCTAATGATGATATCCTAGGAATTTTATTTTTTTTTATTGATAAAAGGACCTTTTTAACATATAATTCTATTAATTTTAACAAAACTTTTATTGTCTTTAAACATGCTCTTTTTATCTCATATTTGGGCCAATGTTTCTGTAAGGACCCAAACCCGGAAAGCGGGCCCTTACCGCCGTGAAGCCCGGAGAAGCCCGACACGTGGACCAATCCGAACTCCACAAGGCTATTTTGACTTTTCAAACGTAAATCCCCAAAAATAAGATTTAAAATATTTACAAATTACAGCATAGCTGATAAGAACTAAATACATGGCACAATAAATAACGGAGAACATTTAAAACAGCGGAAGTCTTATTTCAATAACACAATACAACAAGTGAAACCATAACTCACAAGCCCCAAGTATCTGAAAACGAAACCACATGTCAAATTAACAAATACATAATAGTGTGCCATTAAAACCAAATCATACTAACATGTGCAGATGCAATAGTCCCAGCGAGTAGTCCCAACGTTCACACTAACAACAGCTACTGATCACGATCTAATCCTGGGAAGGGAAAACAAAAACGAAGGGGGTGAGATTTTCGAGAATCTCAGTAGGGGACAACATGGTGAACTTATCAAAGGAGAGGAACAACAAGGAACTTATCAGAGGAGAGAAACAACAAGGAACTTATCAGAGGAGAGAAACAATAAGGAACTTATCAGAGGAGAGAAACAATAAGGAACTTATCAGAGGAGAGAAACAGTAAGGAACTTATCAGAGGAGAGAAACAACAAGGAACTTAACAAAGGAGAGAAACAACAAGGAACTTAACAAAGGAGAGGAACAACAAGGAACTTAACAAAGGAGAGGAACAACGAAGAACTTAACAAAGGAGAGGAGCAACAAAGAACTCATTAGATCATCACTAAACTTGTAAATTTTCAAAACTTTAACTTTACCGTTTACTTTATAAAACGTTTACTTACTGGACCCGAAAATGTACTTTCGCTTTCAATAAAGAACTCAACAGGGGTCAATACGAAAACATGGGCGGACTGCAAACGTTTACTTACTGGACCCGAAAACAACATAGAACTCAACATGGGTCAATACAAAAATATGGGCGGACCGCAAATCACTTCACGAGTAACCCCCGCTAAAGGGAAACCGGAAGCCCACTGGTAGGTTTTACATATATACTTTTTAAAAAAAGAATATTTACATACATAGCCCCTTCTACCAGTGTTGTCCGAAACTAGGCAGAGAAAACACAATACACATCATACCTGTCTCGATACGTAATACGAACCAACCTGCGAAGACGTGGCAGGTAAACGTAAATATCACCCATACAACTCCCGAACAGATGAGTGTCTCTCCGCTTACTCTCGGAGACCGAGCACTCACCACGTTTGGCCAAACGTACGTAAGTAACATGTAACGTAAAAATTTACATATTTTACAAAACAAAAACTGGTTTAACTTTCAATAAAACTGATATACCATACTTTACAATTAAAACTCAACAGTACGATGTATTATCATATACCATTACGGAAACCTTTGATTATAATCTTTTTCTTATTTTACGAGCAATGATACGGAATCAGCCCAATTTACACAACAAATCAATCAAATGGACTTTGATTGATCATATGAAATTTTGGAGATACATTATGATACTTTACAAGAACATACAGAAAAGGTCAATGTAACTTGGACAATAAATCTATCGGATGGTCTCCGATGGATTACACAACGATTTAATTTAAAACCACATAACGGATTTAAAATTAAGAAGTACTTATGATAGAGTACATACGGTAAAGACTCTATTTTACAAGAACATACGAAAAATGACAAAGTAACTTGGACATGGATCCATCGGATGGACTCCGATGGATTATACAACGATTCAATTTAAAACCAAGGTACGGATTTAAAAATCAAGAAATAGTTATGATTGAACACATATGGTAAAGACCCTACATTATGATACTTTATAGCTACCTATGGAAGAGAACAATGAAATTTGGAATAATGGACCAATCGGATGGGCTCCGATGGACTATACAACGAATCAATCAAAACCAAGGTACAACGGATTTTACAACAAGGAAATACTAATGTTGAACCACATACGGTAAGGACCCTACCTTAAGGCTGAAGAAGAGGAAGCGATACACTTGCCTTTATCCTCAACACTCGTCCTTCCTAACGAAACACAACATTAAGGTTAGGCTCAAGCAACGGGTATTAAACCTACACATTATACTTTGAACGACTATAACTCAAAAACGACGTATCAAACTGAAAAACGGATCGCTCTATTGAGATCAGAACGTCGAAATTACCTAACGGAGAGGTTTTCACTGTTTGATCAAAGTCAACGGTCAACGGTGAACAGTGTCGTCGGTCAACGGTCGCCGGCGATGGCCGGAAAACTCCTACTTCATCCAAAACCAAAATTTTTTACATCAACACGAAGCTACAAACATCAGGAATACAAATCCAAAAACCAAATTTCAAGACTCACCTCTAATCGGCCGGGATCTAAGATTTTCCGGTAAGAATTTCGGAACTTTCAGGCTCCGATCTGGGCGCGTCTGTGGTCCGATGAAGGTGAAACTAACGGCAGGTTGATCGTGACGCTGAGAGGAATGCAATGGTGCAAACAGTATGAAAATCGGACGGTTGGTTTTGATACTAGAGGTAATTGAAGAAATGGGAAGAAAAATAAAAAAAATAAAAATAAAATAAAAATGGGAGGGGGAAGAAATAAACTCACCGGGAGGGGTTTACTAGTCAGTTGCAGATCTCACAGTTTCTGTTTGATCTGTCTCACCAGATATGTTATTTGATCTTCTGGTTTTATTGCTTGTCGAATTTCAAGCAAATTATCCATAGAACCACAAAGGTGATCATGCACTGTAGTAACGGGTTTGGAGGCATTCCATCCAATATTTCATAATGTCTGAATACATTGATGACTTCTTCTATCTCTTGCTGAAAAAGATCCTTTTGTGTGCTAATGTATTTGAGCTATTTTATCCACCACTAAGGAAAAGTCCTTTGGCAAGTTTTAACAAAATATATAAACCAAGTATGGTATGTTGGTTTGTACCAAAAAATCTATATTCATTCCTTCTGATAATCTTGATAATTATATGCAGATAATTGTTGTCCTAGTACTTTTTCCGAAAGCATCCTGTCAATGAAAGAATGTTGCTGTCATTCTTCTTTGGTTATGTATTTTAGAATTTTTATTCGAGAAAATACAATTTGATTAGAAAATTTAATCTGAAATTTGTATCAATAAATTTTTATTGATAAGTTTTACACTGAATATCTCTTGATAATTGAATGCCCGAATAATCTTCTTTTTATCTTTAGTCAGTCTTTAGGTTATCTAGTATTTATTTAATCTGAATCTCTTAGGATATTCTTCTTCTTTAAATTCTACTCTGTCGATTATAAACCTTTGGTACCTCATTTCTTTTTACCTATTAATAAATTTCTTATATCATTAGCTAACTCACATAATAGTTTAATATTTGAATTTAATCTTTCTAAGTATTTTTTATTCCTTGTTTCTTTATACTTATTCCAATTTTTATCTATTTGTTTACCTTTTTTTTATTCAATTCAATTATTTGTTCTTTTATATTCAAGTTCTCTTATGGTATCGTTAATTATTTTTAGTAATTTTCTTCCAAAATTTTCTCTTTCCATATATTCTTTATAATCAAAATATTCTAGTAAAATAGTATGGTTTACCATATGATCATTAATGCGTTGATTTATTCTTTCCATTAACTTAGTTCTTAATATTTTTATTTTATTAATTCTTGAAACTTCTATTTCTATCATCTTTTCAACACATTTCTCGATGGTTCGTAGTTGTGCATAAACAACAAAGTTAGCCATAGGTACCTTTGTATCTTCTGTTCTTGATGAAAGCCTTTTAACTTTTTTTTTCTTTAGTTATTTTATCTTTTGTTCACTGCAAAAACTCTCTAGATAAGAAATCATGCAAATTATTTAATTTTTCTTTAATAATCTCAGTATTAAAATAAAAATTGGATAATAATGCTTATCATCTTGTAAATATCTATTTTGAAACTAAATTTTTACATATTTTTCTAAAATAAACTTTGTCGATTGACAATGAACTCTTACTAAAAAATTTTAATTAAATAAATCATCCTGAAAAGCATTAACACATAAAACTATCGCTAGAACTTTCTTTTTAACAATATAATAGGTATATTGAGCTTTATTCCAATTCTTGAATGATATCTCACAAATTGTTCTATATTATTTATCTTTTGCTATAATAAGCATCCATAGCCATTTTTGGATGCATCGGTCTCAACTTTTAAATATGAATTTTCCTAAGGGACGCTTAGACATGGTAGTTGTTTTACCTTTTGCTTTATTTCTATTACTATTTTAGTCATTTTATCGTCCCAAGCCGAGGCATTCTTTCTTAATCTTTTATACAATGGTTTGCATAATACTCTAATGTTAAGAATGAATTCAGCTATATAATTTAAACATCCTAAAATTTTTTGTAACTGTTTTTTTATCTTTTATTTCATTAGGGAATTTATCAGTAACTTCAATAGTTCTATTTGTAGGGGTAAAAGTCCCTTGTACTATATCATATCCTAAAAATCTTATCTTTGTCTGAAATATTTCATCTTAGATGCAGATACTACTAATTTATTTTTTTTATTATATTTAAAAATTTTCTTAGATGTCTAAAATGTTTAGTTATCAACTTAGAATATAATAACACATAATCTATATATGCTATAGTGATTTTTTAATATGGATTAAATATTTCATTCATTATATTTTGAAATGATGACCGTGTATTTTTTAATCCAAATGGCGTTACATTACATTTATAATGTCTAAAAGGTATTGTGAAAGTTGTTTTATACTTGTCTTCTTCATGTATTTATATTTGTCAAAATCCTGATTTCATATCAAATTTTAAGAATATAGTTGCTCCAGATAATCTTTTTATCAAATCTCTTTTATTTGGTATGGGATAGCCGATCCATTGTACGTTTTTATTGAGAGGTTTGTAGTTAACTACTAACCTCGGTGCCCCTCTTTCTATTTCCGCTTGATTTTGAACATAAAATGCTCACATGACCATGGTGACTTACTAAATCTTACAAATTTTTTACTTAATAATTCTTTTATGTTCTTTTTACAATATTCTAATAGTTTTATGCTTATCTAGATTGGTCTGGCTTTTGTTGGTATATTTATCTCACTAAAGTCTTTTTTCATATGGTAATCTTACCCTTGGACTATATATGCCGATCCAACCTCGGATCTTCAATCCTCGTGTTGTTAACTTTTTATTGATGTATAGAATGTTGATTTTGGTTATGTTTTGGTTATGTATAGAATCTTGTCATATTCCTCCATGCTCCACCACGTCATCGCCGTGCGCCGCCGCCCTTTGGCCCAAAATCTTAATTTTCCATTTTGACCCTATTACCTAATTTCGATGTTCCAGACAAGATAGAATCATCTCGAAACTTTTGGGATTTTTTTGGAGATCGTAAAACATATTTTGGTTTTAAATGATAAATTATGGTTTTAAAAATAATACTATATTAATAAAAATATATATTGAAGACTTATTAATCTAATTTTGGATTTCTTGCTTATTTTGAAAAGTATTTCTTTGCCTCATTTTGCATATTTATTATATAGTTAGTGATTATATATTTATAATGTATGTAGACGTCTGACTTGTGTTGATTATTGTGGATTGGATCTGTGCTTTGCTGTCTGATTTGCTATGTTGTGACTACATGTTGGTAAGTGGGGACCTCACACTTATTTATTTTGTTTTAAAATACATGTTTGAGTTTTTTATTTTTTTAAAAATTAAATGGTGAATTGTATTGATATTTGGCACGTATATTTGTTTTACTATGTTTGGTATTCAGAGGCATATTATGATGAGGTGCATATGGTTGCATATATTATTGGGACATGTGATTGTCTTTGAGAATTTATGCTTGTTTATGACACTTCGATTTTGGGGTTATGTATATCATGTTTTGACCGGTTTTACTTCTTGTTCTGGTTACTGAGTATTCCAGTGCACTGACGCCCATTGATTTTGATTAGTGGCCAATGGGTCACATGCTTTGATGGTCACAAGAGGTTTGATTATAGAAACCTTCAACAACACTAGTGGGCCTTGTCTTCTTTCCTAGACCAGGGGTAGACAGGTGTTTTGTTAGCCGACTTTCTAGCATATTTTAAATAAAGAAGAGTATGTGTGTGTGGATGATTCACCATTTCTATATTACTGCTTCACTTAACTTTGAGTTTGAGTACTGTTGAGAATTTTTCACAAATTTTACAAATTTCAGTATTGGTTTTCGATTATGTTTGTTACTATGCATTTTATGGTTACCAATTTTCCTCACCTCGATATTTAACTAATTGTTTTAGTGCCGACTAGATTGTGCTACAGGTGCTGGTTGCCAGTCGTCCACCTCAAATGGTTGATTTCAGAGATGTCTACTGATATAGGTTTGACCACCATTTTAATTTGATTTCTACATATAGACCGGATTATTTTTTTATTTTATATAGTTGATTACTGTAAACCCCATATTTTTCATGTTTTATATTTAAGGATAGTTTTGTAAATTTTTTTGATGGTGTTTTTGTGAAGAATTGTATGTGTGTGATAAGGTGATTTTTAAGTGTTTTGGGGCATGTAAATGAGGATTATATTAAATAGTTTGATTTTTCATAATTTTAAGATATAGTTTATTATTTTTTCAGATGATATTTTATTTTTAAATAAAAATTTATTTGTCAGAAAATTATAATTTTTGATTCATTAGAAAGATATGAATTTTTTGGATTTATGATGAATTTTTCATAATATTTGGACTTATATCTAATTTGCTTTGATTTTTCTAAGATTTATTATATTTTTTAGATTTTTATTTATATTTTAAAACAATAAAATATGAATAAATTTCTAATATTAAACGATGCCATTTTGAGTTCAGATGTTCAAAAAATATATTTTTTTATCTTCTTTTTTCTTTTTCTCTTTCCTCTCTTTTCTTCCTATTCCCTTTCCTTATCGTCTTTCTCTTCTTCATCACCGGTTAAGACTTGCAGCACCGTCGTCCGGCTGTCTCATATCATATTGCCACCACCTTTTGGTTACCAACTCGCGGCTGTAGGAAGCTCTCTGATCCGCTGTTACACGTGTATAGGAGAAGCTAGCAAAGATTGCGATTTTCTGGTGATGAAAATCGCAGATTCTGGTCGAACCTGGTGAGTTTTCATCGATTGATTACCGTATTAAGGTTCCTGAGGTTGAAAGCTTTCAATTAGTGTATGGAATGCTTAATTTCATTTCATTTTGGGAAGTTTGGTGAAATTCTGGTTTTGTTGCCGATCCAGCCACTGTCTAGTCACCAGCTAGCCATGTGCCACCCATGTGCCGCCATTCCACCACCCATAACCCTAATTTTTCGTTTCAATCCCATTTCCTAATTTCGACGTTCCGGACATGATGGCATCATCAGTTTTTCGATTTTCTTGTCATTAGTGAGATAAGACTTTTTAAAGATTTTCTCGAAAAATATATTTTTATTTTAAATGATAAAATATGAGTTTATAAATAATATTGTGTTGTTAAAAATATAATTTGAGGGATTATTAATCAATTTTTGGATTTCTATGTATTTTTATAAAATATGATTTTTGCCTCATATTTTTTGTTGGTTGAATAGTTAATGACTATGTGGTTGTATTTTATGCAGACTTGTGACTTGTGTTGATTCTTGTGGATTGTGGATTTGGATCTCTACTGTGCTGACTAATTTGCTGTGTTGTGGCTTCATACTGGTGATTAGGGACCTCACACTTACATGTTTTGTCTTAAAATATATGTTCGAGTTTTGTATTTTCAGAAAATTAAATAGTGAATCGTATTGGTATTGAGTTCGTATATTGGTTTTACTATGTTTGATATTGAGAGGCACATTGTGATTGGGTACATGTGGTTGCACATACTGTTAAGACATGAGATTGTCTATGAGATTATATGTTTGTATGTGACATTGAGATTTTGTGTTGTGTATACCAAATTTTTACCGGTTTTACATTCTATTATGGTTACTAAGTATTCCAATGCACTGATGACCTAGATTGAGATTAGTAGCCGACAGGTCATATATTTAGATGGTCACAGGAGTTGACCATAGAAGCCTTCAGCAATGCTAGTGTGGGCTAAGTTTTAGTAAAATAATAAAAGAATCACTAGTGGGCCTCATCTTCTCCCTTGGCCTAGGAGTAGGCAGGTGTTTTGTTAGCTGACTTTCCAGCCCTTTTGAATAAAGAAATATTGCGTGAGTGTGTGATTCACCATTTTTATGTTTTTGTTTCTTTTGGATTTGAAATTTAGTACTGATGAGAGTTTTGTGAATTTTATCATCTCAGTTTTGGTTTCGAACTATGTTTCTTATTATGCATTTTACGGTCCCCAGTTCCCCTCACCTGGATTGTTTACCTAATTGTTTTAGTGTTGTCCAGATTATGCTAAAGGTTTTGATTACCAGTCGTACAGCTCATGCGGCTGACTTCTGAGTAGACTTCTAATTTTAGGTTTGGCCAGTATTGACCAGATTGTATTTTGACTTTATACAGACGATTAAGATTTTGGTTTTATAAATATTATCGGGTGCTTGATTTTACGGTTGTTATATTTGCATGTGGTATATAATGATTGAGATTGTGAATGAGATTTAGTATTACCCTACCATCTAATTTTATTCCGCTGCGATTTTATATTGTTTTTTTTACTAGCCTTACGAGATTCTGAGGTAGCATTGTAATTGCTTCTCTTAGGGTTCCTTGGCGAAGGTATTCATCCCTGAAGTAGGGTACAAGGTGTGACATCTTTTTGGTGATAGTGGAGCATCAGATTTATTTTTGACTAAAATATTTTTGTGGTGATTTAGTTTTTAAAACAAAGGTTTTATAAAGATTATTTTCAAACTCCGCAAAAAATATTTTAAGATGGTGTGGGTGTATAATCAAATCTATTAAGTTTTGATCTTTGGTGTGGTTTAGTTTTGTGTATTAATATGTATGTTGTGTTTTGTTTATAGTGATTAATTATGTTGCTGCATAGTGGAAAATATAAAGATAGAGGTAGAGGTCGAGGTAGAGGTGCCAAAGGGAGACAGAGGTGCTAGAGGGTAGCAGAGTTCTGGTATAGTGGCTGAGGTGGAGGAGTCTATTGCAGTTGTGGAGGGTTCTACACCAACTCGCAGGGATAGAGCTGGTAGACCTCCTAGACCAACTAAAGCAATAGAGTCCCGAGCTGAGACAGACTTACCTTCCCCAAATTTTATCAGAGCAGTGTATTCAGCATGGCAGGAGATGAGAGCCCAGGGGGAGGCTTCATATAAGTCTGATGTTAAACTAGGTCAGACTGCAGCCCTAGTTTAGACTGCAGCTCCAGCTCAGACTGTAGTTCCAGTTCAGGCTGCTGACCCAGTTCAAACTTCTACACCAGCTCGTGCAGTCATTGGCAGAAATATACCTAGGATGCTGAAGAGCATGAGGCTGTTGGGACTTCAGAGTTCTCTGGTAGGAGGACAGACCTTGTGGAAGCAAAAGAGTGGCTGGACCGGTTGTCCAAGGCCACTGACAATCTAGACTTAGCAGAAGATGATAGGTTAAAGGTGATTGTTAGATTATTAGAATGGGATGCTACTTTCTGGTGGGAGATAGTTCTAGCTAGGTATGCTGAGGTTGTCAGCTGGGCGACTTTTGAGATAGAGTTCATGGTGTAGTTCTTCACCCGAGTTCACAGAGATCGGAAGTGCTGTGAATTCAATGACTTGAGGCAAGGTATGATGACAGTGGCGGAGTATGAGGCATGGTTTAGAGAGCTGGAAAAGTTTGTGCCAAAGCTGTTGGTGACAGATGACTCATATCTCTAGAGGTTTGATGATGGGTGATCAGTGGTAGTGATGGCCTAAAATGGTTGTTGCTAGATATTTTCTACTTTAATTCTGGTATTTTTATATTAATTATCTTTAGTTTTATCCCTTATTATCCAAGTTATTAGATAATTTTTTCTTTTAATTAGAATATCTCTTTTAATAGATTTATCCTGTTAAATAGAATTATCCATTTAATAGAATTATCATTTAATTATCTCTTTAAGCTTAAACGTAGGGATTTATCTTATAGCTAAAGCTCCTTAGATACCTATAAAAGAGTGGCCAGCCTATCCCACCTAAACTTACCAAAACTCACATAGAAATTTGTAATTTATCCACTTCTTCTCAATTTTCGATTTTTGCCTAAACCCTAACCAAAACTCCTTGATCTTCATCTTAGTATAACTCTCTTATCCTTTATCAGATTCTTGTGAATAATAGCTTGTTTGAAAGCTCGTTTTATCCTCTTTCCAAGAATCTTGAGTTTTTTTTTTATCTAGAAGTTAGTTTTCCTTTGTTAAAAGTTAAATCGTATTTTGGCGGAATTGCCAAAATCTGCTTGAATTTCAAAATAGCATAACTCTCTCATCATTTGTCGGATTCTTGTGAATAATGGCTTGTTGGAAAGCTCTTTCCATTCTCTATCCATCTATATTGGGTTTTTCTTCTGGAAATTAGTTTTTCTTTGCCATAATTTAGGTCAAAATTTTGCGGGATTAGGTTTCAAAATTGTGTGATTCTGCCTTTAATTGATTTCTGTTATTATTCATCTTGTTCATATGATTGTTTAGCATCCATTTATTATTTTAATATCATAACTTCATCCTTTGAATCTTCCCTATTGATGAAATCAACATGCCCCACCTTTGCACTATTGATGCCTATCTTGATCAACTGATTAACCTATTGGATTCTGACCTTGTTTCTTTTTATTATACATGTTATAAAAACCTATTCCTTTCTTAAATTCATGAAATCACAACCCTTAACCTCTCTAATTTTGAAATTTTAAGTTGCCCTATAAACCTTAAGTTGTTGCCGAAATTTGTATATTGAATTAGGGTGAAATATCAAGTAGATTCTTACAGAGTTATTAGCAATCACATCACACATTCAGGGGAAAGATACTGCTGCATCCAGATCGCTGGATTTGGGTAGGTTAATAGTTAAGGATTCCCAATGCCTTTGGTTTTTAATTAAGTAGTCTTGTGGCTTAGTATTGTGTGGTCTTTGCATTGTAATTGTTTAGGAGATTCTGATCTTATTAGAAAGGAAAAGGATTGAATCTAATTCAGACATGTGAGAGGTAGGATCTATGCTTCATTAGTTCCTTTGGTTACCCTATTGTTTGATTATTTAAATATGAGTGAATTTGATTGCCTATCTTGGTTATATGCTTGCGGAATGTGTGATTATGATGATAGAGAATCTCAGAAGTTAATAGGAAAATAGGTTGCCTGATTCAATTATGACTTTGAGGATTGTTCTTTGATTTGTATTGTGATTTGATTGAGGATTCTTTGTTGTGATTTGTGTATGCGTGTATGTGCCCTATTTTTTTTTTGTTTGAAGGATCCTTTTATCGCTGGCCATGCAAGGTAAGTATTGCTACTCCTAGGGAGAGGAGAGATGCTTACCGAACTGGGAGGTTTATGGGTGGTTATTCCGGATACCTTGTAGGCCGGTTCAAGTCCGGACGTCAGGAAGCCTTGTAGCCCAGTTCGAGTCTGGACGTCAAGATGTCCTGTTTAAGAGTGACAGGATGACTTGTATGCGTTGCTGCAAGAGTGCTCCTAGGCCAGTTCAAGTCTGGATGTCGGAGACAACTAAAAGGCTTGCTGCAATATTGATTGTCTAACCATTTACCCTTTATGCAGCAAAGCCTTGGACAACACAGGTGGAAGGGGATGACCTTTTCTTTTCCTACTGCTGAGAGTAACCTGATGAGTTTTCCTGTCTATGTATTTCTGATTTTCAGAAGTGTTTATAGTCCACTCTCAGCCTTAGTTTCGGCCCTAACCCTTTTGATTGATTCTTGAATTACGTGATACCCTTAGATGAGTAGGGATGATCTGATGTTGTTTGGGAGATGTTTGATTGGGAATCCCTAAGACTTATGATGTTGTGACCCTACTGAGATTCTTATAATCTCATCCCTTCTTTTCTCCCCCTTTGCAAGCTTAGGTGTGTACTTTGTTGCTGGTGCCAAAGGTATGAGATCAAGGCTGCATGGCTAGACGAATTTGTACCCTTTTTCTATTGAATGCGTATGCCATGTCTTTGAACTAGTGTGGATTTGCATTTTGGCTTTCCAATCCCTTTTTCTCTTTTTGTTGCTTCCAAAATATGCATGATACTATTGGTTAATGTTTTGAGATTCCTATGGGACTTGTGTGTTATGTTTCTACTTGTTTTGAGTATTAATATAAGTCTTCCACTGATGTTTTCTTTCACCATGTATAAGCCAGAAATTCATTAATGTATGTATATGCTCCAACCTTTAAATAGCATATAAATCAACCAATAAAATTGACAACTAGGTGACTCGAGCCTTGTGGGATTCAAATAGGACCTTGTCAAGGTTTATTTGGGTTTCATAGCGGTAAGGGTCCTAATAGGTTGGGTTTGGGTCCTTACAATATGAGTGTGACTTCGGATATGGACTTTTCCACCATTCCTCATTTGGGCCAAAGAGCGGAGGAAATTCTACAGGCAGAGGTGTCAGAGGCCAGAGTTACAGCTAGACCGGTTCTCTCTTCCCTTGGGAAGAGGTCTATGTCTTCCTGTGGAGTTCAGAGGAGTAAGCCGTTCTTTTAGAGGCCAAGAGTTTTAAGGCCTAGTGGCACTTCCTTTACGTCTACAGTTCGACTCAGTCCTCCCAGGTAGAGCCCAAAAGGTGCTTCATTTGCCAGAGAGTGGGTCACTTGGTGATGAATTGCAGATTTGGTGATAGTTCCTAGGTATCCAAGGCTAATACTGGGGGGCGTTCGAGGACTGGTTGTTATAGACCTTCAGTAGCTTCTCTCCAGACTCGAACTCAGGCTAGTGGTTCTTCCAGAGTGTAGCCTACTACCCTAGCTGTTGTTCCTACTAATGCACCATCGAAATCAGGTGGACCTGGATGACCCACTACCAGGAGTCAGGCCAGACTTTTCACGCTTGCAAATGCAGAATCAGTTGCTAGTCCTAAAGTTTTTATTGGTAAGTCCCTAGTCTTTTCTTTTAGTTCTCATGTGTTGATGGATCCAGGTGCTAGTACATCGTTTATTGGTCCTCGTGTGTCCTGCTTTGCTGATGTGCCTGTGTATCGTTAAGATCCTGTGATTGAGGTGTCTACTCCATTAATGGAGCACCAGTTGTGTGAGCATATTTTATTGGGTTATTTTTTTGTGGTTGCTGGTGTTGCTTTTGAGGTTGATTTGATTCTACTTGAGTTGCTTGATTTTGATGTGATTTTTTGTATGATTTGGTTGGCGCAAGAGCTACCTTGTTGTGTTTTGAGAAGAGGTGGTTTTGCAGATTCCTGAGGGAGTGGAGGTTGTGTTTGAGGGAGATACGAATGTTTTTGCCTCCTATTTGATTTCAGCTATTGAGGTTAGGCATTTGTTGAGGAGGGGTTATCTGACTTTCTTAGCCTATGTAGTTGAGATTTCTATGGCTGAGACTGTGTTGGAGAATGTGCCAGTTGTTAGTGAGTTTGTGGATATTTCCCAGAGGAATTGCTAGGTTTACCTCTTGTGAGTTGCTGTTATAAGACCCAGATCCTCAATAGGTTAGATGTTCTAGAAGTTCATGCATCAGAAATGACACCTAGGGACTGGTGCAATGGAAATAACCACTTTGCCCTGACGACCCGAATGCGTGATGGCCCTAAGGTTTATGTCAGAAATTTTCCTAAGTATTATTCAGCTATTTGTGTTAATTCTCCTTAGTTTAGTTTGCAAAAAAAAATAGCCTAGATAATTTATTTTTTTTAAAAAAACCATTATCCTAAGTATTGTGGAATTATCTTTTAAGCCTAAAAAATAGTAAAGTCTAACCTCCTTAAACACCTATCTATACATAGGTCGGCCACCCTAATTCCCCACATACTTATTCTCTCTTTTGTTTCTTCATAGCTAAGCAAACACAAGTCTTATTCCTTTTGCTTCCTTTGTAGCTGAAACCTATACACTTGCTACCAAAGATTTCTGAAAAACACCTTCTTCCTCATCATATCATTGGGTGTGACAACTCATTGGATTCCTCTCTTCGAGCTGCATCTTTCTTGCTTAAATTCATATTAAGAAGGTTAGTTGTTTTTTATATTATTGAAGTCGAGTTTCCTCCCCCTTTTATGACCAAGTTTTTATCTTTCTCTTCAGATGTTTCTGAATCTTTTTCGTATGCACATCTAATACCTATTCCCAATATATTTTCAGAAAATCGCACCCTTCCCCTTGGTTTTCTTGAAAATCGTGTTATACTTTTTATTCCCTAATATTGCCAAATTGTGCCACCTTTAAGGGATTGTATAGTCAGGTTGAAATTTGTTGGATTCTTGACCATCACATCACGCAATCAGAGGGAGGTTATCATTGCATTGGATCATTGGTTTTGGTGAAAGAGTTTGGTGAAGACCATACGTTGTGCTTCGTTTTTCTATTTTCGTATTGCATCTTAGTTATTATGTTGTCCTTGCCTTATAAATCATTTAGGTGCTTCTAATCCCTATGATAAAGGAAAAGGAGTAGCTTATTGTTCATCCGCATGAGAAGTAGGATCTATACCTCATCGGTTTCTTTGGAAATTGCCTTGCTGGTTTCTTTGATTTCGGTTTGTTTAATGGTATTATGCATTCTTGTGGATTGTCGTAATGTTTTCTTAGTAATTTTGGATTATGTAGGGTTTGGGTTGCCCTATTTAGCATTGTATTATTGTGTATTGGATTGTGCATTGTGTTGTGATTTGATTAAGGATACCCCGTTGTGTTCCTATATGTGTATGTGTGTATAGGATCCTTTTGTCGCTGGCTATGTGAGGTAAGTGTTGTTGCTCCTGAGGTAGAGAAGATGTGTTTACCAAATTGAGAGTTGTATGGTGATTGTGTATCCCAGCAAGAGTTCGTTGGATGCCCCGTATCTTATGTTTCTCGTGTTTGGCAGGATGCCCCGTATCTAGTGTCTGACAAGATGCTCCGTATCTAGTGTCTGACAAGATGCTCCGTATCTTGTGTTTGGCGGGATGACCTGTATCTCGTGTTTGGCAGGATTCCCGGTATCTTTTGTTTGGCAAGATACCCCATATCTTGTGTTTGATGGGATGTAAAAAGACTTGCTATAAGTTTGTTTCTTTGTTAACTGTTTTCTTTTGCAGCACAGTCTTGAACAACACAGGTAGTAGAAGATTGGTTTTGATATTCGTAAATCATGCAATATATTAAGCTGCCTGTGTGCTTTTGGTTTCTATCTTGTGATGGTTTCCCACGAAGTGTTTTGAGTCCTCCTCGTTATTTTAATTAACTCGGCCTCTATGTTGTTGTGTCTACATGTTTGTTTGTCGTTTTGTTATGGGCCTATATAGTATATATTTATGCTATTTATATAAGTTATTTGGGGGATGTTTGTTTAAGTTTCTATAGAACATATGATGTTGTGACCCTACTGAGATTCTTGTAATCTCATTCCATTGTTTTCCTTTTTTTTTTCAGGCTTAGGTTTGTGTTTCGCTGGTGATACCGAGGTGTGAGATTAAGGTTGCACGGCGGGACGAGTGCATAGCACGTTTCTATTTTGTTTTCTGGCTTTCCGTTTCCTGTTCTTGTTTTCGCATGTTGCCATGAACAGATGCTTGCATTATTGAGTTTCCCCTTGGGACTTGTGTGTTATGTTTGCACTTGTTTCATGTTTACTTGATTGAAAGTCTTCCACTGATGTTTCCTTTAACTTCATTTTGTACCAGAATTAACTTCATTTTACTTAATGAAATCGCATGCTCCAACCTTAAAACCAACTTAATTAACTAATGAATTTAATCTTATTCGTATAACTATTCATTTAGAGCCTTGTAGGATTCGAATAGGACCTTGCAAGGGCTTATTTAGGTTTCATGGTGGCAAGGGCCCAGTAGGTTGGGTTCGGGTCCTTACAAAGGTGGTATCGGAGCATGGTTGTTTATTTTCCATGTTTATGTGTGTCTGATATTTTTTTTTGCTTTTATGCGCATGTATACTCATGGATAAGTGTTTGGTTCTGTTATGCATATACCTGAACATGTGTTAGTTGTACAGTGATTATAATTATGTAATTTTTTTTTGTTTTGTTGTACCGTGATATGCCAGGACTTGTTGTGTTTTCTAAACTTGAATGTTTTATGTTTTATGTGTGTTTTGTTTTGTGTATGAGTGTTTCATGCATGTATGCATATCGTTCGGTAGATGTCCCTCCACCAGATACTATTTTCTTTTACTGGTTATGTATTTATATTTATGTATTGGAGAATTATATCGTGTGTGTGTTTGTTTTGTATGGCGAGGTCGACTAGGACACGTAGTGCTACGAGGGTGGGATAGGAATGAGGAACAAGTTGAGTTGGTTGAGCAGGTCGAGAAGGTTGAGCAGGTGGAGCAAAATGAACAGGTTAGGCAAGTTGACCCCGAGGTACAGGTTAGGCAAGTTGACCCCGAGGTTCAGGTCGAGCAGCTAGGCAATCAGGCCGCACCGGTTTTGGAAAAGAACCAAGCCGCACCGTTACCCCAGCCGCACAAGCTCAGGACCCCGTGTTAGTCCAGATTTTGGCTTTGATACAAGCTACATTGTGTGGTATCCTTGAGCACCAACAACACGTGGAGGCACCAGTCTGACATGAGCCTGCACCGCCCGGACTAGACCCTACTCCACCCCTTGCCCCAATTCAGCCAACAATTCCGAGAGAGGCTGAGAGACTTCCTGTTATGATCACCAAGTTGCTGAAAGAATCCCGCCAGTTAGGTTGCAAAGCTTTTAGTGGTTCAGTAGGTGTAGCAGCAGCGTGAGAGTGGGTTGATACTTTGTGTCGTGTTGCCTTGTTCTTGTGCATTACTAATGATGATAAAGTTGTCATCACCACATTCTTGCTTGAGGGAGAGGCTCTTGCATGGTGGAATGCTGTTAGTTTGAGATTTGAAGGTCGTTTGCCAACTTGGGATGAGTTCTTATACGAGTTCAACGACAGGTTCTACAATAGTTTTCACAAGAATGAATAGCGACAAGCCTTCTATAGGGTTGAGCAAGATACCTGCTCAGTTATGGAGTTTTGAAAAAGAGCTGAGAGAGCTGTCCCATCACTCGAGGAGGATCGCACTCTTTCCTAGCTAGCGTGACTTTTTCAGGATGGTTTGAGTACCGATATTAAGACCATCGTTTGTACAACACACGTGCACAGTTTTCAGGAACTTATTGTTGCAGCCTATGAAGTCGAGAAGATGGTTTTGAATCTGAAACGTTCTAGTCAGGTGTGTACCATTACAGTGAAAAGTGGTGGTCCATTTAGTCATGGTTCAAAGTTTGGCCGTCATTCAGGACCCTATCCTTCAAAATCATTTCATTCGAAAGGCAATGACAATGGAAATTCTAAGACGAATTCAGCAGGTTCTAGTTCGAGTGTGAGCAGACCCTGGCGGTGTCTGAATTGTATCGGTATCATATCCTTCCTTGCTCACAGCCGCATAGGTGTTACACTTGTGGAGAGCTTGGCCATATGCAAAGATAATGCCCTAAGCCAAGACATGATGGTTCAAAAACTTCCAGAGCACAAAGTTTGAATGGTGGGCATGCCAATCCTTCTAAGCCACCAGCCTATTCACCCGGTAGACCCCTTAGTGGATCCGCATTAGGTTTGCAGATCAGACCTATGAGACTCTTTACTTTGACGGAAGCCAAGGCCTGTGCCAACCCCAATGTAGTGACAGGTACCGTCTTTGTCTTTTCCCAATATGTTAAATTTTTGTTAGATCCCAGAGCAAATAGATTGTTAGTGAGTCCAAGAGTAGCAGTTAGTTTAGATAGACCCTTGTCTTCTTTGGTTCCTCTGATTGTGGTTTTGAATCCTTTGGGAGAACAGTTAACTTGTGATCTAGTGTACATTGGTTCTGCTATACGGATGGGTTCAGCTGTGAATGAAGTGGATCTGATTCCATTGGACATCTGAGAGTTAGATGTAATCTTAGGCATGAATTGTTTGGCAAATTACCGAGCCTAGATGGAATGGTTTACAAAGCATGTGTGGTTTAGTCTTCTAGATGGTTCCGAGTACTATTTCGATGGTTTTAGGCGAGTTGTTCCGACTTGCATGGTTTCCTAGCTTGATGTGAAGAGATTGATCAACAAAGGATGTGCAGCGTACCTTGTGCATGTGAGTGACACTTCCGTGGAGTCTTCAAACCTGAGTTCTATTCCCGTGGTTCGTGAATTCCAGGATGTATTTCCAGAAGATGTAGCCGGTTTGCCACCAGCTAGAGAAGTTGAGTTCAACATCGAGTAGTTACTGGGTACGAGTCCTATTTCTATTCCGCCTTACTGTATGGCTTCAGCAAAGATAAAAGAGTTGAAGAAGCAGTTAAAAGACTTGTTGGATCGTGGTTTCATTCAGCCTAGTGTGTCTCCTTGGGGAGCACCTATCCTATTCGTAAACAAGAAAGACGGTTCGTTACAGTCGTGTATAGATTACCGGCAGCTAAACCATGTGGCAATGAAGAACACGTACCCCTTGCCAAGCATGACTTGTTTAACCAGCTACAGGGAGTAGTCATATTCTCTAAAATTGATCTAAGGTCTAGATACCATCATTTACGTGTTCGTAAGACGGACATGCCAAAGACAGCTTTCAGATCGCGGTATAGCCATTACGAGTTCCTTGTTATGCCATTTGGATTGAAAAATGCACAAGCCGTGTTCATGGATTTGATGAACATGGTATTCCATGAGTTTCTGGATAGATTCATGATAGTCTTCATCGATGATATTATGATTTATTCAAAGATGAAAGAGGAGCATACTGAGCACTGGCAGATTGTGTTACAAATTTTGAGAGATCGACAGTTGTATTCAAAGTACTTAAAGTGTGAATTCTGGTTACGTGAGGTTGGTTTCCTTGACCACATCATTTCTTTCCGTTGTATTCTTGTTGATCCTAAGAAGATTGAAGTCGATGTTTTGTGGGAATCCCCACAAAGTGTGACTGAAGTACACAGCTTCCTTGGCCTAGCCGGATATTACCGTCGCTTTGTGGAGAATTTTTCATCTCTAGCAGGTCCTTTGACATGATTGATGCACAAAGTTTAACCATTCGTCTGGTCCAAAAAATGTCAGCAAAGTTTTAAGGAACTGAAGACTAAGTTGCTTTCCGCACCTATCTTTACATTTCCAGTGAGCGGAAAATAGTACTTGGTGTACAACGATACATCAAAATTTGGCCTTAGATGCGTGTTGATGCAAGATGGGAAAGTCATTGCCTATGCTTCCCGATAGTCTTTTTCTGCATGAGAGCAACTATCCTACGCACGATGTAGAGCTTGAAGTTGTGGTGTTTGCACAAAAAATTTGGCGTCATTACCTATACAGAGAGACTAGCAGAATTTTCACCAATCACAAAAGTTTGAAGTACCTCCTTACCCAAAAAGAGTTGAACATGAGACAACGAAGATGGTAAGAGCTGATTAAAGATTATGATCTGATTATCAAGTACCACCCCAAAAATGCTAATGTTGTAGCAAAACCCTTGAGCCGAAAGACCCCTTCTTCCCTTGCCTACATGCATGTGCATTACCTCCCTATGTTGCTGAGTTTGAGAACTTCACATGTGCAGCTTGGCAGTGATTGTGCAGGTTCGTTATTTGCCCGAATTGAAGTCAGACCTACCTTGCTAGAAGAAAACTGTGTTTAGCAATCAGAAGATATGTGATTAGTCTAAATTCAATAGCAGCTAGCTGATGGTGATGATGCTGCAATTCGTGATTTTCGAGTTCGAGATGATGGAGTCGTTCTCTTTCAAGATCTTGTGTGCGTGCCATAAGATGTTGATGTGCGCAACCTAATTATGTTTGAGGCGCATAGTTTAAAGTTCGCTACTCATCACAAAAGTACCAATATGTATTGAGACTTGAAAGAACAGTTTTGGTGGCCACGCATGAAACGCCACATTGTGGAATTTGTAGCTCAATGTCTAGTATGCAAGTACGTGAAAATCGAACATCAAAGACATACAGGTTTGCTACAGCCCCTTCCACTACTAGAATGGATGTGGGAGCACATTACCATGGATTTCGTGGTTAGTTTACCAAGTCCTCAGCGAGAATACGATGCTATTTGGGTGATTGTGGACAGATTGATGAAGTCTGCATATTTTCTACCTATTCGAGTTACACATACCCCCGAGAGGTTGGCTACATGATACTTAGACGATATTGTACGTTTGCATGGTGTTCCTGTGTTCATTGTTTCAAAAAGAGACCCCCGTTTCACTTTACATTTTTGGGAGAAATTCCAAAATGCTTTAGGTTCTAGATTGAATTTCAATACCTCTTTTCATCCACAAATCGATGAACAGTCCGAGAGAACAATTCAGACCCTAGAAGACATGTTGCGTGCGTGTGTGCTTGATAGACAAACTAGTTGGGACAGATATCTTCCTTTAGCAGAATTCGCTTACAACAACAATTTCCATGTAAGTATCAGAATGGCCCCTTATGAAGTCTTGTATGATAGACGTTGCAGAATCCCGATTTGCTGGAATAAAGTAGGCGAGAGATGCCTAGACAATCCGGAATTGATAGACCAGAAAACCAAGCAATTGAATTTGATTCAGAAAAGATTGAAAATGGCATAAGATAGACAAAAAACTATATAGATAACCGACAAAGAGAGCTTGAATTCACAGTAGGTGACAAAGTATTTCTAAAAGTTTTCCCGTACAAAGGTGTCCTTCATTTTCATCACCAAGGCATGTTAGGACCTCATAATAATGATCCATATGATATTATTGAAATATTTGGTCCTATTGCATATCGTCTTGTATTGTCCCCGAGTATGGAAAGAATCCACAGCACGTTCCATGTTTCAATATTGCGAAAGTATGTCCGAGACCCGGCTCACGTTCTTGAAGATCCTCGAGCCAAAGTTGCTGAGGACCTATCCTATCCAGTACAGCCAGTTGCTATCCTATCTTGTACAGCCAGTTGTTATCCTATCTTGTACAACCAATTTTTATCCTATCTTGTATAGCCAATTGCTATCCTATCCGATACAACCATTTGTTATCTCGTGTTTGGTAGGATACCCTGTATCTTGTGTTTAGAGGGATATCTCGTATCTCGTGTTTAGCAGAATGTCCTGTATGGTGTTTGGCAGGATGCCACGTATCTCATGTTTGGCAAGATGACCCATTTCTCGTGTTTGGTGGGATGTAAAAAGACTTGTTGTAAGTATGTTTGTTAACTATTTTCTTTTGCAGCATAGTCTTGGACATCACATGTGAGATCCCGTCTATTGTAGTGCCGGTCAGAGGCAACTTCAATGGTAGCGTTAGTGCCAGCGGCAGCGCGCCGATGCTACATTGTTGGTTTGTGAACACGGTCGTAGGAAGCCTTTAAGTAACCCATAGTGAATCTGAGAGTGGTTAAGTATGATTGTGAGTGAGATAGGTTAGATGATCGAGGTTGAGTCAGTGGAAAACAAACCAGGTTGATTTCGGTCCGTTTTAAGCGACCGCGGGTCATTTGGTCCAAAATTTTGTGTCTTGGGCTGTTTGCGATTTTGTTTTTTTTTTCAGGCAAAATCCTTATGTTATAGCTTTACATACTCAAAGAAGTTTTTGGGCCATTTGGTTGACATTACACGAGCCCATTGGGCTCATTTGTGATGAAATGGGCCATCGATTGCCCAGTCCAGCCTTGTTGAACTTTTGGGCCCAAAACCCATCAGCCCAAGCCCACACTTCATCCTTTAAACACTTCTCTTCCAGAAGTGACCAGCACATTCCAACCCTTACTCGTTTTTCTCCTTCCTTCACCCTTCCAACCTACCAAAATCCAAACTTTGCCCAATTTGACCCCAAAAACTTGTGGGGGATTGTCCCAAAACACTTTCCCATCAATTTTCTACACTTTTCCACTGTTAGTTTGATGTCTAAGGCCTGATTTTGAGGTGTTTTTCATTCTGGCCGAAAATTGCAGAGTTGTTGGTAAGTGATTAATCTTTGGTTTTCTTTTGGATTGGTTGGTTTATTTAGGTTGCTAGTGATGTGATTGAGTGTTTTTGATGGATGGAATTGCCTGAAAACAACCTATGATTCTTAAATTTCGGATGAACAGTACCAGGAGGTTGTTTAGACATGTTATTGATTATATTGGTGTGTTTGTTCCATGTTAATGAAGTGGTTGTAGGCAGTACTGATGGGAAGGGTGCTGTGCGCAGCCTGCGAGGGTCCATAGAATTGCTTTCCTTTATTTTCCCTTTGATTCCTTGATTAGATATGCTTAGTATGGCTGTATGGTTTGTGCTTATTTAGGTGGTACCGGATCGATCAGTAGAGGCAAGGATCTTGTTGGAGAACCATTGACGCAACGAGAGGTGGGAGTTTATGTTTCATTTGCATACGCGTAACATTTTGTTTTCAGAATCAATGTTTTGGTTTGAATGGAGGCATGACATGAATTGTGTTTAACATTTTGTTAGAATCATAATTTGCTTGCCAAGTTGGAATGCATCAACTATATATTCAAAAGCTGAAGCATGCTGACTTGTTTGGTGTATACGAATTTTCATACGTGTTTTGCAACCTCCCATACGATGTGATTTTTCATCTCCTTATACATGTTTGTTATTGTGGCTGAATCCTTTGAATATTATTTTGAGATGTTTGACACCTGATTTAAATGATGGAAATGTTTAAATGCGTGCATGGAATATCCGATGAATTTTTAGATTTAATAACCCATACTTGATAACTTCACTATTTGGTCACTAACCGGTCAAACTCCCTGATTTCCAGTAAGGACCTTGATGATGTTTATACCCTTTTGTACCACATGGATGAGTGTTTTCAACCCCAGGGAGTCTTATTTTGAGTGTGATAAATTATGCTATGTGTTTATGCATTATGTTTTCAAAAAGAAAGGTGCCACATATAAGTGTTTTCTCGGAACTGTACCGACTGGAATTGACGGTTACTGCTGGATCCAGTTAGGTAAGTATATGGATTCCTTATAGAGAGGAAAATTGCTTACCTTGGAGAGGTATGGTTGGATATATGTATGCATGTTGAGTGTTGTGTGCACTATGAAGGGAAAGGCCTTATAAATGCTTCATATATAAAGTACGACGTTATATCTACGTGTGCACAAAATTGAATGTGATAGATTGTGTTTCTCCATTCAATTTTGGACAATGCTGATGGTGGGGTTTTGTTTATATGTATATGCTACAACTGAAAACCATCAGTAGGCTTTTAGGTAACCCTTTAGCGGAGGTTACATGAGTGGTTTGTGTCCACCACGTTATGTTTTGGGCATAGTAGCCAAAGATTAAAGCGGTGCTCTATGAATCTCTTGTACTTATTTCCTTATGCTATTTGGTGTGTGCACTTAGGATGGATACATAGAAGAACATGGATTGTAATGGTTTGAATAAATGCTTGATACTATGATTTGGTTTTGTCTCCATTCCACCGTTTATGCTTATGACGCGGTAACTTCCACTGAGGTCCTTGATCTTACGCCCTCTCTATTGTTTGTTTCAAGACTAAGTTGTAAGAGATAGCTGTTCAAATTCGAGGTTTCTATCCCGGTATTGGTCGTAGGGCTGGACAAATGCACATGCACGTTTTTGGACTCAGCATCTTTCACATCTTCTTGTATCTTTAACTATTTGTGCATTTTGCTAATGCATATGTATACAATTCATGCTTGCATACTCTGATGTTTTTGATATATAAGAAGTGGTGTTGTTTTGAGTTTCTGGGGACCTGCGAGTGTGGACTCGAGATGTTGCATGTTTGAGGCCGTATGGCCCGTTGTATGTGATCTGATATGTCGCTGTATGTGTTTGTTACTCCGTTGTTTGTAAGTTATGCTGAGTATCAATTGATGCGTGCCATGTTTTGAAAGAAATAAGTCAAATATTGTGTATTTATTACGATTAGCAAAACAAAGTTGTACGGTTAAGCCTTCTGTAGTTCCGCTTGGTCCACCAGTTGGGACAATCGGGGCTGCACGGAAGTGAGGCTCCCGGTTACCGGGAACAGGTCCTCACAACACAGGCGGTAGAAGATTGATTTTGATATTCGTAAATCGTATAATATATTGAGTTGCCTGCGTGCTTTGGGTTTCCGTCTTGTGATGGTTTCCCACGAAATGTTTTGAGTCCTCCCTGTTATTTTGATAAACTCAGCCCCTATATTGTTGTGTTTACATATTCGTTTGTTGTTTCATTATAGGTCTATATAGTATATATTTATGCGATTTATATAAGTTATTCAGGAGATGTTTGTTTAAATTTCTGTAGAGCATATGATGTTGTGACCCTACTGAGATTTTTGTAATCTCATTCCTTTGTTTTCCTTTATTTTTTCAGGCTTAGGTTCGTGTTTCACTAGCGGTACTGAGGTGTGAGTTTAAGGTTGCACGGCGGGACGATTGCATAGCACGTTTCTGTTTCATTTTCTGGCTTTCCATTTCCTATTCTTGTTTTCACATGTTGCCATGAACAGATGCTTGCATTACTGAGTTTTCCCTTGGGACTTGTGTGTTATGTTTCTACTGGTTTCACATTTATTTGATTGAAAGTCTTCCGCTAATGTTTCCTTTAACTTCATTTTGTGCTAGAATTTTACTTATTTAAATCGCATGCTCCAACCTTAAAACCAACTTGATTAACTAATGAATTGAATCTTATTCGTATAACTAATCATTTAGAGCCTTGTGGGATTCGAATAGGACCTTGCGAGGGCTTATTTGGGTTTCACTGCGATAAGGGCCTAGTATGTTGGGTTCGGGTCCTTATAGTTTCCTGATTCAGCACCTATCTCTATTCCACCGTATAGGATGGCTCCAGCTGAGATGAAGGAGTTGAGGACTTAGTTGCAGGAGTTGGTGGAGAAGGGGTTCATTCAGTCGAAGTTGCAAAAGACATATCTTATCCAGTTGCTATCCTATCCCGTATAGCCAATTGCTATCCTATCCCATACAGCCAGTTGTTATCTCGTGTTTGGTAGGATGCCCTGTATCTCGTGTTTAGCCGGATGTCCCATATCTCATGTTTGGCAGGATGCCTTGTATCTCGTGTTTGGCAGGATGCCATGTATCTTGTGTTTGGCAAGATGGCCCATTTCTTATGTTTGGTGGGATGTAAAAAGACTTGTTGTAAGTTTGTTTGTTAACTGTTTTCTTTTGTAGCACAGTCTTAGACAACACAGGCGGTATAAGATTGGTTTTGATATTCATAAATCGTATAATATATTGAGCTGCTTTTCGTCTTATGATGGTTGCCCATGAAGTGTTTTGAGTCCTCCCCGTTATTTTAATAAACTTGGCCCCTATATTGTTGTGTTTACATGTTTGTCTGTTGTTTCATTATGGGTCTATATAGTATATATTTATGCGATTTATATTAGTTATTCAGGAGATGTTTGTTTAAGTTTACGCAGATTTTATAATGTTATGACCCTATTGAGATTTTTGTAATCTCATTCTATTATTTTTCTTTTTTTTTCAAGCTTAGGTTCGTGTTTCACTGGCGGTACTGAGGTGTGAGATTAAGGCTGCACGGCGAGACAATTGCATAGTACATTTCTATTTCGTTTTCTAGCTTTTTGTTTCTTGTTCTTGTTTTCGCATGTTGCCATGAATAGATGCTTGCATTATTGAGTTTCCCCTTGGGACTTGTGTGCTATGTTTCCATTGGTTTCACATTTACTTCATTGAAAGTCTTCTACTGATGTTTCCTTTAACTTTGTTTTGTGCCAGAATTTTACTTAATGAAATCACATGATCTAACCTTAAAACCAACTTGATTAACTAATAAATTTAATCTTATTTGTACAACTAATCATTTAGTGCCTTGTGGGATTCAAATTGGATCTTGCGAGGGCTTATTCAGGTTTCACAGAGATAAGGGCCTGGTAGGTTGGGTTCGGGTCCTTACAGTTGCCTAGTTCAGCACCTATCTATATTCCACCATATAGGATGGCTCCAATTGAAATGAAGGATTTGAGGACTCAGTTGCAAGAGTTGGTGGAGAGGGAGTTCATTCAGCCCAGTATTTAACCTTGGGCAGCCTAGATGCTATTTGTTAAGAAGGATAGCACCCTCTAGCTGTGAATTAATTATAGGCAGCTGAATAAAGGGACGATTAAGAACTGTTATCCTCTACCTAGGATTGATGATCTTTTTGATCAATTGCAGGTAACTGTGGTGTTTTCTAAGATTGACCTCCAGTCTGGATATCATTAGTTGAGGTTAGGGATGCAGACATACCTAAGACAGCCTTCCGTTCTAAATATGATCACTACGAGTTTGTGGTGATGCCGTTTGGAACGACTAATGTCCCTGCTTTCTTTATGGACATGATGAATATGATGTTCAAAACCCTATTTGGACAGATTCGTGATTATGTTCATTGATGACATCTTGGTGTACTCAAAGTCCAGAGATGAGCACGCGTGGCATTTGAGGATATGCTCCAAATTTTGAGGGATAACTAGCGGTATGCCAACTTCAGCAAGTGTGAGTTCTAGTTGTTTGAGGTTGGCTTCCTTGGTTATGTAGTTTCTACGTAGGGGATTGGTGCAGATCTAAAGAAGGTAGAGGCTATTACACAGTGGCAGGCACCAAATTGTGTGATTGAGATCCACAGTTTCTTGGGTTTGGCTAGTTAGTATCGAGGATTTGTGGAAGATTTTTCGTTGCTTGCTGCCTTTTTTACTCATTTGATGAGGAAGGGCGTGAGGTTTATTTGGGATGATAAGTGTGAGGAGAGTTTTTAGAAACTCAAGGACCACCTTATATCTGCTCCCATCCTGATTCTCCCTATTTCAAGTTTGGGTTACACGATGAATAATGACGCTTTGAAGCAAAGTTTGGGTTATGTGCTGCTGCAGGGGGACAAGGTAGTTGCCTACGCATCTCGTTAGTTGAGACCACATGAAGGTAACTACCCTACCCACGATCTTGAGTTGACTGCGATTGTGTTTATTTTGAAGATCTGGCATCACTACCTGTATGGAGAGATTTGCAGGATCTTCACAGATTATAAGATTCTGACGGTGTATTATGACTCAAAGGGAGCTGAATATGGGCAGAGGAGGTGGTTGGAGTTGATAAAAGATTATGATCTTATCATCGACTACCACCACAGGAAGGCTAATGTTGTTGTTGATGGTCATAGTCGTAAGTCCTCGGCTTCTTTGTCGAATATTCAAGAGACCTACATGCCATAGCTTGCTGGTTTAAGGTTTATGGGTACTTCCTTGGCAATTGATCAGAGAGGTGTGTTGTTGGCCAGTTTATTAGTTTGGCCTGTTTTTCTTGATGAGATTCGGGATGCTCAGAGTCGTGATCCGATACTAGTGGGTGTGAGAAAAGGTCTTTCCAATGATTCAGACTCCGGTTATAGAGTCCGAGATTATGGTGTTTTGTTGTTCAAAGACCGGATTTGTGTTCCGATAGATGATAAATTAAGGGACATGATTTATCTGAGGCTTTCAGTTTATGCTTTGCATCCTAGATGTATGAAGATGTACTAGACTTTTAGAGAGGTGTACTGGTGGGCAAGTATGAAGAGGGATGTTGCTTAGTAGGCCCACTACTTGACTTATTAGCAAGTCAAGACAGAGAGATAGCGATCTGGTGGATTATTACAACCTCTCCCTATTCCCAAGTGGAAGTGGCAACATGTGACTATGGATTTTTGTCTGGCTATCCTGGATCGCAGAGAGGATGTGATGCAGTGTGGGTAATGGAGGATTGACTCACCAAGTCGGCCCATTTCCTACCTATTCGAATGGGTCTTTCGTTGGAGCGTCTTGCGGAGTTGTATGTTCAAGAGATAGTCAGACTACATGAAGTGTTGGTGTCTATTGTGTCTGATAGAGATCCTCATTTCACATCGAGGTTTTGGGGTCAGCTGCATGAAGCTTTGGGTATGTGATTGAGTTTCAGTACCGCGCTTCACCTTTAGACAAACGGGCGATCAAAGAGGACTATCCAAACCCTTGAAGATATGCTGAGAGCTTGTGTTTTCGATTTTCAGGGCAGTTGGGACCCTTATATGTCGTTGATTGAGTTTGCTCATAATAATAACAGCTTTCAGGCTAGTATTGGTATGGCGTCTTATGAGGCATTGTATGGGAGAGTTTGTCGCACTCCGTTGTTGTGAAGTGAGGTTGGAGAGAGGAGATTGAGTGGAGCAGAGTTGACAGATTTCACCTTGGATAGGCTAAAACTGATTCGAGATAGGTTGAGAGCAACCCAGGATCGTCAGAAGACTTATGCGGATAATAGGAGTAGGCCTTTGGAGTTTGTAGTTGGGGATAGAGTATTCCTGAAGGTAGCATCCTGGAAGGGGGTGATACGCTTTAGGCAGAGGGTAAGCTAGGACCTCGGTTTGTTGGCCCTTATGAGGTGATTGAGAGGACTGGTCCTGTAGTTTATCGGTTGAGGTTGCCTCCGGAGTTGGAGAGGATACACGACGTGTTTCATGTGTTTTTGTTGAGGAAGTACATTTCGGATCCCAGTTATGTGTTGGAGATGCCTCCTTTGGAGATAGCGAAGGATTTGACTTATCCTACTCAGCCAGTGTCCATGCTGGATAGATCTAAGAGAGTCTTGCAAAGCAAAACCATTCCTACGGTTCAGGTGCTTAAGAGGAGGAGATTCTCTCAACTTTTTGTTTGGTGAGTTTTTCTTTTCCCTTTGAGTTCTTGTTTCTCATTTATGCTTGTGTTGTTGTTGTGTTTGTTGTTGTGTGTTGATATTGTTGTTGTGCTGGTTGATAATGTGGTGGTGGAGGATATCTGCGGTGTTTTGGGTTTTGTTGAGGTGAAGATATTGTGGTTGCTTTGTGGATATTATGGATATGGTTGATGATATGTTGTTATTGTTTGTTGTTGTTCTCAAAGAAAGTTTCGAGACAAAATTTTTCTTGAGGTAGGATGCAAACCCTGAATTTTCGTGTTTTATGCTTAGGGATAGTTTTGTAATTTTTTTTCTTGATGTTTTTGTGAAGAATTATGTGTATGTGTGATAAGGTAATTTTTAAGTATTTTTGGGCATGTAAATGAGGATTATATTATATAGTTTGATTTTTCATAATTTTCAGATACAGTTTATTATTTTTTGGATGATATTTATTTTTAATTCAAAATCTATTGGTCAAAAAAATAAAATTTTTACTTCATTGGAAAGATATAATTTTTCTGAATTTATGGTGAAATTTTCAAAATTTTTGGAATTATATCTTATTTGCTTTGATTTTTCTAAAATTTATTAAATTTTCTAGATTTTTATTTATATATTAAAATAATAAAATATTAATATTGAATTTCCTAATGTTAAACGACACCGTTTTGAATTAGATGTTCATAAAATATTTTTTTCTTCTTTTTCTTTTTCTCTTTCCTTTCTTTTCTTCCTTCTCCCTTTCCCTCCTGACTCTCTCTTCTTCATCACCGGCCAAGACTTGCAGCACTGTCGTCCGTCCGCCTCTTGTCACACTACCACCACCGTTGGGTTCCTCTCTTTGTCAGCAACTTGCAGCCATAGGAAGCTCTCTGATCCGCCACCACACGCGACTAGGAGAAGCTGGAGAAGCTTGTGATTTTCTAGTGAGGAACATCGCAGATTCCTGCCAAACCTAGTGAGTTTTCGTCGATTGATTACCGTATTAAGGTTCCTGAGGTTGAGAACTTTCGATTGGTGTATGGAATGCTTAATTTCGTTGCATTTTGGGCAGTTTGGTGAAATTCCAATTTCATCACCTGTCCGGTCACCAGCCGGCCACGCATCACGACTCCGCCGCCCGAAACCTTAATTTTTTGTTTCGACCCCATTACCTAATTCGACGTTTCGGGCGCGATGGTATCATCGGTTTTTCTATTTGACTTGTCGTTTGTGAGATATGAGTTTTAAAATTTTTTCTAGAAAAATATATTTTTGTTTTAAATGATAGAATATGAGTTTATAAATCAAATTGTGTTGTTGAAAATATAATTTGAGAGTTTATTAATCAATTTTCGGAATTTCTGTTTATTTTTAGAAAATATGATTTTTGTCTCATTTTGTGTGTTGGTTTGAATAGTTAGTGATTATGTGGTTGTATTTTATATAAACATGTGACTTGTGTTGATTGTTGAGGATTTGGATCTCTGTTGTGCTGACTGATTTGCTGTGTTGTGGCTGCATACTGGTGAGTGGGGACCTCATACTTATATTTTTTATTTTAAAATGCATGTTCGAGTTTTGTGTTTTCAGAAAATTAAATAGTGAATCGTGTTGGTATTGGGTTCGTATATTGGTTTTACTATGTTTGGTATTGAGAGACATACTGTGATTGGGTGCATGTGGTTGCACGTATTGTTGAGATATGAGATTGTTTGTGAGAGTATATGCTTGTATGTGACATTGAGATTTTGGGCTGTGTATATTATATTTTTACCGGTTTTACTTTCTATCTTGGTTACTGAGTATTCCAGTACACTGACGACCTAGACTGAGCTTAGTAGCCAGCGGGTCATATATAGATGGTCACAGGAGTTGACCATTGAAGCCTTCAACAATATTAGTGTGGGCTAAGTTTTAATAAAATAACAAAAGGATCACTAGTGGCACTCATCTTCTCCCTTGGCCTAGGAGTAGGCAGGTGTTTTGTTAGCCGACTTTCCAGTCCTTTTGAATAAAGAAATATTGCATGAGTGTGTGACTCACCAATTTTTATACTTTTGTTTCATGTGAATTTAAAATTTAGTACTGATGAGAGTTTTACGGATTTTATAATCTTAGTTTTGGTTTCTGACTATGTTTCTTATTATGCATTTTTTGGTCCCCAATTCCCTTTACCTGGATATTTAACTAATTGTTTTAGTATTGTCCAAATTGTGCTATAGGTTTTGGTTGCCAGTCATCTACCTCACGTGGCTGACTTCTGAGTGGACTTCTGATTTTAGATCTGGCTAGCATTTCGATTTGGTTTGTACATACGGACCAAATTGTATTTTGACTTTATACAGATGATTACGATTTTGGTTTTATACATAATATCTGATGCTTGATTTTATAGTTGTTAAATTTTCATGTGGTATATGATGATTAAGATTGGATTTTTTATTGTTCGTTTTGGTTGTGAATAAGAGTATTACTCTACCATCTGCGATTTTATACTATTTCAGTTTACTAGCCTTACGGGATTCTGAGGATAGTATCGTAATTGCTACTCTTAGGGTTTCGTGGCAAAGGTGCTCATCCGTAGAGTAGGGTACGGAGCGTGGCAATTACGATTTTGGTTTTATACATATTATCTAGTGTTTTTATTCTATGGACGATATTTTAACATATGATATATGATATTTGTGATTGGGTTTTTGGTTGTTCGTTTTAGATGTGAATGAGATATCGCTGACCCTACTATCTAATTTTATTCCGCTGGGATTTTGTACTGTTTTATTTTACTAGCCTTGTAGGATTCTGAGGGTAGTATTGTAATTACTACTCTTAGGGTTTCATGATGAAGGTGTTCACCCCTATAATAGGGTACGAGAGGTGACATACACTGCACTAACCAATCAATACCAAATATCACATCAAAATCAAGCAACTTAAACGGTATTAAATCAGTCTCAAAATCAACACCATAAATCACAACAAAACATGCTCACACAACCTGTGCTCTCCTAACAGAATAGACACCTCAATTATGGGATCCAAACAACACACAGGCACATCAACAAAACAAGACACACACTAGGACTAATAAATGATCTATTTGCATCCGATTCCATCAACACATGAGCAGTAAAAGAAAAGATCAGGGTCGTACCAGTATCAATAGTAGGGTTGGCAACTGCCTCTGCATCTATAAACGTGAAGAGTCTGGCCTGACTTCTGGTAGTGGAATGTCCAGGTCCACCCGAAGTCGAAGGTGCAGCAATAGAAGCAACTGTCGGGGCTGCAGGCTACACTCTGAAAGAACCTCCAGGCTGGGTCTGAGCCTGGAATGACACTACTTGGGGTTTGTAAGTACCAATCCTTGGAGAACCTCCCACACTAGCCTGAGATACTATGGAATTGCCACCAAATGTACAAAACCTTGCCACATGGCCACTCTCTCATATAAAAAACACCTATTGGGCTCTCTGCCAGAGAATTTGGAAGGAACAGGTCGGGCAGTAGGTGTATATGACATGCCACTAATCCTCTGAACTCTGGACCCCTGAAAAAATGGCCCACTCCTTTGAACTTCACCTGAAGGAATAGGCCTCTTCCCAAGGGTGGTGGCGAAATCTATATCTGAAGTACCACTCATATTCCCTCTCACAGCCACTGACAACCCATCTTCGATCTTCTAAAGATACTTCTCATTTGTCCCCAACAGCTTTGGCACAAACTTGGCCAACTCTCTGAATTGTGCCTCATACTCCACCACTGATAGTGTGCCCTACCTCAAATCGTAAAACTCACGACGCTTCAGAGCTCTATGCACTTAGGTGAAGAACTATGTCATAAACTCTATCTCAAAAGTCACCTAGCTCACCGCCTCAGCATACCTAGCTGCAACCGTCTCCCACCAAGTAGCAACATCCCCCTCCAATAATCTGACAATCACCCTCAAACCTGTCATCCTTTGTTAAATCTAGATCATCAATGGCTTTGGACACTCGGTCTAGCCACTCCTTTGTCTCCATGGGATCTGTCCTCCTACCAGAGAACTCTGAACATCCCAATTGCCTCATACTCTTTAGCATCGTGGGCATATCCCTCCCAGTGGCTGCACGAGCTAAAGCAGCAATCTGAGTTGGGGAAGCAATCTGAACTAGAGCTGCAGGCTGAGCTGAAGCTGCAGTTTAAGCTGGGGCTACAGTCTAATCTGACTCAACATCAACTTATGTAAAGCATCCTCCTGGGCTCTCATCTCCCACCAAGCTGAATACACAACTCTAATAAAATCTGGGGGAGGTAGATCTGTCTCTGCTCAGGCCTCTGTTACTCTATGCAGCCTGGGAGGTCTACCAGCTCTACCCCTGCGAACTGGTGCAAAACCCTCCACAACTACACTAGACTCCTCCACCTCAACCGCCCTACCAGAACTCTAATCTCCTCTGGCATCTTTGCCTCTCTACCTCTACTTCTACCTCTAATGGCGGCATATCTAATCACTATAAACAAACATAACACACATATTAAAACAAAAAACTAAACCACCCCAAGGATCAGAGCTGAACATATTTAATAGTACAGATCTAAAGTACGACCATTGGTAAACCGCGGGTGTTCACGTGCTTAACGCTAAAAGGTATGATTTCTCAATTGAATTTTTCTTTTATTGAATGGTAGTAATGTATGGAGAATAAGTAATGAATAGAATTTTAAGGATAGGTTCTTAACGAATCAAGGAAGACCAAGATATATATATATTTACTATAGAACAGAAGTTACAAAACTATAATATACATAAAATCCCTACTCATAAGATATATGAAATGGGATTAGATTTCAAAATCTATTTACTCATGACTATATAATTGAAATATCTAAAAGATCTCTACCTATAAATCCACTAGTAGAACATATAGAATTAATTTATAATAATAAAATTTAAAAATTTAAAGGAAAGTATAAATTTATGCATATTAGACTAGTTCAAATAGTCATGAAACCTTTACATAGAATAGGACTAGATTCTCCAATATTAATGTGTTTAAGAGATGCTAAGTTCGCATCGTTCACAGACTCATTATTAGTAATATGTGAATCTAACTTAGCAACTAGTCCAGTATATTTTAATTGCTATACAAACTTTTCTATGGATTTGTATAATGATAAATTAAGTAAAATTTTAACATTAAATATGAAGATATTAACAACAATGATGAATAGTTCTAAAAATATAACTATAATATACTTGATATATTATAAAATAATGAAATATAATTTAAGTCCTAGAACAAAATTAGAATCAGGAAAAGAAACAATTGTGTTAATAGAAGTCAATTATGAACATGTTAATATTCATTTACCTAAGTTAATTGGGATCAAGTAATATTCCCCGACTCTTGGCAAACAATGAATATTATGTCACTAAAAAGATTAGACCCAGAACCCAATCAATAGAAATCATAGAAAATGATAAAAGATATGTTGAGATAATATTTAGATTTTAAAATAAACCAGAACTATCTAGGAGATTATTGTCTAGTGGACATGAAATAATGACCTATAGATCTGAAAAAATCGGACAACCCTCATTAAAAGGAGTAGATTAAACCAAGAGTATCCCTCAATCTTATTATATTGCAACTTCGTCAGTAAATGATAAAAATCAATCACCTCTCATATCCCCTACACTTAGTGACATGGCTAATACAATTAATTATAATGAACAATTATAAAATATTTGAGTTAAATATAGAATTATTGTATGATCAATATTTAGCAAATAAAAATGATAATAAGTGTCAACAATATCTTCAAGAAATACCCTTAAAGATGAGGGGAAAGATATGGCTAAATTACAAAGATGAGTTAATTAGGTAAGGTATCATGTCCATATATAGTTCTTTATTTGGTAGAAATCTATAAACTCCAGATTTTTCGGGTGCCATGTGTAAGCCGTTGATGCATTTTTGTACTTTATCCCTAAGAGTAGTGTCGTGATTCTTTTATTGAATATTTTTGTGTTAGATGAAATCTATGCATGATATTATGTTCTCTAAGTATTTTTGGATATGTATTTAAAGATTATATATTATGGTTTGATTTTTCATAATTTTAAAGTATAGTTTATTATTTTTATTATTTTTCTGAATAATATTTTATTTTTAATTAAATATATATTAGTTAGAAAATAATAATTTTTCGTTGATTAGAAAGGTATGCTTTAATGGATGTATGGTGAAATTTTCATAATTTTTGGACATATATATTAATTACTAAGATTTTTCTAATATAATATAGATTTTCTGAAATTATATATATTCTTTAAAAAATTAAATTTCGAATTAAATAAAAAATTATCTTAATATTTATACAAAACGATGCCGTTTTGGCTAGGAATTTTTATACAAAAAGATTCTTTTCTTTTTTTCTTTTTCTTTTTTTTTCTCTTTTTTCTTTCCCCTCCCCCGTTCCTTCTTCTCCTCCTGTAGTCAGAGAGCTTCAGCACCGCCATCTGCTGTTTGATGTCATCACCGCCCATCTTAATCGAAGCACCACCTTCCCAAAAGCACGCAGCCATCAATCTCGTTCCAATTTGAGCTCCAACGCTCCGGCGATCTTCTTGCGAAGTGATGGGTTTTTCTCTTCGGAAAAATCAATTTTCTAGCCAACAAGGTTCCGAAATCATTGCAAAACCTATAGATTTGAGTTGTTCTCGTTGTTAGCTTTGTTTTTATATAAATATTTTTTATTTTGGTTGAGGTATGGAGAAGTTGAAGTTTTTCAGCCTCGCTGGCGCCCGCTACCACAACGCGTGCCTTCGCTGGACCGACCATGTGCCTCCTCAGACACAAAATTTCCATTTTGACCTTATTAACTAATTTTGGCGTTCTGAATGTGATGGTGCAATCCGTTTTCGAAATTGAGTTTTCATTTGCAATTTATAAATTTTCAAAATTTTTACGAAAAAACGTATTTTAGCTTAAATTGATAAATAATAATACTATGTTGATAAAAATATAATTTAAAACTTAATTGACCAATTTTCTAATATTGGAATATTTTTATAAAAGTATTATTTTTCCTTGATTTGTGTGCCATGGTACATTTGTATACTCGCGTTGTTTATTGTTTGGTTTGATTGGTATGTATGGTGATGTATGCTTTTAATGGTATATGTAGGCGTTTAACCTGTTATGAGGCTTGTGTTGCTATGTTGTGGGCTGACGGACTGTATACCGTACTTAATTGCCTATGGTTGGTTTTTACTTACAAGTGAGTGGTGACCTCATACTTACTTGCTTTATTTTAAAATACATGTTTGAGTTTTGTGTTATTTAGAAAATTAAATGGTGAATCGTATTGGTATTTGGCACCTATATTGGTTTTACTATGTTCGGTATTGAGAGGCATATTGTGGTGAGCTGTATGTGGTTGCACGTACTATTGAGATATATGATTGTCTATGAGAGTATATGTCTGTATGTGACATTGTGATTTTAGGTTGTGTACAACCTATTTTGACTGGTTTTACATCCTATTTTGAGTACTGAGTATTTCAATGCATTGACGACCTTTGACTGAGATTAATGATCGATGGGTCACATATTTAAGATGGTCACAAGGAGATGACCATAGAAGCCTTCAACAACACTAATGTGGGATATGACTTCAAAGAAGATTAAATAAACACTAGTGGGCCTAGATCACTCCCTAATCAGGAGTAGGACGGGTGGTTTCTAGCTGACTTTCCAGCCCTGATTCAATAATGACATGTATGCGTGTGTGTGTGATTCACCATTATCATTATTTTCTAGACAACTTGAATTTGACTTTGGATTTTTTTGCGATTTTACATATATTTATATTTTCCATTGTGTTTTTTGTTTATATTTATAATCATGCATATCGTGGTTCCTATATCCAGTTATGCTTGCAGGTTCTTCAGGTTAGCTTTGGATTGTGATGCATTATATGTCTGGTTTGTTAGCTATTGTCAGGTATGATCAGACTAACCAATTTGGGTTGTACACCAATATACTGGACATATTTTCATATTTTATATTTGGATTTTATTTTGTTATATTAATTATATTCTGGTGCTTGGATTTATCAGATTTTATATTTTAGATGAAACTATTTGGTTTAACATACTTGAGAATGGTACAGGTTTAAATACGGATTTAACATTGTGGGATATTTGGATGTTGATATATATTTTTTTAAAAAAATTATTTATGATCCAAGCATACCCTATACTTTATTTTGTTCTGCTACGATATTTTATCATTTTGATTTACTAGATTTATAGGATTCTGAGGGTAGCATAGTAATTGCTATTCTTAGGGTTTCAAGGCGAAAGTATTTACTCCAGAGTAGGGTACGGGATGTGACAAAATCAAGGCCTAATAATTACATAGAAGAGTTAGTCGAATCAAATAATAATTCTATAAATGAAACATTATCTAGTCAAAGAGTATGGATCAAAACAAAAACACAAGCTATTGAAAAATCAAAGTATTCTCCTATTGAAGAAGTAGTTATAGAATGAAATGAAAATACAATTATAGTAGCTCCTTTTAAAGAAGTAGATAACTCTGATTATGACAAAATAAAAGGCCAAAATAACTATACAAATTAGATGTTACAATTAATATCACGACAATTAGAAAATATAGAACTAAGTTAAGAAAAGAAAGAAATAAAAATAGAAATATTTATAATTAAGCCAAATGAAGAAATTAAGAATTTTAAACTAGGACATGAAGATGAACTACTTAAAAAGATAAGAAAACAAATAGAGCTTTTAGAATTAACAAAAAAGAGTCAATTAAATAGCAATTTCAGAAATTGAAAGTGAAACAGAATCAAATAATTCCGAATTAGAAGAACTAACCAAACAGTTTGAAGAAAAATTAGAATTTGATAGAATAAAATCATATAATAGACCTAGAATTCTCTACTATTATCCTAGACCCTTACTACCAGATATACAGACAGAAAAAAAAAGATTGACTCAAGAAAGTTATGATGGTAAAAGTATATATGAATGAAACATAGATGGTAAAACTGAATGTGGGATAATAGATATATTAAATGAAATATGTATAGCAGCATCTTCCTATAAACTAGTAAATAAAAAAAAACAATTAGGATAATAATATCAGGATTCACAGGATAGTTAAAAAGATGGTGGAATAATTTTTTATCCTTAGTCAAAAAGAATGAAATAATGTTAACAGTAAAACCCGAAATTAGAGAAGGACAAACATTCATGATTGAGAATTCTTTAGCTACTCTAATATATGGAATAACTAAATATTTTATAGGAAATCTTCAAAGTGTATCTAAAAAGGCATTCGTAATATTTTCAAATCTAACTTGTCCTAATCTACAAAATTTTAGATGTTATAAAGATATATTCTTATTTAAAGTACTTCTTAGAAAAGATTGTCAATAGTCATATTGGAAATATAAATTAAGTTTAATGATAATAGTCTTCATTATGATATGACAACTTATGGAGATAAAAAACCAAATATTAGCATGTTCATCTTATTTGAATCTTACAAGGCTTATCCATCTTATTTCTGCTTTTAACATGTTCATTCATAACAATTGGAGCATGATATTGGACAAACATTCTGGCATAATACAGAGTAAATAAAACATCAGCGGAAGTCTTTTCATTTAATCATTGGAACCACAATACACAAGTCCCATAAAGATCTAAAAATTTAGCATGTAAACCTCCTAAAGTAATCCAGAAACAAACCATTAAAGGAGGGACTTAAATAACTAGAAAATATTTCAATCAAGGTTCACGTTATATGCGCAATTAATCAAGGAGACATGAATGCAAATATGATGTGATATCTCCCCGCCATGCAGCATTGTTCTCACACACTGGTACCATGAACAGCGATTGTACCTAAGCCTAAAAAAATAGTGAAAACAATAGGATGATATTACAAGAATCTTAGTAAGGTTACAACATCATAAGATCTACATAAATCTTAAACAAACATCTCCCAAACAACTTCTGACCATCCCTACATAACTATGGGTATCACGCAATTCAATAATCAATCGATGGGTTAGGGCTGAAACTAAGGCTAAGAGTGGACTACAACACTTCTGAAAATCAGAAGTACACAAGCAGGTAAAACTCATCAGATTACTCTCGGCAGTAGGAAAAAGAAAGGTCATCCCCTTCTACCTGTGTTGTCCAAGACTTTGTTGCACAAAGAGTAAAAGGCTAACACACAAGCTAAACAACAAGCCTATTCATCTTGCCAGCATACATGATAAGGCATCCAGCCAGCACACAGGACTAGGCTTCTAGCCAGCACATAGGACTAGGCATCCAACGAGCTCTTGTTGGGGATTATCACCCATACGACTTCCTTACAGGTAAGAGCCTCCCCTCTCCCAAACAGCATCAACGCACACCCTGAATGGCCACCAGAATAGGATCCTGACACACAAACACGTACAAGAACACACAGGCAAGCACAAAGCATAATACATACCATAATAGGGTATCTTCAATCATGTCAAAACACAGTCAGCATGTTTATTACACACAATACATGCAAATTAGGCACACATAACCTATATCAAGGGTTCGGTATATCCTAAGTAATCATATCCCAATCTGCAATTCATGTATACCCTACAATCAATTCGCATGCAATAACAACAAGGGTGTGCATCGAAAATAACCAACAAACAATCAAGGATCTTTGGAGAAACTAATGAGGCATAGATCCTATCTCTCTTGTCTCTGAACAAAAAGCTATTCTTTTGCCTTTATTTAATGGTTTTCGAACCACCTATAGCATCACAAGGCAAAGAAAAAACCAAACTAAGCATGCATATTCAATAACCAATTGAATACCCTATTTCCTTACCAATTTCACTCACCAAACCTATCAAAAACCAGTGGTCAAATGCCGTAGGTGCCTCCCCTTTGGATGTGTGATGTGATAGCCAAGAACTTAACAAAATTCAACCTGAATTACCACCCCCATTTAACTATGTATATTTTGGCACTAAGCATAGGACACAAGACAATTTGCGATTTCATGTTAGAAAGATATAAGGGTTGTGATTTCATGTTAACCAAAACGGATTAAGTGTTTATGACTTGTACTAAAAAAAAATAAGATCGGAATTCAATAGGTTAATTAATTGAATAAGATAGGCAACAATAAGACAAGGGTAGGGCATACTGATTTCATGTATAGAAAATATTCAAAGGATGAATTCATGATTTTACAATATGAATGGATGTCAAACAATCATACGAACAAGAAGAACAACAACAAAATTCAATTGAAGGCAGAATCACACAATATAATCCTACCAAAATATGACTTAACTTTCGACAAAGAAAAACCAACCTTTAGATGAAAAACCAAAATCGGTTGGAAAGAGGATGAAGAGAGCTTTCCGACAAGCTATTATTAGCAAGAATCCAACAAAGAATGAGGGAGTTATGCCTGTTTGAAGTTCAAGCAGATTTTGGCAATTCCAACGAAATACGACTTATCTTACAACAAAGAAAAAATAACCTCCAAAATTCCCCCCCCCCCCCCCCCCCCCCAAAGATGGTTAGAAAGAGGATGAAGATAGCTTTCCAATAAGCTATTATTTCCAGAAATCCTACAAAGGATGAAAGAGTTATGTTTGTTTGAAGTTCAAGCAGATTTTGGCAATTCCACCAAAATACGATTTAACTTTTAACAAATAAAAACTAACCTCCAGATGAAAAACTAAGATGGTTGGAAAGAGGACAAAAAGATCTTTTCAACAAGATACTATTTGCAATAATCCGCCAACGTATGAAAGAGTTATGCTTGTTTGAAGTTCCAACAGATTTCGGCAGAAATAGGGAGGTGTAGGGTTTTTGATTAAACGAATTTTGTATATTTTCTGTGTGAGGTAGAAGTATGGTTGGCTTCCTATTTATATAGGGTAGTTATGGGATTAAAAAGTATTAGATAAAAGATGAACACATAACTATTAAAATATTATAAAAAATAAAAAATATATTAGATAAAAACTTATAAGAGTTAATAAGTCACCATGGTCATATAAAGCATTTTATGTTCAAAATAAGCGGAAATAGAAAGAGAGGCATCCATGTTAGTAATTAACTACAAAAGCTTACAATAGATCAAATATCTCATACCAAATAAAAGAGATTTGATAAAAAAATATTTGGAACAACTATATTTTTAAAATTTGATATGAAATCAGTGTTTTAGTAAATACAAATACATGAAGTAGACAAGTATAAAACAACTTTTACAGTACTTTTTGGACATTATGAATATAATGAAATACCCTTTGGATTAAAAAATATACCGTCAGAATTTTAAAATATAATGAATGAAATATTTAATCCATATTACAAATTCTCCATAGTATATATAGATGATGTTGATGTATTAGTATATTCTAAGTCGATAACTAAACACTATAGATATTTAAGGAAATTCTTAAATACAATAAAAGAAAATAGATTAGTAATATCTATATCTAAGATGAAATTATTTCAGAAAAAGATAAGATTTTTTGGATATGATATAGTAAAAGGGACTTTTATCCCTATAAATAGAAGTATTGAATTTGCTAATAAATTTTCTAATAAATTTTCTAATAAAATAAAAGATAAACAATAGTTACAAAGATTTTTAAGATGCTTAAATTACATAGCTGAACTCATTCCAAACATTAAAGTATTATGCAAACATTTGTATGAAAGATTGAGAAAGAACGACCCGGTTTGAGATGATAAAATAACTAAAATAGAAAAAGAAATAAAGCAAGAGGTAAAACAACTACCATATCTAGACAGTCCTCAGGAAAATGCATATTTAATAGTTAAGATCGATACATCCGAAAATGGCCATGGGGGCATATTAAAGCAAAAGATAAATAATATAGAACAATTAGTGAGATATCACTCAAGAATTTGGAATAAAGCTCAATATAACTATTCTATTAATAAAATGGAAGTTCTAGCGATAGTTTTATGTGTTAATGTTTTTCAGGATAATTTGTTTTAAAATTTTTTTTAATAAGAGTTGATCGTTAATCGAGAAAGTTTATTTTAGAAAAAGATGAAAAAAATTTAGTTTCAAAACAAATATTTTCAAAATGTCAAACATTATTATCTAATTTTGATTTTAATATTAAGTTTATTAAAGAAAAATTAAATAATTTGTCTAATTTCTTATCTATAGAGTTTTTGCAGGAAACAAAAGATAAAAAAACTGAAGAAGAAAAATAAAATTTAAAAATTTCCACTAAGAACATAAAACCCAAATATATCTATGGCTAATCTTGTTGTTTATGCACAAATACGAATTATAGAGATGGAAATAGATTTTCCAAGATTTAATGAAATAAATATTTTAAGAACTAAATCAATAGAATGAATAAATCAAAACATTAATGATCATATAGTAAACCATACTACATTACTAGAATATTGTGATTTTAAAGAATATATGCAAAGAGAAAAATTTGGAAGAAAATTATTAAGAATAATTAATGATACCATAAGAGAACTTGAAGATGAAAGAACAAATAATTGAATTGAATAAAAAAAAATATTAAACAGATAGATGAAGATTGGAATAAGTATAAAAAACAAGGAATAAAAAATACTTACAAAGATTAAAGACAAATGTTAAAATATTATGTGATTTAAATAATGATATAAGCAATTTGTTAATAAGTAAAAAGAAATGAGGTATCAAAGGTTTATAATCAACAGAGTAGAATTTAAAGAAGAAGAATATCCCTGGAGCTTCAGATTAAATAAATACTAGATAATCGAAAGACTAACTAAAGATAAAAAGAAGGTTATTCAGACATTCAGTTATCAAGAGATATTCAGTTTAAAACAGTAAGCTAAGGAGGAAGAAGAAGAAAGACGAAGTCTAAAAAAGGAACTAAAGCTTATTAAAAAAAGGAATAAAATGGATGATGAAAGAAAATAAGAGTGTCACAGTATTTTACAACTTAAAATGTACATACAAAAAAATATGATAAGTTACCAATCTTAACAGCTTAAGATGGATAAGAAAGAAGAGAAGAAGTCTCTAGCAACAATGCTGGCTAGTAAAGCATCATCGTGAATCAAAGAGTTCAACAAGACCTAGGTATTTAAATTCTTCTCCCACCTTTCTAATAAACTACTACTTGGCTCTAGTGACAAATCCAGTTACTCCAGAAAAAATAGTCGAAAAGAAATCATTAATACCTTTACCATTATGTCCTTCAAAATCACTCATTACTATAACTACAAGAGTATCACCTTTAACCTTAACAGAAGAGCCAATTAGAGAAGAAAAGAGAGATCTCTATGTCCAAAAATTTGAAACCGAACTAATGCCACTGAAAAAAGAAGATGAGGAAAAAGGCATAAAAGAGCTGGACTTCAAAATTTTTCGAGAGAAAATTATTTTTTGATGGACCACCCATATAAAACAAGAGAGTTTTATGAGCAAATATTGCTCAAAATTCAATCTGTTGTCATTACCCATACCCTCGATAAAAAATTTCTTGATCAAATTATATTTTCTCAAATACAAATTCTAAGAATTATGACGAAAGAAGAATGACAGCAACATCCTTTCACTAACAGGATGTTTTCGGAAAAATTACCAGGACAACAATTATCTGCATATAATTATCATGATTATCAGAAGGCATAGATACAGATTTTTTGGTACAAACCAACATACCATACTTTGTTCATATACTTTGTTAAGACTTGCCAAAAGACTGTTCCTCAATGGTGGATAAAATGGTTCAGAGACATTAGCCCTCAAAAGGATCTTTTTCAGCAAGAGATAGAAGAAGTCATCGTCGTATTCACACATTATGCAGAATTGGACGGAATGCCTCAAAACCCGTTGCTACAGTACTTGATCACCTTTGTGGTTCCACGGATAATTTGTTGGGAATTTGGCAAGACAATAAAACCAGAAGATCAAACAACATATCTAGTGAGAAAAATCAAACAGAAACATTGGCCCAAATACAAGATAAAAAGAGCCTCTATAAAGGTTGTAAAAGATTTGTTAAAATTAATATAATTGAATGTTAAAAAGGTTCTCTTATTGTCAAAAGAAAAAGAAGAAATTCCGAAGATATCATCATTAAAGCACATGTGTAAAATCTAAGAGAAAGGAAAAAAAGCCATGGATAAATATCAAGATGATAATGATGATGGTCCATTTGCAAATCATGATCCAGACCGGGACCTCTTACTCGGTTATCTTTAATGAATATATGGCCTGATACTAGTGGATCTAGGATAAAAAGAAGACATGATAAAAGATAGAAGACAAGAAGACTGTCAGGATAAAAAGAAGATATGAAAAAAGATAAGAAAAGATGACAGAAGATAAGAGGAGAAGACAAAGAGAATCTTCAAAGTTATAGAGTAGAATAAAAGAACAAAAATTTCTAGATAAGGGTATAAATTATTATTCAAAAATAATGATAAAAATGAAATGTAATATAGCTTGTTTTGGTTATAAAAGGTTCAGTTGTAGACATACTGAAATTTGAATGAAGTTCTTTCATTAAAATATGTCTTTGAGCCTTTACTATCTTTATTTAAAATTCTTTGTTAGAGATAAGATATCTTATAGCTAAAACACCTCTCATATCCTTAAAACATCAATTATATTTACTATACTCTTCCATATACAATCCACCCTCAATGCATTGAAAAATTCCCAAAAAATTTATACAGATTCCTTATAAATAGTACCATCCATTAGTACAATAAAATTTTTTTTTCCATAAACACACTATTTACTAAAAAATAAAATATCCTTATTTTCTTCTTAGAAAATTCACCATAATTTCAAATTCATTTTGAAAAATTCTCACAAAATTCATACACCCTTAAATATCATCAATAGACCAATTTAAGGTCTTAAAATTCTAAAACCACCAGTACTACTTCCTTAATGATTTTTCAATCATTAAATAAATTATTATAATAATTTCCAATAATAAACAGTATCCCTAAAAATATACGAACTTTACCATAAGTTCGTAAATGATTCTAAATTATGGTCTAAAACCTGTTAACATCGATGGTCCTCCCTTAGACTTCTCGACCCAAGCAGCTCAAAAATTTCAGATTTTTACAGTATGTGCGTGTGATGGATCACAACTGTAACACTAAGTTAGACTTCTAACCACATGGCCCAAAAGATATATCTTGTTACAAACGATACCATCACACAATATATGTAAGTCCAAGACCTCCTCTACTCCTTTCTGATGTGGGATTGGGTAAAACACCTAACCCCCTTTCGCAGGTTGGGTCTCACTGTGACCCCATCCTTCGGAGATTCCAAGCAGCAATCGAGTATAGTCAGACTAATCGAATTGGACCGTTTGAGTAGGATTGACCAGTTGACCAGTAAGGGTTGACCGTTTGACCAGCCAACTAGTCGGTGGACTCGATAATTAACCTTTTAACCGAGTGACATGGCCATAGTCATAGAGCCTAAGTGTTGAGTCTAGATTTCCTAGAGTGTCATATCGTTGGGTGAGTTTCGATAGTTATACATGATGTGTCGTTTGGAGACTTAGCATGCCTTAGTGCAATATGCATGTTTTTAAGGCTTGAGTCCAGTGGAATATACCGTTTAGCCTATTTGGACCCATGTAATGATTTTCTAGGCCTGTTTTGCGTGGTTGTAGGCCATTGGGTCAGATTTACCATATTCACCAAGCTTAATTTTATTTTAAAAGCCCAAATCATTATTTTTAAACCCTAAACACTATTTGGCCCACTGGAGGCATGTGGATCGTTTTAAAACTTGTTTCGGATTTTTTTCGTGATTTTCGAGCTCTGGAACATAAAAGCTTAGCCCAACACTTAAAAAATATTGGCAGCCCAAGGACCCTTTTCCCCCTCTTTCCCTCTCTTTCCCGATTTCCTACATCCCTCTCCTTAAAGAAGAGCCCAATCTCTTCCAAACCCATTTTCTCTCCAAGAAAACTATTGAGCTTCCTTCCTTACTCAATTCCTAACCCTAAGCAATGAATTTCCATTGGTGTCAGCTTCTCTTAGAGTGGATTTGGCTGGTTTGGGTATTTTAGGGAAAAATCGAGTTTGTGTGGTAAGTGCTCAATTTCTCCCCTTTCCTGGCTGATTGTTGGTTGTTTTGCCATGCTGTGATGTTGTGTATGAAGTCCTGATAGTTTGTTTTGATTGGTTTGGTGTTTTGAGTGGTGTGTGAGCTTAGAGGAGTTTGATGGCATATGGGTCTTTGGGGATTTCGATCCCATTGGTGTTCTTGTTGATTTCGATGATTGATTTTGGTTCCCTTGAGTTTGTGGAGTGTGTTTGTGGGCCTTGGTGCTGTTAGTTTAGGTTGGAGTGGATCGTGGCCTTATGTTAGTTTACCGATGGTCGTTCGCTTTTTATTCAAGTTGTGTTTTAATGATCCCTATAGGTTGGTTTCAGAATTAGTGAGTGTTAATGGACTGGTCAAGTGTTAAAAAGTTTAACGTTTTATTTTCGGATTTGAGTTGGTAGCTTTTGAGTTTGGTTACTTGACTGTGGTGTTTGATTGTTTACGTTTAGGCGAGATTGCAGGAGTTCTTTGAGATCATTGTTGTTGCAGTGGTATTCTGCACTTCACGAGGTGGCAGTCTATCCTTCATAATCATGAAAGGAATTATTTTGTTTCGATACATTAAAATGAGAAACTAAGTTTTGGTTTGATTGTGAGGCATCCATAGATATGAATGTGTTTAAATGCCATGTTTAGAATATGTAATGTGTATGACAAGTTTTACTATGCAAATTATGTATCTTGAACACTTGAAAATGCATTTATGTGCTTGTGTATGCATGTTGGTGGTTTGAGTGACCCTTATATAATATTGTGGATATCCTCATGCAAGGAACTAGTTTGATCACATGTTTGATGCGTAATGTTTGAGGTTTAGTAGTGGTTAGTAGTGGTTAGTCATGTTTAACTACATATAAACTCATTAGGAATGTATTCAGTGTGTGTAGCTTTCGGTTAGGAGTTGAATCGGGGAGGAAAATGCAGAAAACCTAGAGTATCAGAATTTAGACTGATCGAAATTGTACCCTTTGGCCGGTCAAAATCCTAGTTATACCTTTTAGACTGGTCGAACTCCTATTTAAACACCTTAGACCGATCGAACCCAGATTTTTAGACCAATTGAAAACCTAATAACCCTTCCAGAGAGTCCTTAGACCGGTCGAAAATAAATTCTTAAACCAGTCAAACTTTTTCTGAGTGAACTTAGACCAGTCGAAACCTTAGTCCTTAGATTGGTCGAAATCCTGAGAATTTTCCAGAGAGCTTCAAAATCGGTCAAATTGAAACCTTTCAACCGGTTAAAATTTTTCAAATAAACTTAGACCGGCCAAAATCAAATTTTTAAACCGGTCGAAAATCTATAAAATTTTCCAGAGAGCCCAACGATCAGTCTAAACCAAACCTTTAAACTGGTCGAAGAACTTAGACCGGTCTAACCTAAACATTTAGGCTGTTCAAAATTTTATAACTTTACCTTTTTCACCTTTTCTTATTACAACTAAGCCATTCTAACCCCATACTTGGTTAACCCCTTTGATAACACAATCCTACACCTTCCCTAACCCTAGATAAATCCCTATGAGTGTCCTTTGTGTGTTTTACCATTAGAATCCTAAGGCTTAGTGGCCTAGTTTTGTAGGAAGGAGGTATGTTTGAGTGCTATTGTTTTGAAGGTATGATTTAATCCCTTTTCGAGAGGTATGAGTAGTCCATGTCCTTGTGTTCCTTGGCAATCAATCTTTTCTAGTCCTAAACCCTTCTTTCTTAGAGTATCCTTAAACTTTTTATGCCACTAAGAGCTTAAGCTGGAATTAGTGAGAGGTGAACGTGGAGAGTGTGCATGCGTTCCTTTAACACTTTCCTTGGTTAATTTTATTGTTTAGACCTGATTGTGGTATCTAGTGAGTACGATCAAGTCATTTTGTGAGGACTGTTAGAATGAGAAAAGAGTATATTATCTTGCAGGCAAATATATGATTTGTATCATGGTAAGAGCGATGCTTGCATCATCATTCATGTAGGCATGTTGAGTGGATTGTTGGTAAGTGGATAAGTGCATTTTCATGCATGTAATCATACTGAGTATTTTCTTCATAAAATGATTTTGTGATTTATGAGCAAAACTAAATGGTGAACATACCTATGTGTGTATGCACCGCTTGATTTTTGGAATTGACGGTTCCATGCACTTGACCAATGTGAGGTAAGTATATAGGATCCCAGCAGAGGGGACAATTATTTACCTAGGAGTGGTATGGTTGGTATTTGCTAAGCAGCGTATTAGTGCTCAAGTAGAGCTAGTCACTTGCTTGGAACAGGTGGAGGATAGATTATTACGAGTTCAATATTATTATGTATGATAAATTATGAGATGTATCCTGTGTGATACTATGGGATTGAGTGTGAGGTATATGTTTATGTTATTTTTTTCTTTACTCGATTTGGACAACGTTGGTGGATGGGGTCATAAAAATATGATGTATATATAATATTTTAAGAGTAAATGCATGAAAAACCAACCAACAGACTTCACGCCTTCCATATACGGGGAAGAATCTCCTTAGCTTCTTTCATGTCCACCCCAACAGGTTTTGAGTCATTTGCCTGGTATGTGTGTATTGGGACATGTCTATAAGATTTGTGATTTCTTCACCTGTTGGGATGCATGAGAAAATATATTTACTTATTGTGCATAATGACATTTATATGCATATGTGAGGTTGCTTTGCACTACAGAATGCACAGACTTACATTAAAGTGTGGTTATTACCAAAGGTATATTTTATACTCGTTTTATGGGTTGCCTCCTTTCCCTCCTCGATTGTATATGACGTTTCGACTCCCACGGAGGTCTTTGTGATCTCATTTCTTCTTGTTGTTTATTTTTCACGATTAGCTTAGAGTGCTGCTAATTGTATATACACTTTTGAGCACTCGATATGTTTTGTATATTTTCAGACCTTATGCATATTGATTTTTATATGTTTATGATTGTGTGTTGAGTAGCATACTACGACTGGGATAGTATGCATATTTGTGATGATAGTGTGTTGCACGTTTGAATTCTATATTTGAGTTACTATGCACCCTATATGGCCGGTGGGCCTATAATTCATTTACGAGATTTGTGAGTATGTTTGGGTTGTGTATTTACTACTGGTATTTAGACTTAAGGCATATGGCTAGTTGTGCTTGTGTTGTATATGTGGTCGTTAACGAGATTGAGTTTTGAGCTCTTTGGCCTATTTTTGTTAAGTCTTCCGTTGTATTCATACTTTGTGATTTCGCTGCGTATATTACTCTGTATATTATATGTTTCTACCGAGTCAATTTCAATAAAATAGAACCTTGCTCCTATTTAAAGAAAAATTTTATTTTGTATATATTTTTGAAAAAAAATTTTGAGTTGTTTTATTGATAAGCCTTGTGTGATTTCAATTAGTTCACAAGTTGGATCCATTGAGACTACACGACAATAAGGATTTGGATTTTGGGTTCGGATCCTCACACTAACAATATCTCATGTCACTCGTATAGAACTTACTAGTTAACTATGATCAAATATTCCTAAAAGGACGAGGTCTCGCACTTCCTCAACCCTTCCTCTTCATGCCAATACTATTCATTATTATGTCGGCATCATGATCTCTCCTTGAATTGTTTTTGTTCAATACAGGTTCCTTCTTCTTTTTTGATAAATCAACCCATTTTTCTTTTGAGATTCTTATTTAATCTCTTACGGGTATTTGGTACGTAGAATTAATAGTTTTGGTATCGTAAATATAAATATTATTATTTTATCATTCGCCAAAAAATTCACATAAAAATAGAAGACTATGTGTTTCAAATGATATTTGATTGTTATTTTAAGATTTTATGAAATTAATTTTAAAATTTAAATATGACGTTTCTATCTTTTGTTTTATTAAATTTATATTTCCATAAATTGTCGAAAAAATTCCTATTTGATTTAACAAAATTAATTCAATAAGATACTAAACATAGAATTGTTGTTTAATTTTGATATTATAACAAAAAAGCAACAAAACTAAGATACATAATACACTGCTATATATTGTGGCTTGATTGACATGGATTTTGGGGTTGGAAGTTTGTATGTTGGAGTAGATTGGTTCGAGTGGGGGAGGGTTTGGTGGGTTTGAGTTTTCGGCCAAAATCAAAGTTGTATTTTATATACACAACTGATTTACCATTGTTTATTGTGTTCTTGTTTTGACACTTTCTATATATTAATGGAATAATAACGAGAGTAAATATAGCCCACATTGGACATCTTATCGCTAGAACGCTTTCCCCTAGCCGAATAAAACACACATTTACAAGTGGCATACATCACACGTGCCACCCATCAGTTTCTGGACTGCATGTCCCACGCGCCAACTCTCTCTCTTAAATATGAACCAACTGCAATAAGACATAAATGTTGGTTTAAAATATCTGTCATATTTAGATTACGATCTATACCTCCCATTTAAAAAATAAACAAAGAAAACATAATAAATTAAAAACCATTTTTTAAAAATTTGTTCCAACAACCGTCCCTTTTTTTATATTTTTTAATTTTAAAAAATATTTATTATTAATAAAATAATTTTAAAATTTTAAAATGTATTATATATAAGTAATAATAAGGTTCAGTTTGATTTTACGGAATTATTATAATTTATAACAACAATTAATCATATATCCTAAATATCATTTTACAAACTTGTTTGATAAAAATAAAAATTTATACATAATTTAAATTTAAAATAAAATAAATCTAGGATACATTATATTATTTTATAATAGTAAAATTTTACATTTGATATTTTTAGAATAAAAATAAGACAAAATTAATATTTCTATATTTTATTAATAAAAATTATAATGATTAAATATATTCAAAACTAAAAAAGTATATAAAAAAATTATAATATTTAATATTATTAATTTAATCTGCCTCTCTCTCTATATATATGGGATAAAGGGGACAGGTGAGGGGGGAGTCAGTGGAATGCGTGAGTAGGAGAAGAGGAGAAAAAAAGAAAAAGGAGAAAAGGAGAAATATAAAAGAGGAGAGGAGAGAAGCGGAGGTTGGAGGTGTGATTTTAAGGATTCCCAAAAGGAGGACCAGATCCCAGAGAGAGAAACCGGTGAGAAAATATTAAAAATAATAGTAATATACAAATTAAAAACACTCCGTATAAAAGTACGCGTGCGTATGCATTTTCTTATATAATCTGTAGGCGTCTGTGTATATTGTATCGGATCCCTAGGAGAGGGTCACAGGCCAGTCATTGTTTGATTGTTGTTATTGTTTGTTGTTTGTTGTTTGTTGTTTTTGTGTATTCAGAAAAGACAAGGGGGAAAGGGCAGGAGTGGAGACAACCTAGATTAGATAGATAATCGGGGAATTTAGGGGTTATTTGTTTTTTGTTAGCCTAATCGTGAAATTAGGGGTTGTGTGTGCTTGTTATTGGGATACGATTAGATTAGATTGATTGTGGCGGCGGGCTGTGCCGGGCTCTGGGGATGTTTCGTCTGTGCGGAGGGGGCAAAGAGAGTGAGGGAGCCGTACAATGCAATTGGAAGTGATTGGCGAGCGTGAGGCATGTGTGGTTGCTTATGGGTTTTGGCTTCTTATATTTTTTGTTTTTAAATAAAAAAGAATTCGTCTTGCTATTGGTTTTGGATTATGGAAAAGTTCCACAAACTTGGTTATTTGAATTTTGGGTGATAATTGATTGGGGTTTTGGTGTGATGTGTAGATTACATCAGCGAAGGGAGCGAATAATCCTATGTAAGAGCCAGCGAGCGAAAGTGACCAAGATATGGAGAAGAATAAGGTGAGGAGAGAGAGAGTAATTTATATTCTGTTGTGCTTGTCTTCAATGGTTTACACCATCCAGATTCTACATGATATTTCTATCCGCATTCAGCTGTAGGAAGCTGTTAATACTGAATCGGTTCATTGGTCATTCTGCTGCTTATTAGAATTTTAACGTTTTCTTAATTCCTTGGAATTTAACTTGACTTTACTCAAATGCCAGTGTTGGGATGACTTTCTAGCAGCAATAGTCATGAAATTGTCTGATGCTTCATTTTGTGGAAGCTCTCTACTGGATAGGATGATTTACTTCACTTATCACTTAAACACATGCTTAAGTTCCTGGAAAACTTGTATGGAGCATGGATAACTTATGTGACCTGGTAAATTGGGTTTTTGCTTTAACATTTAGAATGTCTTGAAAGTTCTATAGGTTGTGATACTCTTCTTTCAATAGTTTAAGTCATTAGACATATATAGAATGCTGGATCAACTGGTCAAAAAAAGTATATAAGTTGGTCTGGGATTCATTTAAGAAGAGATGCTGTTGCCATATTTTCTTTTCTCAAATGGACAAAAGTAAAAAATTTCTTGTTTTGTATAGGCTTTTGAGTTTTATTAGAAGACTTGGTTCTATGAAATAATTCTATTACAATTTTGTGGAATTAATTGAAAAGATGACCTTCATATTGATGTTTACTTGGGCATGTCTTTTTGAGGGAGTGCAGCACATAGCAATTTGTTTACCCTTTAGATTTATAGGTATAAGAGATCATGGGTTTATTTCTATTATATTTCCTATCAACTCTTCTCCTATGTAAAAAGAGAAGATGGGAAATAACTGAAATCTGAGGCACCAGGGGAGTCTTAGCATAAAATTAAAACTATATAACTTTTAGACTATTGGAGTAGAATCTGAATGCATCAAGAGGAGGCTTAGCTGTTTATGAAACCCCATAACTTTATTATTATGGAGTTACAGTAATAAGTATGATATTGTGGAACTTGGTAGGATAATTTCAGTCACTGCATTTGCATGCCTATTGATAATTTCAGTGCTGTATCTATACTCATTTTACAAGTGCTTTACGTACTTGGGCAATGTGTTATATGTTGAATGCATGCCTTTATGTATCAAGATATAGTAGCACTATTCCCTTTAAGGCATGCCCCTATCCAGATTTGGTTCTTCCTACTGCTTGCTTATATCTGCTCTGTTTACTATCTTGCTTTGCAGGATGTTAAAAGATTAGACAAACCTTCTATGAGGCAGAAAGTTCAAACAATGGTAGAGTCTGGGACTTGTAACGTGTGCTCTGCACCATGTTCATCTTGTATGCATCTGAAGCTAGCCCATATGGGATCTAAGGATGATGAATTTACTGATGAAAACTGTCATGTAACTGCAACAAGTCAGTATTCTATCAATGAGGGTGATGCTGTTCCGTCTTTTAAAAATAGAGAATGTAACAATTTACAGCATGCTGCCAGTGAAGCAAGTAACCCACTCAGTGTCTGCTCAAGCCATGATTCTTTGTCTGAAATTGCAGATAGTAAAGCTAACATAAGATCATCTGATTTTTCGGATGCCTCACTTGAGTTTGGGAATCAAAAGTTGTCCTCTGAAGGAATTATTACTGATAATCAGAGAAGTTTGCTGATAAAGCATGAGGATTGCAAAAATGAAGAAGGCCATGATGATAATATATCATGTGTTAGTGGGGTTAATGATGCCAGTGTTTCAGTCGGTCATTATACTGAGAACTTGGAAAAGACAAATTTATTGCATAGCTCACCTTTAGTTAGTATTTTTAAGTTGGAAGGATCTGCTGTTGATGGTACCAGAAGTTTACCGAAGGTTCGGAAGAACTTCCTTTCATCTGATTGGAACGTGGATCACTTTGAAAAAGATTCAGATTTTCATCATAATGGAAAACAGCTTGAACACCCAAGGGAGAAGATGAATCTTGTCTTGTCTAAAGAAGCAGCCTCTAGCATTGCTCCTGGCCAGAGCTTCACCATTGATGCTAGTGCAGATGCACTTCTGATCAGTAGGAGTTTAGCTAAAGGTGATAATTTCAAAACTTCAAGTGCAGTTTGCACAAAGTTAGAATCAGAGCTTGGTGGGGAGAGTGAAGTCCTGATGGATGGTTCTCTCAAAGTTTCTCAAAAGGTCGAGCAAGTCGAGAAGTCAAATGTGCCTGTCAGCTTACCTGAGATGCAGGAACCTCCTTCACAGTCTTTTTCTGAGGCTGAGAGTGAGGACTCAGAAAATTCAGAACTAGATGTGAGTAATTGTGATTTCACAAAAGACTATGTGCATGACGAATCAGCTGATGATATGCCATTCCTATGTGTTTTTTCAAAAATTGATAATTTGTGTTCTTGAATTTTGTGCATACGTGCAGATTATTACTAACTTTTTTTTTGCTTAAATAAAATGTTATTTGGAAACAAACGGTTCTTGTGGAATGAAAAGGAGATAATTTCACCAGCCCAATTGTGTGTATGATTCAATGCAGCAGTTGGGACCATTTAAGGGTGTGTTGGAAGTGCTCTGTAATTTAATTTAATTTTATAATCTTTATGTTCATGTCAAGTGGAATCCCTTTTGGTTGATAGAACATGTGGACTAGAAAGACATTTGGGACTGTCAATTATGTCTGGGGAAGTCATCTGCATGTTGAGGGGATGACACATTATCCTTGTTATAATTGGTGGTATCACTGTTATGTTTTTTATAAAGGGCTGTTTGTTTAGTGTGAGGCCATTATATGGTTTTTCTGTTCTATCCATGGTCCATGTCTTTTTTCTTATTTCTTTTCATTAAAGACTCCTAGTTTTTAATTAACTTCTTATCTGCTTGAAACAGGTAAAAATATGTGATATATGTGGCGATGCAGGTCGCGAGGATTTGCTTGCGATATGCTGTAGGTGTAGTGATGGTGCAGAACACACGTAAGCATCTATGATTTTTTAACCTATTGTTGACCTTGACAACTGTTCTTGTTCATCTCTTTTCTTATATCTTGATTCAATAAATTTTGCATTGGTATTGATCAGCTATTGCATGAGAGAAATGGTTCCGGAAGTTCCTGAAGGTTATTGGCTTTGTGAAGAATGCAAGCTATATGTGGAAAGTGAAAATCGAAAACAAGGTAATGCTAAAGATGTCATTATGTTCTGAAACATGTGTACTTTTTGGAAACAGTTTTATGTGAAATTGATTTGAAAGTACAGATGTTGAGGTGAAAATGACCAGCAAAGTGAGTGTACAAAGCTCTGGTAAGAGACATGCAGAACCTATAGAGGTGTCTTCTGTTTCAAAAAGACAGGCCATTGAAATGAGTATAGGATCACCAAAGCCATCTAGCCCTGGCAGAATGCCAAAGGCATCCAGTCCAGGCAGAATGCCATCATTATCTCGGGATAATTCATTCAAGAGCTTAGATAAAGGGAAAGTAAGACATGCCTATCCAGCTTCTGTTGTCAATCACTCTGGTGTTGACATTTCAGAAATTTCTCACACTTCTTCCTCTGGTTCACGACTTCAAGCTGCCAAGGGTAAGGAAAATAAATATCTGGCTAAAATTTATTTGAATTAACATCTATAAAATGCACTATATGTGCTTATTTCTTCAGTTTATTCTGGGTACAACACGTTCTGACTTTTGATGCAGAGGAATATTCTATGGAACTATAATGTTCCATTGCTACATAATGTCAGTGCTACAATGTTCTTTTGGAAGCTATGCATTTTTCCATGTACATTTGTATAGATGAAAATTGTATCAGCTTAAAGAGGAAATATGCAAATACCAAAAGGAGATGCATTATTTTTGGAGGCTGGAATTCGATTTAGAAATAGATTTGATGTGTTGCTGACTGTTTAAAATAGTGATAAAGTGCTGCATAGCCAGGGAATCTCTCACTTGGAGTGACTTGAACTTATTGCTGAGTTTTATAAAGGTCTTTATGAAACTGCTTCTTTTATTGGATTTCCAATTCTTATGTATATATGAAATTAGTTTTCTTAAAATTTTGGTCTGATGTATTGTTTTTCTCTCCACAGGAACTTTATTAAAGTCAAATTCTTTCAGCACTGTAATGTCAAAACCGAAAGTGAAGCCTGTTGATGAAGTTCCTCAAAAGCACAAGAGTGCTAAAGACCTTTTTGCTGATGCTAAGGAGGCTTCTGGGAGAATGATGAGCAAATCAAAGTCATTTAAATCAGTCAACTCAGGTCGCTCTCTTGCTACTGAGTCAAAAGTTAAATTGCTTCCATCCAAGTTTTCTCTGGCCCCAGATTTCAAAAGGTTAAAGCAAGTTAAAGATCGAAGTGCTCATGAAAAGAAAATTTCGCCTAAATTTGATTGCCGAACAAGTTTTGATAAAAAGCTCACCCCTCTTTGTGAAACTGGGATAGTATCATCTGCAACTGACAAGAAGGATTTGAAAGCTGCCGAGTCTGATGGAAAATTGGGGATCTTATCTCGTTCAAATAGCAGTATTGTTCGAAGAGGTTCAGAAATTGTAGCTTCTTCAGGTACAGCCTTACATTCTGGACAGTGTTAATTTTATCGTCTGACAGATACCGTTTTCAGTAAAAAATAAGATTTGTATTGCTTCTCAATGCAGCTCAAGCTTCATGTCCAAATGTATTGAACAATGCATTGGTTGAGCAAAGATTAAATCAAGTTGCCCCGAAGGAGGAGTCTTCATCTAGTGCGTGGACTGCTGAGAGACCATCAAGAAGTATGAGATGTCACGCATGCAAGGAAATTGGCCATGCTGCAGAATTTTGCACTGTGGGTGGTTCTTTAGCTTCTAGTGCTGATGTACCCATTGCCAGAAGTGTAAGAGGGGATATGAATAAAGATAGAAGGTTAAAAGCTGCAATTGAGGCTGCAGTGCTTAAGAAGCCTGGAATTTGCAGGAAAAGAAAGGAACATGACCAATCTGATGGACTGCCTTCATCTAATGTGGATACAAATTGTGAAATAGCTTCTCAAGACAAGTTATCTAGCCTTAATAAGACTAGTGAAGTCACACATGTAGGTTTAGCTGATTCTGGGATTCGCCGATCTGCTTCTTATAAGCAGACAGATATGAACAATTTGAATCAACTCAATGCATGCTCCGCTGATGCTATCATCCCTCTTAAAGTGGTTTCAGATTCAAATGCCCAGTCTGTTGGAATGTCCAGATATTGGTCAGCATCAATCTCTGTACATATGAAGATGCTGACCATCCCAGAGCATGGTTATATTTGGCAGTAAGTTTTGTCTCTCTTAATTATGTGCTTGCCAAATCCACCCGTCTCTTCTTGCAGATACAGTCTTCATATTATTCCCAAAACATGCCATGGTGAACTTCTATTATATGCAGGGGGACCTTTGAAGTGTGTAGAGCTGGAAAAGTCCCAGACTCATATAGTGGAATTCAAGCTCATCTGTCAACTTGTGCATCACCTAAAGCTCTTGAAGTCGTGAAGAAGTTCCCCCAGAAAATTACCTTGGATGAGGTGCCTCGCCTAAGAACTTGGCCAAGACAGTTTCATGACTGTGGTGTCAGAGAGGAGAATATTGCTCTCTACTTTTTTGCCAAGGATATTGAAAGGTAGAAGAAGCAGGGAATTTCCTATTGAGAGTGGTGACTGTGATACATATAGCAATCCATTGTACAGTTGTTTTCATAATTCGTAGCATTTATTGTGAAACAGTTTTACAAAGAACTACAAAGGCTTGGTGGATAGCATGATTCAAAATGATTTGGCACTCAAAGGATCTTTTAATGGTGTTGAACTCTTCATATTCCCGTCTACCCAGCTTCCAGAGAACTCCCAGCGTAAGTTATTTGTTAATGTTATTTATATGAACACTTATCTATGTGAAGCCTACTAAATGGAATGATCTTTTGAGGCATGCTTCTTTTTTATTGAGGATGAAGCTTATCTAGTACGCTTCAAATCAATCTCATGCTGTTGTTCCTGATGCATGCAATATATTCTGGTCTTTGATAAAGTTTCGATCTAAACAGGCTGAATGATCCTGTTATAAGTTGTATCTTGTCCCCTTTTTGCTGTTGCTAATAAATAAGAATTTTCTCTTGTCCTGCAGTCATGGTTTTATATTGTTCCAAAAGGTATGAGCTCTACATAATGAACCATGTGTGCTGACATTTTTTGTTGGACTGTTAAGTTTGCTTTCAATTCATCTGGTGCTTTTATCAAAGTAATTGAGTTGCTCTGATTCTTATCTTTTAGTCAGTTTCTGTTTGTTACTAGTTTGTGATTTAGTTGAAGTTCATCCATACTTGACCGGGTTCCGAACTTTGGCTATGGGTATAGAGAACCTTAAAATTTTTGAACTAGCTGGATTCACCTTTTGTTGGTGCTTATGAGACAACGAAAATGATTAGTTACTGTTGTCGATGGTGGATATCTTTTAATACTAAACAAAAAAAATTTTGAAGTAACATATCATGGAAAGGATACTTGTGTTACTGTTCTTTTATTGCTATCGTATGCTTTGGATTTGAGCTCACCTGCTTGTTTTTTGGACTTAAAACCATTAGAATGGCACTGGTACATAACTTATACTGCTTGCATCCCGTTGCACATGACAAAGACCAGGCACTCTATCACTTCCTTAAGCCTGTAGACCACTTTTGTACTTGGAAAAATTATTGAATCTTATGCACTACTAAGTTTCTAAAGTTAGAAACATATCTTTGACAGGGTGGAACCAGTTATTTTATATGTGGGGTGTTTTCAAGGGAAGGAGATCAGACTGTTCCTATTCATCAAAGAAGTCAACTGATAAAGAAGATACTTACAAGGCAATCATGTCTTCGTCTGGGAACCGAACTCCGTCTGAAACTTTGGATAAGGAGGCAACTGCTTGTAGCGGTTCTTATGATATAGCTCGTGGGTTGAATGATGCACTTCACAAATCTCATGTTTCATCATGCATGGAGCCAGATAACACCTTACTTGCTTCAAATGTGAATCTACAGACATATGCTGGTGGACTTGACTCCAAATCACCACCAGTGGTCTCAAGAAAAAGTATGCTGTTGCACCCTGAAGTAAGAAGCAGCAGTCCCTCCCTGGTAAATGTTTCAATAGACATGACATGAATAGTTTTCTTGAGTTACAAATTTATAAATAATTTAGTCTTGGTGGACTGTCTATGATGAATAAACAAAGAAATATTTTGATTATGCCAAATGATGGTAGATACGAGATTGACCTCAAATATGATTTCATGTTTTTGATTTCTTAGCTTTTTCTTTAAACAGTTTGGTTCTTTTTCATCTTTTTTTTTGGGGAGAAAACTATTGTATTGTAAACAGAATCTATACAAGGAGGGAGTAGAATCCCAAAAACATAAATCTTCAGACTGTGTGATACATCTTTGATTACATGCATGACTACCTTTAACTAGTCAGACTCTTTTTGTTTTATTATTGACTACGCCTTTTCTTTGTCTTTTTTTTTTGACATTAAAGAGTGCCATACAGAACTTGTATCCGAGTGAGATGTCAGATACTAATGATAATGACATTTTGGATGTAAGTATTTTGGAAGTTTTCCGGGTTCTACCAGTTTCTGGAAGTTACTGATGACTAAAATTGCCAAATAGTCGTTCATTCTTCCAGAATGATTCTTAAAATATTTATCTTTCTGATGATCTTCTTCATCCAGTTCTGATTTGTGGCTATTTGTATTTTCTTGAACTGAGCATTTTTGGAGTCTTGTTCCTGCATTAACTGCTATGTTTCTTTGTGTAGCAGGGAGAAGGTGATGTTCTCAGCAAAAGGGAAACAAAACTTGAAGCCTCAACCATGGAAATTGGAACGGCTGATGATCCTGCTGGCAGGGATGAGGCACAAATTAGTAGAGGTGCTTCCTGCCTTGTGTCCACCAAGAGTCTCCATGATGGTAAGAAAAATGCTAGTGTTAGGGATTTGGGGGAGTTGAATGTGGTGCCTAAAATTCATAATGATAAAGATGAAGTTGAAGTTAGAAGGGAGTCGACTAAGGACAATGTGAGTATGGAGTCATTAGATACATGCCCAAGGAAACTGCCGCATTTGGATCATTCAATAGTGACCCTTGTGACATCTGACGGTGCAAGTGAAATAGCGCAAAGAATTAATATTGAAGGAACATTGATTGGTGGAGAAAGTGCCTCAGAAAAGCTTAGGTCCTGTTTTAGGGGTTCTGACGAGGTTAGCAATGCGAGAGATGGAAATTCTTCAAATACAAATCTTGGTTCTCGGAAATGTGATTTGGGTTCCAGTTCATCGGTTGTAGCGGAGACCTGTGACAAAGCTCCTGATGAGAAAATTATCCTGGAAGACTTGGGGACGACCGAAAGGTACTTCTTTCCTGTGGATTCGCATCATGCAAAAGGTTTACACTTGGGGGCCTACTCTTTACCCATGAAAGAGAAGTCATCTAACGATGATAACCAAATCCTTGAAGTTGTCCCAAATCTTGAGCTTGCTCTAGGGGCCAAGGGAAAGTCTCAAAATAAAGCAGCCCTACCTTTGTTGGTTGGGTTGGTAGATAAAAATAACAACCAAAATAACCACCAGTACAAGCCGGCAAATAAGGTGATGGACAAGGAAGAAGAGGAGGAGGAGGGCGTATCCGCCTCCCTCTCTCTATCTCTATCATTCCCATTCCCGGACAAGGAGCAAAATGTAAAATCTGTTTCAAAAGAGGAGCAGTTTGTGCCTGAAAGGCGCGATGTGAATACTTCATTGCTCCTCTTTGGTGGCTTCTCAGACATATAGAGGTCCATAGTGATTACCACATGGACTTGGTGGTAAATGTTCTGAATCCTTAATAGTCGTCTTCCAAGGGCTTTGCAGGGAAGCCCCATCGCCCATATGTTGATAACCCCACAGGATTTACTAATACCTCTTTCGGATTTTGGGTTCCGGAGTGCATAGTCATGGCAATGGCTGTTTGTATATATATAACAAAATTGGATCTAAGCCGGCATAGTTTTAAAATGTCATAAGATGTTTTGCGGATCAGAGATGGGTGTTTGAGTTATATCTGTGCATTTTATTGCTCTGACTTTTGGCTGTTCTCTGATTTTTCTTATTGGTACTGGCGCAGTTATGATATATGAACTGCAACTGTTGGGTGTCAGTAAATGTTATGAACAGATGGTGGTCGAGTTATGGCAATGGGGATAGAGACACCACCCTTTTCCTTTAATGGAAATATGATATGAAGCCGCTCTCCACTTGGCTTTGTGACTGATGCCAGGACATTGCCAATTTGCCATGCCGACTGAGGAGGGCATGCAGGCGGCCCTGATGTTGCTAGGTGCTCTGTACATGGAGGAGGTTTTGTTTGACTGTTTGTTCCCTGATGAATGTAGTGATGACGTGCTTGTGATTGACGTATAGATCCTTAGGACGGACGTACGGTTAGATCAACTCCCTGTAATCTTTGTGTTCAAGTATTGATCTCACCCTTTTGAATCCAGCAAAATAGTATCGTTGAGTTGGAGGGCAATACTCATCATCACTAGGGACGGAATCTCGGTCACCAGCAAAAAACAACTGCAGCGTTTGTTTTATCATAATTGGAATTAAAAATTAATTTTTATATTAATTTTATAATACTAAAATATAACAATAGATTAATACATTTAATATTAAATTCTTTTTTTTGGTTCTTTAAGATTAGTTATCAAATTCAAATTTGATTCAGTCCATCGCACAGTTTTTTGTGAAGAGATTTTCAGCATATTTTATGAAACTTAACATTTTTAACCGGTTTGACCAAGGAACATCTCGAGTAAGCATAGGTGCTTCCGAGCTTTGACTATTAGGTTCAAGGGATTTTGACTGATCAGACATGATTCTGTCTGAACATTGGAGTTTTCGACCGATCACCACAGGTGACTCTCACTGACATTTGGGTTTACAGGATAGGACATTATGTTCAACTCGTAGGATTTTAACTGGTTGAGACGTACTTGGCCGATCGGTCAAGTCCGCAATACAAGGGGATTCAACCTTTCTTTTCTTACTTCTTTTTGCTCTCTAATCCAACACGCATCATTCCACTCAACCTCACTAAACACAATGAGGCATAATATAAGATTTCTCTCACTATAAGAAACCATCCTTGCCTGGGAGTGCATCAATTCCAAAAGATATCCCAGAAATAATATATATATATATTCATATAATATATCAAAACAATAAAAATACATAAAATTCTATGTACATTAGTCAAACCACACCTCATTCATACACCCAATTAACCATAGGGTTTTGAGGATTTAATACTTAGGGAAACTCTCATGGATTCTCATCTACGATTGAAAAAGGTATAGGTCAATATTTGAATAGTGTTTGAAAGTATTTCAGGTAAGACAAAATAAATAAAAACATTATAAACACAATAAAAATGGAAGGGCAACATGGATAGGTAAAATCAAGACTAGGTGTGCAACTCTTGTACAGAGGGTTATTGTCACGACCAGGTCCTCGGTCCCTCAACCCAGCGGGCCCAGACGTGTATGTGCGGGTAATGGATTACAACTGTAATGCTGAGTTAGACTTCTAACCACATAGTCCAAAAGATGCAACTTGTTATAAATGATCCATTCACACAACACATATAATAAGCCTAAGACCTCCCTCACTCCTTTCCGATATGGGGTTAGGTAACACAACTCCCTACGTAGGCTGGGTCTCATAGTTATACAGCCTCAAGATAAAAAATATGGACATGCTTTAGCAAGACAAGGTATGTACATCATTATCCAGAAGGTTACAAGCCCTTGAGGATTTTAACATGCATATGTTAACAAGGCAAGAGGGTGTGTTATCTAGATTTCAAACTCTTACACATCCTCAATAAGATTTGTACGACCGTGTTGTGTTGGATATTAGGATATATCTTAGATCCAATCAATAAGTTATGTAGTCTTGTATCACATTCAAATTATCAATAAAAATATTTGTTCCTTAGAATTACTATTTGTAAGGACCCAAACCCAAGTTGTAAGGACCCAAACCCAAGTTGTAAGGACCCAAACCCAAGCTGTAAGGACCCAAACCCAACCTATAATGACCCTTATAGCCATGAAACCCAAACAAGCCTAACCCAGGACTTATCTGAATCCCACAAGGCTAGACCATACTAATTTTATTTTATTATATTCATTTTTTGTGCTTTTTAAAGGTTGAAGCATGATAATAATGGACAAACATTCTTGAAACATACGGAGTAAATAAAAACATCAGCGAAAATCTTTATAATTGACCAAAGGAACCATAATACACAAATCTCATAGGGATCCCAAAATCCAGCAAGTAGCCCTCCAATAAATTTTTGAAATAAATAAGAAAATGAGGGTTCCAAAGAACCATAAAGCAGTCAAATCAAACTTAATATTTAAAGGTATATACCCAAGCAATCAACAAGAAACAGGGGTATGCGAATGTGATGCGATATCGTCCCATCGTGCAGCATTGATCTCACACACCAGTACCACTGACAGATAGTGTACCTAAGCCTGAAAAATGGGTAAAACAACAAGGTGAGATCATAAGAATCTCAGTATGGTCATGACATCATAAGATCTGCAGAAATCTAAATAAACATCTCCCTAAACAACATCAGATTTGCCTACACAACTAAAGGGGTATCAAACAATCATCAATCAATCTCAATAGAGATAGGGATGAAAGTAACAAGCTGTGGGTGGAATAAGAATATATCTTAAAACAGAAGTACACAAGCAAGTAATTCATCATTCGATCTCATAAATAGAAAGGTTGTCCCCTTCCACCCGTGTTGTCCAAGGCTTAGCTACACAAAGGGTAAATGGTTAGCAAACAATCTAATTAGCAAGCTTCTCCATCTTGCCACACAAGGACAAGTCATCCAAGCAACACAAGGACAAGGACATCCAAACCACACAAGGACAAGGACATTCAAACCACACAAGGATAAGGGCATCTTGCCACACAAAGACAAGGCATCTAGCCACACAAGAACTAGGCATCTAGTGTGCACTTGTTTGGGATTGCCACCCATGCGACTCTCATACTAATAAGAACCTCTCCTCTCCCTATGAGCATCAGTGCTTACCCCAAATGGCCACCAGAAAAGGATCCTGACACACAATCATGTATAAGCAAACACAAGCAAGTACAAGGTATAGTACTACAACAAGGCATCCTTAATCACATCACAACATAATCAGTACGTCCAATGCACATAACACATCCGAATTAGGCATACACAACCTATCATAAGGGTCTGAAATTGCATACTAAAACAAGGCATGCGTATACAATAACAACAAGGACAAGCACTGAAAACATCAATCAAATAGTAAAGAATTCTGGGGAAACTAATGAGGTATAGATCCTACCTCTCTTGTCTCTGAACAAGTAGCTAGTCCTTTACCTTTATTAAGAGGATCCGAACCACCTATATAATCATAAGGCAAAGACAAAACCACACTAAGCATACAAATTTCAAAAACCAAATAAACATCCCAGTTTCTTACCAATTCCACTCACCAAACCTATTAGATACTAGTGATTAGATACTGATGGAACCACCTCCTTGGATGTGTGATGTGATAGCCAAGAACACAACAAGAATCAACCTGATTTATTAACCCAATTCACCATGCAAATTTCGGCACTAAGTTAAGGCAATAGGGTAAATTACGATTTCATGCATATAGGGTTTCGAGGTTGCGATTTCATGATAACATAGAAGGATTAGGTGTCAATTAAACATACAATTAAAAGGAATAAGATCAGAAATCAACAGATAAGTCAATTGGAAAAAATCAGCAACAATAGGGCAAAGGAGTAGGTATGCCAATTTTACATATAAGGAAGGTTCAAAGGATGAATTTATGATATTACAACTAGAATAGGTGCCAAAAAATCATACGAACAAGAGGAACAACAATTGAAACCAATTAAAGGATCAATCAAGGAATTTCGGCACCAATACCATTCAAATTGCGATAGCAATTAATATAGAGAAAAACTGACCTTCTGATGATGAAACCAAAATAGCAAGATAGAGAATGAAAAGAGGTTTCTAACAAACTATTATTTTTGCAGAAATCTGATGAATGATGAAAGAATTCGACTATGGTATGTGTTTGGGAATTTTCGGCAGCAAGGGTAAGGAAGAAGGGTATATCATGCGATGATTTTGTGTGTTTTGGTGTGTGGATATGTGTGTGGCCAGTTGGGTAGTTTATAAGATTAATAAGATTAATTTTTCCTACTTTTAAGGCTAGATATATGGAGATAATCTTTAGGATTTAATTTTGGAATTATTCCTTATATTTAAGAGATATACCATTTATGATAGAAATGAAATAGGAAGGAAATGAAATTAAACAAAAGAGGAAAGAACCTTCAATACCATTTCTGGCTACCATACATCTATTTCTTTAGGGGGTAAAATGATCATTTCAGTTGTATTGGCATCTGGACTTCTAGGACTAAGGATTGGGGTGTCACACTGTTTTTCAAGTATAAAAGAACAAGTCCATTGATCTTCTTTGATTAAACATGGATCATCAAGTGTGTGACTTGATTATGAAACCCCACTTATAAAAAAGATCATAAATGAATCCCAAGTCCAACATGTGATTATTATAATAGATGATAATAATATATGGACTCATATATGAATGATAGATGATTAAGTTTCACAAGTCATGGATATTTCGATATCATATCATTATATATACATCCTATTAAAGAATAGTATGTTAGATTGACTTGACCAAGAAAACATTGTAAACCTCTGGTTCTCTAATGCCACGTGTTAGCTTTTGATGTGTTCTTGTGCTTTATGTCTTAGGGCAGTTTCGTAATGTCTTTTCTTAGTATATTTTGTGTTGAATGAAAAATTTGTGTGATATTGTGATTTTAAAATATTTTTAGGCATGTATTTAAAGATTATATGATATGGTTTGATTTTTTATGATTTTAAGATATAGTTTCCTCCGGTCACCATTAGTTTAAGATATAGTTTCCTCTCTCGTCCGGCCACCAATCTTCACATGGTCACCACCATTAGTTCCCTCTCGTCACTAGCAACCTCCAACCGTAAGTCTCGTCGCATTCCACCGTTGGACACCCCTGTAATCAGTTTGCGAACGTGTGGTTTTTTCACCTAGAAAAGTCATCGATTCTGGCCTATTCCGGTGAGCAATTGTTGATCTGTTTGCATATTCGCGTTCTTGAGGTTAAAACCTTTCTATTGATGGGTAGACCATTGTAAATGGTTGAGTTTTATGCAGGTTTCAGAATTTTGGCTTTGTCCTCTCGCCCAGCTGTCGTCCAGCTATGCGCCGCCACATGCCATTGCCTGTCGCCGCCGTCCGGCCATGTGCCACTGCAAGATCTCGAAATGCAAAATTTCCCCTCTCTATATTTCAGGTATTTTGGATGCGTTGGTGTGATCTGTTTGATGATATGACTTGTGGTTTGTGAGATATTTTTAAAAAAAAAAAAATTTTGAAAAACATATTTTTATTTATAAAAGTAAATTATAATTTTTAAAGTAATACTACGGAATTAAAATGGTTGAGGGTTTAGTATCCAAATTTCTGATTTTATAAGTATTTTCGGAAATAAAAAATTTGTCTCGTTTTGTATATAAGTATATCTATTATAATGATTGTGTTAACTTGTTGAATAGTAATAGAATGTTTGGTATATTATGCAGGCGTGTGACCTGTATTATATTGGTGTGGATTGTGGTTTGGATCTTTGTTGTGTTCTCTAATTGGATTGTATTGTGGCTTTATACAGATGTGTGGGGACCTCACACTTTATTGAGTTTTATTTTTAAATTCATGATTGAGATTTATAGTTTTCAGAAAATCAAATGGTGAATCGTGTTGGAATTTGGATTTATATACTTTTGTGTTTGGAAAATGACTAGTTTTGTGAATTTGGCACGTTTACTGGTTTTATTATGGTTGAAACTAAGAGACATATTGTGATATTGTGAATGTGGTTGCATAGACTGTTGAGACATGATTGTCCATGAGATTCTATGCATGTTTTTTATACTATGATAATGGGTTGAGTTTGACTTGCTTGGACTGATTTTTATATTTCACTATGATTACTTGTGAGTATCCAATACACTAACGATGATTGATTGAGATTGGTGACCAATGGGTTACGTACTCCCTTTAACACCCTTTGCCGTGGAGGGGATTTAATGTCAAAAGAAGATGGTCAATATAGGTTGACCTTAGCCTTCGGCAACACTAGTCTGGGCTATGTTTTTAAATAAATAAAATAAACGCTGGTGGATCTTGAACACTTCCTGATAAGAAGTAGGATGAGTATTTTCTAGCCGACTTTCCAGCCCTATTTTTTTAAAAGAAAACATACTTGTGTATATACGATTCATCATATTTGATATTTCTGGTTGACTTGGTTTGAGAATGAGTTTTGCTATTAAATCACATAGATTTTGATTTTCAGTTTGGATTTTAATTATATTTTTATACATGTGTTTCGTGGTCCCTATTCCCCTCACATGAATATTTAACTAATTGGTTTAGTACTATCCAGATTGTGCTATAGGTGCAGGTTGTCAGACGTCCGCCTCATGTGGTTGATTTCATAACAACCGGATTTTAGGTTTGATCAGTATTCGATTTGATTTGTATATATAAAACAGACTATATTTTTTCATTACAGTTTTGATTACCATTTCGATTATATACATGTTTCCTGGTGCTTGACTTTTATGGATTTTATTGGACATGTAGTATATGTTGATTGATTGGGTATGGGGGAGACATATTTTACCGAGATCTGGTTTCACTCTATATTTTATTTTATTCCGCTGCAAATTTTATAGTTTTGCTTTATTAGCCTTACGTGATTCTGAAGGTAGTATGGTAATTACGATTCTACGGATTCCATGACGGAGGTATTTACTCCTGGAGTAGGATACAAGATGTGAAAAATGCAATATGGATCGTTAAATGAATGTTATATGTGATTTTCTTTATAACCATCAAATAGTAAATTTACTATCATAGACCTATAGATGGGCCATTAGTTTTGAGATAATTCAACAAAGTTTGTAACTGTTAAATAGAATACTTATGGACTTACTTGTTGATAGTTGAGGATAAATGAAATGAACGATATTTATCCCTCCTATATAAAAATAGTAAATAACTCCTCGGGCTTCTTAATATATTGAATGAGAAAAAATACATAGCCGAGCTCAAAGGGTCCTGTACCTATAACTCAAAATTTCCTTGCCAACCTAAATGAAATAGATTTTCGGAAGTCCATAGAAAAATTATTGCTATTTGTCCGAAGTGAATATGGATCAAGAAACCAATGTTTAAGCCTATAGAAGGATAACAGATCCATGCTTGGTGGCCTAAATAGAGATTTTATAAGCAAGAGATTAAAAAAAATTAAGTGTTGATTATTGATAAGGTATCGAATGGGTTTAATTATAAGCGTACCTATATAGGTGGCATAATGGCTTAGTTATGAGTGTTGGTTATTGAAGCAAGAGAAGTTTGACCAGTTAAAATAATCATGAACAAGTTGTGGCAAAAGGTGTAAAGACTGTTAGAAATATGTCAAGTTAGATCGGTTAAAAATGCAAACAATCCAAAAGGCACCAAGTTCGAACAATCGAAGCCAAGGAATCGAAGTATGGCCATTTTAATCTAGTCAAAACGGGCAGTTACAAAAAGCTCACATTGATTAAATAAGTCTGACTAGTTTAATGCATATATTTGAAATTTCAGTTTTATATGTACATCGAATGTAAACACAAACATTAAAAGTTTATTGAGAATTATTTTTCTAGGAAATTTTAGGGTTTTACAGCTTTTACTAAATCCTTGTGTGATCAAGATGGACAATATGTATTTTTATCAATTGAATTGAATATTGTTATGCATTTTAATATATATTTCTCTTGTTCTGATTCTTTGATTATATTGGTTGCTGCAGGTATTAATTCTACTATATGGTGTTTGGTACATCAATTTGTTAGTATTTGTTTTGTAAAATTATTGGTTTTAGAATTGTTAGTTTTGATGGTTAGTGTTGTAAAATCAAAAGTATGTTTGATAAAATGTATATTAATTTTGACATTAAGTATAAATGGCTATTTATCCCTCATAAAATAAAGTATTTAAACTTTTTTTTACAATATAAGAGCATCAATAGACCAATTGAGCCAAATTGTTTCCTTGATTTTGATGATATAACATGTAAGGAATCAAACCCAACCTTTATAGACTAAACAAGCCCAAACTATGATCTATCTGAATCCCACAAGGCTTAATCATATTAATTCTGATTTTATTAAATTCATTTCTTATACCTTTTAAAGGTTGGAGTATGTTAATAATGGACAAATATTCTGGTAATATACGGAGTGAATAAAAATACTAGCAGAAGACTTTATAATTAACTAAAGGTATCACAACACACAAGTCTCATAAAGATCTCAAAATCCAACAAGTAGCCCTCCAATAAATTTCAGAAATAAACAGGAATAAGAGGGATTCAATAAACCATAAAACAACCCAATCAAACTTTATGTTTAATGGTATATGCTCAAACAATCAATAAGGAAGGAGGTATGCAAATGTGATGCAATATTGTCCTGTTGTGAAGCCTTGATCTCACACACCAGTACCACTGACAAAAGATGTACCTAAGCCTAAAAAATGATGAAAAGAACAGGGTGAGATTACAAGAATCTTAATAGGGTCACAACATCATACGATCTGCAGAAATGTAAGCAAACATCTCTCAAACAATATCAGATTCGCCTGTACAACTAAAAGGGTATCAAATAATCACAATAGGGATAGGACTAAAAGCCATAGGCTGAAGTTGGACTACAAACACTTCTGAAAATAAAAGTACACAGACAAGTAATTCATCATTCGATCTGATTAATAAAAAGGTCATCCCCTTCACACATGTGTTGTCCAAGACTTAGCTGCACAAAGGGTAAATAGTTAGCATACAATCTAATCAGCAAGCCTATCCATCTTACCACACAAGGACAAAAGCATCCAAACTATACAAGGATAAAGACATTAAAACCACACAAGGATAAGGTCATTTTGCCAGCACATCGGACAAGGCATCTAGCCACACAAGGACTAGGCATCCAGCGTGCACATGCTGGGGATTGTAGCTCATGCGACTCTCATACCAGTAAGAACTCTCCTCTCCCTAAGAGCATTAGCGCTTACCCTGAATGGCCACCAGAAAATGATCCTGACACACAATTATGTACAAGCACACACAAGAAAGTATAAAACATAATATCATAGTAGGACATCCTCAATCATACCACAATACAATCAGCAAGTCATATGCACATAATATAACCGAATTAGGCATACACAACCTATCATAGGGGGTTCGAAATTTCCTAAGGACTCATAGCTCAATTCGCAACTCATGCATACACTATACCTAACATGCACATACAATCAACAACAAGGACATACATCGAAAACATCAATCATACAACAAGGATCTCTGGAGAAACCGATGATGTATAGATCCTACCTTTGTTGTCTCTAAACAAGTAGCTAATCCTTTGTATTTATTAAGAGGATCCGAACCACCTATATAACCAAAAGGCAAACAAAAAACTATATTAAGCATGCATATACAATAACCAAGTAAACATCCTATTTCCTTACCAATTCCACTCACTAAACTTATCAGAAACTAGTGATCAAATGCCGCAGAAACCACCCCCTTGGATGTGTGATGTGATAACCAAGAACATAACAAGAATCAACCTGATTTTCCAACTTAATTCATCATGCAAATTTCGGCACTAAGTTAGAGCAATGGGAAAATTACGATTTCATGGATACAAGATTTAGGAGTGGCGATTTCATGATAATATAAAAGGATTAGGTGTTAATTACACATACAATTAAAAGGAATAAGATCAGAAACCAACAGACAAGTCAATTGGTAAAAATCAGCAACAATAGGGAAAAGGTATAGGGCATGCTGATTTCATACACAGAGAAGATTCAAAGGATGATTTCATGATATTACAATATGAATAGGTGCTAAATAATCATACAAAAAAGAGGAACAACAATAGAAACCAATTGAAGGATCAATCAAGGAATTTCGACACCAATCCTCCTCTAAATTTCGATAACAAATAACATAGGTAAGAACTGACCTTCTGATGATGAAACTAAGACAGAAAGATAGAGGATGAAAAGAGGTTTCCAACAAGTTATTATTCACAGAAATCTAATGAAGGATGAAAGAATTCGGCTATGGTATGTGTGTTAGGTGAATTTCGACAGCAAGGACAAGGAAGTAGGGTTTATTGCGTGATGATTTTGTGTATTTTTAGTGTGTGGACATGTGTGGCTGGCTGGTATGTTTATAGGATTAATGAGATTAATTTTTTCCTACTTTAAAGGTTAGATATAAGGAGATAATCCTTACGATTAAATTCTGGAATTATCTTTTAAGAATAGATATTGTACCATTAATGCTAGAAATGAAATAACGGAGAAATAAAATCAAAAATGAACATTGAACCTTCAACACCATTTTCGGTTATCACACATCCATTTTTTCAGGGGTAAAATGGTTATTTCTATTGTACTGGCTTCTAGACTTCTAGGACACAAAAATCGAGGTCTCACATAGCATCACTTGGTGTGATTGAGGAGATAAACTCACTATTAGTACCTGGTGACTATTTGTTATGGCTCATATTCACAAAAAATGCTATAAAGAACTGTTTTTAGAATTTATGTCCACTTTTGAACTAGATAGAGATGCTATAATATAGAATCGACCAAAAGTTATTCAGCTTTGTTTGGGTAATTAGGATGAGTATTTGTCATTTGCTGAGTTCAGAGTGAGATGTGGGTTTTACTCTCAAAAATTTTCTAAAAGTGATGATTATAAACATGCATTGTATAAATGTCTAGCTAGTGTTAATACTACATTGTTTTGGACAACTTTAGTAGGTTTTCAATGTCCTGTCAACATATACAATCACTTTGATCTTATACGGTTGAAGGCGTCATTCATTAGTAGTAATGTTGTACAAATTATTCATAAGTTCATTGTGCATTCGGTACATGATAGGAAAATGAGCACTGGGATGGTATCGGAAAATGACTTACTATATTTATATTCTATGCTGAATACGATCCCGATAGAGCTTGGACGTTGTTTTGTAGTATGTATCCAGCATATGCTGAATTCAAAATGAGGTGGTGCTCAAGGTGGTGGGACATACATTACGAAGCTGGTAAAAAATGTAAGTGTGATTGAGGAATATCGACAATATGTTAGAAAACAAGATGCTATCAATCAATGTTGCCATGTTGGTTAACATGACCTTGGTAAAAAAACAAGATTACTACTATATCTTCACAAGTGACATATCAAACACTAATGATCCTGCGGAGGATGAGGAGATGGAGTATGACCAACCTATGGATGCACCATAAAAGCCACAACTCATGCATTATACTAAAGGTGAAAGCAGTAATTCTCGTCTATCAATGCGAAGTATTCCTGAATAAATGGATAACAGATTGACACATATAGAAACAAGTCAGATGAGGTAAGAGGCGAAGGTGGAATGGATTTCCACAAATTTGAATACTTATGTTCAACAATTTAACTTCATACCAACCCCATATCCATAGTTTACTCCCTTGTCCTCAACCTAGTTTATTAATATTATTCTAATTTTATGTATGATAGTTATTTATAGGTTGTTATTGTTGTACTTTATTGGATTTGACTGAAATGCTATTGTTGAATCAAATATATTCTATGTTAGTTTCAGATGGTATGCTTCAAGTGACTAAATAATAGATATTATTTCATACAACCACAAACTTAAATATACAGTTATTAATACAAATACAAACTCAAACATCCAGTTGCTAATGCTAATACAAACACAATTATATGCACACCATGTGTTGAACATAGAAATAGAAAGGTCATCTCTAAAAGTGGTCCAAGCTTTTGAGGTTTCAATTCTTGATATGTTTTCAATATCTTCTGCATTCTGGTCAGATGCTTTGTTTGATATGATTATGTAATAAACAGCATGCCAATATGATATTAGATTGTGTACAAATTGGGTAGAATGCTAGGCTTCTTAAATGGCCCAAAGTGCTTTAAGCTGACCAAAATAACGCTCTATGACATTTCTTGCAAGCACATGTTTCAAATTGAAATACTCCTTCACAGTAGATGGATGATGACCATCTTGCCATTCATTTAGGTGGTATTTTTGTCATCTTGCCATTTAGGTGGGACAAGAAAATCTTTGTCATTAGTATATCTCGTATCTACCAGATAATATTTTCTTACATAATGAATTAGAGGTGTTTCTACTTATGCTATAGTTTGTAAATGTATAAATATCAAACAGAATTACCTATGAGAATACAAAGATCATTTGGTATAGTTAATGTATCTCATAAAACTCTACTGTTATCAACAGATCCTTCCTAACCAGCAAGCACATAAATGAATTGTTCATCGAGAGAGCATATTACAAGTACATTCTGAGAAATTTCTTCTTTTCTGGTTTTGTAATGAGACTTGTCCTTGGATGATATTATGACCTTCATAAAAGTGCCGTCTAGAGCACCTAAACAATATTTGAAGTGTTTCCATTTGTCATCTGTACCATCTTCCCTGATTGGTTCTGGCTTCTTTAGTAAATCACGATGAATACATTAAATAACCTTAGGGACACAATGAAAATATCTACTGACAATCTCACTTGAACGTCTAAACCAAAATTTGATAACATAATTTTTCACATGATGAGCCAAAATGTATAAAAAAAATTGTCATTTGCTCATCAACACACATGTTTCTTGTTTCCTCTAATCCGCCATTCTCTTTAAGCAATGTGCATAATTTTGTAAATATTGACTTAACCATACGTAACTGCTCAATACATGAAATATCATCCTTATAAACTAAACTATAAAGATGCTCAAGTTTATTAACAAAATCATAAAACTATCGGGGCTCAAGTAATTTGCCAAACCTATCTTTCTTTATTTATTTATATATCATAAATATAAACATGAGACAACATACACTACTAACAACCATTATTGTACTGCTTCAAAAAAATTTTGTATTCTAATAAGCTTTTGTCTCACTTGTAACACAAAGAAAATTTATATCAGTCGTCTACCCAATTGTCAAAAAAGATTGAAAAAAAATACATGAAAACATTCATACGGTCATGTTTAATAACTACACGGTCATCTGCATCAATTTAATAAAAATAACACGACCTATATATAAAAATACACAGCCGTGTAAATCGCCCATGTATGGATTCACAAAAGTTAACGCGGGCATTGCTGGTTTATGTCATAAACTAACTGTGTAGAAGAATTCACACTTTTGTGTATGTGACTATTTAACAAATATATACATTTGTTTTCAAACTCGTATAAAAGTTTCAGAGCATAAACACGTCCATAAAGAATATAACACAACCGTGTTATCTGGAAATCGTGTTTATGCTCAAAAACAGAAAAAAAAATACATTCAAACACAAGTAGTTTTACAAACATTCCATAACTATACAAACCCATTAGACTTTTTAATATACGACATAACAAAAGAAAATAATATATAGATTAGTTGGGAAATAGATTACTTACATGTTGTTGTTCAGTTGAGTCAGATGGATCTGCTTCGTCACTGTGAGTAGGGAATAAAATTCTTGGTAGATCTACCATTCAATTGAATCTGAGATGTTCTTTGTTGTTTACGTTGTATTTCTCCGTTATTGATGTGTTGGTATTTTGTTATGTTATTTAAATAAAAAATAATTTTGATATCAATGATTAATTTTGTAAATGACATCCTACTCATCATTTGCAAAACATTAAGTTGAAGAATTTGTAAAACTAAAATGACAAGAACATAAATTATTATTTTAATTTTAGTTTTGCAAAATCAAAACCAATAAAACTAAATATCAAAGGCCTGTAAATTCTTTCTTGTTAATTTATTATTTTAACACTTAGGAAATAAAATTAATTTATTATTATTCTAGATTGTCCGTAGTCATAATCGGAGAAGTGGTTTTGGAATAGTTTGATGAGGTCCTTGTTGAAGTTGTTTATATAACAAGAGTTGGCATGAAGACTGATCGATGATCCTTAAAAATTCAACCAGGGTTTAAATCCTGAAAGTGGACAAATATAAATCAAAATCCGGAGAATCTTGCGATAGTAGTCCGGGAAGAATTCAATCTATTTCGGAAACAGCAAGTAATGACATATTGTATCATAGGTAAAAATGGAACAGATGAACTGCCATAAAATTAAATGATCAAGTGCCATGGTGTGGGTGATTGTGGGTCACATCAAACCCTTATTCACCTAATATTTAAGAGACAAGTGCAATTCTCAAGTACACACAACCCAAACAGCCATCCAGAGTATCAAGACTCCATCTAAGAACATGCCAATTGCTAGTGATGATGATCCTGAACGTAGCGCAGACCACAATACTTGCAGACAGCCGGCTCCTTTAAGTCAAGACATATGAACTCAATAGGATGCCCCAGTGCAGGATTGGTGTCTACAAATAAGTAGCGGACCAAAGTCAACATCATTTCATCTCTCTAAACGCCCAGAATGTATAATAATACAATAAAAAATCATCAAGTACCCTGTTGGCCTCACAACGACCAAGACAATAAATGTTCAATATCTTACCTCCTTCACATGCCACAATCCTGCCTTCAACCTTGATAGGGGGAATCTCGTTTATCAGCTCCATTGGAGATTTTTTGCTAGTATCCTATAAACAAAAGAAATTTTTCCCATCCTTTTCAGGTTAAATTTTTTCAAGATTAATTTCAATACAACTTCCAAGACTGGAATTGAACTATGCTCATGCATGATAATCAACCTAGCATCTCTTCCTAACCAGCAAACCACCCATAATAAGCCAATAAATTTCTTCACAATATAACAATAAAAAAAATAGTTAATGCCATAGAACATGAATAACGGATCTCATGAAAAACTGAGCAAGACCAGAAAAGGGAGATTAAGTGGAATAGCAGGGAATATTTTCAAAAACTCAATCTAACAGACAATAGATTGATAATTAAGTGGAATAGCAGACTCAAATACTAGATATAGTAAACTAATCCTCTAACCTCAGTCTCAGGCGTTGCACACTGGCAAATAAATGAATGAAAACTTAAATATTTAATGTCACAAAAAAATGATGGTAAGGCAGAAATCTGTATTCTGAATGGTTGAGAAGCTAATGTACTTTATATCTGCAGGAAATTCATACACTGAACAAATTAACTTGGTGGATACTTCAGAAATGAAGCTAGTGTTCATATACCTTTGGAACTGATACAAACAGAAAGAAAAATCAAAGAAGTTAAAATTGTCTAATTGTAAGTTACACAGCATGGACAGTAATTTCAACTGAGCGAGAAAAAGAAAACAAATACTCTTCTCAAAGGCCAAAGCTGAAACATACATGCCCAACATTGTGACAACAGAAAAAGACTCGTTTCCCTGTGTCTGGAGTGCTTTCTGATATATATGCATTTGTTAAGCAAATGCAAGCACTCCAGACACCAGTTTAGAGTTTATTTCAATGTTAACCTCAAATATATATGAACAACCAACTCAATCCAATCAGTATAACTCTTGAGCCAAATCCCAAGGCCAAAAACAGCAACAGAAAAATTTTCAGTTCCACGGTTACATTGCAGTTACCAGAGGTTTTCTACATGTAAAAGAAAAGAACTAGCCCATCAACCCCCTCATAGGTTCCCATGCCATATCTACACCACTTACTTGTCAATTGAAAGACATAAGTAGTAAGAAAAGTACCAAACTTTCTAATTCTTAGTAGAATTACAATAAATGTAACTAAACAACTACTACAACAAAATGAAACTCCAGCTGAAACATTATAAGCTCCATATGAAGCACAAGGTGATCAAGTCATGACACTACCAAACAAGACACATATGTGTAGACGATAAGCCCGTCATCGTCTTATCCCATCAATACAAAGAACTGGAAAAGATTAGAAAGAGCACTTAATCAGTCCCGCTAAACAACGCCTCTCCAGCTTATGAGAAACAAAATCCAGATTTCAAATTGAAGCAATTTAAGGATCCAAACAGAAATACAAGAAGGCCATATCATCAAAGTAAAACCAAACCAGGTAGAGAAAGAGAAAATCTAGATTCATATCAAACTTAAACAGATTCACAAGAACCTGCATCCATTTGGCAGTATGATTGCCGATTTGGCTGCTAACAAGGCTGAAACTCCTTGACGCCTTTCCGTCCACAGCCAAACATCGGGTAAGGGTTCGTAGACTGCTCAACGCCATCCTCCTTAGTTATTTTCCACTCGCGGAATTTGGGATTCAGGGACTCGAGCGCTGAGGAGTTCTTTACATAGTGTTTGGTTGGTTTAGTACTATAATTATCGATCCTATTTGAATAAATGATTTTTTAAATATAATACTCATTTTATTATATAATTAAAAATACGTACTTTATTATATTTAATACAGTTTTCACGCATAAATTATATTCTTTATAAATAAATATCATATTTCAAAATTTAATAATTAAATAAATAAATAAATTTTATAGAAAAAATTAAATTCTCAGTTATTTTTAACTATAACACTATATATGATATAACAATAAAATTTCTTATTTTTTGCTTAAATATGAAATGAAAAGAAAACAATAAATCTAAAATAGTTAATGAAAATATTAAATGATATAAGAATATAAAATAAAATTTTAAAATTTATTTTTATATTTTTTAAAATTATTTTGGAATATAGAAGAAAAAAAAAATCTATCTATACCGAAGATGTTTGGCATTTATTATTATCAGAGATTTTTATATTTTACAGAAATATAATTATTTTTATTACTATAAAATATAATTTTATCTTCCAACAAATTTTTAAATATTTAAAAAATAATTATTTTATGCCTCTCTTTTTCCCTTTATTTTATTTTTTCTTTTTCTTGCAATATTTTGTCTTTGTAATCTAGGAATATTTTTATTAAAATTGAGAGTTGAGAAAAGTGTGGATTAGGGAGAGAACTAAAGAAGGAATTAAGATTGTAATGTTGATTTCTGATTTTATAGATTAGATCAAAGGGTATTTTAAATAAAAAACTGATCAATAAATTTAAAATTATTTTCTATTTTGATAAAATATGGAAGTGTGACCCGAGTCTAACATGTCTAAAAACTATAAATAATTTATGTCTTAAAAATTTAAAAATATATATATTTGTTATAGAATATAAAATAAGAAGAATTTAGGAGAAAAGAATAAAGAAGAATTGAGAAGAAAAGAACAAGAGAGAAAACTAAGAACAATATAGGGAGTATAATATCTTATCAAGTACTCAAGCAAGTGTGTACAAAGTGAACAATGTTACCTCTTATTTATAGGTAACATGATAGGATACATGAAGAGATATTGGGAGATAAAGAGTTTTGTTGTTATAAAATATTCATTACACAATTGAATAGACATAATAAAGTTTTTTGTCTTTTCAATTTCCAAACCTATTATATTCATAACACTCCCCTTTGAATATTTTGAATATTAAGAATGTGAGTATGAAATCAAAATACTGCCTCATTAAAAACTTTACCAAGAAAAACCCAGTGGGAATAAAAACTTGGTGAAGGAAAAAAGAATGCAGTGCATACTCCCCCTGATTTAGTCATCCCTTTAAATCTTTTAAACGTTGCATTCCGATCTTTCGAACAAGCTCTTCAAATGTTGATGTGGGAAGAGCTTTAGTAAATAAATTAGCCAGGTTATCACTTGAGCGTATTTGTTGGACACTGATTTCCTTTTTTGCTTTGAAGATCATGAGTAAAGAAGAATTTTGGTGAAATACGTTTTGTCTTGTCACCCTTTATGTAGCCTTCCATCAATTGAGCTATACAAGCACCATTATCTTCGTACAGTGTAGTTGCAAGTTCTTTATCACTTGCTAATCCACATGCTTCTCTTATGTGTTGTGATATTGATCGTAGCCAAACACATTCACGACTTGCTTCGTGAATTGCTAAAATCTCTGCATGGTTAGAAGAAGTAGCAACCAAAGTTTGTTTCACCGACCGCCATGAAATGATAGTATTACCTATAGTGAATAAATAACCTGTCTGTGATCTGGCTTTATGTGGATCTGACAAATATCCTGCATCTGCATAACCAACTAAATCAAAAGTGGATAAATTTGAATAATATAAACCCATATCCATTGTCGCTCGTAGATATATAAAAATATATTTAACTCCATTCCAATGTCTTCGAGTTGGGGAAGAACTATATCTTGCTAGTAAATTTATTGCAAATGATATGTCAGGTCGAGTATTATTAGCAAGATATGTAAGTGCACCAATAGCACTAAGGTATGGAACCTCAGGACTTAAGAGTTCTTTATTTTCTTCACGAGGTCGAAAAATATCTTTTTTCACATCAAGTGACCTCACAATCATTGGTGTACTTAATGGATGAGCTTTATCCATATAAAATCTTTTAAGAACTTTATCCACATAATTTGATTGATGAATAAATATTCCTTCACTTAGATGCTCAATTTGAAGACCCAAACAATATCTTGTTTTTCCAAGATCTTTCATTTCAATTTTTTTTTTAAATAGCTGATAGTTTTATCTATCTCTTCACGAGTTCCAATGATATTTAAATCATCAACATAAACAACTATTATAACAAAACCAAATCCATATCTTTTTATAAAGACACATAGAAAAATTGGATCATTCTTGAAATCTACTTTAATTAAGCATTCACTGAGGCAATTATACCACATCCATCCAGATTGCTTCAATCCATATAGAGCTCTATTTAACTTTATTGAATAAATTTCCCGGGAATTTGATTTATTTGCATCTGGAAATTTAAATCCTTCAGGGATTTTTATATATATATCAGTATCCAACGAGCCATACAGATAGGCTGTAACTACATCCATTAGACGCATTTCAAGCTTTTCATGTACTGCCAAACAAAGTAAATATCGCAATGTTATTGCATCCACCACTGAAGAATATGTCTCATCATAATCAATACCCGGTTTTTGGGTAAAACCTTGTGCGACGAGTCTTGCTTTATATCTCACAACTTTATTTTTCTCATTTTTTTTTCTCACAAATACCCATTTATATCCCACCGATTTTACACCTTTTGGTGTATGGACTACAGGTCCAAAAACTCCACATTTTTCAAATGACTTTAATTCTGATTGAATTGCGTCTTTCCACATTGGCCAATCATTTCTATTTTTACATTTCTCCACAGAGGTAGGTTCAAAATCCTCACTTTCTTAGCACTATATTATATGCAAAAATATTGTCGACAAGTATTGAACTTCGGTTCCATCTTGTTCCTGTAGTGACATAATTAATCGAGATCTCTTCATTCTCTTGTGTGTCTTCCAGAATTTTATTAATTATGTCAACTGGATTTTCCAAAACTATATCCTCCTCATGACCATCTTGTGTAGTTGATCCTTTCTTTTTCCGAGGAATTTTATCTTTAGAACCGAATGGTCTTCCACGTTTCTGATGTGGTCCAGATTAACTAGCAACTTTAGATTGTCCTTCAGGGACATCAATTCTTATCAGAGCATTTACAGCTGGAACATGAGACCTAGTTATTCTTTTAAGGTCAGTAAATGCATCTGGCAGTTGATTTGAAATTGTTTATAAATAAATTATCTTTTGGACTTCATGTTCACATTGATTTGTTCGAGGATCAAAACTAGATAATGATAATTCATTCCAAGAGATCTTCTTTTCCAACTGTTTATTTTCTCCCCCAAGTGTTGGAAATATAGTCTCGTCAAAATGACAATCAGCGAATCTTGTCGTAAATAAATTTCCAGTTAATGGCTCAAGATATTTAATGATAGATGGAGACTCATATCCAACATATATTCCTATCCTTCTTTGAGGACCCATTTTTGTACGTTATGGTGGAGAAATTGGAACATATACCGCATAACCAAAAATTCTTAGATGGAAAATATTTGGTTCCTGACCATGAATCAATTGCATCAGAGAGTGTTCACGAAAACTTGTTGGCCTAATGCATATAATTGTTGCTGCATGTAAAATGGCATGTCCCCAAACATAAACTGGAAGTTTGGATCTCATAAGCATAGGTCTTGCAATTAATTGTAAGCGTTTTATAAATGATTCTGCAAGACCATTTTGTATATGAACATAAGCAACAAGATGTTCAACCTTTATTCCAATAGACATGCAATAATCTATAAAGGCTTTTGATGTAAATTCACTAGCATTATCCATTCGAATAGATTTTATCGGATAATCAGGAAATTGAGCTTGCAAACGAATTATTTGTGCAAGCAATCTCGTAAATGCCATATTGGGAGATGATAATAAACATGCATGTGACCATCTGGTTGATGCATCGATCAAAACCATAAAATATCGAAATGGTCCACATGGTGGATGTATAGGCCCACAAATATCTCCTTGAATTCTTTCTAAAAAATTTAGAGATTCAATTCCAATTTTTGCTAGTGATGGCCTTATTATTAATTTGCCTTGAGAACAAGCAACACATGAGAATTTATTAGATTGAAAAATCTTATTCTTTTTCAATGGATGACCACAAGAATTCTCTATTATTTTTCGCATCATTGTTGAACCGGGATGGCCTAACCGGTCATGCCAAATTTTAAACACATCATTAAACTGATGGTTTATTATAGAATGAGATTCTATCATTGTAATACTTGTGTAGTACAATCCGGAAGAAAAAGCGGGTAATTTTTCTAATATATACTTTTTACCCGAAATTATAGAAGTTATACAAAGATACTCAATGCTTCCTTCGTTCATTGTCTCAATATGATATCCATTCAAACGAATATCTTTGAAACTTAACAAGTTTCTTTGAGACTTAGAAGAATATAATGCATCTTCTATCAATATTTTGGTTCCACCAGATAGAATAATATTTGCTCTTCCGGAGCCTTCAATCAATCTTGTACTACCACTTATTGTATATACATTGGTTTTTCTACTATCCAAATAAGAGAAATATCTCTTATCTCTCAATATTGTATGCGTTGTGGCACTGTCAACCAAACATATTTCCTTGGCGTTCATCTTAGATATATCCATGCCAATATCCATTCTCTTCATTGAATAAATAAAATTAATAAGAAAATATAAAATAAATTAAAATATAAAAAGAAAATATGAATAAATAAAATAAAATAAATAGACTTTTATTATAATAAAACAAGAGAACATAATTGAAATTTGCATAGTTATAAAATTAAAATCATTCTTGATTTCTTGCACTTTCATCATTTGGATCATTAAAAAAATCAGAAACATCCAAGTGCGTTATATCCTCAAGGTCATTAGCAAATTCAGTGAAATCATCTTGGACAAAGTTTGTCTCCACATTCTTGCCTTTAGACTTCAAAGATTCTTGATATAGGTAGGCAAAATATTTTGGTGTATGACAAGTACGTTGCCAATGACCTTGCATTTCACATCGATGACAGTTACTAATTGTAACTTTTTTCTTTATGCCACTCATTATTTTTCCAGGTCCTTCATCCTTTACAACTTTATGATTTTGGAAGATAAATTTACTTGATTGACCACCACCATCACGAAATTTATTATAACCTCGTCCTCGTCCTCGTCCGCGGCCTCAACTACGATCACGACTATGGTTATGAGATAGCATCACATTCATTTCAGGGAATGGAGCAGAACCAGTAGGACGAGATTCATGATTTCTCATCAACAGCTCATTGTTTTGTTCAGCCACCAGAAGACATGAAACCAACTCAGAATATTTTGTGAAACTTTTTCACAATACTGCTGTTGTAAAAGCATATTTGAAGCATGAAAAGTAGAGAATGTTTTTTCAAGCATATCAGCATCAGTGATATTTTCTCCACATAATTTTAATTGTGAGCTGATTTTAAATAATGCCGAATTATATTCACTCACAGATTTGAAATCTTGTAAACGAAGATGCATCCAATCATAACGAGCTTTTGGAAGTATCACTGTTTTCTGGTGATCATACCTTTCGTTTAAATTTTTCCAAAGATCTGCAGGATCTTTTACTGTGAGATATTCAAATTTCAATCCCTCATGGAGATGATGGCGAAGAAAAATCATAGCCTTTGCCTTATCTTGATTCGATGCTTCATTTGATGTTTTGATTGTCTCTCCAAGCCCTTTGGCATCCAAATGATTTCAGCATCCAATATCCATGATAAATAATTTTTGCCAGTAATGTCAAGAGCTTCAAAATCAAGCTTTGCAATATTTGTCATTGTAAAACTATAAAATATTAAAAACACATAAAATTAATAACATAATAAGATAAGAAATAAATTTTTAATTTAAACATAAGAAATAATCGATAAGAATAACATTTAATGATGATAATATTATGATAATATAATATTAAAAATTTAGAATTTATTATTTATTTCTTTTTAGAGTAATGATTATATTATAAAATTGACATAAATTATTATTATTATTTTAATATAACATGTATTTAAACAAATAAAACAATCATGAACTTAAATTTCTAAAAATAATATAAGAAAATAAAATTTAAGAACATGTAATATGAAACAATAATATTACAACATGATTATATTCAAATAATTATAAAAATATACTCACCCAAATATACCTTTGTAGAAACTAAGATTCTTGTTTGTTCTTTGTGAAGAACTCTTGTAAGACTATTGATTCTCCTTTTGTTTATAAGAGTATCGTGCTGATAACGTGTTATAGGATATAAAATAAGAAGAATTGAGGAGAAAAGAATAAGGAAGAATTGAGAAGAAAAGAACAAGAGAGAAAACTAAGAACAATATAGGGAGTATAATATCTTATCAAATACTCAAGCAAGTGTGTACAAAGTGAACAATGTTACCTCCTATTTATAGGTAACATGATAGGATACATAAAGAGATATTGAGAGATAAAGAGTTTTGTAGTTATAAAATATTCATTACACAATTGAATAGACATAATAAAGTTTTTTGTCTTTTTAATTTCCAAACCTATTATATTCATAACAATATTTGGATAATTTGTAATCACAATAAATATTCTCAAACATATATATCAAATATCTCGTATTTGAACAACATAAAAAGTCTCATATTTGAACGATATAAAAAAATATCATATTTGAATTCTATTTTCATAAATTAATCTAACAATTACAAATCATTAAATTATGTGAAAAAACCATATGGGCCTATAATATTATTGTATTTTTCTATACCTACAACAAAATTTTCTCAAACTGTCAAATTTATATGTGCACAATTTTAATACATTAAACCCTCACATAAAATTATAAAATATTTAACTAAAAAATTTAAAAAAATAACAAAACTTACATTGATGCTTGTTCAAACATATACAAGGAGAAAAATTTCATTCACCTCCTTATTTAAAAAATCCAAAAATCTAAAATTAATATTAAAATTCTTCCTCCAACCACTTCCATGGCAGCGGCACTTCCTGGTGGTGCCATTTGTCTATTTTAACGTGTCAAAAGTCAAAAGTTACATATAATTTTGACTAAATAATACGTTAAGAAAAAGTTGTTGAATGTAAAGAAAATAAATTAAAAATAATAAATAATATAAAAATTTTTAGAGTTTATGTTGTGCAACAAAAATTATTGTTCTAAAATTGAATTTTGCTACGGACGATGGTCAATAGAAATACAAGACCATAATAACCTTGGAAAAATTATATAATACAGCAAAATAAAATTCTAACAACATTACATACCTCTGTCTTGACTCTTATTGAAATGAAAAACAAACAAAACATAAAAGAAATTTATTACAATGAAAGTAAAAATCTACAAATGCTCAGTGTCTTTGGCCTATCCTGCTACGATTTATATAGTAAATCTTCTCCGCCATATTCGCTAGCATACTACTACACGATGGCTTACTCCTTCCGTTTGATCAGATGTTTCGTGTCCAATTGGTGTGGCTACACTTTTCGGTTCGTGCTTGAACTAATGTGTGTGTAATGAGCCATACTTTGAACTAAATAGTGCATGCACCGAGGGAAGTGATAGATAGGCTCGATTGATTTGACAAAGAATAATCGGCCTTATGATTAGATATTAAAAATCCGAGTGGTCGGATTTCCAAGTCTTAGAGGTCGGATTGTGTCGAGGGGTCGGACTATCTCCAAGGAGTTGGATCATTGAGCGAGGGATTGAACTGCAAAGTCCGACCGGTTTGACTAACAAGTTTGACTGGTCGGATTAGGCTGTCTGATCTATTGGACTTCCATAGTCCGATTGGTCTGGTTGCCAAGTCCGACCTACCAGACTTAGTAGTCTGATGAGTCGGACTCTTTAATCTGATGAGTCATTTTTTGACATCCGATGGGTCGTCTCACGTGATTATTATATTCCAGTTGTTTTATCACTTTTAATCTTGTATAGAATAAAATCTCAATATATACACTCGTATTAGGTCATTTTATTCTAATTTATGTCATAAAGTTTCACAAATAATAGTGTATAATACTATAAATAACAGGGTCATCAAATCTCCTTAAACTTAGAACTTTGTTAGTCCCAAGAAAAATTAGTTCGATACTAAAGCTCATATAAGAATAAGATAAAATTATTATCTGTAGTAGTAAATACGATGTTAATAAGGCAACAACATGTATTAAACAATTTAGGTAAAGTAAAGACATCATTGACTAGGAGAATTAGGATTTTAAACACCCAACATTTATACCCTAGTTCACACGGACCAACCATAATATTTATTGGAGATGAGGTGTAGCTCAAAGATCCTGCGTTTCTTTTTCTATTTTTTTATTACTTTTTCTGAGAAATAATAGAAATTATAACCATAGTTTAACCAGTACTGTTGTATTCCTCATATTATTCCTCAATAAAAATAGGTTGGTTATTCATATGCTTCATTATTGTAAAATATTTGTTAGTGTATAACTCTTAATGCCACCTTTTATTCAAAAGAAATTATATTTTGACTAAGTTATAGACTACATGTTATACCTACTTAGCATACACATTTTATTACTATTAGATAATAATCAAAGCAATAAATCTCCTCATACTTAAGATTCTGTTGGCCTCAATAGAATTGGAAGAAGAATTAGAAAATATATAATCACGAACTAAGTAGGAATAAAGAATAACAGATTATAGCAAACATAGTCATAGCATCAACTAAAGTAAATAATAACAATATGCGAAAAACTAAATAAATAAAATGAAAAGATACTTATGGAGTTGGTTCGCTATCGTTCCCATGTGGTGTTGAATGGCAATGCGGCTTCTAACATTGGAAATAGTCGTACATCCATGAATTGCTTTCTTGCCGGTGCTGGGCTATTTGCTGAAGCATGCTTGTAAGAGTTTGTTGTTGATCAGTTATTAATTGAAGTATAGTGGCTAAATTCTACAAGTGTGACTCAATAGCATCCAAACAAGATGAGATGATGGCATTTTGTGCAGAGGGGCATGTGCGAGCTACTTTGCATCTACGACATCATCATATAATGGGACATTTTCACTGTATGCACTCTAAAAATAGGTAAGACAAGTCACTGTTGGTAAGGAGTCCTTACTGAGCACACGGATCTTTGAATGTCGTTTGGAGTGAATGGTGGTAATGGTCATAAACAATGTCTGGGCAAGCTGCAATAGGTTCATACATGGAAAAACTGTTTCAACCCAATTTTTGACATAAATACGAATAAATGTGATTATACTAAGTAATCTCACCACGAGGACTGGTACGATTTTGGAACTAGCAAAATTTCTCTTGAAAAAATTGTCGTCAAGTGAGCAATTCAAAATGATTCAGCACCTCCAAGGAATGAAACCTGCTTACATCAAAATTATTGGTAGAAATAGAGACTCGGATTCTACCAGAAAATGGTAATGGATGGAAGAGGAGGCATGGAGGGTTGCTGGGAGTCAAAAGATAGGTGTTGAAGATGTAAAGGTAGTTTGTGATGGTGAAAATATTGGCGATGGAACAGTGGTTGGTGTAAGAAAGGTAGGAGGGAAGAAAGTGGCAAGGGATTGGCTAAAAGGTAAATGTTGGGTAGTGATGGTAGGTCCTATAGTGGTAGCTACGATGGATTCGACGGTGACGTTTGTGGACCCAATGGCGGCAACTGTGGATCTGGCGACGACGGATGTGGATCCGGCAAAGATGGCGACTGTGGGTCCGGTAGCAGCAATTATGGATCCGATGACAGTGGCAGCAGCTATCATAGTTGCGGTACCGTTTCCAGTAGCAGTGGTTGCTATGGTGGTGGCGGAAGATTCTATAGTGGTGTTTGTGGTGTTTTCAATGATGATATCCTTGCAATAAACTCATTTTGGCCTTCTTGTTTACTCCTCTTAAGAAACAGTATCATTGATGGTGGCTTTTTTTAGTTCGTACCATATTTTGTTTTATGTCAGGGAACAATTTGGAGGATGAAGGTGAATGTGTGATGAAAATAGTGGGGATGTGAAGAGATGAATTGTTGGGAGAGAAGGGGATTGCGGCTAGGGGAAGGTCGCTTGTGGGAGAGAATTTTCGACTGAAAGAAGGATGGATTATGTGTTGGGGATTGAAGGCGACTAGGGTTTTTGGGCCTTTATAGGGACAACCAGTCAGCTTGAGCCAACCGACCAGTCGGTAGCTTATCATGACTGGTCGCACATGCCATCTAGCCGCTCCATCTTTTGTTTCATGATCAGTCAGATGACCAATCCGACTAATCCGTCTATCCTGTAGTAACCGTTCGGTCATCAAATTTGCCTTTTTTTTGTTAATCAGATGTCAAGATCACCACAGAGACTGGACATATGTGTGAGACCTAACCTGCGTAGGGAGTCTGGTTTGTGTTACTCAATCCCACATCGGAAAGGAGTGAGGGAGCTGGGCTTGGGATCCAGAGGGTCGGGTCGTGACAAATGGTAGTGGAGATTATCTCCCTCCCTCTTCCATGAGTGCCTGGGCAATATGTTGAGTTTACATTTGGGCCCGTGAGTTTGGGCCCCAGTTAGTTACGTTTAAGCTCCCCTCTTAAGGACACGAGGTCTATAAGGAGGGGAGATTGTGAGACCCAACTTGCATAAGGGGTCTAATCTGTGTTACCCAATCCCTCATCGGAAAGGAGTATGGGAGGTCTTGGGCTTATATGTGCTGTGTGATGGTATCAATTGTAACAAAATGTATCTTTTGGACCATGTGGTTAGAAACCCAACTTATCATTGCAGTTATGATCCATCACATGCACATACATGTTCAGACTCGCTGGGTTGGGATTCTGAGGGGCCGGGTTATGACATATGTCTCTACCATATTAGGGCTTTAATCTTTGGCCATTGACCTTGAATGTATTTCCTGTCTTTGGATTCCGCACTTCAATTGAACCAATTGAAAAAAAATAGAAACTACCACAAATAGACCTGACCATCTAGATTTAGTTTTCATAGAAATAATCTTAAATAAGAATTAAACAGAAGTACTTGCATGCTAGGCATGAATTCTCGCCCTTTGATGTGCTTATCATGCCATCTTTCCACCTTCTCCTTGTAAATGGAAGCACTCTTGTAGGCTTGTAGGTGTAGCTCATCTAGTACATTCAATTATAACATCCTCTTCTCATCTGCAGCTAATAAATCAAAATTAATTTTCTTAATTTCCCAATACACATTGTGTTCTAACTCCACAAGTAGATAGCATGCCTTCCCAAACACTAATTAGAAGGGTGACATTCCCAATGGTGTTTTTATGTTGTTCTGTACGCCTAAAGAGCACCCATGAGCCTATTAGACCAATCCTTCTTGGTAGGACCAATAGTTTTCTCTAATATTCTCTTGATTTCCCTGTTAGATACTTCTGTTTGCCTGTTAGTTTGTGGATAATAAGGGAGAGCTATCTTGTGCTTGACCCCGTAATATTTCAACAGGGTTGTGAACTGATTGTTACAGAAATGGCTTCCTCATTACTGATTATTGCTCTTGGAGCTCCAAACCTAGTGAAAATATTCTTCTTAAAAAACCTTAACATTACTTTAGCATCGTTGGTTTCAAAAGCTTCAGCCCCCACTTATTTAGAGACATAATCCATAGCCAGTAAAATGTATTTCTTCCCAAAAGAGGAGGGAAAAGGGCCTATGAAGTCTATGGCCCATACATAAAAAATTTCAACCTCTAGCATGGTATTTAACAACATGTCGTATCTTTTTCCAATGTTGCCTGTTCTCTAACATCTATCACATTGCAGGTAAAATCTATACACATCAAGAAAAATTGTAGGCTAGTAAAAACCAGGTTGTAATATCTGTACATCTGTCCTTTCTGCTCCAAAATAGCCTCCATATGATGAGGAATGACACTGCTATAGGATTTTTTCCACTTTTTCCTCAGAGACACACTTCCGGATAATCTGATCATTACACTATCTATATAAGAAGGGTTCCTCCTAGAAATAGAATTTGGTGGAATAGAGGAATTTCTTATTTTGCTGGTATATGAAATTTGATGGAATGATTCTACTAACCAAGTAATCCAAAATATTAGCAAATCGGGGATCCACAGCTTGTATAGTCAACACTTGTTCATCTGGAAATGCTTCTTTGACCTTCGTAGCTTCAAAATCGAAATGACGTTCTAGTCTTGAAAGATGATCTGCCACCTAGTTTTCACTTCCCTTCCTTTTTTTTTATTTCCAAATCAAACTCTTATAATAGCAATATCCACCGGATCAAGTGTGGTTTTGAATCTTTATTATCCATCAGACTTCTGATGGTTGTATGATCTATATACACCACCACCTTGGATCCAATCAAGTAAGATCAGAATTTGTCAAAAGCAAACACCACTGTTAACAACTCTTTCTCCGTGACTATGTAGTTTTCCTAGGCTCCATTTAACGTTTTGCTGGCATAGTAAATCGGGTGAAAAATTTTGGTACCTGGTTTGACCAAGAACAACCCCTATAGTATGGTCATTGGCATCATACATTAGGTCAAATTCATGCTCCCAATCAAGAATAATGATAATTGGGGCAGAGACAAGTCTTGTTTTGATTTCCTCAAATACCATGGTACACTCCTTATCAAAAATAAATTTTTGTTCTTTCTCTAATAGTTTGCACAGGGGCTTGGTGATTTTGAAAAAATCCTTGATGAACCTCCTGTAAAATCTAGCATGTCCCAAGAAACTCTACACAGCTTTCATTGTCATTCGGATTGGTAGTGCTTCAATAGTTTTAATCTTTGCTTTGTCTACTGTCAATCTTTTCTCTGAGATCAAATGTCCCAAGACTATACCTTCTGTCACTATGAAATGGTATTTCTCCCAATTGGGAACTAAGTTTGTTTCCCTGCACCTTTCCAGAACAACTTTCAAATATTGTAGGCACTATTCAAATGTGTCGCCAAAGACAGAGACATTATCCATGAAGACCTCCATGCACTTCTCAATTAAATCTGTGAAGACTGCCACATACATCTCTAAAATATTGCTAGTGCGTTGCACAACCCTAATGGCCTTCTATTGAAGGCAAAAGTTCCATATGGGCATGTGAATATGGTCTTGCTCTAGTCTTCTGGGGCTATTACGATTTGGTTATACCCTAATATCCATCTAAGAAACAATAGAATGATCTGCCTGACAGTTTATCTAACATTTGGTCAATGAAAGGTAGAGGAAAATGACTTTTACAAGTGGCCTTATTGAGTTTGTGGTAGTCCATACACACCACCTTTCATCTTGTCATAGTTATGGTAGGCACAAATTCCCTTTTCTCATTCCTGAAAACAGTCACACCTCCTTCTTAGTGATGTACTGCATAGGACTTACCCAATTTCCATTAGAAACTAGATAAATAATTTATGCTTCCAGCCACTTGATCACTTCTTTCCTAACCACTACCTTCATATGGGGGTTTAGTCGTCTCTGATGTTCAATTGAAGGTCAGTGGTTTTCTTCCATTCTGATTTTATGCATGCAGAAAGTTAGACTGACTCCTCTTATATCGGCCAGAGTCCATCCAATGGCTATCTTGCTACTCCTCAATACCCTCATTAGTTTCTCCTCTTAAAGATTGGTAAGAAAGGTCATTTTTAGTGGTAAGGTATTATTTTCTCCCACAAATTGATATTTTAGATGGTCGAGAAGCTGTTTTAACTCCAGTATTGGTGGTACCTCCACTGATGGCTTTATTGTGTTAAGTTGTCATAATGGAATACCAAGGGACTCCAATTAGTTTTTCTCCATTTAGGCTTTTCATCCATGCTCTGAACCAGTGCTGTGACTTCTATGTCAATAATCCTCTCTCCTACCAGTGTACCCTCCAATTGGTCTTGACATTGAAATTCTTCATTGGTCAACCAATCATCCTCTTCCAATACTGCAATTGCATGAAATTTTTTTGTGTTATGACGTTTCATCAACGGGCATATGTCCAAAATGACCTGCTGATCAGCTATTCACATTATCATTTGTTCAGCATGTACATCAATCAAGGTTCTGCCTATGGCTAAAAATGGTCTTCCCAAACTCAAAAGAATTTTTTTTTCTTCCTCCATCTCTAGAATAATGAAATCTACGGGGAAGATGAATTTTTTGACCTTGATTAGCACATCTTCCACTACTCCTTGTGGCAATGAGAGTGTCCAATCAGCCATCTCCAGGATGCACGATGTTGGCTTTATGTCCCTCAATCCTAACCTTTATTCCATGCTCAATGGTATGAGGTTAATGGTTTCTCCCATATTGCATAATGCCCTGAAAAAATAGTTAGACCCAATCTCCACAGGGATGGTGAAACTTTTTGGATCATTCAGCTTTGGAGAGAGCTTCCTTTGAATGATTGCGTTGCATTCTTCAATGAGAGTTATCATATTCTCTAATTTTTATACGTTTAGAGAGGATGTCCTTTATGAAATTTACTTATGAGGGCATTTGTTCTTGTGCTTCTGTGATTGGGATATTGAACTGTAATTTCTTGAAAACTTCAAAAAATTTCAGAAACTACTTATCCAGCTGATCCTTCTTCAAGCATCTGGGGAATAGTGGTGGAGGAAGTTTTGAGGGCTCCTTCTGTTCAGGCTTCTCTGTCTTCCGGGGTTGCATTTCCCATTCTTCATTCTTTTGAGGACTCATTGGAGGAACTGATGGCTCATTATCAGAAAGGATTTTCCCATACCTCAAGGTGATGGCCTTTAATTCTAAAGGCTTCTTGGTGTTTGATCGGAGAGCACCCTGTGGCCTGTTCTAAAGCATTTGAGCGAGCTGGCTCATTTGCATTTCCAGATTGTTGATTATGGAATCTATTAACATTATGAACTACTACATTAGATCTTCTAGATTTCTCTTCTTCTCCACTTGTGGCTGGGGAGGAGGATTTGGTGGATTCTAGAACCCCTAGAATCCTCCCCTGTGTTGATTAGAATTCTGTCCATGAGCTTGTCCGTCGTAATGGTTGCTGTAAGAAAAATTTGGATGGTTTTTCTAGTTTTCATTATAAGAATTCCTATAATGCTTACCCGGATTACCAACATAGTTTGCTTCCTCCACTATTGTTGGGAACCAATAGTGATCACATCTTGCAAGGACAGATTTTACTCCTAGATTCTGAATCTGCTTAACATTAGCCACTGTCTTTTTACTTTAGGTGAACTCATGCCTCATGGTCGCCATCTCCCTAGTGAGTTTTGTGATAGCGTCCAACTCCAACTTCCCTAGGGTTCTATCATAATCAGAACCCACATGTCAACACTGACCACCCAGTGTTATTTCTCCAGTAAGTCTGAATTGCTTCCTTATTCAAGATATTGTCGTTTGCAATTGCATTCAATATCATCTTATTCATATTGGACAACCCTTTGAAGAAGCTCCCAAGCTGCAGGAAATCTGAAATTTTGTGATAGGGGCACATCCGCAAAAACTCTTAAAATCTTTAATAGGCATCATACAATGACTCATTAGGTTGCGGCTTGAAGGTTTGAATCTTCTGCCTCAGTTGCAAAGTTTTTTAGAATGGGAAGAATCTCTCTAGGAATACCTTCATCAACTGCTCCCATGTGGTTTTGTTTTATGTGTCAAGGCCATCTAACAAGACTGATGCGTGCCCTGACAAAGAAAAGGACAATAAATGGAGCCTGACTACCTCAGGAGTCACTCCATTTATACAGAATATCTCTGTCAGCTTGATAAAGTTCTTCACATGTTTCATTGGGTCTTTCTTCTCTATCCCATAAAACTGAAGATTCTCAACAATTTAGATCATGGCAGGCTTGATCTCAAAATTGTTGGCTTGGATGCAGGCCTCCGGATACTGCCCCTGAGTGCCTTTATAGTAGGTGTGGCATAATCAAGGATAGTTTTGCGATTCTGTTAAACTCTTCCATCTGGTTCTATCCTCACCTAAACATTAGCTGGTGGGGCTCCTTGATGCCTTCCTTGAGGAGGTGCTATGATTGCACCTTCATTCATGTCATCCGTGCTTCTGAGTTTATACAACTTCTGGATAGTCTTTTTTGTTGAATAGATCACTTGGTTCCAACACTAACTTCTTGCTCCTCAGATTATACCTCTATTCAGTTTCTACAAAATAAAAAGAATAATTTAATCTAGAAGAGGAATCAAAATTCATTGTTAAGCTTAAATCTGTTTTCCCAGCAACGACGCCAAAAACTTTTTGTGTAAATTATAAACTCACAGTCGCAAGTATACGATTTTTCAGTAAGTAATATAGATACTAAAGTACTAGATATCGTTCCGATAGAGAAACTATTCAAATTAAAGCAGTCATTTTAATTCTAACTCTAAGTTAAATAAATCGATAAGGTGGTTTGATTTTGAATTAAAAAGTAAAAATAAATAGTAAATAAAAGATAAATTCATAATTTAGACAGATAAACACAATTCCCTATTTACTCTTCCAATCTTCAGACTTTGTTCTTAATTTTAAGACCTGATGATACTTTTCCAAGTTATCATGAGTTGAATCATGTTCTTATTAACTATATGCCTATGTTAATACTAATGATGAATCAACTAAATCAATTTAAACCTAGGCTTGATAGATATATTCTTATTTTATCAATCTTTAATACTCCCAGGATTTCTATCTTCTCGTCAGAACTTAAGAATGTCTCTCAACTTATGAGACCTGGTTCTTTCCTTGATAAATGTCCTAGAAGTCCAAGTACTGGTACAACTGAAATGACCATTTTTCCTCTAAAGAAATGGATGTGTGGTGGCCAGAAATGGTTGGTTCTTTCCTATTTTGATTCATTTCATTTCCTTCCTATTTCAATTCTTTTTTGTTTCATTTCTATCCTGTATGGTTTCTGTCCTATTCTTAAGAGATAATTCTAGATTTAATTCCTAAGCATTATCTCTTTATATCTAGCCTTAAAAGTAAGGAAAATTAATCCCAAAAGACCCTATAAATATAGATGTCGGCCTACCCTATCCCATACACACAAACCTCTTTTATTTATTTAATATACCCAAAATTAAACCCTCTCTTTTTTCCCCTTATTGCCGAAATTCTCCCTACACAAACCATAGCCTAAATTGATCATCCATCATCAGATTTTTGCATTTAATAGCTTGTTTGAATCCTCTTTTCCTGCATCTTATTATCTTGATTTCATCATCAGAAGGTTAGATTTTTTATTTTAATGTTTATTCCCAAAATTCCTAAGGATGTGTGCCGAAATCTGCTTTTCTTCTTGTTGTTGGTTTATGTTTCTATTTAGCTTCATCGTTTGAATGTTTAGTACCTATTATTGTTACAATATCATGAAATCAGCCCTTATGTCCTTCCATATATAGAAATTTGTATGCCCTATTCCTAACCCTATGTTTGCCGAAATTTGATCAATTGACTTGTCTATTGGTTTCAGATCTTGTTCCTTTTAATTGTTTGAGTAATTGCACCTATTCCTTTCTTATATTCATGAAATCGCAACCCCTAACCTCTCTAATGTTGAAATTGCATATACCCTATTAAGTCCTAAGTGTGCCAAAATTTATATTATGAATTGAGTTGAATAATCAGGTTGATTCTTGTTGTGTTTTTGGCTGTCACATCACACATCAAAGGGGAGGTACCAGCTGCATCTAATCTATGGTTTTTGGTATGATTGGTGAGTGGAATTGGTAAGGAACTAGAATGTTTATTTGGTTTCTAAATATATATGCTTAGTGTGGTATTGTCTTTGCCTTATGTGTGCTTAGGTGGCTCAAATTCTCTTGATAAAGGCAAATGATTAGCTACTTGTTCAGACAGAAGAGAGATAGGATCTATGCCTCATCGGTTTCTCTAGAGATCCTTTGCTTGTTTGATGATTCGGTTTGTTTTCCTTGATATGTGCATACTTGTGGTTTGGTATGCATGCTTGCGGATTGGTTTATTATACCTTATGCAGATTTTGGATCCCTATGCTAGGATTGAGTGCCTACTTCGGTTATATCTTATGTATTGGACTTGCTGATTGTATTGATATATGATTGACAATACCCTGCTATGTTGTTATGCCTTATACTTGCTTGGGTGTGCTTGTACTTGTTTGCTATGTCAGGATCCTTTTTCTGGTGGCCATTCAGGGTAAGTGACTGATACTTCTAGTGAGAGGAGAGATACTTACTGGTATGGGAGTCGTATGGGTGGCAGTCCCCAACAAATACACGTTGGATGCCTAGTCCTTGTGTGGCTAGTTTCCTTGTCCTTGTGGGGCAAGATGCCCTTATCCTTATGTGGCAAGATGCCCTTATCCTTATGTGGTTTGGATGCCCTTGTCCTTATGTGATGCCTTGTCCTTGTGTGGCAAGATGGATAGGCTTGCTGATTAGATTGTTTGATAACCATTTACCTTTTGTGTAGCTAAGCCTTCGACAACACAGGTGGAAGGGAACAACCATTCAATTGTACAAATCAGATGATGAATTACCTACCTATGTACTTCTGGTTTCAGAAGTGTTTTTTTCCTCCCAACACTTAGTGTTTTCGGCTCTACTCTTATTGTGCTTGTTTGATGTTTGTTTGATGCCTCTTTAGTAGTATATGTGAATCTGATGTGGATTGAGAGATGATTGTTTAGATTTCTTCAGATATTATGATGTTGTGACCCTACTGAGATTCTTGTAATCTCATCCCGTTATTTTTCCCATTTTTCAGTCTTAGGTACATCTTTTGCCAATGGTACTAGGGTGTGTGATCAAGGCTACCCGATGGGACGATATTACATCACATTCGCATGTCATTTTCCTTGCTGGTTGACTGCGTAATTTTCCCTAATTATGCAAACTTGATTGGACTACTTTGTAGTTTCTGAATACATGTTCTTTACCCTTAATTTCCGAAACATGCTTAAGATTGTTTGCTGGATTTTGAGACTCTTTTGGGACTTGTATGTTATGGTTCCATTGATTATTTATGAAGACTTCCGCTGATGTTTTTATTCACTCCGTGTGATACCAGATTGTATGAATGTTAAACATACTCCAACCTTTAAAAAATATAAGAATGAACTTTAAAATTTGTAATTAATATGACTTGAGCCTTGTGGGATTCAAATAGGTCATTGGAAGGGTTTGTTTGGGTTTCACGGCTGTAAGGATCCTAATAGGTTGGGTTTGGATCCTTACACACCTAATCCTAAGCTCACTTAAACATAGTTTGATCAAGACTTTAAACACAAGATAGAAATATGTTGAAGTAGAATGTGCAACATGTAATTGTCAATAGGAATACAAGACCATAATAAATCTGAAAAAATTATATAATACGAATGAGTGCAATATAAAATTCCAACAACATTACATACTTCTATCTTGACTCTTATTGAAACTAAAAAACAAACGAAACGTAAAAGCAATTTATTACAATGAAAGCAAAAATCTACGAATGCTTAGTGTCTCTGGCCTATTGCTATGATTTATATAGTAAATCTCCTCTGCCATATTTGCTAGCATACTCCTACATGATGACTTACTTCTTCTGTCTGATCAGCTGCTTCGTGTCCTATTAGTGTGGCTACACTTTCGGTTCGTGCTTGAACTAATACGTGTGTAATGAGTCGTACTTTGTATTGAATAGTGCATTCATCAAAATATCAAAAAAGAAAATTCCACGATCGAATTTCCAAAATTGAATAGAAAAATAGAATAGGATTAGGCTAAAAACCGAGACCAAAATGTTTCACTTTGTATTAAGTATTCAAATGCAATATTCAAAAGAGGGGACTTAGCAATTAGTCTAATGGGTCGGACTTAGTGGTCTAATGAATCAATTTTTTTTTGTCTAGTGGGTCATCTCACGTGATTATTATGTTCCAGTTGCTTCTTCCACCTTTAATCGTTTATACAATAAAATCTCTACACATACACTTTTATTTGATCATTTTATTCCAATTTATATCATAAACATTCACCAATAATAGTTTATGATATTATAAATAACATAGTCATCACATATTCATTTCATAATAACACATCGAATCATATGCTTAAATATTTTACGCAACTCAAGAAAAATCCTTTCAAACATCAAAATGATAGGGTTGGTGGTCATTTTGACCAGCCTGAGTCAATACGAGACAGGCCTTCTTGTCTTTTTGACCTATTTCTTATTTTATTAATATAATTTAATAATATTAAATATAAATATTATTTATTAATCATTTAAAATCTTTAAAAATTTATAATAAATAATATATGACTCTGAAAAATACCTAGAAAATTTTATGTTAGGAGATTTAGTCTAAAATTTTATTTTTTCTAAATATTTAATTTACTAAAAAATCAATTATCTTTTTTTTTCATATTAAAAAATCACAAAAATTTCAAAGACACTCCCTCCCGGAAATTCTCTAGAAAATTATACAACCTTATAAGGTCATAATAGTATTAAAATTCTAAAATCATCAATAAAATACATCATATAATCTTCCAATCTTTAAATACATTAATAGAAAATAAATCCAAATAGTTCGAAATTGCAGGATATTACAGAGATATTATGAATGTGGAACAAAGAAAAATATTATGATTATGTTTACTATTAAAATAATATATTCAATAGTAACTGTTATGATACATTAAATACCTATTAATACCCAACAGACTTAAGTTTTCGCGAATAGATATCTTCAAGAGATATTTTGAAAAGATAAACTTTTTTCATAATATTTGTTCATGTCTATAAACCCCAATGTAGAAACCCAAATCTCCTTAAATCCCTTATTTTTGGCCCACTCCTTTCTTAAACCTTTCTCACTACCTCTCCACGAAAAAACAAAAAAGAGCAGAGGGTCAGGCGGTCAGGCGGTCAGGTGGTCGGGGGTCAGATCCAAATCTTTATCAGCCGGCTATCCTCAACAATATCCAATTCATCGTCCTTCTTAAATAATTTCATTTTGCCGTCAATCCAAATCCAAGAAGCTTCTTATTCTTCTTCTGTTTCTCTCTATTTTATTTTCTTTTTGAGTTTGGAATCATTTTTTAAAAAAATATATCCTGCGAGACTAATTATTCTTTAGACTTGGGTGGTCCACATATATATACGCAAATGAAGACTATTCTTTTCATGGAAGACCAAATATCACCTTCATATTCTAAACTTAACAAATAGAAAACGAGAATGCAGTCTGTGATGGTGCGTCCTTAGTGCTTGTAATATTGTTCACGACTCGGTCTTTTCTTCAACTTTCTCCATTATTGTGTTTGTGCGTTATAGTATGAACCAGTTTACACTTGGTGGCCCTTGAGCCAGTTTGACGTCGCATAGGTTAGGTTGCATACATTCAGACAAAAGAGGAATCTCACTACTCTGATCCTTCTGTTTTTGTATATATACGCGGAGAAGGTCTTTGTTAGAGTAGTAGTGCTCGTTTCATCTCATCATCTTCTGTTTCTTGCTTCTCCCAATGTCTTGATCCCTTAATCCTTTAAAAGTCACGGTAAATTTCTTGGTATGAAAAAGTTGAACATCATGAGGTTTCTTGTGCTCAGTGTCAATACTCCTTCGTGCTTCATTTGATGTCTTAATACCACCTGGTAATGAATGCATTAAACATTCTTTTGTTTAACACATGCAGAGCAGAGCAGAGCATCTCACGAGATTTGTGTGTATAAAACATGGCCTCAAGATCATTCAAGGATGCCACAGCAAATGTACCCATCACTTCAGACACCAATGCGAGTTTTGCAAGGAGAACATCTTCAGGCCGCTACATTAGCTATTCGAGGGATGATCTTCGCAGTGAGCTTGGGAGTGGTGATTTCACGAATTATACTGTGCATATCCCACCTACGCCTGACAACCAACCAATCGATCCATCCATCTCACAAAAGGTTGAGGAGCAATATGTGTCAAATTCCCTCTTCACTGGTGGGTTTAACAGTATAACGCAAGCTCATCTCATGGACAAAGTCATGGACTCAGAAACCAGCCACCCGCAGATGGCTGGCGCCAAAGGTTCATCCTGTACAATACCAGGATGTGATGCAAAAGTGATGAGCGATGAGCGTGGGGTAGACATTCTTCCTTGTGAGTGTGATTTCAAAATCTGTCGGGATTGCTATGAGGATGCTGTCAAAATAGGAGGTGGGATATGTGCAGGTTGTAAAGAACCATACAAGAACAGCCAAGTTGATGAAATAGCTGCTGATATTGCAACGCCTCTGCCACTTCCTCCGCCGGGGATGACCAAGATGGAGAGGAGGCTGTCATTGATTAAGTCGACTAAGTCGGTGCTAATGAGGAGCCAGAATGGGGATTTTGATCACAACAGGTGGCTGTTTGAAACAAGGGGAACTTATGGTTATGGGAACGCTATTTGGCCAGATGAAGGGGATTCTGGAAATCAAAAGTATTATAATGCCGCTGAAGCTAAAAAGTTGTTGAACAAACCATGGAGGCCACTCACTCGAAAGTTGAACATACCTGCTGCTATACTCAGCCCATATCGGTATGGTCTCCTCAGTATCGATCCTCCTCATCGTTTCCTTTGTAAAACTAATTTATTTTTGAATCCCGATTTGGCACCAATATGGTCTATTCGATTGCAGGCTTATCATTTTCATTCGCATTGTTCTTCTTGGATTATTTTTGGAATGGAGGGTAAAGCATCCAAACCATGAAGCAATGTGGCTGTGGGGAATGTCAGTGGTATGTGAAATCTGGTTTGCTTTTTCATGGCTGCTTGATCAACTTCCCAAGCTGTGTCCCATCAATCGTGCTACTGATCTTAATGTCTTGAAGGAGAAATTCGAAACTCCTAGCATTGATAATCCCACAGGAAAATCTGATCTCCCAGGAATAGATATCTTTGTTTCTACTGCCGATCCAGAAAAGGAGCCTCCTCTCGTCACTGCAAACACCATCTTATCAATTCTAGCAGCAGATTACCCTGTCCAAAAACTTTCCTGTTATGTTTCTGATGATGGTGGTGCACTTCTAACGTTCGAATCCATGGCAGAAGCCGCAAGCTTTGCTAATATCTGGGTTCCTTTCTGCCGTAAACATAATATTGAGCCGAGGAACCCAGAATCTTATTTTAGTTTAAAGAGTGATCCTTACAAAAGCAAAGTCAAGCAAGATTTTGTCAAGGAACGTAGAAGAGTAAAGCGTGAATATGATGAGTTCAAGGTTCGAATTAACAGCTTGCCTGAATCCATTCGCCGTCGATCCGATGCTTATCATGCCCGGGAGGAGATCAAGGCCATGAAGCTTCAAAGACAGCACAGGGAAGATGAGCCTGCTGAGCCTGTGAAAATTCCAAAAGCTACATGGATGGCAGATGGTACTCACTGGCCTGGGACTTGGCTCAATCCTTCACCAGAGCACTCTACAGGTGACCATGCTGGCATCATACAGGTACCAATTTTATACAATGTCTTCAAATTCATCAATGAGCAAATCTTACAGAGAGTACTATTCTGAGGTTTATAATCCAACAGAATGTTCATCGGAAATTGTGTTTATTTTCAGGTGATGCTGAAGCCTCCCAGTGACGAACCACTACATGGAACAAGTGAAGATGCCACTATCATGGATCTTACTGATACTGACATGCGTCTTCCTCTGCTTGTTTATGTTTCACGGGAGAAACGTCCAGGATATGATCACAACAAGAAGGCAGGAGCCATGAATGCTCTTGTTCGAGCCTCAGCTATAATGTCTAATGGCCCTTTCATCCTAAACCTGGACTGTGACCACTATATCTATAACTCCAGGGCAATGAGGGAAGGAATGTGCTTTATGATGGATCGAGGTGGTGATCGCATCTGCTATGTGCAGTTCCCTCAAAGGTTTGAGGGTATTGACCCTTCTGATCGATACGCTAACCGTAACACTGTCTTCTTTGATGTGAACATGCGTGCTCTTGATGGTCTCATGGGTCCGGTCTATGTAGGAACCGGATGCCTATTCAGAAGGGTCGCCCTCTATGGGTTTGATCCACCTCGAGCAAAAAAGAACAACCACCACCACCCAGGTTGCTGGAGCTGCTGCTTTACAAGGCGGAAGGAGCATTCAAATGCAAACACCCCCCCACAAGAGAACCCATTACCCCTTCCGAAGAGGTTTGGCAACTCAACATTCCTCGTCGATTCAATCTCAGTGGCAGAGTTCCAAGGACGTCCCCTTGCCGATCATCCATCCGTCAAATATGGACGTCCACCAGGTGCTCTGACCATCCCCCGTGAGCTACTTGACGCCTCAACCGTTGCAGAGGCAATCAGTGTCATCTCTTGCTGGTACGAAGACAAGACTGAGTGGGGCAAAAGTGTTGGATGGATATACGGATCTGTCACTGAAGATGTCGTGACTGGCTATAGGATGCATGACAGGGGATGGAAATCGGTGTACTGTGTGACCAAGCTTGACGCCTTCCGGGGCACAGCTCCGATCAATCTCACAGACAGGCTACATCAGGTGCTAAGGTGGGCAACAGGGTCGGTTGAGATTTTCTTCTCCCGCAACAATGCCTTACTAGGTAGCACAAGAATGAAATTTCTACAACGGATCGCATATCTAAACGTTGGCATCTATCCCTTCACCTCAGTCTTCCTCATAGTCTACTGCTTCCTCCCTGCACTCTCCCTCTTCTCAGGACAGTTCATAGTACAGACCCTTGACGTTACCTTCCTCGTCTACCTTTTACTGATCACCATAATTCTCTGCCTGCTGGCTGCTATGGAGATCAAATGGTCGGGCATTGAGCTAGAGGAGTGGTGGAGGAACGAGCAGTTTTGGGTGATAGGAGGAACCAGCGCCCACCTAGCCGCCGTGATTCAGGGGGTGTTGAAGGTGGTGGCAGGAGTGGAAATTTCCTTCACCTTGACGTCCAAATCAGGAGGGGGAGATGATGCAGATGATGGGTTTGGTGATCTATACACAGTGAAGTGGACATCATTGATGGTGATGCCTATCACAATCATGATGGTGAACTTGATAGCGATAGCTGTTGGGTTTAGCAGAAATATATATAGTGAGATACCGGAATGGAGCAAGTTGATCGGTGGAGTTTTCTTCAGCTTGTGGGTTTTGGTCCATCTCTACCCTTTCGCCAAAGGGCTGATGGGAAGAAGAGGGAGGACGCCGACGATTGTGTTTGTTTGGTCTGGTCTTCTGGCCATCACCATATCCCTACTTTGGGTGGCGATCAGTCGTCCCTCGGCCACCGACCAAATCGGCGGTGGCTCATTCCAATTCTTTTGATTTATATACTGTATGTGTTTTCTGGATTTTGATCCACACAGTATAGCAAATAAAGATGGTTAGGTCTATAATATTAATTAGTGAATTATTAATACTAATTTGATAGTAAGACGAATATGTTTTAAAAAATTATTCTAAAAAATATTTTACGCCAAACGCTAACAGTAAACGGTAAACGGTAAACGGTAAACAGTAAACAGTAAACGGTCTCGTTCCCGCTCGCCTAATATTGAAGAAAAATTTCTCTCCATGTACTCGCCCCCGCCGCTCTTTCTTCTCCTCCTTATTGGGACGCAAAGCAATGGCCGCCAGGTTGCTCATATCACTGAAAAACATCCTCAACTCTTCGCCTCCGCGGAAGCGAAACCCACTCGCACCTTACAAATTCCTTCCAGGAATATTTTTGAGGGGCGTGGCGGCGTCATCCGAAGCTGATGATCCCAATGGTCGAGTTCCCGCCACTGTCCTTACCGGCTTCTTCGGCTCCGGAAAGGTTTCTTTTTCCTTTTTGTTTCTTCAGTGGTTTTTTTATTTATTCTTTATTTTTTTGGGTTTAAATGCATTTCTGAGTGATGGGTATCGCTCCTATTCAGACCACTCTACTCAATCATATTCTCACTTCACAGCACGGCAAACGCATTGCTGTCATAGAAAATGAGGTATTCAACCTTCTCTTCCTCTCTCTCGCTCTCGCTCTCTCTCTCTGGCCTATTCTCTGCTACTTCATCATGAATTCATCAACTTCTTGGCTTTGTCTTCTTTATGTTTTTTTCATTTCTTTTCTTTTTTTCTTTTTGGCTGCTGCATATGAAGTTTGGTGAGGTAGACATTGACGGATCGCTGGTTGCTAGCCATTCCTCTTCATCCGATGACATCGTTATGGTTAACAATGGTTGTCTATGCTGTACTGTGAGGGGAGACCTCGTCAAAATGCTTTTGGAGTTGGTCAGAAATAGAAGGGATAAGTTCGATCATATTGTCATAGAAACTACTGGTACGTTGTTGGAGCTTTGTTGAGGATGTACTTACAAAAGTATGTATTGGTCTGATCGTATACTCCTAGCCAATCCTTGTTTGCTTTATCTGTTCATATAATTCCTCTTGCAGGATTAGCCAAGCCTGGCCCTGTTATAGAAACTTTTTGTACTGATGAACTGGTTTCACGTTATGTGAAACTGGATGGAGTTGTTACTATGGTTGATTCCAAGCACGCTATGCAACACTTGAATGAAGCAAAACCAAGATTTGTGGTGAATGAGGCTGTTGAACAAGTTGCTTATGCCGATCGGATTATATTGAACAAGGTTAGTTTTGCAATCATCTTTGAAAGTATTGAAGCATACTTAATAAATTTATCATATTGCCTTACCTGCAATATTCTTGTTGTTTAGATACCTATTAAATAATTGTCCACTAGAAAAGAAAATATTTTCTTCTTTTTAACTTTTTTATTTCACTTTCTTTGCAGGTAGATTTGGTTTCCGAGGATGAAATAAGTGAATTGGAGCAGAGAATAAAGGTGAGATTTATCTTTTACATCTTCATGCAGTAGTCTTAAGAGAATAGGATGAGACAGAATATGCACAATAAAGAGAACAATTAGCAAAATAACAGGGGAGGTGTGGGTATTTTCTAGAAACCTTGAAAAGTGATGCTTAAATACTTTGGATTGTAAAGAGCTAAAAGTGATTAAGACATCTGGCATTAAGAATTTATAGACACTAGAAACAAATATGCATTCACTCACTTAAAACTTCAGAAGCTTTATAGTGTTTATTCACTCATCATTCTCTCATTTTGACGAAGGTATTTGGTCATTCAAGAAATGAAGTGATTATCCTGATATTTCTGTTGTTTAAAAGAGGCTGGGTCAGTGCTGACCTTCAAAATTTTTGATTACATGAAGATAGTTGAATAGGATAGATGGTTGTATCAAGAGAAGATCTTGATCCTATTACAATTGATGTGTTAGTTCTCCAAAATGTTATTTTGTTTTGGTTCACTCGTGGCTGCCAACCAACTACAGTGTTTGATCCTAGTATATATTACTTTTCTTTAAATATTCTGCTTTAAATACTTGAAAAGAAAATCTAAGGGGGAAGAACATATAATTAGTATAAGTCTCTTAGAAAGGTAGATCTAAGACCAGAGAATAATTTTGCATTGTAAGGAGTCTGATATACACCAGTGGTGCTGTCGCATGAATGCATGGCATCCTTTGATCGAATGTATTTTGGTGCCGGGTTGATTAACTAGATTTTTCAGGATTGCAATAACAAAAATGTACTCTTTTCTGTTTTCAGCAAAGTTGGTTCCTTAGGAACTTGGATATTTTACTGTAGAGCTGTTAAGTTGGATGCTGCTATGCATAGAATTGAAAATTTTCTGTTCTTTTCACCTTGGAATTTGTGCATTTATCTTTTCTTCTTAGAAGACCAGAATTTCAGAGCCGTTTCTTTGTTCGTCTATTTCCTTTCCAGCATATCAATGCGTTGGCTCCAATTAAGCTAGCCAAATATGGATCTGTTGACATGAACTTTGTTCTCGGAGTTGGAGGATATGATCTTGAAAGGTGTCTTCTGCTGTTTCATAAAGGCTTATTGTTCAATTTTTCTCTTTCCATCCACTTTTCCTTACAGCGACTTATTAAATCACTTTGATATTCACCATATACACCTGTATCTGTATAACATTTTTGGATGTATTCATTCTTGTAGAATCGATGCTGCAATTCGTACAGAGGATTCCAGTTGTGCATCAAATCAACAGGAGAGCTCACATGGTTTCCTTTCTTCTTACTATCATATATTCCTTGCCCACAATTTTTTTGCATTCAACACCTTCTTCAGGAAAGAAATTGGAGGTTTGATTAGTGAGAGATGAAAAACTAACTAGAATAGAGTTTCCCAGCATTGTCTTCATGATTTAGCGATGAGATACTTGCCTGTCAACTAGAATGATGCTGCCTAAGTTAGTAGGTTAAATAATCTTTCATGAAAACGTAAAGCATTGTAAGTTGAGATTTATATCTAGATAGCTAAACTATGGATCTATATATTTATCGTTATCATATAATCATGAGCCACCAATAGGAACATGATTCAGAAACATCAGCACTATACTATGGTCCATAGATTTATATGCCGATTATACCACTCTGCAAAGCTGGTTTGTGTTTTTTAGTTATGTTGTATGTTGCTCATATATGTTTCCTGCATGGATGTACAACCTCATGGAAACATACAAGGGAAAAATGCCTCTGCAATCCTAAGAGTTCTGTTCTTCTGCCCTAGAGGATTTGATAATAGATACTGTTCTGAAAGTTGGCTTCTTATTTTTTTTCACGCTTGAAATGCCTGGAAACTCTTTTAATACGTACATTTGTAGTTGATTTTTTCCATTGTTTCAAGGGCATAATTAATTTTCACCAGTGAGTTAGATGTCTTTTTTTCTGACAAAATAAAAATGTCTAACATTTATGATTATGTATTTCTGTCGTTTTTTTGTTTGGAAATGTAGAACATCATAATGGACATAGTCATGATCATGTGCATGATTCTGCCGTCTCTAGCGTTAGCATTGTTTCTGAGGGGACTCTTGACCTTGACGAGGTATTGTGCTTGTTTTTGTTGTGCATCTATCTATGCAACTTGCAGACCAGCTATTTGTTTTTGCAGTGTGGTGTTTTATGCAACCACCCGAAATTTTAAGATGTTTCATACCTATAAATCCATGATTGAATCTTTGATGTTTAGTTAAGGATAAATGAATTTTTATCATTCAACTACATTCTTCGGGTTGAGGATAAATGAGTATTATAACTCACTATTATTGGAAGATGGAGAAACCAACTGCTCTGCTTCTTTCCACAATTTAATATATGAATGATATGATAAGGGGCGTCGAATAATCCCATTTATGGTTCTGAATGGAGAAGGTTGACGATTGGCTGGAAAGACTAGTTGAAGAGAAAGGTGAAGACTTGTACAGAATGAAAGGTATCATGTGTGTGTCCGGCTCCAATGATCGGTACATTTATCAGGTTGTGTACTGTGTCCTTGGTTAGTTTGGAGATGTTACTTACATGTTGGTATTGGTGGCCCATCATGTTTACAAGATGCTACTTGTCTTGATAGGGGGTGCATTCTACGTTTGAGGGATGTACGGGCAAAGCATGGGGTCCTGATGAGAAGAGGATAAACAAGATGGTATTCATTGGAAGGAATTTGGATGAAACTGCTCTTAGAAAAGGTTTCAAAGGCTGTTTAGCATGAAAGAAATATATTACTTACCTGCAAGAGTAGGTTTAATCAGGTTCTAAGTAGTGGAGATGTTACTAGAGTTTGCTATTTTGATAAGGTGCTAATCTAAATCAGTGCCAGGCAACTGATATCTTTTTTATATTGCGAAAGTTGTACATTTAGTTTTTATACGACTTACCCAAATTTCAATAGATCAATATCAGAGCCATTGCTAAAATCATACATAAATTCCGTACAAAAGTTTAGCTGCCCATCAACATCTCCCACCAGTTCCATACTCTATACAGCATGACATCCACCTTTCCAGTAGTTTGCAATCGTCAGAGAGTGGTTGGTTATGCAAATAAGGGTTTAATATTTTCTTCTTTTCTTTTTTGAGCAAAATGCAAATACGCTGCCGCTGCTGCTGATGAACAACATATATATATATCTGTGTATATCATGGTGCAATCCTCAGAGGGTCACGAGGGAAAAGTGATGTTTTGCGAATGTTATTGAGGCCACAGAACAGCATCACCACACGCTCCAACCCCACTCCAAAGCCTCCGTGTGGAGGTGCACCATATCTGTAAACGGATCAAAAGTAATACCATTTCATATCAAAACTCATCTGCGAATTCAAGATTTTTCAAGAATATAAATCACCCACTTTTCCATCAAACTGAAAGGCAAAACTCGTTCTTTACTCACTTCGACATCAAGAATTAACACAAGCATGCGCTTCATTTCATCAACTACATGTGTGACAGAATAAAACAGATGGGAAAATATTTTCTTCAGTTGACTGGAGTTGGTAACATCGTCATCCATCGGAAAGCAACCTATTTCTAACAATCCTTGTTACTTTTGTCTAGTAACAGAAGCAAATTGGACATTACGCCAGTCTACTGCGTTAAAAATCATTTGTATAAGAATTAGCTTCAATAGTACTAATAAGGATTAAGATGATCTAGATTTCACTTTTAGTAGAGGTTTCTTCTTTTGAACTCATGTACCTAATATAGTGGATTAAAATTTATTAGTTTTGAATTTACTTCTTTTTTTTTTCGCAATTTTGGTTTTGGATTCCCTAAAGAATACTGATAAGCATTTTTATCTATGAATGACAAATGCATTTTTTTCCCCAACAATCATGTATCTTCTGTGCAAAATTTCAACTTTACACCATTTTTTCAATTTTTTGTTCAAGGACACTACTAATCTGGTCCATTGCTATTCCATTTCAAAATCTCATCATATATAAAAAATGCATTGTAGCATTAATTCTACCTAATCCTAACTCTGTCTATTTCCAGAACCAATTCTAATTATGACAATTCTACATATCAAACACATCATTGTATTCTTTAACATTATTGTATGACAATCAAAACCATCAATTTGAGACCTGAAACCCTTGCCCTCATGCACTCCATCTCATGTTAACTAACCTTAAGGTTCCAATACAAACAGAACAAGGGAGATATACTTCAGCACACAATGTATTCTAATGACTGATGGATCCACATATACTTTCCAAAATGCTTTAAAAAACCCCAATACATTCAATAGGAATGTAAGATCCTCATGTCTGGATGACAGATTGAATACCAACTTCAAGAAATAATAAAATAGAATTGATGTGAGCATCATTGAGTTAGCTACCAGCTTATAAGTAAAAGTGTGACAATAGAGAAATAATTACCTGAAAGAATCTATGTAAGTTGATATTGTGTTGACATCAATACCACATTGTTGAGCACGTTCTGTCAGGAATTCTGGCACATGAACACGTTGTGCTCCAGATATTATCTCCTCACCTACAGTAAAAAGAGAGACCAATAAAACCTGGAAACATTAGCAACAAACAGTTTTTTCCATCCATTAGTAGTGAAGATGGATGCCGACAGAGATAAAAGTCTCACAAATTGTATACAAGCACAAAGTTAAACTAAACCTGAGAAAAATGTGAAAAAAAAAAAATTATTCATCACTAGCCATTCTCATCAATTAGCAACGCATATGAACATGAATGAAAGTATACTATTACATATCTGCATTACAAAGGAACAGTACTAACCCAAATGGAAAGTTTACAATAAGTACATACGATGCACCACTGAAGAATATACTTCACCTCGGATAAAGACATCAAATGAGTTGCTGTATTTTGGATCATCATAACATGGCATGGTATAAAACGGACGAACAGCCAGAGGATAGCGATGAAGAATGTAAAATTCAGTGCCATACCTAGAATAAGAGGAAATTAACCCTTTCAATTCTGCACTACATCAGAAAAAGTGTATAGCAAAATTTTTTACTAAGAAACATTACTTTTCCAAAACTAGCTGCCCAAGTTTCCTCTCTACTTCTGTATTCAAATCACCATAAGGATCAATCTCCACTCCAGCATCCTGCAATATAAAGCAACAAAAATAATAAAAGCTTGTATGCTGAAATCAATGTAAATGGTATAGAAACACTGTAGACAATCTAAATAATAAGAGATTTAAGTAAACTATCTCGTTTCATCTTTTACCTTCAGCATTTGAACCCCTTCTTCAAATCTTAGCCGCAAAGTTTTGCGCAGGTACTGTGAATCAAGGACATGACATCAATCAGATTGATGTGCAGAGACTTGAACAATACAATATAAAGTTTCATAATTCACATATCTTTCTTGTTTTGAAAGGTAAATGATACTTCAAACCTAGAGTAAGAAATAGAATTAATAAGACTTTAAAAGTTGCAGTATACAATAAATAACCTTCAGAGGTTCAAATGGGTATTGATTCCCCACAGCTTCAAGTTCCTTACTACACTTTTCGTTTAAACTGTCAAACATAGAAACGAATAAGCAGTCCACTATGTCCATGACCTGCATATAAAGTTTTGGAAATTAAGAAACTCAACTTCTTAGAAATATACCCAAAGCCATCAATTCAGGAGCTAAAGACAATCAAATTGAAAAGCTGGAGTTTACCTCAGAGTAATGTCTCTTGATCTCCATCTCAACATCAAGACCTGTAAATTCACACAAGTGTCGATGAGTGAATGAGTCCTCTGCTCTGAAAACAGGGCCAATCTCGAAAACTCGGCCAAAATCACCACAGATAGCCATCTGCTTATGAAGTTGAGGTGACTGCGCCAAGCAAGCAGGTTGACCTTTGTAGTCCAGTTTAAACACTGCAGATCCACCTTCACTGGAACCCGCTATCAGCTTTGGGGTGTGGATTTCGACAAAACCCTCTGATAGCAAGAACTGCCTAAATATCTGTACAATCATGAGAAGCAGTCAGGGATGAGAATGTACAACCAGTAAAAAAGTCAGACATATTTCCAAAGAAAACTAAAAGCAACCGCAGGAAACACTCAACCGACTTCCAACTATTTGACTGTCTACTTTCTTCAGTTTCTAACATTCCACATGGAATATAAAAGCAGTGACACGTAATATTGTAAAATAATGTATACCCAATAACAGGAATTGAAAAAAGGAGGATATAATATGATTCCCCAATATCATGTTTGTTTGATAAAATCGGTAAGAGTAAGAGTGGAATTTTATTTCCAAAATGAAACAATATTATATTTGATATGACAATAAGATTAGAAATGATCAAATCAAAGGTTTTAGGAATCTATGAATGGATGGCATGAGGAATCCATCCACTAACATCAGGAATAGATATTCCAACTATAAAATCATTTTATTCTGCAAAATTAAAATATTTCTTTTTTAAAAATTTATTTAAAGAATAAATCATATAAACATAAATTTTGACTAACACATATTCTAGTCTAATTAGTTTTCAACCTAAACTCATTCTAATAATAATTTTTGAATTGGGTACCAAAGGTTATATAAAGGCTTGCGGCAGAAACACGCGAACTAAACATCAAGTTATCAAAGATGAATCAAAATACTGAACCATCCATCCAAGCAAAGGTTATGACAACTGTGGAAAAACATTCAGGTTATGACAACTGTGGAAAAACATTCAACAAAGTGGAGATAACTGACATTGCTGACTTGTGATTGAATGCGGAAAATCCCTTGGTTCGCAGGAGTCCGCATGTCCAAAACCCTAAAATTAAGTCGGGTGTCCTGATTAACACGGACAAGCTGCTCTCCCGCCTGAAAATTGATCCAAAAAAATTGGTATAAAATTTAAAACAAATAAAAGAATCAGATGTGACTTTCATTTTAACTCATGATAAATTCACTAAACAGAATTGCAGTAACTCCGACCTTCAGTGCTTCCTCGATCTCCTTCTCACTCCTGGCGGCATCCTCTATGTTAATGGGTAGGGTGGGCAACGCCTTGCTTACACAATACAGTCTCCTCACTTGAAGCTCCACCTGCTGGGAAGCGCCTTTGATAGAGACGGAGGGAACGGACACCACGCCGTGAACATCCACAATGGACTCGCGACTCAGCCCCGCGACAAACTTCACCATCTGCCGGCTCACGATGTCCGGCTGAGCAGTCACCACACACTGCACAGTGAACCCCTTCTCCCTGACAACCACGAACGCCATGTTCTTGCCCACCGCCCGCGTGGTCTGGGCTCTACCGCGGACCACCACCTCCTTTTCCTTCAGCGTCTCGTTCAACCCACCAACGGGAGTCCACTCCGCCAGATTCGCCTCCTCCTTCGACTGCAGCTCCGACAGGACAACGTTTCCGTAACTACCAGCAAGCGGATCCTCTCCGTCGTCCACGGAGAGGGATGAGGCGGAGGCGGCCAAAGACGCAGCTTCCTGGCGGCGGCGGAGCTTCTCTAGTTTGGCAGCTTCTTTCTTGGCAGCTTTCTTACTGACTGACTTGGAGGAGTCGGCGATTTCTCCATCTAGTTCAGGGTTAAGGTTTTGGGGCTCCGATGACATTGCCGGTTGTTTAACTTTTAACTGGACAAGTAGGGAACGCAATAGGGTTTTGAAGTCTGGAAATGAATGCTGCTCTCACTGTAACTTAAAAATGGATCCCTCCAATAATTTGACCCCGTTTGTTTCGTAGGAAAATAAAAATTTTATTCGATAATAAATTAATATATTTAATATTAATAATTATTATTTTAGGAATTAAGTAACGTAAAGTTTAGAAAATTCTTAGTTTAAGAATTAATAATATAGTTGATTTAATATTTAATTATAAATTCAATCTTATTTAAGGTGCATGAATAGTACAAGATGATCTCAAAATAGACAAAGGTTTGGTTGAGCAACAGTAGACAAAGGTTCTCTGCAAAATATCCCTTATCTAGGAAGATAATTTGTCCTAATTCTTAGGCACTAGTTAAATTGAAATAACAATATTTTAATAGATTCAACAACCAATTAAGAAATAATCTAATCTAATTTGTAAAAAAGTAAAATCAAATGTTAATTAAGAGTTCATATTGATTCCTTTATCGTTTTATCTTGAAAACCAATTCTTGATTCTTTAATTCTGATGATACTCTCTCAAGATGTCATCAACCTAATTCACTATATGAGTAACTATATTCTTATGTTAATTCATGTAATGAATTGGTAATCTTCAATCAATATGAATCCTAATTTGACAAATATATTTTTATTCAATCAATTTTTAGTACTCCCCAAAATTTATATTCCTTCGTTGAGGCACAAAATAATTTTTTCAATGGATCTCAGTACACCTAAATATAATTTTGATAAGAATTACTAAATAAAAGCTGAGTAAAAAATGATTCAGAAAGATGAACAGGAAAGATGAAAAAAAGAAAATCTTAAGAATACGATAACAAAGCAATATAAAAAAAGATCTTGAAAAGAAAATGTAATTCAAATACAATAACAAATATTCCAAGAAAATACATATCGTATTCTTGATCGCTATCGGATCGAGAGAATTCTTGCTATAGAAAATAAAAGTATATATAACTAAAAGCAAAAAAACTATAAAACACTCTATGCCCTTTGTCCCATGCCATTTTACTGTTGAATTTTTGCATCATAGTCAATCTCACATTGTTTGCATCATAACTAGTTGGTCATGATAAACAACCCATGTTAATCGTTTCACGTATTTTGATTGGTTTGTGAGTGGAACAAAACTGGTTGATCCCATGATTGACTTCCTAGTTGTGGGTTGACGGGTCAGTTTGTTTATTTTCAACCGATTGGATTTTGTTGTTCGATTGGCCAATTTCTCTCGTCTGACCAGTCGCACTTTGATGTCTAATTGGTTAGATCATATGAATCTTTGCTTTGTTGTGAATCCTGATCAATCGTAGAATAATGTTCTAATTTTCTGATGTACCTATCAATTTGTAAGCGATTATCTGGTTTTGAACAATCAGTATTTTCTATTTGATTGGTGAAATTGCATCCTTTTTGTACAAGATTTTTAATAAATTGTGTGTGACAACCCGTACCCCAAAATCAAGTCACCGACATCCATCATACGACCCACCAAATAGCTTTACAAATCAAGCTATTCGAAATCGTACAAGGCTTATCCCATTTGTTTTTAAAAATTTTACCTTAGTGTGGTCTCTTTTCAAGAAAACAATGAAAATTATCCTTACCAACAAAATCAGCGGAAGACTTTATTACATAATACCTTATCCTAGTTCTAAAAACCCGAAGTTTAATTCTAATATTCCATAACAACACACAAACATTAAACAAACCTCAAAATAATTCATATAATGTGAGACCCTGAATTTTGAGTCCTAGAAGTCCAGAAGTCAGTACAGGTGAAAAAACCATTTTGTCTCTGAAGAAAATGATGTGTGATGGCCGAAATTGGTAAGGAATCTCTAGTAGTTAGTTCTGGTTTATATTCCCTTTAAGTTGAATTTTATTTGGTTGATAATTACCTTAGAAAATAAAATCCCTAAAATTAAGCGAGGATAATTACAGAATTTAATTCTGATAATTATCTTACCTTAATCTAATATTTAAAGTAGTTAAATTAATCTCATAACTACCCTATATAAATAGGAAGCCGGCCACATGTAAACCTCACACAGAAAATATACAAAATTTGTCCAACCAAAAACCCTACACCTCCCTAATTCTGTCGAAATCTGCTGGAACTTTAAATAAGCATAATTCTCTCATACTTTGGCAGATTATTGTGAATAATAGCTTGTTGGAAAGCTATCTTCATCCTCTTTCCAACCATCTTGGGTTTTTTATTTGGATGTTAGTTTTTCTTTGTTAAAAGTTACATCGTATTTCGGCGAAATTGCCAAAATCTTATTCAACTTCAAAATAGCATAACTCTCTCATCCTTTGTCGGATTCTTACGAATAATAGTTTGTTGGAAAGCTCTCTTCATCCTAGTTTCAAGAATCTTGGGTTTTTTTTGTTTGGATATTATTTTTACTTTGTCAAAAGTTGAGTCGTATTTCGACCGGATTAAGTTTCAAGATTGTGTAATTCTGCCTTCAATTGATTTCTGTTGTTGTTCCTCTTGTTTGGATGATTGGTTAGCATTCATTCATGTTGTAAAATCATGAATTCATCCTTTGAATCTTCTCTATACATGAAATCAGTATGCTCTACCCTTGCTCTATTGTTGTCTATCTTGATCAATTGATTAACCTATTGGATTCTGATCTTATTTCTTTTAATTATACAAGTTATAAACACCTAATCCTCCTTTGTTAACATGAAATTGCAACCCTTACACCTTGTATACATGAAATCGCAATTTGTCTTGTGCCCTACTCTTAGTGCTGAAATTTGCATAGTTTATTGGGATGGTAATTCAGGTTCAATTTTGTTAAGTTCTTGGCTATCACATCAGACATCCAAGGGAGAAGCACCTGCGACATCTGATAACTGGTTTCTGATAGGTTTGGTGAGTGGAACTAGTAAGGAAATAGGGTATTCATTTGGTTATTGAGTATGCATGCTTAGTTTGGTTTTGTCTTTGCCTTGTGATGCTATAGGTGGTTCGAGACCATTAAATAAAGGCAAAGGAATATCTTTTTGTTCAGAGACAAGAGAGGTAGGATATATGCCTCATCGGTTTCTCCAGAGATTCTTATTGCTTGTTGCTTATTTTCGATGCATACCCCTGATATTATTGTATACGAATTGATTGTAGGATGTATACATGAATTACGGATTGAGATATGATTACTTAGGCTATACCAAACCCTTGATATAGGTTATGTGTTCCTAATTTGTATGTATTGTGTGTATTGAACATGCTGATTGTGTTCTAACATGATTGAGGATACCTTATTATGGTATTATGCTTTGTGCTTGCACGTGTTTATGTGTCAGGATACTATTTCGGTGGCCATTCGGGGTAAGCGTTGATGCTCCTTGAGAGAGGGGAGAGGGGAAGCTCTTAGTGGTAAGGGAGTCGTATGGGTGGTAATCCCCAGCAAGAGCTCGCTGGATGCCTAGTCTTGTGTGCTGGCTAGACACCTAGTCATGTGTGTTGGCTAGATGTCTTGTCCTGTGTGCTGGCAAGAAGCCCTAATCCTGTGTGCTGGTTAGAATGCCTAGTCCTATGTGCTAGCAAGATGAATAGGTTTGTTGTTTAGCTTGTGTGTTAACCCTTTACCCTTTGTGCAGCAACACCTTGGACAACACAGGTGGGAGGGGATGGTTTTTCTTTTTCCTACTGCCGAGAGTAACCTGATAAGTTTTACCTACCTGTGTACTTCTGATTTTAGAAAGTGTTGTAGTCCTCCCTCAGCCTTAGTTCGACCCTATCCCATTGATTGATTCTTGAATTATGTGATACCCATAGTTGTGTAAGGATGATCTGATATTGTTTGGGAGATGTTTGTTTAAGATTTTTGTAGATTTTATGATGTTGTGACCCTACTGAGATTCTTGTAATCTCATCCCGTTGTTTTCATCATTTTTCAGGCTTAGGTACATTCTCTACTCGTGGTACTAGTGTGTGAGGTCAAGGCTGAACGACGAGACGATATCGCATCACATTTGCATACTTGTTCCTTGATTGATTGCGCATATAACATGAACCTTGATTGGACTATTTTCTGGTTATTTAAGTCCCTCTTTTGATGGTTTGTTTCCAGATTACTTTAGGAGGTTTACATGTTGGAATTTTAGATCCTTATAGGACTTGTGTGTTATGGTTCCAATGACTCAATTTAAAGACTTCCGCTAATGTTTTATTCACTCCGTATGATACCAAAATGATTGTCCAATATCATGCTCTGATTGTTAAGAATATAAAGAATATATTAAAAATCAAAAATTTGATGAGTAAGCCTTGTGGAATTCAGATAGGTCCTAGTTTTTTTAGGCTTGTTTGGGTTTCACGGTGGTAAGAGCCCTAATCGAAGCAATTAATAATAGGTTAGGATTTGGGGTCATTACAGGTTTGGTAGCGGAGCATGGTTTAAGGAATATAAATTGGTTATATGCTAACTTGTTAGTTGATTTTGTGTTTGTAGGTACGAACATACACATCTTATCCTCTGAAAAACAATGGTGGAAATGGAGGTAACAACAGGAAGAACTTTTCTGGTACGAATTCTAATGGATCTACATGGAATCCGCAGCCACGTCGATTTTATAATTGTGGTGAGATAGGCCATGTTCAGAGGGACTGCCCGAAACCAAGGCGTATCACAGGCACACCAAATGCAGGACGAGGTGGGTATGTCAATCCCACCAAACCACCAACCCGCACACCAAGAGGACCACCCAACAGATCCATAATTGAGATGCAACCAAGATTAATGAGGCTATTCACCGTAACTGATGCCAAGGCTAGTCCTAATGCAAGTTTGTGATGTTGATATTCCGAAGACCGCGTTCAGATCGCATTACGGCCACTACAAATTTCTGGTTATGCCATTTGGTTTGACCAATACACCAGCTATATTCATGGACCTGATGAATCGTGTGTTTCGTGAGTTTCTGGATAAATTTGTGATAGTCTTCATCGACGACATTTTGATTTATTCAAAATGGGAAGAAGAGCATGCTAAGCCCTTGTGGATTGTGCTGAATGTTTTGAAGGATCGGCGGTTATTTGCAAAATACTCCAAATGCGAATTCTGGTTATGCGAAGTTGGTTTCCTTGACCATGTTGTTTTCTCCCTAGGTGTCCTTGTTGATTCAAAGAAGATTGAAGTTGTAGTTTCTTGGGAATCCCCACGAACTGTGTTCGAAGTTCGTAGTTTCCTTGGTTTAGCTGGATACTACTGTCGGTTTGTGAAAACTTTTTCATCGCTTGTCGAACCATTGATGAAATTAACATGCAAAGGAGAGTTGTTCGTGTGGAACGAGAAATACCAGCGAATTTTCGAAGAGTTTAAAAGACGATTGGTTTCCGCACCAATCCTCACCTTACTAGTTGGAGGGAAAGAATACGTGGTGTACAGCGATGCGTCAAAATCCGAACTTGGATGTATATTGATGCAAGAAGGGAAAGACGTCGCCTATGCTTCCTGACAATTGCGACCGCACAAAAGTAATTATCCCACGCATGATTTGGAGCTTGCAGCTGTGGTGTTTGCATTGAAAATTTGGCAACATTACCTGTACGGCGAGACGTGCAAAATCTTCACCAATCAGAAAAGCCTGAAGTACCTCCTCACGTAAAAAGAATTGAATATGAGACAACGAAGATGGGTGGAGCTGATTAAAGACTATGATTTAATCATCGAATATCATCCTGAAAAGGTGAATGTTGTTACTGATGCCCTGAACCGAAAGTTTCATCCTCCTTCTCCATCGGTTTTGACTTACATGCGCACCCATTACATGCCTATGTTGTTGGAATTGAAAGCTAACTGTGTGCATCTTGGCACTAATTTTTCTAGTTCGTTATTGGCACGAATCGAAGTCATGCCTATCTTGATTGAAAAGATATGGAATCAGCAATTAGAGGATTCGAAACTAATTGAAATTTGGAAGCAACTTTCTGATGGTGTTGATGCCATAGTTCGTGATTTCAGAGTGCTAGATGACGAAGTGCTTGTCTTCATAAACCGGATATGTATTCCACAAGATGTTGATATTCGTAATCTTATTTTATCTGAGGCGCATAGCTTGAAGTTCGCTATCTATCCTGGAAGCACTAACATGTACCGAGATTTAAATGAGCAGTATTGGTGGCCGAACATGAAATGCCATATTGCTGAGTTCGTTGCCCGATGCCTCGTATGTCAATAAGTAAAGATCAAACATCAAAGACCCACTGGTTTACTATGGTCACTTTCGATTCCAAAATGGAAGTGGGAGCATATCATATTAGATTTTGTAACCAGTTTGCCTAGATCATAGCGAGGATACAATGCCATTTGGGTGATCATAGATCGATTGACGAAATCTGCGCACTTCCTTCCTATATGTGTGATGGAAACACCAGAGACATTGGTTGTTCGTTACTTGGACGAGATTGTTCGATTGCATGGAGTGCCAGTTTCTATCTTTTCAGATCATGACCCTCGTTTCACATCACGATTTTGAGAGAAATTACAGAATACGCTGGGTTTGAGATTGAATTTCAGTATAGCATTTCATCCTCAGACCAATGGTCAATTAGAAAGGACGATTCAGACACTCGAAGACATGCTACGTGCAACTGTGTTGGACCAGTATACCAGTTGGGACCGATGCCTACCATTGATAGAATTAACCTACAACAATAGTTTTCATATAAGCATTGGTATGGCACTTTATGAAGCACTATATGGGAGACGTTGCAAAACACCCATTTGTTGGAATGAAGTAGGCGAAAGATACCTTGGCAATCCGGAATTGATTGATCAAGCAACAGAGCAGTTGAACTTGATTTGACAACGGCTAAAAACAACCCAGGATCGGCAGAATAAGCCGATAATCGACGAAGGGAGCTGGAATTTGTGGTAGGTGACTAGGTGTTTTTGAAGGTCGCCTCGTGGAAAGGTGTCCTTCGTTTTCAGCATTAAGGTAAGCTAGCACCTCGTTACATCGGTTTGTATGACATCATTGAGAGAATCAGCCCTGTTTCATACTGACTTGCCTTACCTCCAAATATGGACAGAATTCACAACATGTTTCATGTTTCAATGTTGAGAAAGTATGTGCAAGACCCTGCTCATGTGCTTGAAGAACCGCCAGTTGAGGTTGTTGAAGACCTATCCTATCCCATATAGCCAGTTGTCATACTAGATCGGTCAGCTCGACAGCTTCACAGTCGAAGCGTGCCTATGACACGAGTTGTTTGGCGTAATAGCCAAATTGACGAACAATCTTGGGAGACTGAGGAATCTATGCGTGCAAAATTTCCTTACCTACTTGCTTAAGTACTTGTGCTAAAATTTCGAGGACAAAATTTTAGCCATTACGCTAAAACTTCGAGGACGAAATTCTTATAAGGAGGGGAGGATGTGAGACCACGAATTTTGAGTCTTACAGAAGCCATTGCAGGAATGTTCAGTAGTTAGTTCTGGTTTTTATTCCAATTATGTTGAATCTTTGTTTGGTTGATAATTACCTTAGAAAATAAAATTCATAAAATTAAGGGAGGATAATTACAGAATTTAATTCTGATAATTATCTTATCTTAATCTAATTTTTAAAATAGTTAAATTAATCCCATAACTATCCAATATAAATAATAAGCCGGCCACACTTAAGCCTCATACAGAAATCTGCTGGAACTTCAAACAAGCATTACTCTCTCATACTTTGGCGGATTATTGCGAATAATAACTTGTTGGAAAGGTCTCTTCATCATCTTTCCAACCATCTTGGGTTTTCATCTGGAGGTTAGGTTTTCTTTGTTAAAAGTTAAATCGTATTTCAGCGAAATTGCCAAAATCTTATTCAACTTCAAAATAGCATAACTCTCTCATCGTTTGTCAGATTCTTGCGAATAATAGCTTGTTGGAAAGCTCTCTTCATCCTATTTGCAAGCATCTTGGGTTTTTTTTTTCTGGAGGTTAGTTTTTCTTTGTCAAAAGTTGAGTAGTATTTCGACGGGATTAGGTTTCAAGATTGTGTGATTCTGCCTTCAACTGATTTCTGTTGTTGTTCCTCTTGTTTGTATGATTGATTAGCATCCATTCATATTGTAAAATTATGAATTCATCCTTTGAATCTTCTTTATACATAAAATCAATATGCCCTACCCTTGCCCTATTATTGCCTATCTTGATCAATTGATTAACCTATTAGATTCTGATCTTGTTTCTTTTGATTATACAAGTTATAAACACCTAATCCTCCTTTGTTAACATGAAATTGCAACCCTTACACCTTGTATGCATGAAATTGCAATTTTTCTTGTGCCATACTCTTAGTGCCGAAATTTGCATAGTTGATTGGGATGGTAATTCAGGTTCAATCTTGTTAAGTTCTTGGCTATCACATCAGACATCCAAGGGAGAAGCACCTGCGACATCTGATAACTGGTTTCTGATAGGTTTGGTGAGTGGAACTAGTAAGGAAATAGGGTATTCATTTGGTTATTGAGTATGCATGCTTAGTTTGGTTTTGTCTTTGCCTTGTGATGCTATAGGTGGTTCGAGACCATTAAATAAAGGCAAAGGAATAGCTTTTTTGTGAGGACCTGTCCCGGTACCAGGGCCCCTCACCGCCGTGCAGTTGAGAAAAAGAAGCAGCAACATCACAACCATTATTGACGATTGCAGGGCCCCTCAGCCCAGTCCCTTTGTCTTTCCTTTGTTCTCAACCATCTACTATGTTGTCTATTGCTGGGTTTGCTGTTGTTTTCGTTTTGTGTATTTTCGTTTGTTGAAGTTGTGTTTGAGTTGGTTTTGGTGTTGCCTTGCCTGTAGGTGGTGCCGCAGCACGTGACAAAGGCAAGGGCGTGGCGATTAGTGAGTCGTCCGCACAACAACAGGTGGGAGTTTAAGTTTCATAAGTGTACGCGCAATGTTGGATTTCGTAATTACAATGTGGTATGCATGCTTTGATTTGAATAGAGACAGTACTTAAAATGTGTTGAAACGCATGCTAGAACATGCTTGCATGAGTCATGATTTATGCATAGAACGTGTGTTTGAAACGTTGAGCATGTATGTGTGTAATTAAGTCCCTTGGTGGGATTGTGACACGTGGTCTAATGATTGTGCATGCATACATATATAAATATAAAACTGTATGTGGATTTCTGCCGGGACTTATCCTGGAATTGTTAAACAACGCTTGGCCAATGCGGAGGTAAGGGACGGGAGTATCCCTTCGTTTAGAGGGACGATCCTTTACCTAGATGTACAGGGTGACGTGTGTAGGCCTCGGATCCAAACTGATGAATGGAATGCCAGGCTACACATTTCAGTTGAATTGTAGGGACTTGTGTGATCTTGTGGTTTTGTTTTCCACTTGTCCCGAAGACTACGTTGGTGGTGGGGACTATATCTATTTTGAATAAGTGCATGTGTTTTAAATTAAACCACCAACGGTCTTCCGGTGATCCTTTGGCCGGGATTCATCGTGAAGTAATACAGCTTCTCCCCAACTATATTTCTGGTGTAATAGCCATGCGAATGAGATTGTGACAAGGTTATGTGCTTGTGTTGATATGCGTATGCTATGTGATGGCATCTTTGTTGATGAGATGCACTTTGAGTAAGCATGGACTTTACTTGCGTTTATTCAGCAACTGTTTATACTTGGTTTTAGTGATTGCTTCTATTCCATCGTTTACGCTTATGACGCGGTAACTCTCACTGAGGTCCCAGTGATCTCACTTCCCCTTTGTTGTTGTTTTTCAGGACTAGTTTCAGGAGCTTGTTGAGTCTTTCCTTTTGAGGTCGAGCTTCCCGGTTTGTCTTAGGGCTGGACTACTGTGTTGGCACATTTGGAAACTCGGCATATCTTTGTGTTTTGGATTATCGTATTGCATGTTTCTCATTGACTCGTGTTGGCCCTTGATGGGTTTGTCCATTTGTGTGTTGTGACTTGAGATTTTTTTTATATGAGGCATACCTTGGCCGTGTGGCCTTCTGTGCTTGTTTAAAGTCTTCCGGTTGTTGATATTGTGTACTCCGTGATTTCTTGTTGCCGAGCCGAATGCAAAATTAATATCATGCTCCTGTTTTAGTAAAATTCTACTTTATTTGCATGTTTGGGATTTTATATTGTGAAGCCTTGTGTGGCTTCAATTGGTTCACAGGTTGGGCCATTTGGAGCTGCACGGCGGTGAGGGGTCCTGGTACCGGGACGGGTCCTCACAAGGTTGGTAGCGGAGCATGGTTGTCTTTGTGTGCAAAGCTTTCAAGTATTGTTTTGTTTTAAATTGCATGTTTTGAAAGTTCATTACAGTGCATTATACTCACTTTGCACATGCGTAGTCCAGCATAGAGTGTTTTAGTTGTTATTTGGTTGTTGTGGGCTTATTACATGATTATGTGTTCAGTTGTTAAGATGCCACGGGGCAGACCTCGTAAGAAAGTTGAGGGTCAGGCTGGGCAGGCAGCGGACGTTGATGAGAGGTCTGATGCACGAGGTCCAGCAGTGGAGGAACAACAGCCACAAATAGTATCAGAAGCACCACCAGTACAGGCAGTGCCCACAGTACAGGATCCAGCTTTGATACAGATGTTGGTGACGTTACAGACTACCTTGGGTCAGATGCAACAGACCATGAAAATGATGCAAGAGACAGTAGCTCAGCAGTCACAGGCACCAGCACCAGTACAGCCAGAGGTTGTGGTGGAACCAACACAGCCCAGAGATCAAATAGCTGATGCGCAGGGTGTCAGAGTGCCTGTGCAAGTGTCTAAGCTGTTGAAAAGAGGCCAGACATCTCGGTTGCGAGAGCTTCTACGGTTCGAGCGATGCTATGGTGGCCAAGATTTGGAAAGACAAAGTGGTGTTGACTTCTCAAGACTTGAGGTTGTCTTCAGCTGATAAGGTGACAATGGCTACACGACTACTTGAGAGAGATGCTGCTATATGGTGGAGCACAGTCCGGAGTAGATATGGTGGTCAGCCTACATGGGAAGATTTTGAGAAAGAATTTGACATGAGGTACTTTCCTCCTCATTTTCAGAACAACAAGAGATCTGATTTTTACATGCTTCGCCAAGGGGGTAAGACGGTGGCCGAATATGAGACTGAATTCAGAGCTTTGGCACACTTTGTTCCAGAGGTGCAGCGGAATATGACTGTGTTGGCAAGTCGGTTTGAGCAGGGTCTCAACCAAGATATTCGAAAGGTGATGGGGCCTAATGTCAGCATAGATTTTGAGAAGTTGGTTGTAGATGCTGTAAAGTCTGAGGAGATTGTCCGAGGCGGACAAAGTGGTCAGTCCGGAAGACCTAGAGATGTAGTGGCGAGTAGAGGTCCCTTGAAGTATAGGGATAGGGACAGGTTTATCCACGGGCAGAGGAGTCGGTTTTCCTTTCCTTATTCAGTGGGGCAGACTAGGCCGCAGGGCACTCCTTCTTTTGTGTCCCGAGCGCAGACCACAGTTTCAGCACCCAGTGTTGTGAAGCCAGCAGGAGCTCCCCGGTGTTCGAATTGTAGGCAGAATCATTTTCCGCCTTGTCCTCATCCGCCCAGGTGTTACTCTTGTGACAAGTTTGGACATTTTGCCAGAGATTTCCCTTTGGGCAATGTACCTAGAGAGACTGCGTCACAGCCGAGACTCCCAGTTGTGCTAGTACCACCGAGGTCAGGGGTGAGCCAGGTGGGTTCACAAGGATCATCGAGACCACAGACGAGGTCACAGATTGTGCGACACTCCGGTAGTCAGGCTTCGAGGCAGACACAACAGCAGCGACCACAGACACGACTTTTCACATTGGCAGATGCAGAGGCTAGCGCCAATCCGGATGTCGTAACAGGTACAGCTTCCTTGTTTTCTAGTCCTGTAAGAGTTTTATTCGACCCTGGAGCGAATAGGTCGTTTGTGGGTCTTAGAGTGGTAGGGAGTTTGAGTAGAGTGTTGTCTCCCCTAGAGCCACCCGTGGTGGTGTTGACACCCCTCGGTGAGCAGATTACTTGTGGTGGGGTGTATCAGGATTGTGTATTGACGGTGGGTACCGTACAATTGGAAGTGGCTACTCTGGAGTTTGTTGTCATGCCATTTGGGTTGACGAATGCACCGGCTGTATTCATGGATTTGATGAATCGGGTTTTCCACGAGTTCTTGGACCGATTCGTTATAGTTTTCATAGACGATATATTAGTGTATTCGAAGACTGAGGAGGAGCACGAGTTACACTTGAGGACTGTATTGGATACACTTAGAGCTCAGCAACTGTATGCAAAGTTTTCTAAATGTGAGTTCTGGTTGAGTGAAGTTGGTTTCTTGGGGCATGTGGTGTCAGCCAACGGAGTGTTGGTAGATCCCAAGAAGATTGAGGCTATTGTATCTTGGGAGCCGCCCCGTAGTGTGACTGAGGTCCGCAGTTTCCTTGGTTTGGTAGGCTATTACCGACGGTTTGTGGACGGATTTTCAGTGTTAGCGACACCTTTGACAAAGTTGACTCGCAAGGGTGTTTCGTTTGTGTGGACTGGCAAGTGTGAGCAGAGCTTCAGTGAGTTGAAGTCCAGATTGGTTTCAGCTCCTGTGTTGACCTTGCCAGTCAGTGGTAGAGGTTATGTTGTGTACAGTGACGCTTCGAGACTTGGGTTGGGATGTGTGCTGATGCAAGATAGCAAGGTGATTGCCTATGCTTCGAGACAGTTGAGGCCGCATGAGGGCAACTATCCGACCCATGATCTTGAGCTCGCAGCAGTGGTTTTTGCTTTGAAGCTGTGGCGTCATTACTTGTATGGCGAGACTTGTCATGTGTATACAGATCATAAAAGTCTCAAGTATCTTCTCACTCAGAAGGACTTGAATTTGCGGCAGAGACGTTGGCTGGAGCTAATCAAAGACTATGACTTGATCATCGATTACCATCCTGGTAAAGCCAATGTGGTTGCAGATGCATTGAGTAGGAAGACTGCTTCTTCCTTGGCATATGTGAGAGCTGAATACATGCCTTTGTTGATGAGTTTGAGGGAGTCCCGAGTTCAGCTTTGGTTGCACAGATGGTGGTGAGACCATTGTTGCTTGATAAGATTCGGGATGGACAGATGCAAGATCCATCTTTGGTCAAGGTGAGACAGAGTTTGGAAAGTGCCGAGAGTTCTGGTAGTGAGTACAGAGTCCGTGATGATGGTGTTCTGACTTTCAGAGGCCGTATTTGTGTACCACATGATGAGGAGTTGAGACAGTGGATCTTGACAGAGGCTCACAGCTCAATTTTCTCTGTACATCCGGGTAACACCAAGATGTATAGAGATCTGAGGCAGTTTTATTGGTGGACAGGCATGAAGAAGCATATAGCGGAATTTGTTTCACGATGTTTGATATGTCAGCAGGTGAAGGCCGAGCATCAGAGACCAGCAGGGATGTTGCAGCCGCTTCCTATACCGGAATGGAAGTGGGAGCACATTACCATGGATTTTATTATTGGATTGCCACGAGTGCAGCGAGGATTTGATGCCATATGGGTGATAGTGGACAGACTCACCAAGTCTGCACACTTCCTCCCCATTCGGGTGACTGATACGCCGGAGAGGTTGGCGACGAAATATATGGATGAGATCGTCAGGCTGCATGGCATGCCAGTGAGCATAGTGTCGAATAGAGATCCGAGATTTACGTCACGGTTTTGGGAGAAGTTCCACAAAGCTTTGGGTACAGAGTTGAGGTTCAGTACAGCTTTTCATCCCCAGACAGATGGTCAGTCAGAGCGGACCATACAAGTTTTGGAGGATATGCTGAGAGCTTGTGTGTTGGACGGACAGACCACATGGGATCGAAGTTTACCTTTGGTGGAATTTGCCTACAACAACAGTTTTCAGAGGAGTATTGGTATGGGACCATATGAGGCGTTGTATGGACACAAGTGTCGTACGTCTTTGCTTTGGGATGAGGTTGGTGAGAGGCGTCTTGACAGTCCTGAGTCAGTGGAGCAGGCTACGCAGCAGGTTGCTTTGATCAAAGAACGATTGCAGGCAGCGCAGAGTAGACAGAAGAGTTAAACCCATTTGTCCAATTGATTATTGTTGGGCCTTAAGGCCCAAATGGTCCTCGGGCCCAAAACTAAAAAGAAAAGCCCGACAAACCAAAGTGAAGCCCGGGTATGTGTTATCAACACCAAGAAAACTCAACGGGCCCACCAAAACACAATTGGGCCCGGGCCCATAAAAACACAAACGGGCCCAAACAAACAAAGCATAAGGCTAAAAGCCCACGGTCGCTCAAAACAGACCGGAAACTGAACCAATGCTTTCCACCGACCCTAGCCTAGACCACACAACCTAGACCACTCACCAAGACACCTAGACACGCTACGGGCTTAACACAACGGTGTCCACATCACCAAACAACTCCCGAGTCCAAAACAAAGTCAACCACACTCGCTGACTGGCACTAAAAAGACGGGGTCTCACATTTTTGTTCAGAGACAAGAGAGGTAGGATATATACCTCATCGGTTTCTCCAGAGATTCTTGTTGCTTGTTGGTTATTTTCGATGCATACCCCTGATATTATTGTATACGAATTGATTGTAGGATGTATACATGAATTACGGATTGGGATATGATTACTTAGGCTATACCAAACCCTTGATATAGGTTATGTGTGCCTAATTTGTATGTATTGTGTGTATTGAACATGTTGATTGTGTTCTAACATAATTGAGGATACCTTATTATGGTATTATGCTTTGTGCATGCACGTGTTTGTGTGTCAGGATACTATTTCGGTGGCCATTCGGGGTAAGCGTTGATGCTCCTTGAGAGAGGGGAGAGGGGAGGCTCTTAGTGGTAAGGGAGTCTTATGGGTGGTAATCCCCAACTAGAACTCGTTGGATGCCTAGTCCTGTGTGTTGGCTAGACGCCTAGTCTTGTGTGCTGGCTAGACACCTAGTCATGTGTGTTGGCTAGATGTCTTGTCCTGTGTGCTGGCTGGATGCCTTGTCCCTGTGTGTTAGCAAGATGAATAGGCTTGTTGTTTAGCTTGTGTGTTAACCTTTTACCCTTTGTGTAGCAATACATTGGACAACGCAAGTGGAAGGGGATGGTCTTTCTTTTTCTTACTGCTGAGAGTAACCTGATGAATTTTACCTGTCTGTGTACTTTTGATTTTCGGAAGTGTTGTAGTCCTCCCTCAGCCTTAGTTCGGCCCTATCCCATTGATTGATTCTTGAATTACGTGATACCCATAATTGTGTAGGGATAATCTGATGTTGTTTAGGAGATGTTTGTTTAAGATTTTTGTAGATCTTATGATGTTAGGACCCTACTGAGATTCTTGTAATCTCATCCCGTTGTTTTCACCATTTTTCAGGCTTAGATACATTCTCTGCTCGTGGTACTAATGTGTGAGGTTAAGGCTGCACGGCGAGGCGATATCGCATCACATTTGCATACTTGTTCCTTGATTGATTACGCATATAACATGAATCTTGATTGGACTATTTTCTGATTATTTAAGTCCCTCATTTGATGGTTTATTTCCAGATTACTTTAGGAGGTTTACATGTTGAATGTTTAGATCTTTATGGGACTTGTGTGTTATAGTTCCAAAGTCTCATTTTAAAGACTTACACTGATGTTTTATTCACTCCGTATGATACCAGAATGATTGTTCAATATCATGCTCCAATTGTTAAGAATATAAAGAATATATTAAAAATCAAAAATTTGATGAGTAAGCCTTGTGGGATTCAGATAGGTCCAAGTTTTTTTTTTGGCTTGTTTATGTTTCACGACGGTAAGGGCCCTAATCGGAGCAATTAATAATAGATTAGGATTTGGGGTCGTTACATATAAACTGTCAATAAAATCCAACAAACATATCCAAAAATACATTGTCTATTCAATCACACATTCCTGAAATGGTAATAAGTAAATATGATAAGTAGTTTAAGTATCTAGCAAAACAAACTAATGATATGATAAAATGAAGTGATACCCTGCTAATTCTCACACGATCACCTTAAGCTTCTCTATCCTAACTCGCATGCTTGGTACCTATAATAGTGAAAACGTGAGTACAAAACCACGATAGTCAGTGAAATGGGCTACTAGTTCTATCAAACAAAGAGAAATAGAAGTAAGCAAAAATCATTAATTTTTAAACACGTATTTATAAACAGAAGGTAGGAAAGTATGATGTATCATCATGGAATCTGTTTCTGAACTTTACACTTCTTCGAAAGCTCTTCTACAAATGGGAGGGACACGCAAACAATGTCATAACTCGCTCCTCATGCCCGTAAAGAGTACGACTATATTAGCAGCATCTCTTCGATAGGCTTTTGATTTACTGAAATAAGAAAAACTAGTCTCCTTTGCTAATGTTGTCCCACAAGTAGTACTATTGATGAGGCACTCACTTACCTGTCAACACACCCATTGAAAGTGTGCATATTCTCTGGTCAACCTGCTTCCATTCTCTAATGGGAATACTCACTTGATTCAAGTGACAAATCTTCCTTATTCCTAGCTTAAGTACTATGCTGCCTTCCATTGTAAAGACCCCACAATGCCACAATGTATGATCATACCTTTCATCGCCTGACTTTAGGAACATACTCTCATCTTCATATCAAAATAATCCAAGCAAAACCATCTCCTTACTTAAGGAGGCATACTCGACAACAATAAGAGGACATAGCAAGCCAACACAATACAATCTCAACAAGAATATTACATATAAAACAATTCATGCTCACACACACGAGTACACACATCAAAGGCATAGTCAACTCAACTCAATAAAAGGTTCACAGTACCATTTAAGAACATAGGATTTAAGGATAAGATGATGCACGATTCAATACTTACATTCAATATCAAACAACGTCAAACATGCACATTCCAAGAAAACAAAAGTACAAAGATCATATATATGTATAGTAATTTTAGTGCATTGCTTTCAGATCAAAATAAAATATTTAAAATCATTTTAAAACAATAGAAAACTAGCAATAAGGTAGTAAAAATAGTCCACTTCACCTCTTTGACAAACAACACTAAATCCTTTCACTGAAACCTTAATCAATCACTTGCCACCTAAATTGGTCAATAAAAATCTATCATAATACACACATCAGTCTTGACATCCAACTGAAATAATCTAATCCTATCTATCTATCTATCTATCTATATATATATATATATATATATATATATATATATATATATATATATATATATATATATATATATATATATATATATATATATATATATATATATATAAAATATAAACCCCTGATTTTTTGTTGTCACGTATTAGTTGTTGATTTGTTTTGTGTATTGTGTCTAAGGACAATTTCATTTTTTTTTTGTGTGTAATTTGCAATGGTTTGTGTGTATATGTGATATTGTGATTTTAAAGTATTTTGACTATGTATTTTAAAATTATTTGGTATGATTTTATTTTTTACAATTTTAAAATATAGTTTATTATTTTTTAGATAATATTTTATTTTTAATTAAATATTTGTTTGTCAGAAAATTATAATTTTTGGCTCATTGGAAAGATAAGATTTTCCTGGATTTTTTAATGAAATTTTCATAGTTTTTGGAACTGTTTCCTATTTATTATGATTTTCAAAATTTTAAAAGTAATTTCTAGATTTATTTTAGTATTTAAAATTTAATAAAAATATTATTTTATTCAAGGTGTAAAACTACGTTCGTGGAAAAAGCTAAAATGATGCCATTTTGTTTTTGGCCAATGGACTAGTTAGTAAAATGACATTGTTTTGGCTTTGTTACTATATATGCCCTTTCTTCTTTCTTCTTCGTTTCTCTCTCCCTGTTTTCTCTCCCAACCGGTTGCACCAAAAACTGCCTCTCCCACGTTCGGTCATCGGTCATTGCACCGCCATTGTCGTTTGCTGCCCCTCGTCATCAACAACCTCTGGTTATAGGTCACACCGTTTTCCACCATCAGATGTCCCTAGAAATAGCTCGCAAGTGCCTGGGTTTTTTGTCAGGAAAAATCGTCAATTCCAGCCAAACCCAGTGAGTAATCGTCAATAAAATGGTATATAATTTGTTGATTTTCGTGGTGTTTTGAGCAGTTTAGGGTTTTTTGGCTTCTTCCTTCGCTCCCGCTACCTTCCGGCCAGTCTCCGGCCATGCGTCGCCACCACTTTCCAAAACATAAAATTTTCCTTATTTGATTTCTCAAGTATTCTGGACGCGATGGTATCGTCAGTTTTCTGATTTGACTTGTCATTTGTGAGATATGGACTTTTAAAGTTTTTCTCAAAAAATATATTTTGGTTTTAAATGATAAATTATGGTTTTATAAATAATATTATGTTGATATAAATGTAATTTGAGGGCTTATCAACCTAATTCTGGATTTCTATGTTATTTTTGAAAAGTGTGAATTTGCCTCGTTTTGTGTGTTGGCTTGTATATATAGTAATTGTATGTTCAATATATTATGTAGGCGTGCGACCTGTATTGATTGGTGTGGGTTGTGGTTTAATTATCTACTGTGCTTATTGATTGGTAGTACAAGTGAGTGGGGACCTCACACTTTACTGACTTTTTATTTTAAGATGCATGATTGAGATTTACAGTTGTCAAAAAAATAGGTGGTGAATCATGTTGGAATTTGGTCTTATATAGTTGTGTTTGGAAAATTATTGTCTTACAAATTTGGCACATTTACTGGTTTTATTATGATTTGAAACTGAGAGACATATCATGATATTGTGCATGTGGTTGCACCAACCGTTAAAACATGATTGTTTGTGAAATACTATGTATGTATTTGATACTATAATATTGATTTGAGTTTGACCTGTTTGGATTGGTTTTTATATTCTACTCTGATTACTTGTGAGTATCTAGTGCATCAATGACGATTGACCGAGATTGGAGACCAACAGGTTACATACTCCCTTTGGCACCCCTTGTCGCAGATAGGATTTAATGTCAAAACGAAGATGGTCAACATGGGTTAACATTAGCCTTTGGTAATGCTAGTGTGGCTATGTTTTTAAATAAATTAATTAAATACTGGTAGACCCTGAACTTCCTGATCAGAAGTTGGACGGGTGTTTCTTAGTCGACTTTCCAGCCTGGTTTTTAAAAGAAAATAGATGAGTGTATTTACGATTCACCTTGTTTGATATTTCTGGTTGACTCGGTTTGAGATTGAGTTTTGTTGTTGAGTTATTCAAATTTTTCTTTTTCAGTATGGTTTTCAATTATGATTTATGCATGTATTTCATGGTCCCTATTCCCCTCACCTGGATATTTAACTAACTGGTTTAATGCCATCCAAATGGTGCTACAAATGTAGGCTGTCAGCCTTCCGTCTCACGTAATTGATCTCACAGCAGCCTGATTTTAGGTTTGATCAACATTCGATTTGATTTATATCTATAGACCAGATCATATTTTATCATTACACTTGTGATTACTATTTTGATTGTATACATGTTTTTTGGTGCTTGACTTTTATGGATTTTATTCGATATATGGTATATGTAATTTGATTGGGTACTGTTTGGCTGCGACATATTTTACCGAGTTTTGGTTTCACCTTAGATATTATTTTATTCCACTGCAAATTTTAATGTTTTGTTTTTACAAGCTTGACGAGATTTTAAGGGTAGCATGGAAATTGTTATTCTTAGTGTTCCATGGCGATGAAAATGAAGATGAAGTCTTCCTACTCAAGGCATCGGCAACGACATTGACTTTTCCGGGATGATAATCGATCACAAGGTCGTAAACTTTTATCAACTCAAGCCATCTCTTCTATCTCAAGTTAAGCTCTTTCTAAGTCAGGAGGTACTTGAGACTCTTATGGTTTGTGAAGACTCTGCAAGTCTCACCATACAGATAGTGGTGTCAAATCTCTAGTGCGAACACCACAGTTGCTAACTCCAAATCATGGGTCGGGTAGTTGTACTCGTTCCCTCAACTGTCGAGAGACGTAAGCGACTACCTTCCCATCCTGCATCAGCACACAACCCAAGCCATGCTTTGATGTATCATTGCACACCACATACTCCGTACTGTTGACCGGTAAAGTAAGAACAGGAATGAAAACCAATCTGGACTTCAACTCCTCTAAACTCTACTGACACTTCTCATACCACACAAATGGTATGCCCTTACATGTCGAGAAGTTCTCCACAAATCGACAATAATAACCGGCTAAGCTCAAAAAACTTAGTACCTCGGGCACACTACGGGGAGGTTCCCATGATACAACAACCTCGATCTTCTTGGGATTCACCAATACTCCTCTGGCTGACACAACATGTCCCAAGAAACCGACTTCTTGCTACTAGAACTCGCACTTAGAGAACTTGGCGTATAACTGTCGAGCTCTAAGTGTCTCCAACACTATCTTCAAATGCTCAGAATGCTCCTCCTCCCACTTTGAATAAATGAGGATATCATCGATGAAAGTAATCACAAACCGATCAAGGTACTCCCGGAATACTCGATTTATCAAATCCATAAACACTGCTGGTGCATTTGTCAACCCAAATGGCATCACCAGGAACTCATAATGTCCATACCGGGACCTGAAAGCTGTCTTCGGAATATCTGACTCCCGAACTGGCAACTGATGATAACCTAACCTCAGATCAATCTTTGAGAACACTAATTCTCTCTGAAGTTGGTTGAACAAATCATTGATCCTAAGGAGAGGGTACTTGTTCTTCACGGTAACCCGGTTTAACTTTCGGTAATCAATGCACAACCGTAATGAACCATCCTTTTTCTTCGCGAACAATACTGTTGCTCCCCATGGTGATACACTGGGCCTAATGAACCCACGGTCCACCAAATCCTCCAACTTGGTCTTCAGCTCCTTCATCTCAGCTAGAGCCATTTGATACGGCGGGATGGATATTGGGTTTGTTCCAGGCATCAACTTGATCCCAAACTCCACCTCTCTCTTCGGTGGTAACCCAACTACATCATCCAGAAATACATCCGAGAACTCACTAGCAAGCGAAACTTGATTTAACTCTGGTGATTTGGTTGAGGTGACTCTGACGTTGGCTAGAAACGTTGTATAGCCCTTACTGATAATCTTTTTTGCACTAAGCCACAAGATCATACAAGTAAGGACAACACACCTATCTCCCTCGAAGCAATACTCGGAACTATTTGGTAGACTAAACCAAACCCGCTTGGTGAAATACTCCATCTGGGCTCGATAACGAGCTAAGCAATCCATGCCCAAGATAACATCCAACTCCCGGATGTTTAGCAGAATCAAATCTGTCTTAATCTCAACTGCTTCCATCCTCAGAACACAACCCAAGTACACCTGACTGCATGTTAACTATTCGCCTAATAGGGTCAAGACCTCGATCGACGAGACCAAAGATGACAATGGACGATCTGCACTAACTATGACTTTGAAACCCACAAACGACTTATTCGTTTCGGGATCTAACGATACCCTAGCATACTAAGAAAAGACTATAACAGTACCTATCACCACGTCGGGGCTGGCACAAGCCTCGGCGTCTGTAAATATGAAAAGTTTGGTCGGCCTCGATTGTGACGGCTGACTACCAGAAAATCTGCTCGGTGCTCTGGATAGTGTCCTGGAAGAAGCATGTGAACCAACATGACTACCGTTCGGTCTCGGGGCTCCGGAAAGCTGTGAGGCATTACACCTCAGCTTTGGACAGTTTCGAGACATATGGCCGACCTCGTTGCAATTGTAGCACTTTCGCAAATGCAAACAAAGAGAGATGTGGTGCTAGAGGCAACTGGCACACCACGGCATAAACAGGCGACTCTCACTATGACTAGAAGTAACTAGCTGTGATCAGGTGGTCACGTGACTACCTCCTCGGAAACAGGATAGTATTGAAGGATACTGTTCTGCTAAACGGCTCGATCTATGGTCATGTCTCAAACCACGTCGACTCGGACCTCTGTCTGACGGGAAGTCTGTACGGCCTTGATTGTGAGTCTTCCGACTCTGAACCATCTTCTTAGTGTTGGTGGTAGCAACAACCAAATCCTGAAGGTCGTAAATCGGTATCGTACCCACAATCAATCGGAAGTCATTGCTCAACCCATCCTAAAAACGGCAGGCTAACTTCGCCTCCACACGATCGTCAGCTGGAGTAATGTGAGACAACTCCCTCAGCTCTAACTCGAACTCCAACACAGATCAGGATCTTTGTTCCACCTTGTAGAATTCTGACCATTTCTCATCTCGATGAAACTACATATAGAACCGGTCATTGAACTCGTCTAAAAATTGATCCCACGACGGCTGCTAACCTCCATACCTTAAACTCACTGCGGTCCACCATGATAGGGCTTCCTTCTTGAACAGGAAGGTGGCCAAGGCAACTTTGTCCTTCCCAAAAATTCGTCAAGCCTGTGCGGTCTGACAAACTGTATCAAGCCACTCCCGGGCTACAGCCACGTCTGCTATCCCAAAAAAACTCTTGCAACCCAACTGACGAGCTTCCTTCAGCAACTTCGTAATCATCACCGGGAGTCTCCCGGCACCCTGCTACTGAGCCACTAACTACTGCAATGTGGCCTGCATCGTGGCCAAAATCTGAAGCAATGTCGGATCCTGAACTGGTGCGGCAAGAGCTATTGGGGCGGCCTGAACTATCTGAGCTACTGGTGCTGTGAGACCCCGACCCTTCCTAGTTTAGATGTCCAGGAAGTCCAGTAGCTAATGCAGCTAAAATGACTATTTTTCCTCTAAAAATATGGATGCATGATGACCTAAAATAGTTGCTGCCAGATATTTCCTATTTTATTTCTGGTATTTTTATATTAATTATCCTTAGTTTTATCCCTTATTATCTATGGTATTAGATAATTCTTCCTTTTAAATAGAATATCTCTTTTAGTAGATTTATCCTTTTAAATAAAATTATCCAACTAATAGAATTATCCTTTAATTATCTTTTAAAGCTTAAAAGTAGGGATTTATCTCTCAGCTAAACCTCCTTAAATACCTATAAAAGAGTGGTCAGCCCATCCCGCCTAAACATACCAAAACCCACATAGAAATTTCGTAATTTATCATCTTCTTCTCAATTTCTGATTTTTGCCTAAACCCTAGCCGAAACTCTTTGATCTTCATCTTGGCATAACTCTCTCATCCTTTATCGGATTCTTGCGAATAATAGCTTGTTGGAAAGCTCTCTTCATCCTCTTTCCAACCATCTTGGGTTTTTCATCTGAAGGTTAGTTTTTCTTTGTTAAAATTTAAATCGTATTTTGACAGAATTGTCAAAATCTGCTTGAACTTCAAAATAGCATAACGTTCTCATCCTTTGCCGGATTGTTGTGAATAATAGCTTGATGGAAAGCTCTCTTCATCCTCTTTCCAAAAATCTTGGTTTTTTCATCCGGAGGTTAATTTTCTTTATTAAAAGTTAAATCATATTTCGACGGAATTGCCAAAATCTGCTTGAACTTCAAAATAGCATAACTCTCTCATCCTTTGTCGGATTCTTGTGAATAATAGCTTGTTGGAAAGCTCTTTCCGTTTTTTACCCAGGAATCTTGGGTTTTTCTTCTGTAGGTTTTTTTTTTTCCGTAATTTAGGTCGAAATTCGGCGGGATTAGGTTTCAAAATTGTGTGATTCTGCCTTCAATTGATTTCTGTTATCGTTCCTCTCATTCATATGATTGTTTGGCATCCACTCATAATTTTAAAATCATGAATTCATACTTTGAATCTTTCCTATTCATGAAATCAACATGCCCTACCTTTGCCCTATTAATGCCTATCTTGATCAACTGATTAATCTATTGGATTCTAACTTTGTTTCTTTTGATTGTACATGTTATAAACACCTATTTCTTTCTTAATTTCATGAAATCACAACCCCTAACCTCTCTAATGTTGAAATCGTAAGTTGCCCTATAAACCTTAAGGTGTTGCCGAAATTTGTATATTGAATTAGGATGAAATATCAAGTAGATTCTTACTGAGTTATTGGCCATCACATCACAAATTCAGGGGAAAGATATTGCTACATCCAGATCGTTGGATTTGGGTAGGTTAATTGGTAAGGATTCCCAATGCCTTTATTTTTTAATTAAGTAGTCTTGTGGCTTAGTATTGTGTGGTCTTTGCTTTGTAATTGTTTAGGAGATTCTGATCTTATTGGAAAGGAAAAGGATTGCATCTGATTTAGACACGTGAGAGGTAGGATCTATGCCTCATCGATTCCTTTGGTTACCCTATTGTTTGATTGTTTGAATATGGAAGTTAATAGGAAAATAGGTTGCTTGATTTGGTTATGACTTTGAGGATTGATCTTTGATTTGTATTGTGATTTGATTGAGGATACTTTGTTGTAATTTGTGTATGCGTGTATGTGCCCTGTTTGTGCTTTGTTTGAAGGATCTTTTTGTCGTTGGCCATGCGAGGTAAGTATTGTTGCTCTTAGGGAGAGGAGAGATGCTTACTGAAGGGTGGTTATTCCCAGCAAGAGCTTGCTGGATGCCTTGTAGGTCGGTTCAAGTCAAGACGTCAGGAAGCTTTGTAAGCCAGTTCGAGTCTGGACGCCAAGATGCCCTATAGGCCAGTTCAAGTCTGGACGTTCGGTTGCCCTGTTTGAGAGTGACAGGATGACTTGTTTATGCTGCTGCAAGAGTGCTGCTAGGCCAATTCAAGTCTGGATGTCGGAGACAACTAAAAGGTTTGCTAGAATATTGATTATCTAACTATTTACCCTTTGTGCAGCAAATCCTTGGACAACACAGGTGGAAGGGGATGGCCTTTTCTTTTCCTACTACCGAGAGTAACCTGATGAGTTTTCCTGCCTGTGTACTTCTGATTTTCAAAAGTGTTTGTAGTCCACTCTTAGCCTTAGTTTTGGCCCTAACCCTTTTGATTGATTCTTGAATTGCTTGATACCCTTAGATGAGTAAGGATGATCTGATGTTGTTTGGGAGATGTTTGATGGGAATCCCTAGGACTTATGATGTTGTGACTCTACTGAGATTCTTGTAATCTCATCTCTTCTTTTCTCCCCCTTTGTAGGCTTAGGTATGTACTTTGTTGCTAGTACCAAAGGTGTGAGATCAAGGCTGCACGACTGGACAAGTTTCCACCCCATTTCTATTGAATGTGCATGCCATGTATTTGAATTTATGTGGATTTGCATTCTGGCTTTCCAATCCCTTTAACTCTTTTTGTTGCTTCCGAAATATGCATGATACTATTGGTTGATGTTTTGAGATTCCTATGGGACTTGTGTGTTATGTTTCCACTTGTTTTGAGTATTAATATAAGTTTTCCGCAAATGTTTTCTTTCACTTCGTATAAGCCAGAAATTCATAATGTATGAATATGCTCCAACCTTTAAATAGCATATAAATCAACCAATAAAATTGATAATTAGGTGACTTGAGCCTTGTGGGATTTAAATAGGATCTTGCGAGGGCTTATTTGGGTTTCTCAGTGGTAACGGTCCTAATAGGTTGGGTTTGGGTTCTTACAGGTGCGGCCTGAATAGCTAGTGCAGTTGGGGCTCTTTGATCTGCCTGCACATCAGGCTCAGCTAGCCATGAACTGACTCGCCACTTCCTTCTTGGCGATCTCGTGAGATGATACTATGCGTCCTAGCCATAATAACTGAACAAACCAAGCATAATATACGTGTAAGCCTAACACAAATAACTTAAACGTTACGGTGTTGGACTATGCACGTGCAAGTGAGTTTAAAATATTTTTTCGAAATATTTTTAAAATTGATTTGTAAAACCATGCTCCGCTACCACCCTTGTACGGACCCAAACCCAAAAACTAGGCCCTTACCACCATAAAACCCGAACAAGAACAACACATGGACCAATTCAAATCCCACAAGGCTTCAAAGACTTTTCAAGCACGATTCCCAAAATATACGTATTTAATATTTTAAGAATTGAAGCATGTCAAATAAGAAACAAACATCTAGCATATCATCGGAGTGAACAAAATACCAGCGGAAGACTTTGTTAAATAAACAAAATTCCAAAACAAAAGATGGGTCCATATACAGTCACAAGCCCAAAATCACAAACCGGGCTTAAAGCCCACAACATAAAACCATAACCAGTAACGTAATAAACGTGTAAGGAAATAATAATAATCAAAATATCAAACTAAGGCTAAAAAGGAAATGCCAGAAAAGAAAACCTTATAAAATGTGCAGGTACGATAGTCCAACTAAGTCGTACAAAACTCACACCTCGAAACATTGTCTATGACTTACGAACTACTCCTGAAAGGGGAAAACAACAATGGGTGAGATAATAATCTCAGTAAGAGTCACCGTATTATGTGTCCTATGGGAAACGAAGACACCTACTAAGTAGAGAAGAAATGATTTACTATTAAAATGAGCATATAACTGATGCAACTTAAAGAACGTAGAATTCATGCATTTGATTTTTATAACGTAAAATGTAGTTCCATCCCAATAGGTTATTACTCAAAATGCGCAAAAGATAGCTGGTTAATAATGCCTAACAAAACCTATCGGGATGGACATAATAAATCACTCCTCGAGTAACCCCCGTTAAAGAAAAACCGGAAGCCCACTAATAGTGTTAATTTAGATTTTTAAGAAAATAATATATTTACTCGTAATCCTTAATGTCAGTGTTGTCCGAGACTAGGCAGAGAAAAATCACATGTATCATACCCGTCCCAATACTCAATACAAACCAACCTGCGAAGAACGTGACAGGCAAATGAAGACAACACTCATACAACTCTCGAGTAGGCATGCAACTCTCCCCTATCATTGGAATTTTGTATACTCACCTTCCATTGGCCAAGCAAACATTTATTGAGTTAGATACTATACTAAATACAAAACATTCCTTAAACATCATACTTATTTTAAACTATAGTGTAAAATAATACGTTTTATGAAAACTATAAAACATGTCATGCATCAGGACATCTTAAGTCTCACCAACATAACTCAACTTATAGTTACATTAAACCTATAATTAATGTTTATAAAATCTACTAATATAATTCTTTTGGGATCCAAAATAAATATAAATAATAAGACCTCACCATTTTATAAATTTTTTTTTCTAAGCCCACAAACTGAATTTTTGATTTATTAGGCAACAATTAACTGCAAGCCATGATTTATAGTTAACATGCTAATATATATATATATATTATGTTAATATTTTAGTCCAACCTAACTACCTCAGCCCAAGACTCACGAGTTAAAGGCTAAGGGAAAAGGAAAAGGAAAGATTATGTATTTTATAAAAGGTTAATTGACAAATAACGTTAATTGGTTATGCGCTTCACTAAAGGCTATTTGTCAATGACATTATTGCGTTGTACCAAAAGATTACTTAGACAATAAAATTAGTGCGCTTCACTAAAGAGTTTACTAGCAACAAAACTAATTATGATATTACGTTTTACTTAAATACACCATTTACTGACCATTTTTGTACGTTATGCTGGAGACCATGATTTACTTATTTTAACGCAGTAAATATATTTAGTAAGTTAGCTAGTGTATCTAATATGGAAGACCTCATATACCCAGCTCCTAAATATCAGCTAGAAGGCATGGTTTGATTTGGCAAATAAAAGGAAAGGTTACAGATGACAACCAAAAAAAACTGCACACAAGGGACGAACAAAAGGAAAAGGGTTGCGCATCAACAAATCAATAAAGGAGGAGTATTGGTCAATAGTAAATAAGGAAATAAGAATAGGATAAAAATAAAAGGAAACAAAGCATGTGGATGTTTCTATTTTTAAGGCAATGAGCTGGCGACAAAAGACCAAAGAAACAAGTAAACAAGGAATTAAGGGTACGATAAAGAATTTAGAACAGGACAAATTAAAAGGAAATACAAGTCTGGCTCAGAAAATTAAAATGAACGGGCTCGAAAAGAACAAATAACCGAACCGGCTCAAAGGCCTACAAAACGACCCGAAAATACTCTGTTACTCAAAATAAGCCCAAAAACAAGTTCATGTCTAATAAGGGCAAAACGATAATTTTTTACTGTATCGATTTCCGTCTTAGTCAAAGTGTCTAACGAACACGTAGAACACTAGAACAATGCTGAGTAGACTAAAATGAGCTAACAAGTCGAATGACAAGGTTGGGGTTTCACAATGACAGCTACAAGGGGAAAAAAGATTTTTAGAGGAGGGTTTAAAACCCTTTTTTGTGTGATCGACTGATAGATTTATAGAAACCGACTAGTTAATATTTTATGGGGGACCAATCATTCTTTAGATGGATGAAATTTTTTTCTATCTTAATCGGTTGCTGATTAAAGAGTGACTAATCAGTTTTGGCATAGTGATCGGTCAATCTTGGTATTGTGAGATCTAGCCTACATAGGGAGTCAAGTGTTATCTAATCCCACATCAGAAAGGAGTGAGAGAGGTCTTGAGCTTATATATGTTGTGTGATAGGATTATTTGTAACAAGATATATCTTTTGGACCATGTGGTTAGAATCCCAACTAAGCGTTGTAGTTGTAATCCATCACGAGCACATACATATCCATGCCTACTAGCTCGGGGATTTGAAGGCTGGATCGTGACAAGTGGTAGTGGAGCCGATCTCACTCCCTCTTTCAAATGGGTTTGGGTTGTGTGTTGAGTTTGTATTTGGCCCCATGAGTTTGGGCCCGTACCTCTCTTTTCTCGTGAGGATACGAGGTCTCTAAGGAGGGGAGATTGTGAGACTCAACCTGTATAGGGGGTCAAGTGTTATCCAATCCCACATCAAAAAGGAGTGGGGAAGGTTTTGAGCTTATATGTGTTGTGTTATAGAATCATCTATAACAAGACATATCTTTTGGGCCTAGAAGCCCGACTGAGCATTACAGTTGTGATCCATCATGCGTACATACACATCTAGACTTGCTGGGCCAGGGGTCCAGACATTGGGTCATGACATGTACGACAACTAGTCTTTTGTTGGGCTCCGAGTAGTCAAATGGATGTTGCAACCCATTATTGCTTTCAGTTAGACTGATCAGTTTTCATGTTCATGTTGGATCGGTCGTTTGTCCATTCTTCGGTGGATTGCTCTATGCTTTCAAATGGGAAGTGAATGGCCAGTTTGAAATTGCGCCCGATTGGAGCTTAAGACTAGGATTAGTTGTACAGGCAAGTGCATCCCATTATCAGATGCCTTCGATTGATCGAGCCCCTTAGCAACCATTTGTCGTTTGGGTAACTGACTATCCTCAAACTTAGCTCATTGCTTGCATAGATGAACAACCAGTCAGTGAAAGTACCTTTTTTTCTTTATATCTTTTTTTATTATTTATTTTTATTGATGGGCTGCCTCTCATGCCATGACCATACTAGTTTACTCCACATATTCTAATGTTATTGTGACAATTGGAGTAATATCTCCACTGAAGTAAGGCTTCAATATCTATCCATTAACTTTGAATATGTTCCCTGTCATTGGGTTCTATACTTCAATTGACCCATATGGAAAGGTAGAAACTACTAGAAATGGACCAAACTATCTAGACTTCAGCTTTTTTGGAAACAATCTTAGTCTAGAGTTGAATAGGAGCACTTGCATACCAGGTGTGAACTTTTATCCTCTGATTTACTTATCATATTATCTCTTCACCTTCTCTTTATAGATACTAGAATTCTCATAAGCTTGCAAGCATATCTTATCTAGCTCATTCAATTGCAACATTTGCTTTTCACCTAATGCTAGCAAATCATAATTTAACTTCTTAACTGTCCAGTAAGCCTTATGCTCAAGCTCCACTGATAGATGGCATGTCTTATAAATTACTAATTGGAATGATAACATTTCTAGTGGTGTGTTGTAAGTTGTCTGATATGTCCAGAGAGCATCAATTAGCCAATTAGACCAATCCTTCCTGGTAGGAAAAATAGCCTTTTCTAGTGTCCCCTTGATCTCCCTGTTAGAGACCTCTGCTTGACCATTGGTTTGTAGGTGATAAGGTAGAGCCACCTTATGTTTTACCCTGTAATGTTTCAGTAGGGTAGTGAATTGATTGTTGCAGAATTAACTTCCTTTATCACAGATAATAGTCTTTAGTGCTCCAAATCTAATAAAAATATTCTTTTTAAGAAACCTTAGCACCATTTTGCATCATTGGTTTTAAAAAATTCAGCCTCCACCCACTTGGAAACATAATCCTTAGCTAGCAAGATATACTTCTTTCCAAAAGAAGAGGGAAAAGGACCTACAAAATCTATACCCCACAAGTCAAAAAGCTCAATTTCTCATTATTCTTTACATTGTTACCTGTTTTCTCAGATTTGTCACACTATAGATAAAATCTAAATGCCTAACGAAAGATGGTACTCCACTAAAAGTCATATTGTAATACCTTTTCTGCTTCGAAGTGACCACCATATGGGGAGTAATGACACTACTTAAGAATCTCTCTCATCTCTACCTCAGACACATATTTTTGCACCATCTGATAATTACACTATCTGTATAGGAAGGATTATTTCCAGAAATAGAACTTGGTGAAGTGGATGAACATCTTTCTTCTACGCGTACATTAAGTCAGATGGAATTGCTTTACTTACCAAGTAATTTGCAATGTTAGCAAACCAAGAGTCCATAGTCTTTATTGTTAGTACCTATCCCGGAATGATTCTTCCACCTATGCTAAAAGAAGCTTGATCTTTGTATGGATAACTTCCCAATCTTATCTGCTTGCACTTATTCTGGTGGCACTATAGTCTTTTCTTGAACTTCCAGCTAGTGATGCTCAGGGCTGGATTACTATATTTGATATGTTTAGAAACTCTAACATACATTTTGTATTTTTATTTTTATCATGCTTTATATATTGATTTATTGTGAATTTGTGATATCCCTTTCTGGACTATGATTATTATGTTTATATGACTTTTGGTTATTGAGATAAGTTGGATATGTGCTGAGTACTTGAGATACTTCGTTTGCAATATAAGACTTGTGTATATAAAATCCATGTATATTGTATGATTAGAATCATATAACCTCTTATGTGTATTTAAGATTCCTGTCCTTTCCTACATGTATTTGTTATAGTTCGTGTGGACATATGCCGAAATATTAAAAATGCTTTTTTCTAACAAAAGTTCAAATTTTTACATATTTTTATAAATATTTTGAGAAATGATTTTGAAAAAAAAAACATATTTTCGGATCCTCACAATATATTATTGCGTTATTATCATTATATTATATGTATATCAATGATGTTTCTTGAGACCACTAATTTTATCTTAAATTTTCACACTTTTATTTATAATCATGCATGAACACATATAAGCTAGTTCATGTATCTCTTTCCTCTACACATTAAATCTTTATTGCTTACATTTATTAAGACATGGTAACTTTAAGACACCTAAGAATTTCTCTTAAAATCACTACTTTCTTTTTTTAAAAAAAATTATTTATTAAATATAATAATATAAGTAAATGATATTAACACTTAATTCAAGCTATCTTTCAGCGAAATCCTAATGATTCTTAAAAGCTAGCACATCGAAATGCGTTAGCTTAGGCATATATGTATACATACGCTCCTCCTGGTTCTCCTAATTTTCGGTGGGGGTTGATTATCTCTGAAGCAGATTGATGTGAGCAAGCTCTTCACTTGTACCAATGAATTTACTTACAATGGATACATCTACGTAGAACCAACAACCAACAACCAACAACCAACAATCATGTTAAGGGACCTACCCTTGCTTCTTTTTCTTTGCTGCAAGAATTGGTTGGATCTGCAAATGCCTGTTGAAGGCTTCATTGAAGAGAAAACGAGTCTGGAAAGGCGATATGATTGGCAGCCAGGCTAACACAGCTATGGGTGCAAAAAGAATCACACCCATCCCATAGTCATATGCCTTGGCAAGCACTTGAGTGAAATTCCATAATCCAGTATCCTCTATTTTCGGCCGCACAACTTGTGCAATCTGAACCATTCAAAATTTCCCAACAAAGAAATAGTTATTTTCATCCTAATTATATCCCAAAAAATTAAAAAGGAAGCAATGCTTACCAATATCAAGCCCCATCCAGTGGGCAGGAATGCAAGACAGCAAACAAGTAAGTCCTTCGTGGACAATTCACAGATGAGAGAAAGAGTTGCTATAATAGACAGAACACCAATGAAGAGGAATGCTTTAAAAAATCGAAACACGAGGTGGTAATTAGCACTGAACTGTTTCCTTCCCATGTTCACGGCCTGCAAATTGTCATAAAAACCCAATTATTAAACCCTAAACGATCATGAATAACGAACATACTATCAAGAAATTTTAACATCACATCGTAATTCATGTTAGAGTACATTTGACAAATAGCCACATCAAGTAATAGGAGAGGTAAAGAAAAAATGTAGGGGATTATTTACCTTGACCAGCAAGAAAACAGCAAAAATCACAACCCAAGATAGCACATAAACCAGGACATTATTGCTATGTTGGGAAATATCAAGGTGATACACTAGGCCATACTGGTACATAAAAAACCGAATAGAAAGAAATATTTCAAGCAATCTAGCACCCAGCCCTGAACCACATAGATGGGCTTGCTCATCATTCCACCAAGATTGCCAACTTTTGTCTTGCTGAATTCCAATACCACCGGGCTGCCTTATCCACTTATTCCAATCTTTCCAATCACCAACTATTTTGTCCCAATCAAATCCTGAAGGATTGAACAGAAATGGTGCAAACAACCAAGTGATTGACATGAACCAAATGGAGTAAGTAATAAATACATATGCCATACTGCTCTGGTAGGACCGTCTAAACAAATCATAAACAACCAAGAGGAGCAATAATTCAAATCCTTTAACAAAGTGGCTTCGTGAATATAGTCTGTAGTTCTCACTGAAGCTGGCATGAAAAACCACAACTTTACGCCCTGTTGGCCGGTACTTAGCACCCCCATGCATCATTGTTCGACCATAATAATGAATTTTCGTTCCAAGTGAGAAGGTGAAGAAAACAGAAGCTAATTGCAATTGCATGAGGATAAAATCTTTTAAAGCTGTCAGAAATCCCTTCTCAAGCCCTATCTCCATCACCATTGGCAAACCAGTCAGAAGCCCAAGCTGTATAAAGGATTGGGAGGCAAGAGCAGTTTCCAGTGATTGTATGTTATGCATTCTGGCCTCAATGACCAGTGCCTTTTGCAGCCCACTTAGGACAAGGTAAAGCTGACCATAAAGGAACACATATATTCCAATTACTGCAACCTGTAAATACAAACAAATAATTTTATAAAAATGGTTAAACCAGACACGAACAATTGAAACATATAAGATGGAGGGTGAACAAAACAATGTCATAGTTTGACAAGATTCCATGCAGATCTGTAAAAGGGTTGTGACATGTATCGCAAGTACTACTCAAAAATAATCCACTAAAAGTTTCTCAATAGCTCTAGTAGCATTGTTGAAGTAGTCAAAACTCTGTCAAATATAATACTGTCAAAAAGTCGTTTTGTTATCACTGACAATTACATAAACTTAGTAAAAGAAAATATCTTTGCTGCTTCTATATGTCTGAGCATACACAGTATAGAAATGAAACAAGTACAAGAACAGAAAGAAATCAAAGCAAACAATTGTAGATTCAACCTATATCCTATTATCTGTTCACGTAATTAAGTTCATGTCTAGAGAGGACAATTTTCTCATTATCTCAAATATTAAGCTAGCAATTCAACGAAAGCCATGACTCTATGCAATTCAGATTCTGAACACCTTATATGAATAAGAAAATATGCAATTTTCCTTCCATCTTTGCTATTTTTCTATCCAACAAATAATGCATTCCTATTATCTTATGTTAGCAACAAAGTTTAATCCTGAATGTTAATGAATCTTGGTATTTGCATCTAAAAAACGTGCCCCGTTTAGCTAGTGATGACATTGTTATATTCTCACTGCATTTTATTTCTGATGAAGAATAATGTAACATTATAAAGAGGTCCAGAAAAATTACCTGGTTATTTAAATAAAACCCGATTGTGGTGAAATAACACGATAGCATACGAAAAAAATCAAAGCAGCATCCAAGTCGGTATATATCACGGCTTATAGTTTGTTCACTGTTTCCATTTGATACTTTGGCTTCAAACTTCGATATCTGATTTAGACCTACATCACGGCCTTTCCCAACTTGAAGATACTCAAGGTATGTGATACATCCTCGTCGTAAGGTGGAGTTAAATCCTGAACCAGTTAAAGTGTTTGTAGAAGCTAACTAATTATTTTAACAGAATGCAACAATGAAGCTACTAATTCTTACCTGCAAATACATCCTCACTTAAGTTTATGGTTTTCGATGCCTTGCTTATACCACCTCTTGTTATATGGAATAACCGGTCAAATACATCAGGATGTCCATAATGAAACCTTACTCTGTAACAACAATTTCCACCAGTATGATAAAAGTCACGAACTTATCAGTATTTAAGAAAAAGTGGCACAAATAAGTTTCATAGGAACCAATGGCAAATAACATGAACTTAGCCACCGTCTCTCCCTCCTTTATCAGGTGAAAGTAGTTCTCGGTTAGTCTCTTGATCATAGCAAGTAGTTTTAAGCATAGTCTCCCAAATATACACATGGATCCGCACATATTAATTAAACAAAAATTTATAGGAAATAGTGTGTTACCTCAGAGGATTAGCGAGAAGTCTTTGGCCAATGGTGACAAAGCTTGTTTCTTGATATGACATGAACCACGCTAGAGAAGAAACACTGCACATGCAAATATACTGTAGGACTATATCAATTAGCTAAAAGATAACAATTTGCTGATGAACAAACATATAACTTCCTGCTTATGAAATATAATGTTTAGACTGTATTCTGGAAAAGCAGTCATGCAACAGAACCATCTTGCGTTGGAAATTGCTATCAGAAAATATAAGTACTTACAAGAGGCAACTGTTTGATTATACATAAAAATTACAAATCATGTGGCTTTCCAGTTTCGAAAAATCTCGGTAACACCAGTGTTATTGCTTCACACAGAGCAGGAAATGTATGAATTCATCACTTCACAAACATGGATGAGCGTCCAATGAGCTACATCATAGAATGGCTAAGCCTCCAACGAGTTCAATAACTAACAAAGTCAAATATCAAGAGAACTATTAAGGAAGCATGGATGAACCTCCAATGAGATACATCATAGAATATTTTTCTGAACTTCATTGTGCAGCATTTGGTATTACAACTAATGACAACAAATCACACTTCTGTTCTTTGAACACAAGACACAATAATTGCACAATAACAGGGTAGTGTGATCCAACCTTCCAGTGAATATGTGTTCTCTCAATCCAAGTATTGTTGGAGGCCGCCGTCCTTGTTGCCGAAGAAATTCTTGTAAGAGGTTTCTCATTTTGAATGCTTCTTCCAAATAGTTATCCTGTAGAAACTGTCAGAAATAAGTATAACGGTTGGGAGACTAATATCTTTTATGACTATCAGTAAAGGAGCGTACTTGGTTCATATCGATAGTTTGAAGAGCTTCACCACGTGTAAAAATTATGGCATGATTTTGATTTTCAGGTTTTCCTTCTCCAATATTTGGTGGTCCAGGAAGTTTTACTCGGTAAATTTCCTTAAAGAGAAGAAGTATGGTACATCATACAAAAAGTTGCAGAGCTGCATAGGAAAAGCTTAGAAACAAAATTTAATTGTGCATGGATACCGCCATGTTCTATGAATACAAACTTCTAATACATTTTTTTTCTAACATGGCAAGCAAAACTTGTTAGGATTGGCCTCAGTGGAGAAGGTAAGGCCTGTGGTCCCCAGAAAGAGATTAACCATGTGACTGGCGAAGATAATAAAAAATCATGACAAGCCAAGAAAACTAAAATCAGCATATAGTACATCCCAGTATATGAATACAAGATGCTATTTGGTGTCTTAATTTATTTCTCTACATTTCAAGATAACACAAATTGAGAATTTACATCACCTTTTCGATGTTGTTTGACCACATTTCAAGTATTGGTCCAGTCCATTCCGACTTTCATTTTGCTATTCTTTTAGGGAAGATCAAGTATCTGTAACTAATTTTTTCCAATCTTTCAACTAGGTTATATTCAATTATAAGCATATTTCCCTCAAGCTAATGCCTTGATGTAGTCCTCTATGCATGTTGCAGTACATATTGAATAAATAGGTACCTGGTCAAGACCATTGACAGCTTTAACCAATATAGATGAATAAACTTTTCGAGGCGGTTCATTGTTCAAAATCTCTTCTTTCTCCTCAACATAAGCAACACGAACTGATGGGTACCTTCAAGTAATATTTTTATAGTCATTTTTACATTATAAAACATTTTGAGAATCAAGCATTATGACTTTCCTGCCAATGAGTACCTAACCATTAAGTCAAGTATGTCTTTCGCATGGGGATCTCCAGAAGCCTTTTGTGATCCAAACATTTGAAATGAAATAATGTAAGTGAATTTCATGTCTGCTAGTTCTTGTAAATTAGCAAATAGTGTACGATTGTTCCTTTCAGCATCATCGTAACCTTCGAGAATATCTGGAAAACATTGACAGCAACAAAAAATATTTAAGTTTTCTCTTTATTCAAAGTACAAAGTCATGCATCTAGACATTAGAAAGGCTTTCATGCAGCACACAGACAGCCTGATGAATATCGTCATAAAGAGTCAAGATATAACACACCTTCATCTTCAGCCATATCAAGAAATGCTTGAAGTTTCAACGCTTCTCTGTAGTACATCATTCCTCTAACTGACATGACCAAAGAAATCAAATTTTGAGATTGTGTTTAGGATGACTAAATTATCTGCCTGAACCAATGAAGATGCATATGACATGAAATATCATTCACCTGTTCTGCTTAATGTTTGACTTCTGAAAGATGCCCAGTTTCTGAGTTCTTCCTTCTTGCTTTCGTCTAATGTATCTAAAGTTTCACACCCCATACGTTCCAAAAAGTTTTTCCACTCATCTAAGGTTAAAAGAAAAAACGAACTGATTAAAAGACAAAATGCAGTCAAATGAATAAGCAATGGTATATTGTACTAGATGCATTTCTCACCTGGGTATATTTTCTGCATGTAGAATAAGATGGAAACCCCTTCTTTGCTAGAATGAAGTTCCTCCATTGAATAATTAATATCTTCCATATAATGTGGAGTCAAAACGCTGTAAAAAAGACAAAATATAATAATTATCTCTGCCTAAGAGACTAGCATTTCCATACCATTTGATGATTTCTAGATGGAACTGCTTCGATACTAACTCTCTGAACATGTGATGATAATGAGATACAATAGCAAGTGCTTGCCTCATTAATATGGTGAAAGATGCTGATCCCCCATCACATTTTACTAGAAGACAGTTCTTTAAGTAAGAAAAACAAATGCTTTGTTAGCTAGACTATTCTTCCTAAAACTAATACAAGAAAGACAGTTACTATATTCTAATTACCACTGTTCAGTGCCAGAACATGTTGCTGTACACATGCTTGTGTCATAACCAATCGAATTAAGAAAAAGTTAAATCTTTAAGATAACGGAATTCAATATGGGAAGAATCAATGAGAGAACATCAGCACAAGTCCTATTGTTCAATATATAATGATGTAGCTGACCTTGGTTGATTATAATCTGATCAATTCATTGATGGTCAACTATTATGATGATCCTAATGAAATTCCATATACTAATAGTAGACCATATACTCATTCCTAAGGCTTCAACCCATTGTTGAGACTTGCATTAGGTTGGTTCTTTAATATAGTAGTGGTTTCATGACCAAACACTGTGTATTCAGCACCCACTCAATGATTATTTTTAAAGAAAAAAGTATAATGAGTCATCTCAAATTTCAAGCTCAAAAGGCTTTCACTTGAGGAGGTGAACTAGAATATAATATCATTACTAGAACTTCAATCAACAACTTAAGCCATTAGGTTGACTAAGTCCTTTGACTCCTTGAATAGCGCTAATACCAAAGAAGCAAGATTAGTTACATCCCTCATCAAATACTTATTGACAAACCCACAAATATAACATAGTCAATTCCAATAATTAGAAGAGATCTCCCAAAGGATAACAAGAGAAACAAGACCTTACCGTCGCTCTTTGATAATATTGAAGTTTAATTGGCTAGAAATATATATAATGTTTGGCCGACCACATCGAGTACAATATTACAGCATGTACATAAAAACATCCATTAAAAAAAACTCAAGCTGGTATCTACTGAAAGATCCATACACCAGGGATTGTCTCAATTTTTAAATTAGGACCAAGATTTCCTACTTGAATATCTCTTGATAAAGATTTTCTGTTTTATAATAAATATCGGAAGCAGTTGACCTTGAAATAAAGAGCTATGTACTTAAGGTCCCACTTTTACTTCAAGTGTCCTCGACAGCTGATTTCAGTCTTTTGGAGACTTACATGCACTCACCCTTTATAGTTGGTTTCATGCATTTGGCAACAACAAATTCTTAATTTATGCACTTTGGAAACGTTTTGGAAAATTTCATTTCATTAAAATTTTATTGACATATCCAATCATCAAATACTCACTGATAGGCGGCAAATTACAGTATCACATACCCAGGCATTAAATAAAAATAGCTAAGAAAATATATGACCTTGCCTAAAGGGTTTATGAAGAAAGGAATTATATTCCTAACTGCCATAGGTCCTACATCATATAAGGCTTCAAAAGTAGAAAAAAGAAAGACAGTGTACAAAATATAAGATGAGTTAGATTGAATTAATGAAAACATATCTAAAAAATCTTCATTGAGGTATATTTTTAAATAGAATGAGGAGATAAAAAATTTCATAGTCCAACAAGCCTAAGTCTTAGTCAGTTAGAGTTGAGTGGTAAAGAGTGTGGGCTTAATCATTTAGCGTTGTAGTTCTATTCTGTTCTGTGTGGGGGTTTATTTTTTATTGCTTGAGTTTGATCGTTGCTTGTTGGAAATAGTTTCACATTATTAATTAATGCGATATCTTTTTACCAAAAGAGAGTTGAGTGCTAAAGCATCAATAGTGCCAGTAACTGGGTTGAGTCCTTAAAATAAGAATTCTAGATAACAGCTGAGGGAACCAACACAATTGAGTGATAGAGATTGACATTTGGTTGAAGTAATAACATAATTGATTTAAATAATTAAAATAAATGCAAATATTATAACAAAAATAAAAAAGCAAGATAAGAGACTTTATACCTGAAAGACAACATATTCCGCACTTTTGGAGCAATGGGCATATCAGTAAAAAGTGAAGTAGCAAAGAAGGAAATACGCCTTCGAGCTTCCAAGTTCACAGGTATGTCCATTGCTTTGTCTTTGACAGTAAGCAACAAGAGAAGACGTTTAATCTGCCAAGGTGAGAACAGACAAGGTTAATCTATAATCAAGGAAATGTCATGTTTACATAGTTTTCAATGTAAGTTCCAGTAAGCATATAAAAGTATCACATAGTTTTCAATGTAAGTTCCACTAAGCATATAAGAGTATCACATAGTTTTCAATATCAGTGCCAGTAAGCATGAGAAAGTATGTGAAGAACAAAGATAAGAACCTCATATTTCAAAATAAAATTCAAAATGGGAAGTAGAGTTTGGACCCTACCACTACAGCTAATTGAAGTGTTTGGAAGAAAAGAGAAAAAAAGAAAATTTTAAAAAAAAGAAAAGGACAAATATAGTCTGACCTGTTCATTGAGAGACCCGCTAACTGGTAAAGGGAAATGGATAGATTTCTTGTCAGCAGTAGATTCAAATAACTGCGGTTCAATTTTTCTGGAAAAATCTGAAAAATTCTCTTCTGTATTTTGGAAACAGTCAAGCAAGTCCAATATTCTGTAGAAAAAAAGAAACCTTAATGATGAACATTTCAATCACTAAATTCTCGTAAACAGAATGTAAGGCTATCAAACCTGGAAGAGTCTGTCATCATATCATTTGTCACAAGTTCAAACATATCTTGAAGAACTTTCACAACATTAACATGATGTCCTTCGTTGCCCTCAACCTTCGAAAACATCATATAGAAAATGAATAATTCTGAAAAACTCAATTACTAGTTTCTAAAATAGCTGTTATGAACCTAAATTTGCAAGTATGGATCTACCAGAAGCTCAATTAGTCTAATACATTTCGCATGCAGAGTTGGAAGCTCGCTCATCTTGAAGTTCTCAAGAAGACTTGACCTTTCCTTGCTTGCTTCAATTTCCTTTAATAAGCAGGATACCACCCTAATAATCGATTCAGAAGACAACATAATATAATGGTAATGCTGAAAATGAGAAACATACGGGATTCCAAAAGTCTATATAGGTATTTTTCTAAATTATAAATACCTCAGTCGCACTTCATTTGATAACAAACTATGAAACAATCTCACAATCAGGTGTCAAAGATTACACCATATAAAAAATACATACTTCTCTACCTTTTTTCCAGTTCACCCACGATCAGAATATCAAGGACATACTTGAGTGACTCATAACACTCCTTCACAGCAGCAAACATATATTTGTCTTTTGTTATCTTCCTAAAAAGGATCTCGTCTTTTCCCACAAAATCTCTTGCAATACTCAGTGCTGTAGAGAACTTGAAAGACAAAGAAGTTTGTTTATAGATGTATGATACTAAGTTAGTTAACTAGGATATGCTGATACAGGACCATACCTTATTTGCCAAAAGGAAAATAGGCCACCGAACCATTCCAGAAAACAATTCTGAAGACATAGGTATCACCATCAGGTCCAACTCCCTGTTGATCATAATGTATCTATGTGGGATGTATCTGAGAGGTACCAGAATGAAGACCCATAGCACGGAAACAATAATATACCTGTTGCTTATCAAGTCTTCTTGTCGAAAAGTGCTGATTATTTGGTTCCATACAAGAACAAACTTTGCAACCCCATTTTTTTCACATTCAGAGGCCTGAAATGATATCAATTTTAGTATAATATTGACAAACTAGGGATCCAATAAAATAAGTCTATAATAAAAATCTCAGTATACCTTATGAAATCTCTCGGAAAAGAAATTCCTTCTTCTCATTTTCTGACTATTTTTTTCTGATGGTGGAATCAGTGAGATATTGAATGCAGCAGGCAAAGTATGAAATCTACTTCTCAGCATTCCCAGTGTCCTTATCTGGAAATAGCAAGAATAAGAATATTCCCACATTTATAAGAACGTTAGGATAAATTAGAATTGCCTAAGTTATAAGAACAAAATCAATCTGAGTTTTTTGCTTATTTTTATCGGATTAGTTCCTTACAAGTTTTTACGAGGACTTTCTAAATTTAATAAACTATAAATTATATATGCATATTGCTCACCATCAATAAAATTTGTAATAGGATTCTTCCACTTTTATCCTAACAACACTCCTAAATCAACTGGAGCTACAAGAATCACTTTCTATCCAAAAGGGATTAACATCAAGGAGGGTTAAATCGTCTCTATTTAGTCATCTAAAACATAAAGGACAAGAAACCCTTTTAATCAACCAAACAGGATGAGTTGTAGACAAAAAGTATTTGGTTTAGCATCTCTTTATAGATTGAAACGATCTCCTAAATTCAAACAAACAATTTGACTATCAGCAATAACAAGCTAATCACATTTATGTTCATAAAACATATGAAGCATTAAAACGTCAATTTTGGTCTAGTAATTTGATGACATGGTGATCACAAGAGATGATGATGAGGAGATAAGAGATCTCAAAAGCCTATTGCAAGTAGAATTCAAGGTAAAAGACCTTGACAAACTTCAATATTATATTATGGAGGAGATAACTAGAAATAAAATAAGCATATTAATTTCTCAAAGAAAGGACACACTAGACCTAATTTAAGGAAATACAAAATTGAGGTGTAAACATAGAAACATACCACTAGAGAAAGATTAGAAGTATAAAGTGTCTGAAAATGATTTTCCAGTGGATCAAGAAAACTATCAATAGAAAACTGATCTATCACTCAGTTACAGATATTTCCAGTAGTGTAAGTGCTACTAACAATTTAAGTCTACGGTAAACTAACATGCAATGGATCAGTTTTTAAGGTATCTAAAGGGGACATCTGGAAAAATATTTATTAAGGATTTGTGAAATAGGTGGGTTTGTTGATACAAATTGGGCACTGATCGATTGAAGATACAAAGTCTATAGTATGATACTTATCACATTCAATGATCCAAACTCATATAACATGGAGAAGCGATAAAAGAAAATCTGTTGTAGCTAGAAGTAGTGCAGAAATTGAACTCAGAGCAAATACAACAAGAAATTTGTGGATTGATCATGATTCAAAGACTAATGAACTATTTGAGTATCACATTCAAACTATCTACAAAGCTGTGTAATACACAATCCTATCCAGTAAAACTAAATGAAAAATGTTCAGATAGACAGAAATTCCATCAAGGCAGCAGTAAAAAGTGAGAAAATTTGTTTATCCTATGCCCAAACAAACTTACAAGAAACTTAGGATCCTTGTGCAAGGTGATTTCGAGTTTAATTTATGCAAGTTGTGGATGATCAGTGCATGATCACTTTCTTGAGAAGGATATTAGGAAAAAAAATAAATTACAAAAATCATAATAATTAAATCGATCACCTAGATTTTATAAAAATAAATAAATAAATAAATTCATCAGTAAATTCAAAATTCTGAGGTTCCACTAGTTCAAACAAATTAAGAACAATTACAGCCTACCTCACCAAGATGGTGTAAAATTCCATAAATTCCACCAAAAATCGTGCAAAAAACAGAATACCAAATCTGTGTATCCATAAAGTACACCTGAAATGAAGAAAAAAAAATGTATGAATCAGTCATTGGTTAAAGTAAGATGATAACATAACTTTGTTTTTCTATTTCCTTGATTAGCTTATTAATCGTGACATGTATCCTATAATATCATAAAAATTCCAATCTATCTCAATATATAGAGTTAAATATATAGCTCTAGATTGAAATAGAGCTCCAATCTATCTCAATACACAGAGTTTAAAATATAGCTCCTTACCACTATTATGGGAGTCCATATTGCTACAATAGCACCAATATTACTTTTAACTGCAAAAAAAAAAATGGTTACTTTATATGCTTGTATTAAAGTTGGGATAAAAACATGATTACCTTTCGGAAAAAGCTCATGCCAGTCATAATTATGTACACCAATTTTCAAGATCAACCTTGTTGGTCTTATGAGTGGTTTAATCTGCACGTACATTTCAAAAGCAATGCTGAGTTTGGTTCCATTAGCACCTATCTAATCTTCACAAAGTTTTACAAAATAATTAATGCATTAAGTTCTGTGAAAACCAGTGAGTTCTGCTATCAGCTTCAGTTACAAATGATTTCCATGTCGATATCAAGTACATAACATCTTTTAAAAAATTTTCCATCCCATTGATAGGAACTGAAAGAAAATAGTTTAAAGATGTGGAAAAGATGAAAGTGGCACACTGTAAACGTTAAAACACATATAAAACATCTATTATCTCTATACAATAATTATGACATAGATTTTGTGAATTGTGATTTATAACAGGCCTCAAAATTGATTGATTATGTTTCAAAGATGAACCTAATACAATAATATTTCAAGTCAACTGCAAGACATGATCCAAAGAATTTTTCTATGATGCACCAAAATATTTTTCAATCTTATTAACTTCATTTGGTCCCCCAAAGTATAACACTTTTATTGAAAAAAAAATGTCCAATGAAATCAATATCAACTTTCTTCTTTTTTTTTATGAATAAGAATGTATTAAAATATTAATGTCATGTTATATCAAGCAGTGAACAATCAAAATCCAGTCAAGCATATAATCCAGTCAGTGGTCTATCATTTTTCAAATAACTTAAACTATACACAAACTTTTGTTTTCCTTCACAGGAAAAAAAAAAGAAAGAGAATAATGCAATTATCTGTCCTCAGTGGAGGTATTGAAGCAATCATTACTGAAAATGATTTCAGTTCTCTATTAGAAAACCTTCTTAATGTTATTTTTTTCACTTATGTATCTAATATTATAATGAGTTGGTGAAAAAGTTAATCATCATATTATTTGCTTGCTATAATCACATATCCCCTAGAACATTGAGAGTAACTAGCAAAATTTCTGTTATAACTAAACAAGAAGCCTTCACCCAAACTATAAGCTTTAGATCCGACCTTTCACCCCAGTGAATTAGCAGAAGCAAAATCAATATCAAGTTGCTGAGCACTGTTGAGCAAATTTCTCATGTAGCTATGGTCCATTAAATGTGTTCCTCAATAAAATAACATCATAAAGCAAAGGATTTAGAGATAATGTGCTTAGACACATTAGAATATCATAATCACAAAGCAAAGCAAGCACACAGCAACTCACCTCGAAATGGTAACTGAACAAGAATTTAGTCAAGAGTACCAATACCCAAAACAAGGTATATCTGCAAGAAAGTTAACTAAACATTAGGGTATAAAGAAGAAGAAAATGTTGATAAAGAGCTTCAAAACTAAGCAAACCATATACTTTGAAACTGAGACATTTGTTTCTTGCATCCCACGTCCAATATACAGTCTCGGCTACACAAGCAAAACATTTTCATCAATGATTTGTGTAATGAAAATTAGTTTAGCAATTTATTTATATACCAAATAACCACAACAGCAAACAACATTAGTACGAAGTAGAAACAATTTTTTAATTTGAAATACCAAGATTAATGGATGAGAGAATCAAAACTTCTAGCAAAAGACAAATAAATAACAGAAACATCAATGAACTCCCTTTCCTATAAACTTGAAATGAGACTTCAAAAATTCAAAAAAATTTCCTAACTTCTTTGACTTTAGATTATATGCAATCTACATTAGACTTTTATGATCGAGTCTTTATTGTATTATTTTCTTTTACATATGATTTAGAAAGGAATATATTTTCGTAAAGGAAGAAGTACAATGTAGCTTGCATTGTGGGAGATGCCCACCCTTTTACTGCTATAAGCTATACATATTTATATCTCGAATACTTTAAGTCTTGGATGCTAATCATGTTTGCACCAATATCGCTCATGATCCCCAATAAAAATTAAATGAGACCTAGAATCAAATCCAAACAATGTGATATATGGGTGGAATTGAGATTATGGATAGACTTGATTACATCAAACAAAAAAAAATTAAACAATTTGGTAGTCATATCACACCTATCGTCTTATTTTTAGTTGTTAAAAGGAAAAGTTGGTTGAAGATTAATGATATTATTGCACATTGTTAGCAACTGTGACTGCTTCATAAAAGTAAACACATGTGTTAAGTATAAAATAATGAATTAGAAAAACTTGTAACCTTTGACATGTTCATACCTTTGTCCAGTATGTTAAGAACTTGAATATCTGCCAATTTGAGGTTTCAATGAATTTTCCAACAGCAGGAACAAAAAATAAGACCATCTCAACGGCATTAGTAGCCAAGTAAAATGCAACAGCAACCATGTAGGAAGAAAAGCACAATTCTCTGAGCCAGCTTGTATTCTGTGTAGAATAACACATATATTTTCTTCTAGATTTAGCATAACAAACTGGTAGTACTATACTCCACATGACTGCAGCAACCAGCTTCAACACTAGCTTTCTTTTTTCAGAGATGGCCATGGTGAATCTAGCCTTCCATGTAAAGATAATATCAAGAATTGCTGCAAACAAAATATTTTATGTTTTTCTTAATTTACTGTATATGGAAAACTAATGGATTATTTACATCACTTTGTATTTGCTAGCTACACAAAAATAAAATGAGGAAATATGGTCATGGCTGGATCAAGTAATCTGACTTTTGATTCAAATTTATGTTGGCCTGCTGTAGCAACTTTATTGTAATGAACTTTTCAAGCATCAACTTCATACAAGACATAAGGCATTTAAGAAAAACTACTGATAATTTTCCATAACATTACCAAGTATCAAAATCTTTTACCACAAAACTAATAAATTAGCTAAACATTGACCAAGCATCTAGTCTGCTCATTATATAAAAGAAAATATTCCATATATATGTTGTCATGTTTTAAGAAACATAATCCAATAATATTTGACAATGGGACAAGATAGATAAAGGAAAATATCAAAAATAGAGATCTTTTCTCATCCCAATAACAAATCAACTAAAAACAATACCTAGAACTGTCCTTTTTAAGGAAGAGTACTGCATTTATATTTATATTCCTTTCTACGGTAGATGATATCAGAATAAAAACCACATTGCCATTAACAGATGATCCTTTGTCCTTACTAATTGGACTGATCATACTTTTTTATAAAACAAGCAAACATTATTCTTTACAGCATGCCACTCTCACTACAAAATATTCTTATCTTTGAGAAAGACCACCCAGCATCAACAGATTCAATGTTCATCGTAGACAAAGTACTTTGTGGTTTAGATACACATTATGATAGCTTATCTTCTTAATTTAATAATTGTGGCTACATCAATTGGGTTGCATCATATACAAAATCAATTTATGCATAAACATTTCAGAGAAAGTAAAATAAAAAAATAATTAGGAAGACAAAATGCATTTGAAAATTCAAATAAACTGGAATTTACATTGAAAAGCAATGGATACTTGCCTATGAATTTTTTAAGAAGAGATACCTTGCTAGTCAACATGTCACATAAAACAATAACTTAAACTAGTTCTAATCTTTTTAGTTCCCAACTTTCGCATCAGCTTAAGTGTATCTTGCTTTTTGTTTTGTAGCTAACATTAGCACTTGGCCCACTCACTTTATATAAAATTATGCTCCCAGTGAGTGGAAATATATAAAATTATCCCCGGACTGGTATGTATATGTACTCTCACTTTATCACACTATTAAAGTATCATGTTTTGTTGAATTTTCAAGTTCATATGTCATAACAAAAGTAAACTCTACCTACATTACCAAACACGTAGGGCATGATAAATTGTTTGGCCTTGCAAGAATTTTCCCTGTGCATCTGCAGAATTAATATTTGTGTACAGAAATTATAAGAGGTTCGTAAACAATTGAAGGTCCAAGTAATACTATACCATGAATAAGATTAAGAACTGCAGATGTAATAAAGATGGTCATGATGTCCTCGAATACTACTGTGTCAAGCATTTCAAGTGGGGATCCCAAATCATGGCAAGCCATAATTATCATTGCCTGAAATTTCAATAGAAACAGATAAAATCGTTATCATCAAAAGGTAGTCATTTGCAAATTAGATGCATGTGGTTATAAACAAACCTGAAGAGATAAAATAAAAAATGTCCACATCCTATCAAAGCTTCTAAATATCTGCCAAAATGAACGAATCTCTACAAAATTTGTCTTCCCTAGCCATTTTCCTTCATGTTGTTCCTCTGTAGCAGCCTAGGAGAACAGAAAAATAATAAATCAGGAGCATGGAAGGACCGGTCAAGAACTGTCTACCTGAGTCAAGGAGTTGGAGTCTAATTTTTTCTCACATTGCTGAAAAGAAAAAATACCAAACACATCTCACAAGGAAAAGTAACAAGAATAACAGGTAAAAAGACTGAAAATCGACCTCCACAATTAGCACATGCTATAGAAACAGGCTTGGCTAATGTGAATGCATTTAAGTATATACACTAATGTGTAACAGAAAATAATAGTAGCTAAAGGAGAAGTACATTTTTCACATGATCATAACACTCAGCCAAAAAGAAAGCAAAAACTAAGAAAAAAAACATTAAAAAACTGGGCATTAGATGAATTGTGTTAGAGCTTAGTCATCTAAACTATAAATTTAAAAAATTTGATACTTAAGTGAATATATAAGGATGTTCAGCCAATAGACCTTACAGAAAAGGATTTCTGGGGAAGAACACTCCAGATGATCAACGTGCCACATTTACCTAGCAAATATTAGCTCTCTGGTTCGAGATAAAACTAAACAAATGGCCATTTGAGGTCAAGAAAATTAAGAGAAACAGGATGCACCAAAGGGTATCGGCATTATCTGCAACTGTTTTCTTATTCTAATTTTACAATACAGAAAACATGGAGGCAATTCTTCAATTTATTCTCAATAAATGAATCATAGTTCATCCCAGAAAAATATAGTGCTTGTTGATCCCTTGAGTATTTTATCCAAAAGTGCATGTGCTTGCTGATCCTTTAAGTAGTCGGATGCATCTCCAACAAAGATTGAAACAGTAACATCCAAATTGAAGGAGCAATAGATGAAAACAAAACTATAAATTCTGTTTGCAGGTCTTCTCACGTAGCTGTTCAGCATCAAAATCAAAGAGGATAAAAAAGAGAACACTTTTTGTATGCAGGAAATATAACACTGTAGAAATTTACCGTCATGTCTTCATCTTCATTTAGTCCCAATTCTTCATCTTCATTTAGTCCCAATTCTTCATCTTCACTTGTTTCTTTCTTTCTTTTTGCTTCTGCAACTTTCCGTTTACTTGAATTATATACCCAAAAGAAATCATGATCCAGGCGCATGGGCCAACCAATTTGGAAACAATCAGGAGACCTGGAGAAACATGGAAGCTATTAAAGATTAGCATCTCATATTCGTTGAAGCTTCTTGAAGCGACCGGAAATTCATTTACCAGAAATACTCATTCAGGTCGTCATAGTTTCTCCAAGTAGCATGGTCTGCAGTACCATTTTTGTTTTTCTCAGCCTCCTGCATTTTTGGAAAAAAAATTAGACACTGAATGAAAAATATAAAAATATATTATGAAATCAACAAGTACCTTAGATATAACCCAGTATATTGGTGACACTACATTGTTAAGAAATGACTCAAATCCTCCATCATATGCCTGCTTGACCTCCGCACCAGTCAAGATGCCATGCAACTCATATGCCATCTAAAATTAGACAGCGAAACTTCCAATGTAATAATCATGATAAGCATCAAATACTGTGGATCAAAATATTAACAGTTACAATTGTAATAAGGGGAAAGAACCATTTTTATAATCTACAACATGTTGAAGATAAGAAATAAAACAGATTTACTACCAAACAAGTCCAAAATTTAAGTTAATATACATGTTTATATTCACTGATAAAATAGACTTTGGTGTTGTCTACCTCACGTTGTTTAACAAATAAGCGAGCTACACAGAAGGAAAGGCTGGAAAACAGAGCCAAACAACCATCTAATTCCACCAAAGCCTAGCACGTAATGTTATGACTAAAAAATAGATCAAGCCTACCTAAATTGAAAAATTTTCCCAAAAAGGACAGTGTACATATTTACATTTGAGTGAAACAAGATAAATGCCTCATGGCTCTTTATATATGATGAGAGGAGAAGGCAGACAACAACAAGGAGTTAGGTGTTTAATGATGCAGCAACCCTATCAAAAACTAGTTATCCACATAAATGTAAAGTAACGCTACCGTCCAATGTTGCTTTATCACCAAAAGAAAATTTTGAATTCTTATCAATGATCTCATGAAAAGATTTATTACTAAAATAATCATGATGCAACAATGATGCCTGGAAATCCCAGGCTAGGTTTGCACTGTGATCTGATCTAAGCCATGAAAAAAGTATTTCTTCAAGATGTCATTAGCACCACTCATAAGATGATTTGGCACTCCACAGCAACAATAACAACACTACAACTACATATAGTACGTCCTATTTTAAATTCTCTTTCCTGCATCTTTTGAGAAACTACTTTATAATACTCCCAATAAAAAGAGAGATTTTTTCTTTTACCAATATCATCAACTTATGCAACTCAATAAACATATAAATTGTTACTGGCTCCCATTATTATTTATTGTTGAACTAAGAGGTTGGCATCTGGCAAGTGAAGTTTAAGAACAAGACTCATTGTATATTGTAGGGCATTAGTATTTTGGATTAAACAGAAGAGAAGAAAGTTTAGGAGACAGCATTCTAGCATCCAATCCAAATGCCACCTTGGAATCTATCATAAGGATGCCATAGATCATTTCTTTCTTCATCTTACATTGTGAAAAATGTAGCACATACACTCCGGCATAAACCGTAAATTTGCAGCCTCTCCCCATATAAGAAGGTAAAGCCCAATGTACAAAATTTTATATTGTTGAGCTTCTTGTTTCACACAAGGCAACCTGCGAAGCAAAGTAAAATTAGTTTTTGGAACCTGAAAGTGAATTAGTATACCCAATAAATAGATTAGTAAAATGACGCAAACAAGGGTAATTTGCAAATGGACTTTTTTTTCTCAAAAACAAACATAAAAGAGAAGAAGAAATTAAATGTTTTGAAACACTTCTCAAACTTCTTTAGTGACATTGAGAAGAAAAAATGATGATTTGTCTTACCATATGTTGTTTCTTCTCCCCAAAAATTTGCACCAACTTGTATAATTCTTAAAGAATTTTTTCATCAGTTCATCCACATTGGCATCCCCAAACTGATATCATGAGTAACATGTTGCAGATTTTAAAGATAATGAGGTAGTAAGTGAAAAGTCCAAGCATCAAATTGTAAAATACCTTTGGGCTTGATGCTTGCTTACTTGACTGCCTAATATGAATGTTTGCAAATAGTAAAATAAGATGCTCCCTCTGGTTGGCTACATTTCCTTCCTGACAACATGACACATGAAAACATGTTGATCTTGATATAAGTTTGCAAAAACTGTTATTTCATTCATGTCCAGTATGGAAACTGTAATATACAAGCAAAAAAAAACTTAAGCAATATCAAACAAAGAAAACAAAAATATTTGAACTAATTACCTGAAACCCAAAGCACCGTTGAAGAAACTCAAACAAATCCACAAAAGGAGCACAATTGTTCAAATCTTGGGCTAATGGTAGACCACGAATGTTTCGAACAGCTGCAACTGCAGCTTTGATCTGTGTCATTTCATCAGACATTCAACATATGTATTTGATCATATCTAGCAACATACATGCTGCAAAAGAGTATAATAGCTACAAGGCACCAATATTTGACCAACCATAAAACTTTTTTAGAGAAAAGGAGAGAAGCCAAAAGGCTGTCAGGCTATCACATTGCATTTAGCAGATTAAACAGAAGCTATAGGTCTCACAGATTTGTAAAGCAACCCCATTTAAGAGAAAAGATTAAGAAAATATATTATCCATAAATGTAACAGACCTCAGGGAGTTGCATGTTTGGTTGCTGAATACCTCCTTGATCTAGAGGAAGAATGTTATAAGCCACATAAAAAGAGTGTCCATGAATGTTATCCCTGTGAGCAAGGGCCTATCAAGAAAAGAACATAGATAATTTAATTAAGAAGATAAGCAAAGTAAACAGGAAAATCAGAAGTTATTCAATGATTCATATTAATACAGAATACTTTTACAGATTTAAAAAGGACCTGAGCACCAGCTGCATTTGTAACTGTCTTCAAAACTTCATAGAGCACAGAAGCAATTCTGCGTGCATTTATCAGCCTCTCTCTATGACTGATCTAAATATACAGTTTCAAATAAAATCAGTATCTTAATAGAGGATGAATTTCCAACACCAGAGGAGAGTTAGATGAAAATCAGCACTGTTTCATTAGCAAATCTCAATGAGATAAAGCTAACTTACGTATCTTCAAGGTCAAATGCTCCACTACTTCTCATAATATAGTCCTTGTATGCATGGTAGACACTTTTAAGTTCACGAATATCACTTTTCTCCTTCCGTCTCTTCAAGGTAGGTTCTTCATCCTATAGATTGTTATATGAAATAAAGAAATAGATGACAAAATGCATCAACATCAAATTCATTCCTACACACATGAAATTAAGACATCTAATTGCAACAAAGGACATAGGCTTACTTAAGAAAACTAAGATGTTGCTTGACTACTTGCAAAGATGCAAATAGCAATTGAAGAAACATCAATTTCTAATGCCACTTTTTCTCCATTTATCTAATATTTTCACCAATAAAAGCATTTCACAGATTTGCTATTGATAAACCACTTCTCTAAAATAGGTGGTTTCTAAAATCATTTAAGCATAATGGTACAACAGACATTTCCTTCCAAGCAATTATTTATTCTTCAAAAGTTAAACACTATACCCAACATTGGAGAGATTAAAAGAAACTAAATACTCCCGACTCGACTACCACCAGTTATCAATTGGTTAATGCTCTCTAAACATAAAATGTGAAGGCAAAGAATATCTTAAGTGCAAGGAATAAACTAGAATTTCCTTTCAACAGTTCAACACTTGACATGGCAAAAGTATTTTAATAAAATGCAAAAAATTATAAAACCTGACTTTGAGGTTTAAGAACTTCAATGCGAGCTTGAATATATTAATCTTTTTTCTATAGGTCTGTTTCAACCATTATTTTATATCATCAACTAAATTTTTCATAAATTTTAATCCTTTCATATTATCTAGTGATCTCGAGCCTACTTCTTTATTATTCTTGCCTAAATACATCAACTTTCTCACTTCTAGCTGAAGTCTATTTGAACCCTGTTGGACATTAACAAACCATCTTAAACATCCCTTTCTGAATTTACACTTTGTATTGCATTTCTGGAACTTATTCGGTTGTTACACGCCCACAGCAGCAGCATGAACTATCTCAACTAAGCTGAAATTATCAATTATCAATTTTCTGCTTCATCATCACTTAACCTACACTATCATGAACAATGTCTACTCTCAGGGAATTTATCTTACAATTTAATTTAAGGGTCAAATAGTGATTTTATTTTTTTTCAAATCATGTACTTCATTTTGCTTGTTCTAAGACTAAATCCTTCGCCTGCCAAGGCACTTTCATCTCCAAGTTTCCATTTATCATGTTTTATCTCTTTATGAACACTAAGAGCAGTAAACAACAACAAAAAATGGCAACCAAAAGAGGATGTGCAAAACAACCTTTGTACTAAACCATATGAATATGTATTGTTTCTCTAAGCTTATCAGTCTAGCACCCTACACATCCACAATGCATGTAATAGCTGATATGGTTATTGAGTGAACGTCTGTTTGGGATTTTACCTGCTCAAGTCGCTGAAGAAGAGAGGTTTTGAATTGTCGCACACCTCTTCCACTTGAACTGCGATCCATGTTATGTGCTATTTCGAAAGCATGAAAGCGACCTACACAAAAGCCCACATATAAACATAATACGTTTGATTTTACATCAACACTGATTTTTCACTAAGAATAATAGAGACTTGTAAGTTTAGTACATAAAGAATTAGACTCTTTCAATCACGAAAATGAAGATAACTCGTAAACTTAAGAATAAGGATTTCAAAAGTTGTTTTGTGTGCGATAATTTATCCCTTATAGAAAGACAGGAATAGAATGGTTTTTGCTCATCAATCTAGGCATGCAAGTTGTATTCTCTGATGTTCATTTTTTTTTTTAGGATGTTATGTGCCTTTTGGTGTATTGGAGAATCTTCATAAACTTTTTAATTCTTTTGATAGCATTACTTACAACAATCTTTTGTTATTAACAAAGAGCAAGCACATAGAACTGGAGGCATTAAGATTTAGCATTATTCATGTATGACGTCAAAGAATAAAATCGAGTTTGGACAACCGAGTCACAAAAAGATATTAGTTTGATTGTGGATTGAAATAATCTTTTAGTTATTCCAAAAAGCATTATCCACTTTATCTTCTCTTCACCTTCGTCAAAGAAAAAAGGAGAATTTTGGATTTTTTAATAATTATGGTTTTCTCTGGTTGGCCCAAACACTTTATTTGAAGAACATGCACGCGTGTTATCAATACCCACGTTTAAAAAGATAAAAATAAAAACATATATTAGGATCATCAAATTGATGAATTTTAAGATAGATCAGAAACAAGAAATTCAAGCAAGTAAAAAAAACAATAGTATCTCCAGTAGCTATTCATAGCCCAAAAATTTAATCGAATAGAATATGAGAAATATTTTTATTGAAAGTAACAGAAACCAGAAAAAAAAAACTAAATACGAGAAGGGAGATGCTTACAAAGATAAGCGACACGAGGGTGGGCGCTTTCGATCAAATTGGCAACACGAAGAAATCTCTGGATATCTCGAGCCAACGTGGGAGGCAACCTCTCGCTGTCGAAAGGCTCGGGATCATATCTAAAATAGCTACTACTACTACTACTAGTAGTAGTTTGGGCCAAGGCGGAGGAAGTTGTAAGAGCATGTGGTGCGAGATCAGTATGGGGTTCAACAATAGGGTCTGCAACAACAATCTCTGACGAGGACATGGTTGAGGAATGGAAGGAATGGCAGAAACAGCAGTGACAGAGGGTTGATGGCTCACATGTAAAGAAGATTCACCAGAGAAGTCGGTCAACAAACTAGGTGGGATCTTCCTCTGCATCTTCGGTTTGTATCTTTTTTTTCTTCACTTTTGATGAATGCGAAAGAAAAAAGTGGTCGTGGTGGTGTGTGTATGCTCGCACTTGCTTTTGGCTCGATTGTGATCTTTGGCTTTTCTGCTTCTCTCTGCTTTTGGGCTATGGCTTTTACGAGGGTTTCTTCTTTTTGCTTTATCTGCTTTGCTTTTGCATTGCTTTGCCTTCCTTTTCTTTTGCTATGTTCTTGTTTGGAGCTCCAGTTTGGAACAGGCGAGAGGCAACGGCTCTTCTTCTCTAAGAAAACATCCCTCTGTAATTTTATAATTATATTTTAGTATTTAGATATTCAAATATCGTAATTTGTATAATATTTTTTAAAATAATCAATGCAATATTTATATTATAAATATTTATAATATGGAATAAAATTTAGGATACTAAATTTTAAAAAATAATTAATCTATATTAACTTTAAATAAAAATTTAATTTACGTAAAAATAAATAATAATTCGTGTGTCTTTATTTACATCACTTGCTAATTCATATTTATAAAATTTGATTGAAATAAATATTGTATTAATAAAGTTTTAAATTATATAAATAATGAAAATAGTATAATTTGACAAAATTTTAGATCAACATATCTTTTGTTTATTTTATTACAAAATCTAAAATAAAAAGAAACAATAGGGAAAATATAAATAGAATCCAGAATAATATTTTATAATATATAATTTATTATAATTTAATTTTAAATAAATTAATCGATTGATAAATTAAAATTATAAAATTAATTTAATATTTTTTATATAGTTTTATTTGGAATAAAAATTTAAATACGGTTAACACGCTTTGGAATTTGGATAGCATATTGAGAGCGGCCCCACTTTCCTTATAAATTAAGATTTGAAACACATGCACGTTGTCACGGGACTAGAGTTTTGCGGAATAGAAACTCTCCGTGCGGCCTTAGACTATCGCTCTTACAATAGACTAAGTAAGCCTTCCTCACAAAGCTAGCTAGAATGCTAAGCTTAGAACACAACTAAAAAGAGAGAGACACAAGAGAATGGAGAGAAAGCTCTAAACTCTCAATATTGCAAGTATTGCTGGATGATTACAAATGAGGGGAGGCACCCCTTATATAGCCTTTACAACTCCCCAATGAATGGTGGAGATCAAGCCGTATGATCTAACGGTTATATACAAAAGTAGAAAGCACAAACACGGATCCCAAGTGCATTCCTTGATTCCCTCTCTTAGAGAAAGCACAAACACGGATCCCAAGTGAGTTCCTTGATTCCCTCTCTTAGTGGGGAACATGGTCCCTGATTCCCTCCTTGATTAGCTCCTTTGGTGGGAAACGTGTTCCTTGATTTGGGGGTCGGGTCCCGCACGAAGCCGAATGACGCGTAGTCTGATATTCGGTCGTGACATTCTCCCCCACCAAACTCGACAACGCCCTCGTTGTATGCTGCCTCAAGAACTCATTGATTTCGTTTTGGTACTGCCAAAGATCGAAATCTTTCTCCCAGCTTGTCTCGCTAGGAGGGTCGCCTTTCCATCGAACCAAGTACTCCACATGGTTCATATGCTTGCCACTCTTTTGCACTATCCGCCTTGATAAGATCTCATCAAGCTTCTTATCATAAGCATTGGTCACAACTGTGAAAGCTCTCTTGGACTTCCCCCTCTCCGGATCTTCCTTGTCTTCTTGGCATGGCTTCAACAAGCTCACATGGAAGACGGGATGGAACTCCAATCTCGGTGGTAATTCCAGCTTGTATGACACCTTGTCGATCCTCTTCAACACCTTGAAAGGACCCTCATATCGTCGCACTAGCCCCTTGTGCAACTTGGCAAAAATCTCGGCTTTGGTGAGGCATCAGCTTCACCAACACAAGATCCCCTTCTTCAAACTCCAAGGGTCGCCTCTTTGTGTCTACCCCTTTTGCCTTCCACTTTGCCTCCTTGGAAAATTGCACTCTTGCAATGTCCTTCTGCTTGTCACACTCCTTGACAACGCGGTAGGAGGATGGATTCGGCCTTTGCTTCACTTGTTCTGCCATGGCCTGAACTTGGGGTTTTTGTTTCATACCCCCTTGGATCCTTTCCAGCAAAGGATTCTCCGGTTGGCTGATGGCTGCAAGTGTTTTTGCCTTCAGCTCCTTCTCTCGAGCAACAGGCACCACGCAACACTGGTTCCCTTCCGAAAGTATGAGGGTGTTTGTGCAAGACACTGGGACTGCTCTCGTCTGATCCAGGAATTGCATCCCTAGCACAATCGGAAAATCATCTATAGGAACAATGGAGAAGTCAAGTTTACCTTTCCATTCTCCCATTTGTAGCTCGACCCCTCGGGCTACTCCGAAGATTGGCTGGGCTTTAGTGTTCACCGTCTTCAGCCAGCCTTCCTCCTCTTTGAACTTGATGCCAAGTCGTTGTGCTTCCTCCTTCTTCATGAAGTTGTGAGTAGCACCGGTATCGATCAACGCACGGGACTCTCTCCCTTGCACGATGGGTTTAGCAAACATTCTCCCAGCTTGCTCCACCTTGGCATCTTTGGTTGATGCTTTAACAGCACTCAACAATTGCATGGAACACATCTTTGGTGCTTCCATTTCTTCGGCCTCCCTTACCATGGCTGCCAGCTTGTTCCTCTTCGGGCAATCCACAGCTCTATGTGGCCCCTCACATAGAAAACATGAGAGCTTGAGTCTCTCGCCCTTGCCCCGATTTTCACCTCCCCCATGTGTGGGTTTGGCTGGACGAAAGGACTTGTAGGGCTTGAAGGACTTGAAAGGCTTGTCCTTCCACTCCTTGGTTTCGTGGGCTGCTCCCCCACCTTTAGCCTTGTAGTCACGGAAACTCATAGGCTTAGGTGGGCTTGAACCCTCGGGCTTGCTCTCAAATTCTGCCAAGGATTCAGCCTCAGAAATTACATCATTGAGCTCCTTGACATTGCGTCGATGAAGCTCCAACTTGGCCCAACTTTGTAGGCCTCCCAGAAACACATACATGGCCTCCGTCTCGGGCATGTCTGGGATCTCCAACAAGACTTCCGTGAACTCCCTCACATAGTCTCGAATGTCGCCCTTGTGGGACAACTTGCGAAGCTTCTCCCTCGCTTCTAGCTCCACATTTCTCGGTGAGAATTGTGCTCTCAGGAGCCTTTTAAAATCTGCCCACGTCTCCAACTTCAAGGTGCCACGCTCAATTTGAGCATGCTTCATCCTCCACCAGGTTGTGGCACTGTCGGATAGATACAGTGGGGCTTGGGAAAGTCGATCTCCATCGCTCTCCATGCCCACCCCTTGAAAGTATTGTTCAAGGTTGAAAAGGAAGTTGTCCACTTCCTTGGCATTCCTCGTCCCACCAAATGACTTTGGCCTTGGGACATCCAGCTTCATCTTGGGTTTGGCAACCCCTTGCGCATTTCCCTTCTTGCAATCCTCCCTGATTCCAACCAAATCATCCTTAAATGAAGAGATCTCAGCAAGAAGATTTACCTTGAAGTCATCTAACTCTTCCCTACAAGAGTGGATAGCAATGAGGTCGCCTTGCATCTCCTCGCGAAGCTCATTCACATCACCCGACTCGAGCTCGGTTATGCGTTGGCCATATTCCTCAAGCATATCCTTGTCATCGGCAACCTTCACCTCCATACGAGTGATCCTTGCCTCCAATGATGACAGATGATCAACAGTCTTCATTCTCTTCTTAGGTTCGGGAGCACGTTGGGGTAGTCTCCCCACACGGACCTCCTCGACCTCCTCTTCAAAATGGATGTTGGCATCAGAAGTACTAGGCATCTCCATTTCTCTCTCAAAGGATTGAGCCGTGGCTCCGCTACCAACTGTCACGGGACTAGAGTTTTGCGGAATAGAAACTCTCCGTGCGGCCTTAGACTATCGCTCTTACAATAGACTAAGTAAGCCTTCCTCACAAAGCTAGCTAGAATGCTAAGCTTAGAACACAACTGAAAAGAGAGAGACACAAGAGAATGGAGAGAAAGCTCTAAACTCTCAATATTGCAAGTATTGCTGGATGATTACAAATGAGGGGAGGCACCCCTTATATAGCCTTTACAACTCCCCAATGAATGGTGGAGATCAAGCCGTATGATCTAACGGTTATATACAAAAGTAGAAAGCACAAACACGGATCCCAAGTGCATTCCTTGATTCCCTCTCTTAGAGAAAGCACAAACACGGATCCCAAGTGAGTTCCTTGATTCCCTCTCTTAGTGGGGAACATGGTCCCTGATTCCCTCCTTGATTAGCTCCTTTGGTGGGAAACGTGTTCCTTGATTTGGGGATCGGGTCCCGCACGAAGCCGAATGACGCGTAGTCTGATATTCGGTCGTGACAACGTTCACGTTCGTAGGGTTTAGTGCGCATTTAATCCTACTTTTCAACTCTCTTTTTTACAATTTCAATATTTGTGTGCTTTGTTTTTCTTTTGTATATAAAGCTAAAAGTTATCATACATAGAAACTAATGGAGTAGCCGAAGATTAAAATGTAAAACCTAGACTGAGGTGGAAAAATATGTCTTATAGTTCATATTAATTAATCGAAACTATACAAAGTTTTTCAAACAAATATTTCCAAATTTTGTATAAAATATTATAAGAATTAGAAACTTTTTGATTTTAAATTAAGATTATGGTTGTTTATCATATTTGTCGCTGGTATACACAATGTCACGACCGAATATCAGACTACGCGTCATTCGACATATCAGACTACGAGTCATTCGGCTTCGTATGGGACCCGACTCCCAAATCAAAGATCACGGTAACCAATGAGGGAATCTTTTCCCATTATGTTCCCCACTATGTTTCCCACTATGTTCCCCACTAAGTGAGGGAATCAAGGAGCTCACTTGGGATCCGTGTTTGTGCTTTCTACTTTTGTATATAACCGTTAGATCATACGGCTTGATCTCCACCATCCATTGGGGAGTTGTAAAGGCTATATAAGGGGTGTCTCCCCTTATTTGTAATCATCCAGCAATACTTGCAATATTGAGAGTTTAGAGCTTTCTCTCCATTCTCTTGTGTCTCTCTCTTTTCAGTTGTGTTCTAAGTTTAGCATTCTAGCTAGCTTTGTGAGGAAGGCTTACTTAGTCTATTGCAAGAGCGATAGCCTAAGACCGCACGGAGAGTTTCTATTCAGCAAAACTCTAGTCCCGTGACAGTTGGTAGCGGAGCTACGGCTCAATCCTTTGAGAGAGAAATAGAGATGCCTACTACTTCTGATGCCAACATCCATATGGAAGAGGAGGTCGAGGAGGTCCGTGTGGGGAGACCACCCCAACGTGCTCCCGAACCTAAGAAGAGAATGAAGACCGTTGATCATCTGTCATCATTGGAGGCAAGGATCACTCGTATGGAGATGAAGGTTGCCGATGACAAGGATATGCTTGAGGAATATGGCCAACGCATAACCGAGCTCGAGTCGGGGGACGTGAATGAGCTTCGTGAGGAGATGCAAGGCGCCCTCATTGCTATCCACTCTTGGAGGGAAGAGTTAGATGACTTCAAGGTAAATCTTCTTGCCGAGATCTCTTCATTTAAGGATGATTTGGTTGGAATCAGGGAAGATTGCAAGAAGGGAATTGCGCAAGGGGTTGCCAAACCCAAACTGAAGCTGGATGTCCCAAGGCCAAAGTCATTTGGTGGGACGAGGAATGCCAAGGAAGTGGACAACTTCCTTTTCAACCTTGAACAATACTTTCAAGGGGTGGGCATGGAGAGCGATAGAGATCGACTTTCCCAAGCCCCACTATATCTAACCGATAGTGCCACAACCTGGTGGAGGATGAAGCATGCTCAAATTGAGCGTGGCACCTTGAAGTTGGAGACGTGGGCAGATTTCAAAAGGCTCCTGAGAGCACAATTCTCACCGAGAAATGTGGAGCTAGAAGCGAGGGAGAAGCTTTGCAAGTTGTCCCACAAGGGCGACATTCGAGACTATGTGAGGAAGTTCACGGAAGTCTTGTTGGAGATCCCAGACATGCCCGAGACGGAGGCCATGTATGTGTTTCTGGGAGGCCTACAAAGTTGGGCCAAGTTGGAGCTTCATCGACGCAATGTCAATGAGCTCAATGATGTAATTTCTGAGGCTGAATCCTTGGCAGAATTTGAGAGCAAGCCCGAGGGTTCAAGCCCACCTAAGCCTATGAGTTTCCGTGACTACAAGGCTAAAGGTGGGGGAGCAGCCCACGAAACCAAGGAGTGGAAGGACAAGCCTTTCAAGCCCTACAAGTCCTTTCGTCCAGCCAAACCCACACATGGGGGAGGTGAAAATCGGGGCAAGGAAGAGAGACCCAAGCTCTCATGTTTTCTATGTGAGGGGTCACATAGAGCTGTAGATTGCCCAAAGAGGAACAAATTGGCAGCCATGGCAAGGGAGGTCGAAGAGATGGAAACATCAAGGATGAGTTCCATGCAATTGTTGAGTGCTGTTAAAGTCTCAACTAAAGATGCCAAGGTGGAGCAAGCTGGGAGAATGTTTGCTAGACCCATCGTGCAAGGGAGGGAGTCCCGTGCATTGATCGATACCGGTGCTACTCACAACTTCATGAAGAAGGAGGAATGTGAGGACCCGATCCCGGATACCGGACCTCACCGCCGTAGGACTCGAATTGACCCCACCGAGGGACCAACCAGAACCCTACAAGGCTTCTCTTACAAAATCCATAAAGTTATAAAATTCTGGTTGCCGTTTATCAGCAATACAACCAAGTTTATTGGATTCTCATATATTCAAGGAAACCCTTACTAACTCATGAAAAATTGTTTGAGCATGGTTTGAAAACTTGTTTGAGCATGGTTCTAAAATCTTTGTATTTGTAAGGGGTTTCAAAATATTTATTTCAAACACCAAGTTGCGGAGTTGTTTAGCGGAAGGCTTAAAAAAAAACAAAAAAAAAACATTTATTTTGAAAACACAATTCGGGAAAATATTTCAACAAATAAATAAAAAAAATAAAACAATGGGAAACCAAATCAACCCAAAAAGGATGAAAATCCAGTCCAAATTATTTATTACAGTCCGAAATATAAATATCAAAGAAATGAAAAATGCACGCAAACCATAAACACAACTGCATAGCCATAGTTCAGCACCTACTGTTTGATATTCTAGGGGAGGCTAGGCTTCTCCTCAGCTGAACCTGAAAGGGATAACAAATGGGGGTGAGATCACTAGGACCTCCGTGAGAGACACAGCATCATAAGCATTCACGGGGAGTGAGTAGAGGCAATACAAAAAAACTTTTTCTTTTAAAATGCAAGTATAAAACCGGTGTAAGTAACAAGAATCATGAAAGTTCAAAAACTCAGACTCAACGGTCTCAAATGAGTGGTTACGGTAAACGCATCATATCGTATCGAAAAATCCCACGGGATAGACATTAAAACACCACACGAATCGGTTCGGCGCGTAGAACCGTCGGAGGCCCAATGGCAGTAAAGTTTGAGTTATTACAAGTTATGTATAAATGTCCCACCGCCATTGTTGTCTGTGGAGCGGAGGGAATACACACGTCCTCCACACTCCATACTCACGACCTGTGATCAAAGGTCACATAACACAACCATACAACTCCCTACGGTAAGAATCGCTCCCCTACTACGGGACGTCCGAACACTTACCTCGCATTGGCCAAGCGCTTCGTGTAATTCACGGTATCATATCTCTCATATATATACCCACCAACATTCCCCAAAATTCATAAAATCATTTCAATGGGATAATTTACACATGTTCAAAACATCATACAACACATGTGTATAGAAATGGTAAAGTAACCAAAAATCATGCTAAATCATCTTTCATAAATTTTTTTTTTCAAACATGCATCCTTGTAAGTTCTTAACACCCAAATCATGCCAAAACAAAAAGGAAAAACTCTTAGAAAACGGCATGTGATACTCGACAACATCAAGTGTAAACATCACCCATCCAAGTTTCTATTCTTCATCTTAAACACATTTAAGCATGTGGGTAGTTTTCACGCATTTTTCACAAAACCAAAAACACATACATAAATATTAATTTTCAAACACATGCCGAGTACATCAGTAGTCGCAATTAAACCATTTCAAGCATGCCTCATACTCAAAACCAAAACAAAAATCATTTATGTAAACTATATTAAAAGTGAGTAGCCGATCAAACCGATGATACGAAGTCTCCCACCTTTTGTCTCTGATCACGGAGTCCTTTCCTACAAGCCCTGCTATGCCTACCATAAGATCATAACATACTCCTGGTTAGGATCCATCAGATCCATACTCAAATCCAAAGAACACTTATGGATCTAATTGACCCAAGTATATATATATATATACTCACTAATCAACAACTCACCTTGATGTATCTTGTTTGATTGTGATACTTGTGGGTCTAAGGGTACTTTCGATAGGTTAAACTTAACGATTTCTCATGAAATTTTTATCGTAGATTCCTGACATTCTGAGACGAACGTGGATATAAAGAATGAAAAATTTGGCTGAGTAGAAAAAAAGATAGAAAATCTACAAGTTTCGGAAACTGTAGGGTGACGAGTTTGGTTTATGAACTTGGGGGATGAATTTCTGGGTTCAGTCTTGAGTTTCTTGGCAGGTTGGTTCAAAGAAGAGTTCAAGGTATCAGAGAGGGTGTTCAGAGAGGCTTAGAGAAGGAAGAAAATTGAAGAAGCTGGGTATCAAGATCAAGAACAGATTAGTTCTACATATAGAAGAAAAAGTCTGGTTGGAGCAGCACTTGGTTGGATGATTGGATTTCAGATAAAGTTTTGGTATTTCAGGTGAGACTTCTGGTGACTTAGGTGTACATTCAGGCAAGCAAGAATAGACCAGAAATTGAAAGAAAATGCATGCCAAAGATAGGGAAAGTCGGACTCAAGAGGGAACACACAAGAGAAACCAGAATTTGCAAGATGGTGAGTGATCAAAGGGGTTCCCAAACCAATGGCAATCAGATGAAAGTGAGTGGGAATCTTGCAATGGCAGACAAGGGTAAGTGGAGAGGTGTGTTTTAGCTGGAAAAGGAGAGAAACATTCTGGTGGGAGGGCCAGGAAATGATGCTTAATCAAGTGTGTTAGGGAAAGTTGAAGTTTGAATTAATCATGTGTGTAATGTCTAGTTAGGTGGGTAATGAACCAAAGGAAAATTCAAAAGGATCACCACCAGGAGAGGAATTCCGACTTTAGCTTGAAAAGAAAAGCATCAGGTATGAAAATGGCAGACAACTTTGATTTAGAATGTGGCCTACACAAAAGGTTAAGCATGTGAAGGCAGATTTGAACAATAATGGCACAACTAGACACTCAACTTGTATAAACACCTAAGGGACCCAAATTATGGCTGTATGTGATGTGGATCCTGAGGTAAGTATGGTAAGGTAATGTAGGTTTAATCCAGGTGAAAATCTTATGTAATTACCCACTGTAATTGCTGAGTTACGGTACGGTAACAAAAATCAGGGATTTACGGTGATCAAATTTTTTTTTTGACTGGTGTATCTGATTTCACTCTATGATGATTGTCTAATTACATGGCCAATTTAATCAATGTAGAATGAGTACATTGGGCCTTAGGAAATTTCCGAATGGACTTGGGCCTTGGGAATGGTAATTGGACCGAAAATATGAAGATACGAAGCAAATACGGGCTGCAGCAGTTTTACGATCGGACAATTCGTAAAACTGCATCATATAAGTAGTGTATATTTATGTTTTTGAGAAGTTACATGGCCAAGGATCTAATTACTCACTTTTACCTTTCATAGGGTTACTCAGATGTCTAAGGTTCACTCAGGTCCATCTAAATCGTAAAATGTTACCGTCACACGGTAAACAAAACTCATCCGGAGTACTCGACGGGGTGGGGACTTACCAAGCTAATATGGTAGAAATGGATATAGTAAAAATTTAGGGATTGCCGAAATGACTCGTACGGGCGTCGAAGCCATTAGCTAATAGGTCTAGTACATATCTAACACTCAAAATGCTGAAAAATAACTTATACGATAAAAATAAAAAGGAAGAATAACTGATGGAAACCTCTAAAAGAGCGAGGTCTCACAAGGAAGCACAACGACTTGGCATCAAGTTCCAAGAAGAGAAAGGCTGGCTAAAGGCGGTGAACACTAAAGCCCAGCCAATCTTTGGAGTAGCCCGAGGGGTCGAGCTACAAATGGGGCAATGGAAAGGTAAACTTGACTTCTCCATTGTTCCTATGGATGATTTTCCGATTGTGTTAGGGATGCAATTCCTGGATCAGACGAGAGCAGTCCCAGTGTCTTGCACCAACACCCTCATACTTTCGGAAGGGAACCAGTGTTGCGTGGTGCCTGTTGCTCGAGAGAAGGAGCTGAAGGCAAAAACACTTGCAGCCATCAGCCAACCGGATAGTCCTTTGCTGGAAAGGATCCAAGGGGGTATGAAACAAAAACCCCAAGTTCAGGCCATGGCAGAATAAGTGAAGCAAGGGCTGAATCCATCCTCCTACCGCGTTGTCAAGGAGTGTGACAAGCAGAAGGACATTGCAAGAGTGCAATTTTCCAAGGAGGCAAAGTGGAAGGCAAAAGGGGTAGACACAAAGAGGCGACCCTTGGAGTTTGAAGAAGGGGATCTTGTGTTGGTGAAGCTGATGCCTCACCAAAGCCGAATTTTTGCCAAGTTGCACAAGGGGCTAGTGCGACGATACGAGGGTCCTTTCAAAGTGTTGAAGAGGATCAACAAGGTGTCATACAAGCTGGAATTACCACCGAGATTGGAGTTCCATCCCATCTTCCATGTGAGCTTGTTGAAGCCATGCCAAGAAGACAAGGAAGATCCGGAGAGGGGGAAGTCCAAGAGAGCTCCCACAACTGTGACCAATGCTCATGATAAGAAGCTAGATGAGATCTTATCAAGGCGGATGGTGCAAAGAAGTGGGAAGCACATGAACCATGTGGAGTACTTGGTTCGATGGAAAGGTGACCCTCCTAGCGAGACAAGCTGGGAGAAAGATTTCGATCTTTGGCAGTACGAAGACGAAATCAATGAGTTCTTGAGGCAGCACACAACGAGGACGTTGTCGAGTTTGGTGGGGGAGAATGTCACGACCGAATATCAGACTACGCGTCATTCGACATATCAGACTACGAGTCATTCGGCTTCGTGTGGGACCCGACTCCCAAATCAAAGATCACGGTAACCAATGAGGGAATCTTTCCCCATTATGTTCCCCACTATGTTTCCCACTATGTTCCCTACTAAGTGAGGGAATCAAGGAGCTCACTTGGGATCCGTGTTTGTGCTTTCTACTTTTGTATATAACCGTTAGATCATACGACTTGATCTCCACCATCCATTGGGGAGTTGTAAAGGCTATATAAGGGGTGCCTCCCCTTATTTGTAATCATCCAGCAATACTTGCAATATTGAGAGTTTAGAGCTTTCTCTCCATTCTCTTGTGTCTCTCTCTTTTCAGTTGTGTTCTAAGCTTAGCATTCTAGCTAGCTTTGTGAGGAAGGCTTACTTAGTCTATTGCAAGAGCGATAGCCTAAGGCCGCACAGAGAGTTTCTATTCAGCAAAACTCTAGTCCCATGACAACAAGCACGTACAACATAGTATGAAAACATGCAATGCAAAAAAATCAAGATATAATACAATTATGTAAGAAGACTTTCTAGATAAATAAAGAGGAACATCTCATCGGAAGGTTTTGTTTGGTGTCCTAAAAATAGCAGGAACAAAAGCATATTGTGTAATGAGATCAATTTTTAAAACGATTAGTTGTTTATTCTACAAGAGAGTAGTGCTTAGAGTAATGAATATTAAACTCACACAGCTCACCATCTCTCCAGCCCAAGGTCCAATATAACATATTTAATCATCGGTTATTGTCATTGAGATTCGAATCATCGTGTCCTCCTGGTAGGACTAAAAGATAGTGGGTTGTGGTTCGAATCTTAATGGTAACGACCAGAGATTTAAAATATTCCATTGAGTCTTGGGCCGGAGAGATTTGATATGTGAGTTGGAGATTCGTTACTCCAATTGTTGTGTTGTTCCTCCAAGGAGGTGGTTTGACGGGGTTCTCACATCTTTATTTTTATTCTCCCTTTAATTTTTTATTGATTTCGAGCACAAAAAACTCTATGAGAACAGAGTTATTTATTTAATTTTAGTTAGATTATTAGTTAGATTATTAGTTAGTTTTTAAAAATATTTATCAACTATTATGATGTGAAATTATGTTTGTTATGTGAGAATTTGGTTCTAGGTACCTTTTACAAGTTTTTATAAGTGATTCAACTGAATTGGAGGGAAAAAAAGTATAAGTTGACGGATCATGATAAAGATGTCGACCGATCAACCAGGTTAAATCACATAATTCCCAAGGCATTGAAAAATAGACAGGTCGAACACATCGGGAAGACTAGTCGTGAATTCAGAAGATAATTGAGCATGTTTGTCAAGAGATTAAAGATCAATCATAACTATAAGTCTGATTGGTCGACAATAAAAAAGATAAACTTTGGATTTTTTTCGAAAGCTCAAAAACCATTGTGACTATTAGTCTAACCAATCAAGAATAAATTATGAGATATTTGAATAATTGCCGAAATATCAAATACAAAATTCGATTCTCCAGGTATATGCGAGCTTGTTGTTATATGTGTGTATTTTGACATGTGTGTGAGAACCAAGTCTCATATAAAAAATGAGTGAATGAGGTCTGAGACTTATAAGTATGAACTTGTAGAATTATATACATCAAGATATCTTTTGGGTCGTGAGGATAAAAACCCAACAGAGTATTACAGCTGTGATTCTGCACATATACACTCGTGTTCAGGCCCATTAGGTTAGGACATGATAAATAGTATGGAGTCGATCTAACTTCCTCTTCCATGTGAGCTTGGACCTTTGATTGAGCTCACACCTTAGGGGATGATCTTGAGAAGTCAGTTTGTGAGTTTAGACTCCTCTCATGAGGACACAAGGTCTTAAATGAGGAAAGATTGTGAGAACTTAGTCAGACATTGAAAAGGAGTGAGAGTGGCCTTGGATATTTAAGAGTGAGCATTTGAAATCATGTGCAACAGTATATATTTTAGGCAGTAAGGACAAAATCCTAACATAGTGTTGCACCTATGATTTTATGTGCATATACTAACATATAGGCCCATTGGGCCAGGATGTGATAAATGATAATCGAGCCAATTTTATTGCTTCTTCGATGTGGGCTTAGGCCTATTAATTTAAACCCACATATCAGGAGATGATATTAAGAGATTAGTTAAGATTTGGATTCCTCTCATGAGGACATGAAGGAGAAGAGATTGTTAAAAGGACTGGGGATGTTTTGAGCTTATAAGTGTGAGTTTGTAGAATCAAGTGCATTAAGATATCTTTTGGGTCATGAGAATAGATATCAAGACTTGCCTCGCAGATCCCTGGTTCAGCGGGCTTGGACGTATGCATTAAGATATCTTTTGGGTCATGAGAACAGATGTCAAGACTTGCCCCCCAGATCCCTGGTTCAGCGGGCTTGGACTTATGTATTAAGATATCTTTTGGGTCATGAGAACAGATGTCAAGACTTGCCCCCCAGACCCCTGGTTCAGTGGGCTTGGACGTATATGCATGCATGATGGATCACAACTGCAATGCTTGGTTGAGCTTCTAACCACATAACTCAAAAGATATATTTTATAACAAATGATATCATCACATAATACATATAACCCCAAGACCTCCTTCACTTCTTTCTAATAAGGGATTGGGTAACTTTTGACCCCCTACACAAGCTGGGTATTACAATCTCCCCTTCTTATAAATCTCGTATCCTCACTTAGAACTTAACTGACCTAGGCTCAAACTCACAGGCCAAAATGTAAACTCAATACATAGCCCAAGCTCATACGGAAGAAAGAGCAAGATTGGCTCTACTATCACTTATCACGACCCGGCTCTTAGACCCCCAACTCAATGGGCCTAGACGTGTATGTTGTCACGGGACTAGAGTTTTGCGGAATAGAAACTCTCCGTGCGGCCTTAGACTATCGCTCTCGCAATAGACTAAGTAAGCCTTCCTCACAAAGCTAGCTAGAATGCTAAGCTTAGAACCGAACCGAAAGGAGAGAGACACACAAGAATGGAGAGAAAGCTCTAAACTCTCAATACTGCAAGTATTGATGGATGATTACAAATGAGGGGAGGCACCCCTTATATAGCCTTTACAACTCCCCAATGATTGGTGGAGATCAAGCCGTATGATCTAACGGTTATATACAAAAGTAGAAAGCACAAACACGGATCCCAAGTGCATTCCTTGATTCCCTCTCTTAGAGAAAGCACAAACACGGATCCCAAGTGAGCTCCTTGATTCCCTCACTTAGTGGGGAACATAGTGGGAAACATAGTGGGGAACATAATGGGGAAAGATTCCCTCATTGATTAGTGTGATCCTTGATTTGGGAGTCGGGTCCCACACGATGCCGAATGACTCGTAGTCTGATAAGCCGAATGACGCGTAGTCTGATATTCGGTCGTGACATTCTCCCCCACCAAACTCGTCAACGTCCTCGTTGTGTGCTGCCTTAAGAACTCGTTGATTTCGTCTTCGTACTGCCAAAGATCGAAATCTTTCTCCCAGCTTGTCTTGCTAGGAGGGTCGCCTCTCCATCGAACCAAGTACTCCACATGGTTCATGTGCTTCCCACTCTTTTGCACCATCCGCCTTGATAAGATCTCTTCAAGCTTCTTATCATGGGCATTGGTCACAGCTGTGGGAGTTCTTTTGGACTTCTCCCTCTCCGGATCTTCCTTGTCTTCTTGGCATGGCTTCAACAAGCTCACATGGAAGATGGGATGGAACTCCAATCTCGGTGGTAATTCCAGCTTGTATGACACCTTGTCGATCCTCTTCAACACCTTGAAAGGACCCTCGTATCGTCGCACTAGCCCCTTTGCAACTTGGCAAAAATTCGGCTTTGGTGAGGCATCAGCTTCACCAACACAAGATCCCCTTCTTCAAACTCCAAGGGTCGCATCTTTGTGTCTACCCCTTTTGCCTTCCACTTTTCCTCCTTGGAAAATTGCACTCTTGCAATGTCCTTCTGCTTGTCACACTCCTTGACAACGCGGTAGGAGGATGGATTCGGCCTTTGCTTCACTTGTTCTGCCATGGCCTGAACTTGGGGTTTATGTTTCATACCCCCTTGGATCCTTTCCACTAAAGGACTCTCCGGTTGGCTGATGGCTGCAAGTGTTTTTGCCTTCAGCTCCTTCTCTCGAGCAACAGGCACCACGCAACACTGGCTCCCTTCCGAAAGTATGAGGGTGTTGGTGCAAGACACTAGGACTACTCTCGTCTGATCCAGGAATTGCATCCCTAACACAATCGGAAAATCATCCATAGGAACAATGGAGAAGTCAAGTTTACCTTTCCATTGCCCCATTTGTAGCTCGACCCCTCGGGTTACTCCAAAGATTGGCTGGGCTTTAGTGTTCACCGCCTTTAGCCAGCCTTTCTCTTCTTGGAACTTGATGCCAAGTCGTTGTGCTTCCTCCTTCTTCATGAAGTTGTGAGTAGCACCGGTATCGATCAATGCACGGGACTCCCTCCCTTGCACGATGGGTCTAGCAAACATTCTCCCAGCTTGCTCCACCTTGGCATCTTTAGTTGAGGCTTTAACAGCACTCAACAATTGCATGGAACTCATCCTTGGTGTTTCCATCTCTTCGACCTCCCTTGCCATGGCTGCCAATTTGTTCCTCTTTGGGCAATCTACAGCTCTATGTGGCCCCTCACATAGAAAACATGAGAGCTTGGGTCTCTCTTCCTTGCCCCGATTTTCACCTCCCCCGTGTGTGGGTTTGGCTGGACGAAAGGACTTGTAAGGCTTGAAGGACTTGAAAGGCTTGTCCTTCCACTCCTTGGCTTCGTGGACTGCTCCCCCACCTTTAGCCTTGTAGTCACGGAAACTCATAGGCTTAGGTGGGCTTGTACCCTCGGGCTTCTTCTCAAATTCTGCCAAGGATTCAGCCTCAGAAATTACATCGTTGAGCTCCTTGACATTGCGTCGATGAAGCTCCAACTTGGCCCAACTTTGTAGGCCTCCCAGAAACACATACATGGCCTCCGTCTCGGGCATGTCTGGGATCTCCAACAAGACTTCCGTGAACTCCCTCACGTAGTCTCGGATGTCGCCCTTGTGGGACAACTTGCGAAGCTTCTCCCTCGCTTCTAGCTCCACATTCCTCGGTGAGAATTGTGCTTTCAGGAGCCTTTTGAAATCTGCCCACGTCTCCAACTTCAAGGTGCCACGCTCGATTTGAGCATGCTTCATCCTCCACCAGGTTGTGGCACTATCGGTTAGATATAGTGGGGCTTGGGAAAGTCGATCTCTATCGCTCTCCATGCCCACCCCTTGAAAGTATTGTTCAAGGTTGAAAAGGAAGTTGTCCACTTCCTTGGCATTCCTCGTCCCACCAAATGACTTTGGCCTTGGGACATCCAGCTTCAGCTTGGGTTTGGCAACCCCTTGCGCATTTCCTTTCTTGCAATCCTCCCTGATTCCAACCAAATCATCCTTAAGTGAAGAGATCTCGGCAAGAAGATTTACCTTGAAGTCATCTAACTCTTCCCTCCAAGAGTGGATAGCAATGAGGGCGCCTTGCATCTCCTCACGAAGCTCATTCACGTCCCCTGACTCGAGCTCGGTTATGCGTTGGCCATATTCCTCAAGCGTATCTTTGTCATCGGCAATCTTCATCTTCATACGAGTGATCCTTGCCTCCAATGATGACAGATGATCAACAGTCTTCATTCTTTTCTTGGGTTCGGGAGCACGTTGGGGTAGTCTCCCCACACGGACCTCCTCGACCTCCTCTTCAAAATGGATGTTGGCATCAGAAGTAGTAGGCATCTCCATTTCTCTCTCAAAGGATTTGAGCCGTGGCTCTGCTACCAACTGTCACGGGACTAGAGTTTTGCGGAATAGAAACTCTCCGTGCGGCCTTAGACTATCGCTCTCGCAATAGACTAAGTAAGCCTTCCTCACAAAGCTAGCTAGAATGCTAAGCTTAGAACCGAACCGAAAGGAGAGAGACACACAAGAATGGAGAGAAAGCTCTAAACTCTCAATATTGCAAGTATTGCTGGATGATTACAAATGAGGGGAGGCACCCCTTATATAGCCTTTACAACTCCCCAATGATTGGTGGAGATCAAGCCGTATGATCTAACGGTTATATACAAAAGTAGAAAGCACAAACACGGATCCCAAGTGAGCTCCTTGATTCCCTCACTTAGTGGGGAACATAGTGGGAAACATAGTGGGGAACATAATGGGGAAAGATTCCCTCATTGATTAGTGTGATCCTTGATTTGGGAGTCGGGTCCCACACGATGCCGAATGACTCGTAGTCTGATAAGCCGAATGACGCGTAGTCTGATATTCGGTCGTGACAATGTGCACGAGATGAATCACAACTGTAACGCTCGGTTGAGCTTCTAACCACATGGCCCAAAATATATATTTTGTTATAAATGATATCATCACACAACAAATATAAGTTTAAGACCTCCCTCATTCCTTTCCAATATGGGATTGGATAACTTTTGACCCCATATATAGGCTGGGTCTAACAATAGAAACCCAATAGAGTGTTGCACCAAAGATTTTGGAGAGATAACATTACGGTCAGTTGGGATACTTGGTTTAGATTGGTTAGGCAAGATTTTAAGGGATGTTTTAGATTCCTTATATCAAGCGAAGTACGTTTGATTGGTCGGCCGGAGTGTCAGGTTATGATCGATTATCCTTTGGGGAAGACCAGTTGGGACTTGAGAAAATATGAGGGACCCTTTCAACCTTGATAGTGTATTTAGCAGATTTGTCGGCCATTGTCCAAGAATGGTCAAGCACGAAGTCTCGATTGGTTAACCAATCGAGTGTGCACCCAAAAAATTTCTCCCTTTTTCTGAATTGATTGTGAGCAATTTTTAAAATATCCCAATCGTCATGCCAAACTTGTACTGAGTGCTCTTAAGGTTTATATAGCATTATTGTACATTGCATTACATACATTTGATTCACATATTGCATATGAATGTGGAGTGTCCTTAAGTGGTACTCTATGGCATGCATATTCTCTATCTTTGGTTACTTATAATATGTAAAATTAGAAAGTGCATAGTGTCCCTAATTGGATAGAATGACAATGTACTTACCTTAAGAGTTTTATGGAGACCTCTTTCCCACTTATTTGTATATTTGTATTGTTTAGGTTTGATATTCCATGGCAGGTACCTGGTGATTACCTTTAACTCTGTCTGTGACAACGTTAATGGAGGAGTTGCATATTTTCAAAACAAACAACCCATAATGGTTTGTCCGAGGGTGTCATTGCTCGTGATGCCTTAGGACTATTTTCAGTCTGCCCTAATAAGTGTTGGATCGTATACACCTTATATATGTGATAATTGGATTTCACAATATGCTTGGATTGTTATATGCTTGTTGGGTAGACTGTGTGATGCAAGGATTGCATGATTTACATGTCAATTGGGAGTGAATAAATCATTTATATTGTATCTAATATATTTGGTTGAGTATGATAATTTGACTGAATATACACTAAATGAATTATCAATGAAATATATTTGAATTATTTTACTATTATGTCTTTGTTTTCATAATAGTAAAATAATTCAAATATGACATTGTGATTTCTATTAAGGTCTCTAAGATCCCATCCCTGTTGTTGATTTCTTTTTTCAAGGCCAGAAGTTAGCTTAATTCCTGGATAATGCATTTTTAGTTCATTAGGTGTTGGACTATTGCATTACTTGGCATCTATTTATACTTGTACTTTTGTTTATACATGTAATGCTTGTATAACACTTTATTATATTTTGAGATGTACGACTTGTAGGCACTTTTTGCTACACTTGTATAATTAATGTTGGCATTTGATATATATGTGATGGCATGATATTTTGGTTTTTGATTTTACTACCTATGATAAGACTTTCGTTGTTTTGACACATATTCCAAGAATAGATACGACCATCATAGTAAAATTAGAATTGAATACCATGTTTTTTTTATAAAAAAATATTGACTAAAATTTATATGTATGTTAATGAGTATTTTTGGAATTAAAGTTAGGTCAGCCATGTATACTCTCGATTGATTCGCCAATTAAGCCAATCAGGATCGCACTGCGGTAAGGGTACCATGGTGGGTTTGAGGTCCTCACACCTAAAAATATCTAAAAATTCTAAAATATTTTTTAAAACACTCAATAGACACCTTTTTGTTTTATTGGTATTTTAAAACTTAAAATGTCAGGACTAATTAGAATAGAAAAAGATTTTGTAAAATGAAAATGAGCCAAAAAGATAAAATCTAGTCTAAAGACCTCAACCACTCAAAATAGATTTGATAATAACACATTTAGCTTTTCAAGGTTGCAAAATATGCTTTCCACTATACTTAATCCTCAATTGTATACAAATCGAGACAAATTGCAAATACGCAATAAAATAGAAAATAACACATCGATAACATTATCGACTTATAAACCACTAACAAGATACTCTAGACACTCTCACAACACATTTAGGCTCTATCACCATGATCCATAATCTTTGGAAAACCTATGACTGTTTTGTTGGAATTTGTGGATATAAATGGAAACTGAATCCATTTTTGGTCTCTATATCCATTTTCATTGTATGTTTTGAAAAAGGAATGAGCATTTAAATCCCGCTCACTATTGATGTGATATTTCAATTTAAAAATTATCTTTGCTTACAATGATATATTTGCCCTTAATAGTTATAACTATTTGTATACCTCATTGTCTCGTCAATTAACATCGCAGTTATGTTTTCTTGTCGTTTGTCGATAATGAGAAATAAAATAAACTTGCAATGTAGACGCATAGTGAAGGATAAGGTGAGAAATCATCAATTGGTAAGGTTGATGCTGAGAGCGCAACCTCAATCATTTTAATTCTCTAATTCCTACAATAATAGATTTCCACTGAAATGAGAAGAGAGACACAACAAAAGTGACAATGAGTGTAAAGGTAGAGTATAGCTTGGACAATGATGGCGAGTATGAAAATACCCAAAGACATGGGGACGAAGTCAACTAATAATTTTGAGAATAAGTGATATTGTAGAAGCGGATAGAATAGTCTTGTTGTATAAAATATAATAGAGGGAAGAAAAAAGTAAAGTAATTCAATTCTTTCAAAGACACATGTCGAAATTGTAATCTCAATTTATTTGATAAGACATGTGGCCATATTACGTTAAAGGGTGGGAAACAAAATTTTCAATTGAGTAACATCCCGCTATTTGTCAATAAATAGGGATAGAAATGTCATTCAACATACCAAAACTCAATGAAACACACTCTTACAAATTTCCATTTCTCTTGTGAAGATGAAAACAAAACATTAGATGGTAAAAATAAATATTAACCCATAGATAACCTTGAAAATATAAAATTTCGTTTACATTCTTATCCACAAATCCTAACAAAACAATCATGTCCTAACTACCTCCTAGTTAAATATGCTCAAATGTATCAAATTGGGCTAAATTACTAGTCAACACGACTAAGCTTTGACTTTATAAAGGATAAGGAATTATATTAAATATAAACAGTTAAAAGAAATAACAAATAAAGAAGTGGTTCGTTTAAATTTATCAATTAACTTTCTTTGTAAATATAAACATACCATATAATTTATTACTAAAAAAATTTTAATTTAAAAGTTCAAAACAGATTTGATAACTTTCAACCATTTATAATATTTATATTTATCATTAAATAAACTAATAGAGGAGATATAAATATTTATATTTTTTATTTATATGATTGGGCGTAAAAAATAATAATTAGAGAGAAAGCTATGTTGATGGAATGGAGATAGAATACTTTCCTTTGAAAATTTTCAAATAAAATTCAAACTATAAACTAAATTCAATAAAGGAAAAAAAGATATTTATATGCTAGAATTTGCACGATGAGAAGATAATATTATTTCGGTAGATGAGTAACTGAAGTCCAATAAAGATAGGATTGAATGATATTTATAAAAAGACTAAATCTGAAAATAGAATTTATCATATTTTTACTTGAATTAATTAAAACTCGACAAAAATATTAATCATATGACCTAATTTTATATTGAAAAAATTATAAAAAAGCAGAAAAGAAGAAGAAAAAACTTAAAATGACTTTCAAGTGGAGTGTGAGAGTAAGCGTTGAGCAAATGTAAGCAGGAAAACATAACGGGGGAGTTGAGTTTACCAGTGTGACTGAGTGACTCTGACGGGGTGACTGTGTGACTCTGTCATAGTCCTACAAAAAAAAGGTACGGTATTAAGACACATCCCTTTATACATCAAAAGAACGATGCAAGAAAAACATAATACCAAGTACGTAGAAAGAGAAAGAGAAGTGAGTTTCTTAGTTATGGTGGCATAGTCAGTTGCAAAGATTGCATAATTGGAAAAAATCAAAGAAAAACCCTAACCCTAAATTACAACAGTGTTCCATATTGGCTACTCCGTTCTCTGCTGCGGTCACGAGTACGTAGAGCCTTTCTGTACTCTCTGTGCCGGCGACCCTAATCAAACTGAACTTCTCATTTCCTGTGGTAGTTCATTTTCCTTTTCTTAAGTTCCTTCCTCGCTCTTTGGGTTAAGAATTTGGGTTTAATAGTGGGGTTTTTTGTGATCGTGATTACGAATTCAGTTTTTTTTTTTGACTGGGTAACTCTTTTTGGGTGTTTTTATTTTGTTTATCCAATGATTTACTGTTCTGATTTTAAGTTTCTATTTGATAGTGGTTTGAGGAATTTTGATCGGTAAAGACTAGATTGAAGAAGGAGCGGGTTCTAAGTACTTTATTGCTGACCATCCGCTTAGTCTGTATTTCGGACTCCGAGCGGCTCTCAGCGGGCGCTAGCGTCGGTCTTTTTGTGCTTAGTTGCCTCGGGTTTGTCATTGGTTCGTTGCACTGGAGCGTCTAGGGGTACCGGGGACAATGTCTTCGTTAAGTAGGGAGTTGGTATTTTTAATATTGCAGTTCCTAGACGAAGAGAAGTTCAAGGAAACTGTTCATCGGTAAGTCTCTCCCTTTATAGGGATGCTTTATTTCCTCTACGGTCCTCTTTGGCTGCTGAGAGAACTTGGAGAGACTTAAGAAAGTCGGTGCTTGTGGTTGAAAGAAGAGGATTAAATTTTATTCAACATTACGAAAATTTTGAATTTGGCTTTAGTTGAAGTCAGGGATTCTTTTGGCTTCTTTGTTTTAAACTTCATGAAAACTTTTGCATTGGTTTCGGTTCTGAATGATGATACTGTTCCACAATGCTCGCAGTAGCTGTATTAAGTTTTTTGTCCTCAAGTTTTCTCAGCAAGCAAATGGGGCATTCACTAACTTTAACTGAACCACACTGCTTGATGGTCTCCTTTCACCTTTTTGTTGCATTGCTTTTCACGTTGCGAATTTGAAGGTTAGAGCAAGAATCTGGCTTTTTCTTCAATATGAAACATTTTGAGGATCAAGTTCAGGCTGGTGAATGGGATGAGGTTGAGCGTTATTTGTGTGGATTCACTAAGGTTGAAGACAATCGCTACTCAATGAAGATATTCTTTGAAATAAGGAAGCAGAAGTATTTAGAAGCTCTTGATAGGTCAGTGTTGGGAATCCTCCATTGAATATCTCGTGCATGATCAACTACAGAAATTTGAAGTTGAAGTAGTTTTATAATATAGTTATTCTATTTCAGTTGTTCTGAGAATGTTGTTTTGTAGTCAGAGTAGAACATGATGTGTGCGTGTGGATCTATGCTTGTGGTTTCTTATTATATCCAAACTCTAATATCTTCTATTGTTTCTGTAAGCATTTTGGTCCTCTTAATATTTTGATTCATGTCATCAGACAGGATCGTGCAAAGGCTGTTGAGATTCTTGTTAAGGACCTTAAAGTCTTTTCATCTTTCAATGAAGAACTTTTCAAGGAGATAACTCAGTTACTTACACTGGATAATTTTAGGTACACTGGTATGATTGTTTTGATTTTGTTGTGAGATTGATCTTGAAAGTGATTCTGTGCATGCTTTTTCTTTTTTCCTCTATGTCAGGCAAAATGAGCAACTTTCGAAATATGGAGATACGAAATCTGCCCGAAATATCATGCTTGTAGAACTGAAAAAACTGATTGAAGCAAACCCGCTGTTCCGCGAAAAGCTTACATTCCCTGCTTTCAAAAGTTCCCGACTAAGAACCCTAATTAACCAAAGGTTGTTTTTGATCTTTCTTCAATTTCTCTTGCATGAATTAGAAGTGGTTGACATTTTATTCTGTGGATAACTTCGATTCTTGTATACTTTTCTATATTATCTCTCTTATGCCTGTCAAATTATTAGTGTCAATTTTAGTCACATCCTGTAAAGTCATTTCGATAAACTCATTTTGCTTAAAGTTCCTTCAGTCTGAATTGGCAGCATCAGCTTTGCAAGAATCCTCGTCCAAATCCTGATATCAAAACGCTTTTTTCTGATCATTCTTGCTCTCCTACAACTGCTAATGGGGTGCGCCCTCCTCCTACAAACAACGCTATTGTGGGATCTATTCATAAGGCTGGGCCATTCCCCCCTATTGGTGTCCATGGTGTAAGCATATGGACATCTGTTTTTCATTAAATGGCTCTTGTGTGCATTTCTTTTGCTATAAGATATAGTGGTTTGTACTATGCAGCCATTCCAGCCTGTGGTTTCCCCGACTCCAGGTGCCATTGCGGGTTGGATGTCCAACAATAATCCTTCATTGCCTCACCCTACTGTGGCAGCAGTGCCCCCAAACCTTGTGCAGCCTCCCAGTGCTGGTGAACTTTTCACCATATTTGTATTTTATGCTGCATTTAGATTTTTTCTTAGGTATAATTTGTTTGAGGAAACTGTATGATCCATCTGTGGTTTTTCAACAGCTGCATTCTTGAAACACCCAAGGACTCCTACAGGTATGACAGGGATGGATTATCAGTCTGCTGATTCAGAGCACCTAATGAAGCGTATGCGTGCTGGTCAGTCTGATGAGGTACATTCATATCTGTCAATTACATATTTTTTTTATTTGATTCCTTTGCAGGTTGCCGTATATGGGACTTATTGCCATCAAATTACAGTGTACCGTAATTGTCCTCTTTTTTTCCACTATAGGTGTCCTTTTCTGGTGTTGCACCTACTCCTAATGTCTATTCCCAAGATGATCTCCCCAAAACTGTTGCTAAAACAATAAATCAAGGATCTAATGTTACCAGTATGGATTATCATCCACAGCAGCAGACCATTCTGTTAGGTTGGTATTTGAATGCATATTGGTCGACAGCAGAGAAAATAGCGGCATGAAGGTCCAGTTGGGATCATTGATGGATGATTACTATTCTTTTCGCTTTTGTAGTTGGGACAAATGTAGGTGACATTAGCCTTTGGGAAGTTGGTTCTCGGGAAAGATTGGCGCACAAGCCTTTTAAGGTTTGGGATCTTTCGGCTGCCTCAATGCCACTGCAGGTATTGATTATCTTATTTTGACCATTAGATCTTGAACTGACTATTGCTACTATTTTTTGGTCAGCATCTACTAGTGCAATGATGAACCATAAAATGTAATCAATTCTGGGGGTGATGGTAGCATCTACTAGTAGATTGAAATAGAGAACCGCATTGCAATGCTGTAAATCTACCATCAATAACTACACTGATGTTTTATGGAATGTTATTCAAAAGTGGGATTCTTTTTATTTGCGCCGTTTCAGGAATGCTCTTGAAAGTCACGCTTTGGTATCTGTTGTAGTTATTAATGCTTTCATTTTGAATGCTTTTGATTATTCTGCTAGACAACATTGTTGAATGATGCCGCAATATCTGTAAATCGGTGTGTCTGGGGGCCAGATGGACTTATGCTAGGTACACACTCAATTTCTTTGTCCCTTACTAAAATGACTCAATTTCATCTTGTTACATGACTCTTCACTGTAATTAATTGATGATTCTTTGTCTAGGTGTTGCTTTCTCTAAACATATTGTGCAGATCTATACCTACAATCCAGCTGGAGAGTTAAGGCAGCATTTGGAGGTCAGCCTATAGATTTGACATGATATCTGCTCATAGCAGTGATAGTAGATGGTTTAATTAGCTGTTGAATCTCATTTTTTAGATTGATGCACATATTGGCGGTGTCAATGACATAGCATTTGCTCATCCAAACAAGCAGCTATGTATTGTCACATGTGGTGATGACAAGATGATTAAGGTAAAAAGTTTCCAGTGCTTGATGGGCTTTACGTGACATGGAAGGATTTTGTTTTCACTGTGGTCTCCTGCTTGATAGGTTTGGGATACTGTTGCTGGTCGCAGACAACATACATTTGAAGGTCATGAAGCTCCTGTTTATTCTGTCTGTCCTCACTACAAAGAAAATATTCAGGTGAATATGATTGGCAGATTTATAATACTAGTTAGCACCAGTAGTGGGTTATAATTAATGCTTTATAAACCCACAAATAGTTTGCGGGTGTAGGAATGCAATGTGGATATGATGAGTCTCAATTGATATACTCCTAATTTCTTTCTGTCTTTGGCTAATTTTCAGCCATCAGTTGTTGTAGAATCATATTGATTGCTGGAACATGCAATTAAAGCTTTTAGCCATCCTGACTGGAAATGATCTAAACATTGAGTGTTGTCATTCACCACAATAAACTTTGTGTTGTTTCGAAAATTAAATGTGACTCTGGTATTGCATGCACAACCTTTACTCGGCCTTGTTTGCACTAGCCATCTCCATGTCTCATTATGAATTTTCTCCCCTTCATTGGATGTTTCCACCTCTATTGTCAGACATCCTTTGGTTATGATTATGATTTTGAACACCATGTACTTCCAACTCACTAATGCTTGCATGCAGTTTATTTTTTCTACAGCAATTGATGGGAAGATAAAAGCTTGGTTGTATGATTCTCTTGGATCTAGAGTAGACTATGATGCACCAGGTCATTGGTGCACAATGATGGCATATAGTGCAGATGGCACAAGGTGAAGCTTAATTCTCCTATATCTTGGTTATTCTTTGCTATAATTTTTTATTCATTGCTCCATCCTCGCAATATTTGTGGACATAAAAAGTTGTCTTATGTAATTGTGTCAGAAATCCTTTTATATCCAGATTTATGTGTAGTGTACCATATTCTTGTATGATCTCTATCTTCAGATGAGGTTGAGTAAAGAATCTGGGGTTAAAAGACACAAACAAGAAGGAAAAATTTAAGAAAGAAAGGAGAATGATGTGTATTAAGTGAGGAAAATCTGTAATGAAGTTACTGGGCAAGCTTACAGCCGAAGTAATACAATTTTCATTACAAGAGTAAGCTGTCCCCTCCTTATTTACAGCATGTTTATGAAGTCAAATTAGTTACTACCCAGTGGTCACACCCTGCCCCAGAATTCTTACCCGAAGCCAATTTTATCCTTCTGCTATAAATACACAATGGTTTGGCTTGCCTCTCAATTGATGGGCTACCCGAGTTATTGCTAACAGATGGTTGCTTTAGTTTGCTGGGATTCTGATTGAGGTCTTAATTGATGAGTTTTCTAGTTGAAGGAAATAGAAAATATAAGCCTGTCAGAATGTCCAACAAAGCTTGGATTATCCATCCTTGTTTGTGGGTATGTAGCGTGAAAATAAAAAGCCTTGTGCAAAAATAAAAAGCCTTGTGCAAAAATTACAAGTAATTCTTCTGTCTGACCTAAGCATTCTTGCTCTTTCCACTGACAGATGCCACTGACAGAGCCCCTGAGCATATCTCATACTGGCAAGAAAATCTTTGAGATTTTTATCCTTTGGTTGAAAGGACAATGGAGTGTCCATGAGCTGATATTGTATTGAAAAGTGAAAACTGTCAACTGTCTCTTTTCTGTTAATTGTCTGTCTTTGGGTATAAATGGTTGATCATATTGCTGATGAGGCATCTAAAAGTCATTGGGGCTTTTTGGAAAGATGGCACATGTTTTGTTCTTAAACCATGCATCACTGCTATTGAGATGGGTTGTTGTCCATGAATAAATTTTTCATTGAACTTTTATTTTCATTTTTAGGCTTTTCTCTTGTGGAACTAGTAAAGAAGGTGAATCTCATCTGGTTGAGTGGAATGAGAGTGAAGGATCAATCAAACGTACATATTTAGGCTTCAGAAAGCGTTCATTGGATGTTGTTCAGTTTGATACAACTAGGAGCCGCTTCTTAGCTGCTGGTGATGAGTTTCAGATTAAGTTTTGGGATATGGACAGTTCCAACATGTTGACCACTGTTGATGCTGATGGTGGATTGCCGGTCAGTATCTCTGCCTTTTCTGTCACAATTTTGAACTAATAATGATAGGCCTTGCTGTTTTTAATTTGGCTTTTCTCTTTTCAGGCGAGTCCTAGACTGAGATTTAACAAGGAAGGTTCATTATTGGCAGTCTCGACTACTGAAAATGGTATCAAAATTCTAGCTAATGGTGATGGGTTGCGCTTGATAAGGATGTTGGAGAGTCGCACTGTTGATAAAAACCGAAGCCCTTCTGAACCCACAAACTCTAAGGTAGTCATTTCTGTTATTTTTTTCAGGTCAAATTTTCAAAAGTAGTAGTGTGGCATAATCTTCTTGATAATTTAACTTGATGGTATGTCTTGTGCGCTGTTTCCAAATGAAGCTATGAACTAAAACTTGCACAATGCTGAAGGCCTGAGCACTTCTTTACCAAATGTTATGTGGTTGCTTAAGCTATTATGATTTATTATGAGCTTAAAAAATCATAGATCCTTTTGTTGTTTTTTTAAAGAAACCTAATGCCACTACATTTGTCACCTATAACATTTTATACTAATGATGTGTGCCAGACTCCTATTTCACTTGACAGAGCCAAAGCACCAAAGATGATTAGATCGCTTGTGGCCTTTAAGCTGAGTGTATTCCCTAATGCTATTTCGTGCTTTCTTCAAATTGACAAATAGGACATATCTATAATTTTTGTACCAAAGTTACAGAAAATGCATGCTGATGATTGGGAATGCTCGTGTATCTCCCACCTGCTATAAAGGGTTGACATTTGCTAGAAACTCACAGAATTGTCTCCCCAGTCACCCTGTTCAAAGTCTATAAACTTAATTTTTTGACCTTTGATTTTAATAGTTAAAACTTCCAGAGCTGTTTGCACTCTCTATTAACTTCTATACAGAATTTTGAGTTTTCCTTTTAAGTTGATAAGTAAACATAGTCTCAATAACCCATTGACCAGGGTCCACCACACTCAAATTTATGTTTTTTCGCCTGTCATGGTCAATAGGAGCATAGCCCACTCAACATAAGATGATTCACACTTCTCACCAGTTTATCATCACTAACAAGACATTTGGAATGTGGATTGGTTCGTGTTGGTTTTGGCTATTAGATGATCAGAGATGATTTGTGTTAGTTGATTTTGACTATACAACACCAATTCTATTTTTGATAAAAAATAAGTAGAGAAGTTGAAATGCAGATTGAACTTCATTTTTATTCTTAAATAAATATTAGCCAATTTCAATTTCTTGTTGGCCGACAGATCATATATGAATAGAGAGAACAGGAAAATGATAATGGAAAATTGAAAAGAAATAGAAAGGGTGGGGTAAGAAAAACAAGAGAGAGCTGACAAAAACTTTATGTTTCTAAGAGAGTTCTAAGCAAGCTTCGTATTGGTTCTTAATTTTGTTTGTTTATAATTGATTTATTTACCTATAATGTTTTTATTTTCAATAATTTATTGATTAAGCAATCAAGATGGTCTTGTTGGCACTTAAATTTATCGCAAGCACATTTTAATTTATTTCTTCTTTTGAATAGGCTAAGGCTTAAATGCTTATTTAATTTTTTTTCTTCTTTTTGAGATGGATTACTTTATTCTAGTAAGTAAAAGTACTTCAAGCTTTTTGTAAGTTTAGATGTCTGAATGAGTTTTGGCACTACCACAAACTCATTTTAACATTGTATATAAGGTAGCTCTCGTGAGCTCCTGTTGTTTTTTTGTACTTCTGTAATCTACTTCCCTGTCAAGCTAGAATATGTTTAGTCTTTGTCTCTGTTTTCTAGTCATTGAAGCAATCATGTGATAGCCTGGAATAGCAGAATCTAATAAATCTTAGGTTGTAGTAGTCGTGAAGGTTTCCAAATGATTCATGTTGGAATTACTGTAACTTAATAGAAAGTGAGTTGTCTTGATGTTCTGTTTTAACAGAGATGTCTAAATTGGCACGAGTCATTGGTTCAACCAGATCGGAATTGGATAATAGTAAGAAAAGATAATCCATTAAAGCATGACAGTAGCTCAATGGTTTAATTCATTACAGCCTTCACGTTTCAATTTATTGGTTAAAGCGATAATGGTCTTCATGTTATTGATCTAATAGAGGATTGTTGTGTATAATATTGTCTTGAACTTTTAAACAGAGATATTCTTCCTGATATTTGGGACTTAATTTTTCATTTTTTAAAACAAATATAGATATTTTTTAGATGTGTTTGGTTTCAAATTTATTGCAATTAAAATCTGTATGTACCTTTGTGAATAGAAGGTGTGCCTTAAAATTGAAAGCTGCTGCTTCAGTAGTCGGAGAGTGAAGGTTCCATGATTGTGTTACTCTCAAATATGACTTAGATAACAGGCATGACTGTAGACGCTTTGGCTTTCAAAAACATGAATTGTGTCTTTGATTTGCATGTTATTTTACATTAAAAAATTAGGAAATCTGATAAACTTGGGTATGTTCTGGTGCATATATATGTGATGTTTCTGTTAGCTGTTTGATGTTGGAATAACTTCATATCTTCCTCTCGTGCGTTGCATCTTTTCTTGCAGCCGCTAGTCAATAACCCACTAAGTCATGCCACCAATGTTTCTACTGGCATTTCTCCCATACTGGAGCGTGCTGATCGAATCCCAGCTGCAGTTTCTGTTGGAAGCCTCGTGAGTTTCACATTTTTATGTTGGGTGATGTTATCTCTACATGGTATTTTAATTTATTATGGGTGGCATTGCAGGGTGCAATGGACAATAGTAGGCTTGTCGATGTAAAACCACGAATTTCAGACGAAGTCGACAAGATTAAGTGCTGGAAAAGTCCTGATATTGTTGATTCATCTTATTTAAAATCTCTTCGATTGCCTGATTCTATAGCAGCTGGCAAGGTAATTTACAAATCAGTATGGACTTTAAGGTTTCTCATCAAGTACTGCTGCTTACTTTTTAAATGTCGATGAGTACAGAACCACCTCTAGAGCATAATCATGCTTGCTATTCTCAGAAATCTTGAAGTCTCCCTTTTAGTAGTATGCTGTAACAACTATCCATTTTCCAAACAACTCATGATGCCATCTTACATGAAAAAAAATTCAGCATCCGATTAAGCTTGAAAACCTGTTTTGTGACTCTCAAGAATAAGGTTGCCCTAGAATTTTCTTTTTGTTTTATTATGAGGTTCAACATGCCACTCTGTTCATCTGCAACTGTACTGTACTTACCGAACTGATGGAGTTGGGATATGCAGAGAGATAGTAAACCAGTTCCAAGAAGACCTTTTCTATTACTGAAATAAGGAAAATAAAAAGAGAATGAGAATGATCCCATCCACTTTGTCCTAAACTTCTCAACGAGTATTTTTGTATGACAAAATGATTGCATACCCTCCTATTCCTACATATCCTCCTATTCCTACATATCCTCAATGTACATACCGTTTTTGCCCAACACTCCTTAGTTGTGCTGGTTGCTCCATTCTGTTTTTTTTTGATAATGAAGAGTATCCCAGTCGACAACCAGACTAATCTCTCCCCGTGGCTCGACACCCCATCTCACTTCGTAGGCATTTAGCCTGCAGCCATGAGCGGGGGTACAACATCCACCTCTTTGAGTGGGTACCACTACCAATAGTGCACTTTCCATACCTCGCAGTTTTCCCGGATCGAACCCGGTACCTTGAGTTAAGGGAACGCAGTATGCTGTAGACCACTGCGCCAACACTTCGTTGGTGTTGCTCCATTCTGTTACTACCCTAGCCCTCTCTATTTTTCCTTCTTCAATATACCAATTACAGTTTGTTCATTATAGTGCCATTGCTGAGTGTAGGAATCGAGAAATGAAATAGTAGGCAAGATAACAATATAAAATAGTATCTTATTGAACAAACCTTGTCAACACGGTTAGAGTCTGGGAATTGAACCTTGAAGTTAGTGCAAGTCATCCATATTACCTCTTTAAGATTTTTGTTCTGTCACTGTACCAAGACCTGCTGACATGGAATAGATCAATCCTCCATACTCTTGGAGTGTAGGATAGCACAAGGAATAGAAGGATTGCCATCAATAGCCAATTCTGAAGTTAGAGCAGCAATAATCAGATGATTTCCAGCAGCATACTTCAATTGGCATATGCAGAAAACATGGTAAATTCTTGATTCTGAAGTTAGAGCAAGGCGATAGACGTGACAACACTACTCTTTTTTTAAAGAATTTTGATATCTTAAATTGAGCCTTCCATAAACCCCCCATGCCACTGACAGTTGATGATGAGATATGGCTTTCTAAAATACCAAATTGCCTTTCTTAAATTCCAGATGTTTGCAGTGTTTATTTGTTGCTTGCATCATTCTTTGCTAAGCATTCTCAAGATTATACTATAGTTGGTGAATAATCTCAACCCTGTCATGTTGTTCTCTGCCATAGAAGCAATCTTGAATTCTTTCGGAAGGAAGTGCATCAATGTTGCATTTTCAATAGGAGTAGTTCAAGCTGCTCCTTGGACTTTGGTGTTGTACCAAAATTCTGTCCAATTCAACCATTCTCTCTCTTTGGTTGCCTCAACAAGAAACACCTTAGATATGTTTATGGACAATGGTGTAACATGTCAGTTTAATCGTCTATTTCTAGATGATAAGTTGTTCTCATATTCAATTGTCTAACGCATGCCCTGAAAAATTCTTTCAAAAAACGGCTCATAAAACAATGCATCTCTATCACTGATAATGCCATGAGTGATGCCTTGCAAATGTACATTTTTCCCTAGCAAAGCAATCAACCACCATTCTAGTCATATAGGGATGTTTTAGGCCAATAAAATGAGCATATTTGCTATGCCTATCCACTACAACAAAGATTCGATCAAAACCATTTAAAAGAGGCAACAACAAGTCAACTGCTTGATTGAACTTTCCAAGTTTGCATTCAATGTTGAAAAATCATCAATAAAGATAAAGAATATTAAAATCTTACAGTCATATTAACTCAACTTGGGCCTTGTGTGTTTAAGTCAATTAAGTTAAACATACTTGCATTTCTAGTATTTTTGGAAAAACAATTTTGAGCCTGTTCTCCTAGTTACCATAACTCTCACTCACAAGGAAGACAATATGGGAAGATTATGTACAATTTTTAAGCTTGGTAAGATTAGGGTGGACAAAGTGATAATGAAGAAAGTCAGCATGTTTACTAGAAGCAAAACAACAGATAATTTATTGTTGTAGAGGTACCACAGACTTTGTGACTATTATTCCAACTCTGGTCTTGTACAATAATGGAATAATCGACAAAGGTGATGAAAATTATCAGAATTTTGTTAGTTCATTATTGGAAACAAGGTTATATGATTCAACAGCAAAGAAGACATTTCTTAAGGTAATAGAGGAAACTAAATAGATTTCTTCTACACTTTCAATTGGAATTTGGAGCAAGAATAGTATTGGAAAAATTTGGAATGAAAGTGAGTAGAAAAGTGGCATTTATAACTAAGAAAGTGATAGTATCCACAATCCAAGAAGAGGACTTTTGGTAAGGCACGCAATTGACTAACCAGAAGAAGAGTTTTGTTTTGTAGTTTGATATTGTATAGTATTTGTTGTAGTCTGTTCCAGTAAGGATGATAGTATTGAATTATTGATTGTTTGTATATCAGGGAAGGAAAATAGTCCATATTTTTGGGTTTGAACTGTGCAAGTAACGAGAGTACTAGTAGTACCAGAGTAATTGTTTAATTGCTGTCATATATTTAAAGCTCAACAACTGAAATGTAATATTGAATCACTAAAATTAGCAGTTATACTAACTCCTATTAAATCACTGAATCAGATCTTTTAATTGTAGCATCGTATCATATCTCTTAATGGTAACATTGTATTAAATCCCTTGTTTGTAGCACTCCATCAAATCCAACAGCTAGGTATTCTACACCTAGCAAGTGCAACAAAATTATGTTAAATCAATTATATGTTGTTGGCATATGATTCTTCTCCTATTTACATTCATATGAATGCTTCATATTGTACCTCTTTGTATGTTATCATATGTTAAGAATGCTTCACATTACTCCTCTTTTATTAACTCATATGTTTAATGATTACATACCCTCGTAGTAAGCAATGCATTTACATTCATATGAATGCTTTCATATTATTTGTATGTTATCGTATGCTCAAGTGAAACATTTCGGTAATTGCAGGTTGTACGACTGATTTACACTAACTCTGGCCTTGCTCTGTTGGCACTTGCTTCAAATGCTGTTCACAAGCTTTGGAAATGGCAGCGCTGTGAAAGGAATCCATCAGGAAAGGTTTGGCACATGCCTTTTGAAGTTCAAGGCTCTACTTTATTGTTGGTGTTTTTAATATTCAATATCAAATTTTGTAGGCTACTGCATGTGTTGCACCTCAGTTGTGGCAGCCTCCTAGTGGGACACTTATGACTAATGACATAAGTGAAAATAAACCGGCTGAAGAATCTGCTTCTTGCATTGCACTGTCCAAAAATGATTCTTATGTCATGTCTGCATCTGGTGGGAAGGTCTCTTTGTTCAACATGATGACATTTAAGGTCTGTTGTTGCAGCGTTCTCTTTTTCCTTCATCTGAAGGTCTATTTTATGATTTATTTTTTTAATTCTTGAAAAGATATTATCAGTATCGTAAAATGTTAAAATTTTCTCTTCCAGGTCATGACGACATTTATGACACCACCACCTGCTGCAACTTGTTTGGCATTCCACCCTCGGGATAATAATATTGTTGCTATTGGAATGGAGGATTATACTGTACAGATATATAATGTTAGAGTTGATGAGGTTAAGCATCTTCCATTTTGTCATTATTTTGATGTAAGCTTTGTTGCTATATGATAGATATGTCACCGCCTGGTGTATCAGATAGCTTGTACCCTTGCCATATCTGTAGCCTCTTTTTGTATCTGAAGCTTACCTTACCTCCAAGTAGTTCATTATGTTATATAACAGCTCGTGTAGCATGTTCCAATTTCTTGCACCAATCATACGTAGTGATGCAAATCATTTTGCGGGGGCCCTTTTTTTTTGGATTAGTTAACTGGTTTCATCATAAGTATCAAGGATTCATTCCAGTGGCACGCTGGGTGGCCTCATATGAATGTGAAAATGTTACTGTTTTATAGCCATTGGATCTGTGATTGATCTTTTCCTTAATTTTGGTACCTGAGTAGCTCCTTGTATATGATTCTTGTATCCGAATCATGATGCTAGGCTTATCTTTTTCTTAAATTATTTTCTCTTTTAGGCATAATCTTAGCTACATTGGCTAAAATTAACTTCCAGTATTAAGAAACTAGGCAACTGGGATCTCTGATTTTCTACAGCAGCCTGAGCTCTAGGAAGTTAAGTAGTTATGATGATGAGAGTCAGAAATGTATCACGGTCAATTTTGATCAGCAATTGATTTTTGGTAGTTATTGGTGACATGCATTTTTCTCATTTGAAGCATACTTTGGTGTTATCTGCAGGTTAAATCTAAACTCAAAGGCCACCAGAATCGTATAACTGGACTTGCATTTTCACAGAGTTTAAACGTTCTCGTGTCTTCTGGGGCTGATGCTCAGGTATGAAACAAATAAAATCATTATGTAAATTAAGTATGGTTGTAGTTGATCATTAGTAATTTCAATTATCCTCAACTGTTAATTATCAATCTTAGTCCGAGATATGAATGAATTTGGATGCATATGATTTGTTAGAAGAAATTTCTAGCCAACCTTTGGGGTAGGATCTTGTCACAGAACTGGTATCTCTGGCACTAGGAGGGGTTGACCGATACCACCCTGACTTGGTTATGATTTTTTCTTTTTTTCAAAGGAGCTCAAGTTTTGGAGATTTATATTAGATGTTAGGTAAATAGTAAATGCAAGGATTGTCATTTAGGAGAGCCTTACAATTTCCAGTTTGAATATTAGAAAGATGTATTTCCATCAAATAACTAAATGCCCAGCACTCAATTTTCTTTTCAGCTTGACCTTATGTCCTAATATTGCTAGTCTTGTGTGCAGAATGGTACTGACATTGCATGTGCATAATTTGTTTTCAATGAGTTTTCTTTGAGCTCAATTAATTCAGTATAGTGAAATAATATAGAGATTGGCCACTTACTAATTAAATTTATTCTCATTGGCGTTTTACATTGCAGATTCACCCTAAAACACAGTTTATGGTTTACTAAGGCCATGAGATGTTAGATTTTTAGTTGCATTGTTTTTCTTCTCTTCCAAGTTGAATTATTACCTTGTGAAATTTTGGGAAGGTTTGTGAGAGACTTGTTAAAGTGTCACATTGCAGTTATGTGTGTGGAGCATTGATGGATGGGAGAAAAAGAAATCAAGATTCATACATGTACCGCCAGGTCGCCAAGCCCCTCTAGTTGGGGAGACTAAAGTGCAGTTTCACAATGATCTAACACATCTATTGGTTGTTCATGAGAGCCAAATTTCTATCTATGATAGCAAACTTGAATGCTTTAGCTCTGTAAGTTCTCCACCTTTATTTATATCATGTTAGACAGCTTATGTGTGTATGATGCTCCAAGACATTTAGTTTTTAGTTTCTGCATTGTAAAATTTCTTGGAACCCCAATTAGGGCTGATGGTTTTGATTATATTCTATATCAATCATAATACTTGTAATTTATTCCATCATGTGCTACTTCTAATATACTATGGTAGTAATTGTCTCGCTATTTGGAGTTGGAACATAAAATCATTTCTAAGCTAATACCATATTTGTGATTTTCTAGCTAGTAGCCACATAGTTAGTTTGAGAAGCCATCCTTCACACATGGTAAAAGTTGGACTAAGAATTATCTGGATGGCTAAACTTTATTCCTAATTTGTGTTCCTTAAAGAAATTGGATTCGAGAGTTAAACTGTTTTAAATGTTCAGTTCCTGTTGAGTTTTGAGTTGTGTAGTTAAGCAATTGATAAACTTCCTTCTTTTGCCAATTAATTATTTTGCAGTGGTCTCCGAAGGATACACTCTCAGCTCCTATTTCTAGTGCAATATATTCAAGTGACGGTTCACTGGTTTATAGTGGTTTCTGTGACGGTGCTGTTGGAGTTTTTGATGCAGACAGCTTAAGGGTCCGGTGCCGAATAGCACCTTCAGCCTACATACCATCATTTTCCTTGGGGTATAACTTTTTTTTATTTTTATCCTCAAAGCCACTGAAGACCAAATCCTATGACATTTGGCATATTCTAGTTTCTGCAAGCATGTATTGTATTGTAGTGTAGTGTATTGTATTGTATTGTTTCGTAGAAATAAGTTGCTTATATTTGTTATTATGTATTGTTGGTTGCAGCAATAATGTGTATCCTGTGGTTATAGCGGCCCATCCATCAGAGTCGAATCAGATAGCCGTCGGGATGAGTGATGGTTCAGTACTTGTGGTTGAGCCATGTGATGCAGAGGTGAAGTGGGGTGGTCCATCTTCTCAGGATAACGGAGCCCTCCCTTCCAACTCATCAAATATCTCTCCTAGTGGTCAACAATCAGATCTTCCTTCCAGGTGAAACAGGTTCCGGCATTACGTAACACTAGGGCTGGCATGGATCTTTTATGCATTAATCTCAGTATATTTTATGCCAAATGGGAAATCCATTATTAGACGGTCTTATGAGCTGCTGCTGCTGTTATGTGTGATATTTGTTGTAAATTTAAAAACTTTATTCTCGTGTGGTGGCCATTTTTGCTGCTTTGGCTTTTGAAGCTCAGGGAAAAGAAGATGCTGTAAAATATTTATGTCTAAATGCGACAGCTTTACTTTTACAGCCTAAGGTGTACGTAGGGGCAGGGAAATCCGCGGTTTTTCCTTGATCTGCTTTTGATGATGAGGCATCCCAAAAACCAAGGCTGGTGATATTAGTGTACATCTCTTATCCAGATCGTTGGATGTTCCATTATTCTTTCTTTATCTTGTTCTTATCTTTCTCTGGATTGGACCCCAAAGAAGTGTTGTGTGTTTGCAACTCCAGCACAAATATTATTTATCGGTTTTACTTGCTCATGGCATTAAACTAAACGACCTGTCATTCTGCACAGCCCGCAAGCGATATATATATACAGATATAGAAACTGTCGAATCGAATTAGAAAATTTTGGTTTTGTTATATAATTTGCACGTTGGTTTCCATTTGCATTCATTGTTATTATAAGGTCAGTCGATAACTGCACCACATTTACGTTAATAATTATTTTAAATCAATTTCATATTCGGTGCTAGGATTTCAATTTGTATATAATTTTAATTGTTTTAAAACCTAATAATCTAATCTAATATATTATTTTTTTATTGTTATACATTGAATGTCTTCGTCACAATTTTTCATTATCAATAGATATATTTGAAGAGTTATGTTCTTATTTTAAACAGATGTAATAGATATCTATTCATAACTATAAATATAAATTTTGTATTATTGTTTTGAGATCATTATTAATATCTTAAAATAAATCTCTTTTTATTCTCAAAGCTTTTTTATTTGTTTTAAAAAATTTGCATCATAAAAATTCTTTCATATCAAAAAATCTACAAGTAAGTGTGTTTTAATTATTTTTTTTGTTATTATTTAATAATTTTTTAATAATTTATATTGGTATAATTTTTTCTATTTTTTTTTTGTAATCTCATTGGAATTTCATAATTTTTTAAATTTATCAAATCTAATATGTTAAAAAATGATAATAAATGTAATTTTTGTTAAAAAATATATTTATTGTTAGATTCATCAATTAATTTTTGTTGTTATATATTTTTTTCAATCATATACAGATTTAGATTTCGATATGCTAAACATAGATATATTTACATTAGATAAAGACAGATACATTTATATTAGATAAAGACATGTTTTATAAAAAATATAAACTAAATAATAATAATAATAAATAAATTGATAAAATAATATATTGAAAATAGTTAATTAAACAAAATGACACTTCAATTAATATAAATTTTTAATAATTATTTAATTATTTAATTATATATATATATTATTTATTTTGAAATATTATAATTAGATGACCAATTTTTTTGTTATATTTTTATAGAATTTACAATGGTAAATATTGTGAAGCTTGAGTTTGAAGTTCTAGATATTACTGGCAAAAACAATTTAACGTAGATGTTAGATAGTAAGATTCATTTGGATGTCAAAGTTCTTGGAAAGACTAAAACCTCAAATGATGCATCAAGCCAATATAAGGCAAAAACAATGATTTTCATTCGTTATCACCTCTACAAGAGATTAAAATTTGAATATCTAACAATCAAAGATCCTTCAGAGGTTTAGAACAGTTTGAAAGAAAAGTATGATAACCAAAAGATGGCGATACTTTCAAAAGTTTGATATGATTGAATTTATCTTCACTTACAAGATTTTAAATCTATAAGTGATTATAATTCAGTATTATTTAAAATTAGTTCTCAATTAAAACTATGTTGAGAAGATATCAAAGATGTTGATATGCTAGAGAAAACATTCTCAACATTTTATACATCAAATGTATTGCTGCAACAACAATATTATGAAAAAAAGTTTCATGAAATATTCAGAGATGATTTCATGTCTTCTTATGGCCGAACAAAATAATAAATTATTGATGAGAAATCATGAGACTCATCTGATTGATACGGCTCCACTTTCTGAAGTGCATATGATGCATACTCATAATAATAGTTAGGGTCGTGGCTGGGGTCATAGTGAAAGCTATAGACGAGGATGAGGAAAATATCATATTAAATCCTGTTACGGTGAAGGCAAAAGTACTTTTCATCATCAAGTTCTTAAGAATGAAGTACCTGGTAAGACAATATGTGTCATTAAGAAAAAGATGATGAATGCTAATGGCCATCATTGTGAGATGCAAGGTTGTTGGTATCGTATATGTCGTACGCCAAAATATTTTGCCGATCTTTATCAAGAATCTCTAAAATTCAAATGCAAAAATATAGAGACAATTTTTGTCCAAGATGATTTTACTGATTTTGCCAATGGTCTCGTGGAGATAACACACCTATATGTGGCTGATTTTCTTATTGATCCTAATGATGAAAGTACTAGTAATCAAGAATGATATCTTTGCTATATTGTACTATGATTGTACACCACATTTATTTATAATAAAATTTATTATTAGTTTATGATTATTTTATTTATTTAATTGTCTTGTCATTTTTTTAATTTTTTAATTTTTTTATAATATTTTATTTCTTATTATTATTTGTTTATTTGTTGAAGATCATGAATTCGGACATGGCTATGTCTGCAATGTACAACACAAAAATATGTCTGGTTGACAATACCACAACACATAGAGTTTTGAGAGATAAAAGATATTTCTCTTATTTGAACATTAAAAAAACAATGTATATACCATAAGTGGTTGTGCAAAATTAATTGAGGACTTCGGCAGAGCACATATCATATTATCCGGAAGAACAAAGATTATAATAGAAGATATATTATTTTATTCAAAATCTAAAAGAAATTTATTAAGTTTCAAAGATATTTGTTTGAATGGATGCCATATTGAGACTATGAAGCAAAAAAATATTGAATATCTTTGTATGACTTCTACTATTTTGGATAAAAAATGTATCTTAAAAAAATTATCCATATTTTCTTCCAGATTATACTATACGAGTATTCAAGTGATAAAATCTCATTCTATGATAAACCATCAATTTGGTGATTTATTTAAAATTTGGCATGATCGGTTAGGCTATCTCGGTTCAGTTATGATACGAAAAATACTTGAGAATTCTTTTGGTCATTTATTGAAAAATAAGAAGAATTTTCAATCTAATGAATTCTCATGTGTTACTTGTTCTCAAGGATAATTAATTATATGGCTATCAGTAACCAAAATTGGGATTGAATCTCTATTATTTTTGGAAAGAATTCAGGGTGACATTTCTAGACCTATACACCCACCATGAGAACCATTTTGATATTTTATGATTTTGATTTATGCATCAACAAGATGGTCACATGCATGTGTATTGTCATTTGCAAAATTGCTCACACCAATAATTCGTTTACGAGCCCAATTTCCTAATTATCCAATTAAGGCTATTCGGATGGATAATGCTAGTGAGTTCATATCTCATGTCTTTATTGATTATTGCATGTCTATTGGCATAACAATTGAACATCTAGTAGCTTATGTTCATATACAAAGTAGTCTTGTTGAATCATTTATAAAATGTTTATAGTGGATTGCAAGACCGTTGCTTCTGAAATCTAAATCTAAACCCACCATGCCATTTTACATATGGCAATATTTATACACATCAGACCATCAAGTTATCATAAAAACTCTTCGATGCAATTGGTTTCTGGTCAGGAACCAAATATATCCCATCTGAGAATTTTTGGTTGTGCAGTACATGTCCCAATTTCTCCACCACAATGCACAAAGATGAGACCTTAGAGGAGAATAGGAATATATATTGGGTATGAGTCTCCATCTATAATTAAATATCTTGAGCCATTAACCGATGATTTATTTACAACAATATTTTTTTATTGTCATTTTGATGAGACCACATTTCCAATATTTGGGAGAGAAAAAAAACAGTTAGAAAAAAAGATTTCTTGAAATGAATTATCATTATCTAGTTTTAATCCTCGAACAAATCTATTTATTAGAATGAAATCTAAACTCCTTGTTTATGCTTGGGGATATGCCATTTTACATGCAACAATATTTATACACATCAAGCCATCAAGTTATCATAAAAACTTCCCGATGTAATTGGTTTCTGGTCAGGAACCAAATATATCCCATCTGAGAATTTTTGGTTGTGCAATATATGTCATAATTTCTCCACCACAAAGTACAAAGATTGGACCTTAGAGGAGAATAGGAATATATGTTGGCTATGAGTCTCCATCTATAATTAAATAGCTTGAGCCATTAACTGGTGATTTTTTTACAGCAAGATTTGTTGATTATCATTTTGATAAGACCACATTTACAACATTTGGGGGAGAAAAGAAACTGTAAATCCCCGATTCTTTTTGACACGTGTAATGATACACGTGAGGGTAATTTAGTAACAACCTTTAATTTCTATTCTAGGATTCAAATTTAATTTTAGATTTAGAGTAACACAATAATATTTTGGGCAAGATTTAAAAACATATTGAAATGATTTGACTTTTATGATTTAAAAATATTATTTTTATATTATCCCGAGTTAGTATTTTATTTTTAATTAAATATTTTCTGTTCAGAAAAATATAAATTTTAGTTCATTGGAAAGATCTCAATTTTCTGAATTTTTGGTGTAAATTTCATAATTTTTGGACAAGTATACTATTTATTATAAATTTCCAAAGTTTACAAGTATTTTATGATTAATTTAATAATTAATAATGATATTTTAATATAATTATATAGTAAACGACGTCGTTTTGGGCAGGAGCCAAAACGACGCCGTTTCGATGTCGGAAAAAAAGAAAAAAAAAAGAAAAGAAAAGGGTTAGTGAAACTACGTCGTTTTGGCTTAGGTTTAAAAAAAAAAAACTTTTTTTTCCTTTTCTTTTTCCTTTTTCTTTCTTCCTTTCTTTCTTCTTCTTCTTCCCTGGTTTCCTCCTGCGTGCGTGTGTTTTCCCATCCTTTGAGAGAAGCGATCTCCCTCCTCCGGCCACCAATCGTCACACCGTTGGTCACGTTCTCTTCCTCGTCTCGGCAGCAATCATATGGTGTAGGTTTTGTTGGCATTAAAGCCGTGAATTGGTCTGTAGAAGCTCAGAAAGAAGTGAGTTTTTGTCGTCGGAAAAGTGCATTTTCCGGCCAACTCCGGTGAGCTATCGAAAAACAAATCACATATTCGGGTTCCTCTCGTCGAGAGCTTTCGTTTGACATATAGCATGTTAAAAATTGTTGAGTTTTCATACAGGTGGGTCTTACACGCACAGGTGGGTCCCACACGTGTCGATTTTTCGAAAAATCCAGAAGTTGCCCGTTAGGTATTTTCGACGTTCTAAACGCAATGGTGTCGTCCGTTTCTTAATCGAACACACGGTTTATGAGTTATAAGCTTATGCATAAATTGATTAAAATATATTTTCTCTTAAAAATAATAAATTACAATATTCTAGGTAATACTATCAAATTAAACCTGTAATTGGGGACCTAAACAATTAACTACTCAAGTATGGAGGGGTTAGTAATTTAGTATATGTATATAACTGTTAGGTCATTTGGATGAACAGTATAGTGATTGCATACTTGGCGTGTTTATACAGGCTTGTGAATTGTGTATTCAGGATGTGAATATTTTGGTGGATCCACTGAGCCGTGCTTGTTGTGTTGGATTGTATTATCATACTGTGACTAAAAGGAGGTGAGTAGGGACCTCACATTTTATTGTTTGGTTTTAAACATGCTTGTTTGAAATATGTGATTTTTCTAAAGCATAAATATTAATAAATCGTGCTTGATATTTTAACAAGATTATTTTGACAAACCACTATGACTTGATTGGGAATGTTAGTTGTCCTTATATGATTTTGCATAGGGATGCAAGTTTTGATTTATATGCACAGGGATGCATGAGGTTTAAGATACCATACTCTATAAATATTTCAAGGGTTATGTTCTGTATGTTGATTTTCGAAATTATTCCTTGTGAGATATGAGTAGACAGTGCACTGTTGAGTGATACCTGATTGGACCGACGGGTCTTGTATATGACTTTTTGGCATTCCCGAGAAATGGGAGATAATGTCATTGAGTTGGTCAACGCAAGTTGACGTGTTGATCAGTATTGCATATGAGTGTGCTGATCTAGCCTTCGGCAACACTAGTGTGGGCTATGTTTGGAAAAAAATAAAATAAAATAATAATAATAATAATAACAAGAAATATACACTAGTGGGCCTAGACTACCTCCTGATCAGGAGTAGAATAGGTGCTTTGTTAGCCGACTTTCCAGCCCTATTGTTTTGTTAAATAAAAATGGAGACTTTATGATTCTATCCACCACTTTTGGTGATTAACTATTGGTATGAGTAATCTTGAGACTTATTTTTATAGGTATGCTTATCTTTGAGATTCTTTACAAGTTTGAATTGAGATTTCTAATTTACAATATAATATTCTGTTTTGGTTATGAACTTATTATTTAGGTCCCTAAAACTACTCACCTGGATATTTAACTAACGTTGTTTAGTGCTGTCCAGACGGTGTTGCAGGCTCAGGTTCTCAACCGTCGTTCTCTCGTAACTTAGCATCTGATCCATCCAGTCACTGATAGGTTTGATCAGACTTTTGATTTGATATGTACACCGAAAAACCGAACATGTGTTTTTGATTTTGTGTTGTTTGATTTATATCTTATTGATATGTGATTTTCTGGTGCTTTAGACCTTCTGGACTTCTTAGCATTGTTTTGAAACATTGTGTTGGTTAAATTTATGACTACGGTGTTGCTTGTGAAGAATGATATAAGTTTTTGACTAAATATTTTGTGATTCGGAACTTACCCTACATTTTTGTTTCTGCTGCGTCTTTATTGATTTTATTTTCAAAGCCTTACGAGATTTTGGGGATAGCATCGTAATTGTTATTCTCAAGGTCTCGTGGCGGGGATGTTTACCCCTGGAGTAGGGTACGGGGCGTGACAGAAACAATTGGAAAAAAAAGATTTTTTAAAATGAATTATCATTATCTAGTTTTGATCATCGAACAAATCAATGTGAACATGAAGTTTAGAATTAATTCATTTGCAGACTATTGCAAATCAATTGTCATATATATTTACTGACCTTAAAAATATAACTAGATCTCATATTCTAACTGTAAATGCTCTGATACGAATCGACGTCCTTAAAGGACAATTGATTATTGCTAGTGAATCTAAGCCACGCAAAAAATGTGAAAAACCATTCGGTTGTCAAGATAAAAATCTTCGAAAAAGGAAAGAAGCAACTATTCATGATGGTCAAAAGGAGGATACAGTCATAGAAAATTCTGTTGACATAAATGATAAATTTTCAGAAGAAATTCATGAGAATGAAGAGATCTCGATCAATTATGTCATTGCAAAAAACAAATGGAACCGTAATAAAATGTATACCGACAATATTTTTTTATATAATATAACACTCAATATTATCTCTATGGAAGAGTGTAAAAATCAAAATGATTGGCCAATGTGGAAAGACGTAATTTAATTAGAATTAAACTCGTTTGAAAACGAAATTTTTTTGGACCTATAGTCCATACACCAAAAGGTGTAAAACCGGTAAGATACAAATGAGTACTTGTGTGAAAAAGAAATGAGAAAAATGAAGTAGTGAGATACAAAGCAAGACTCGTCGCATAAGGTTTTACCCAAAAACCCAGTATTGATTGTGAGGAGACATATTCTCCTGTGGTGGACGCAATAACATTGCGATATCTACTTTTTCTGGCAATACATGAAAAACTTAAAATACGTCTAATGGATGTAGTTACAGCCTATTAATATGGCTCGTTAGTTACTGATATATACATAAAAATCCATAAAAGATTTAAGTTACTAGATGTAAACAATCCAAATTCCCAGAAAATTTATTCGATAAAGCTTAATAGAGTTTTATATAGATTTAAACAATTTGGACGAATGTGGTATAATCGTCTTAGCGTGTGTTTGCTTAAAATAGACTTAAAAAATGATCCAATATATCATTGTATTTTTATAAAAATATATGGATCTGGTTTTGTTATCATTGCTGTTTATGTTGATGATCTGAACATCATTGTAACTCATAAAGAAATAAACAAAACCGTTAACTATTTGAAGAACGAATTTGAAAAGAAAGACCTAGGCAAAATAAGATATTGTTTAGGTCTTTAGATTGAGCACTTAAGTTGTCACGCCCCATACCCTACTCCAGGGGTAAACATCCCCGCCACGAGACATTAAGAATAACAATTACGGTGCTATCCCCAAAATCTTGTAAGGCTTTGAAAATAAAATCAATAAAAACACAGTAGAAACAAAAAAATGTAGGCTAAGTTCCAAATCACAAAGAAGATTTTAAAAATTTTGCAATATGGGTTCTTAATCCGGACTAAACCAAAAATCACACAATTCCTGTATAACAATATTTCACCTGTAACAGTTATATATATTTGACAATATATCTAAACAAAACTTATATCATCCTTCACAATCAACAAAACTAACCATAAATACAACTCAACACAATATTTCAAAATAATTTTATGTAGTCCGGAAGGTATAAAACACCAGAAAACCATATCTCAGCAAGATATAAATCAAAAGGAATAAAATAAAAAATACATATTATGTTTTTTGGTATACATATCAAATCCAAAGTTTGATCAAACCTATCAGTGATTGGCTGGATCAGATGCTAAGTTACGAAAGGAAGATGGTTGAGAACCTGAGCTTGCAACGCCGTCTGGATAGCACTAAACAACGTTAGTTTAATATCCGGGTGAGTGGTTTTAGGGACCAAAATAATGAGATAATGATAAAAACAGAATATTGTATCATAAAAATAGAAATCTAAATTTAAACTCAGAAAAATCTCTAAGATAAGTATACATATATATGACATATCTCAAAATTCGCTCAAAACCAATATTTAAACACAAGCAATGGTGAACTAAAATCATAAAGTCTCCTCTTTTTTTTTAAAAAAAAACAATAGGGCTGGAAAGTCGGCTAACAAAGTACTTATTCTACTCCTGATCAAGAGGTAGGCTAGGCCCACTAGTGTATATTTTTTGTTATTTTCTTTTCTTAAAATATAGCTCACACTAGTGTTGCCGAATGCTAGATCAACAAGCTCCTACTCCATGATGATCAACACGTCAACTTTCATTGACCTGGCTCAATGACCTTATCTCCCCTCTCTCGGGGTGTCAAAGAGTCACACACAAAACTCGTCGGTATCACTCAAGTATCACTCAACAGTGCATTGTCTACTCATACCTCACAAGGAATAGACTAGAAAAACATCATACTGAAGTATAACTCTTGAAATACTTATAAAATATGGTATCTTTAACCTCATACATCCCTGTGCATATAAAAAAAAACCTGCATCCCTGTGCAAAATAAACTTGTGATTTATCATAGTGATTTATCATAATAAACTTGTCAAAATATCAAGCACGATTTATCAATATTTTTTTTAAAGAAAAATCACACCTTTCGAGCAAGCATATTTAAAACCAAACAGTGAAATATGAAGTCCCCACTCACCTTCAAATAGTCACAGTAAGAAAATACAATCCAACACAGTAAGCAAAACTCAGTGGATCCACAAAAATGTTCACATCCCGCATACACAAATCACAAGCCTGTATAAACATACCAAGCATGCAATCACTATATTTTTCATCCAAATGACATAACAATTATTTAAGTATGCTAAGGTACTAACACCCGCATACTTGGGTCCCAAATTACATGTTTAATTTGATAGTATTACTTAGAATATTGTAATTTATTATTTTTATGAGAAAATATATTTAATCAATTTATTTGTAAGCTTATAACTCATAAACCGTGTGTCAAATCAAGAAACGGACGACACCATTATATTTAAAACGTCCAAAAAATACCTAACGGACAAATTTTGGATTTTTTGGAAAATCGGCGGTGCGTGGGGTCCGGCGGTGACGACAAACCCAGAAACCCACATGCACAAAAACTCAATGATTTTTAACATGCCATATGTAAAAAAAAAGCTCTCGACGAGAGAAACTCAACCATGTCATTTGTTTTTCAATAACTCAGTGGAAAAAGCAATTTTTTGACGACAAAATCGCATCCTTTTTGAGCTTCTACAGCTCGTTTCGCAGCTCCTATCCCAACGAAACTTACGCCAAAAGATTGCTGCAAAGAAGAGGAACAAAACGTGACCAACAACGAGATGAATGGTGGCCGAAGGAGGGAGATCGTTCTTCACGTGGGAGAGAGGAAGACATGTGCAGGGAAAAAGAAAAAACCAGAGAAAGGAAGAAGAAGAAAAAAAGAAAAAAGAAAAAAAAAAGAAAAGAGTTTTTATTAAACCTAAGCCAAAACGACGTAGTTTCACTAATCTTTTTTTTTTACACCAAAACGGCATCATTTTGGCACCTGCCCAAAACGACGTCGTTTAATGTATATTTATATTAAATTATTAATTAATTATTAAATTAATCATTAAAATACTTATAAACTTTAGTAATTCATAATAAATCATATATTGCCCAAAAATTATGAAATTTACACAAAAAATTCAGAAAAATGAGATCTTTCTAATAAACTAAGAAATATATTTTTTTAAATAATAATAATTTAATTAAAAATAAAATACTATTCGGGATAATATAAAAATAATATTTTTAAATCATAAAAATCAATTCAATCCAATAATTCTTTAAATCTTACACAGAAATATTATTATGTCACTCTAAATCCAAAATTCAATTTGAATCATATATTATAAAATAAAGATAGTTACTAAATTATCCTCACGTATATCATTACACATGGCAAAAAAAATCAAAGGTTTACATAAATGAGGGAATATTTATTCACCAATCAAATTATGTGGATAAAATTCTTAAGAGGTTTTATATGGATAAAGCTCATTCATTAAGTACGCCAATGGTTGTGAGGTCACTCGATGTGATAAAAGATATTTTCTGACCTCGTGAAGAAAATAAAGAAATTTTAAGTTCTGATGTACCATACCTTAGTGTTATTGATGCACTGACATATCTTGTTAATAATATACGACCCAATATATTATGTGCAGTAATTTATTAGCAAGATATAGTTTTTCACCAATGAAGCACTTTCGACGACACTATATGAAGATAATGTTGCTTGTATAGTTCTATTGAAAGAAGACTACATCAAAGGTGATAAGACAAAACATATTTCACCAAAATTCTTCCTTACGCATGATCTTTAGAATAAAGGTGAAATCAATGTCCAACAAATATACTCAAGCGATAACTTACCTGATTTTTTTACTAAAACCCTCGTCACATCAACATTTGAAAAGCTTGTACAAAAATCGGGATGTATCGTTTGAAGGATCTAAAAGGATGAATGAATCAGGAAGAGTATGCACTGCACTCTTTTTTTTTTTTCACCAAGTCTTTTTCCATTAAGTTTTTCTTGATAAGGTTTTTAATGCAGTATTATAAAACATACTCTCCTAAGATTTTACCTTAAAAGATTTTAATGATGGATATTTTTTAAAAATACTTAAGGGTGTTATACATTGAATATCTATAATAAATATGAGTATGTATTATTATTTGGAGATCATCAATAATATCATATAATACATCTCTTTTTATTCTCACCCTATATTTCTTTTGTCCATCTTCCTTATCTTCCTTTATTTGCATCAATTGTCGAGTTTTCTTATCTGTTCTTACTCTCTTGTTATTCTCCAATTTTTTTAACATTTAAGAATAGAAAAAAAAATTATATTCAGACGTTGGATTATTTTTGTTTAGAGATTTTATCATAAATAATACGTAAATTAACAGAGAATATTGTAATCTTATCTTATTAATTTTTTTATTTCCGTTGATATTTGTATTTCTTATACTAGTATGATTGGTGATTAATTTTGAAATACTAAAACCAATAAGATTAACGAACCAAACACCAAACACAATATAAGAGATCATGTGATTGGAGAAAGTTAGAGCAACCTATGACGTCATTCCATCCTACACGGCTGGCTGTTTAGTAAATCCTTCATTAACAAAATCATAAAGAACCCTAGAGAGATTTTAATAACAAAGCAAAAGGAATTCGAAATGAAATAGGACAATTGAAAAAAAAAGAAATAATTCTTAAATTCAGAGTGAACCGTCAACGCATCCCTATTGGGATTTTACATTTCGAATTTACCTCGTGCCTTTGTTTCAAAATGAACAGAAAATACTAATTTGTTTACATTGTAGTTGATGCCCAACATATCATACTCCCCAGCTTTTATACCAAAAACAAACGAAATCACAAATATGCATAAAGAGAAGGGAAAGACACCAAAAGAGCAAGGCTTCCGGAACTCGCAAGACAGTTACGTCCACTAAAAGTCTAACCAATTAGGTTAACGTCCGACTGGTTCAAGCAAAAAGATGATAGACATTGGCAAGTGAAGATCAAATTGTGTCATTCGCAAGTTGAAAACGTTTTTATTTTGATCAGTCATCTAATGAAAATCTTCAATCAAACAGAGTTGATAGGCAGTTAAAAGCAAGGAGCCAATTTTGACATTAGTAAGCCCAATCATTTTTAGTTCAACCAGGCATCAAAATGCATTCTTCAACCAAAGCAAAAGCGGATGTTTGTATATGAATTCTAAAAGGGAAAACATATTCGGAGATTAACAATCCTCAATATACACCTTCTATGGTGGAATCAGCATCTACAGAAATCTTTGGTGTTTTACTGCCACCTCTCAAACGTGAGGAGACCTTGTCAATGGCAGAACTCAGTTGGCCGATTTTAGCATCCAAAACCCGCCTGGTCTTCTGCTTTTTCATAAACAGTGTGAAATAATATACAATTAGATCTTGTAGCAGCCACCAAATAGGCAAGCAAAATAATAATAATAATAATAATAAAACATAATCCTAATTACCTCTAAACCATCCTCTTCGTCATCATAATACATTTTCCCGGGCCTGGCCCTCTTGAACCCGTATTCATTTTCGTCTAGAAGAGTTCTTCTGATCTGAACCAGTTTATAAAAGAGGGTGGCTCACAATATAAACCAAAAATTTTTAAAAAATATATGATAGATAGTTATCAAAGAAGGGAAAACAACAATATCTCCATCTGCACAATTATCATGTGCACAAGTGAAGCTCATAGATATAAGAAAATTAAGACAATAAACCCCAGAAAGCCATGAATCATATGAAACAAAAGAAATCACTGTATCAAACTTAATATTACAACCAAACTAAGCTATTCAATCTATTTTCAGAATTTTCAGGTCTTTGTCAATCCCTGTTTACTTAGGAATCCTAAACTGGTTTGCTGTAATTGGAGTTGAATAAAAAAAAATTTAAAAATTTATTTTAAAAAAATTATAGATCTGATATATGTTCATTATTTCTGAATAATATTTATTACTTACTAAAAAAAATATGGAAAAAAAGTGGAACCTAATTCCAATTCACCGAAGTCATTTCATGCGAAGCAAACAGTACATGAACTCCAATGCGACACAAACTAGAGAAAGATTAAAAGTAGAAACCCTAATCATCAGACCTGCGGAGCGAAAACATAAGCTAGTGTTCCGAACACGGCGCCTCCAAGGAGAAAGCCAGCAACAAAATCACCGCCCCCACTCTTATCGCTATCACTGCCATGCAGCAGATACAAGTACCAAAACAAATTAGATATGAAGTAAACCACTTATCTACAAAATAAATCCTTGAAACAGTAAAGCAACTGCCAATCAATAAGGAAGATGAATTAAAAAGGTACCTGTACTGAGCGGACACTGAGAGATTACGGTTGCGGCTTGACTTCGTAGGAGATAGAGCCAGAACGGTTGGTTTCAGAAGCGGGTTGGATTTCAGTGCGGAACCGAGCTGACCCGACTTGAGAGCAGATCCGCCTACGGCACAAGTTTAAATATAAATAAATAAATAACTAAAAAGCGAGTAGGATGGAAGAAGGAGAAGGGAGGACACACCTGAAATGGATACCGGAGCCAAAGAGGAAGCCATGTCTTAGGAGTGAGATCTGAAGGTGTGTTTAGAGAGAGTGTCGTTTAGATGGTTGCAGAGAGATAGAAAAGGGATATATTTATGCCACTATGTAAGCGTTGTGGTGATACTAACGAGAGAAGGCTTTTGGAATTGTATGGTCCGTTAATTTACATGTATGGCCCTCTGTTTTCTGGGGAATTAATTTAAGTATGTATATTTAAATATCTCATCATTATTATTTTTTTGGGGTAGGAATAATGTTTAAGGATATTACATGATTAATTTTAAAATTATTATAATTATGTAGAAGAGGGGTAAAATAGTATAATACAGATCAAGCCTGATATTTGGAGAGCTCACATATCGGCCATTAATTATTCAGGGGCTGAGTCGGGCAGAGTCGGACGCCAACATCGCCTTGTTTAATCCGCCTCCACCCAACCCTCAAGTGTACTTAAATTTACATAATTCGCCACTTTGCATTCGTAATTTGTACCGCTAAAATGGAGCGAGGCGAAAAATCCAGAATACAGAAACCCTCTCCGAACTTGTTGATACTCAACTCAATACACGTAATTTAACTTATTTTATTGGGTTACTACTACTTTAAAAATTCTTTAAAAATAAAATCAAAAATCTTGCAAAGTATCGTATATTTTTATAATTACAAGAATCGAATACAATGGACAAGTTGGTGGGGATTGTGAAGCTGGAAACTATCCTGGAGAAGACTCCTCAGATGGGTGACCTTACGCATACTCTTCAATCAATACATCCTAAGGAAAGCAGTGTGGATAATTAAATCCCAATGGCAACTACTTAATCAGCTCCCCCCCTTATACCTCAGCCTCCTCTCAACCAAACCCTATCTTAGGCAGCATCTGGTCTACATAAAAGACATGATTTTTTTAATTTTTTTTAACTTCTACGTTGAGAAGCCATGGCGTCAATCTCACCATCGATTATGTAAATTATATATGTATAAATAGTAATACTACGCCAATAAATTAATCTTTCACTATTTACACAATTTAATTGCATTGCAGTTTCACACTCTTACTTCAAGAATGTCACCATCTTTGAGCTCTGTATTAGGCAGTACCAGCTGACCATTAATCAGAACGAACTTGCCCTCAAGCCCTACTCTTCTGGCAGCATCCGCAGCAGTGCTACCACTCCTTAACCGTATGATTTCAGCAAGAGGCCAGCACACAATAACTACTTCCCCAAGGTCAGTAGAGTTTGGATTATAAGTGGGCATTCCAGCACGCTTTAGCTGTCCAAGAAAAGCTTCATACCGTAGTTGTTCTTCCCATTGAAGCATTGTCCTCAACAGCCTCACCTAGCATATGAACAGGTTAGTGGTGTCAACAAGATTTGAGCAAAAACCTATTCACAAGCTTCCAATCTAGCTTTTAATCTTATTGATGCATTACATTATTATTTAAAAGGGGAGTCACCAGATGACAACACAAGCACTCCAGCTGATGCTTGCAACCAGACTCTTCAGTCAAAGCAGCAACTAATAGATTAGTTTGAGCTTTCAAGTGTAAAAAGATGGGTTCAACTTCTGACAAAAATGTATGCTACGTTATGATGCACCATAACATGTTCCACTTCATTTCTTTCTAGATTACTAATTTAAGTCTTCTTTTACTCCTTGTTCTACTGTGGTTTGCAAAAAAAAATAAAATTAAAGAGAATAAAATAAAGCTACCGGTTAGAAGATGAAAAGCAAAAGGAGCTAACAAATTTTGGAGTTGGAAGCACTGTCAATGGATTTTATCATTGGAAAGGCAAAGGAAAAAAACAAAAGCCAACGCTTCACCAGTACTGATGATATTATTCTTTTCAAGTTTCATGTAGTGGTTGTACAAATAATTACTGACATTACTTCCTTAAATGCAAGATATCTTGGATGAAGAGCCCGCAGTATCAGATAAGTAAATGGGACTGAGATATTTCAGTATGAAATACCTATGTATGCAACTACTACTACTAAATTGTAACTGTTACACCTGAATGTTGCTATAATAAAGGCATACGAAAACTATATGAATATTTGAATATTTTCAGGAGAAGTCTACCAGCTGGTAAAAAGAAACCATAAGTAACAAGATAACTGCTAACAAACCTTGTTATTGATGCTAGCTTCTGTAGAAGTTGACGTCATCACATGGTCTAAGCATGCCCTGGATGTTATAGAATCAACGGGCTTGCCCTCAAAAACAGCAGACACAACAGCCCGATACTCGGTTTCCTCTTGCTCCACTAGATCAATGATTTGGATGAAGGTAGGTAATAATCGCTCAAATTGGTCTTGCTGTACATAACCACACTAATTTTGTAAAAATCTCATCTGAAAGTCGGATAAAAGTTAGATCAAAGAACTTTCAACCAACCAACACACATATATGTAACCAATCGGTTAGTATTTAATCAGCTAATTGGAAGTGAAGCAAACGTTGACTAGGTATGGCTTCTCCAAGAACAAAATTTTTTATTATATTGTTGAAGGCATCATAGTTATCAAGGCTCAGACTTTAAGCCTTCAAGTTTATACTAGATCCGTCTGGTGGAAATCCCTATAATTCAGGAATATTGAAATAAATCCTCACAATTTAGGAATATTGAAATCAAATATGACCACGAGAACATCAAGACATTAATATTCAGTAACACATTAATACCATTCCTGGAACCTTAAAAACATATCAATTGTCTTTTGGTATGGGAAAACAACATATTTCATAAATTCAACAGATTTACCCGCAATTATCAAGCAAAAACATCGTTAAGCAATTTTACCACAAATATGTCAATTTTCATACACAATGTTGAACGATGACATTAATGCATTTGATAACATGCTGGAAAAGCATTACAGCATAATAACTGTCCGTATCCAGTATATTTCAGTGATTCTATAATCAAACAACGTAAGTTCCACATATTTCCTTTTCTTTATCTTTTAATTGCAATACATACGATGCCATAAATTGAACATATACCAAATAAAATATTTGGGCTTAAGAGTCCCATCGAGTTCCTCATCATACCAGAAATATACCTTGTGGTACATACCATCTCTACAAAGAGTATACTTCTCTAAGCAAGTACACCAATCCCCATGTCCTGGTTCAAACCACCATTCTTGTGACACCTGGAGAGACAGGAAGTAACATTGCGAAATATATGATTAAATAAAACATTCAAATGTAAGGTATATAATGTCAGCCAAAACTGAAAATTGAAGATAGTGAAGAAACCAAATGATTATTGCATCATCTTAATCTGTAAATCAGGAAACGAATTCTGTCCCTTGAGAGGCTGAAGGCAAGCTTGTCTTTTGTGACAAATTTTGTTCATTATTTGCTTCGGAAGGCTAATCAAAGCTATTCTCAGTCACCTCATTATAACATCCATTGCATGAACTATGCATGGCGCATCTTTTTAATACAATTTGCTGATGACTGTCTTGTTTTTGCAAACTCATCAGTCTGAATTGCTAAGCATCAAAAGGGTGTTCAGATGGCTTTAATATTTTCAGGACTCGAGACAAATGTTAAAAAATCATGTTTAATCGGTATCAAATAAATCAGAGAAAATAAAATGTCTAGCAGAACTTCTTTGTCTAGAAACAGAGCTGCCAATCATATGTCTGGTCTCCCTTTAGGTGCAAATCCAATAAAAGTGACCACTTGGAATCCAATCATAGAGAATATTCAGAAAAATAACTAGCAACCTGGAAAGAAATTTTTTTTCCAATAAGCGGTACATGTCTAATTCAAAATCCCATAAAAAGCTAGCTAAAAAAATTGAGAGCAATTTCAGATTCTTTTTGTGGGCTAGGAACTTAGAAAGTAAGAAACTATGTCACATAAAAAGAGAAAAAAATTCCAAAACCTAGGAAGTCAAGAGGTCTAGGTACAATGGACTTCATTATTGCAAACAAGGGTGTTTTACTGAAATGGGTATGGCATCTACTGGATGAGCCAAACTCTCATTGGAGGAAATCATCAAATCAAAGTACAATTTCGGAAAGTAATACACCAAACCATAACCTCAGACCTTGCAGTCAAAAATGCATCATTTCAAACCTGGGTTTTGCAGTGGAAAATGGCCAAGCAAATTTTTTCTCAATGGTTCGATTTTGAACATCTAAAAAACAGGTGTCCTAGATTGTAGCACAAAGTGCACAGTAAAGATGCAAAAATCTGTGATGTTGGATTTTGGGATGATCAGTCTAGGACTAGGAACCTGATTTGCAAAAATAAATAAATAAAATAAAATCTAACACTCTCAGACCAAACAGTTCTGACAAACCTCAAGCATCAATTGGAAAAAATCACGCAGAAAAAATACCAGATAAGTTGGTGTGGAGAGCAAACACAAAGTATAACTCCACTACAAATTCTGCTCAAAATCAGTTCTTCTATTATACTTTCAAATCATCTCATGAATAGACTATGGTTGGGCATTGCTCCACCAACAGTGGAGTTGCATCTTTGGATAGTGTTGCAAAACTGTGTGGTTGACTAGAGGCTTTCAGGTTCCCAATGCATCAACCAGACCAAGAAGACACTAATCATTTATTCATTATTTGTACCATCTCACACAAAATCGGGATTCCATTTGGTTGCTGCAAACACCATATCATCCTTATGCATCAGATGGATACTGAAACCTTTACCAAGCCCCATAAAGAAATTCTGGTTAATGACCCCCTTTTCACAGTATGAAGTATAATGGAGTGAAAACCAATCTTTTTATTCGTGTGTTCAGATTAATCATTTTTAGAATAGCTGCTGGGATTAAAACCCAAATTCCTGATTTCCCTTACACTAGATATATCTTATTGATGGATGCAGAGGCAGTAAACACTTTTGCAAAGAAAGAGACAAAGTGCCAGAGGTTAATTCTTTGAAGGCCACTGACTATCAACAAACTCAAGCGGAACACAGATGGCTCCAGTATTGTAAACCCAGGGATGGCAGGGGATAGGCGCTGTTCTGTGAAACATTAAAGGAGACTTCATTTGTATCCTCTATTGCAACATAAAAATTGCAGATTCAAACTCAGTAGAAATTTTGGCACTTGAGAAGGCAACTCTATTTTTGACCACTCTTCAAGAACAAGAAACAACACAGCAGATTTTTTGTAACATCCTCTTAAACTTGATTGCTTGGCTGTGAAGATATGCTGGTGTTTTCACAGCAATTTGCTCTATCCAAATTGTGTTTTGTAATTAATACAGGTAGAACGCAAGCTTAGATCACAACAATTTTTTTTGAAAACATTGGCATACTTTTTATGGCTATGACATTATATACGTCTAAGAAATGTATAAATGAATTAACATAAAAGAGAGTAAAGGAAACACGACCTTTTTGTACAATCTTGCATAAGTCTCCCATCTCTTTATTTGATAAGAAGATCTTCTGTCAGCTACCGCTTCAGAAGTTGCCAGTCCAAAGCTAACAGCAACAAGCAATTCTCTTCCACCTTTATCTACTCTGATATGAAAATTGCACATAAATTTTGTTGCAGAATTTCTAGAGAGTTGTATAGATTATTAAAGATGTTTTAAGAACCTGATGATAACAGCAGCAAGCAAGTGGCTTCCTTCCACTCTAAGCACAGGATGTCCAGCTTTGAGGGATCTATACTTCAGGAACTGATCATTATCTATTGTATTATTGTAATCAATATCTTTGCCGATGAAATAGGAAGCCTCAGTTTCAGATTCATTGACACTGCTTCCATCAGAAGGCAATTTGCTTCCAGTTTCTTTATAAAGCCAGTGAGCAGCTAATCCATGCTCAGCATACTCATGCATTTTCTAAAAAGCAAGATTGTTTATATGTAAGAAATCGCAAGTTTGACATCCTTGAATCACTAAAAAAAGTATCATGTACCTGTGTCCTCATCTGGACTTCCAATGGTGCATTATCAGGACCTTGGACTGCAGTGTGCAGAGACTGCAATCAGTAAAAGAAAAGTTAAGATATACAAAATGGCAAAGAGTAACGACAAACATATAAACTACTTGAGTTCCAAGCTTTCCAAAACATGTTCAGGAGAATCCATACCAGATAAAACACAAAATATAACCTCGTGTATATCATTACATGTCATCACAACACAACATAGCTTCATAATTATTTCTTTTTTGGGAAAAAATGATAGCCTCGTGCCTGCTTGTTTGATAGTATGTTAGTGGAAGTCAAAATCGATGCAACCAAACAAAAATATGGCAAAATGAAAACTTCTTGCTCTAATTTTTTATTCAAAACGATTGCATCAGCTCCTTCAGGAAAAGCATCCAATATTTTCCAAGATTCACTTTGATCTTTAATTATACAAACAAGGGACAGTAAATGGCAAAAAAATTGGAATAGATAGTGACCAACGAGGAAAAGGATAAGCTCTCTACCATTGTACAAAAAGAGTAAACAGCTATAAGTTAAGCTTCCTACCATTATCCTTTCAGTCAACTCCTCATCCCAAGCAATCAGAGTAGTATAACCGAATCAACAGATGCACAAGTAAATGATCCAATAAGAGAAATATAGAAATCCATTCACGAAGTAAAAAGGGAATGAACATTCAGTTCTTCGGGAGGCTGAGATTCTCCCGCCCCAAAATTGGATCCTCATATAACAATATTACCAAGATGCTGTTCAGTAATTCTAATATCCTAAATAATGGTCCCAAAATATTTAATTTCTCTCACAACACAATTATTTTCACTCCTGAAAATTTACAAGCTAATAAGCACTCATAAGAAATTCTGTATAGAAGAAATTGTATTCCTTCAATACCAAACTTCTTTTTCCTCCTTTTATAAACATATCGGATCATATACTTACTAATACTCCCCACCTGAACTTTATCAGTATAAAATGAGTCCACAAAAAGTAACTGTCATGTGATTACCGAAGAAACAAGCTAATGACAAAATTAATTACTAACCAGCATTCACAAAACAAACAACAAAGTTATAGTTTTTATGATATGACAAGTTTCCTGTGTGCTGGAAGATACAGTTTTTTTTTTAACTAAAGATGAGCAGGACGCTGACAACACCACATTCAGGTTATAACACAAGCATAGAATATCTGAAACCACAATAGAGCACTAAAATTTCATTACAGGTCTCCTTCGCCATGCCTATCAAGAGATCATTCACTACTTTTAGAAAAGATGAATAAAATTCAACAACCCAATTATTATCACTGATTTCCCTGCATTGTGTGCCTGATGAAAGAAGAGCGATTTAAAGTACAAAGAGAACTTACAAATCATCCATGATTTTAAGGAAAAATAGAGAAATTTAAGCATACTAACTGCATGCTATTAATGAATTTCCAACATTGTTGAGCATACAATTTAAATTGCATGCTATTCATTTGTTCTTACCATTGCAACATCTTGTAAAGGCTGCATGTACACTCACATGAGTAAATACTAATTAATAAATATCAGATGTTCCCATGAAACTTCTATTACATAGTGCCATTTAGAAGGGAAAAAAAGTACCTGATAACCACTAGGCTTTGGGTTAACAATATAGTCATCAAATTCGCCATCAATGGGGGTCCACAGCCTGCAGAAAGAGAAATAAGAACAGAGTAGTTTCACATTGATCATTGATAGTATTTAGAGAGGAGCTAATTTGATTTATAGAATAAAGTATGCTAAGGGACTCTAAAAATAAATATGCTAAGAAAATTCAATCAAAAACTAGTACAAACCAATTGCAATATGCAATTAATAGGAACCAAATCAGAACACATCAATTTGATTATTTTAGAGTAATAAACATGTCACATACTTGTGCACAATGTTGAGAAGACTATAGCAAGACTGAATTGCTGGTCCATGTAAGGTACCATTCTTGTCTCCAATAACTACCCTCAATGCGCGGGCATCATACACTTTATTGATGCCAATATCTTTCCGTTTCATCTATAGAAAAAAAATATAGTAAAACCAATGGAGCTGAAAGACAAAATATATATACCAGAATCACTGAAATACACAAATCCTTATAATTAAGGGCAGCAATGATACTTAAATGTCATTGTTTTTACGTGAAACGCGACAACGGGACTGCATCAAATGAAGACTTTGTGCAAAGTATAAATAAACAAATAGAATTTGTGCAAGACTTCTGTTCGTGTTATGTTTAGGAACAGTTTCTCACTCATTCAAAATTAGAAAGCACTGGTGACTTGACCATAACATTGAGCAATATCCAAATACTGTACATGTGTGCGATTAAAAACTTTGAGCCGATGACGGCACATAGCGAGCGCCAACATGAGGAGGCACCAACATAAGGCAGCTCCAAAAATGACAAGCTCAAGGAAAAACAAAAAAAGAAATAAGACGAATTGACAATGCTGATTCATAGGAATGACAAAATCAAAGGACATTAAAGTAAAAAGAAAAAAAAACAGAGAGAAGACAACATGGCCAAGTCTTGGCAGCAAAAGGAAAAAATATGGACAAAGGCAAATGCACCATGTGAAGCAACTATTATAGAACATGAATAAATACCAAAAGGTTTAGAACAATCTAAATAATGTAGTTATTGGATCATTTCATTTCTAGGGTATTGCTAATGCACACACCCAGGATTCAACAAACAATAAAAAAAAAAATACTAATAATGACAAACTCCATGAAAATATAATTGTTTATTGACTGTACTCTGGACATCAATTAAGGTTTTCAATAAAAAAATAGTAAATTCCATGGCTACTTCGCATTGCACGCACTCTAACATTTCCGCAACAGTATTTTACTCCTGAAAATTTTAATTTTGTCAATAAAAATGTTAGAAAGAGTGGAAAAACCATCTCCCATTTACAACCATATCAACGATGAAATGCCAAAAATGAGATCAAACCAGAAAGAGGAAAAGATTAAGTAATAACTAACAAGAATCTAGAAAAAAAGCGCTTTTCATGAACTTACTAAGTACATCCCCAAGGAAATTTGTTGACTATTTCTTAAGGAGGACCCAACAGTAAGTTTTACAGAATATTTAGCATATAACTGAAAGAAAATGAAATTTTGAACCAAGTTGAGAAAAAACACAATTGTTTGAGGACCACGTAGTATGTCCCCTGACTCAGACAACTTTCAACCAAGACAAATGCAGCGAAAATAGTGCAGATATTAATCATAATGCATGATAACATCGGAGAAATCAAATGAACTAGGAAAAGAAAAACTGGTAGCACTCCACTCTAAAAGATAAAAAATTTGTACTTTTCATATCAAAGAACAATTTCCCAAATAAGCCTCTGATAATACCTTACTGTAGATACTGTACAAGCTTTTTAATCGGCTGGATAGGGTTACTTCCATTCCAGGAACATAACTGCATTCACAAGGAGAAAAATTTTGAATACACCGGGCAAAGCAAGATATTAGTATTTTTTGCTAGGTGCGTGACACCAGATTCAGTTTCAAATCAATAAAAAAGTTTATTTTCTGAAGCAACAGCAAAAAAAAATGTGCAGGGGCCAAAAAAGCATACGATGTAGATATAAATAGCTCCTTCTCAAGTGCTTCCTCACAAGCAACAAGAGATGCTAAAGCAACTCCAGCATCCTTCACAACTTTTGGTCTAGTTTGATTTTCAGATAATTTCTGAATATCATTAAGAAATTTCCTTTGTTTTCTGCGATCAAGCAAAACATCAAAAGGCACTACAGCTTCCAAAAGATCCTGCATAAAACAGCAGAATGTACCAGTTATGCTAATGTTTCAGCTGTAGGATGAAGAAAAGACACCATATTATTCTAAAATTATACAGTTCTTTACAGATATTCTTTTATTCAGAATGAAGGAATTTAGTTTTCTTCATTTTAGAACAGATTCTCCATTATACTATTCAAATACAGGATGTTTGCTTAATTCTATAGCCTGGTATTACAGCAATACCATGCAATTGACCATCAATCACAGCTTACTAATGCAATGAAGCAAACAAAGAGCAAGGCCACTTGGTTATAAAAACAATTGAAATTATGGAAAATTCTACCATATCTAAGAAAAGTATTGGAACATGCATTTACAAACCAAAAAGAGAAACCACGATTCTTGGAAATCAGAAAACAGATTTACGCAGTATTCTGAAGTTTGATCTCCAACCTTGGTTATACAAAAATAATTTGTTCCCCAAACTAACATATATATCTTTATAGAAAACATTGGCACCTATTTTCTTCTAAAACCTAGCTGTCACTCCTGTTACAAAGCTTGCCCCTCTTGCAACAGCTCTCCTTCACTCACACTGTCTGACACATTTTCCATGGCTTATTATGCCATCTTTTGGAAATTGAAAATGCTTTGTTAATAGAATTGGATATCAAATGCAAAATAGACAAAAAGAAATCTTAAGGAACAAAAACATGTACTTTTGTCAGAGAATTAAACATGCACCTTCATCGTTGAGATATCTTCGTCAGGTTCCACATAACTGTCAAAAGGTATAATGCTGGAGGTTGAAGAAATTCTTTGTCCACATCCAGTTTTTCCACTGCTCCACATTGAAGCCAGATCAGCCCTCATCTTCCGAAATAGTTGAGGCTATATGTCATAGGAAATGAAGGAATAATGCAGTAAGCAATAATTGCATATGTTCAAAAACGTTCATGTTTGACAAATTTGGCATTCTCATGGTGTTAGGAATGCCTGAAAGATTATACAATTAAAGAATCAAGTGCCAATGAGCCTTAACTCAAATAGCATCTCCTCAGGTATTAGGACTTGAGGGTTAGGGGGGTCTTGGATTCAAATCTAGGCAAAGGTAATAAGGGGGCTGGGTTGACTCGACAATAAATAAAAAAATAAAATCCATAAATACTAGTTTGAGATGTACTCATGCACCGTACAGCCTCCCAATGAATTCCAGAATACAAATAGAGAATCCATTATGTTTAGCTCACATATCTGCCTTGAATTACATTTCAAGACATTGTGAGGCCTCAAAACAATCAGAAATTGCAACTCTGTGCTATTTTAATTACCAATCATCAGACCTCAACAATATGACATACAACGGCCAAAATACAGACATGCCGATATAATCTTACATACAAAGGACAAAAAAACTGATCCAAAAACCTTCCAGACTTCTGCATAAACAAAATCAGTAGAGAAAAACTCACGATTATTATTTTTTTGGCAAAACCTAGAGCTCAACTCTCTATATAATATGTTTGCTACTCTGGAATTAGTAGTCATGTAAGTATATTTTGCTCTAACTTCATCAATTTATATGCTTCTTGTGGGGTGAAGATGAAAAAAGAAAAATTCCTAGGAGGTAGGCACTATTGGCACTGGGAATAGTGATAACAAGAAAGTTCACCTGAAAAGTTCGAAGAAAAAAGCATTGCAGACATAATTGACTGTGCAACAACCATTTCACTTTTCACTTAATTCATATGCCTAAACTACATGGTCAAAGATGCAAACTACTAATTCAGATAAGCACTAGATCATATTTAAAAAGAAAATGTTTATCCATACATATATGTAATAGGTTTATCATTTTCCATAAAAAGAAATCCACCAACTTAACTCAAAAGTAATTCAGTAGATACTCTAAACGCTGATTAACAATGTAGAAGAAATATGGCACACAACTGGTGCAAAAACGTGCTAAAAGAACATGAGGGATGCAGGTAGATTTTTGACAGTTGTTCAATCCAGGAGTTTTAAAAACAAAACTACATGAGTGCTCTCTTGCATCTTAGTTGAACAATTCATCAAAAAGCTATGCATTCAATTAATCTGCTAGAATAAAGACATCTCGTCCAAGCTTATCATAAGTGCAAGTGTCCACACAAAATCTAAAATTGTTCATGAGCAGACCTGAAGAACTGCAAAGCACAAATCTTCCAGCTCAGATTTCAGTGCCCAAAAACCCAATCTAGAAGCAAGCGAGCACCATATAAGCAAGGTCTCCTCTGCTACAGCTTGAGCCTTTGTCAAGGGCAGGGCATAACTGCAAGGAAAAACCTGATTACAGAGGGCTGTTGTAAATGACACTTTAAACAGAAAATTCTAGCCGGATCAGTTATGTTCAAGAACCAACACACCATAGAGTTTATTTACAAATTTCCCAGACCTTATGACACAAGGAAACAACAATTTCGTTTACAAACATTTTGGGTATAGAAATATTTAAAAGGTCAATGAAATTTCCGGGGATAATGATGGTTACAAATTTCATCAGAGATACAAAAACATCTCACTCACGGACATGCGGACAATGAAGATATCAAAATAAGGCACAAGATGATACATGGTTCTCATGTTATGAAGACGGTCTGCAAGCTTGATAAGCACTACACGCGGATCATCAATCATGGCCAGCAGCATCACTCGTAAATTATTTGCCTTGAAAAACAGAAAAAAAGAAGAAGTTAATTTAACACTACTGACACTCCTGATGAAGAGAAGAAAAAGCTTCAAGCCTAATAGTCATATTCAGCTTTATGAAAACCCTGGATGGAAGAATTAATGCTTTAATATTCACTTTTTGTTCAGGAAAGAAAGAAGTCAAAGGGCTTAAGCTTATCGCCCAGACTACAGTTGAGAGAAACAGAATAAGCAACATCACATGCATCACTCTCTATTTCAGGGTCTTCTAAAGAATATCTATGACATGGGAAAAAATTAGGTCTGTATTTTCCTTTTTTTTTATGATGTTGATTCTACCCCATCCCATCCATATCCCTAAACTCCTTGTTGAACTTCTTCATGGGGTATTGAACCCAGAATCTCCTAACCCCTCAAGTCTTTAAGGCAAGAGGAGATGTCATTGAGCCACATGCTCGTTAGCAATAAGGTCTGCATTATTATCAAATGATAAACCAATCACCTCACAAGATCAGACCTCGATAAAGAATGAAACACTACTTGCTACTATCAACAATGATTTAATTGATTATGATTTACCATCCTGCACAGGTTTCTTTTAGTATTTTTTACATTCAGTATATTATTACTATTTAGCCCTAGCAATTTTATTATGTTCAGAACTTTCCTCTTCATGGTGGGCTATTATAGATGAATTAGGGTTCTCTCTCATATAAATGCCATTTATATGGTTTGCCAATCTGGTGGTGGTTTCAGATTTAACCCAAATAGAGACTAGCTTTTTCATGACAAGGTGGATCGTATTCCCCACTAATCTAGCAAGTGTTATACTATATTCCTTATGGCATCCATTACCATCTTATATTCAAATATGAAAGGAAGATTCCAGAAGGAATTGTAAACCATCAAAATGAATCAAGCAATTGTAAATCATCAAAATGAATCACGCAATTTTAAATCATCAAAATGAATCACGCAATTGTAAATCATCAAAATGAATCGCACTTCATATCAATACCTCATCGTTACTGAGGGTCCCTTGGCTCAAATTAATCCTGCGATGTCTCCGCAACAGCTATGAACAACAACAACACTTAGTGAACACCAGAGAAATATCATGATTACTGCAGCTCTTGAAATCCCAAATAGAGGATGTCACAACAGAAGAATATACTCATTGCAATTAATATGAGAGCAGGAAGATTATATTATGGCCATTACTGTCTGGTTAAACTAATAAACAATAAGCTCTGAAACCTTTCCACTTCAAGCTCAGGCTTAAGTTCTTCCTTTTTATGCTGTAATCCAAGAGTAAACATTTTTCCTTATGCATATTAGCTCAAATACTAAAATAATTTGTAGAATTTAAAGCTCATCTTCTCCAGTATGGCAATAACGAATACTTTAATGTAACACTACAAGTGAGGCCAGATATATCTCACAGATGTCACCTATTGACAAAAGAAAAAAAAATGAAAAATGGTCCCTATATTCTTTATCTCTTTTTAGCTCTTAAACAAATGGGTACATTAATTTGTTAGAAGCATAGCACCCTCTCAGAACCTCAACAACCTAGGTCAATGCTATTCATAATCTATATTGCTGAGAAATTAGACACCAATGTATGAGAGCAAATACCTTTGGACTAAGCGAGCCATCATACTCTCAAATTGAAGTTCAAAAGAAGAAAAAGAACTAAGAGAGAGAATGAGCACAATAGTTTGCATGGACATGGCTACTCCATTACCTGATTTATATAGCTAATTCTGGAAACGCCAGCTACCAACCTAGCTACATCATCCCCAAAATTTTGTTCTATACTCCGAACACTCTCACATGTATCATCAACCACATCATGGAGAATCCCAGCCACAACTGTGTCAATGGCCTGGATAAGAAAATAGATCTCAACCAAAGAACGAATATCCAAAAACATACTAGTAACTGATGCACATGTTCTTCAAGCACACAACTATAAGGGGACACATACTAGTAGTAATTAAGTTTAAATACCAGTTATGGAGTAAAAATTTATGTCTGACTCAAGATACATGAATAAACTAAGGGTAAAAATGTGCATACTCGTTTTCCAGTTGCTGGGACGAGCATCGACAGAATTTTTCCAGTATGGATGCAATGGAACAAATAAGGGTCTCCCGTCTTTCGGAACTGCCCTTCATGGGCTTTCTTAGCAAATGCAATAGCCTTTTGCACCTGCCTTCACAGGATAAATTAAGCAGTTTTCAGTATATGCAACAAATAGCCTAAACGAAAACGAAAGACATCGGATAAGTGGGAACGAGGCAGTGAGTAAGAAACCTTTGGATCATTAAATATAGGGCACCCAGTCACATCCACTCTTTCTACAATCAGAGAACCTGCGCATCAATGCCATAATCAAAGGCAAAATTTTCAAACTTATTGTTACTCTAGAGAAAGGGAATAAAAAACGATAGTAAGATGAGAAGAGACGGCTAAAAGGCTTGTACCGGGCTGTTCTTCGAGTTTTGGCCACAAGAAGTCGACCTTGGTGGAAAGACAGGCACCGGACGCGATTGCGACGGCGGTGACCGCAACCTGAGCGATGGCAGAGCTAACAGCACCGTGAAGGGAAGCGGAGGCAGAGGAGGAGGCGGCAGCCGCGGCAATAGCGTTGACGGAGGAGATGGCGAGTTTGGGGGTGATTTGGTCAAGAAGGCAGCGGAACTTGTAGGTATTCCGATTATTTGGCAGGCGGAAATGGAGTTTGTGTGCAAGCAACATGGTGGAGACAAGTGAGTATTGACATGAAACGGAAGGATTAGGAAGGGGAGAAATGGAAGGCATGGAGCAGGTAATGGTTAGTTAGTTAACCACTCTTGTACAAAAGAAGATGAAGAGAAGAAGAGTATTGGTGGCAGTTACTAGCGACGAGAGTGTGGATGGCAATTTTACACGTCTATTCGATTTCGAAATTGATTCTAGATTTGGAAAGAAGAGATGGAAGAAACGGTGCCGTACCATCCAGATGATGATCTTGTAAACTTTTATAAAGTTTTAGTACTTTTTCTAAGAAATAATTAGAAATTTGGTGAACCAAATATTGATTGAACTAGAAACATAATATATAAATCTAACAAATTTCTATTTTTCTTAAATTTATTTTCGTATTTTATTTTTTAAAAATAAAAAAGAGTACTATCATTAGTCATAAAACATTTTTTGAAATTTAATTCTAATAAAACATTCATTCTTGCAATAGAATTATAACTGCAATTGTTTCATAGACATCTATCTCCAAATTTGGAAAGAGTACATTAGAGGAAATGAAGAACCAAATTTGGCCTTCCACGAACGAGCAAAGGATTAATAGTTTCATAAAATCTTCATGAAAATCAACCACTTGCTTAAATATTGATCCGCTTCACTACAGTAGCTTCAGGCCGCCAGTGACATCATCTACCACTTCAACAGCTCCTGCACATTTGAATTGTTAAGGATGACAAACTCTTTTTGTTTGCTAGTCACTCTGTTTTTCTAATATGAAACAACCTCAAATCCAATGAAACCTAAACTATGCTTCCCAATCTGAACCAAAGTGTTGGGTCTCAAGTTCAAGAGCTCACACATAGACACGGAGTTCATAGAAAAAGAATCATGCATCTTACTTGGTACTTTGTAAGCACATAGTGGAAGGAGAATCTTACCAAGAATTGCCATCACCGTTCTAGAATCTGAAACAATCCCAAAACTAAATGTAAGCAGTAATTTAATTGAAGAAAAAGAGGATATCACTGAATGATGGCAAAAGCTTACACACCTCATATATGCCATGCATCGACTTTCAGTCATCCGGAAACATTTTAGAGTTAAACATAACGATCATATTCCAGTTCTTTTTGTTCAACAGTCAGACTTGAATGGTACACAAAGTTGAACAATGAAGTCCATAGAAAGCATATTCACATTCATCACATCCTACATAGTTTTACACCTACAATGATACCATGCTCAAGATATAAAAGATCGGTTCAGCAACTCACTTGGCGCGATCTGTGTCCTCCCTGCATCGATTGTAATATGGGTTGGTAATTTAAGTGATTTTGCTCTCTCCTGAAAAGTTGAGGACAACATAAGTACCACTACGGCATACATATGAACAAGAAAAAGCATGAGACTTAACATAAAGATAATTCAATGCTAACGGAGACTTTAAAGCATAACTCAACAACAGACCTTTCCCAAAATGATATTAGTAGCAAGATATGTAATGATTTTGAAACAAACTATTTTATGTCAAATTAATCAGAACAATAAATTGCCGTCGTTCACATCAATGTTTAACTCATCTACCAGTAAGTAGTACCCGCAAAATATAAATCGTTGTTGTCCAAAAAGCATAGTCGAGAAGAAAATATTAAAATAAAAAATATACAACATAACTTAAAAAAAAAAAGAAATAACAGAAAAAGATTTTTAAAAATTGAAAAATATATTGTTTTCTTTTTCAGTACCAAATCTTGAGTAACTCCACTTCCCTGTGGCTTTCTATTGGTCCCTCGCCCATGTGAAGATCTAAAAGCATGCAAATTCATACATATAACAGAATATTGGCATGTGATGGTACAGAAAGAATCTCAAAACAATAAGATTATCTGTAGCCAACCCTTTATCGAACTTGGGTGCCAAATGAAGAATGGTTTTGAAGAAATGTTATGCCAAATGAATCAATGGATTGAATTGGTAGGCTGTTAGCAATACGGATCAGCAGGACAGAGTCGCGGACGTGGCACCGAAAGATGGGCAAACAGAATGTGTCGTACGAGAGCAAAGAGACGTACCAATCATTGTCTACAGCCGCAGGAAGAAAACGCCAGAAAGTTAGTTATAGGCAGGGAATATGATAGAAGGGAAAAGAGAATAAATGTGGTAGCCAGCCTAGGAGGGAGGGACCTTGTTTTGTTATCATTGTATCGGCTTAAGCTTGGGCTCCAGACTCCATTTTTGGTTCTGGAAGTTGTTCCTTTCTTCACATTAATCAATACAGTCACCTTCGTTTCACAGTATATTTCTCCTATTATTGCTCGTTAGATTTCTGCTCTATCATTTGGTGCGGTGAACGTGGCTCGACTTGTGAATGCCAAACACACGAATGGAAGCTCGCGTAGATCAGATAGAGCGAAACCTGGGTCTATTGGACCAGCGAATGGCAACCGTAGCCACTGAGCTCGGTGATACGCGACAGCAGCTGGACGACATTCGGTCGTTACTCCAGGCCGTGCTTAAAGGGAAGGCTGCCATAGACGGACCTTCGACTGCTTCTCCATCCCCAGACATCGCACTCACCAGTGCCGCGCCTGGCTCGGACAGTCACCCGTCGTCTTCTCCCTCTGTGCTCAATCCCTTCGCCCGAACCATCACAGGTGATGACTTCCATCTATCCTCTAAACGGATAGACCTTCCATCCTTTACGGGCACTGACCCACTCAGTTGGGTTCGTCGCGCCGAGCAATACTTTCTGGTGCAGCGCACGCCCGACACCCTTAAGGTTACCATGGCTTTAGTCTCTATGGAGGGTCACGCCTTGCATTGGATGACCTGGCTGCACGATCGAAAACCGGACCTCACATGGGACGACGTTAAGCGCGAGTTGCTGGAACATTTTACGGGGGCCCTGGCCACCAACCCGTACGAACTGCTTGCAGCGGTGCGTCAAACCGGTTCCATGGACGACTATATCAAGGAGTTCATTGCCCGCTCTGCCCAAATCCGCGACTGGCCTGAGCGAGCGTTCATCGGGCAGTTCTTGAATGGCCTTCGCGAGGACATTCGCGCTCGGATCCGCTCCAAAGACACCAAGGAGCTGTATCACACCATCCAGCTTGCTCGCGAGGTGGAGTTTGAAGTGGATGTTCACAGACGAGCTGGGGCGTGTCATTGGGAGAAAAGCCGTCTCTCGTATGGTCTTGGGGAGAAGGCAGGGACGGTAATCCGTTCTTCAGGGCTTCCAGCATCGGGTCAGGGTACTGGGCCTGCGGGTTCCACCACGACTGTGGGCTTCAGTCATCAGTTTCCCAAATCGACCCAGTCCGCCAGCTCCATGGGTTCTACATCTGTGAAACAGGCTACCACACCAGTCGCAGCGCGAGGTGTTCGACGTTATTCCCAAACCGAGTATCAGGAAATGCGTAAGAAGGGTTTATGCTTTCGCTGCCAGCAGCCCTACCACCCCTTACACCAGTGTTCTTCCAAGTCACTCCAGACCATTGTACTCGACTTTACAGACGACGACCCTATTTGTAGCCAGCCCGTCATGGACCCCGACGTGGGTCACGATTCTTCTCCAGCTGCCGACAGTTTTTTCCAACTGGAGCTCCCTTACTTTGCCATGAGCGAGGCGGGCAACTATCAGACAATGCGCTTTCGCGGGCGCATCGCTGGGGTCCCGGTGGTTGTCATGGTCGACAGCGGGGCTAGCCACTGCTTCATTTCGGGTAGGCTAGCAGCTTGTAGTGGCTTACGCACGGTGCCAACGACTCCCGTAGCAGTTCGGCTGGGAGATGGTTTCCGCAAGGTAATCACTGCCCTCAGCCCGCAAGTTTCAATTGAGTTACCTGGCTTGACATTGATGGTGGACTGTTATGTGTTTCCTTTGGGGGGTGTGGATGTGATATTGGGAGTCTCGTGGCTTCGCTCGCTGGGCACTATCACAGCTAATTGGAACACGATGACGCTGGAATTTCAATTGGCCGATCAGCGAGTCTGTTTGTTGGGGGATCCTTCGTTGCACAGCAGCCCTATCTCTCGCAAATCTGCTGCTAATTTGGCGGAGATTCAATTTGGCTTACTACTTTGGCAGTTTACTCAAGCAGATGCAGGGAACACGTCGCTTAGTGAGCTACAGCAATCCGAGCTTCATCGGCTCTTAACTAAGTTTTCGTCGGTCTTTGAGGAGCCTACAGGTCTACCACCAGTTCGGCAGACAGTTCACAGCATTCCTTTACAGGCTGGGGTCAACGCAGTGAACGTGCGAGGCTACCGCTATAGCCACCATCAAAAGGATGAATTGGAGAGACAGGTTGCTGACATGCTAGCTACGGGGGTAATCCAGCCCAGTTCTAGCCCCTTTTCCAGCCCGGTCTTGCTTGTACGCAAGAAAGATGGCAGCTGGCGATTCTGTGTGGACTACCGGGCATTGAATAAGGCCACCATCCCTGATAAATACCCCATTCCGGTTATTCAGGAGTTACTGGATGAATTGAAGGGTGCCCAATTTTTCTCGAAGATTGATCTTCGTTCTGGCTATCATCAGATCCGAGTTCGTGAGGACATCCCCAAGACAGCCTTCCGCACGCATTCAGGCCATTACGAGTTCAGGGTAATGCCTTTTGGCCTCACCAATGCCCCGGCAACGTTTCAGGCAGTAATGAACGACCTGTTTCGGCCTCTGCTCCGCCGTTCGGTCTTGGTCTTTTTCGACGACATACTGGTGTATAGTAAACTATGGACTGATCATCTATTTCATCTGCAGCAGGTCCTGGCCATCCTTTCCCAGCACATGTTCTTTGCGAATCAGAAGAAGTGCTCCTTCGATAGAACATCAGTGGATTACTTGGGGCATATTGTATCGGCTGCTGGGGTAGCAATGGACCCCGAAAAAGTTTCAGCGATTCTGAGTTGGCCCACGCCTCGCTCCGTCAAGGAGGTTCGTGGATTCTTGGGATTGACCGGGTACTATAGGCGGTTTATCAGGAATTATGGGCAGCTCGCCCGCCCCCTCACAGCCTTATTGCGAAAGGAGTGTGGACTCACGTTTCGCTGGACATCCGAGGCTCAGACAGCCTTTGAACAGCTGCGAGACGCCATTACTTCTGCCCCCGTACTGGCTATGCCCGATTTTGCCACTGTTTTTGTTGTTGAATGCGATGCCTCCGGCCAGGGTGTGGGAGCGGTATTGATGCAACATGACAGACCCATTGCCTACTTCAGTAAGGCCTTAGCATCCCGGGAGCTGGCTAAACCAGCATATGAAAAAGAGCTCATCGCCTTGGCCCTCGCTGTTCGGCACTGGCGCCCCTACCTAGTTGGCCAGGCGTTCGTCGTACGTACTGATCACTGCAGCCTCAAGCACCTATGGCAGCAGCATATCACCACTCCAGCCCAGCAACATTGGGTGTCCAAGCTACTTGGATACGAGTTCACTATCGAGTACAAGCCCGGCAAACTTAATCGTGCAGCCGATTCCCTATCCCGCCAGTACGCCGATGTTTCATTGGCCGCTATTACCATCCCATACTGGCTGCAATGGGATCGTTTTCGCCAGGATGCCAACGCTGACAGCGCATACCAGCGTCTCCGCGACCAACTGGCGAGCAATCCTGCCAAGACTCCCCATTTTAAGCTGATTAGCGATACCATTTTTTACAGGAACAGGATTTATGTTCCAGCCTCTTCCTCGTGGCGTCAGCAGCTCTTGGAGGAATTCCATGCCACCCCCGTGGGGGGGCATTCTGGAGCATATCGCACCTATAAACGTTTGGCTGCAAGCGTTTACTGGCCCGGAATGCTTAAGGACGTGCAGTCCTTTGTGGCACAATGTGATACCTGTCAGCGGAACAAGACGGAGACGCTGTCTCCAGCAGGCCTCCTTCAACCATTGCCAATTCCCACCGAGGTATGGTCTGATATCGCCATGGATTTTATAACTGGCTTACCCAAATCGAATAGCTGGGATTGCATTTTGGTGGTAGTGGATAGATTCAGTAAGTATGCTCATTTTTTGGGATTGCGCCACCCGTTTACTGCAAAAACTGTGTCGGATATTTTTTCCCGTGAAGTGGTTCGTTTACATGGGATTCCCTCTTCAATAGTCAGTGATCGCGATCCTAGTATTTCTTAGTTGTTTTTGGCAGGAATTGTTCCGTTCCTGTGGCACGACACTGAAGATGAGTACAGCTTACCACCCGGAGACTGACGGTCAAACGGAAGTATTGAATCGCTGCTTGGAAACTTACCTTCGTTGTTTCTCATCTGACCAACCTCGACAGTGGGGACGGTGGTTGCATTGGGCAGAATTTTGGTATAACACTAACTTCCAAGGCGCAGCCAAGTTAACCCCTTTCGAGGCAGTCTATGGTAGACCTCCGCCATCGCTGCAGCAATTTTTGCCAAGGGAATTCAAAGTTGCGGCTGTGGCAGAAGAGCACGCTAGTCGCAACATAATTCTGCAGCAGCTCAACTATAATCTAGTACGGGCGCAGCAGCGGATGATAACATCGGCAAATAAGCACCGTCGGCCAGTCAGTTTCTCCATAGGCGATAGAGTCTTCCTCAAGCTTCGTCCCCACCGCCAGACCTCGTTAAAGCAGCATGTGTATCAGAAGTTGGCACCACGTTTTTATGGCCCATATGAGGTTCTCCAGAAGGTGGGATCTGTGGCTTATCGACTGCAGCTTCCACCAGGGTCACGCGTCCACCCAGTGTTTCATGTGTCATTACTCAAGCAGGCACCAGCATCACAGCCTTTGACCACCACGCTTCCAGAGGATATGACAGCCGAGGCACCTCTTTTCCTTCCGGAGGCCATCGTGAACACACGGAACTTAGGGGCCTCTCACACTCCTTGCCACCAGCTGTTGGTGAAATGGCTGAACCAGGACGAGGCCAATTCGACTTGGCTCTCCTGTGCGGATTTCAGGGGCCAATTTCCTTACTCCAACCTTGTGGACAAGGTTTGTTCAAATGGGGGCGGCAATGTTAGCAATACGGATCAGCAGGACAGAGTCGCGGACGTGGCACCGAAAGATGGGCAAACAGAATGTGTCGTACGAGAGCAAAGAGACGTACCAATCATTGTCTACAGCCGCAGGAAGAAAACGCCAGAAAGTTAGTTATAGGCAGGGAATATGATAGAAGGGAAAAGAGAATAAATGTGGTAGCCAGCCTAGGAGGGAGGGACCTTGTTTTGTTATCATTGTATCGGCTTAAGCTTGGGCTCCAGACTCCATTTTTGGTTCTGGAAGTTGTTCCTTTCTTCACATTAATCAATACAGTCACCTTCGTTTCACAGTATATTTCTCCTATTATTGCGCGTTAGATTTCTGCTCTATCATAGGCAGACAGACATCGTGACTAAGAAATTATCATCCATGTCAATACTTAACTCATCCACCAGTAGATAGTACTAGTCTATACAAAACTGAGCACTTTTCTAATCCAAAAATAATTGGTGAGAAGTAGATATTCTTATTAAAAAAGTATTTGAAAAACAGATTGAAAAGGAAAGGACTTACTGGGGAAAAACTAGATTTTGTCTTTCAATGCCAAATTCTGGTATTGCATGAACTTTAACCCCCTGAGGTTTTCAATTGGCCCTTATTCAGAGGAAGGTCTAACTGTATGCAAACCCATCCATCGAATGCAACTATGGCACATGCAATGGTCTTGAAAGAATTTAAGAAAAAGAGATTAATTCCCCAACCCTCCATAAAACTTGTTTCCCCAGACGTCTCCACCAATTGAAGAGACAACAAGAATTCCTGGTACAATTCCAAAGCTCAACTGATATGCAGGATGGAAAAAGTGAACCTAGTAATGCAACTGGGTGTTTGAATAAAATCTTCCTTAACACTCATAATGCAACCTATAAATCGTGAAAACCAATGTATACAAGAATAAGACAAAGTTCTTCATCGGTTTTCAACAAGAAAATAAAATCAGCAGGTCCCAGAATGTTAAATACGCAAATTGGATACTTTCAACAATGCAAACCTCCACCCAAAACTCAATCAGTATGTATTTTATCATTCTAGCAAGTTGAATGCTTAGATTAATAGCACAGGAAACAAAGAAAAAGAGCATCATATGATATTGTCAGATCAAAAGGGCAAAACGAAGTTAGCCAGAAAACTACAAAATTTAATACTGACTTGCAAAAGAAGCATATCCTCCTCGCTTTCAACTTTTACAACCACCTTCGGCTGTCCACACATCTCCCACCTATGCATTTAAGAGAGCAAATAGTAAGTAAAAACATAAAAATTGAACAAGGCATAAAAATGAATAAGCCAGAAAGACTCTATGAAGCTCTGATGCAGCTTAATTAATAAAAAATAGCAAGTAACTAGCATACCTGTTGAGAGCTTTAGGGGCCCGCTGGAACAGCTTTTTATAAAGACCAAGGGTTGCATGACTAAACAATCAAAGCAACCATAATCAAAACAGATAATTAACTTATGATGCAGTATTAAAAGTTAAATACAAACCAATTATCCATTCATCACTGAATAAGAGAACATCTTGAGGGAGATGGATCTAACTCTACATGGAATCAAGTCAGCCTTTGGTACCCAATGATGAAAGGTTTGATGCAGAAAAAGTGAATAAAAATGAAAAATAAACAAATCCTTATTCTTATACAAGAAGCAAAAGTTACTAAAAAGGTACTGCCATCCCACTGCGTTCCTTATCTTAAGAAGGAATATATGCTCTTCAACTTTCAAGGTTAAAATTTGTTTTTGGAACGTAACAGAGAAAATTTACTCGATATTTCTCAGATTGAAAGGCACTACCTGCACTGAGCTGCAATCTTCCCTTTCCCCATCTTAAGATCGTTACGCACAATCAAAACCTGCAAAAATATATAAGTAAACAAATGAAAACCTAAGAAAACAAAAACATGGTATTTAGTTTCAACTTGACAGAAAAAAACAAAGAGAAAAAATGATCACGTAGTCTAACCATCTTGAAATCATCAAGAACATCCGCAAGCTTCTCAATCTCGAGGGGTTCTTTGGACTTGCTACTTTTCTTGTTTGTTTGACTAAGGCTAGTGACTTCACCAAGTTTACCAGCAAGCATTAAAAACAAAATCTCCGGTCGGCGCGAACCAATGCAATAACCCAACGCAAGGCAGCCTGCCCCAAGCCAAAGATGCCACAGAGCCATCACTACCTAAAACAAAGGCATCAGATTAAGCGTTTAGCCAAAGCAACCCAAAGCACACACACGTTAAGCGTTTAGCCATTTTACCTTTAACAAGAAACAGCAATCTAAAAATTGATATGAATTCACAAGCCTACCCAATGTACCAGAGACAAACCCGATATGCACTAGCAACAAGGAGGTTGAAGGAGAGATTTCGATACCATTGTCCTAATATCCTTCAATAACTTCTCTCGTCCGTTAAAACCAGTCTCATTCGACCTTATTCAAGTACTGAACTGAGTTCTCAAGAACATTCAGCAAGAGATGCGATAGATATAATAGACGAAATCGGGACGAGCATGGCAACGACGTGAATTATTGGGCTGGTTTGCCGGCACGCGGCTTTTTCTGGGCTCCCACACAAACAGCAGCGGCCTGCCTGACTGGTGTGGGTTACTGTCGGTTTTATGGACTGAATTTTTACGTCATCAACGTTTGCTATAGAATGGAGAACGGAAATAAGTATTTGAATATTTGATATATAAATTTTTCTATCAAAAAATTAACTGACGAATAATATATTTCAATTTTTTTAAAAAATCTAAATTAATATATATATAAAATTAAGTACGCAAAACTGGAAATTGTTATGATAAAAATATATCGATAATTAACATAAAATAATATTTAGTATTGACATTAGATATGAAAATATCTTTTTTCCTAAGATATTTTAGAAAAATAATGTAATTGTTATATTATAAGAGATATGCAAACGAGTATTTTGTTGAATGATACATTTTCTTGTCTAAGTGTAAGTTTAAGCTATATAATATGGGAATTTGTAATCTCAAAAATCACATTGTCCACAAACCGAGCTAGAGGTGACCACTTGACCACTATAATCTCTTTGTTATACCAATCAAAGCACAATTTATACATTATATAAGTGTAGGAAAACTTTTTAAAAAATTTACGATACATTTACTTTCCTTTCTAATTAGAGAATCCCGCATTTTATCTGAACTTGATCATGATGTAATCACCGAAAACAAAGACATTTCACAATGCCACAATATACTATGCTAAGGTATAATGTATTACAAGCAAGCATATACAATCACATATGTCAAACCATGTATATAACATATATGTCAATACAAAAATATATATCCCCAAATACTCAATCTGCATACACATTCATCACCAAAAATCCTAAGTTTTCTCTTTTATACCTGGGTTCTAAGTGGTCAATGCATAAGAAAATATTCATAGATACTCAAACTAGGTTAGGAAAGACTTACATTTATGTTTGAGTAGTGTTTGACAAGTTTTAGGTAAGGTTAGAAGTGTCAAAATGAGATATATAGATTGCATGAAAGGTACATTGTGAGGATCCGCTCTCGATAAATAGGACTCTCATTGTCTTGTAGTTCCGATCGGCCCAATACGTGGACTTATAGAAACAACACAAGGCTCATTTTAACTTTTCAAAACCAAAACCCAAAAAATACATACAAATTCAAATTTTTATTTTAAAAAAAGCATGGCACGTCACAAAAGATACCTAGCACATAATAATCAATGGAGTAAGCGTACACATACAACGAAAGTCTTAAATCATAAGCAATAGACCACACAGCCCCAAACATATAACATATTACGTCCATACACACAAGCCCATATAGATTCACAAAAGTGCCCAAGGCATGCATCTTATATCATCAACCAAATCCAAGTCATGCATGCATATCAAATATCAATATCCGAATATCAAACTCACAATGAGTCCATAACAAACAACATAGTCTGATCCAATCATGGATAACACAAGAGTATAAAAATGCTAAAACATAAATATGTTGAGCCTCCAAAATGTGCAAGTATAATAGTCCAGTCCTAAGATCAACACCAAGAAACTTGACCTCAAGAAGATCGGCTACAAGTTAATGAACTAGCCCTGAAAAGATTAACAAGATGGGGGAAGATCAACAAGAGGGGGTAAGATCAAAGACCTCAGTAAGAGTTACGACATCAAAAGCATATCCGATGGAATAAAGACATACGAAAACATGATTATAAAACAGTTGGTTTAAACACAATTATCGCCCATGCATTCTAATCCTTCACTCAAATAATTTCATAAACAATGAATCATAATGCATGAGTTGTAAAACAGAAAGCAAATGGTACATCCCAATAGATTTATAAATTCACAACACTCATCATAGTCAAACGAGCTACTATGCCCCAAAAATTTATCGGGATAGATCACAAAACACTCTCAAGTAACCCCCGCCAAATGAAAACCGAGAATCCACTAGCAGTTAAATTAAAATTTTTCTTTTAAAAATACGTATAAACCCCTACTACCAGCATTATCCGAAATCGAGTGGAGAAAACACACTATCAATCACGACTCGACCCCTAAATGCCCAGTCCAACGGGCTCAGACGCGTATGTGCTCGTGATGGATCACAACTGCAATGTTGAGTTGGGCTTCTAACCACATAGCCTGAAAGATACAACTTGTTACAAATGATCCATTCACACAACTTATATATAACCCCTAAGACCTCTCCAACTCATTCTCGATGTGGGATTAGGTAACTTGACTCCCTACGTAGGCTAGGTCTCACAATCTCCCCTCCTTATAGATCTCGTGTCCTCACGAGGGGAGCCCAAGTGTAACTGAACTCTCTAAGATACAAGCCCAAACTCACTGGTCCAAACGTAAACTCAATACATGGCCCAAGCCTATATAGAAGAAGGAGCGAGATTGGCTCCGCTACTATTTTCATGACCTGGCCAAACAGGCTCATACCTGTATGTGCACGTGATAGATCACAACTACAACGCTAAGTTGGGCTTCTAACCACATAGCCCAAAAGATGCAACTTGTTATAAATGATCCATTCACACAATATATATAAACTCAAAACCTCCCTTACTCCTTTCCGATGTGGGACTGGGTAACCTGACCCCCTACGCAGGCTGGGTCTCACACTATCACACTCAATCACCAGTCTACATATATACATAAATACATAGCCTGCTAAGTGATAGCAAATTCAGGCAACCTGTTAAGTCATAGCAAATTCGGGAGTAAACACGCAATCCATCCATACAACATCAAAAGGAAGATAACATTCCCCTCAGTTGGGATGCTATATACCTATCCTACATTGGCCAAGCGTATTTGTCAATTCTTGGTTGTACCTAGGAAAATATTTATATCGTATGTTTATAGAAAACTAAAATGCATGAAATGAACAAGTAAGCATCCTCAATATAGGTTTCCACAACCTCATGACCTGTTTCTCAAGACTTCACAATACTCCTAAATTTATGACAAAAGGTTGTACTCTTTGTTTGGATTCACTCGGAACGAAATTGGGCATAATTGGGGTATTTAGCAAAGTTCGACCAGTCGGTGTACCTCGATCGATTGGTCAGTGGACATTCGGCCATGATCCTCACAAAGACCGACCGGTCGGTCCTATATGGGCGACCGGTCGGTGGGCAGGCCGACTAGTCGGTGTACCACAACCAACCGGTCGGTGAGCTCTCGGTAGGGATGATCACTCTGGTCGTTTTTCTGGGTTTCTCAGTGGTTTTCTCTTAATTTTTAGTGTCAAATCCTCGCCCAATCTAAACACTCTCCACACTCCCATTTACCTAGAAACATTCCCACCTCTCAAGGACTCAAATCCAAGGACAAACTCACACTTAAAGATACATTGCTCACCAAAAATGTATCAATCACAATAAGCATATGCATAAGTGATACCAAGTACAATTGATGCATAAAACACATGGTAAGTACACAATGAACCTAGCATGATCATCATTCATAATGCATGTATAGCCTCTATTCAAAACTTAATATTTATCACATTTTAATTTAACAAAACAGAGCATTTCCGTTTACACGAATGAAACATAAACTCTCACCTCTTGTTGCGCAGACGACTCAACGATAATACCCTTGCCCTTATCAACAACAATACCCCTGTCCTTATCAACATCTCTAGCATTGCTTAAGCACACAAAGACACCACTAAGAACAAATTGAATAACATCAAATGGAAATGAAAAAATTGGAAATAAGCCTAAGAGATCCCATAGACACTCAAACACGTTCACAACTCACACTAACAACATACTTAGCTCACAAACCCATCAATCCAACAAGAGGATAAACCATCCACTCCTCGCACAAGTCACACAAGGCTCAACGTCAACCTCCAAGCTCAACCAACAATACAATTGAGTTTCTCAGCCCATAAACATCCTCCATAACATACAAGCAATCAAACCCAAGCAAGGAAATGAATTGATTCCATCAATTTCATCAAAATCTCAAAATTACCAAACATTCCATCGAGAACTCTAATGAGACACCCATGAATAAATTGTTGATTCCAAGCAATCCAACCCATCAAACCATCAAACCAATACTAAAAGCAATCTAAAAGAACCAAAAATCGACAAAGAAATAGGGATTTAGGGAACTTACCACCAAAAATCTCCTAGCGTGCCCCAACCCCAAGAACAACAAGATATCAGCTCCTCAATCCAAAACAAATAGTGGAAATCGGTCATGAAAAGTTACAAATGTATTTAGTAATAATGCCCAATGGTTTTCTATGAAGAAAAATTTAAAAGGAGGGATTTGGGTTGTTTGGGAGAAGAGAGAGAGGAGTTAGCATGAGAGGGGAGAGAGAAAAGAGGGAAGATACCTAGAAAAATTTGTATGTGTTGGTTTGACTTGGCAACTGTGGGTCCAAAATCCTGGAAAAATCTGAAACATAACGTACTAAGGCCCGATATGCCCTAAATGGGCCACGAAAGTGTTTTAAACCATAAAACATAAAAATGGGCTTTAACTAACTAATTGAGATCAAGAAATAATAAATGGGCTTGGAAAATAATTGGGCTCGCTTGTTTCATCCTTATTTCCTGTTTGTTTCCTCTTATTACCTTGGAGTGAGCTCTTAATCATAATTTTCTACATTTCTTGCCAATATTCTGGTAGAAACCTGCCAGATGAGCAGATAGAAAAACATACAATCATTTATAACATACATAAAAAAAACATGCTGGTATTTATTGAATTAATCAAATAATGCATTAACATACGCAATCATAGTCATATAATATGCAACAAGCATACAACTCTTCATTGCATGCATGATTGTAATTTGGACTTGGCAATATCTTCTAGTCTATCTAGGCCAAGGACAGAACTAGAGTTCGCCAGCGACACTCTATTCTCCTTATCATTTATTTTATCTTATCAAATCATGCAGTAGACAAATCTATGTCCAATTTAATTCCTAGCCCGATCCACTAACGATGTTGGGATGTTAGGTGATGGTAGCTCCACCTAATCGATCTCTACACTGCAGGATCCTAATTAATTGAATTATAATAAAAAAAATAAATAAATCTCTTTCCTTCCTTATTACCTCATAGTTGACGTTTCCACGCTATACTACCAGACTCGGAGAGCTTTTAAGGGTTGCATAAGTTACCCTATGCAGACTCGGTGCATTTTGCATGCTGATGTCGATTCCTGAATGCGCCCAGTGCATTTGATGCATCTCAATTATAGTATGACATATTCATGCATTTCATATCATATCATGCTACTCGATATATGCTATACGAGTTATCATGCTTAACATAGCATTTTACCAACACACACATGTAATTCCAGTTATTCATTTCTTACTAACCACAATTTACTATTCATGCCAACAATTAAATAAATAGATTAAAAGGTTTGTCCACTTACGGGTTTTCAAAGCCTAAATAGTTGTTGATGGCACTCCGGACCGATACTTCGAGATTCTATATTGTAAGAGTCCACCTACTCACAACAATCTCAAATCCTCATAGTTCATACTCAATTACACAATAGCACATAAAATAATATGCCTAACTCCTTAAATCAATGTGATTCTACCTGATAATCAACTCGAGACCCAACCGACTGATTTTTTTCTTAATTTTTCAAGAATTGTTTGATTTAATTAAGCCATCAAATCAAGTCTATTTCATGTAAATTTGGTATCACTAGACTTCAAAATTAATCTAGTATTTTCTGCAATTTTTTTTAGAAATTTTCTCAATTTTCTACTTTTTTCCTGATTTTTATATATTTTCTTTTTATTTTCCAAGTTTCTAGAATTTATTAAATTCTGACCAATCAAAATGCACCACATGGAAGCTCTAGACACTGCCACTTCTACACCCAACCCTCATTTCGAACCTGCACGTATCACACATAGGGTATGACACATATTGCCTGAGTCTCAAGTTTGGGGCAAACCTATCTGCATCAGCAGATGACACGTCGCCTACATATGCGGACGACACATCATCCGAACCAATGCTCAAACGACCTATCACCCAAGGAGACCTCGGATGACCTATCGTTCGAGGTCGCCTTCTACCTTTGGTCAACGTATTCTAGAAATCGAAACTGAAAGTTAAAATCCAAAATCTGATTTGCCCACATACACCACAAAATCTCGTAAAATTCATACCAACACAACGATCAGACTTATGCTAACCTAACCTAACTAAAATCAATGGATGTTAACAACTAATGTGAGAACCAGAGATTTTTAAGCAGCTTGAGCCAGAAAGCTCAATTGAAGGCTGAAAATATTAGTGGGCCTTAGTCCACATAAAAGGATCGATTTTGAGTTTGAGTAAATTGGGTTATTTTGAGGGAAATATTAATTTTCAGAATTTATTTTAATTAATAATTTATGATTAAAAAATATAAATAAATTTTTAATGTTAATTTAAAAATATTAAGACTATAAATTGTTCTATAAGATTTATTTTTGGTTATATATATTTTTGAAGAATTTTCAAAAGGATATTTGTAATTATTGAGATTTTTCTAAGAAATATATAAGAGTTTTTTATTTTTAGTAAAGTATGTATTATTGAGAAAAATATAATTTTTTGCTTGATAGATTCTCCTATTTATGAAGAATTTATAGAAATTTTTATGGTATTTTTCAAAATTTATACTATTTATTAAAGAATTTATACTAATTTTAGAATTAACAAAAATATAATTATTATTATTATAAATAAAATAAATAGATTATAATAATAGATTAACCAAAACGGCAGGACATTGTGTCGTTTTAACTGAGGATGGTCAAAACGGCAGTAACCCATGTTGTTTTGGTAGATTGGGCAAGTATGAAACGACACCACATAGAAGTAATGAGTAAACTACGTCGTTCCATCATATATTCCTGAGTTTGTTGACTTTCCCTCACCGCTTGATCGGGCAACGATCAGGGTAAAAATCAGATTTTGGGGTTTTATTCTCATTCACCCGATGCACAAAACGGCATAGAAAACTTCCTATCCTCCTTGAGAGTCATCCCCAACTAATCTTGTGAAAATACGGTGTTCCTAGGGTTAGATCTAGGTAAAATTTTATCCCAAAAATCAGAATCTTCCTTTCTTTGATTTGGCTATTTTAAATGTTTATATTGAGCAATTTTGGGTTAGTTAGATTCGGGACATGATGGGCTTTGTTTGATGTAGTTTTTGTAAGATATAAGTGCATATATGAGGTTTTGTGTTTTTCTGTAATCGGCTATATTTCTGGTGAGTTGCAGGAAATCACCGGCGACCCAAGGTTGAAGACTACCTTGGACAATATGTCGTCTGAGGTCCCTTCGAGTGATAGATCGTTTGGCGATGTAGGTGGATGATGTGTCACCTGCATGCGCAGGTCATGTGTAGATCTGGCAACACCAAGCGCTGCCACATGGTGCATCCTGATTGATCGAATCAAATAAATTCCAAAAAATTTAAAAAATAGTAGAAAATTAAGAAAAATTTCCGGCAAATTAGAAAAAATACTAGATTTAATTTGAAGTCTATTAATATCAGATTTGTATGAATTAGACTTGATTTGGTAGATCAATTAAATTGAACATGATTCAGAAAATTAAGAAAAAATAAAAAAATCACTTGGTTGGGTCCAAGGTTGATTGTCGGGTAGTAACGTTTCGAATTAAGGAGTTAGACGCATTATTTTATGTGATATTATGAATCAAGTATGGATTGCTGAGGATTTGAGATCGTTGTGCGTAGGTGAACTTCTACAATAATAGAACCTTGAGGAATTGGTCTGGAGCATCGTCGACAGCTAATTGGGATTCAAAACCCGTTGGTGGATGTAATCTTCTTTCTTTTGATAAGTTGCGGGCATGAATTGTTTAAAATGTGGTTAGTATGAAATGACTAACCGGAATTGCATGTGTATTGGTAAAATGCTATGTTAAGCATGATAACTCATATAGTATGTACTGAGAAGCATGATATGATATGAAATGCATGAATGTGCCATACTATGGTTGAAATGCATCAAATATACTAGGTGCATTCGGGAATTGACGTCATTATCATATAATATATAATATAGTTATATATTATATGATATAATAAAATATAATATAATTTATATTAAATATTTTTTTATACTTAAATCCATATAAAAATTCATAAGAAATCTAACAAACCTTTGATTCCTTATGATTAGTACTATTCATTAGTATCATAAAATTATTTTTTTATAAATATATAAATTATTTAAAAAATTAAATATCATCTTCTTCACCTTAGAAAAATTACGATGATTATAAATACTCTTTCAAAACTTCATTGAAAATTTATACAACCTTAAATATCATCAACAGACTATTCTATGGTCTTATAATTCCAAAATCATCATCATCATTTCATTTATGATTCTCAAATTATAAATAGATAATTACAATAAATTCTAAAAATAATATTTTCTTAAAAAATAAGTCAATTCACTTATTAAATCTATAATCGATCCCGAACAGTGAGCTAAAGCCCACTAACTTTGGTAATTCTCAAATGGGTCTCTCTGCCCAAACAGCTCGAAAATCTCCGGTTCTCACAATACATGTTAGCACATAGGTGGTGTCACGATCCGGCCTAGCGGGCCTGGACGTGTATGTACGCATGATAGATCACAACTGTAATGCTGAGTTGAGATTCTGACCACATGACCTAAAAGATGTATCTTTTTACAAATAATACCATCACACCACATATAAGCTCAAGACCTCCCATACTCCTTTTCGATATGGGATTAGGTAACACAGATCCCATTACGGGCTGAGTCTCACAATCTCCCCTCCTTATAGGGTCTCACAGGTAGACTTTTGGGAACAAGGTGTGTAACTAGTACACGGGCTAGCACACAAGGGTGTACTTTTGGAAACATGATATGTAACTAGGTACATGGACTAATATACAGGGGTGTATATTCATAAACAGGGTGTGTAACTGAGCACACAAATTGACAAATGAAAGTGTACTTTTGAGAACAGTGTGTGTCACGTCCCGGATCCCAATAATTTGGTGCGACAACTGCTGTAGGCCCACTATATACTGCGTTATAATGTATGACTATGCACATAATGAACCCACTAGGCTAATAGCATAATAATAAAGCAGAAGAGAATATTAAAATTTTCCTATAAAATAAAGCACAACGAATTAAGAAAATTGATGTTTCCGGGTAACATTAGACTAGCCCAGGAAATACAATTTGCGATGAGCATATTACATTGATTACATGCTCGATTTCATAATCAATGACATATCAAGAACTTATTACCATCAAAGGAATCAGGGGACTCAACTATGAATATAGATCCTCAAAATGATACCTCGATCGTACTCTAATCCAGTTAAAATCTTCATGTGTGGCCAAGGAGTTAGCTTTTATCCTTGATTTTTGTATCATACCAAAAACCTGGCAGAAACCTACCAGGTGAGCTGACGGAAAAAATATATTTGAAGACCATATGAAATTATACACTTATTAAGCACACAAGCTAGCATACGATGAGACCCGATGAATCATAGTAAACGCAGCACAGTCATAGTCAAATTTGGCATGTACACACAATATTCAAAGCAATAGGACCATGACCAAGCTAGAAATAACTCTCAGCCCATTGAATTTCCGAGAATGGGACTGAGATACGTCAGTGATAGTTCCCGACTTACCTTTTTCCTTAGTTACCACATGTCCATTCCACTAACGTTGCCGGTGCATTAGGTGATGGAAGCTTCACCTAAGCGGACCCCATTATACAGGTACCCGTCTTGTGTTCATCAGCTTGTTCATATCATCCTTGTCTCCCTTATTACTCTAATTGATTGGCGTCTCCATACCTCGCTACAATACTCAAAGAGGTCTCAAGAGTCGCATGGGTTACCCTATGTTATGCCTGTGCATTCACATCTCGTACATCCACTTCATTCGATGCATTGCATGCCTAACAATTTTCATAGTACACCCTTCAATTCATAATATGGCATATCGAAAACATGCACACCACATAATCCATACCCACAACACACGCATAATATTTTACGTATTCATTTATTTAATTGTTCTTCTTATAATAATAACCAATAAATCATGCAAGAAATAAATGATAAACAAAATTCATCCACTCACAGGTTTCTCGATGTTCAAAGAGCCCTCACTTGATCCTCGATAGCTGGACTAATTTATCGAGGTCCTACGCCAATATCCACCTATCCATAAAATCATAGCCAATTCTTCAATATCATAAGCTAGATTACATAATCACGCATAAAATTACACATCTATAGCCTTAATTCGATGCATTTTTACCCGATATCTAACTCAATCTATTCAGATATTTTTCCTATTTTTTTATTTTTTCCGAATTTTTTTTCTAATTATTCAACTTATTAAATCAACTCTAATTTCATAAATTTTGGTATTGACAAACTCCTTATAATTTCTAGTATTTTCTATAATTTTTCGGAATTTTTTCTCATTTTCAGTTATTTTTTCTCATTTTCTCTTATTTCTGTCGATTTTCTAATTTTCAGAATTAATTCATTTAATTTATTTTTTTATTCAATCGGAGCGTGACACCTGGCAGCTCCAAGCATTGCCAGGGTGCCTCCTAAACCTCAGCCTTGTGACACATGGCTTATCCTTTGCGTGTCACGCATCCTCCAAACCTCCAGGTTCGTGACACGCGGTATGCTCCCTGCACACCACACGTCCCCCAAGCCTAAGGCTCGAGGTCCTGCTTGGGTTCATATCCAAGCGACACGTCACCTACTCTCGCAGGTGACGCATCGCCTGGTTTTCCTCCACACGGCCCCTTGACAGGATGTCGTTCGGGGCCGTCTTCTACCCTGACGGCTCGAGTTTCCCCTTCATCAAAACCCTAATTTTTATTCTCCACAAACACGCAACAATACACAAGATCAAAGGTATGTCACAACCTGGATCATCACATCTCGATCAAAACCCCACCAATAACACTAAACCTCATGCTCTATATCTCACACACATTAAATTCGGTTAATACTGGACAAAATCTTACCCAAATTCAGCAATTTGAAGCCAGGAATGACACAAAAGAGGTCAGGCTGGGTTTGTGTGAGAATGACAAAGCTCGTGGGGACATTTTCGGGTGCGGATGACAAATGGAATGGGATATGGCTAAATGCGATTTTATCCCATTGGAATGACTGGAAACTGAGGGAACTGAGAGGGACTTCAGGCAGCAATGGGTAAACATGGTGAAACGACATCGTGTTGAAAGGTATATGAAACGACGTCGTACAAGCAGCTTAATCCAAACAGCAACCCTAGATCAGAAAGACACCCTTTGGTATGTTTTGATACCCACGGTCAAAAGACATTGACCTATGTCGTTTTGATCCGGAGTAAAATATTAATATAATTAATAATATTTATACTTATTTATTTATATATAAAATCTTCTAAAATTCATAAAAATTATCCTACTGCTCTGAAAAATACATAAATTTTTTTTATAAATTTCTTATGAATAGTACTATCCATCCATACCATAAAATTATTTTTTTAAAATATATATTATTTAATAAATATCAAATATCATTATTTTCTTCTTAGAAAAATCACTAAAATTTTATATTTATTTCTGAAAATTCTCAAAAAATTTGTACACTTTCTAGTACCCTCAATAGACCAATTTATGGTCTTAAAACTCCAAAATCACCAACATCCCATAAATAATGATTTTCCAATCATTTGTCATTAATTAAAATTAAATTTCCAATATTAGTCTAAAACTCCCAAATTCATACGGGTCATACCATAAGTCCGTAAACACTTCCAAATAACAGGCTAAGACCCGTTAATATTGATAATCTTTCCTTGAGCTTCTCGGCCCAATCAGGTTAAAAATTTTTGATTCTTACAATGTAACTAGTATACGAGTTGGCACATGAGATTGTATTTTTAGAAACAAGCTATGTGACGTCTAGGTTACACAAGAAACACTTGAAAACCAACCAAATTGAGGGAAAACCACCAAAACTCATTCACATGCAAGCAATGACACTTTTTCCGCTCACTCACAGCTCTTAAAGCTTCTACAATTCATCCAATCAACCACTTAATCAATTTCATCAAACCATACCATACTTATATTCAGACACATAATCAACACATTCATCTATGCACCACAACTATAAAACACTTAATCAATTTCATCAAACCATACCATACTTACATTCAGACACATAATCAACACATTCATCTATGCACCACAACTATAAGAACAATAACAACATCATGCAACAATATGGATCACACACAACATTGCTTAGTATGTTTTCAAATCATTTTAATTGCCTCAACATTCAAAACAATACATATGCATGTTAATAATTAGGAAATCAAATCAATTCCTATTATGTCTATTAAGAAGAGACTCTGAACTCTTGATGTACAAAACTCCTAGATACAAATCCATTGACTTGCTACCAGCCACAATTCTTTATAAACAAGCACAACACTTACAGCTAAGGGAACAAACACAAAATTCAAAACCGATCAATGACACCAAACCAACCTTGACCAACACTAGACATAAACAACATACTAAACTAACACCTTCGAAATCCAAAAACCACTAAAGCAAATGAATTGAACGAATCCCACACTGACCACTAAAGCTCACCCTCACAACTAAGGGTCCAAAGAGCCAAACCACCATCAAAGCCTCCCAAAGGTCAAACCAACACAGTATGGCACTCCATTGCCACCCTAAAACACCTCCCAAGTATTAACACATGCAAAGGATAACAAATTCATCAATTCCCAAAATCAATCAAAATCACCAAAAAATAGAGGTTATCAATTTGATGGCTAAAAATAGTTTCTAAGACATGGGAGACATTCACATACACTCAAGAGACAAAATCCAAACAAAAGAAAACATAAAAAACTATTGAGATTGAAAAACTCACCGAATTAATTTTGTACTCTTACCCGAAATTTCTCCAATTCTAGTCTTTCAATTGGTTTTTGTGGTGTTAAAACTTTGGAAATATGTTTAGAAACACTCTAAGGGTGATTCCTAAGAAAAAATTGAAAGAAAACTAGAAATCAAAGAAATATATTCTTTGGGTGTGATGAGAATGTGGGTAGCATGTGAAAAAATAAAAGAATTGGCTTAAAGACAGAAATTTTTTAAGTCTTGCTATTTTTCAGGATATTTATACCCAAAGTCCTTTCAGTTTAGAATTATAAAATATGGGATCACTCAGTTTTAACTTAAAATATTAATTGAAATATTTTATATGTATAAATAGTGTTTATGAATTTATTTTATTATTTTTGGACTTTAATAGTCAAATTGGGCTTTTAAATATCAAACCAGACTTTAAATATCGAGACTTTAAGTATTTAAACAGGCTAACAAGGTTGTAATGGACTCAAATTCAATTGGCCATTCAAAATGAACTCAATTTTGGTATGGTATGAATAAAAATCACAAATCGAATTTTTTCCACGCCCATCTATTACTTCCAGCCAAAATTATTATTCACTACACTACAGCAGCTACACACTTGTGTCTTTCTCAATGTCCAAAAATATCAAGTCTCATATGACGAGATCAAATTAAGATATTTTATCGTTAAGATTATAGTTGGGATATATTTGAGATGACTAGTGAGATATTGTGATTTGATATTGTTTGAGACAATTATTTTTGGATTTTATTGGTCATGGATAGTTGTATTATGGATTGATATTGTAGGTTTTAAAATAAAAATATATTTTCAATCCGAAATATCCCAATTTTTACTTTTATTATGCTATTTTTATTTTTTTAAATTTAATGGAATTTTGAGAATATTATGTTCTTAGAATCTCGAGACATTTACCCCGATAAAAGATAAAAAATTGACACTTAAGAGATGGGTTAAAAAATAGCTATACACTATTTTTTTTTTTCATTTGTAGAGTTTTTTCCTCGTAAGATTTTTAATGAAAGATTATTGATATAGTCAAATTTTGAAGAATAATACATTTTTAATAGGATTTTTTCCATAAAATTTTACCTGATAAAAATTAAACCAGATTTACCTAATATAATTTTAACATCCTTATAATTTTTACCATATAAAAATTATAAGGATGTTATAATTTCTTAGATTATTGTTATTTTACGTTATAAAAAAATGTACTCCTGGATTGCGTACTGCAAACGCAGCCTTTGACAGTCCTAATTTAAAAGTCCATTAACAATCTAATATTTTCACGCGAGCGAGTCCGAAACAGAGAGGATTTGTATTCCATTTTCAAGAATGGGTCAAGCCTTTCGCAAGCTCTTCGACAGCTTCTTCGGCAGCACTGAGATGCGTGTATTTTCTTTCTCTCTATCGATCTGTGATTTTTAATTTTAGTTTTACTGTTATTGTTATTGTTACAATTATGTTTGATAATCACAGTATAGTTCTTCTTTTAGGGTTTTCGTTAAATTTGGTCACAGTGTTGTAGTTTTTTTTTTTGAAAAATGTTACAATTGTGTTTGATAATCACAGTATAGTTCTTCGTTTAAGAGTGTTGTTATTGCAACTTTTTCTCTTTTTTTTCCTTCGGTGTGTGTTTTGACTTCGCTTATCATCAGATAGTTTGTCGGTTTGATAAATTTCGTATCTAAATTTGGTTGAGGCTACTACTTTTGCTTTTAATCTATAGTTTCTCTGGCTATGGAGCTAGCTGAGTGCTTGTTAGGTGGGAAAAAAGGAGGTCTCAATTAATTTAATAGTTGATTTGTTACGAAACTCAAGGATGTTTAATGCTTCATATATGCAATGGATTTGCGATTAGAGTGGTTCTTTTGGTATCGATATGGGGTGGGAATGTAGCAGTGAGTTTACTAGTATTTATATTCCACTCGGAGATTATAAATTTCTTGTCTAATAACTCTATGCTCCTCATCCTTCCTCTTCTTTTGCTCTGCGTCTTGCTTTCTTGAAATGGACATCCTTTCCTCTACCTCTGATTCCTTTGGTGAATGAACTTGAATTCCTTCTAATTGGTACAATGGATTAGCTGTGTTTCTTGATAAATCTACTGAGCTGTTTTAATTCTGTGCTACAGAAGGTGGATGGTAAAATAGGATTCCCTGAGAATTTATATAGCTTGTCTATCCATTGGCAGCCTCTTCTCTGACTACTGGGAGAAGCTTGTTTCACTATCTTCTGTGAGAGTAACCTTTCTGTTGGGACAGAGTAACAACCTACGTGAGTTTCCATAGTAAAAGAGGAGGAAACGAGCAAGAAAAATTATGCTTAGAAGCTATAATTGTCTCCTGCCTGTCCGATAACTTATCTGGCTTTCATTTTTCTTATTAGCAATTCATGCAACATAGTTACAGCACCATGATGATAGGATAAGTACTTGTACAAATATTTGCTCTAAATTCCTACCAATCAAGCTCCTTCCGAATCTTTACATGATCCTAGCTGAATAATCAGTAAGACCATTGATTTTTGCTGACTGTGAAACTTCCTTTCTTTTCTGGCACAGGTTGTGATGCTCGGACTAGATGCAGCTGGTAAAACAACCATACTTTACAAGCTTCACATTGGAGAAGTTTTGTCTACAGTCCCAACCATTGGTAGGCCTTTTTTCGCTTATGATTCCTTCATCTCTAGTGTGAAGGGTATACTTAATTTTCCTACTGGGCTTTTAAACTGCCTTGTTTTTATATCCTCAGTTCCATTTTTATTTATTTGAATTAATTATTAGAAAATTGTAGGGAAAAAATATACAATCTATGTGGCTGCTATAAATTATTTATGGAAACTTTAAATTCCTTTCTTGGACTTCTGCATGGTTGGTGTTCAGATGTATTGCATTTTCTCCTTTGCTTTACAAGTGTTTTTCTCACCTCATAATTAATCCTGAAAAGAAGCAATAAGTAATCATTTGCACTGAATAAACTTTCAAATAAAGAATGGCTTTTTTGCTATAATTAGATGCAAGGGAATGGAGGAATGGAATCAATTCTTAATTCCAAAACCCACGGAATCAAAATAGGAGTCCATAACTTACTCTGAATATTAGATGAAAGAAAACTACATTGGAGTTTGAAGAAAAGCATTGCGAAGAATACAGGAACTTAAACCAACCCATGCAATTGTTCATGTTTGCATTGGTGTTAAAAATTTTGTCTCTCGGTGAGGAGACCAAAAAATTATGAAAAAATAGCATGATTTTTGTAATGTATAGCAATCTTTCTGCTCCTAACCTACTCCAGCTTACAAGTAGCTCAACCAGGCTGGAATAACTGATTCATAAATTTAATCAAAAGATGATGCTGCTGTATAATTGATCACGTGTCAATGTAAAAAATGAGTTCATTGAACTTGAACTACAAAAACATACCGCATCGACATCAGGATAAAATCTTTAGGGGTATCTCAATTTTGGTGAATCATTGTTATTGACTCAACTGAGATCCAAATTGTTATATAGGTTCCATATCATTGGTAGGAATCATTACTCTTGGATAAAAGAAAACTGAAAGCATTAGAGGTCTGGGCATCATGGATGAAAAGATGTGCTATTATATTATGCAAGCCATGTCTCTTATTGTTCTGATCCAGAGCTATTCAAGATGGAAATTACATGAAGCAAGTTGTTAGATGAGTTCATTTGGTTTAGTTATCTTTACATGAGGCTTCTGACTCTTACACATTTACTTGTTTAGTTCTTATCTTTGCAGATTTTAAGATTAAACTCATCGATTTTTATAAATTGACGGTGTGCAATTTTTTTCCCTTCCTGTAGGGTTCAACGTGGAGAAAGTTCAGTATAAGAATGTGGTGTTTACTGTTTGGGATGTTGGTGGACAGGAGAAATTGAGGCCACTGTGGAGGCATTATTTTAATAACACAGATGGACTGGTAATAACACTATATCTGCATGTCTTGTTGTGCCATCCTTTGCCTCAAGTCCACATCTCTGTAGGAAAATGCATGATGTTAGTATTTTGTGGAGGCTGCAGGTCTCAAGTTGCAGACTGAGTTAAAGATTTTATTTTTAGTTTCCCAGTCAAGAATTGAGTGTGTATTTGTATTTGCAGATCTATGTTGTTGATTCCTTGGATCGTGAGAGAATTGGAAAAGCAAAGGCTGAATTTCAGGTTGTAAGTCAGAAAGGTATGCATATTTGACTTTGCTATATTGGGAACTGCTTTTGAGTTGAACATCAAATCTGCTTTCAGGCCATAATTAAAGATCCATTTATGCTCAACAGTGTCATATTGGTCTTTGCCAACAAGCAGGATATGGTATGTCAAAACTGCTTTTGAATATGCTCTTTTGGCATGAATGATTGAATTAAACTGATTGATGGACACACAGATGAGTTCGAATTAATCTGATTGATTGAATTAACCTGGGTTTTGTTTGCTCAGTGCACATGCACCACTGTTCAACAGTAAAATCTGTATCTGTTCTGTCAAAACTATGGCCATTTTTTGTATCCATCCACTTGATTTGTCTACATTTTGTATTCGGTTGAGTTCATGCTTCATTTGTTTTAGCACTGACTAAAACTCTATATCATGTGTTTGCTTGTTCACGAAATATTAGTGTCTTTATTTATGTGTGCTGTTTTCTTGAATAAATTTTAACCAAGAAGGTTATTTGATGCAGAGATGATTTGGAAGTACCATTTTTTTGTTGTTATTTTGTCAACAACTGTGTATCCTTGTTAGAGCTGTAATTATAAAACATGTCTGATGTCTCAGCAGATATTCTTTACTTCTGACTAATAAAAGGCATTTCCTAGTTATTTCATATCTGAGTTAGCATGAATCCTGAAAAAAGATTCCATCAGAAGGAAAAAGTTCTCCTACACCACTACTCTTGATAAATTCCTCTCTAATTAAACCTGGCAGTTCTGCTGTAGATATAGTGTCTAAAACCAATTCTTTTATTTTTTTTTCTTTCTTTTTAGCCATGCAGGTTTCTAAAACTAGAATAATTATTGCGGGATAATTGGGTGAGGTGAGGAAGCAACCTGCCATTCAAATTATTAGGTCACAGTCAGATCATCATTAGAGTATTGTGATATGTTTTATCAGTGATTGTGTGAGGGAAAAAGTGCTGGATGTTTGGTGGTTGTGATCATCTGGTTGACATCCTCTTCTGTGGAGTAGGATGTGGATAAAAGTAACTGGTGTGACCTTCATCAGATAGAGGCAGTGGTGGTCATGGAGAATACGGCACATTATTAATTTTTTTCTGTTAAGCTCCTGTAGAAGTTGGCATCCACATCTTGACCTTAACCGCTGCAGATGCATTTCTGACTTTGATAATATAACCTTAGCATTTTTCACTCTGGGGTAGTGAAAATTTTCAGTTCTTGTGAGGATATTGTTCTTTAAGTAGCACTCATAGAAGGCAGCGTGGCATCTCCGCTGTCTGACATGTAAAACTGTTTTGTCAAATATGATGATAAAAGTGGAGAAGGAATATCTCCAGCATGAATTTCAAGATGATCGATACTCATTATTCTTCTAATGTGGTTCTCCTTTTAGTTTGTCAGTTTCCAATACTGCAGTTAGATTTGGCCTGAAATGCAATATTCCCGTCTAGAAAATGTTGTTTGAGTTATCTAGTGCTCAAGCCTTTTGTGCTTATGCTTTTTGTTCCTCCATATTTCACCAATATGGAGTGAGAATATGCATTGTTCAATATATGATATAAAATAATACAAAAGAGGATAAGGCGCAAAAGCTCCAGAAAAGATGATGACAGAAAACCAAATATTCTTTAAATGCTTTCTTTTGTTTTGAGTTTTACAGTTATTTCCATACTTCTATAGGCTTGATGTCTTACATACACAGAAACATTAGGTTGCTCCTAAGAAATGGCAGCATAGTATGATGTCATGCTCTGGTGGCACAAGAATGGATGTCACCTTCTTCTGCTTGTAGAGATCACTCGTGCAGTAACATCATTTTTATCTTAACAACTGCACCAGAAGGTTTCATCATAAATGAGTTGGATTCAGGTTCCATATTGCAATGCAAATTGTGAATTACAGTTTCCTGTAGCAACGCAAAACCTGAATAACACCAATAGAAGTGTAATTATGTGTTTTCCATTTTGTGCCATATGAAATTTATATCCAGATCATATTTCCCTTGCACAGAGAGGAGCAATGACACCGATGGAAGTTTGTGAAGGACTTGGATTATTTGACCTCAAGAACAGAAAGTGGCACATACAAGGGAGTTGTGCGTTAAGGGGAGATGGGCTTTATGAAGGTCTAGACTGGTTATCTGGAACCTTGAAAGAGATGAGAGCTGCGGGCTATTCTTCCGTGGGCACTTCATCGTTCTAAACATCAGAAAAGGTCAAGAACCCATTGCCTATTTACTCTGTGAGCAGTGATCAAGCCCGCCACTTTGTGCTAAGTTTTTGTTATGTATTTACTTTTATAGGTTTACCGGTGGCTTTGAGTTTGTGCCGAGCATTGGTAGCCTGCCTTGCGAAGTCCTCATCTGTATGCCTTGGGTGGTACTCAGAGTACTTTACTATGACTTCCATGTATATGGAGGAGAGGAGGCTGAAAACGGCAAGAATTTACTTGACAATGGGGGTCTAAATGTTCACTTATATGTCCCTCTTTATAAAAAAGGATAGAATGTTGATTTGTTTTCGCTTAACATGGAAGGTCGGGGAAGCCTTTGTGTGTGTAATGCATTGTGCACGAAAATGTACCTACTCATACATATATGCATACAATCAACCTTATCTAGTGCTGTATATGCATGTTTTGTTTTTTTCCTCTTTCTTTTCTCACCTCTCATTTGGATCATTTCCTTTTTCATGATGACCCTCAGATTCTTATATGCATAAATTTTCCTTGTTTGCTTTAATCCTTTGGGGGTGTAATGCATTGTGCACGAGAATGTGATCCTAATGGGTCCATGGCAACTGCTTTCACCTTGTTCTGCTATCTGACTTGCTTTATTCGCTATCCTTTTGAGGAATTTTCTGGTTCAACCAATGTGATCCATTTCATCTGCTATACATATCTTGGTATTGGGGCCATGCGGCTGATTTTGATGTTTTTAGTTGTCAAATCTTCTGAGTTGTGAGTGAAATATGTAATGGTTAAACTATGGATATCTTGGATATGATTTCAAAGCTTATTTTATAGTATTTCATCATATGCGACATTAATTTTCATCCTTTGGGATGGTGTCAGCCCCACAATCACATTTCTCTGGACATAAAAGTACAAAGTACAATTTTTTTTTTGATAAAGAGAAATGTATTAATAGATAATGTCAAGAAATATCCAGCAATAGACAATCAAAATCTAAAAAATGAAGTAGCCCAAGCCACCCTCACTTTTCCCATGAATTACCTCTTTTCTCAAAAGAAGCACTCCAAATAAACTGCCGGATAATTCTATCCATTTCTGAAGTAACAAAAGCAGGAAATAGATCGTAGCTAGCACCAATTAAGCTACGGTAATCCGCCCAAACTAAGGACATTTTTTGCATCTTCTTCAAGGCAGGAGTATAAAAAAAGCTCCTCTTATCTCTACCATGCAAAATCCGCACACACAGATAACAACCCACCAATGTTGCTTTCTTGAAACCTAAGAAATCACATATCTGCTGTTGCAATCCAATGATGTATTCTAGGTAAAAAATAGATGTACCAAATTAGGATTGAAATCTAGCTAACAGTAGTGTCTCATCAATAAAATCCCAGTTAACCAGGTCATAAGCTTTCTCAACATCAAGCTTAATTGCCATCTATCCAACCTTCCCTGATCTTCGTTGCATGGCATGAATACGAATACACTATGACAATATTATCAATTATTTGACTCCAAGAAAATAATTTGGCTCTTCAAGAAAATAAGATCAGCGTCATAATAATTTTTGATTTGTTCGAGTGGGGCCCGTATAAATAGCAGTGCACTCTCGGACCATCCTATACTGCTCCCATTGAAAATGAATAAATTGACGTGCGCGTGACAAAATTGTAATCTTCACGTCTTGCTTCTAGAAGGGCTAGATACCACCCAAAAACCCTCTCGCTTCCTTACAAAATTGTAATCTTCACAAAATTGGAATGGCGGCTAAATAAGCTTCCGAATAATCTTAAAGCCCGATCCCCTCTAATCTATAGCTCTACTACAACAAACACATCAGGTCTGAGAGTTCCATGAACTCCGAACAAAAATTGGAGCTACCAACTCCTCTACATTCCAAGCGATAACATGCATAATAATTGGTAAAGAGATATAGCAAGTCTGGAAGACCCACCAAATCTACGTTATAGAAGAAGGAAGATGTAAGGACCCGAACCCGAAAACCGGGCCCTTACCTCCGTGAAATCCGGACAAGCCCAACACGTGGACCAATCCGAATCCCACAAGGCTTAAAAGACTTTTCAAACACGATTCCCAAAACAAATATAATTTATAATTCAAGAATTGGAGCATGACAAATAAGAAACCGACATCTGACACAAAACGGAGTAAATACAATACCACAGCGGAAGACTTTATTCAACTGGAAAGGAAATACCGAAAACGAAAACGGGTCAATACAGTCACAAGTCCAAAATCACGAAATGGGCTTAAAGCCCGATACATAATTGTAAGGACCCGAACCCGAAAACCGGGCCCTTACCGCCGTGAAACCCGGATAGACCCAACACGTGGACCAATCCGAATCCCACAAGGCTTATACGACTTTTCAAACACGATTCCCAAAACAATTACATTTAATAATTACGAATTGGAGCATGACAAATTAAAGACTGACATCTGGCATAAAACGGAGTAAATAAATTATACAACGGAAGACTTTAGTTACTGGAAATAAAATACCATAAACGAAAACAAGTTCATACTACCACAAGCCCAAAATCAACGAACTGGGCTTAAAGCCCGATACAGAAAAATACATCCGAAAGAGACAAAATATCTAAATAAGTCAAACTAGAAATGCCAGGAAAATAAACCGTGCAAAACGTGCAGATGCGATAGTCCAGCCAAGTCGTAGGAAATAAACACACCTCAAACGCCGTTTACGGCTTACGAACTACTCCTGAAAGGGGGAATACAACAACGGGTGAGATTTTAAAATCTCAGTAGGAGTTACCGCATAGGAGGGCAAGGAACAGCTTACGATACAAATAGACATGTAACTGAAAGAGTACAAGAGATGTGGAATTTACACTTTTAATTTCTTTTTATGATGTTCTACAAGATTTTGTCCCAACAGTTTATAACATAATAATACGTATGATAAAACGTCTAACATTGTCAAACAAAACCATCTTGGTGGACATATCAAAACACTCCTCGAGTAACCCCGCTAAAGGGAAACCTGGAGCCCACTGGCAGGTTAATTTATTTTAAAACAACACAAAATACGTAACCCGTACTGCCAGTGTTGTCCGAGACTAGGCAGAGAAAACATCACACACATCATACCTGCCTCAATATACAATACGAACCGACCTGCGAAGACGTGGCAGGTATACGTAAACATCACCCATACGACTCCCGAACAGGTAAGCAACTCTCCCATATCACTGGAATTCCGTTGACTTACCTCGCATTGGCCAAGCGAACGTTTATTCACTATAGTTACCAAACTGGATACAGAACATTTATCAAACATCATACTCATTTAAACATTTTATATAAAAACTATATAAAAAAAACCTTAGATTAATATTTTATTTATATTTTACTCTTTTTATTAAAAGGAATAGATAAAGAAATAATAAAACAAAAATAGAGTGATAGCTGCACCAATAGATAATATTGATGCTATAACTGAAGTAATTTAAGGGACAAATAACATAGTATCAAAATTGACAATTAATCTTGATTTTAAACAAAATAAAACAAAACAATGGGGCAATGGCTTCTTGCGCAAAGTTAAAAGGGGACAAAAGTCAACAGTGGTGGCTGGTTACGTGGTTGGTTATGTGCAACATTATAAATTGTCTCCTAAAATAAAATAAACAAAGGGACAAAGCTTACCCAAAAGTTTACGTGACAAGATAGCTAAAAGGACGTACATAAAATAAAATGAATGTTAGGCATACCACCCCATGACTCATTATCTATTTAATTAATGCATTAATTAAATTCTTTTCCTGCAAATCCCACGACAACAACAAGAAGGGTGACTTTTGCTGAAGAAGAAACCCACGCCCTTTGAGAGAACCAAAATGAGTTACACACAAAAATAACTAAAGAAATTAAGTGCGCAGGGAAGAAAAATAAAACAAAAGAAATGTTGCTAGGAAAGAAAGAAAAACAATGCGCAGGGGAAAAAGGAAACTGCGTCGCGTCACTGGGAAGAGGAAACCAGTCCGCAGAAGAGGGAAGGAACGACGTCGTTGAAAGAGGAGAAGAACCAGCCATGCGTGGAGAAGCTCGCTGGGAAAGGACTCGATGTTCACCTGGTACGAAGCGCACACAAAGGGAGATTGAACCGGGAAGATGAAGAAAGGTACAGGCACACACTGGATGAAGAACCAAGAGCATAACGAGGACAAGAGATTACCGAATATGGGGAAGATCGTACAACACGCACTAGGAACAAACGAAGAGAACTCATGCATGCTTGAAGAAAGGGACGTCCGACACAAGACAAGAACAACAAATTTGAGAGGACCAGGTGGATAAAACGAAGCAACCATTAATATATCAACACAGTCTAGGGAAGGACACGCTGAATACCCATTCGTAGAACACAGTGAAGGAAACCATGAAGAAGAGAAAGGTGACAGGGGGCCCGAACTGGTTTACACGGTTCCGTTTGAGGACATCTCACGGCATCTGAAACCCATGGAGAAGAAAAGGGAGCAAGAGCCGCGAGCTGGGAAGACAGAAACCGTTGGTACGAGGCAGTGCGGGATGGCGCGAGTCGATGCCAGGCTTCGAGACAGTGCGAAGTGGGTATTTCGCTCAACGGGAAAGAGGTAACAGGGTACAAGAAGGAGAAGAACCAACAGCCGGGTATCAAAGATGTGAGGGAACAACAGGTGGAGATCTCAGGAATCGCGTAGGTGGCATGGAAAGGAGGGGTTCGTTGCAAGCGTGAGCTGGGTACCAGAGGAAAGAAACAAAGGTGAGTTTCCGGAACCAACAGGGTTAGGTGCGAATGGTGCGAGATTTGCGTTTCGCTCAACGGGGACCAGAAGCAAGAAAGAAAAAGAGAGGGAAGATGAGGAAGAAATAGGGTAACTAGGAAGGAGAGAGAGAATCCCAGCAAAACAGATGGCGTGGGATTTCAGGGTGAGATCGGAGGACACAAGCTGGTGTGAATCGGTTTATACGAAGAGAGGTAGGAAGGAAATGCTCGGTGCGTGGCCTGCACCTGATATACCCTAGGGGTATACCTCCAGCTCCTAATTCACAGACTGGCCACACGCATTCATTAACAGGTATCACACTCATCACGCCAATAAGCAACATGAGAATTAACAAACGAGTAAACCGAGAACGCTCAAGCAACAACGAGGATTAAGAACAGCAGATTAAACGAATGAAGCGACTCCTACCTGGCGGTACAGATGAACTGGTGGGTCTAAGAAGGGGCAGTTGGAGTCATAGAGAGGGTATGAAGGATCATACACCCATTTTTCTTAGAACCAGTTACACTGTCCTGCAAGCACTCTACCACTCAGCTGGTTGCTCCACTGCTACTACTACTGACATTAAGGAAGCTGCTGAAGCTCGCAACATATGCTGTTCGTGTTGTTGTTAGGCAGTGATATATTGACAAAAGCAAAGGGAGACAAATGGTTCTGAACAAGAAAGCCATCACGGGCTTTCCAACCAAGAATTGTTTAGAGAAAGGACCAAGTGATGTAAAAGTTGTCCCAACACTTATTTTTATATAATGTGAAAGAGAGGGAGTGCTAACGATAAACTGGCAAAAGAAAGGAAAACAAAGGTTGTGCATCAAAAAGTAAACAAAGAAGGCAAGGAGGGAAAATGACAAAATAATGCTATTTTAAAATAAGGAGTTAGTGGCTCTTTAATAAACTAAACTAGTGTGCCTCAACTATGGTTATTAAATAAAACAAGCCACGGAAGATAAATTAAAGGAAACTATTGTGCAAAGGGAATGGCGAACAAGCTTGCGGCAAAAAGATGAAAGTGACAGGTGAAGACAACCACGTAGGCAACCAAAAGCATGAAGGCAACAGATCACGATTGCATAAAGATTTTTTTTTAAATAAATAAATAAATAAATAAAACAAAATAAAAATAAATAGGAAACTAGCAGCAGCACAGAGCTGTGCAGGGGTTCTGGCTAGATTAGCCAGATAGACTTAAAAGGATACAATAGGGCCTTAGCGTGATTAAACAAGCCCGGAAACAAGCCCGGGTCCAATAGGGGCAAAATGGTAATTTTTCTACCGCCTCGGTTTCACAATACAGGTTAACACGACAAGTGTACACGGGGACTACTACGCAGTGATAACTAGGCATATGATTGGGACGGGGTTTCACAATAATAATAGTGTATCCAGTAAAGAAATAGACATATAAAAAGTAAAGTAAGTCAAACATCAAACGAGTCAAACCGGAAATGCCAGAAATGGAAAACTGTGTAAAACATGTAGGTGCAATAGTCCAGCCAAGTCGTAGGAAACAATCACACCTCAAGCGCCGTCTACGGCTCACGAACTACTTCTGAAAGGGGGGAAAACAACAACAGGTGAGATAATAAAACCTCAGTAGGAGTCACAGCATCATATGTCCTACGGGCAAACGGGATTACAACAAAGGAGGGTAAGAAACGGATCATGATACAAATAGAGATGTAACGGGACAAATACGAGGAATATGGAATTAGCACATACGATTTCTTATGATGTAATACAAGATCCCAACCAACAGGTTATAACACGACGGTGCATTTTATGGTTCGGCTAACATTGTCAATCAAAAACCCATCGGGGTGGATGTATTAAAACACTCCTCGGGTAACCCCCGCTAAAGGGAAACCTGGAGCCCACTGGCAGTGTTAATTTATTTTTAAGAAAAATACTAAATACGTAACCCGTACTGCCAGTGTTGTCCGAGACTAGGCAGAGAAAACACAACTCACATCATACCTGCCTCAATACATAACACGAACCAACCTGCGAAGACGTGGCAGGTAAACGTAAACATCACCATACGACTCCCGAACAGGTGAGTAACTCTCCCCTATCACTAGGATTCCGTATACTCACCTCGCATTGGCCAACCGAACGTTTACTTACTGTAGTTATCAACTGAATGCATACATTGGCTAATCATCACACGCACACACATGAATAACTGTTTCATTAAAACAGTAAGAATTTTGTTAACGAAAAGGAAGAATAAAAGTCTCGTGCCTTATTAAGGAAATTTAGAGGCGGACTGGGATTTAACTTAATTGTCTGCCACTTTGTAATACTGCAGGGTTTGGTGCGTTTAACGGGTAAGCTTGTTTCTAATTTAGTTCACTTCTTGATTAGCCGATTAATACAGCAAGTTAGGCGTAGATTCCATCCACACCAGATATTACATTAGTGAATTAATTACTTTGGTACAATGTAAGGGAAACACACAAAACGATGTTGCTGAAGAAGGAGGGGAACATAACCGACTTCGTACGAATTGAGAACGAAGAACAGGGCTGAAGAAAGAACCGACGCATGCCTGGCACGAGCTTCACCAGATAAAGACACAACGAGGGAAATTTAAGAATGGCTGGGACGAAGTACAGGGACCTGGGGATTTAAGCATTTCTCGTCATCACCCTATCAAGCTTCAACATAGTTATTAATGTCTTTAGTCACAAGATAATCAGGTGTGAAAGGAAGGGGATACAATAACCAGGGAAGGAAATTTGCGGAAGAGGAACACAGAGCACGCCTGGAACAAAAATTACAGGGGAAGAGAGACGAGGAGAACAATGGGAAGCACGGACCCAGTGGAGAGCAAGCAACCCGGCCCCAAAGTTACACAAAGAGGGAGAGGATACATGGTTCGCCATGACACCAGAACCAGGGGCGCCGAGGAAGAGGAAGGCCCAGACGCGCATGATACGAGAGGTGAGAGTACCCGGAAGTCAACAGGGAACAAATAAACCAACCAGAGGAAAAAGGGGGTCCAGCCAACCCGAAGGAGAATAAATCGCGGTTCCAGGAGCTGGTGAGAGAAAGGTCACGGGTCTGGTGGAGAATAGACCCACGCTTCCAGGTCTGAGTGGAGAAGGAAAAGTCCCATACTCACGCACGACTTGAAGGAAGAAGTAAGGTAAATTGGGGGAAAGAAAAGGGGTAATAGAGGAACGTGTGAGATAAGAAGGAGCAGGGGAAGAAGGAAAGAAAGGAAAGAAAGAAAAAGGAAGGGAATTTACCAGCTGGGTATCGGTGATGCAGAAAAAAAAGAGGGAAGAATCAAAACAAAAAGAGACAGGGAAAAATTTACTGGGGATCCGCGTGTCTCACATGGTACCCAAAACAAAAGAAAGGAAAGGCAGACGATGCGATAGTAAGAATTGCCAAAAAAATTCTTCTTGTACGCGTACAAAGAAACAAATCACCAGAACATCAATCAACACGGCAGCAAGGAAAAGAAAGGAATGTGAGACACGAAGGTAAAATCAACATGGACGACACATACAGAATACAAGCATACCTAATAACACAAGAATAAAGGATGAACAATCAACAAAGAAGACATAAACACCAGAGTTACGAGAAGGAGATAAACAAAAGAACACACAGAAACAACAAGGACGAACCCATAGCCGTTCAAACAGATGAGACGTAGTCTCCTACCTGACGTGCCGACGAACTGGTGGCAATCTCCTTACCCTTTCCGCGATACTCAGGTCCGGATCCACCTGAATCAAACCCTTATCAGACAAGAAACCACCAATCTAATTCACAGTACGTAAAGAAATCCCTACCGTTCCCTCGCCAATCCACAAACCTATCGGAAAATTCAGCAGGTAAAGAAAGGAAGGGGTTAATTACGCTGGAGGAAGACGCACATTGAAGATACTTGGTGATGGCAGCTTGGAGAAGACGTAAAAAGGGAGAGCAGGGAATGAACGGTTAAAGGCTTTCTGTGTGAAACGTGTGTAGGGGTGACAACTAGGGTAGACAGGTGGGTTTTTAAGGGGTGTGTGTGTACAGGGTCGGGCCTTAGGTAAGTAAGTGGGCCTGGAAACAAAACACAGACATCTAGAAGGCCCTAGGGAAGGTAAACAGGCCCGGAAACAAGCCCGGGTTCAATAGGGACAAAACGGTAATTTTTCTACCGTCTCGGTTTCCGTCCCGGTCAACACGTCAAACGTACACGTGGACCACTAATACTATGATGACTGGACATCAACTGGGACGGGGTTTCACAGAAAAAACTCATATTTCTGGGCTTAACTTGGCACCAAATCTGATTTGCGAATAGATAGTCCCTAAGGGCATGGATAGCAGTTCCATGGGTAGCCCTGCAGTGCAGGCACAAGTCATTATCAGCAATTCTACTTTGAAAAAAAAGACCTTTGTTGGAATGCATTCATGAACTAGGATCCATAAAAAGTGACGGATCCTCTCCGGTCTTGTCTAGCGCCAAAATATTTTCCACGGAAAGCTATCCGTTTCATCCTTCAGAATTATCTCTCTAGCTGTGACTGTGAGACCCCGTCCTTTTGAGAGTCTAGTTAGCACTCATATTCAGTCAGATTTTTCGGATTGGACGTATTGAGTGAGTTGACCAAGTGATTGTCAGAGTTGACCTTTTGATCGAGTGACCTGGACATAGTCATAGAGCCTAGGTGTCAGGTTTAGGATGTCTAGAACGTCATGTCGTTAGTGGTGTGTCGATAATTTGCACGGCGTGTAGTTTCAGAGTTTAACGTGCATTAGATTATTTAGTCGATCGGTGTGTTGTTCGAGGCTTGAATCCAGAGGATATAGCACATTTTACTCTTTTGACCCACATATGAGTTTTTGGAGGCCCGTTTTTAGTGGTCGTTCGTCTTTGGGCCGACTTACCTTTCGTGGGCTCGATTTCGGTTCTCGAGTCCAATTATGTTCTAAAAGCCTAATTTTCACATTTTAAGCTTTTAAATTTTATTTTGGCCCACTTGGGGCATATGTGAGTCATTTTATAATTATTTCAGATTTTGAATTTTTTTTAAAAAGTCAAAGTCAACGGTCAAAGTCAACAGTAAAAAAAGAATATATTTTCAAAAATGCCCTTGGCCCTCTTTTTCCCCTTTTCTGCACGTGAGTGTGCAGAAAAGCAAAATACCCCCCATTTTCCCCCTTTGCCGAGAGCTCCCAAAACCCCCAAAAACCTCCCAATTTCATTTTCTCTTCAAATTAAAGAGTGAGTTTTGTTCCAAAAACTTAACCTAATCCCGCTCCCCTCTTTGCTCAGGTAGTATGTTTATTTATGGTGATTTTTCCTTAATTAGAGTAATTTTTGTAATTTCGGATTTTGGTGGTTTATGCTTAATTTCTTCATTTTGTTTTCCGATTTGTGGTTGATTTCACATGCTTAGATGTTCATTGTTATAGTCTGATACCTTAGTTTGCTCGAAAAGATCATTTGATTCATGTTTGATCATTTTGTGTGTCGATGGCATTTTGGTAATTTTGGGATTTATGTGTTTTTGTGGGATTGGATGAAATTGGTTGATGCTATTGCTTGAGTTAGGTTGTTTGTGTGTTGTAGAGAAGGTTTGTTGATTGAAGAAAACAATTTTGATGTTGGTGGAGCTTGGAATTGGGATTTGAGCTTAGGATCGATTGAGTGTGTGAAGGGGTTCGTTGTTTTTCTTAAGGAATTAAGTGGTTTGAGTTTCTAGAGGTTGTATTGAGTGATTTGGGACTTAGAGTGAGTGTTTAAGGGGTCTCTTAGGTTGTTTTTAATTCTGGTCATTTTTCGAGTTTATTATTTTCGGCTTTGTTCTCAGTGTGGTTTTGTGTGCATGATTGTTTAGGTGGTGCTTCAGCCACCGATAAGGGCAATAGCTTAGCCGTTGAGTCATCGGCGCATCAAGAGGTGGGAGACTATGTTTCATTTACATGCATGGAAATATTTTATTTTATTAATTAAAATTGGTAAATGCTTGTTTTTGAATAGAAGCAACACGTGCATCGATGAGTGATTTGGCATGCTAGGTTCAATATGTGTGGCATATTTATGATGCATAAAATATTTATTTTGAACCTATATGCATGTTTGTGATGTGATTAAAATACGTTTGAGAATATTTATATACATCGAATTCTGGAGTTGTTGGGGCTCCTAGGGAACCTTTGAGTTGATTTTGAGTGCACTAAATTTTATTTAAATTATAACACGATTTGGGATTTGTTCCACATGTTTGAAAATAATACGTATACATATAACTGCTAGGTATGACTTGGAATTGACGAACTACGCTTGGCCAATGCGAAGGTAAGTGGATGAGCATCCTTAGATAGAAGGATAGTTCCTTGCCTAGGAGTATGAATGGATTATGTATGCCTTGTGGGAGTAGGTGATGTGATAGACTTCATGTGCCTTCGGGGTTTTTGAGTTGTGTGTGAGTTGGGAATCGTGTGATAGTTGATTTCTCAACTTTTTTCGTGGACGACACTGGTGGTAGGAGACTTATTATTATTTTGAAAATATGCATTTAATTAACCACCAGTGGGCTTCCGATTTTCCCTTGGCCGGGTTATCAGCGAAGCGGTTTTAGAGGTCCACCCAGATAGTTTTGGGCATAGTAGCCCATGAGAATGAGATTTCAGATTTATATATTTATTGGGCAGAGGCCTGAGTTATAGGTTTATATTATCGAATTCATGTATGTGCATTTGTTCATATTTAAATGTGAGATTGTTTACATGAATAGCATCATGGGCTTACTGTGGATTTTATTATAAAATATTGATATTGATTTTCGTATATGCCTCTATTCCACCAGAAGTGTTTATGACGCTGTGACTCTCATTGAGGTTCTTGAGATCTCACCCCATCTTGTTGTTATTTTTCAGGACTAGGTCGAGAGCCAGTGTAGTCGACTTTATTTTGAGGTTTAGGTTTTTGGTTTGTCATAGGGCTAGACTACTGCATATGACACGTTTGAAAACTCGATATTTTCTTTTGTATTTTGGATCTGGTTATACTTGCTTATCTTGTTTGTATGCTTGCTCATTGACATTTTGACCCCTTAGTGGGCTTGGGTTGATACATTATTTTGGATATTGATGTACTTTTGAGCTTATGATATATGAGATGAGCATGATGCCTTGGGCATGTTTTGTTGTTCTTGGGTTTGAGTTGATTGGACTTATTCTGATAAAGCATGTTTGGGGCCGCATGGCCTGTTGTGTGTGAGATTAAGACTTCCGCTGTTTGTAATTGTACTCCGTGATTAATTTTGTTGTGTCGAGATGTTTGTTTAACTACATGCTTCTTTTTAAAGAAAGTGAACAGTTTCAAATTTACATGTGTTTTTATATAATTTCTGAATTTGTTTTGAGGGTAAGCCTTGTGTGGTTTTGATTGGGCCACTGTCAATTGAGACTGCACGGCGGTGAGGAGCCCAATTACCGGGTTCGGGTCCTCACAAGGTTGGTAGCGGAGCATGGTTGTTAATGTGTGCAATGTTTTAAAAAATGGTTTAAAATAACATATTTTAAAGGTGCATCACACTCACATTGCACATGCGTAGTCCAGCATAGAGTTTTGTCTAGTAGTGTTATTTTGTTTTTAGGGCTCATTATGTGACTATATGTCCAGTTGGTAGAGATGCCACGTGGTAGACCCTGCAAAGCAGCTAAAGGCCGAGGAGGCCGTGCATAGTCAGTTGATGTAGATGAGAGGTCAGATGCTCATGGGCCAGCAGGTCCAACAACTGAGGTACAACAGCCACAGGTTTCACCTGGGGCACAGGCAGGCCAGGCAGCACAGGACCCTGTTCTAATACAGATGTTGGCAGTTATTCAGGCCACACAACAATAGTTAGTATAGGGTGGGGTAGCTCAACAGCCACAGGTACAGGTTCATGCACGAGTACGGCCAGAGGTTATAGCAGAGCCTGAGGTACAATCTGAGCCCAGGATTCAGCAGGTGGAGACACAGGGTGGCAGGTTACCTGTCCAAGTGTCCAAGTTATTCAAGGAGGCGAGACATTTGGGCTGCGAGAGTTTTTATGGCACCAGTGATGCTATGGTGGCCAAGGTATGAAAAGACAAGATTGTCTTTGACAGCTCAGGACTTGAGGATATCTACTGAAGACAAAGTCACTTTAGCTACTAGGCTGCTGGAGAGAGATACAGCCATATGGTGGAGCACGGTCAGAGACAGGTATTGAGAGAGAATTTGATAGGAGGTACTTCCCACAGCACTTCCAGGATAAAAAGAGGTCCGAGTTTTACTTGCTTCGCTAGGGAAACAGGTCAGTTTCGGAGTATGAGACTGAGCTGAGGGCATTAGCCCATTTTGTACCGGAGATAGACCAAGATGGTTCAATGATGGCTAGTCGGTTTGAGCAAGGCCTCAATTGGGACATTCGCATGGTTCTGGGTGCGAAAACTAGTAGTGACTTTGAGGAGCTTGTTGTGGATGCTGTCAAAGCAGAGAAGATAGTGCAAGGGCAAAGTGGACAGCCTCGGAAGTATAGGGACGTTGTGCCTAGTAAGGGTCCCTTGAGGCGTAGTGGTGGATTTAACCGTTGATAGAGGAGCAGGATGTCCACCTCATGCTCTGTAGTACAGACTCGTTCACAGGGCGCATCTTCTTTTGTGACCCGTACACAGTCGACACAGTCTGCTCTTGACATCAGTAGGCCAGCAGGACATCCCAGATGCGGGAACTGCAGACAGAATCATCCTCCTCCATGTCCACAGCTGCCTAGGTGTTATGCATGTGATAAGTTTGGGCACTTAACTAGAGATTTCCCAGGGGACAATGCATCTAGAGTCACAGCTTCTCAGCCTAGATTTCCAGCATTACCAGAAACACTGAGGTCAGGTGTGAGCCATATGGGTTCACAGGGATCTTCGAGGCCTCAGACTAGATCACAGACAGGTTGACCATCTGGCAGCCAAGCTATAGATCAGACCCAGCAGCAGCAGCAACAGAGGCCACAGACATGCTTGCTCACACTAGCAGATGCTGAGGCATGTGCTAGTCCGGACGTCGTGACAGGTACTATTTCTATATTTTCTTGTTCTGCTAGAGTCCTGTTAGTCCTTGGGGTTAATAGGTCTTTTGTCGGTCTTAAAGTGGCTAGGTGTGCAGATAGAGTGTTGTCACTCTTAGAGTCGCCTATAGTTGTATTGACCCCTCTTGGTGAGCAGATTACTTGCAGCAGTGTTTTCTTGGGTTGTGTGATGACAGTGGGTACAATACAGATTGAGGCAGATTTGATACCGTTGGATATCAGAGATTTTGATGTGATAGTTGGTATGGATTGCTTATGTAGATACAGAGCGCGCATGGAGTGTTTCACGAAGAGGGTATGGTTTAGTCTTCCAGATGGGACAAAGTATTGTTTTGAGGGAGACAGACGGGTACTACCGACTTGTGTGATCTCTTGGATGAGTGCCAGACAGTTGATTCACAAGGGTTGTATAGCTTTTCTTGCTTATGTCAATGATGTATCAGTTGAGCCTCCGGAGTTGAGTAGTGTACCAGTTGTCAGAAAGTATACAGATGTGTTTCCCGAGGATGTGACAGGTTACCTCCAGTCCGAGAGATTGAGTTATTGCCAGGGACAGCACCGATTCTATTCCGATATATCGGATGGCACCAGCTGAGTTGAGGGAGCTGAAGACTCAATTGGAGGATCTTGTGGATCAAGGCTTCATCCAACCGAGTGTTTCTCTGTGGGGTGCGCCTGTCCTTTTCGTAAAAAAGAAGGACAGTACCCTTCGGCTTTGCATTGACTACAGACAGCTGAACCGGGCCACTATGACGAATCGGTATCCGTTGCCGAGGATAGATGACTTGTTTGATCAGTTGCAGGGTGCTTTAGTGTTCTCGAAGATAGACTTGAGATCGGGATATCATCAGTTGAGAGTTCGGGAATCCGACATCCCGAAGACAACATTCAGATCGAGGTATAGACACTATGAGTTTGTTGTTATGTTGTTCGGGTTGACAAACGCTCCTGCAGTGTTCATGGACCTCATGAATAGCGTATTCCGAGAGTTTTTAGATCGATTTGTCATTGTCTTCATTGATGACATATTGGTGTATTTGAGGACCCAGGAGGAGCACGAGGTGCACAAGGTGGACAGTTTTAGATACACTTAGAGCTCGACAGTTTTAGACACACTTATAGCTCGACAGTTTTAGACACACTTAGAGCTCGACAGCTTTATGCCAAGTTCTCTAACTGTGAGTTTTGGTTGAGTGAGATTGGCTTTTTAGGGCATGTTGTGTCAGCTAGTGGAGTATTGGTAGACCCCAAAAAGATAGAGGCTATTGTTTCGTAGGAACCGCCTCGCAGTGTAACAGAGGTGCGTAGCTTTTTGGGCTTGGTAGGCTACTACAGACGATTTGTAGAGGGTTTCTCTGTTTTAGCAGCACCTTTGACCCGTTTGACTCTCAAGGGTCCGTTTGTGTGGACCGAGAAGTGTGAGCAGAGTTTCAGTGAGTTGAAGACCAGATTGGTTTCAGCTCCAGTGTTGACTTTACCAGTCAGTGGAAGAGGCTATGTTGTTTTCAGTGATGCCTCGAGACTTCGATTGGGATGTGTGTTGATGCAGGATGGGAAGGTAGTTGCCTATGCTTCTAGATAGTTGAGGCCGCATGAGGGCAACTATTCGACCCATTTCCTTGAGCTTGCAATGGTGGTCTTCGCTTTGAAGATCTGGCGTCATTACTTGTATGGTGAGATGTGTCAGGTTTACACAGATCACAAGAGTCTCAAGTATCTTCTCACCCAGTAGGAGTTGAACTTGAGACAGAGGCGTTGACTTGAGATGATCAAGGATTATGACTTGATCATTGACTACCATCCGGACAAAGCCAACGTAGTTGCAGATGCTTTGAGTAGGAAGACCTCTTCTTCCTTGGCTTATGTGAGAGCCGAGTATATGCCTTTGTTGATGAGTTTGAGAGAGTTTGGAGTTCAGCTAGATAGTGATCAGACCGGAGCACTAGTTGCATAAATGGTGGTGAGACCGACTTTGATTGATGAGATTCGAGCCGGTCAGCTTGAGGATCCAGCTTTGGTCAGAGTGAGATAGAGTTCGGATAGCAGTGACAGTGCAGAGAGTTCAGTCAATGAGTACAGAGTTAGAGATGACGGTATTCTAACTTACCGAGGTCGTATGTGTGTACCACATGACGAGGAGTTGAGACTGACGATTCTGATAGAGGCTCACAATTCAACATTCTATGTACATCCGGGTAACACCAAGATGTATAGAGATTTGAGACAGTCTTATTGGTGGTCAGGCATGAAGAGGCACATAGTAGAGTTTGTTGTTCAATGTTTGGTTTGTCATCAGGTGAAGGCCGAGCATCCGGAGTTTGTTGTTCTATGTACATCAGGAGTTTGTTGTTCAATGCCAGTAGAAGAATGACCATTTGTGTGAGGACCCGAACCCGGTAATTGGGCTCCTCACCGCCGTGCAGTCCCAATTGGCCCAACTCGTGGCCCAATCAAAATTACACAAGACTTACCCTCAAAACCAATTCAGAAATTATATAAAAACACAAGTAAATTTGAAACTTTTCACTTTCTTTTAAAAAAAAGAGTATGTATTTAAACAAGCATCTCGACACCACAAATACATTCACGGAGTACAATCACAAACAGAGGAAGTCTTAAATCACACACACAACAGGCCACACGACCCCAAACATGCTTTATCAGAATAAGTCCAACCAACTCAAAACCCAAGAACAACAAAACCTGCCCAAGGCATCATGCTCATCTCATATATCGTAAACTCAAAGAATACATCAATATCCAATAGCATGCATCAACCCAAGCCCACTAAGGGGTCACAATGTCAATAAGAAAGCATGCAAACAGGATAAGCAAGCATAACCAAATCCAAAATACAAAAGAAAGTGTCGAGTTTTCAAACGTGTCATATGCAGTAGTCCAGCCCTATGACAAACCAGAAACCTCGACCTCAAAAATAGATGGCTATACAGGCGCTCGTCCTAGTCCTGAAAACAACAACAAGAGGGGAGTGAGATCTCGAGGACCTCAGTGAGAGTCATAGCGTCATAAAAAATTCCGGTGGAATAGAGGCATATACGAAAACCAATATAAATATTTTATAATAAAAACCACTGTAAGTCACATGATACTAATCGTGTAAGCAATATCATATTTAAATATGATCAAAGCATATGCATGAGTTTGATAATATCAACATGTATCTCAGGCCCATGCCCAATAAGTATATAAATCCTAATATCACATTCTCATGGGCTACTATGCCCAAAAACTATCGGGGTGGACCTCTAAAACCGCTTCACTGATAACCCCGGCCAAAGGGAAATCGGAAGCCCATTGGTGGTTAATTAAATGCACCTTTCCAAAATAATAATAAATCCCCTACCACCAGTGTTGTCCTTGGGAAAAGTGGAGAAAACAATTATCGCACAATTCCCAACTCACACACAACTCGAAAAGCCCGAAGGCACATGTAGCCTATCCCATCACCTCCTCCCAAAAGGCATACATAACCCATCCATACTTTTAGGCAAGGGACTATCCTTCTGTCTAAGGATACTCATCCACTTACCTTCGCATTGGCCAAGCGCAGTCCGTCAATTCCAAGTTATACCTAGTAATTATATGTATACGTATTCTTTACAAACATGTAGAATAAATCCCAAATCATGTTATAATTTAAATAAAATGTAGAACACTCAAAATCAACTCAAAGGCTCCCTAGGAGCCCCAACAACTCAAGAATTCAATGTATATGGATATTCTCAAACGCATTTTAAATCACATCGCAAACATGCATATAGGTTCAAAACAAACATTTTATGCATCATAAATATGCCTCACACATAATGAACCTAGCATGCCAAATCACTCATCGATGCACGTATTGTCTTTATTAAAAAACAAGCATTCACCAATTTTAATTAATAAAGCAAAATATTTCCGTGCATGTATATGAAACATAGTCTCCCACCTCTTGACGAGCCGACGATTCAACGGCTAAGCCCTTGCCTCTATTGATCGCCGAAGCACCACCTAAACAATCATGCACACAAAACCACACTAAGAACAAAGCCAAAAATAATAAACTCGAAAAACGACCAGAATTAAAAACAACCTAAAAGACCCCTTAAACACTCACTCTAAGTCCCAAATTATTCAATTCAACCTCTAGAAACTCAAACCACTCAATTCTTTAAGAAAAACAACAATTCCCTTCACACACTCGATCAATCCTAAGCTCAATTTCCAATTCCAAGCTCCATCAACATCAGAATTGGTTTCCTCAATCGACAAACCCTCTCTACAACACACAAACAACCTAACTCAAGCAATGACATCAACCAATTTCACAAAAACACACAAATCTTGAAATTACCAAATTGCCATCGACACACAAAATGATCAATCATGGATCAATTGATGTTTTCAAGCAATCTGAAGTATTAGACTATAACAATGAACATCTAAGCATGCTAAAACAACCACAAATCGGACAAAAAAGTGAAGAAATGAAGCAAAAACCCCTAAAATCCGAATTTACAATAATTACCCTAATTAAGGCAAAGTAAACATAAATAAACATATCACCTGAGGAAAAGAGGGGAGAGGGATTAGGTTAAGCTTTTAGAACAAAACTCACTCCTTAATTTGAAGAGAAAATGCAATAGGGAGGAATTTTTGGGTTTGGGAGCTCTCGGCCAAAAGAGCGGAAAATGGGAGAAAGGGGAAGAATGTGGGCAGAAAGGTTTCTGCCCACTCACGTGCTGGAAAAAGAAGGAAAAGTAAGTGGGGGCAGTTCTGGAATTTTGCCCCCTTTGACTTTGACTTTGACTTTTTTTTTTTTATAAATTCTCAAAATCTGAAATAATCATAAAATGACTCACATATGCCCCAAGTGGGCTAAAATAAAATTTAAAAGCTCAAAATATAAAAATCAGGCTTTTAAAACGTAATTGGGCTCGAGAACCGAAATCAGGCCCACGAAAGATAAGTCGGCCCAAAGACCTACGACCACTCAAAACGGGCCTCCAAAAACTTATATGCGGGTCAAAGGAATGAAATGGGGTATATCCTCTGGACTCAAGCCTCGAACAATGCACCAATCGACTAATTAATCTAATGTACGTTAAAACTCTGAAACAACACGCCGTGCAAATTATCGACACACCACTAACGACATAACGTTCTAGACATCCTAAACTTGACACTTAGGCTATATGACTATGTCCAGGTCACTCGGTCAAAAGGTCAACTCTGACAGTCACTTGGTCAACTCACTCAATCCGACCAATCCGAAAAATCTGACTGAATACGGGTGCTGACTATACTCTCAAAAGGACGAGGTCTCACAATTTGCTACGAAGAGTGTCGGCCTCACCCATTTGAGACAGAGGGGTAGTCTGAGCCATCTTCTCATACACATAAAAGGGTAGAAAAATCAATAGTAAAATCTAATTCTAAGATCCAGCTCCTGTAACAAAATGACTAATTGGTAATTCACGCAAACTGCTAGACACATCCATCATTGATACCGATAATAGGGGACCAATATCAGCGAGCTAATTATCCTCCCAGAATCTTGTAGCCAAACCATTACCCAACTGCCAACAAGTTTCTTTTTGTAAACAAACAAAATTTCTAATAAGTTGGTCACTCTCCTTCGATACACCCAGTAACAGCAAAATGGTTTGCATTAGATAGGTTGGAATAAATTGTAAGACTGCCTTTGCCAGCGAAACTCAAACAACCAGGGAGAGATTTTTGGGTTTCCAACTTGCTAGCCTTCCCTTATTTTCTCCACCATATTTGAAAAATATTTCCTTGATATTATCCTATACAAAATCGGAGCTCCCAAATACACTCCGAGATCTTCAGTAACTGAGAATCCCAGAGAATCGCTGATATCTTTCTTAACGTGAAGTGCTGTATTGGTTAAGAAAAAAATATTTGTTTTCTATATGCTGACCTTTTGACCCGAAGCCTCATCAAACTTGGCCAAGATTTTGTTAATTAAAGTACCTTGCACCTTTGAAGCTTTTGAAAATAAAAATATATCATCGGTAATGAACGAATGAGATGGTTTTGGTCCATATTACCTATTTGAATAGGTTGCGAATAAAGGTTCTCCACATGCTCCATGATTAAGTATGAAAGTCTCTCCATACATAATACAAAAAGGCAGGGGAAAAGAGGATCGACTTGCCTTATACCGTGTGATGGAGCAAAAGAGTTGGTAAATTCTCCATTCCAAAGAATCCGCATAGAAGCTGAGGATACACAATCCATGATACGATGACGTAGAAAATCGGGAATACCTACAAGAAATAGAGTCTCATCAATAAAAGTCTATTGTAACCGATCATAAGCCTTTTCTAGGTCAAACTTGATGACCATCCAACCCTCCTTTTCTTTCTTTCTCCTCATAGAGTGTATAATCTCTTGCACCACTACCATATTATCAGTAATCTATCTTCTTTGGAAAAAACTAGACTGAGTTTTCATAACCAATTTTTTCATAAAAGTTTGGAGTCTATTCGTCAATAATTTGGTAATTCTATTGTACAAGATATTACACAAAACTTATAGGATGAAATTGACTCAGTGGGATATGGGATCCTCGAAATCTGGACTAGTAATGTCTCATTCAATTTCAAGTCCATCACTCCTTTCTCTCAGAAAACTCGCACTATCTCATATGGTGAATTTCCAATAACAGCCTACTATGTTTGGAAGAATAACGGTCGGAGGCTATCAATGCCAATTGCTTTGAAACTACCCATTCTTCGGACAACATCATACTACTCCTTTGTTGGCAAACTGGTTAGCACAGGATTAGATAACTCAATCATGGGACTGAAGCCATTGCAAATAAGGCCCGAATAGTCTCCTATATCCTCCTCCCTGTACAGATTTTGAAAAAAAATCCATAGCCAATAATGGTAAGTCACACACCCTGCTCATTTTGGAGAGTAGTTATCTTATTGCTCAATCAGCATACAACTATGGAAAAAGGTCGTATTTCTATCTCTAAAAGTGGCCCATTTAGACCTGACTTTTGATATCAAAGCAATTCCTCCTGCAAGAGAACATCTTTATATTCCTTCCGTTACTCGCAAAGAGAAGCCCTAAGATTTTTAGAATTCCTTCTGTCTAAAATTTTCTCAACCTCTTCAATTCTTTTGAAAAGATTATTCTTCCGATGGAAAATATTACCAAAGACCTCTTTGTTCCACCCTCTTATTGCACTCGTAAAATTCAGATAATTCAGATTCCACTCTCCAGACAATGGCCAATTAAACTCCAAAAACAATGAGATAACTATGCTGCTAAAAGCAGAAAGGTCTTTAGACCCAATTTATTCTCGATCTATCCTTATAGAATAGAAGGATTGGTCTATGATCCGATTTAATTCATGGAAGGCATTGGAGGAAAGTAGAAGGAAACTTTCTTCTCCACTCATCACTGCAAAGAGAACGATCTAGCCGTTCACACAAATTTGCACAAGACCACATGAATCTTGGTCCTACAAAGCCAACGTCAATCAGCTTGCAGTCCTGAATTATACATATAAAATCACTATTAATTAGAGAAACCCTGATCGATCCCCCTTTCTTATCTTTCATGGATTTGAAGGCGTTAAAGTCACCTATAACAACCCAAGGGTTAAGAATTGTTAGCTTCAAACTTCACAACTCATCCCAGAGCATATATGTCTTCTAAGAGGGATTGGACTCCCATAAAGAACTATGCATTCTCCTCATATTTTGTTTGAAACTCAATTGAAGTATATAAACTGGTCCGAAGCTGTAATAATATTCACCATGGTCATAAAAGGGTTCCACAACAACCATAAGCCACCTGAGAAGTCTTGAGCATCAACATAGAACCTATTGTTGAAGATAGGGAGAAACAAGAAAGATAATATTCGGAAAGGCTTCGAATTGTATTATATTCTACAATATATAAAACTGGTTTAAACAGAAAAAGCCATAATAATAGGCAAATAAAAAACTACTAACAAAATAATAAATTCTTTCAAACAAACATATCAAAATCAAATCAAATCAAATCAAATTTCCTAAAAAATAGAACAGCTCCTAAGACAATGCCAACATCTCCTCCTAGATTAGGAGCTGTATATTCCAAGCTTTTCTATCATGTTCATCTCTTTCTCCATTTGCAGTGAGCCATTTTTTATCTGATTTTGCTTCCTCATATCCAGTAGGTTCCAAAACAGCAACATTGTAATATTGATAAATTTCTGCTAATGATCTTGTTCTTCTAATAGAATAATCATCTTCCAATTCATCCGAATCCAATTGCACAACTTGATGTTTGGCTTGAGTCTCCTCGTTCCAGTCCCATTGTTCAAATTCAAGAAATTGAACATCTCTACTGATTAAAATCTTTCCTGATTGAGGTTGAAAAATTTTGTGTACTTTAGAAACCAAGCTATAACCAATGAAAATCCTTGGTTCAGCCTTCTCATCAAACTTACCTCTTCTAACCAGTGGAACATAAGAAAAACAAAGATATCCAAATATTTTAAGATTTCGCAAAGAAGGTTTGGAACCATGCCAGCTCTCATATGGTGTCTTCCCATCCACTGCTCTTGTAGGCAGCCTATTCAGCAAGAAAACAACAGTATTTGCTGCTTCTGCCCAAAATTTTTTTGGTAAACTCTTCTCATGCATTAAGCATCTAGCCATCTCCATAATTGTCCTATTCTTCATCTCACTAACTGTATTTTGCTATGAAGTATAAGGAACTGTAAGTTGATGTTCAATCCCAGCTTCTTGACAAAAGGAATTGAATTTGTCTGAAGTGTATTCAGTTTTATTGTCAGACTTGATTACTTAAATTATGCTGTCATTTAACGAAAGAGTTGTATGTGGCCTACAAACATCAGTATGGATCAACTGTAACTTCTCTGTAGCTCTCCATGTAGATGTCTTGAATGAAAAATGCTCCTCCTTTAACGGATTCAAGGAAAAAAATTTTCCCTGCATCTTAATTTTGAACAACTCTTGTCCATTTGGATAAAAAAATAAGACATATTTTGTTTTCAAAGACAAGCGTGAATCCTTTCTCTAGTAATTGACCAATACTAAGTAAGTTTTGATCAATACTAGGAATATATAAAACTTCAAAAATACTAGGATACCGAATCTCACCGCCGTAGGACTCGAATTGACCCCACCGAGGGACCAACCAGAATCCTACAAGGCTTCTCTTACAAAATCCGTAAAGTTATAAAATTCTGGTTGCCGTTTATCAGCAATACAACCAAGTTTATTGGATTCTCATATATTCAAGGAAACCCTTACTAAATCATAAAAACTGTTTGAGCATGGTTCTAAAATCTTTATATTTGTAAAGGGTTTGAAAATATTTATTAAAAGAACAACTTAGATTATTTCAAACACCAAGTTGCGGAGTTGTTTAGCGGAAGGCTTTGTAAAAGAAAAAAAAAACAAAACATTTATTTTGAAAACACAATCCGGGAAAACATTTCAACAAATAAATAAAAATAAAGAAAACAATGGAAAACCAAATCAACCCAAAAAGGATGAAAGTCCAGTCCAAATTATTTATTACAGTCCAAAATATAAAAATCAAAGAAATGTAAAATGCATGCAAACCACAAACACAACTGCATAGCCATAGTTCAGCACCTACTGTCCAATGTTCTAGGGGAGGCTAGGCTTCTCCTCAGCTGAACCTGAAAGGGATAACAAATGGGGGTGAGATCACTAGGACCTCCGTGAGAGACACAACATCATAAGCATTCACGGGGAGTGAGTAGAGGCAATACGAAAAACTTTTTCTTTTAAAATGCAAGTATAAAACCGGTGTAAGTAACAAGAATAATGAAAGTTCAAAAACTCAGACTCAACGGTCTAAAATGAGTGGTTACGGTAAACGCATCATATCGTATCGAAAAATCCCACGGGATAGACATAAAACACCACACGAATCGGTTCGGCGCGTAGAACCGTCGGAGGCCCAATGGCAGTAAAGTTTGAGTTATTACAAGTTATGTATAAATGTCCCACCGCCATTGTTGTCTGTGGAGCGGAGGGAATACACACGTCCTCCACACTCCATAATCACGACCTGTGATCAAAGGTCACATAACACAACCATACAACTCCCTACGGTAAGAATCGCTCCCCTACTACGGGACGTCCGAATACTTACCTCGCATTGGCCAAGCGCTTCGTGTAATTCACGGTATCATATCTCTCATATATATACCCACCAACATGCCCCAAAATTCATAAAATCATTTCAATGGGATAATTTACACATGTTCAAAACATCATACAATACATGTGTATAGACATGGTAAAGTAACCAAAAATCATGCTAAATCATCTTTCATAAATTTTTTTCAAACATGCATCCTTGTAAGTTCTTAACACCCAAATCATGCCAAAACAAAAAGGAAAAACACTTAGAAAATGACATGTGATACTCGACAACATCAAGTGTAAACATCACCCATCCAAGTTTCTATTCTTCATCTTAAACACATTTAAACATGTGGGTAGTTTTCACGCATATTTCACAAAACCAAAAACACATACATAAATATTAATTTTCAAACACATGCCGAGTACATCACTAGTCACAATTAAACCATTTCAAGCATGCCTCATACTCAAAACCAAAACAAAATCATTTATGTAAACTATATTAAAAGTGAGTAGCCGATCAAACCGATGATACGAAGTCTCCCACCTTTTGTCTCTGATCACGGAGTCCTTTCCTACAAGCCCTGCTATGCCTACCATAAGATCATAACATAATCCTGGTTAGGATCCATCAGATCCATACTCAAATCCAAAGAATACTTATGGATCTAATTGACCAAAGTATATATATATATACTCACTAATCAACAACTCACCTTGATGTATCTTGTTTGATTGTGATACTTGTGGGTCTAAGGGTACTCACGATAGGTTAAACTTAACTATTTCTCATGAAATGTTTATCGTAGATTCCTGACATTCTGACAAGAACGTGGATATGAAGAATGAAAAATTTGGCCGAGTAGAAAAAAAGATAGAAAATCTACAAGTTTCGGAAACTGTAGGGTGACGAGTTTGGTTTATGAACTTGGGGGATGAATTTCTGGGTTCAGTCTTGAGTTTCTTGGCAGGTTGGTTCAAAGAAGAGTTCAAGGTATCAGAGAGGGTGTTCAGATAGGCTTAGAGAAGGAAGAAAATTAAAGAAGATGGGTATCAAGATCAAGAACAGATTAGTTCCACATATAGAAGAAAAAGTCTGGTTGCAGCAGCACTTGGTTGGATGATTGGATTTCAGATAAAGTTTTGGTATTTCAGGTGAGACTTTCTGGTGACTTAGGTGTACATTCAGGCAAGCAAGAATAGACCAGAAAGTGAAAGAAAATGCATGCCAAAGATAGGGAAAGTCGGACTCAAGAGGGGACACACAAGAGAAACCAGAATTTGCAAGATGACGAGTGATCAAAGGGGTTCCCAAACCAATGGAAATCAGATGAAAGTGAGTGGGAATCTTGCAATGGCAGACAAGGGTAAGTGGAGAGGTGTGTTTTAGCTGGAAAAGGAGAGAAAAATTCTGGTGGGAGGGCCAGGAAATGATGCTTAATCAAGTGTGTTAGGGGAAGGTTGAAGTTTGAATTAATCATGTGTGTAATGTCTAGTTAGGTGGGTTATTAACCAATATAAAACAAAGAAAAATTCAAAAGAATCACCACCAGGAGAGGAATTCCGACTTTAACTTGAAAGGAAAAGCATCAGGTATGAAAATGGCAGACAACTTTGATTTAGAATGTGGCCTACACAAAAGGTTAAGCATGTGAAGGCAGATTTGAACAATGATGGCACAACTAGACACTCAACTTGTATAAACACCTAAGGGACCCAAATTATGGCTGTATGTGATGTGGATCCTGAGGTAAGTATGGTAAGGTAATGTAGGTTTAATCAAGGTGAAAATCTTATGTAATTACCCACAGTAATTACTGAGTTACGGTACGGTAAAAAATCAGGGATTTACGGTGATCAATTGTTTTTGTGACTGGTGTAATCTGATTTTACTCTATGATGATTGTCTAATTACATGGCCAATTTAATCAATGTAGAATGAGTACATTGGGCCTTAGGAAATTTCCGAATGGACTTGGGCCTTGGGAATGGTAATTGGACCGAAAATATGAAGATACGAATCAATTACGGTCAATAGCAGTTTTACGATCGGACAATTCGTAAAACTGCGTCATATAAGTAGTTTATATTTATGTTAACTGAGAAGTTACATTGCCAAGAATCTAATTACTCACTTTTACCTTTCATAGAGTTACTCAGGTGTCTAAGGTTCACTCAGGTCCATCTAAATCGTAAAATGTTACCGTCACACGGTAAACAAAACTCATCCGGAGTTCTCGACGGGGTAAAACTCGGAGACTTACCAAACTAATACGGTAGAAATGGATACAGTAAAAATTTAGGTATTGCCGAAATGACTCGTACGGGCGTCGAAGTCATTATCTAATAGGTTTATTTACCTTATACGATAAAAATAAAGAGGAAGAATAACTTATGAAGACCTCTAAAAGAGCGAGGTCTCACAACCTCCCCTCCTTACAAGAATTTCGTCCTCGAAATTCACATATCTGATTGGAACAAGTTTGGGTAACGTCGTCGCATTGACTCCTCCGTCTCCCAGTTTTCCTCCTCAAAAGAACCGTTACGTCAAATCACACGAACCATTGGAACGGTTCGTCGGCATAACTGCTTCTCCATACGATCCACAATGGCCACAGGCTGAACGGGAAATGACAAGTCACTAGTGACCTCTACTGGCGGCTGCGCCAACACATGCGAAGGGTCGGGAACATATTTCCGTAGCATAGATATGTGAAACACACTGTGGATCCTCTCCATATCCGGCGGCAACTCCAGTCGGTACGCCACTGGTCCCACCCGCTCGATGATTAGGAATGGGCCAACGTACCTCGGTGTTAACTAGCCTCGTTGCTGAAAACGAAGCACACCACGCCACGGAGCAACTTTGAGAAAGACTCTGTCTCCAACCTCCAATTCAAGCTCACGTCGTCGATGATCGGCATAACTCTTCTGCCTATCCTGAGCTGCTCTCAGCCTCTGACGAATCTGTACGAGCTGCTCGATTGCCTGGTCAATCAACTCGGGATTATCAAGGCGCCTCTCACCGACTTCATCCCAGCATAATGGTGTTCGACATCGCCTCCCGTACAAAGCCTCATACGGTGCCATACCGATACAAACCTGGAAACTGTTGTTGTATGCAAACTCCGCCAATGGAAGACAACGGTCCCAAGTAGTCTCTCGGTTTAAGGCACAAGCTCGTAACATATCCTCCAATGTCTGGATCGTGCGTTCCGATTGACCATCCGTCTGAGGGTGAAAAGCTGTACTGAAATTCAGCTTTGTACCCAAAGCACTATGTAATTTCCCCCAAAAACGGGACATAAATCTTGGATCACAATCGGAGACAATCGACACCGGCACTCCATGCAATCGGATAATCTCGTCCATATATCTTGATGCCAGACGCTCGGGTGTATCTGTCACTCGAATCGGTAGAAAATGGGCAGACTTGGTTAATCTGTCCACGATCACCCAAACAGCATCAAAACCTCGCGGTGTCCTCGGTAATCCCACAACAAAATCCATCGTTATGTGCTCCCACTTCCACTCGGGGATCGGAAGTGATTGTAACTTACCCGCTGGTCGTTGATGCTCAGCCTTGACCTGCTGACACACCAAACAACGGGATACAAACTCAGCAATATGTCTCTTCATACCGGACCACCAGTACTGCTGTCGTAAATCACGGTACATTTTGGTGCTTCCGGGGTGAATGGAAATCTCGAACTCGATCTCACGAACGGGTGGCAAACTGGTAATATCATTGGGAAACACGTCTAGAAATCATGAACAACAGGAACTTCCTCCAACTTTGGCGGTTCAGTCTGGATCTCATGAACATGGGCTAGAAAGGCAATACAACCTTTGCTGATCATCTTTTGTGCGCGAAGACCCGAAATAAGGCAGTTCAAAATGACTCGCCGATCGCCCTCGAAACAGAATTCAGTTCGTCGGGAAGACTGAACCACACCTTCTTCGAATGGCACTCCATCCTTGCTCGATATCAAGATAAGGAATCCATGCCGAGGATAATATCAAGCTCCAGCATGTCGAGGGGAATCAAATCAACCTCGATCGTGATCGTCCCCATACGTAGTTCACAAGCAAGCAATACATGATCACACGTCAACTGCTGTCCTAGTGGTGTCCAGACTACTATCGGGGGCTCAAGTAAGGATAATTCCCTATCCGCATACTCAACTATACTTGTGCTAATAAATGAACGATTTGCTCCGGGATCAAGTAAAACACGAGGGGTACGAGAGAAAACAATAAGGGTACCTGTCACCACATCAGGGTTAACGTATGCCTCCGTGTCAGTCAAAGTGAATAGTCGAGTGTGAGTTGGCTGTGTCTGTGGTGCTCCAGGTGTCTGACTGGTGGAAGGGCGTCCAGGTGCTCTCGTTGGTCTCGATGAACTCTGAGTAGGTCCACGGCTAGGTCCGGCTCTAACGGCTGGTGCGACACTCTGACTCGAAGCACCTCTCGGACAATCTCTGGCAATATGACCCATCTGGTTGCAAGTAAAACACCTTACCGGGTGAGGACATGGTGGTGGGTGGCTCTGCCTACAGTTGGCACACCACGGTGCTGATGCAGATGCTATGGAATAGACTGGTCGGCTTGCAGAGAAAGACCTCTGTGGGAATGATCGGAAATAGCCAGTCGGGGTAGAACGATTAGGTCGGCTCAATCGCTGATCAGGTCTCCGTCCGTGTCGGATAGGTCCACCGCTACGAGAAGGTTGTAGGTGTCCTAGCCTGTGACCCCTTTGTCGGAGTATGATCCTCTCTGCTCGCGTCGCAGCTATGAGTAATGCCTGAAAGTCGTTCGTCGGTATGGTACCGATGACTCGTTGAATCTCGTCGCTGAGGCCCTCCTGGAAACGGTGGGCTAGCTTGGCAGGTGTACGGTCCTCTGCTGGGGCATAGACAGTTAACTGACGTAACTCCTTCTCGTACTCAAGAACAATACGAGTTCCCTGACAAAGCTGATAGAATGCAGTACGCTTCTGTTCATGGTGGTACAAAGTATTGAAGCGTTCATCAAACTCAGCTACGAATTGCTCCCATGTTGGCTCGTGGTCGTATCGAAGACCTACGGAGTCCCACCAGACAAGAGCCTCCTCCTCGAGCAGAAATGTCGCCAGGTTCACCTTGTCAATGTTGGAAAGTCTCATGGCTCGCGCTACACGGCAAACCATGTCCATCCAATTCCGAGCAATTGATACATCACTGGTACCTGAGAAACTTTGACATCCCAACTCTCGTGCCTCCCGAAGTAGTTTGTAATTTCAACAGGTAACGGTCCACTAATGGGTCGGCGGTCGTGTTCAACAGGTGTAGGCGGCACAGGTGGACGAATAGGATCCACTACAGGTGGTGGAGGTGGGGGCTGATGCTGATGAACAAGCTGATGTAATGTAGCCTACATGGTGGTCATGGTGGTAAGAAGCTGGAGTAGAAAAGGGTCAAGTCCTACATGTGATGCAGGTGCTACGGGCTCGGGCTCAGCCTGAGGATTTACTGCTGCCTCTACTTGCACCTCAGGTGTATTAGGTCTATCAACAGACTCGTCACTAGCGGACCTCTCTGGGTCAGCCTCAACTCAGTGAGCAGCATTCTTTCCTTTCTTTGCCATCTCTAAGGCATACAAAAAAAATATATATGTTCAATCTAATACACTATCAATACCACTCGACTATTGCTGAACTATGATCATGCTATGCAATACAAAAAAAAACGAACTAGTTGTACAAAACTATTTTTTAAACCAACATGTGAAAACCATGATCCGCTACCAACCTTGTGAGGACCCGATCCCGGATACCGAATCTCACCGCCGTAGGACTCGAATTGACCCCACCGAGGGACCAACCAGAATCCTACAAGGCTTCTCTTACAAAATCCGTAAAGTTATAAAATTCTGGTTGCCGTTTATCAGCAATACAACCAAGTTTATTGGATTCTCATATATTCAAGGAAACCCTTACTAAATCATAAAAACTGTTTGAGCATGGTTCTAAAATCTTTATATTTGTAAAGGGTTTGAAAATATTTATTAAAAGAACAACTTAGATTATTTCAAACACCAAGTTGCGGAGTTGTTTAGCGGAAGGCTTTGTAAAAGAAAAAAAAAACAAAACATTTATTTTGAAAACACAATCCGGGAAAACATTTCAACAAATAAATAAAAATAAAGAAAACAATGGAAAACCAAATCAACCCAAAAAGGATGAAAGTCCAGTCCAAATTATTTATTACAGTCCAAAATATAAAAATCAAAGAAATGTAAAATGCATGCAAACCACAAACACAACTGCATAGCCATAGTTCAGCACCTACTGTCCAATGTTCTAGGGGAGGCTAGGCTTCTCCTCAGCTGAACCTGAAAGGGATAACAAATGGGGGTGAGATCACTAGGACCTCCGTGAGAGACACAACATCATAAGCATTCACGGGGAGTGAGTAGAGGCAATACGAAAAACTTTTTCTTTTAAAATGCAAGTATAAAACCGGTGTAAGTAACAAGAATAATGAAAGTTCAAAAACTCAGACTCAACGGTCTAAAATGAGTGGTTACGGTAAACGCATCATATCGTATCGAAAAATCCCACGGGATAGACATAAAACACCACACGAATCGGTTCGGCGCGTAGAACCGTCGGAGGCCCAATGGCAGTAAAGTTTGAGTTATTACAAGTTATGTATAAATGTCCCACCGCCATTGTTGTCTGTGGAGCGGAGGGAATACACACGTCCTCCACACTCCATAATCACGACCTGTGATCAAAGGTCACATAACACAACCATACAACTCCCTACGGTAAGAATCGCTCCCCTACTACGGGACGTCCGAATACTTACCTCGCATTGGCCAAGCGCTTCGTGTAATTCACGGTATCATATCTCTCATATATATACCCACCAACATGCCCCAAAATTCATAAAATCATTTCAATGGGATAATTTACACATGTTCAAAACATCATACAATACATGTGTATAGAAATGGTAAAGTAACCAAAAATCATGCTAAATCATCTTTCATAAATTTTTTTCAAACATGCATCCTTGTAAGTTCTTAACACCCAAATCATGCCAAAACAAAAAGGAAAAACACTTAGAAAATGACATGTGATACTCGACAACATCAAGTGTAAACATCACCCATCCAAGTTTCTATTCTTCATCTTAAACACATTTAAACATGTGGGTAGTTTTCACGCATATTTCACAAAACCAAAAACACATACATAAATATTAATTTTCAAACACATGCCGAGTACATCACTAGTCACAATTAAACCATTTCAAGCATGCCTCATACTCAAAACCAAAACAAAATCATTTATGTAAACTATATTAAAAGTGAGTAGCCGATCAAACCGATGATACGAAGTCTCCCACCTTTTGTCTCTGATCACGGAGTCCTTTCCTACAAGCCCTGCTATGCCTACCATAAGATCATAACATAATCCTGGTTAGGATCCATCAGATCCATACTCAAATCCAAAGAATACTTATGGATCTAATTGACCAAAGTATATATATATATACTCACTAATCAACAACTCACCTTGATGTATCTTGTTTGATTGTGATACTTGTGGGTCTAAGGGTACTCACGATAGGTTAAACTTAACTATTTCTCATGAAATGTTTATCGTAGATTCCTGACATTCTGACAAGAACGTGGATATGAAGAATGAAAAATTTGGCCGAGTAGAAAAAAAGATAGAAAATCTACAAGTTTCGGAAACTGTAGGGTGACGAGTTTGGTTTATGAACTTGGGGGATGAATTTCTGGGTTCAGTCTTGAGTTTCTTGGCAGGTTGGTTCAAAGAAGAGTTCAAGGTATCAGAGAGGGTGTTCAGATAGGCTTAGAGAAGGAAGAAAATTAAAGAAGATGGGTATCAAGATCAAGAACAGATTAGTTCCACATATAGAAGAAAAAGTCTGGTTGCAGTAGCACTTGGTTGGATGATTGGATTTCAGATAAAGTTTTGGTATTTCAGGTGAGACTTCTGGTGACTTAGGTGTACATTCAGGCAAGCAAGAATAGACCAGAAAGTGAAAGAAAATGCATGCCAAAGATAGGGAAAGTCGGACTCAAGAGGGGACACACAAGAGAAACCAGAATTTGCAAGATGACGAGTGATCAAAGGGGTTCCCAAACCAATGGAAATCAGATGAAAGTGAGTGGGAATCTTGCAATGGCAGACAAGGGTAAGTGGAGAGGTGTGTTTTAGCTGGAAAAGGAGAGAAAAATTCTGGTGGGAGGGCCAGGAAATGATGCTTAATCAAGTGTGTTAGGGGAAGGTTGAAGTTTGAATTAATCATGTGTGTAATGTCTAGTTAGGTGGGTTATTAACCAATATAAAACAAAGAAAAATTCAAAAGAATCACCACCAGGAGAGGAATTCCGACTTTAACTTGAAAGGAAAAGCATCAGGTATGAAAATGGCAGACAACTTTGATTTAGAATGTGGCCTACACAAAAGGTTAAGCATGTGAAGGCAGATTTGAACAATGATGGCACAACTAGACACTCAACTTGTATAAACACCTAAGGGACCCAAATTATGGCTGTATGTGATGTGGATCCTGAGGTAAGTATGGTAAGGTAATGTAGGTTTAATCAAGGTGAAAATCTTATGTAATTACCCACAGTAATTACTGAGTTACGGTACGGTAAAAAATCAGGGATTTACGGTGATCAATTGTTTTTGTGACTGGTGTAATCTGATTTTACTCTATGATGATTGTCTAATTACATGGCCAATTTAATCAATGTAGAATGAGTACATTGGGCCTTAGGAAATTTCCGAATGGACTTGGGCCTTGGGAATGGTAATTGGACCGAAAATATGAAGATACGAATCAATTACGGTCAACAGCAGTTTTACGATCGGACAATTCGTAAAACTGCGTCATATAAGTAGTTTATATTTATGTTAACTGAGAAGTTACATTGCCAAGAATCTAATTACTCACTTTTACCTTTCATAGAGTTACTCAGGTGTCTAAGGTTCACTCAGGTCCATCTAAATCGTAAAATGTTACCGTCACACGGTAAACAAAACTCATCCGGAGTTCTCGACGGGGTAAAACTCGGAGACTTACCAAACTAATACGGTAAAAATGGATACAGTAAAAATTTAGGTATTGCCGAAATGACTCGTACGGGCGTCGAAGTCATTATCTAATAGGTTTATTTACCTTATACGATAAAAATAAAGAGGAAGAATAACTTATGAAGACCTCTAAAAGAGCGAGGTCTCACAAAAACTTTCAACGACCGCTATCCCCTTTCCTTTGACTGGGATATAGTCACCATTTCCAATTTTGACTCTTGATGTTGCTGATCTATCAAGTTCCTTGAAAAGCCCTTCATCACTGGTCATATAGTTTGTACAACCACTATCTATAAGCCAACACTCACTTGATGTGCTGGATGCAAAACAAGATGCAACAAAGAGTTGCTTAGCATCTTGACTGTTTGCAATTTGAGCCTCTCCTTGTTGTTGCTTCTCCTTCTCCTCACAAATAATTTCTGCATGCCCAAATTTTTGGCACCTTTTGCATTGTATATCTGGTTTTCTCCAACACTTATAGTGAGGATGATTTTGCTTGACACAATGTTGACAAGGAGGATATTTTACTCCTTTATATCTATATGTAGCATTACTATTATTTTCAGCTGTTGTACCTTCAGAGTTGCTGACACTCCCTTTCTTCCCTTTCCACTTCTTGCCTCTACCTCCATGATTCTGTTGAAACTTGGCTGACAAAGCTCCTTCAATAGTTCCTTCTTGTCTCATCTTCCTTCTTTGTTCTTGTGCTTGCAGAACACTTAACAATTCTATTAAAATGATCTTTGACAGGTCTTTTGAGTTCTCCAAAGAAGCAATGGTTGCTTCAAATCTTTCAGGCAAAGAGACAAGTAATTTTTGAACTATTCTACTAATGTCAGTGAGCTCTGCTCCAAGAATTCTCACCTTATTAGCAATATCAATCAGTCTATCTGAATAATCTTTGATAGTTTTTGATTCTTTCATGTGCTGCATTTCAAATTCTCTTATGAAGTTCAACACCTTCATACCTCGAATTCTTTCATCTCCCTTGTACTCATCTTTGAGAAAATCCCAAATGGCCTTGGTTGTGCGTCATTATTCGGCTAAAGACGGTTGGAGAAACAGCAGCAACGAGACAAGCCTTTGCTTTGGACTTCCTTTTCTTCTTCTCCTTGTGGGTTTTTATATGAGCTACTGTTGGATTTCCGGCAAGAGGAGACACATCGTAGTCCTCTTCTACCGCTTCCCATAAGTCACATGCATCTAAATAAGCTTCCATTCTAATTTCCCAAACCTGATAATTTTCTCCATCAAAAACTGGTGGTGCAATTGAAGGGAATGAGCCTTCTGAATTCATTTGTTGTGAAATAAGGGTTAGTGTTTGGAAAAGTGTTTAGGCTCTCTCTCAACCTCACAAGTCTCTCACAAGTCCCGTAAGACTAAAGCTCCGCTACCAATGTTGTTGAAGATAGGGAGAAGCAAGAAAGATAATACTGGAAAGACTCTGAATTATATTACGTTCAGTTCTACAATATATAGAACTTGTTTAAATAGAAAAAGCCATAATAATAAGCAAATAAAAAACTACTAACAAAATAATAAAATCTTCAAACAAACAAACAAATCAAAATCAAATCAAATCAAATCAAATCTCCTAAAAAATAGAACAGCTCCCAATTTCAATCCAATCTATTGCAGAACTTTCTCGGCTTTCTTTCTACTAATCATTGGTTCCAAGATAATACACATTAGGATGATGACGTCTCAATAGGTCTTTAACTGCTGACAAGAAAAATCTACTTGCAACACCACAACAATTCCAAGATAGGATAGAAATAAATATAATGAATGTAAGAACTAAGCACCGAAAACATCTACACCCTCAGGGGTTCCACTCCTTCCCCTATTCCCGGTCCAGCGAATTAAATTCTCGGTGTAGTAGAAACTTCTGAACTTCCATTCCATCAGGAGGGTCGTTCTCCTTATTATCATCATGATCATTGTCATCTAGAAGTAGAACTTTTGTTCACGATCTTTTTACAGCTAAACCCCCTTTTGGAACTGCCATAAACTACACCTCAAGATTTGGACTCTGTGCCGGACTCCTATTTTTCGAGTTAGACCCTCTTCTATTCATAATAAGACCCCTGGGAATGCCCGCCCGCGAAGGGCTATTGTCCACTCTCCCTTTAGAGGATGAACTTGGGTTAAAAGAAGTAGAGAACTGAAAGACTGAAGTAGTACCCTTAGACTGGCCTGCATCCGAGGCTACCTAAGCAACCTCCTCAGGGCCCACTGCAGACTCAAACACTTCCTTTTTTTTATTAATATCTTTAATGTTATCTATTATACACAGAGATTCTCGCACGGGGTTGATGACCAAATCCCCTGAAGATTAGAGTGCGTTAACGTGTGGTTCAATCACCATATTTTCCTCATTTTGTGCATTCAAAGCAGCAAATCTCAATCCTGATTATTCCCTTTGATTTCCCACTCCTTTCCTTAATTATCCTGGGACCGTGGACTTCTCTTTTGAAGAATTTTGGCGAGGCCGACTAGGAGCATGCATCCATGGTCCAAACTTCCATCCCCGTCATCCTCCTTCATTATCCTATCATCAGCCACTATCCCTTGCAAAGTCTCAGCCTGCACTTTTGCTACACTAGATGAATAAGCATTATCAGTGAAGCATCCTTGATTCTGACGAGTCGATAAAGCACACATAGTTTGGTTATGTCCGATCTTACTGCAACCAAAACAGATCAAAGGGAGATTCTCTTATTCAATTCCTAACCATTCCCCATCAATTTTCAATTGTGGAAGAAGTGGCTTGGATAGACCCAATTCCGTTGCCATATGTGCAACTTCCCATGTTGGGTACTGAGGGTGTTCATATCAATCTTCACCAGCCTTCCCACCAGATTACCAATTCTTTGCAATACCTTCTCATGATAATACTCCAAAGGCAGGTTAGGGATACGCATCCAAGCCATCACGTGCGAGTTCGTAGCTGATTGAGCTTTAAAGCTTGAGAACCTATGGCGCACAATAAGGTAGTGGCCAGGACTACCCATGGACCTCCCAATAATACGCTGTTCATTCTATTGGCATTAGAGAATCGCGCTAGAAAAAAACCATTATCCATGTCGATTATCTTTTCATCAGAAACAAGCCTCCATAACGCCTTGAGTTTAGAACTCATAAGGCCATAACCGATTGATCTTCCTAGCCGTTTAACAATGATCGAGAAGCACCTTGGTTCCCTTAGTTGGGCGTGAGCCTTATCAGAAAGCGTATTAAAAGGGCCTTTCTCATCTTTACTCATACCAATATGTCCTCATCATCCATGATTATAGAATCACCTGATACTTCTTGTTTATTCAGTAATCTCTCCTTATATGGTATCGAAGAGTCCTCCATATCTGCATCCTGAGACTCACCTTAGACTACATACCCAAATTTCACTTTACTAGATATATCTGTTGCATCTTTCAGATTCTCCTTACTGTCCGGAGAGAGCGACATCGTGGAAACAGCTGTCTATGTGGCCTTTACGCATACGTTGTGTTGTAATTGTTATTATTTGGGTCTTTGTAATAACTTTACATGAAATATTTCCCTTATATTCTGAAAAGATTTTAATCCACACACATTACTCCATTATATTATAATGTGTCCTGTGATTTTGAAAAATAAACTTTATTTAAAATAAAAATTTTAATTTGTAAATATATTTGGAAAAAAAATTCAAAGATTTTGAGTAAAGATTGTTGTGCAGCTTCCTCGAGAGTTGCATGGTAATAAGGATCTGGATTTCAGGATCAAATTCTCACACTTTCTCTAGGCACAACTAGAGGCATAAGAGAGATATGCTTCTAATCCTTGCCTAATAGTGCAGACGTCACAACCCATTCCATTACTCATTACTTCTTGTATGGTTATCAGGTCTCAACCTTTCCAGACAGGACTCAGTACGCATAGGTCATCAGGACCTGCAAAATGCAAGAATTATGATAAGAAACATCTTCTATCTTGTATACAACCCATTTATTGTTTCAGTTGTGGGAGGAGATTAGGACATGGTTAGGATGTATTTAGGTGGTACTTCTCAACCCGTGTGAAGAAGAAGTCGCGTCGCCCTGCTCCTTCAAGCAAAAACTGAAGGAACACACGAGTTTCCTTCCACTGCACAGGTCCAAAAAAGCTGCCAAGAAGCTCCTCTTGCTGCCACAAACCTGGAGTAGCAAAGGAAGATCGGCATTCTTGATGCATTAACCGTCATCTGCCGACGCATCAACCGCCGTTCGCCACACTTCAACATGGACGAATTAGTCCCATATCGAATAGAAGTAGTATCAGAAATAAATGTTTTATTTGATTATAAGCATTCTGGCGTACCTACCTCTCAGAACAAGTTGAGTGGCATATCCAAAGTAGCATCCACAATTTGGTAAAATGCATAAACTGAGGATTGAATACACAAATGGTAAATCACTTTCTGTGAAGATTGATTGATTGATAGATTGACAGATTGACAGACCGACCGACTACTCAATTTCTGAGAAACTAAAGGAAAACCACAAGTAAACATTAATGGGACAAACTAACATGCTAATATCTCAAATGGTCATGTCCCAATCTTTACATTGCTTTTGTGAATACAACTTGCTAATGTTGAGGTAGAGGCGGCACGGAAGGATTCTTCTCCACCATCTCGTAAGACACAACGAAATTATCCTGCACCCACCCACATCACATCATCATATGCACACCACTGAGGATCTGAGACACCCCAAAAAAAAAAAATTAAAAGTATGCAAACAGTCAAAACCTTTCGGACTATCTCAAATGTGTTGGGATCAAAACAGTGGTATGATCCTCTCTCGTATGTGTTTGTCTTAACAAGGGGCTCCACATTGGGGACTCTTATGAACCACAACCGGTACTCTTTGTGATAAAACCAGCCTCTGCTATTACTGTCCACATAGGTGACAAAACCATCCTCAAAATATACCCTCCAAGTATTTACGCAGGCAGATAGATATACAATGCAGACTCTTTCAGTATAGATATCAACTTTCCCCAAGAAATATTTCACAATTTGAGAGAACTTTCGAGCAGATACTTTATATATTGAAGTTATTCAAACGACTAGAGGCAACATAAATATGAAATAGCATTGAAACTCATTTTTCCAAATTCAAATAATAAACCTAGTTTGTCAGGCCATATCCTTACAGTTCATTCGCAGCGTGCAATTGCATTTCATCTTTGGGCATGCTGTAGAGAAATATGAAAGAATGAGCTGTAGAAACACCAAAAGAAAAAAAAAAGAAAAAAAAGAAAAACCAATAAACCAAATAAAGGCACCTGTAAAATATATAAAACAATGTTTCCACTGAGAACTTCAAGAAGTAAGATTGCTGCATCACCAAAACGATAGAGTAAGTGACCAAGTGACAACAGAACTAAATGTAGGAAATTAATGGCCATAGACAGACAAAGGAAAACTGCTCACGCTTATAGGGGGTGGCTGTTTAGCATAATAGCATGGTGGCACATTGAACTCTGGGTCACCCTTAGCCGGTTCATCAGACCATGGAGAGCCAAATGTCTTATGCAGATTCTCTGTAGAATTCAGATTCAATCCGAGAGTTGTCAAATCAATTCCAAGAGCCAGGGAAGTCAAATCAGGGTCGCTCATCCTTATCACACTTAGCAGACCAAGTAACCCAAATGGGTCAGGAGAAGATGACGCCTGCATGGATTTAATACCCTGATCCCTAAATGACTGATTGACAGCTGACATTTGTTGTTGCATTCGAAGCTGAGATTGATTCGGGTGGTGATGATATTGCCGCAAAATCTGTTCATATTGTTGTCCCAGAGCAGGAACTGTATTGGGCGAATTTATAGGTCTCAGGCCCATCCCAGGGGGTCCACTAGTCTGAAAAAATAAAATAAAATGGAATGAACAGGTTAACCGAAATTAAATTAGAAAAACAAAATCACATCAATGTAAGAGACAAACAAGCAAATATTAGAATACAAGAGTAAGAGAAAATGAAGTCATCAATGTATTTCATTCTCCAAATATTGTATTGCGAGCAATTCAAAAGAATGCTACCTTACATGATTTTCCAAACAATGTCATCATTACCCTTTAAACATTTTACAGTTCAACCAGTTGAAATGCCAAAATGAGCACCTGCGAGTGATATGTTGAATGTGAAGAGGGAAATATATCTGAACCATGAAGTAGATCTTGATTGTTCCCAGGTGCAAAGGATACACCACTATTACTGACAGAGGCACCCTGCTGCTGGGGAGGCCGATAAGATGAATAAGTTCCTCCTAAGTTGAAACCAGCAGATCTCCCCATCTGAAGAGTGAAAAACAAGTTTTAGAGCACAAAAAACCACATGAATTCATTTATAGCTAAAATTTGTTTCTAGATCAAGCCTCACAGGGAAGTGCTGAGATTGCATCATAGACATGGTATTGTCACGCAATTGCTCTTTCTGGTGCAAATCCATAGAGTAATCAGCATTACCACCTGAACCAAATCTAATATTCGGTCAATGCCATGTGGATAAAAATACAGACAAGTAGCAATTCTTCGTATAGTCATCGGCTTCTATAACACAGAATTTTCCATTTCCCATTTCTAGTCATTCACGAGTCAAGAGCAAAATAGCACAGCTTGAATCTTGATGAGATTTCCTGGACTTGCATTTTAAAAGGTTATATCTAAGTCCCTGAACTTGCTTGAGTTGAAAAATTCCAATGTATTGATCCATGGGCTTTATGTATGTTTCTGACAGATGATGAAACCAATACTTTGACCATCCATTATAAACATATTCAAGTATTGTGGTTTGAATCATGATAAGACACATATAAGTTGGTTTTCAGATACAGCCAGCACTACATAAGAAATTAACAAAAAGGCAGAATTCAAGCATCTTTATTCTCTGTTCAGAGAGACCTAGTCTTCTAATTGAAAAATAAAAATGTGTGATTCAGCTTCAACATAAAACTTTGCATATTGAGGTTAAGTATAAAAAACTATTGTCATGAAAGACCAAAATTAATAAAAAAAAGTTTCTGACATCACACAGTACAAAGAACATCTACAAACCTTTAAAACCTGGCAAAGCTGGAAAATCCTCATTTTGGATGCTGAACTCTTGATTTTGTTGAACAATAGGACTTACTCCAAGACCCTGTTTTCGTAATGAACCTGAAAAATATAAACAATCATTTATCCTGAGAACAGAGATGAGAACAGAGGTCAAATAAGCAGTTTAACACTATATAGAACAATCATGTCTTTATTACCCAACTGGCCTTGAGGTCCTCCAGCAGAACTCGGACGACTAGTCAATTGAGGAAAATCATTATTTATGTCAAAGGGGGAGGTATCATTGGAATTCATATCATTTAACATTCCCATTGAATTGATATTGCTCACAGCTTGGACATGGCTTTGGGAAAGTGGAACACCTCCACTGGGATAGGAATTTCCTAACATAGAAATCACCTGTGGAGCTCCTGAATCCAAAAATATTAATTACAGAATGCCTTTTAACAAAATGATGAAGATAATACTTATTAACTACCATCCACGCATTACAAAACAACTATGAATGCAGTAAACAATCTGTTGATTAGATGAATCATATTTCTCAAATATTAACTACAGTACTTCCAAGCTTTAAAACTAACACAAATGTGTTTATAGAAAAAAACACAGAACAATTCTCCAGACATGAAACTATGTGTTTCTTAGGAAAGGAAAAATACATTGAATGTAAGATAAACAGAGGAAATTTTGCATAACTCGGTGCACTATGAATATTGTGATGACCAAATCAAGGTGGCAGGAAATTTTTCTAGCCAATTAATATTTTATGGCTATCAAATCAGCAGTGCTGGATATTATCTTTCCAAATATACCTTGTGGAAGCACACCACTCATTAGTCTGTTTTGTTCTTGTACGCTTAAGGTTCCTGATCCACTGTTTGCAGTTAAATTTAGACGAGATGCAATACCAGGCATGGACAGTCCTCCTCCAGAACTTATTGTCCTTCCAATATTGCCACTGACAGCCATGTTTCCCACAGAATTAGTAATTCGAGCACCTGAATTGCCTAAAATTTGGGATACTCCCATTCCAGGGACAGCATTCCGGTTACCAACTCCAGCAGATGTTGGAAGAATCCCTGGAATAGAACCACCAACTCCGTTTGTGTTATTGCTAAAACCGGGATTTCCTACAACACTCATACCCCCTCTACTTGTGACTCCAGAGTGTCCATGGGAGCTTCCATGAGATAACTGCAGTGCAATAAGTACAAAAATCCAATGAGACATAACACATTGCATTTTTTTTCTTTCCAATGAGCACAAAAAAGATAAACATGTTTAGATTCAGACCAAAAATACCTGAGAGAGAGCAGCTGGTAGATTATTGGATGTGAAACGACCACTTGAGAGACTACCACTAGGTTGCTGAACACCACCAGAGGGAATATTATTTATTGTGGAGTTTCTTGATGCAAGCGTACCAGGCATGTTGGGAAGATTAAAACTGCCATGCATGTTATGTAAACCTTGAATAGTTCCTGTATGAAGAAAACTTACAGTCATGCAGGAAAAGAACAATCAGGAATATACAAGTTTGGTAACAATCTATATACCCACCACTGTGGTGAAAAACAGGAGAGGCTGCACCAGACTGGCCAGAAAAAGACGTGGAAAAAGACCGTCCAGTACTGTCTGGAAGATTTGAAGCTGAACCGTTAAGAGAAGACTGGGGAACAACAAAAGTATTCAATTCAGTGAACAAGATATCATCAGATCACGTAACAGTTATAGCATATTGATGGCACATAAGAATTGCAATTGATCCAAAGAGGATGAAGACTACCAAATCTTTCCAAGGAATAGCACACTGACTACAAACAGTGCATGCAATCTAACAGCACACATTGATCAAGGTCAATCTTATCTTTTAATTCTTACACTTCGTAAAAAACTTATGAGGTGGAAAAGAGTTCTTTTTAAAATAATAAAAACACCAAAGTTTATCCTATGAAGCAACAGTTAAAATAAAAGATAACAAACTTTTGAATCCCCATAATTATATGTCAATCTGTCTGGTTCCAAACTATATCATTAAAGATCAACCTAGTCCCGGCAAAAAAGAACGTGACATAGATGCCTGACACTAAACCAAAATAAAAGGCTAAAAAATTTCATAATTTATCCTGAACACCTAATTATTAAAATAAATCTACAACAAAGAGAAGCTAGACACTTGTACAATAATATGGTCCAGCAAAACCATATCATATATAACACAAGAAGAAAAAGGCACACACTGTTTGAATGCAAGAAAGTATTCCAAAGCTATCAAATTAACATATATTGCATCACTGGTACTAAAGACATAAAAAGATATTGATTCCAAAAATGAGTAAAGGCTTGAAGGATGAATCAGGATGGCTGACTTCACATGCGGACCAAAGATCAAAGCAGCAGTGTAAGAAACAGAAGTTTAGCCAAGGGATATAGGTAGGAGAGAGTACATTAAGTAACCCCGACATTGCATGTATGTCAAAAGTCATGTGAAAATCATTCCTTGCTGTGATCTACAGCTTCCTTGTCTTGGGAGATGTTGTTGATGGCTAGCTTTTTTTGTGGCTATTCCACCTAACGCCTGTAAAATTATAACATAATCATCAGAATAAGGCATGAAACACAAATACTGATTAATAAACCACCAAAAATTTTATGTTTAAGAGGTCCGCATCCTTCCACCATCTTTAAAACGATTCTAACAAACTCAATTTCCCAAATATAAAAAGGCAGTATGAGTTATGATCTCAAATAATAAAAAAAGAATATATATATTGCACATTACATGTAATTTATAAGGTTTCTGCCAAAAGTAAGAAGAAATAGAGTCGGTAGCGATATGATTTAAGCATCATTAAGCACAAATGGATCCAATCCTGTGGAAATTCATGCCTAACCAAACTTAAATTGAATGTACCACTATACGCCATGCATGAAATCTTCTTTTATTTAGTACTTGTGCCACCATCACAATTCTGGTTTCAACAACAGAAACAAACAAGCAAGAAGAGATAAAACAAAAGATTAACAAAGAGTGATGTATAATATATAAAATAAACAAGGATGCAATGGTCTCGTAAACACAAAAAAAAAAATGCTGCATAATCGAAGATAACTTCCTTCAGAGAATCACCATGGAATCATGATTGTTCTTTCTCCGTAATCATTAATCACGTCAAACAACAAACAGCAAGCACAACATCACTAGTACAAATTCATAAACCACAATCTCTTCATGATTCAGTTACGTCTAGGTAGCAACAGCCAATCAAAGGCAAGTCAAAAAGGTTGCTGTTACAACCTTCTGGACGGGTCGTGCACAGATCGGGAAGGAAGGCGCGGGATACCAGCGGCCTCTGGTTAACCGGGAGTGTAACCGTGGAGGTGAGCGAAACAAACAGAAAGAACTGCTGTGGAGAGTTATAGCCAACGGAGGTGGCAACGAATCTCAGGTTCCGATCGCGGTCTGCTGATTTATTATAGGGGTTAAGTGGCGGCGAATTGTGCGGGACGGGGCAGTACAGGGCAAATGCAGATTTGTAGGGCTAGGGTTTAGGTTGGGAAATGGAAGTGGGTGGGCTATGGCGCAAGATAAAGGAAATAAAACAAGTGACCGATAGTGGAAGAGGAGGAAATGGGTACAGCTTTATGTTTGGGAAAGGGAAGGGCAAAAGCTAGCACTCAGATTTCTCATTCGGGTGATCTTCCGATGCGAGCAGAAGGGGGTGAGAGAACGTAGGACGGGTGTGGGTTTGGATTTTTTATTGGATTGGATGGATGGGACGGAATGGATCGGATTGGATTGGATTGGACTCCGTGAACGATAGCATGTTAACTTGCCCACTCTTTTACGCTATTTCTTCCCATTTTCGAATATCATCGCATGTTTGTTACATTACATGCTACTATATTATTTATTATATTTGAAAATTATGAACACACCAAGTAATTTACTATTTATTAAAATTATTAATAATGATCAAAATAATTAAATTTTATTTTTATGAAGCTAAAATTTTATTTTATTTCTAACATTAATAATAATTTTAATTTTTCATAAAAAATAAAATATGACTTCACTTTTTTTTTATTTTTATTAAGAGAATGGTTTGTGGAGATGGATGTGTATGTATGATTTTGCTTTATTATTGTTGTGAGATCCTGATATTTGAATTGATGGGTCGGATTTTGTTATTTGGGTCTAATTGTTTACAACGGCCCAATAGTAATATAGAGAAGGATTTGAAAAAAAGTAAAACTTTCTTGTTTAGTCGTTTGGACTAAGGAGACGAATTTATCTTATAACAATATATTTTTTTTAAATCCGAACTGAAGATATTTTTATAATTTCATTTTCGGTTTTATAAAACTTTAGGTCCTTTTCAAAATGAATAACCATCAAGAATGTTTTCCAAAGCCTATTTTGAAACTTAAGAATCCGAATTAAACCCCGAATCAATCTATTTTCTAAGATTTTGTATTAATGTATTAATGACATAAATTAAGAAATTGTGAAAATAATTATTATGTAGAGATTTTGTGAAGAATTTTGGTGATCAGAGACTGGAATTAAGATTAAAGATGATATACGAAGGTATGAGAATTTTTTTGGATTTTTCGAAAGGATAATTTGATATTTAAGGATATCCTAATTATGATTTTTTAAGTATTATATTTATTATCAATTTTATAATTATGAAAAAAAATTAATCACTTTAGGGTGTTTTACTATTTTTAAAAAATTTTCAGAATTTTTTGGGTTTCGGGATAGTATGCTATTTATTAAGAATTATAAATAGTTTCTGAAAATTTAAAATATATATTATATATTATATTATATATACATTAAAAAATAAAAATAAAAAAGGGAGGTAGGGGATCAAAACGTGGAAGGCTCTGTCGTTTTGTTCTGTCTATATAATATTAGGGTAGAAACCCTAATATCGTTAAATGACATCATTTTTCCTTACTAATGAAAGGTGTCGTTTTGGTCTCAAGGGTTAGTCATCACTGAGAACCTTCCCCTACCCTATAAGTGCCCAAAACCCACCTATCACCCTGGTTAACCCACGTGTGGCCGGAATAAGTCCGTTGAGGGGACACACATGGGATAGTTTGATATCGGCCCCAAAATTCGTCATTCAGTGTGCTAAAAGCATGTGAGAGAGGGAGGGGAGTGAATTGCAAATGATCATGAGTGATAATCGAGTCAGATTGTCGGCGCTTTGGGTAAGTTTTTAGCCGGAATAACCGAGTGTTTAAATCTGCAAATTTATGATCCTTAGTTGATTAAAACATGTATTAAATAATTGGGTTTGATTTGGTTATAAGAACTATGTTTCGATGTGTTTATTAGAGTTGTTGGTTGTATTATTGAGTGGACCGTGGTAAAGGGGAGAAGAAATTTTCCGGTTGGGTTTTGCAGAATTTCGACTGCTGGAGGTTAATGACGACCTCAGACGACAGGTCGTCTGAAGACGTCCCACTGATCGGTTGTTTGGGTTCAGAAGCAATGACTTGTCATCTAGGCCACTTAGGGGATTGGTCGTTTTGGTTTTTATATCGTGTAACATGTCATTTAATAAAACATGGGATACATGTAGTTAAAAAGAGTTGATAACGAATGACATGTCGCCTTAATGTAAACTGAATGACATGTCGCCTTAATGTAAACTGAATGACAAGTCATTTGTGTGACAACTGAATGACATGTAGTTTAAAGTGTACTCGAGTGATAGTTCGTTCAAAGCATAGAGAAGTAGGCTCAACCCAAGCCGAAGGCTCAGACAAGTTGTGGCAAACCCAGAGTGATCCACATATCAACATCCTGGAGGTTCGAGTGTAGTGTTGGTGTGCACTCGTGCTGCAACGTGTCGGTCTTTGGAAAATTGGCAGAAAATTAATAGAAATTGACAGGGAGGCTGGAAAATGAAGAAAAACAAGGGAAAATAGAAATAAAAGAAACAAAAATATAGAAAAATTAGAAAAAATACTAGAAATTGTGGGGAATTCAATGGTATTAAGTTTATTAAAATCTGAGTTTGATTGTTAGGTTAAATAAATCAAGAAAATTGATAGAAAATACAAAAAAATAAGAAAAAAAAATCGAAAACTATTATGAGTCAATACTTAGGCAATGTCTATGATTTGAAATGTGTGATTAAGGAATTTAGATTAGTTTGAGAGTAATGGAAGATGAATTTTCTGATTGACAAGTACAAAAGTGAATTGACGAAGACAATCTTCTCCGGAAACGAACCCCGAAGAAGAAATACCATAAACTATGAGTGGTTGGTCATGTGCGTATGTATAACATTCATGTGTTTTTATAAGATTAAATAAGATATCTAAATAACTGAAAAGGGCATAAACATGCATATTTAGGCAAGTAGAGAGTAACTAGCGATCACCTTAATTGTGATTTCCTTAACTGCTTTATCTATTGAAATGATATCATAAGTATACATTTGCCACTCGGTATTACTTGTTTACCAATTAATGATGTTATAGCAGTATAAGTCTGCATAGGGTAAACTATGCAACCCTTGAGAGTTCTTCGGTTTTGGTAGCGTGGTGTGAAGATGCTAAATCATGAGGAATAAGGTTAGAAAGGCTTTATTATTATTTTAATACATGTTTGTTAACCATATTATACAGGTTTAGGGAATCGTTTAGGTGAAGCTACCATCACCTAATGTCCCGGCACTGTCAATAGAATTGGGCTTTGGAGGTGTATTAGATAGTGAGTGAGAACATGATGAATATGAGAAAAAGATAAAAGGAATCACATAGGATACCCAGGACTAGGAAAGACTGCAAGAGAATGTCAGCTCAGTAATGTTTTGAATGCTCGACTAAAATGGATTCCCATAATAAGATATTGGCTTATGCATGTGTTCATTGTTTATCTGTTTTATTGTACTATGTAAATTGCCAGATATTATGGAAACAATGTGTTTATCTATGTCGTATTATGCTTGTGTTTTTCCAGATCACTCACCTAGTAAATTTATGCCAGATCGTAGATTTGGTCACCAGGGATGGGTTAAGAAGGCCTTGGTCATAAGATTTTGTCTCGACTCTTTTGTGGTTAATTATACATATATGTATACATTTTGAGGATTGTTGGTGTGTTGTGCACACGTTTGCTTGGTTTCTTGTGCTTTTGCCACTGTACATATAGTTGGTGTGGGCATGGGTAAAGATTATAATAATACAATAACAATGTAAAATGTAAATATCATATAATCTTAGAGCAAGTGCCACCTGAATGATAATTACGTCTCCACTGTGCTTTTTGTTTGTCATTCCTCTATCGATTATTGTTCTAGACTTGTAGACACACTATATGAATTGCTTGTTACTAAGCGGTGTATACAATGGACCTACAACGGGGTTGTCACGTGGAAAAAAAAATTGGGGTTCGGGGCGTGACAATTGTGTTGTAGTATTGTTTATATTGCTAGGCCTTGGAATACGATAATGATGATGTTTGAGGATGACTTGTGAGGTTGTATTGTGATTGAATGAATTCATAGTATTGAGAGGATTGATAGTCTTAAAATGTAAGGTGACAGTTGTGATAAGATGAGATATTATTTGAGATGTGAGATGGTCTCACTTGCATTCATATGTACTATGAGCATGTTTATATGATACGAGTTATGTATTCCCCTATATGAGTTATGGTATATATGAATATGGATATGGATATATCTTTATGTACTATAAGCTGTGGTATATAGTGACACTTTTTGTGATATGAGGCCCTAGATGAGATCATATTTTAGGACATGAGGTTCTTCTATTTGACTTCCTGTATATTTGGCCAATGTATTGGATATTACTTGAGAATCCCATAAGGAGATAGTGCATTATGCCTTGGAGTTGTATGGTGTGAGTTTCTATTGGCCTTATGCTTTATTTTTTTTAAAAAAAAATTTGGCTAAAATTAATATGCATATAATGAATATTTTGGATTTAGATTTAGATAAGCCTTGTGTGATCTTGGTTGGTTCATCAGTCATGCCAATCGGGATTGCATGGTAGTGAGTATTCCATAACGGGTTTGGATCCTCACAAGGGTGGTAGCGGAACATGGTTATTTTTGTATTGTTTTATCTAAGTGTGTACGCGTGATTTTACAAATGTTTACTTTGATGCATTACACTCATTTGCACTTACATAGCCTAGCAATAAATTAAGTCTAAAGTCTAAGTTAGATTGTAGGCTTACCTATAACTCATTGTATATACAGCTAGTGTGAGCTCTCAGTTCCCTCAGGTTGCTTTAGACTTGTCGGAGATGGTCCCGAGTAGAACCATAGGTAGAGGTCGAGGTAGGGTCAAGGTAGTAAATGTTGATGAGGGTTAATAATGGACAATTCAACAGGGCTTGAGCCAGTGATATAGTATGGGCAATCACTGCACATGCCACTAGCACCAATAGTTCAAGGGACAGTTCTAGCAGTTCAGCCACCGTAGATAGTGGCAGTTCCACCCTGGTAGATCTGTCAAGTAATGATGGCCATTTGAGGCATCATCTAGGGAGTTACTGATTAGGTCCAAGGACAAGCTCAAGCCCATGCACAAGCATAGCCATATGTCCCACAACAGCAGGTTCCGGTACAACCAGCGCTAAACAATACTAGTGGCGCCAGTTTAGGCCTAGGTTCAAGCAGAGCTAACAGTTCAGGCACGGGCTCTAGTTGTTCAACCACATGCTTAGGTGTCAAGCAGAATACCAGCTTGCTAGTAGCCAGAGGCATAAGAAGGTTGTATCTGGTAAGCCTTTCCCCAAGCACACTCAGAGGCTGAGTCAAATGGAAAGGTTTAGGACATCAGGTTCTTACCCCGCCTTACCAGTTGGATCTTAGGGGAGCAACTCCATGGTTACCAAGTCCCAACCTACTTAGTCGGGACCCAGTGTACATGAGTCAGCAAGGCCTCCTTCGTGCAAGAGTCGTGAAGGTGCATCCTCTTCTTTGTACATAGTCCCTGAGGTGCCTTAGTTTTGGGAGACTCGAGCATATGGCCAAGATATGTTTATTGGTTCTCTATTTGTTGTACAACATTCTAGGCAGATTGTTCCAAGTGCTCAGAGGCCAGTAGTTGTGTAGTACCATTATAAGATTCTTTCAAATTGTTCACTAGATCCCAAGCAAGGGAAGCCTCGTCTAGTCAATGAGCAGACATCACCAGCAGAGACCTCAAACCAAGCTCTTTAAATTCAGAAACTTCAAGGCACTTTGCCATCCCTGACATCATGACAAACAGTATCTCACTCTCCTCTTGTTCAGCTAGAGCTTTGCTATACTCGGGAACTAGTCGATCTTTTGTTAGTTTTAGAATTGCTAATTGTGTGGGCCAAAAGCTAGTACCTTTAGAGCCGCCCATTATTGTGTTGACACCCATAGGAGAGCAAGTTACATGTGAGAGTGTGCACCTAGTGTGTGAGTTGCGCGTACCAAAACTACAAACAAATTTGATTACGCTTGATGTTAGAGATTTTGATGTGATTGTGGGTATGGACTGCTTAGTAAGATATAGAACCAAGGTGAATTGTTACAGCAAGAGGGTAATTTTCAGACTGACAAATGGGTCAGAATATGTATTTGAGGATGATAAACGAGCAGTGCCCTCTAATTTGGTTTCAACCTTAGCTGCTCACAAATTGGTTTAACGTGGTAGAATAATATTCTTGGCATATATCAGAGATGCATCAATGGAGGTACCAAATGAGAAACTGATACCAGAATTGAGATCCTCACCATTGAACGATCCTAACCGGCCTAACTCGTGAATCAATTGAAACTATACGAAACAATTTCTTTAAAATATCCTATCCCAATACACTTTACAAAAATGTGAACTCATTAAAATTTTTTATTTAAATTAGAGTTCGGTATCATCACAATATTAACTTGGAAAATATGCATAACGAGTACACGAAATCAATCAAATCATATCAAAATGATAGCATAAGTCTTTAAATCAAAAAGCCTGTCAAACCAAGACATGTCAGAAAATATGAAACTTATGACTCCTCAAATAGAGTCTTAATCACGTACAATCAAAATCATCAAATCAAATGAAATCAAGTCCATGGAGCTAAACCGTTATACATCCAAATCCAATCAAGCATATTATAAAGATCAAAATTAATAAACATATCGAAGGATGCCAAGATGTTCAAAATAAATTGTAATAATCCAGCCCTAACCAAAACCTAGGATTACGACCACTTGGTAGGCTAAACCTGAAAAAGATAGACAACAATGAGAGTGAGATCATGAGGACCTTCCTAGGACTTAAAATATTATAGATAGTCTAGATGGGAAAGGAGGTAACACATAAAGAATTCATTCATTAATTTAATTTCATAAACACAATTAATAAAATCTCATGCATTCTATAGTGAAAATATCTCCAATTATGCATATGTAAATAGTAAGAAACATGCAAATTATACAGTGGACTCTCAAATCCCAAAACAGTGTAACATACAACAATCTTAATCAAATCAATAATTGGCCCAAAACAATTGGGATAGACTTAAACCACATTGGAAATGCTTTCCGTCATATCAGACAAGCGCAAAGCCCATTAGTGGGTTTTTCTTTTACTTTCACTTTTGAAAATATCATATATATATATTATACTCACTAAACCACACACAACCAATATTGTCTCTGGCTCTATCAAATCAGCACAAAACAATAGTAATATACATCATATTATACATATGTAGTACATAATGGGTTTTTCTTTTACTTTCACTTTTGAAAATATCATATATATATATATATTATACTCACTAAACCACACACAACCAGTATTGTCTCTGGCTCTATCAAATCAGCACAAAACAATAGTAATATACATCATATTATACATATGTAGTACTTATAAATATACCTGGTTCTTAGCTGGCATAGTTTTCTTCTATACACTTCACTAGGACTAACGCATCATATCTCCTGAAGGCTAACATCCCACGTGCCCCCAATGCATTGGCCAAACAACGACCCTCTAGGTTTATACCTATATAAATAATCATATATATAGGTTCATAAGCCATATTCTCCATAAAAAATATACAACCCTCAATTGGTTGTTTGATATGCATATATAATACACAAAAACCCAAACTCAAAAGCATAGGATCCAAAAGTCCAAATCCAATCATGCATAAAAAACAAAACCCAAGATGGTATTCAAATTATCCTCAAGCCACATACCAATAGCAATATACTGCAAGGCATAGCATTGCAAGCATACTTTCAAAAATCCATAATTGTATGTCATAGATACATCATCAAGAATATATAATATATAAAATCTCAAGAAATCCAATATCAACCCAAAAAGAGATAAAGATGCATGCCTGACCTCAAACACTTGCACAACACTCAAGAAAATCAAATGTAACACATACATGAATGAAAACATACAATGCAAACCATAAGACTAATCCTGATCTCTCTCTCCAATATACCATCCAAACGAATCCAACTTAGGATTTGGTGATAGAGGATGATCACACCACACTCTCGGGAGGTCAAACCATGACGGAGAAGTGTTTGGGACCACATGAGGCATCAACAAATTAAAATAGAGGGAGGACAATATTTGAGTTTGGTCTCGGCTAACAATCGATCAGAGACTCCTGTTCGATTGATTGTGGGTAAGGGTTGAATGGTCTGTCATTCTCACAACCGATAGTGTCACGTCTCAGATACAAAAATTCCATGTGAAAATCGTCGTATGCCTACTATACACACTGCTACATCATACAGTAATGCATATAACGAACCTACAAGGCTATGATAAAATTCGACAACGGAGGTAAATTAATTGTTATATTAATTAAGCAAACAACGGAAGTAAAAAGGAAACGGCAATGCCAATTCTGGTGGCATCGATCTATATTTATTACTATTTGGTCCCATTAGCATTTGTATGATTTACATATTTATTTGTCTTAATCTTGGTTATTGGTTTACAAAATATCATGCTTGTAGACTAGGGAAATGCATATCATATACAACATATACTAGAATTCATAAGGGAATCCTAACCTTGCATCATATTAGTCCTCGATTGTCCGTTTATCCAGAGGGATGCCATGATAATATTTATTCCTATTCGAATTCCGATCAAGAGATCTGGCAGAAACCTGCCAGATGAGCGGATGGAAAAACACATATAATGCATCACATGCATACACGCAAAACAATATTGGCATGTAGGCACACAAATGCAACAACAAGTCATAGTCAACATATATAATCATTCTATGCATATAAGATCGTGACTAAGCTTGGCAATAACTCAAATTCCGTCTGGTGGCAGGATTAGGACTGAGATTCGTTAGTGATACTTCATGCTTACCTTTGCCATTACCTTTCATCGCTCATAACCACTGACAATATCGGGATGTTAGGTGATGGTAGCTCCACCTAAACGATCCCCACTCCATAAGATATTGTCTCGTGTCTATCAGCTTGCTCGTGTAGTCCCTATCCTGTCTTATAGCTTCATACTTGGCATCTCCATGCCTCGCTACCAGACCTGAAGAACTCTTAATGGTTGCATAGGTTACCCTATACGACTTTCATGCTTTGCATAACTCATACCCGAATGCGTTCAATGCATCACATGCATTTTGATATAAACATGGCAAAGCACAATCATGTCATTCACACATCATACCCTAGCATGGCATATCATATCTATGCAGTTCATAGCATAGCAGGCAAATTAACACATAGCATGGAAAACAGTATAGAAAATTATATATTCCTTATAGCACACACAATATTTCAATTCATTTACTCATTATCTTATTATCCTTCATGCGATAATTCATGCCAACACTCGTAATAAACAAAATTTGTTCACTCACAGGTTTTGAATCCCACACACGCGTTGATGGCTTGTTGGACCGATTTCTTAAAGTCTTGCCATTATAGGTATCCACCTACGTATGATTATAACCAATACTTTCAAAAATCATACTCAAAGCATAAAAATAGATAATATCATGTGCATAACCCCTTTAATCAATATGTTTCTATCCCCAAGTCAAATTGAAACTAAATCTAGAAATTTTATTTTTCCCTATTTTCTGAAATTTTTTCGATTTATTTAACCTATCAAATTAACTCTAAATTCAATAATCTTTGTATCCCTAGATTTCTCATTCAATCTAGTATTTTTTGTAATTTTTTCCAAAATTTTCTCATTTTCTTACCATTTCCCCAAATTTTTCTACTATTTTTGTCATTTTTCTATTTTTCTAAAATTATTATAAATCCGTCCAATCAGATCGCACCACCTGGCATCACCAGACGCACCCATACTAGCTTCCAAACCTCTAGGGTCATGACAGGTGTCCCTCTCCTCGCGTGCCATATCGCCCGAGCCTTAAGCTTGGGTGACACTTTCCTGCCTATAATGAACGAAGTGTCGCTTGCTCATGCAGGCAAAATGTCGCTCAAGCTACCCAATGAATGACCAGTTGTCTAGACAACCTCGGATGATATGTCGCCCGAGATCGTCTCCTACCTCCCAACACCCCTGTAAACTGCAGCAATCAAGTTTTCTAAAACCACCCGATCTACACCAAAGCTTCACCAAAGTAATACTAAAATCAAGTACTCTTCAATCTGACTTCATCCCCACTAGAAACATCTAATTTCATACCTTAAATTGACTATACTAAGAAATACAAAATCCGGTTTATACCGGACAAAAACTCACTGGAAATCAGATGGTTTTGGCAAGGTTCGACATCAAAGTCCTCAAGAATAATTTGTAGGTACAAAAGGAAGGTTTTGGGGGAAAACGGGAACTTGGAACATACTGGAGCATCCCATGTGCAAAATGGGATCTTATCCCGTGGAATGACCGAAAAGAGGAAAGAACCAAGAAGGATGAGGCGGCACCTGGTTCCTCCTTCAAAATAGCGCCAGCCTCTCCTAAAACGACGACGTTTTGCTCTATACGCACACTTCTGTGTATTTTTTGTCAAAACGACATTGACTTGTGTCGTTTTGACCAGCTCGGTCAAAACAACACTTAAGCTTGTCGTTTTGACATATAGATTAAATAATATAAAATATTAATCAATAATAATAATAATAATAATAATAATAATAATAATAATTAAATAATCCTAATAAATCATCAAAAATTCATAATAAATTTTATATTACTCTAAAAAATACTTCAAAAATTTCTTTACACTCCTTATGAACAGTATATTTATTAGAACTTAAAAATTATTTTTTAAATTAATTTATAATTTATTAAAAATAAAATACTCCTAAATTCATATTAGAAAAATCATAATAATTAAAATTATACATCCAAAAATTTCTACAAAATTCCTCAACCGTTATAAATGATCAATTGACCACCCTCCCAAGGTCTTAAAACATCAAAACCATTATTACAACTGATCGTATGATTTTTCATCCATAAAATACTTAAATAAGAATAATATCTCATTATAATAATAAATCTCCAAAAATTCAATTTACACATTGTAGGATCACCAATACTCTTTTAAGACTGAATAATATATATTCCAACAATACATATATTACAAATCTTGTATTTCTAAGCATGATGAGTACCGGGTGGTGAAATAACCAAAATACCCCGGACTTCTTTTCCAAGAAAACGTACCTCGATATTCCTTTTTCAGAGTGAAAACCTCCAAATGACACTTGTGAGTCCTGATGACTCATCAGAAGAGGAGAATCATATCGAATTATAATTGAATAACTTATGGACCCGAAGAATATATAATGGCCCAAATCGATAAAATCATCGAACCAATCCTAATAATCCTTCATAAACACCCATATAGTTCATTAGACTCGTAATAAACTCGGGCAATGATTCAAAATCCACTAATTTCATTATCAAAGTTTGATTGGGCCTTCAGTCCAAATAATCCAAAGAGTCAGGATCTCACAGATGGCCAAGGGGTCTCTTGTGTTTATGGGTGCATGACCAATCACTCCCAAATGACCAACCGATCGTGATCTGGTAGGGTGGTCGATCAATCTAGGTAATTTACCCGACCGATTGCCACATCATAAGAAACCTAAGATATCCCCTGGACTTACTCGACAAATTAAAACTAAGTGTCTTGATCGGTCGTCACATCACCTCACCAGAATTTGGGTTTCTCGCCAGATAATAGAGACTAATCATGCCTAAACATCCAATTGATCACCCTTTTTCACAAGACTGGCCACCCGCTTGGGTGATCGATTATCGAACCAAAATTCACTCTACCGACTGGTTGTCACTACTTGGTCTGATCGATTGGATACTCATAAACTAGTCTTCTAACTTGTATTTTATCTCAATTTAACCCTCAATCTCACCCAAATTCACTCCCAACACTGCCTCAACACTCTTCTTAACATCCATAAACCTTTAGGGAAACCAATCCAAGCAATCTAATAAACCGAACAAATTTAATTCATCCAATATCATGCTCAAACTCAAGCCATCATGTCATATTCTCAACCATATCAAACTCAAAATGCGTTTAACACAATTAAATACATAATTATCATTCAAAATATATAATTTGTAAAAAAAAAGACATATAATTCACATGTTCTATGTAAGGTATTTAAGCACAATTCACACCACATGTATCTTACTTTTAAAATAAAACTTAAATTCTAGTTTTAATGTTATAAAACTAATCATTTTTTCTATGAATATGAAGAGTAGACTCTCATCTCGACAAGCTCAGGAACAAGATTGCAATTTCAACAGGCTCAACATACACCAGGAATAGTGCCTAAGAAATCAAGCACTTAAAGGGGTAAACAAGAACTCAAAGCTGACAAAACATAAAATATACAATCAACGATCCACAATCAACCTAGGCACAATATAGGCCTCACCAACACCCTAAAATAACATTAAACAAGCCAAAAGCAGCAATCGCTCAAGGATCAAATAGACCCAAAACTAACATTCTTACCACACTCGAACCAAAAGCGAACAACACTCAGAAATATCACTCCGAGAAATTCTGACATAAGGATTCACTCCAAAGCCACTCCACAAACTCCAACAAACAACAATTGATGACATCAAAATCATCAATTTTGAAATCGACCAAATCACCCATCTCAACAAATATTGATGATTCAAAGAATATAAGTGAAAACTAAGACAAGAGAAACACTCAAGGACCATCAAGCAACAAATCTCAAGCAAAAACAAGCATAAAAAACCATCAAAATTGAAAAACTCACTAAAATCTGATTTTGTTCCCTAATTGCAAAAATCTGTCAAATCCGCCTAGTCAATCAATTTTCACGGAGAATAAACTTAGGAAAAGTATTTAGGAATGTGTGAGAAATAATTCTCAAGCAAGAGAATAAAAAAAAATGAAGAAATCAAGGTTCAGGTATCTTAGGGACATGTGCAAGGGAAGAGGAGAACCAAATGACTTGGAAAATTTTCAAAGTCTGCACAAACTAATAAGGCAAAACTAGTGTAATACAGCAGGAGCAACAACCTTTGGAATTAACACAACGAAGGTATCATTCAAACCTTGTAGTAATACCTCATACTGGAAAAATCACAGACCACCTCCAATACTAAGTAACCTACAACCTCCCATTGGCTATGGTAAACAATGATTGTAAACCATCTAGACCTGGGATCTTAAATCTCCCCATAGATTTCAAAATCTTATACACCTCTTCTAATGAAACATCTCGCAATAGAAGCATAGTACTCATCCCATCGAAAGTCTGAAACACTATATGAGTAGACAATCCAGACCGTGAAACAAGATCAGCCGAGTACAAATCCTGAAAAAAAAAATGAACCGTCAACTGCAAGCGAGCCTCATCCTCAAGCTACTCCCCTGCACTATCCATTAAAGCAATAATCTTGTTCCAACGATGTCTTGATAATGTAGACATGAAAATATAACAGGTATTCTGATCCCCAAGATTAGTCCAATTACGCTCGACTTCTGTCTTAACAACAGCTCCTCCTGAGTTAACACCAACTCATATTCCTTTTGTAGGTGCCTATTGTCACGACCGAATATCAGACTACGCGTCATTCAGCATATCAGACTACGAGTCATTCGGCTTTGTGTGGGACCCGACTCCCAAATCAAGGAGCACATTAATCAATGAGGGAATCTTTCCTCATTATGTTCCCCACTATGTTTCCCACTATGTTTCCCACTATGTTCCCCACTAAGTGAGGGAATCAAGGAGCTCACTTGGGATCCGCATTTGTGCTTTCTACTTTTGTATATAACCGTTAGATCATACGGCTTGATCTCCACCATCCATTGGGGGAGTTGTAAAGGCTATATAAGGGGTGCCTCCCCTCATTTGTAATCATTCAGCAATACTTGCAATATTGAGAGTTTAGAGCTTTCTCTCCATTCTCTTGTGTCTCTCTCTTTTCAGTTGTGTTCTAAGCTTAGCATTCTAGCTAGCTTTGTGAGGAAGACTTACTTAGTCTATTGCAAGAGCGATAGTCTAAGGCCGCACGGAGAGTTTCTATTCCGCAAAACTCTAGTCCCGTGACAGTTGGTAGCGGAGCTACGGCTCAATCCTTTGAGAGAGAAATGGAGATGCCTAGTACTTCTGATGCCAACATCCATATTGAAGAGGAGGTCGAGGAGGTCCGTGTGGGGAGACTACCCCAACGTGCTCCCGAACCAAACAAGAAGAGAATGAAGACTGTTGATCATCTGTCATCATTGGAGGCAAGGATCACTCGCGTGGAGATGAAGGTTGCCGATGACAAAGATATGCTTGAGGAGTATGGCCAACGCATAACCGAGCTCGAGTCAGGGGACATAAATGAGCTTCGTGAGGAGATGCAAGGCGCCCTCATTGCTATCCACTCTTGGAGGGAAGAGTTAGATGACTTCAAGGTAAATCTTCTTGCTGAGATCTCTTCATTTAAGGATGATTTGGTTGGAATCAGGGAGGATTGCAAGAAGGGAAATGCACAAGGGGTTGCCAAACCCAAGCTGAAGCTGGATGTCCCAAGGCCAAAGTCATTTGGTGGGACGAGGAATGCCAAAGAAGTGGACAACTTCCTTTTCAACCTTGAACAATACTTTCAAGGGGTGGGCATGGAGAGCGATGGAGATCGACTTTCCCAAGCCCCACTATATCTAACCGATAGTGCCACAACCTGGTGGAGGATGAAGCATGCTCAAATTGAGCGTGACACTTTGATGTTGGAGACGTGGGCAGATTTCAAAAGGCTCCTGAAGGCACATTTCTCACCAAGAAATGGGGAGCTAGAGGCGAGAGAGAAGCTCCGCAAGTTGTCTCACAAGGGCGACATCCGAGACTACGTGAGGGAGTTCATGGAAGTCTTGTTGGAGATCCCAGACATGCCCGAGATGGAGGCCATGTACGTGTTTCTGGGAGGCCTACAAAGTTGGGCCAAGCTGGAGCTTCACCGACGAAATGTCAAGGAGCTCAATGATGCCATCACCGAGGCCGAATCCTTGGCAGAATTTGAGAAGAAGGCCGAGGGTTCAAACCCACCTAAGCCTAAGAGTTTCCGTGACTACAAGACTAAAGGTGGGGGAGCAGCCCATGAAACCAAGGAGTGGAAGGACAAGCCTTTCAAGTCCTTCAAGCCCTACAAGTCCTTTCGTCCAGCCAAACCCACATATGGGGGAGGTGAAAATCGGGGCAAGGGCGAGAAACTGAAGCTCTCATGTTTTCTATGTGAGGGGCCACATAGAGCTGTGGATTGCCCGAAGAGGAACAAGCTGGCAGCCATGGCAAAGGAGGTCGAAGCAATGGAAGCACCAAGGATGAGTTCCATGCAACTGTTGAGTGATGTTAAAGCCTCAACCAAAGATGCCAAGGAGGAGCAAGCTGGGAGGATGTTTGCTAGACCCATCGTGCAAGGGAGGGAGTCCCGTGCATTGATCAATACCGGTGCTACTCACAACTTCATGAAGAAGGAGGAAGCACAATGACTTGGCATCAAATTCAAAGAGGAGAAAGGCTGGCTAAAGACGGTGAACACTCAAGCTCAGCCCATCTTTGGAGTAGCCCGAGGGGTCGAGCTACAAATGGGAGAATGGAAAGGTAAACTTGACTTCTCCATTGTTCCTATGGATGACTTTCCAATTGTATTAGGGATGCAATTCCTGGACCAGACAAGAGTAGTCCCAGTGTCTTGCACCAACACCCTCATACTTTCCGAAGGGAGCAAGTGTTGTGTGGTGCCAGTGGCTCGAGAGAAGGAGCTGAAGGCAAAAACACTATCAGCTATGCAGCTGAAGAGAGGAGTAAGGAAGCTAGAACCCACATTTCTAGCTACCTTGGTGATGGATGAAGGCACACCTGCTGATGACGAAGTGCCCATCCAAGTTATGGAAGTTCTTGGGGAGTTTGGCGATGTGATGCCCAAAGAACTCCCAAAGAAGCTACCACCAATACTGGAGGTAGACCATGCCATCGAGTTGGAAGTCGGGGCCAAACCAACTGCGAAAGCCCCTTATCGAATGGCACCTCCGGAGTTAGCTGAACTATGGAGGCAATTGAAGGAGTTGTTGGATGCGGGTTTCATCCAACCCTCGAAAACACCTTACGGAGCACCGGTGCTTTTTCAAAAGAAGCAAGATGGGTCGTTGAGATTGTGCATCGACTACCGAGCCTTGAATAAGGTAACTGTGAAGAACAAGTACCCTATTCCTCTTATTGCTGATTTGTTTGATCAACTTGGGGATGCGAGATGGTTCACCAAGTTGGATCTGAGGTCGGGCTACTATCAAGTCCGCATAGCAAAAGGAGATGAGGCCAAAACCGCATGTGTCACACGGTATGGATCTTATGAATTCTTGGTCATGCCTTTTGGTTTAACAAATGCACCTGCCACTTTTTGTACACTAATGAACAAAGTGCTCCGCAAGTTCTTGGACCGCTTTGTTGTTGTGTATTTGGATGACATTGTGATATACAGCCGCACACTTGAGGAACACATCCAGCATATAAGGATGGTGTTTCAAGCGTTGAGGGATAATGAGCTGTATGTCAAGCGGGAGAAGTGTGCATTTGCCAAGCAAGAGGTGGCATTTCTTGGCCACATAGTGGGCGGAGGAAGGATCAAGATGGATGGTGCCAAGATCCAAGCTATCAAGGATTGGCAACCACCAAAGAAGGTCACGGATCTTCGTTCCTTCTTGGGGTTGGCCAATTACTACCGGCGGTTCATACAAGGGTACTCTTCCATTGCCACACCCTTGATCGAGCTTTTCAAAAAGAACAAGGCGTGGGATTGGTCGAGTGGATGCCAAGAGGCATTCGATACACTGAAGGAAGCCGTTATGGAGGAGCCGGTGTTAGCCTTGCCTAACCATCTACACCCATACGAGGTACAAACTGATGCTTCTGATTTTGCAATTGGTGGTGTTTTGATGCAAGAAGGTCACCCAATTGCCTATGAGAGCCGCAAGCTGAATGAGACCGAGAGGCGGTACACGGTACAAGAGAAGGAGATGACAGTCGTGGTGCATTGCTTGCGAGTTTGGAGACATTACTTGCTGGGGAGCAAGTTTGTTGTCAAGACTGACAACATTGCCACAAGCTACTTCATTTCACAAAAGAAGCTATCGCCGAAGCAAGCAAGGTGGCAAGATTTCTTGGCGGAGTTTGACTACACACTCGAGTATAAGCCAGGAAAAGCGAACTTGGTGGCTGATGCTCTTAGTAGAAGGGCTGAACTTGCAGCCATCAGTCGACCAGAGAGTCCTTTTGTGGAAAGGATCCGTGGGGGTATGGAGCATGACCCCCAAGTTCAAGCCTTGGTAGACCAAGTGAAGCAAGGCAAGACCCGCAAATTTTGGCTAGAGGATGGGTTGCTCTTCACCAAAGGCAACCGCATCTATGTTCCCCGATATGACAAACTTCGGAAGGAAGTTATGAAGGAGTGCCACGATTCAGGATGGGCTGGACACCCAGGTATCGTTCGAACTCTTGCTCTTTTGGAAGATGGTTATTATTGGCCTAACATGCGAGACGATGTGGAGTGGTATGTGAAAACTTGTCTAGTGTGCCAACAAGACAAGATTGAACAACAAAAACCTCCCGGATTGTTAGAGCCATTGCCCATACCAGAGAGACCTTGGGAGAGCATTTCCATGGATTACATCACATCTCTCCCAAAGTCTGACGACTTCCAAACCATACTTGTGGTGGTGGATAGATTTTCCAAGTACGCAGTATTCATTCCAGCCACCAAAGCATGCACGGCAGAGGAGACAAGCCACCTTTTCTTCAAAAATGTGGTGAAATATTGGGGCGTTCCAAGGTCCATTGTGAGTGATCGAGACACTCGATTCACGGGGAGGTTTTGGACCGAGTTGTTCAAACTGTTGGGGTCAGAATTCAATTTCTCCACAAGCTTTCATCCTCAAACCGATGGGCAGACGGAGAGAGTGAATGCCTTATTGGAGCTCTACCTTAGGCACTATGTGAGTGCCAACCAGAAGAATTGGGCAAGGTTACTTGATGTGGCTTAATTCTCATACAACTTGCAAAGGAGTGAATCGACAGGTATGAGTCCTTTCGAGATTGCTAATGGACAACAACCTTACACTCCTAGCAAGATTGCCACAGGTTATCAAGGGCCGAATCCATCCGCCTATCGCTTTGCCAAGGAGTGGGATGAGCAAAAGGACATTGCAAGAGTGCAACTGTCCAAGGCGGCAAAGAGGATGAAGAAGTGGGCAGACAAAAAGAGGCGTCCCTTAGAGTTTGATGAAGGGGATCTTGTGTTGGTGAAGCTGATGCCTCACCAAAGCCGAGTCTTTGCCAAGTTGCACAAGGGGCTAGTGCGACGATACGAGGGTCCTTTCAAGGTGTTGAAGAGGATTGGCAAAGTATCATACAAGCTGGAATTGCCATCAAGATTGGAGTTCCATCCTGTCTTCCATGTGAGCTTATTGAAGCCATTCCAAGCAGACACGGAAGATCCGGAGAGGAGGAAGTCCAAGAGAGCTCCCACAGCTGTGACCAATGCCCATGATAAGAAGCTTGATGAGATCTTATCAAGGCGGGTGGTGCAAAAGAGTGGCAAGCACATGAACCATGTGGAGTACTTGGTTCGATGGAAAGGCGACCCTCCTAGCGAGACAAGCTGGGAGAAAGATTTCGATCTTTGGCAGTACGAAGACGAAATCAATGAGTTCTTGAGGCAGCACACAACGAGGACGTTGTCGAGTTTGGTGGGGGAGAATGTCACGACCGAATATCAGACTACGCGTCATTCAGCATATCAGACTACGAGTCATTCGGCTTCGTGTGGGACCCGACTCCCAAATCAAGGAGCACATTAATCAATGAGGGAATCTTTCCTCATTATGTTCCCCACTATATTTCCCACTATGTTTCCCACTATGTTCCCCACTAAGTGAGGGAATCAAGGAGCTCACTTGGGATCCGCATTTGTGCTTTCTACTTTTGTATATAACCGTTAGATCATACGGCTTGATCTCCACCATCCATTGGGGGAGTTGTAAAGGCTATATAAGGGGTGCCTCCCCTCATTTGTAATCATTCAGCAATACTTGCGATATTGAGAGTTTAGAGCTTTCTCTCCATTCTCTTGTGTCTCTCTCTTTTCAGTTGTGTTCTAAGCTTAGCATTCTAGCTAGCTTTGTGAGAAAGGCTTACTTAGTCTATTGCAAGAGCGATAGTCTAAGGCCGCACGGAGAGTTTCTATTCCGCAAAACTCTAGTTCCGTGACACTATGCATAGCCTCAAGAGTCTCTGACCACTGTGAATCTATACGACGCTTCTTACCCAGCATACACTTGTGTAGTGCTTCTTCTTACTATTAAAAATATCACAAATTTTTTTTATTCCACCCCTTCATTTCCCTTATAAATGAAGCATAAGCAACCAACCAAGAAACATCTGCACCCCATTGTTGCTTGACTAACAGAACGAAATCCAGATGAGTCAACCATGCTGCCTAAAAGTAGAATGGACGAACAGATAGTCTACCAACCTAGCTATGCGCAGAAGTAAAGGTTTATGATCCGATTTCAAAGGAGATAGATGTTTCACAAACAAATCAGGGGTATACTCATAGCCAGCCAACATTCACCAACACTATCCAATCGGTTACGCAGGTTACTTGTGAAACAAGTATACTTAGGATAAATAAATCCCAAATCCGACAATTCACAGTCATCAATACAATTCCGTAACTCATCGCCACGTTGTTCCCATAATCGAGAACCACCAGCTCATTCATCCAAATGCAGAAAGCAATTAAAATCCTCCAAAATCATCCATAGACCATCAATTCCAGCATGCAAACCATGCAGACCAAGCCATAAACTCTCATGTAAGGCCGTCATCGAGCTCGTATATACAACTTCCCATACGAAATGAATAAATTATCGCAAGCTAAACAAAATTGAAACCCATAACTCAACTCTCCAAAATATTCAAATGTCCCTGGAACATCCCATTTGCTTCCTCACTGGAAAAAATTAGACCATCTGAGCTTTTGAATAATCTTTAAAGCTCTATAACCACTAGTACATGATTCCACAATAATGAATATATTAGGGTTATACACCCTCGACATTTTTTTTAAAAGTAACCCGAAAATTAGGAATAGCAGCCCTTCCATAAAGCCTATCTAGCTTATTATAACATATCGAAGAGAGTTATTATTATCTTATTTTGGATCCGTGTACGCTGAACAATTATTTCGCATAAGAAACTAAAGCCCCAACCACACGAGTACACAAAATAATAATAATCAGAGGAAAGAAAATTTAAAAAAATAACACATAAGTACACTTTGTAACACCTAATAAGACGAATATGTCCATTAGAATCCAAAATGAGTCATTTACACAGTTTGATTCCAACCATCATGAATGCCGCAGTATATCAAGCTGGATCCAAAAAACCGTATAACGACTCGTATGTATCCCATCTCCTAAATCAGCACCCTATGTATTCTACTACATCCCTCCCACCTTTCCTCTGCGTCAGCACCACCTGGGAACTAAGGCAGACAGGCACCTGGGCAGCTTTGCAACCAAGAGATTTTTTTTTCTGTTCATATTATCGGTTGACACCACAGAACATTGCCCACCATTTCCCCACTTCTCATTCATTAAATTAGTTTGTGGTCACCATGGCTTTCTACGAGTCCAACATCTCGTCTTGTATCTCATTTGGGGCTATAAGCCCTGGAATTGAAAGCATCCGTTGCCGCTCTCTTTCTTTCTGAGCAGCAGCTTCCTCTGCATAGAGGTCCTTGTTATCCTGCACACAGGGTTTTCACAGTGACTAATTTCCCTCACCAAGGGAGCGAACAAAGCACAAGCAAATAACAGATTTTTCAGATAATTACCTGAGCTGAGAACTCCTTTGATTGCACAAGAAAGTCTCGGATGTGATTCTTAAAAACTGATGGTTCATTTCTGGACTCAAATAGTCCATTGACAAATTGGGTCACCTGAAAAAAGTTCTCTTCACATCAGGGATGTCGAAAGTAATACCCCAGCCATATCAATGAAGACAACAACATAACTTAAGAAAATTCGCCTGCTCATCCTATTCACCTCTGCCGCAGTCATGTTGGGGAATGATGTACCCAAAAGTTTAATGGTATACTCGCGAATGAAAATCCCATTGTTTGGATAAGGATAAGGTACGGCTAAAGCATCCCATAGCGGCTCCGTCAAAGCACCACTCTCGACCTGAAACAGTGCATCAAAATTAAATATAGCTTTCAAAAACTTTAAAGCTAGGGGAATATTGAAGCAGGTCAATACCAGGCAAAATAAGTGCTGTAGCACCAAGACATGTAGCTTGAATCCAGGTTTGTGGAATGTGTCCGTCAAGACAGCAAATATTTCCTGCTCGATTGTCAAGAAGTATGTGCGGTAAAACTGATTACAGAACTCAGAAGCCTGCCAGATTACACACAATAAGTATCACATTGGCCAACACTGATATAAATGTAAAGAATACCACAATCAACCACACCTGAAAGTTTTTCAACATCTCCAATAACAGGATTAGGCCAGTTTCCGCAATATTCCTTTCTGTATGCCGGAATGCCCAAATAATTGAATCCATTACAAGCTTTAATTGCTGGCAGTAAACAAACACCAACACAAATTACATTAAGTTTGCTGGGATTTGAAAACTTTGACATAATGAAATTATATCAATAAATAAATCACCATGGCTATAGATGAAACCAAATGGACAACAAAATCTGTGCAATTGATTGTTTCAACTCAAAAACACATACCTGGCTCGACAAACGAATCAAAGCAGGAAAGCAATGTGCAGCAATAGCACGAAGTAATGAAAAGAATTTGAGGCGATGCTCTGGGTAATCTTCAAAATTTTTTGTTATCATCTGCAGTAAATACCAGTTTTAACAGCTAAAGACCTTATAGAGCACTCAATATGAAATTCATCCTTTGATACCAGTATAGAACTTAATACATGCATTACATTTTACATAAACTAGACCATCATGCATTACAATTGATCAAGAATGTAACGATCAGCATTCCATCAAGAATGCCACCACTCTGCTCCAATCTTAACATCATTGCATATGACAAAACAAACCATCATCTTTAAATATCACTAGATGGTACAGGCATCTCCACAGTTTTCACAATGAACATAAAAAATCAGGATACACAAGATTTTGGTTTCCAAAACTTTTCAATTGGTTTCATGTTGTAACAATGTATGTGAAACTTTTCTCAGGTGGGATTAAAGTAAATTTTCAGGATTGACCCATTAGGAAATGTTGATATTCAACTATACAAAACAAAAACATTGATAGCAATTGCAGCATCAAACTTGGATCAAACATGCAACAGGATTAAAAAATAAACAAAAAAAAATACAGTATTTTTCATACCTCCAGCGTACACTGGAAAACAGCTTCAAATATTTGAGGCACATCTTCAATCATGGCAGTTTTATACCTTAAAACAATAGATTGCTGGTAATTATCAGAAAAAGTAGTATAGAAGTCTCCTTAGCATAACAGTCCAAAGCAGTGGCAGAGATGAAAAGAAAAGGTGCAAACAGAGTCCATCACACCTAATAGTGTAATACAATTAGATATGTCCGCTTTAGCTTAGAGGCAACTGTTACAATCCTATTTTGCCCAAGAAATACCAAATGCATACATAACATGACATATATAGCACAATCCTGATTTCCAGAAACTAAAGACTAAGACCTAACTTCACCACTGATTAATTTAGGCAAGGACCACTACAAGGTTCATGATGACAATTCCAGGTATAAACAGGATAGCTGATCAGTTACAAACTGTAAGCGGCAACAATAATGCTTGAACAATAAAGCAAAAATCTAGCACTGAGCTCCATATTTCATGATAATAGATTTAAACATCACGCCATTTTCTTGTTAATATCAGGCCCCACAGATGTCATTCAAACACCAACTATGCAACCACCATCTATCAAATGCACCAAAGACTGCAGGGAAAAGGTATGAGAATGTACTTGTTTATAATAGTAGCAAAGAGTGACAGGACTTCTGATTCTCTTGCATCAGGCAAATTTCTGGCATAATCACCAAGAACAGGATCCATCATAGGAGGCACAAACTGTTTTCCTATTTGTGCTTGATCATCCGCCTTGTCCAAAAATGTCTCAATGAGCTTCAGTGTCTCCCTCTTAACAGATCTGTTTCAGGACCACATTTTATACCACAAACTGCGGAATGCCCACCAAATCCATAGGAGAACCCAAGAGAAAAAAAATCTCACCGTAAAAGCTTCACATATGATGTTTTAGACGCATAAGGCCCACCTTCAGCAACGCTGCTGGATATAAGCTCACTATACATTCTGTGGAAGAAATAAAATCAGGAGCTCCACATGTAAATAATTTCTCATCCAATAAATTCAGAACTTATCCCATCTAACAGTGGGAGCATACCTATAAACATTAAGCATGTCCAAAAATATAAGAGAGATTTGGGATAAAAAATATGTCCCAAGAGAACTTGCAACGCTTGTATTTGTCTGCAAAGCAAAAGGCAGTCCAAATATAATTCAATCATCAGGAAGAACTGAATTTTAAACAAATAAAATTCAAGCCCCCAAAAATACCATGCAATAGCAGAGAATTCAACCAAACAATATGAAGTCAAAGCAGTAGAAAGAGCCCACAACAAGGCTATTTAAGTTGTCAACCAAATACTACTCATCTTCATAATAATCTAACCCAAATTTCCCTTCACCAATCACTGTACTCTATAACTAAGTCTAGCATAGGAAAACAAAAAAATACCTGTAATATATTAAGCACAGTCCTGATCACCTCCTGATCTTTCAGAAAATCAACACTTTGGCGTGCCTGTCCAATAATCTCGGCCCATTTCTGCATCACAAACCAGTATTATAACCAACAGATGCCATACCCAAATAATTAAATTAGAATGCAGGGGCACTGAAGTAAACATGCCCAAGAAAATATGACATGCAGTATGGTAAAATTGGAAAACAAAGGCTTCAGAAAAGCTTATGCCAGAACCATTAGTAACTTCTGGCGTTAATTCAAAAGAGGATTCAGGATCTGATTTAAATTTATGGGAAGTTGTCCTGGACAGCTGCTCTCCATATCATTTAGAATATGATAAAAATGCACCAGTATTCCATAAAGAGATTGAGAAAACAAAAGCCTTCATTAAAGAACAAAACTATTCATGTCAAGAACTACTTAGACCATAAAATTAAGAAAATATTATATACAACTTTAACCCAAAAAACTAAAACAAAGTTGATCACTTTGCCAGCCTTTTGAAACTGAGATACACCTTACGAGATAATGTGGAAATTTATATAAAATAAAAATGGTGGTCATACCCCACATCGCAGTTGTGTTGACCAGGTGCAGAGTTTCAACGGACTAATTTTTGTCAAAAGGCAGTGCAATGCATAGTGCATGAAATGAGGTGAGAGAGAAACAGAAGCCAGTTTCTGTGGAACCTACCTGGTTTGGAAGTTCCATCAATCTCTGCAGATATTCATCTCTCTTCTGGGGATCTGATTCTGCTTGAATCATTTGGCCTACCTGGTGACAAAAAGCACAGTTAAATTGAACAATTACGGATTGGGGTTTCAGCCAGTAGAGAAAATCAAAGCTTATAAAGACATACAGATTCATAAAATGTATGAATTTGATGTGTCTCAAGATCACCAACAGTAGTAGCAAGGCTTGATAGAAGTTCAGATACAAATGGCTCATTTTCTCCAACCTGAAAATTAAAGAGATACAGTTTCTGAGCCTCTTTATGAAGAATAACAATCATAATAAAAAAGGAAAATCGTTCAAAAGGAACAGCAGGTTACCTGTACGATAACAAATTTCCGCTTGCATTTCTGAACAATCTTTAAGAATGTGTCGCAGGCCATGTCCTATAAAGCATTGACATTTACATCCAACCACAATCAGCCATAACAGAAAAAACAAGAGACAAAAAGATACTTCACAATGACAAAAATATGCAACAAGGGTGAAACAGCCTGTAACTTGTAGCATGTTCATCATATAACATAAAAAGATGAAGAAAGAAGAGTAACCTGGACACCAGGATGTGTTTCATGCATAAACTCAAACAGCTTATTGACAACCGTTTTCAAGAATTTCCAATGAGCTCTAAGAAATCTTGGGTACTGTCCAACAACATACCTGCAAAGACATGCAACATATACTGAAACAATAAGAAATATAAAGATGGTAAACAAATAAAAATGCCATTATCAAGTTGGTTGCATCAAGCTGCCTTATTTACAAATCCCATCACTTGGATATCATTTAAATCTTGTAAGCTAGTTAAAAAAAAAGATTTCCAACACTGAGATTAAAGAGGTCTAAAACATACAAACACAATTTAAATAGTAAAACCTACATGATGTTACTTGCAATAACAGCTTTATTATCTTTTCCCTTCGTGATCTCACATAAGTTCAGTAAATCACGAATCACCATCACAAGAAATCGGTTTTCCTGCCGAAAACCAAAAAAGTGAAATATTTCAGTATGTTACAAAGAATATAGAAACGATATTAAACAACCAACTACAGTTGGTAAAGAAATCATCAAAACTTATCAAATAGTCAGAACTGTGAGCTACAAGACTATCTTATTGAACAGCTACCGATGCAAACCAACATCAGCCAAATCACAAGTAGTAACATCTAGTAAAGAACATATAGTAGAATACAAATCTTAAATGAAAATATACAGCTAAGGTATAACTAAGATCCAAGAAGCAAGCCAACTTAGCCGAAAGATGAAAGATGAAACATGAACAGAACCACATTACCAAGTATCAGAGCAGGTGGCATCAAGAATTAGAAGAAGTGGCTACTAAATGCAAAAAAATCATGTCTTTGTGGATAAAATAATTCACCTTACTAGCCCCAACAGGGAGCAGAATGCATGAAATGACAATGAAAAAATGCCAGCCAAGAAAACAATAAAGATGAATTTTCAATAGCATCCATAAAAATCCAGCTCCAGTATGGAAGTCAGGATAAAGTAGTTTCCAGCACATGGAAACTAAAACTGAGAATGAGACATATGCTACCATAGCAAATCAGCCACAATTTGTTCATATTTTGTCAGCTGAAAAGATTGGTTGGAAAATTTTTTTAGCAGAGAGCTTCTATGCAGTAATTGGCATTCAGGAAATATATTCCAAAGACATAAATTAAAAATAGCTGCTCAAATTCACTCAAGTCGCAATATGTCATTCCAAATTAAATCAAGAAAAATGGCACATAATTATAATCTAACTGATAGTCAGATGACACTAAAGTATAATGAAAATTGTAAATGTTACGAATGGTTTCTTTATGTTTCCAAAAACACAAGAAATTTAGTCAACTTGATAATTTTAGAAAAAAGCAAAGCAATTAGCCACAATTAATAAACCTTATCATGTATGCAGCAAGCAGCAAAGATCCCACCACACTCTATTAGGAATGAGGTCAATAGACAATTCTACCACAGGATGATCTCACTATATTACTACAATCTGGAACCACATCAAGATAACTGACTCCAGAAGATTTTATTTTCCAAGGAAACAAGGATATGGAAGAACCAAACATAAAAACATCCAAAAGGAACAATTACCTGTTCTTCCATCATGGAACCAGATATGGATCCAATTGCCCAGCATAGTGTGTTCAAGTTGTTCCAATTCCAATCTTCACCGCTCAGTTGTTTACTTAATTTCTTCAGCATCTGCTTTGCATCAAGGTGATTAACAACTTATGTTAAATATCACAGTGCATGAAACAGCACTAGCAACTTAACCACCAACATGCTACACACTTTTCCATGTAAACAACAGAGCAACATGCATTTTTATACCCAAACTTACGCAAAAAAGGCAATATTACAATTTAAAAGCAGCTACAGATGCACCACTGCTTTAAAAAGTTCAAACACAGTGTGCATGATAGAATAACTCAGGTAGGAGTAAGTCAACATGAACCCATCAGTATTCGAACTAAGTTCTGGCTGTTACCTGCTTTTCAGTATCCTCATGATCAAGATGTGATAAGTATATCAATGTTTCCCTCATTATCTGCATAATTGCATTATGGTTATGAATTGCAACAGAAAGAACAAACAAAAAGATACACACATATATATATATATATATATGCATAAAGCAAAAATATGAGATCTCAAAAGCAATTAAAACCAACTACCCATGCCTCTGTTAGAGCAGGAATAAAAAACTTGAGCCTAAAAAGAGAACAATGAAACTGCAGGGCTTATCCTGTGCGAGGGTATTCACTAGATTACCCCCAGCATAGCATTCAAATGCAAGACAATCGAAAAATGTTTGGCAATAGTTCCATTGGAAAAGTTCCCAGAACTTGGATTCAGCACATAACTTCAGAGGGGAAAAAGCTTCAGGACATTCATGTCATGGGAGATAAACTTCTCCACTCCATGTAATTGAAACCATACCGCAATGGTTAAAAATATGCACCTGTGTTGGACCATTGTTTTAAAAGAATAGTTTATGACTAGACTTCCTAACAATACATCCACTTGGCTTAAAAATATAGCCATATCAAAACAATCGAAGGAATCTTCATACTCTCAATCAAAAGATACTATTATATTATATTCACACAAGGCATTTAAGCATATTCTTCACCTTATATTGCACAAGAACATCATTGTCTTTCAATGTTTCACGAACAATATTTCCATTTTCATCTTCAACTATCAAAACCTCCTCAGGTTTAGCCATTCTACTGATCATAAGCATTCTTAACTTTGACATTGGACCAGTATAAAGCTGCCTCCGCTGGATAATTTGTGAACCTATGCCATCAGCCATACCATGGATCAAAGGCACCTGTAAATTCCATAAATATAGTGAGAAAAAGAAATCTGAACAAATAAATATCATACAGAACAATGAAAAAAAAATCACAACCTATCAACATAAAAGTTAAAAAACATAAGTAATAATAAAACTGACTAAGTGAAAAACAAAATCCACAGACAATCGAATGTAAATAGGAAAAAAAAAGAACTGAACAGAATATAGACTAACAGCCAGGAATACTACAAGGACACAACGTAATATCAAACTCATTCTCAACTTTTTAACTACATCTTTCAACTGAAATATTGTCCTACATTCTTTAAAAATTAAACAGGGAAGATTAAGTGAAGGATAATGAAAGGAATTTATTAAATTATTTATCAAAATAAAATCTCTAAAATAAGCAGTAACAACTCAGATCATATCATAAGCAGAAATAAGGAAAGGGAAAGCAACATAGAAGGTTATTCCAGGAATGAAACCAAAGAGAGAGAGTATTACCTACAGTATAACTTGTTTTAGTTTAAAGGTTTTAGTTTTAATAAGTTTATCCTAACTAAAAAGGATAGTAATAACATTTGATACAATAATATCTTTCTAATCTGAGTAAAGAATAACTAAAATATAAAGAATTCGCTAACAACCATGACATCCTATAAAAAAATATAATCAAATTTTCTTATTTGACATATAATTGAAATTTGATTGTTTCAAATTTTAATCAATAGTTCATTCATATATTATTGGCAAGGAAAATTTTTGGTAAAAAATGGTTTCAGAAAAATTGTTACTAGAAAAGGATCACAGACCAAAAATTAGAGCTTGAAGAATACAGATAATTGAATGGCATTTTTAACTCGCCATTTGGTTAATTGCTGTCAAAAGTTGGCGCACTGAAAACCTAACACCATGTAAGCAGCAACAAACATCAACAACAAAGGGTAGAAAGTGGAAGACATTTTCAATTAAGAAATGCTTGGCTGGTTAAATACCTAAATTTTAAAAGTGTATTCAATCCATATATGATTCACTGGGAAAAAAATACAACAGGAAAAAATATCACGGATTTACAACATCAATATTAATTTTAAAAATATAAGCAGATATTCAGTTCATATATAGTTGGAGGGGCAAAATTGTTGCTGAAAATTAAAAATCAATTTTCAAAAATTTTTAGTGTTAAAAGAAAGATCATTAGACAGAAAGTGAAATTATTCTTCAATAAATTATTGGATAAGGTGTGATTATTGATACATACAGGCTTTGCAACCATAATTTAAAATAAACAAGTAGAAAAAGAATATATAGATACTACATGGCAATATATTAATACCCCATCCATACCCATCAGTTTGTCACATCTATCTGAAAGGTAGTCTAACAAAAAAACTACACATGAATCATAGTTTCTAAGGGACACCCAGAGCACAATGCCATGAAATTAATTTTTACTTTGAAACCATCATTTAACAGTAAGAAGAAATCAGTACCTGCAGTCCCATCATCCCAACAGTCACCGCAGGATTATCTAGATTATGGTGTGTCTCAAAAAGTTCCAAAACCAAGGAATTCCAGTAATCCAGGCAGACCTATGAATCAAATCTATAAAGATCCATAACATGTGAATGAAAATATTTCAAAGAGAGAAGCAATAGAGGGTGAAAATATTTTACACCTTAAAAACCTCTGTATCATCAACATACGAGATGCTAATTAAATAGTCAAGACCCATTTGTAATGCAGAGATGTTCTCCTGAGAAGACTCCAGTACTCGAATATGACACTGGAAAACATATTAAACACGATTAGTTCGCTAGAAGGGCATTTCAAAAACTGATGCTCTAATCACAATCCAAACATTTTCTCTCATACTTCCAACAATACTTGACCTGACAACAACTTGCACATTCACACTTGCAAAAAATAGCCTTCACAAGCAATACTTGAACATTAAAAGGTGCCAACTTGCAAAATAATCTATGAAGCATATTCTCTAAGCAATAAAGCCATTTAAACAATATTTTTACAGAAGTCCTTCATTTTGGCAGAAAGAAGAGCTCCAGTCTTTCTTTCTTTGTAGAAACTGGCAATAAAATAATAGACAAATTATTAACTTATTTCCAGTTACACCAACATGCATGATTATAAGTTGTCCTTATTATCCAGTCTCTGCAACAATGCATCTATGTATTGCCTATAACATCAATAACATGAACAAAAATAACAAATCCAAATGTTGTAAACCTTCACAATATCAGTCACTCGGACCACAGCCCCTGTGGAACTTATAAAAATTAGAATAATCCTCTACCAGCTAAGGAAAAAAACTTACTTTGTAAAATGAGGTGAAGAATAAAGCCAAGTTCTGAATAAACGCCTTCAGCACCAAAAAAAAAAAGGTAAGGCATGTTAATCAGAAACCCAAAAAAAAAAAAGAATAAAAGCATCAAGCAAAAGCAACGTGCACTATGGTGGCAACACTGACCTGTTCTTCACTGGACCCATAAGAATAGGCTTCTGGGATGTTTGTATTTGGTGGCAGAATTGCCTAAAGAAAACACAAGAGACACAACTAAAACAAAATTATCATCATATTGCTTGTTTTCTTATTATGCGATAAAAACATCAGTCATTTTCCAATAATAATCAGTGTTCCAAAATCAAACCGAGGAGTACTAGTGCACCTGCAACTGAATTATTAAGATACTGTACATCTTCACATACTGCACATTGTAGAAATCCCCAAAACTGAGAGCTGCAACCTGTAAGCAGTAAAGATTACGAACAAGGAGACACCAAACAGACGAAAGATAAACAATGATCTTTCACACTGTTATGATATACCTCTGTCAAACACTGAAGAGTTAGATTCCGATAAGCTGGCATGGGAAAAAATTTCAAGAGTGTCTCAAGCTGCAAGGCACAGTGGTAACCACACATAACATGAGAATGCACAGAAATCTCTTTCACAAGTAACAACACAAAAAAGGTAGTAAATGTTAATAGCACCAATTATTTAGCATTCTACAAACCAAAGGGGATTCAAAAATATAGCCCAAGGGAATCCACGAGAGGAAAGCATGCAAGGTGGACAATGTTGCTCGAATAAGCTCAGGTCTTTGAGAGGCCGATAGCACATATAGGCATAGTTCATGGATGAGTTGAAACTCACTGTAGAAGACAAGAGAATACCTCTTAGAGAAATAGAAGATAACAGATGACCACAAGAAAAATAGGGTTTTGTAATCAAATAGGAGGGCAGGCAAATTAGAGAATCAACCTACAGTTCAAATTCGCGTCAAAGATGAAATACAAATAGAATGAAACATGAGAAATTATGCTGTTATGTTATCCACAAGGTACAAATGGCTAAGCAGTATCTTAGCATTAAATACTGTATGCATACTGTACAGCAAGGTGAGAAAATCTAAAGATATTTTCAACAGAGAGAAGTAAAACCCCAAAATGTTATCGGCACAGATACTAAACTGAATAAAGAAAGCTTTCAAACACAGCCTAAAAGAGACCCTCTAGATAAAAGCATCATGCTTCCTAAAAATAATACAATGGCAGCACTACTACCTTATAAAGCAATTGGTGATTAGAAAAGTAATCCTACAATCATGCATTTTGTAACTTATCAGGAGAGAGGAGTTACTACACTATGTACAAGAAACTACTACCTCTGTAAAAGTATATGTAAGTTTGACACTTTTTTTCTACAAATCAGTTGGGATCATCAGCGCATATGAGACTGCCCCATATCAACCAGAAAAATATTGGTAAAAGATCTCATTTAGGGTGAGGATGGATACTAATAACTCCATTGGCAGTGTTCTCAAATAATTTATAGCCAAGTGCACCATCTCTCAATTTTCAAGTGCTTGAATAGGAAGATAGTTGCACCTAAATCTAATGAAAAAGCACCCAAATATAGTCACCTGTTCAATGATTGTTTCAACTCCTTGATCTTCTGCTGGGTCATCTCTCCCCGAGAGAAATCAAAAACCTCTTCACTTAGGAGCTAATGCAAAACAGCTCATATCTTTAAAATCAGGAAAAAAATAATTTCCACTTCGAAAGAAATAGATAAAAAAACTTACTTTCAGAATAACCATGCAATTCTCACAAATTGTTTCACTTGTTTTTGCAGCAGCAACAAGATCAGGAATAAAGCTTCGCCATCTAGCTGGCCACTCATGTTTCAGAATCTGTACAAATATAGCAATTACAAAGCAACCTTATAATCAAACCAGAAGACAAATGCAGACAAGTATTCTAAAATTAAAGAATTATTTCAAAATCAGATGAGAAACGAAAAAAGAAAGGAAAGCTCAGACTAACTATAGCACATTAAGCAGTCACAACCACAACACATTTTTTTCAGTCCACATAGTTAGAATCCAGAAAAAAAAAATTAAGGCTTTACAAATTCTCCCTTTCAATCATACCTGCACCAAAATGATATTAAGCTTGTTCACGTAGAGCCTTTCTGTGCGAAATGAGGAATCGATGCTTGAAAGCTATAGAACAGACCAAAGTTGGAGAACAATCTCAATAACATAATTAAAAAGAAAAACACATCAAAAAATGAAAGAATAATAATTGGCTTCCCAACTATCTCTTGGATCATGATATCTGAAAGCCCATACCTGTACAATGACTTCAGAAATGTAATTTTTCATCCCATCTCGTTGTTCGGTGGGCAAAGCATTCCACCTATACTTTATGACCCCTTCTAGGACCTGCATACATGAAGCAAAAAGTTGCAACATCTTGTTCTATTGATTATCCAAAAACAATAAATTGCACACAAGAGAGCAAGACCCAAGATGAATCTCAAATCATGAGTCCGAACCAAGACCTACAAATTCAGTGCTATCTTCTTGCTGCTCCATTCACAAGAGAAGAACAAACCAGTAAACTAAAAGGAGAATGCTTCATACCCTTCTGAAAGGAAAGATATTACCCATTCAATTGGCTTCATCATTAGCCAGTTGGACTTGGTAAACATCCAATATTAGGCGGGCAGACCTACAATATTCCTCCTAACTAATAGATTGGCAAAACAGCAGCCCTCAGGCTCTTCTATTTATTAAAACAGAATTTTCACCTTCAATCAAAAACATATGATCACATCTTCCAAATAAAGGCCTTTTTCAGTGCTTAATAATAGCTGTCCAAAGGAATGATAAATTGTGTGCTAACATTAAATGTAGATTAAGTGAACAATGAGGCACTTTGCTAAGCTTATGCAAAGAGGCAAAACCATCAAATCTAAGATTATATCCAAAATTTCTCCATCAACTATAAATTTTAATACACAATTCACATTACCCAGTTCCATCCAATTGGTCAAGAATATACTCAAACAACGAGTTTGAGCCAAGCCCCACAAATGACAGGCAAACTGATGAAGGAGCAGGCTCTCTACACTTTAGCAGGGAAAGACATTAATCAGTCAAATGCTTGATCATAAGCCAAGCAGATTTGACAAATTTCCAGTGTTAGGCAGCCCTCAGGCTTTTCAATCTATTAAAGGAAAATTTTGAATTCAATCAAAGCCAAAAATAACTCTTGTTATTGCAAACAGAAAGACATTCGGTTCTGTCCCTTTACATTAATTCCTAAGGCACAACTGAATTATGAGCAAATGGAAACTCATCCACGTTATGACCAGGTTACTGAAAAACCAAACAATTCGCAAATATAACACTTTTCATCACCGATACCAGAAGCTAATCTCATTTTGTCACCAAAACAAAAAATAGAACGTAAACAGCTGACCTGCAAGGCAAAGAATTTAGTGTTTAGATTCTTGGTATTTTGTAAAATGTGCACAACTTGGAGCCACATATCTGGATTGCCTTGCAAATCCTGCAAAATCCGGTCTGCAGCTGCTCTCTGCTAAAGCATAAAAAAAATTGTGACGAATGGGACGCTGAAAAACTTTTTTTTATTTTTACTCTGCGATGGACCAAGTCAAAAGTTCAACAGGAGATCGGAGCAAAGGAAAACATTTCCGGACAGCAAATTACATTCTCCAAGATAAATAACAGAAAATCATAGATGATAAACAAGTGATGCAATATGACAACAGAAATTCAAATGTCAACTTTGAGTTGTTCAAATTCAACACAGTTTAAAAACGCTCAAGAACCCAATCCTACGCATTTCATGGATAGCAAAACAGATATTTGAATCAAAGCAATAATTAGAGACCCCAAAAGTTATTAAACCCTACTTCCGACTTCATTCCATAAACCTTACTCCTAGAATGCAGAACCATGCGGACATCAAGGAAAAAGTTTAATAATTAATAAAAAGAACCTCAAGATGAACTCCTTCTAAAACCCTAAAAAACACAGCTATCACGAACACCAAACTCAAGTAATTGGACCACGAGCCGGGATTTCCCGATAACTGACCAGAAACGTCAAGAAACAGACACAGACCTCTTCCTTAGATCCAGTGCCGTAAAAGGCAGCGACAGTTGCATCGAGTAAGAGAACATCGATTGGTTGGCTCAAATCTCTTAGTTTCTCGGCTGCCATAACCAAAGACGCCATTCAACCTTGTCTCACTCTTCTTCAACTGTAGCTTTTTCGGTTTGTAACAAAACCCTAGGAGAGAGAAAGTGAACAGTTTAAAAGCAAATATAAGAGACGGGAAGACAGCTCAAGGGCTTAGAGGTGACGGTGGTTATTAGCGAAGCGAAGTAAACAGTTGCATATTAAGAGAGAGAGAGAGAGAGTGAAAGGAAGCAGAAAGAGGCGCTTAATGTATGTGCAACTATATATGCAGTCAAGATTGCTTAAAGTTTAAGCGAGGAGGAGCGTTTTATAATATATTAATATGTTTCGAATTTTGTTTTGTTTTGTTTTGTTTGAATCAGTATTATTAATTATTATTATTAAAATTAATATTAGGTTATAAAAGAAAAACAAGGAAGAGGGGGGAGGGAAATATAAAAGAAATACATTCTAGATAGATGGAATTAACTCAGTCTGTTTTGATGGACATTCTACATTCAGTAAAAAGAAATACAAAAGCATTTGACGGAAGGTACAAGTTTTAAAATACCAATTTGATCTATCCTTAGTTTAAAAATTTTATTTCAAAATTTTTAAATTTTTCTTATTCCAAAGATATAAATACCAAATCTGAGCTCTTACGGATTTATCATTTCTTGATTTATTTGTTTCTTTTACAAAATCTTGGTATTTTTTAACGATTGTATTTGGGATGCTTTGATGGTTTAGATTGATTTATTTCATCATTTGTGTTGTGTATGAAATAAGTTTGGGGTATTTTGGTGATTTCAGGTTTTATCAATTTTGAGTTAATTGCTAATTCTGATTGATTGTGTTGTGTCTTTTTTAGGTTATTAAGTGTGTTGGAGGATAAAAATATCTTTGGTGTTGTTTAGTTTGTTAATAATTTGGTGTAGTGTGATTTGAGTGTGAAAGGGTATATGTTGAACTTTAGGTTCATTTGTGTTGAGGTTTTCAAAATTGAATTGAGTTGTTTGAGTGTTGATGAGTGTGTCAAAAGAGGTTTTAGGTTTTCTTTTCCATTTTCGAGTTATTTTTTTGTTCTGTTTAGTTTTAAGCTCAAGTGCATTTTGTGCAATTTTTTGTGTTTAATCAATGTAGTTACTAGATAAAGGGCAAGAACGTTGTTATTGAGAATTCTGTATGATAAGATATGATGCCCCGAATTTCAAATTTACTTATTTATTTATTTTCGCGTGACACCTGTCATAGGCCCATTATATACATTGTCTAGTTACTCAGCAATATATACAACAAACCTACAAAGCTAGAATAAAAATCGACAACAAAGGTATATTAAGGATTATATTAAATAAACAAACAGCGGAAGACAAGGAAAAAACAATGTCATCTGGGTTAACATCGTGGAATATCTATTACTACTTGGTTCCAGTAACATTCGTATGATTTACAATCAATTATGTTTACCCAAGGTTCACTAGTTACCCAAAATATCATGCATGTGGACTAGAGGAATACATGTCATGCACACGATACACTAGAAACATTAAGGGGATCTTAACCTCGAATCGCTTAAATCCTATATCGACTGTCTGCTCAAAGGGATACCATGATCACGCCCATTCATAATCAATCATGTTTGAATTCAGAAAACAAGATTTAGCAGAATCCTGCCTGGTGAGCGAACGAGAAAAGCATGTATAACATGACACATGCATACATATAAATAATACTAGGCACACAGGCATACGAATACATCAACTAGTCACAGTTAGCATGTATAATGAATCCATGTACAATGAGACCATAACGGGGCTTGGCATTAACTCACAGTTTGTTTGGCGCCAAGAGTAGGACTGGGATTCGTCACTAGTACTTCTCGCTTACCTTCGTTATTTCTTACTATTGCCCAAAACCACTGATGATGCTAAAGTGTTAGGTGATGGTAGCTTCACCTAAGCGATTCCCACTCTGCAGGATCTTGACTCGTGTCTGTCGAATTGGTTGTGTAGTTCTTGTCCCACCTTATAATTTCGTATTTGGCATCTCCACGCTTCGCTATCAGACCCGGATATATCTCAAGGGTTATATAGGTCACCCTATGCGACTTCGTGCTTTGCATACTCACACCCAAATTCATTCAATGCATCATATGTATTACAATATAAACACGTAGCAAAGCCCAAATATACGATTCATTCTTTATACCTAGCATGACATTTCATATTTACGTAATTCATATCGCATATGCATTTAAACACACAACACGTTAAGCAACAAGCAATTCTTATGCTTCCTAATAGCATCCATACTGTCACGACCGAAACTCAGACTACGTGTCATCTCTCTCAAATTTGGTGCCTCAATCAAGGAGAATCGACACATTAATGGAGGATCAATCAGAGGCAATCGAGGAATTCAATGGGAATCCGTTCCTGCCATATAGAAGACCCAATTTGGGGAATTAAGGAAATCAATGTAATCAAAGATTACCATAGATGGGAAATCAGTCATTAGTGCTTGCCTTATATATCTTTGCATAGACACCGTTAGATCGGTTGTCTCAATCTCCACCATTCATTGGGGAGCTGTATTGGCTATATAAGGGGTGCCTCCCTTCATTTGTAATCATCCAGCAATTCTTGCAATATTGAGAGTTTATAGTTTTCTCTCTATTCTTTTGTGTCCCTTTCTCTTTTCGATTGTGTTCTAAGCTTAGCATTCTAGCTAGTTTTGTGAGGAAGGTTGACTTAGCCTATTGCGAGAGCGATAGTCTAAGGCCGCACGAAGAGTTTCTATTCCGCAAAACTCTAGTTCCGTGACAATACGCTCTCGATTTATCTCTTTATTATCTTATTAACTTCATGCCAATACTCGAACTAATAAAAGTTCTGTCCACTCACGGGTTTCGAAGCCCACACACGCATCGATGCCTTGTCAGACTGATTCCTTGAAGTCCTGTCATTTGTAGATATCCACCTACGCATGATTATAATCAATATCTTTAAAAATCATACTCAATACATAACAACACATAAAATTACACATCTCTTTAATTGACGTGTTTCTACCCTTGCATCAATATGAAACTAAATCAGGAAAATTTCCTATTTTTTTATACTTGTAGATTTATTTGACCTATCAAATCAACTCTAGATTCGATAATTTTTATACCACTAGATTCTTTATTCAATCTAGTATCTTCTATAATTTTTCTAAATTTTTCTTATTTTTCTTATTTTTCTTATTTTCCTATTATTTTTGTAGGGATCCCAAATCTTAACCTATTATTATTTGTTCATAATAAGACCCTTGCCACCATGAAACCCAAACAACCCTAAATACTAGGACCTATTTGAATCCCACAAGGCTTACCCAACTAATTTCAGATTTTAGCATGTTCATTCTTTGTATATAAAACAATTTGAGCATGATATTAGACAAGCATTCTGGTATCATACAGAGTGAATAAAACATCAGCGGAAGTCTTTAAATTGAACAATTAGAATCACAACACACAAGTCTCATAGGGATCTAAAAATCCAACAAGTAAACCTCCAATATAATCCGGAAACAAACAAGCAAAGGAGGGACTCGAAGAACTAGAAAATAGTCTAATCAAAGTTTATGTTATATGCGCAACCAACCAAGAAAACAAGAATGCGAATGTGATGCAATATCGTCCCGTCGTGCAGCCTTGATCTCACACACTAGTACCACGAACAACGAATATACCTAAGCCTAAAAAATGGTGAAAACAACAGGATGAGATTACAAGAATCTCAGTAGGGTCACAACATCATAAGATCTACATAAATCTTAAACAAACATCTCCCAAACAATATCAGATCAGCCTATACAACTAGAGGGGATCACGTAATTACCATTCAACCAAAAAGGGATAGGGCTGAAAGCTAAGGCTGAGGGTGGACTACAAATACTTTCGAAAATCAGAAGTATATAGACAGGTAAAACTCATCAAACATCTCGGCAATAGGAAAAGGTCATACCCTTCTACCTGTATTGTCCAAGGATTTGCTGCACAAAGGATAAAGGTTAGCACACAAGCTAATCAACAAGCCTATTCATCTTGCTATACAAGGACAAAGCATCCAAGCCACACAAGGACAAGGCATCTAGCCACACAAGGACAAGGCATCTAGCCACACAAGGACTAGGCATCCAGCATGCACATGCTGGGGATTGCCACCCATACGACTCACATACCAGTAAGAGCCTCTCCTCTCCCCAGAAGCATCAACGCCTACCCCGAATGGATATCGAAAAAGGATCCTGACACACAAACACGTACAAGCACACACAGGCAAGTACAAATCACAATACCATAACAAGGTATCCTTAATCATATTAGAACACAATTAGTATGTTCAATGCACATAACACATGCAAATTAGGCACACATAACCTATCTCAAGGGTTCAATAATGCCTAAGTAAGCCTCAAATCAATCTGTAACTCATGCATATACCATCTCACATATGCACATACAACAATACAAAGACATGCATCGAAATTAACAACCAACAACAAAGATCTCTGGAGAAACCGATGAGACATAGATCTTACCTCTCTTGTCTCTGAACAAGAAGTTATTTCTTTGCATTTATTCAAGGGATCCGAACCACCTATAACATTATAAGGCAAAGACAAAATCAAACTAAGCATGCATATTCAATAATCAAACAAATACCCTATTTCCTTACCAATTCCACACACCAAACCTATTAGAAACCAGTGATCAGATGTGGCAGGTGCCTCCCCTTCAGATGTGTGATATGATGGCCAAGAACTTAACAAGATTCAGCCTGAATTACCATCCCAATCAACCATACAAATTTCGGCACTAAGAATAGAGCAATAGGGCAAATTGCGATTTCATATTAACAAGCTATAGGGGTTGCGATTTCATATTAACAAGGAAGGATTAGGTGTTAATAACACATACAATCAGAAGGAACAAAATCAGAAACCAACAGGTTAATCAGTTAATCAAAATCGACAACAATAAGGCAATGGTAGGGCATGCCGATTTCATGTATAGGGAAGATTCAAAGGATGAATTCATGATATTACAATATGAATGAATGCCAAGAAATCATACAAATAAGAGAAACAATAATAGAAATCAATTGAATGAAGAATCACATAATTTAGGTAGCAAAAATTGATGAATTATGACTTGAATTTCAATAAGAAAAAAATAACCTCCTTATGGTCAGACTAAGGTAGCTAGATAGAGGATGGAAAGAGCTTTCCAACAAGCTATTATTTGCAGAATTTCGACAAAGGATGAGACAGTTATGCTAGTTTGAAGTTGAAGGAATTTCGGCAGCAATAGGGAGGTGTAGAGTTTGATATTTGACGAATTTTGTGTATCTTTGGTGTAAGATCTAAGAGTTATCGGCTACCTCTTTATACAGAGTGATTATGGGATTAATTTACCTACTTTAAAGGCTAGATTAAAGTAAGATAATTATCAGAATTAAATTCTGCAATTATTCTTCTTTAATTTTAGGAATTTTATCTCTTAAAATAATTTTGAACCAATAAGGAACCAAATCAAAGGGAAATGAAACCAGAGATGATTACTAGACATTTTATACTATTTTCGGCTATCACACATCCATTTCTTCAGGGACAAAGTGATCATTTCACCTGTACTGGCTTCTGGACTTCTAGGACTCAAAATTCGGGGTGTTATAATTTTTCCCGATTTTTATAGCATTTTGCCTATTTCCTGGAATTATTTTAAATTCCAGCCAACCAAAATACGCTACGTGTCACCATCAGAGCTCGTTCGGAGTAGCCTCTGAACCTCTAGAGCTGTGACACGCGATTGACTCTGTGAGACCCCGTCCTTTTGAGAATCTAGTCAGTACTTGTATTCAGTCAAAATTTTCAGATTGGTCGGTTTGAATGAGTTGACCATCTGACCGTCAGAGTTGACCTTTTGACTAAGTGACCTGGACATAGTCATAGAGCTTAGGTGTCGGGTTTAGGATGTCTAGAACGTCATATCATTGGTAGTGTGTCGATAATTTGTGCATCGTGTTGTGTTGGAGTTTTAGTGTGCAATAAAATAGTTAATCGATTTGTGTGTTGTTCGAGGCTTAAGTCATATGGATATACCAATTTCTACTCCTTTGACTTGCGCATGAGTTTTGGAGGCCCATTTTGAGTGGCTGGAGGCCTTTGAGCCGACTTACCTTTGGTGGGCCTGATTTTTGTTTCTCGAGCTCAATTGCTTTTTAAAGGCCTAATTTTTATATTTTGAGCTTTTGAATTTTATTTTGGCCTACTTGGGGCATATGTGAGTCATTTTATAATTATTTCAGATATTGTGAATTTTTCAAAAAAAAAAGTCAATAGTCAAAGTCAAAAAGTCAAATTGGGCCATATTTTAAAAAATGCCCTTACTTAACTTTTTTCCCTTTTCTGCATGTGAGTGGGCAGAAATGCAAGAACCCCTCCCCTTTTTTCTTTCTTTTCCCCCTTTGTGCGGAGAGCATTTCCAAAGCCCTAAATTCATTTTTTTCTCCAAATTAAGGTATGAGTATTGTTCCAAAACATAAACTCAACCACTCTCCCTATATTTTCTCAGGTATTGTGTTGATTTATTGTGATTTTACCTTAATTTGGGTATTTTTAGTGAAATTCAGATTTTGATGGTAAATGCTTAAATTCTTCCTTTTCCTTTGCAATTTTTGGTTGTTTTAGCATGCTTAGATGTTTCCTATGATGATCTGATGTCTTAGATTGCTTGAAAACATCAATTAATCCATAATTGATTATTTAGTATTCGATGGTATTTTGGTAATTTCGAAAAATTCGTGTTCTTGTTAAATTAGATGAAATTGTTGATTCCATTGCTTGAGTTAGGTTGTTTGTGTGTTATAGAGAAGCTTTGTGGATTGAGGAAACCAATTTTGATTTTGATTGGGCTTGGAATTGGAATTTGAGCTTAGGAAAGCTTGGGTGTGTGAAGAGGTTGGTTGTTCCTCTTAAGGGACTGAGTGGTTTGTGTTTCTAGAGGTTGTATCGAGTGAATTGGGACCTAGAGTGAGTGTTTAAGAGGTCTCTTAGGTTGTTTTTTATTATAGTCATTTTCGAGTATATTATTTTCGACTTTGTTCTTAGTGTGGTTTTGTGTGTATGGTTGTTTAGGTGGTGCTTCGGCGGCCGATAAGGGTAAGGGTTTAGCCGTTGAGTTATTGACGCGTCAAGAGATGAGAGACTATGTTTCATTTACATGCACGGAATTATTTTATTTTATTAATTAAAATTGGTAAATGCTTGTTTTTGAATGGAGGCAATATGTGCATTGATGAATGACTTGGCATGCTAGGTTCATTATATGTGAGGTTTAGCTATGATGCATAAAATGTTTATTTTGAACCTATATGCATGTTTGTGATGCGATTGAAATGCGTTTTGAGAATATTTATATATATTAAATTATTGAGTTGTAGGGGTTCTCAGGGAGCCTTTGAGTTGATTTTGAGTGCACTACATTTTATTTAAATTATAACATGATTTGGGATTTATTTCACATGTTTGCAAAGAATACGTATACATATAATTTCTAGGTATGACTTGGAATTGACAAACTGTGCTTGACCAATGTGAAGGTAAGTGGATAAGTATCCTTCAATAGAAGGATAGTCCCTTGCATAGGAGTATGGATAGATTATGTATGCCTTGTGGGAGTATGTGATGTGATAGGCTACATGTGCCTTCAGGCTTTTTGAGTTGTGTATGAGTTGGAAATCGTGTGATAGTTGATTTCTCCACTTTTTCCGAGGACGACACTGGTGGTAAGAGATTTATTATTATTTTAAAAATATACATTAAATTAACTACCAGTGGGCTTCCGATTTCCCTTTGGCTGGGGTTATCAGTGAAGCGGTTGTAGAAGTCCACCCTGACAGTTTTTGGTATAGTAGCCTACGAGAATCACATTTTGGATTTGTATACTAATTGGGCATGGGCCTGAGATACACGTATGTATTATCAAACTCATGCATGCGCATTTGATCATATTTACATGTGAGATTATTTACACAAATAGGATCATGGACAACTCTCACTGAGGTCTTCGAGATCTTATCCCCCCTCTTGTTGTTGTTTTCAGGATTAGGACGAGAGCTTGTGTAGCTGATTTCTTCTTGAGGTCTAGGTTTCTAGTTTGTTATAGGGTTGGACTACTACATATGACACGTTTGAAAACTCGACACTTTTTTTTTTATTTTGAATTTTGCGATGCTTTTTTATCATTGTTTGTATGCTTGCTCATTGACATTGTGATCCCTTAGTGGGCTTGGGTTGATACATACTTTTGGATATGGATGTATTCTTTTGAGCCTATGATAAATGAGTTGAGTATGATGCCTTGGGCATGTTTTGTTATTCTTGGGCTTGAATTGATTGGACTTATTTTGAAGAAGCATGTTTGGAGCCGTGTGGCCTATTGTGTGTGAGATTAAGACTTCCACTGTTTGTGATTGTACTCCGTGACTTATTATGTTGTATCGAGATTTTTGTTTAAATACATTCTCCTTTTTAAAGAAAATAAAAAGTTTCAAATTTATATATAATTTTATATATTTTGCGAATTAGATATGAGGGTAAGCCTTGTGTGGTTTTGATTGGGCCACGAGTTGGGCTGATTGGGACTGCATTGCGGTGAGGAGCCCAATTACCGGGTTCGGGTCCTCACACACCTCTACATGCCACCCCCGAGCTTAAGGCTCGGGGCCCTGCTTGGCCTCATATTTGGATGACACGTCGCTTGCCCTCGTAGGTGACATGTCGCCTGGTTGTCCTCCAAACGACCCCCGAATAGCATCTCGTCTGGAGTCGTCTTCTTCCCCAGCATGCCCTAGATCTGCAGAAAACCCTAGCTTACAAAGTCATCAATCACACAATCGAAGCTTGACTATACCAATATTAACTCAAAATCCCTTCTATCCCAAATTTAACCCTATATTTTTTGTGGGTTTTCATCTATTAAAACTAACAAACTAGGAGAGTGAAGATGCCCCAATTCCAGGCATGAATCTTACCAAAAACAAGCTGGAAATCCATCGAATTGGCACGATCTTGGCCGAGACACACTCGCGAACAAACATGGGAGGTTTTGGGAAAGAGACGAGGCTGTTCAAATGAGATTTTTATGCCTTTTGGTGACCGGAGAATGGGGAAACCCGATTGAGGGCTAAGTAGCAGCTGGTGCTGGGAACAAAATGATGTCGTTCGGGATTACCTTGAAACGGCGTCATTTTGTTCCCATAATGATTCCCCCTCTATATACAAATCAAAACGATAGAGTGTGTTGTCATTTTGACCAATCCTGGTCAAAACGACACACCCTCCTATCTTTTCACTAAATATAATACTTTAATATAATAATAATTAATATAAATAATAATTTTTTAAAAAAAATACTTAAAATTTGTAATAAATACCAAACTTATTAGAAAAATACCCTAAAAATTTCTATACACTCATTATGAATAGTATTACCAACTGATATTTGAAATTTATTTTTCTTATTAACTCATAATTTGCTAAAAATCAAACACTCTCTTATTTACCTTAGAAAATTTATAATAATTAGAATTATATATCTAAAATTCCTAGAAAATTTCTCAACCCTTATAATTGATGAATAGACCTTTCCAAAATCTTAAAATATCAAAATCATCAATATACCTCTTCATATGATTTTTCATCCATAAATGAGATATCTCATTAATCATGAAAATTTCCAAAAATACAATTAATCAATCTTAGGGTCATCAACACTTGTTGGAAATTAAATAGTGTATATCCCAATAGTACGCATGTCGTAAAACTTGTATTTCTAGACATGATGGGTACCGAGTATGTAATGACCAAATTATCCTCGGACCCTGTTTTTCCAGAAAACGTAATTCGATATTCCTTTTTCAGAGTCAAAACCTCAAATTGACACCTATGAGTCCCGATGACTCATTAGAAATAGATAAAGATCACAAAAATCTAACCACATATCGTATGGGCTCTAAGACTGCATAATGACCCGAATTAATAGAATTGTCGTACAATACCCCAATCATCCTTCATAATCACTCAAAAAATCCATCAAATTCATAATACACCCTGAGCTATGATTCAAAGCCCACTAATTTCATTAACAAAGTTCAATTGAGCCTTTGGCCCAACTAGCCCAAAGAGTCAGGATTTCACATCCTATCCACCTTATAAAATTTTTTAACCTTGGAACTTACTTAGATCAAGATTACTCTTAACAAAAAAAAATTATACATCAACTTATACAGTATCCAACTGCATATTCTTTATCCTCCTTACCCACCACAACCTTTACTTTGACTTATAGTCCAATCAACATCAACTATCAAAGGCATACACCTAGCATTATGTCAAACACCTTAATCACAACCAATGCATTTTTGTCAATTTATTTCTTATTTTTCCTCTTAGCATGACTCAACATTTACGATTTCATTTAATACACCCAATGATTAACTCACTATCATACTCATAAAAATCATTCCTAAGTGATAGTCTTACCGTTCAAATAAAAATTTGATTATGTTCTCTCCAATCATATAAACATCAATCACCATACTCACGACATAGGAAACAAGTACTACCTATGAATCTCACAGTTCGCATATTGATTAGACTCTTGTACCAATTTCAATCCCAAACTAGAACACAATATCCTACTATGTTCTCTTCATCTCTTGGTCTATTACAATCATCTTTATATCTTAAGGGATACCACATACAACAATAACGATTCATGATCTTATCAATCAATTTTTGTAACTTACAGCTATAATCACAACGTGTCCGTTGTGTTACTCAACTTTTTTACTTTATTTTCTATTGATTCATATGAAATAGAATGCAAAAACATCACATTTGACCTCATTATACTAAGCTTTCACTTCAATCACTATATATCGCTCAACCTTGCATATCAAGAATATGAGACAAACTCAACAATATTCAATCAAAACTTAGAATTCACATCTCACACTCAACATAATTATGCATTGAGTCTGCCGTATCAAAATTCAAACGTATAAATAACTCTATGGTATATATATATATATATATATCTTTATAATACACCTGAGCTAGAAGCTCAGAGAGAGAAAAACTAATCGTAGTCTAGGGCCAGGTATAAAGAAAAAGTCTTGGTTCAAGGTGTGGTTCTCTTTTTTACCAAATACCAAACTTGTCTGATAGTCTTGTCTCTGGCAGTTTAAAATTAGGTTAATAACCTCTAATACGGAGTTGGTCTTCATCGAATCTCCAACCATATTCTGATCCTCTACCTTAGCATTAAATGAACAATCCCATACTGTTTACTGGTTCACACAATATATAGGATATAAGGATATAAGTAATGGTTTAATCCTTATCCTCGATAACCAAATAGCATAAAAAACAAACAGAGGCAGTAATCTAATCATTTTAAAATACCTATGACAATACATTAGGTGTATCCACACCAGTTTTATAGCTTTGCACATCGTATATCAAACTTCATTTCTTATATTAGAGGTAGGCTTTCCTCTTACCTAATCCATAAAATCCAACGATTGTCATATGCATCACTACTATGATGATTACGTCATTACTTCTGTAAATTCAATTTAAAACTTCTCAATCATCTGTGGCTCCATCCAGATAGTCTTACCTACAGTAAATCATTATTATATGATGTACATGATTCCCTTGTCTAAAATAACATGCAATAATTGGCTTGACACAAAATTTTCTTTGTCCAAAATCATGTAAAAATGCATATAAATTTGAAACTTTTTTTTCTTTAAAAGAGAGCATATAACTTACTGAAAACCTCGACACCTCATAACATACCATCGAGTAGCACACACAAACAATGGAAGACTTGAATCATCACACAATAGACCACAAGACCCCAAGCATGTAACATAACAATGAGTCCATAAACTTCAAACCCAAGGATGAAAAGTGTGCTCAAGGCACCATACTCATCTTATATAGCATAAGCTCCAAAGAATATATTTATATCCAAAAGCAAGTATCTACCAAAGCCCACTAAGGGGTCACAATATCAACTATCACTCAAGACATACTTATCAAAATCATTGTATGCAATGAAACAACTACTTAAAAAATGTCAATTTCCAAACGTGTCATATACAGTAGTCCAGCCTTATCATAAATGGGGAACCTCGACTTCAAAGAAATTCAGACACAAGCTCTCGACCTAGTCCTGAAAAGACAACAACAAGAGGGGGTGAGATCTCAAGGACCTCAGTGAGAATCACATCGTTATAAAGAATTCTGGTGGAATGGATGCATATATGAAAACAAGTATAAATATTTTATAATAAAATCACAGTAAGTCCATGATACTATTCATGCAATATGTGAATAAGATCCAATGCTCATGCATGAGTTCGATAATATACACAAGTGCCTTAGACCTATGCCCAATTGGTACACAAAACCATAGTCATAATCTCGTGGGCTACTATGCCCGAAATCTAATGAGGTGGATGTCGCACCCCGAACCTTACACTGGGGGTAAACATCTCTGCCATTGAACCTTAAAAATAATAATTACCAAGCTACCCTTAGAATCCTGTAAAAAATTATAAAATTTCACATCGAAATAAAATAAAGTATAGGATGATACCATATCGTAGTAAAATATGTCTTAGCCATACAATACCCAATCAATCGACATATACCACATGTCCAATAAAATCCATAAATGTCACGCCCCCTAACCTAAAAAGTTTACATGTGACAATCTGTGAGAACCTGATATTTTTGAGCTATTTGGGCCAAGAAGCCCATTTGAGGATCAATTTAAGGGGTAAATTGGACAATTTTGAGAAAAAATTAATTTTCAGAAATTATTTTAATTATTTATCTATGATTGGAAAATCATAAAGGGAGTTCTACTGATTATTTTGGAATTTTAAGATCATAAATTGATCTATTAGATATATTTAAGGTTGTATAAATGTTTTGAGAATTTCAGAAATATATTGGGAATTACGATGATTTTTCAAATTTCTTTAAAAGGGTAATTGAATTTTAGTAAATTAGGTATTTATGAGAAAAATATGATTATTGAATTAATTGATATCACTAATTACTAAAAATTTGTAGAAAATTTTTGGTATTTTTTCTGAGTTTTATATAATTTATTTTTTATTGATTTTTATATTTAAAAATATATATTAAATTATTAATATTAATTATATAATAATTAAGATAAATTATATTATATTAATGTATTAGTATTATATTATATTAGTATTAGAAATGATCAAAACGATTTTTGGTCAAAACGACAACCACTATGTCGTTTTTGCTAAACGCACCTTGTGTGTGTTCTTTGCTCAATAGTATGTGGTTGTGGGGAAGACCTGAACGATGTCGTTTCATTGGGACCAATTACTGCCTAAGGGCTCTCGGTTCCCTCCCATTTTCGGTGAATATACGGGATAAAATTCTCATTATGCCAGGTACCCGTTTAGTTCGAGAGCAGCCACAAAAAATACTGGAGAAGCTTCCTCCTTCCTTTGTGAGTATGCCTCTATGCTTATCATGCAATTTTCGACATTTTATGGTTGGATTCAAGTAAAGATTGTACCCAGAATTCAGGCACCTTTTCCTTATGGATTTTACAGTTTTAGGTTACGAGTTAAGTTCATTTTTGATGGGGTTGGATTTTGAACTTGATGCGAAAGGATTTGGTTTAAGTTTTTCGAGCTATTGATACATGTATGAGGATCTAGGAGTGTTAGGGTTTTTCGCTTTTTAGGGTTGATGTTGCAGGATTCGAGGTTAAGGACGACCTCGGATGACAGGTCATCCGAGGTTGTCCTGTATGATGAGTCATTCATCTATGGAATAGATGACTTGTCATGTGCATATGCAGGCGACGTCGATAGGCTGCTGAGGTTTGTCCCGAGCCTCATGTTATGTTATGTGTGTGACACATGTGCGGTTGGAGATAGGTTTAGGGTAGGTATGGCAACACTTGGAGCTGCTACATGGTGCATCTAAAGCTGCCATGTGGTGTGTCCTGATATTTAATAATTTCTGAAAAATTAGAAAAATAGCCAGAGAATGTATAAAATTCAGAAAAAATAGTAAAAAACTGAAAAAATTTCAGAACAATTATAAAAAATACTAGATTTAATTTGGAGTCTAGTGATATCAAATTTTCATGAATTACACTTGATTTAATAGGTCAATTAAGTCAAACAATATCTGAAAAATTAAAGAAAAATATTAAAATCACTCGGTTGGGTTCTGGGTCGATTTTCGGATAGAAGCATATCAAGTTAAGGAGTTAGGAATGTTATTTTATGTGATATTTTGCTAGAGTTGTGTTACTAAGGATTCGAGATCATTGTGTGTAGGTGGATTCCTACGATGACAGGACCTTAAGGAATCGATCCGCAATGCCTTCGATGGCTATATGGATTTCAAAACCTGTGAGTGGACGAAACTTTCTTTCTATTACATTAATTGTTGACATGAGAAGTAAAATAATAATAATATGAAATAAATAAATGAGAATTGTATGCATGAGTTTGTGAAATGCTAAGTTAAGCATGAAAACTTGTATAACATTTATCGAGTAGCATGATGTGGTATGAAATGGATGAATATGCCATACTATGATTGAGATGCATCAAATGCACTGAGCGCATTCTGGAATTGACATCGGAATGTGGAATGCACTGAGTCCATATAAGGTAACCTATGTAACCCTTGAAAACTCTATGGGTCTTGTCGCGTGGCATAGAGTAATATGGTCAGAATGAGTTTTATTTATTTTATTATTAATTAAATTATGAATCAGAATCCTATACTGTGGGGATCGATTAGCTTAGAGCTACCATTATCTAACTCCCCAATATTGTCAATGGATTGGGCTAGGTATTAAATTGGACATGGTTTTATCTATTACATGACTTGATAAGATAAAATGAATGATAACGAGATTAAAGTGTCATTGACAAACTCCAGTCCTGTCCCTGACTTGGATAGACTAGAAGATAATGCCAAGCACAAATCACGGTTATATGTTTGCTCTGATGAGTCATGCACGTTGTATATAAATTGATTGGGATTACGTGTAATATTGTATAAGAATGATTGCATGCATCAATGATCTAGTGTGTGTGAAATACGTGAAATTAATAAATGCCAACATGTCCATTTGACTAATGTTACGATTGCATATGAAATATCTTGTATGTTTTCCCAACCACTCATCTGGTAGGATTCTTCCAAAATATTGACATGTAATGGAGGAAAATTATGATTAGGAGCTCACTCCTAGGAAATATAAGGAAACAAAAGGAAAGTGATAATGGAACGAGTGTGATTGAGGTAATTTTATGAGTATCGTATTCATAGTGTTCCTCTAGAGTGCCTGAGTAGGCTAAAACCATTTTATTGAATAGATTTTTGAGCGATATTTGCTAAATTGCCCATTATACGATGTAATCCCGGACAATATCGTGCTATCTATTAAATTTCGCTGCATAGCAATTTCAATTTTTTCTTATCTTATTATCTCCACTTTACTTTATACCACAAGCCTTGTAGGTTTATTATATAAATCCCTGGTTAATATAGTAGTGTATATAGTGAGCCTACGACGACTGCCGCGTAAAATTTTGGGGTTTGAGGTGTGATAGTTACCGTGGTAATGAAGCATTATTTGCTGTAAATAATAAAGGCCTTAATACAAAAATTTTAGGAAAACAAATAACTTTTGAATTCTGTAAAACTATGCAAGAAAGAGATATAGATGTAGTAAAAGAATTAGGAATAAAAAAGAAAATTTTATTAATTAATAAAAAGAAACATTTACACTTTTTAACTAATGAATTAAATCTTGTAAAAATAGAAGAAGGTTTACAAAGCAAAGAAGTAATAAAACAAATAGAAGAATTGCAAAAACAAATGGAGGTAGAGGTATGTTCAAACCTACCTAATGCATTTTTGAATAGGAAGAAGCATATAGTTAGATTACATTACGAGAAAGACTTCACAGAAACAGATATACCAACAAAAACAAGATCAATTCAAATGAATTCAGAATTATTAGAATACTGTAAAAAGGAAATAAATGAATTGTTAGATAAAAAACTTACAAGAAAAAGTAAGTCCCCATGGTCATGTGTATCATTTTATGTTCAAAATCAAGCAGAAATAAAAAGAGGAGCCCCTAGATTAGTAATAAATTATAAACCATTAAATAAGAGTCTACAGTGGATAAGATACCCAATCCCTAATAAAAGAGATTTCATTAAAAGATTATCAGGAGCAACAATATTTTCAAAATTTGACATGAAATCCGGATTTTGGCAAATCCAGATACATGAAGAAGATAAATATAAAATGACATTTACCGTTCCTTTCGGACATTACGAATGGAATGTAATGCCTTTTGGCTTAAAAAATGCACCATCTGAATTCCAAAATGTCATGAACGATATATTTAATCCTCATCATAACTTTACAATTGTTTATATTGACGATATACTAGTATATTCAAAATCTATCTCTGAGCACTTTAGACATGTTAAAAAATTCATGCACATAGTTAAAGAAAATGGACTAGTAGTATCGGCTACGAAAATAAAATTATTTCAAACAAAAATAAGATTCTTAGGGTATAACATAGATCAAGGAATTTATACTCCTATAGATAGAAGTATAAAATTTTCTAATAAATTTCCTGATGAAATAATCGATAAACAGTAGCTACAAAGATTTTTAGGATGTTTGAATTACATTGCTGACTTTCTTCCTAATATTAGAATAATTTGTAAACCATTATATAAAAGATTAAGAAAAGATGCACCGACTTAGAATGAAAATATGACCAGAGTAGTCAATGAAGTAAAACATAAGGTAAAATAACTACCCTGTTTGGGAATTCACCAACAGAACGCATATCTAATAGTTGAAACAGATGCCTCTGGAGAAGGATACAGAGGTATTTTAAAACAAAAAATAAATAATAAGGAACAGCTAGTTAGATACCACTCTGGCATATGGAATAAAGCCCAAAATAATTATTCTATTGTTAAAAAGTAAGTCCTAGCCATAATATTGTGTGTAAATGCTTTTCAAGATGATTTATTTAATAAAACCTTTCTAATATGAGTAAATTGTTCATCGGCTAAATTCATATTAGAAAAAAACGTTAAAAATTTAGTATCGAAACAAATATTTTCACGATGACAAGCTTTGTTATCTAATTTTGATTTTACTATTGAATTTATTAAAGGAAAACTAAATAATTTACCAGATTTCTTATCCAGGGAGCTTTTGCAGGGCAATGAGAATAAAAACGAAGAATACAAATATCGAAAGAACAAAGGGTAAAAGCGAAAAAAAATATAATGTCTAATCCTGTTCCCTATGCACAAGAAAGAACGATAGATAAATGCATCGAAAAGTTAATGGAAATGGATTTCTCTAGAATTGAAGAAATTAGGATGGTAAAGACTAAATTAATAGAAGGAATAAATCTTAGTGTAAATGATCATATGCTTAATGTCACGGGACTAGAGTTTTGCGGAATAGAAACTCTCCGTGCGGCCTTAGACTATCGCTCTTGCAATAGACTAAGTAAGCCTTCCTCACAAAGCTAGCTAGAATGCTAAGCTTAGAACACAACTGAAATGAGAGAGACACAAGATATTGGAGAGAAAGCTCTAAACTCTCAATATTGCAAGTATTGCTGGATGATTACAAATGAGGGGAGGCACCCCTTATATAGCCTTTACAACTCCCCAATGAATGGTGGAGATCAAGCCGTATGATCTAACGGTTATATACAAAAGTAGAAAGCACAAATGCGGATCCCAAGTAGGGAATATATTCCCTCTCTTAGTGGGGAACATAGTGGGGAACATAATGGGGAAAGATTCCCTCATTGATTAATGTGATCCTCGATTTGGGAGTCGGGTCCCGCACGAAGCCGAATGACTCGTAGTCTGATATCATGAATGACATGTAGTCTGATATTCGGTCGTGACATTCTCCCCCACCAAACTCGTCAACGTCCTCGTTGTGTGCTGCCTTAAGAACTCGTTGATTTCGTCTTCGTACTGCCAAAGATCGAAATCTTTCTCCCAGCTTGTCTCGCTAGGAGGGTCGCCTTTCCATCGAACCAAGTACTCCACATGGTTCATATGCTTCCCACTCTTTTTCACCACTCGTCTTGATAAGATCTCGTCAAGCTTCTTATCAAGGGCATTGGTCACCGCTGTGGGGGCTCTCTTGGACTTCCCCCTCTCCGGATCTTCCGTGTCTTCTTGGAATGGCTTCAACAAGCTCACATGGAAGACCGGATGAAACTCCAACCTCGGTGGCAACTCCAGCTTGTATGACACTTTTCCGATCCTCTTCAACACCTTGAAGGGACCCTCGTATCGTCGCACTAGCCCCTTGTGCAACTTGGCAAAAACTCGGCTTTGGTGAGGCATCAGCTTCACCAACACAAGGTCCCCTTCATCAAACTCTAGGGGACGCCTCTTCTTGTCTGCCCACTTCTTCATCCTCTTTGCCGCCTTGGACAGTTGCACTCTTGCAATGTCCTTTTGCTCATCCCACTCCTTGGCAAAGCGATAGGCGGATGGATTTGGCCCTTGATAACCTGTGGCAATCTTGCTAGGAGTGTAAGGTTGTTGCCCATTAGCAATCTCAAAAGGACTCGTACCTGTCGATTCGCTCCTTTGCAAGTTGTATGAGAATTGAGCCACATCAAGTAACCTTGCCCAATTCTTCTGGTTGGCACTCACATAGTGCCTCAGGTAGAGCTCCAATAAGGCATTCACCCTCTCTGTCTGCCCATCGGTTTGAGGATGAAAGCTGGTGGAGAAATTGAATTCTGACCCCAACAGCTTGAACAACTCGGTCCAAAATCTCCCCGTGAATCGAGTGTCTCGATCACTCACAATGGACCTCGGAACGCCCCAATATTTCACCACATTTTTGAAGAAAAGGTGGCTTGTCTCCTCTGCCGTGCATGCTTTGGTGGCTGGAATGAATACTGCGTACTTGGAAAATCTATCCACCACCACAAGTATGGTTTGGAAGTCACCAGACTTTGGGAGGGATGTGATGTAATCCATGGAAATACTCTCCCAAGGTATCTCCGGTATAGGCAATGGCTCTAACAATCCAGGAGTTTTTTGTTGCTCAATCTTGTCTTGTTGGCAAACTAGACAAGTTTTCACATACCACTCCACATCGTCTCGCATGTTAGGCCAATAATAACCATCTTCCAAAAGTGCAAGAGTTCGAGTAATACCTGGGTGACCAGCCCATCCTGAATCGTGGCATTCCTTCATAACTTCCTTCCGAAGTTTGTCATGTCGAGGGACATAGATGCGGTTGCCTTTGGTGAAGAGCAACCCATCCTCTAGCCAAAATCTGCGGGTCTTGCCTTGCTTCACTTGTTCTGCCAAGGCTTGAGCTTGGGGGTCATGCTCCATACCCCCTCGGATCCTTTCCACCAAAGGACTCACCGGTCGACTGATGGCTGCAAGTTCAGCCCTTCTACTAAGAGCATCCGCCACCAAGTTCGCCTTTCCTGGCTTATACTCAAGTGTATAGTCAAACTCCGCCAAGAAATCTTGCCACCTTGCTTGCTTCGGCGATAACTTCTTTTGTGAAATGAAGTAGCTTGTGGCAATGTTGTCAGTCTTGACAACGAACTTGCTCCCCAGCAAGTAATGTCTCCAAACTCGCAAGCAATGCACCACGGCTGTCATCTCCTTCTCTTGCACCGTGTACCGCCTCTCGGTCTCATTCAGCTTGCGGCTCTCATAAGCAATTGGGTGTCCGTCTTGCATCAAAACACCACCAATTGCAAAGTCAGAAGCATCAGTTTGTACCTCGTATGGGAGTAGGTGGTTAGGCAAGGCTAACACCGGTTCCTCCATAACAGCTGCCTTTAGTGCATCGAATGCCTCTTGGCATCCACTTGACCAATCCCACGCCTTGTTCTTCTTGAATAACTCCGTCAAGGGTGTGGCAATGGAAGAGTACCCTTGAATGAACCGCCGATAATAATTGGCCAACCCCAAGAAGGAACGAAGATCCGTGACCTTCTTTGGGGGTTGCCAATCCTTGATAGCTTGGATCTTGGCACCATCCATCTTGATTTTGCCTCCGCCCACTATGTGGCCAAGGAATGCTACCTCCAGTTTGGCAAATGCACACTTCTCTCGCTTGACATACAGCTCATTCTCCCTCAACGCTTGAAACACCATCCTTATGTGTTGGATGTGCTCCTCAAGTGTGCGGCTGTATATCACTATGTCATCCAAATACACAACAACAAAGCGATCCAAGAACTTTCGGAGTACTTTGTTCATTAGTGTGCAAAAAGTAGCAGGTGCATTAGTCAAACCAAATGGCATGACTAAGAATTCGTAAGATCCATACCGTGTGACACATGCGGTCTTGGCCTCATCTCCTTTTGCTATGCGGACTTGATAGTAGCCCGATCTCAGATCCAACTTGGTGAACCATCTCGCATCTCCAAGTTGATCGAACAAGTCAGCAATAAGAGGAATGGGGTACTTGTTCTTCACGGTTACCTTATTCAAGGCTCGATAGTCGATGCACAATCTCAGCGACCCATCTTGCTTCTTTTGGAAAAGCACCGGTGCTCCGTATGGTGCTTTCGATGGTTGGATGAAGCCCGCATCCAACAACTCCTTCAGTTGCCTCCGTAATTCAGCTAACTCCGGAGGTGCCATTCGATAAGGGGCTCTCGCAGTTGGTTTGGCCCCGACTTCCAGCTCGATGGCATGGTCTACCTCCCGTATGGGTGGTAGCTTCTTTGGGAGTTCTTTGGGCATCACATCGCCAAACTCCCCAAGAACTTCCATAACTTGGATGGGCACTTCGTCATCAGTAGGTGTGCCTTCATCCATCACCAAGGTAGCTAGAAATGTGGGTTCTAGCTTCCTTACTCCTCTCTTCAGCTGCATAGCTGATAGTGTTTTTGCCTTCAGCTCCTTCTCTCGAGCCACTGGCACCACACAACACTTGCTTCCTTCAGAAAGTATGAGGGTGTTTGTGCAGCTTATTGGGACTGCTCTCGTCTGATCCAAAAACTGCATCCCTAATACAATCGGGAAATCATCCATAGGAACAATGGAGAAGTCAAGGTTACCTTTCCATTCTCCCATTTGTAGCTCGACCCCTCGGGCTACTCCAAAGATTGGCTGCGCTTGAGTGTTCACCGTCTTTAGCCAGCCTTTCTCCTCCTTGAACTTGATGCCAAGTCGTTGTGCTTCCTCCTTCTTCATGAAGTTGTGAGTAGCACCGGTATCGATCAATGCACGGGACTCCCTCCCTTGCACGATGGGACTAGCAAACATCCTCCCAGCTTGCTCTTCCTTGGCATCTTTGGTTGAGGCTTTAACAGCACTCAACAGTTGCATGGAACTCATCCTTGGTGTTTCCATTGCTTCGACCTCCCTCGCCATGGCTGCCAGCTTGTTCCTCTTCGGGCAGTCCACAGCTCTATGTGGTCCCTCACATAGAAAACATGAGAGCTTGAGTCTCTCGCCCTTGCCTCGATTTTCACCTCCCCCATGTGTGGGTTTGGCTGGGCGAAAGGACTTGTAGGGCTTGAAGGACTTGAAAGGCTTGTCCTTCCACTCCTTGGTTTCGTGGGCTGCTCCCCCACCTTTAGCCTTGTAGTCACGGAAACTCTTAGGCTTAGGTGGGTTTGAACTCTCGGCCTTGCTCTCAAATTCTGCCAAGGATTCGGCCTCGGAAATTACATCGTTGAGCTCCTTGACATTGCGTCGATGAAGCTCCAACTTGGCCCAACTTTGTAGGCCTCCCAGAAATACGTACATGGCCTCCGTCTCGGGCATGTCTGGGATCTCCAACAAGACTTCCGTGAACTCCCTCACGTAGTCTCGGATGTTGCCCTTGTGGGACAACCTGCGAAGTTTCTCCCTCGCCTCTAGCTCCCCATTTCTTGGTGAGAAATGTGCCTTCAGGAGCCTTTTGAAATCTCCCCACGTCTCCATCTTCAAGGTGCCACGCTCAATTTGAGCATGCTTCATCCTCCACCAGGTTGTGGCACTGTCGGATAGATACAGTGGAGCTTGGGAAAGTCGATCTCCATCGCTCTCCATGCCCACCCCTTGAAAGTATTGTTCAAGGTTGAAAAGGAAGTTGTCCACTTCCTTGGCATTCCTCGTCCCACCAAATGACTTTGGCCTTGGGACATCCAGCTTCAGCTTGGGTTTGGCAACCCCTTGCGCCATTCCCTTCTTGCAATCCTCCCTGATTCCAACCAAATCATCCTTAAATGAAGAGATCTCAGCAAGAAGATTTACCTTGAAGTCATCTAACTCTTCCCTCCAAGAGTGGATAGCAATGAGGGCGCCTTGCATTTCCTCACGAAGCTCATTCACGTCCCCCGACTCGAGCTCGGTTATGCGTTGGCCATATTCCTCAAGCATATCCTTGTCATCGGCAACCTTCATCTCCATACGAGTGATCCTTGCCTCCAATGATGACAGATGATCAACAGTCTTCATTCTCTTCTTAGGTTCGGGAGCACGTTGGGGTAGTCTCCCCACACGGACCTCCTCGACCTCCTCTTCAAAATGGATGTTGGCATCAGAAGTACTAGGCATCTCCATTTCTCTCTCAAAGGATTGAGCCGTGGCTCCGCTACCAACTGTCACGGGACTAGAGTTTTGCGGAATAGAAACTCTCCGTGCGGCCTTAGACTATCGCTCTTGCAATAGACTAAGTAAGCCTTCCTCACAAAGCTAGCTAGAATGCTAAGCTTAGAACACAACTGAAATGAGAGAGACACAAGATATTGGAGAGAAAGCTCTAAACTCTCAATATTGCAAGTATTGCTGGATGATTACAAATGAGGGGAGGCACCCCTTATATAGCCTTTACAACTCCCCAATGAATGGTGGAGATCAAGCCGTATGATCTAACGGTTATATACAAAAGTAGAAAGCACAAATGCGGATCCCAAGTAGGGAATATATTCCCTCTCTTAGTGGGGAACATAGTGGGGAACATAATGGGGAAAGATTCCCTCATTGATTAATGTGATCCTCGATTTGGGAGTCGGGTCCCGCACGAAGCCGAATGACTCGTAGTCTGATATCATGAATGACATGTAGTCTGATATTCGGTCGTGACATTAATCATACCATTATACCTGATTATTGTTATTGTAAAGAATATGAGAAAAGAGAACACTTTGGTAGAAAGATGCTACGAATAATTGAAGAACTAATCGAAGAATATGAAAGAGAGAATAATTAAATTAATTAAGATAAAAGAAAAGATTGGGAAAAAGATCGACAAAAATTGGACAAAATATAAAAGAAGTAAAAAAAGAAAATATTTACTAAGAATAAATACTAATGTTAATATATTATGTGAATTAGAAAATGACATCTTGAACTTGACAAACAGGTAAATGAGATACCAGAGATTTATTGAAAACGTGGAACTCGCGGAACACGAATATCCATGTAACTACTGCTTTCATAAATATTGGGTTACCGAAAGATTGACCTCTGATAAAAAGAAGGTGATTAAGACCTTTTTGTATCAACCATTTTTCATTTTAAAGCAGCAAGCAGTAAGAGCTGAGATAAAAGAGAAAAATCGCAAAAGAGAAATAAAAAACATTCGAAAACTAATAAAAAGACGAGTGACGTCCGGAGGAAGAATCATTGACTTGTTACAGTTGGAAAGAATTGTCCAAAGAGAAATTGATAGGAAAGTCACCCTGACTGGTTAAGATGGACAAGAAAAAATCTCTAACTGCAATGCTAGCCTCTTCATCAAAAGACAGGTATTCAAACTCTCCTCCCTCTTCTCCTTCTTCTCCTCCTTCACTCATACAACCCAGCTATTATTCAGCCTTAATCACTGCACCAATCACCCCTGAACAAGTTAAAAGAAAGAGCCTAATCCCTTTGCCTTTGTACCCACAAAGAGCCCCACAAACAATCACCTCAAGAGGACCACATCTTATCCTAAAAGAATTAGCCAATCAAACTGAGAAGACAGATTTGTATACCCACAAGTCTGATATAAAAATAATAGAGCTTGAGAGAAAAGATGAGAAACGAGAAATAAAAGAGCTCATGGTCCAAATTTTTCCCCCTAAAGAGTACCACCTGATGGATCACCCATACAAAAGTCGCAAATTTTATTAGAAACTCAGTCATTAGAAATTGCTCATACCATGGACGAAAAATTCCCAGATCAAATAACTTTTTCTAGAATCAAGATTCTGAGAGTAATGACCAAAGACGAATGGAAATAACATCCATTCACAAATAAAATCTTCTATGTTAAAATTCCAGACCAGCAACTCTCCAGTTACAACTATTATGATTATCAGAAAGCTTGGTTGAGAGTTCTTTGGTAGAAACCAACGTATCATACTTGGTTTGTTTACTTCTCTAAGACTTGCCAAAAAATATTTCCCCAATGGTGGATCTGCTGGTTTCATACCATGAAGCCCATTTAGGGATTGTTTCAAAAGCCCATAGAAGATGCAATAAAAGTTTTCTCTTATCATTCTAGCTTAGAGGATATTACACCAATACCTCTATTACAGTATTTGATTACATTCAGTGTTCCTTGGATCATCTGTTGGGACCTCTCAAAAAATTATGACTCTTTGACCCAGATTACTTATCTGGTCAGAAGGATGAAGCAGAAAAATTGGCCCAAATATGAAACCAAAAGGGCTGATTAAAAATAAATGATAACTGTATAAATTTTGCTGGTTATCATTGAAAAACAATCTATAGAATTTTTTAAAAATAAAATACATCTTTAATTTTTATTCGGTATTTGGTATTTTTTATTGGCTGTGTATATCTCATACATAATAGATATTTTTAAGTTTTTTAATTTAAATATATTTTTAATTTTTTTATATTAAATATTAATTTTTAAATATTAAATATTAAATTTTATATATTAAATATTAATTTTTAAATATTAAATATTAATTTTAAATATTAAATATTAATTTTAAATATTAAATATTAATTTTTAAAAAATATTTCAATTAATTGACGGTATATGATTTAACCAATTCGGTCAGAACTAGTTGGGTCAATCGATTCTAACCGGTTTTTACAGTATAAAATGAGGAGTTACTTCAACCGGATCAAATTATGGTTTTGATTCAACAACTAGTCGGACCGGTCTAGTTTTGACAATATTAATTACAATTGATATGGATTAAAATTAAGATTGACTCGATAACACCATTTATTGTCTTAAATAAATCGAGAATTAGAAATTTTGGGTTCAATACCTAATAAAATCATTGATTTAAGTAGTAATATTTCATACATTAAAATTAAGATTGAAAAGGAAGGATTATATATATGATTGTGTAAGAAACTGAATTAGATAAGAATGTAGATATTCATTTATTTAGTCAATAAAGAAAAAATATGTGAGACCCTGATCTTTTATAGTATAGATGTCCAGAAAGTTCAGAAGTCGATGCAGCTGAAAATGATTATTTTTTCCCTGATTAAATGGATGTGGGATGACCTGAAATGATTTTTGACGATTCATTCCTATTATGTTCATTTCATTCTTTTTCTATTTGGTTTCTTTCCTAGATGGTTCTTTCTTTTTTTTTTTTCATGTTTTGAAAGCTTCTAGAAGATTTATTCCAAATATAATTCATATTTATCGGTAATCATTATCTGAGCTTATTTAGGACAAAAATCAGGAAAAATTATTCCCATAAAAACTCTATAAAAGAGTTGTCGGGCTACCTTACCTAAATATACCAAAACCCACTTAAAAATTCCGGAATTAATCCCCTCTACTTCCTCTCAATTTTTGAATTTTGCCTACCCTAAATCTTAGCCGAATTTGCTTGATTTTCATCAGATTCTTGCGTGTGATAGCTTGTTGGAATTCTCTCTTTGTGTTGCCTTCTATTATCTAAGTTTCAAAAACAAGAGGTTAGTATTTTCCTTTTATTATTCATGCCGAGTTTGCTTACGATTTTGTAGCTGAAATTCTTCAATTATTCTATTTGTTGATTTATGTTTCTGTGCCTCTTCATCTTTTGGATGTTTGGTATCTATCCTTGTTATATTATGACGAATCCAGCCTTTGAATCCTCTTGCACAGTGAAATCGGCCTACCATAGTTCATACCCTAGGCGTGCCAAAATTTAGTTGATTCCTTTGTCTATTGGTTTTAATTCTTGTTCATTTTAATCGTTTAAGTGTCTGGCACCTTTTCCTTTCTTATTCATATGAAATCACTGCCTCTTCTCATGTGTATAATGAAATCGCATATACCTTATTAAGCCCTAAGTGTTGCCGAAATTTGCATGGTTAATTAAGGTGAATAATCAGGTTGTTTCCTGCTGAGTTTCTGGCCATCATATTACACATTTAGAGGGAAGATATTGCTACATCCAGATCGCTGGATTTTGGTAGGTTAATTGGTAAGGATTCCCAGTGCCTTTGGTTCTTAATGAAGTATCTTGTGATTTAGTATTGTGTGGTCTTTGTCTTCTGATGGTTTAGGAGATTATGATCTTATTGGGAAGGCAAATGATTGCATCTTATTCAGATACGTAAGAGGTAGGATCCATGCCTCATCGATTCCTTTGGTTACCCTTTCATTGTATGCCTGTTTACTTGATGATTTCGGTTTGCTAGGAATTAATATGCATGCTCGATTGGAGGATATAATCATAGGGAATTTCAGAAATCATTAAGGCTACGAATTATATATATTCGGTTATAACATGTGTGTTGATTTGTAATTAGTTTTGTTTGTGGATCCTTGCTTTGATTTGTGTATGCGTATACCTTGTGTGTATGCGTGTATGTGTCTTTAATTGTGTTTGAATGACCTTTTTGTCATTGGCCATGCGAGGTAAGTGTTGTTGCTCCTAGAGAGAGGGGAGATACTTAGCAAACTAGGGGATTTATGGGTGGTTATTCCCAACAGGAGCTCGTTGGATGCCTTGTAGGCCGATTCAAGTCCGGACGTCAGGATGCCTTGTAGGCCAGTTCGAGTTTGGATATCAAGATGCCCTATAGTCTAGTTCGAGTCTGGATGTTAGGATACCCTATTTCTGTGTGGCAGGATGACTTATATGCACAGCTGCATGAGTGCTCTTAGGCCAGTTAAAGTTTGGATGTCAGAGACAACTAAAAACTGTTTGATTTAATATTGATTGTTTAGATTTTCAGATTGAGCACTTAAGTGAGGGGATATTTATTCACCAATCAAATTATATGAATAATGTGAGGATCCATTCCCGGTAACTGGGAGCCTCACCGCCGTGCAGCCCCGATTGTCCCAACTGGTGGACCAAGCGGAACTACACAAGGCTTAACCGTAACACTCTGTTTCAATAATACACAACATTTGCATTATTTCTTTCAAAACATGGCACGCATCAATTGATACTCAGCATAACTTACAAACAACGAAGTAACAAACACATACAGCGAAAATATCAGATCACATACAACGGGCCATACTGTAAGGACCCAAACCCGGAAAGCGGGCCCTTACCGCCGTGAAGCCCGGAGAAGCCCGACACGTGGACCAATCCGAACTCCACAAGGCTATTTGACTTTTCAAACGTAAATTCCAAAAATAAAATTTAAAATATTTACAAATTACAGCATGGCTGATAAGTACTAAATACGTGGCACAATAAATTACGGAGTAATATTCAAACAGCGGAAGTCTTTTTATAACAATACAATACAAACCAGTGAAACCATAACACACAAGCCCCAAGTATCTGAAAACGAAACCACATGTCAAATCAACAAATACATAATAGTGTGCCAATAAAACCATACATGTGCAGATGCTATAGTCCCAGCGAGTAGTCCCAACGTGCACACTGAAAATAGCTACTGCTCACGATCTAATCCTGGGAGGGAAAAACAAACACGAAGGGGGTGAGATTTTCGAGAATCTCAGTAGGGGACAACAAAGCGGACTTTTCAAAGAAGAGGGACAACAAGGAACTTATCAAAGGAGAGGTACAATACAACAACTTATCAGATGAGAGGAAACAACAATGAACTTATTAGAATATTACTGAACTTGTAATTTCTCAAACTTACACTTTACTATTTACTTTACAAAACATTACTTACTGGACCCAACATGTACTTTCTGTTTACTTTACAAAACGTTTACTTACTGGCCTCGAAAATGTACTTTCGCTTTCAACAAGGAACCCAACAGAGTCAATAGTAAAAACATGGGCGGACTGGAAATCACTTCCCGAGTAACCCCCGCTAAAGGGAAACCGGAAGCCCACTGGTAGGTTTTATACATATACTTTTAAAACAATTACATACACAGCCCCTTCTACCAGTGTTGTCCGAGACTAGAGTGATTAATAAAACTTTATACGGAAAAGATCAACTAGTCCCTTTCAGATCATCCTGCAAAGCAGGGAACATACAGTAACCATACAGTAACCATACTCCAACCATACACCTCCCAACAGATGAGTGTCTCTCCGCTTACTCTCAGAGACCGAGCACTCACCACGTTTGGCCAAACGGAACACAAGTACGAGTAACATAAAAACTTACATACTTTACAAATCACAAACTGGTTTAACTTTCAATAACACTGAAATACCATACTTTACAATTAATACTCAATAATACGATATATTATCATATATCGTTACAGAAACCTTTGATTACAACCTTTTTATTACTTTACGGGCAATGATACGGAATCAGCCCAATTTACACAACAAATCAATCAAATGGACTTTGATTGAACACATGAAATTTTGGAGATACATTATGATACATTACGGGTACATACGGAAAAGTCAATGTAATTTGGACAATGGATCCATCGGATGGGCTCCGATGGATTACACAACAATTCAATGACCAAAGTACGGATTTAAAAATCAGGAATACTTAATATGAGACAAGTACGGTAAAGACCTCACATTATGATACTTTATAGCTACCTACGGAAGAGAACAATGAAATTTGAACAATGGACCAATCGGATGGGCTCCGATGGACTATACAACGAATCAATCAAAACCAAGGTAAGACGGATTTTACAACAAGGAAATACTAATGATGAACCACATACGGTAAAGACCCTACCTTACGGGCTGAAGAAGAGGAAACGATACTCTTGCCTTTGTCCTCAACACTCGCCCTTCCTAAGAACACAATATTACGGTTAGACTCAACATACGAATATTAACATTTAAATGACTATAACTCCATAACGACACATCAAATGGAAAAACGGATCGCGCCATTGCGATCAGAACGTCGAAATTACCTAACGGGGAGAGTTCACTTTTGGTCAACGGTCAAAGTCAACTTTAACGTTCAAAGTCAACTTTAACGGTCAACGGTGAACAGTATCGGGTCGGGTTGTCGGGTCGGGTCGTCGGGTCGAATCAACGGGTCGGGTCGGGTCAACGGGTCGCCGGTCAACTGTGAACAGTGTCGCCGGTCAACTGTCGCCGGCGGTGGCCGGAAAACTCCAACTTCATCCAAAACCGAAAATTTTTACATCAATACGAAGCTACAAACATCAGGAATATGAATCCGAAAACCAAACTTCAAGACTTACTTTAGATTGGCCGGAATTGACAATTTTCCGGTGAGAATTTCGAAACTTCCAGGCTTCGATCCGGCCGCGTCCGTGGTCCGATGAAGGTGAAACCAGCGGCAGATTGATCGTGATGATGAGAAGAACATAATGGTACAAACAATTTGACGATCAGACGGTTGGATTTGATACTGGAGGTAATTGAAGTTGGTTGAATGAGAGAATGAAAAAAAATTGAAAAAAAATGCAGGGTAAGGCAGCAGGGGGGGGGAAACTCTCGGCAGGCTTTCCCTTTTATACTGTGGGTGACGTGGCAAAAATTTGCCACGTCACCAGAGGTCTCACAACCTACCCCCCTTACAAAAATTTCGTCCCCGAAATTTACGTACCGTACTACTGAAAGAGATAAGGGTAACGCTCTCGCATAGACTCCTCGGTCTCCCACGAGAGCTCCTCAGAACTACCACTACGCCAAGAAACTCTAACCATTGGAACTAAACGACTGCGAAGCTGCCTAATCGACTCGTCAACAATAGCCACTGGCTGAGCAGGAAACGACAAGTCACTGGCAACTTCTACTGGCGGTGCACCCAACACGTGTGATGGATCCCGTACATACTTCCGTAGCATAGAAACATGGAAGACATTATGGATCCTCTCCAAGGACGGTGGTAAAGCAAGACGGTATGCCACTGGTCCAATTCGCTCGGTGATCTCATACGGTCCAATAAAACGCGGCGCTAACTTGCCTCGCTGTTGAAACCGAAGTACTCCTTTCCACGGTGCAACCTTCAGGAATACTTTGTCACCAACCTGAAACTCAAGGTCACGACGTCGGTTGTTTGCATAACTCCGTTGTCTATCCTGAGCTGTCTGTAAACGCTGTCTGATCAAAGCCAACTGCTCTGTTGCCTGATCTATCAACTCGGGACTGTCCAGACGTCTCTCACCTACCTCATCCCAACACAGGGGCGTACGACAACGTCTACCATACAAAGCCTCATACGGTGCCATACCGATACTGACTTGGAAACTGTTGTTGTAGGCGAATTCTGCCAACGGAAGGCATCTATCCCACGTAGTATGTCTATCGAGCGCACACGCTCGTAACATATCTTCCAACGTCTGTATTGTCCTCTCGGACTGACCATCTGTTTGGGGATGGAAAGCCGTACTGAAGTTCAGACGGGTACCCAAAGCACCCTGAAACTTTCCCCAGAAACGAGAAGTAAATCTCGGGTCTCGATCTGAAACAATAGAGACTGGAACTCCATGAAGTCTGACGATCTCATCAATATACCGATGAGCCAACTTCTCCGGTGTATCGGAGACTCGTACAGGGAGGAAATGGGCAGACTTGGTCAATCTGTCCACAATCACCCACACTGCATCAAAACCTCGCTGAGTCCTCGGTAGACCCACGACGAAGTCCATCGTGATATGCTCCCACTTCCACTCTGGAATGGGAAGCGACTGCAACATACCTGCGGGTTTCTGGTGCTCGGCCTTGACTTGTTGGCATACGAGGCAACGAGCAACAAACTCTGCAATGTTTTTCTTCATTCCCGACCACCAGTAATGTTCCCTCAAATCCCGATACATCTTGGTACTACTGGGATGAATCGAGAACGTAGAACTGTGCGCCTCGGTCAAAATCAACTGACGTAATTCCTCATCTCGAGGAACACAAATTCTACCTCGGAACGTCAAAATACCATCACCTCGAACCCTATACTCACTGACTGTGTCACCACTAGTACCACTATCCAACTGCTGTCTCAACTGAACCAACACTGGATCCTCTAACTGCTTGACTCGAATTTCCTCAAGTAAAGTGGGTCTGGCAACAACCTGAGCCAACAACGCTCCAGAACTATCACTGTCAAGTTGGACTCAAGATGCCCTTAAGCACATAAGCATTGGAAGGTATTCTCAACGGATATACGCCAAGGAAGAAGTAGTCTTCATACTCAGGGCATCGGCAACTACGTTGGCTTTACTAGGATGATAATCGATCACAAGGTCGTAATCCTTTATCAATTTAAGCCATCTCCTTTGTCTCAAGTTAAGTTTCTTTTGGGTTAAGAGATACTTGAGACTCTTATGATCTGTGAAGACTCTGCAAGTCTCACCATACAGATAGTGACGCCAAATCTTCAATGTAAATACTACGGCTGCTAACTCTAAATCATGGGTCGGGTAGTTGCATTCATGTGGCCTCAACTGTCGCGAGGCATAGGCGACTACCTTCCCATCCCACATCAGTACACACCCCAAACCATGCTTTGATGCATCACTATACACCACATACTCCTTACCACTGACCGGTAAGGTAAGGATAGGAGCGGAAACCAATCTGGACTTCAACTCCTCAAAACTGTGCTGACACTTCTCGGACCACACAAACGGTTCACCTTTACGTGTCAAATGAGTCAACGGTCCTGCTAACGTTGCGAAGTTCTCCACAAAGCGTCGGTAATAACCGGCTAAACCGAGAAAACTTCGAATCTCGGAAACTGTACGTGGAGGCTCCCATGATATAACAACTTCAATCTTCTTGGGATCCACCAATACTCCTCTAGCCGACACAACATGTCCCAAGAAACCGACTTCTCGCAACCAGAACTCACACTTGGAGAACTTGGCGTATAACTGCCGAGCTCTAAGTATCTCCAATACCATCCTCAAATGCTCAGAATGCTCCTCCTCTGACTTTGAATAAATGAGGATGTCATCAATGAAGACAATCACGAACCGATCAAGATACTCCCGGAATACTCGGTTCATCAAATCCATGAAGACGGCTGGTGCATTCGTCAACCCGAAGGGCATGACCAGGAACTCGTAGTGTCCGTACCGAGACCTGAAAGCTGTCTTCGGAACATCCGACTCACGGACTCGTAATTGATGATAACCCGATCTCAAATCAATCTTTGAGAACACCGATGCTCCCTGAAGTTGGTCGAACAAATCATCTATACGGGGCAGTGGGTACTTGTTCTTAACGGTAACACGGTTCAACTGCCGGTAATCAATGCACAACCGTAGTGAACCATCCTTCTTCTTTACGAACAATACTGGCGCTCCCCATGGAGAAACACTGGGTCGGATGAAACCACGATCTACCAGATCCTCCAATTGAGCCTTCAGCTCCTTCATTTCAGCTGGAGCCATCCTATACGGCGGGATGGATATCGGGTTTGTCCCCGGAATCAACTCGATCCCGAACTCCACCTCTCTCTCTGGTGGTAACCCGACTACGTCATCTGGAAATACATCTGGAAACTCACTAGCAACCGGAACTTGATTCAACTCTAGTGACTCGGCTGAGGTGTCCCTGACATGTGCCTAGGAATGCTGTACATCCCTTACTGATCATCTTTTTTGAACTAAGCCATGAGATCATACAGGTAGGCACAATACGTCTATCTCCCTCGAAGCAATAGTCGGAACTATCGGGGAGAATAAACCAAACTCGCTTGGTGAAACACTCCATTCGAGCATGATAACGGACTAGACATTCCATACCCAATATAACACCAAACTCCCGGATGTCAAGCGGAATCAAATCTGCTTCCAACACAACTGTACTCAACCTCAGAACACAACCTATATACACCTGACTGCATGTCAAAAGCTCACCTAACGGGGTCATAACCTCAATAGGTGGAGCCAACGGAGACAACGGGCAATCTGCACTAGCTGAAATTCTAGGACCGACAAAAGATCTATTTGCTCCTGGATCTAACAAAACTCGAGCAAGAACAGAAAATACAGTAATAGTACCTGTCACCACATCGGGGCTAGCACAGGCCTCAGCATCAGTCAAAGTAAAGAGGCGGGTCTGTCTCGTCTGTGCTGGCTGACTGGACTGCTGACCCTGTGTCTGACTACCAGAAGGTCTGCCTGGTGCTCTGGACGGTGGCCTGATAGAACCCTGAGAAGGTATGCGACTGCCACTAGGTTTCGAAGCACTAAAGGACTGTGATCTCGACTTCGGGCAGTCCCTCGCCATATGACCAAACTCGAAGCAGTTATAACACTGTCTGTTCTGTGGACACGGCAGAATGTGGCGTCTCTGACATCTGTCGCACCACGACATGAGTCTACCTGTACTCAGACTGGAAGCTATCAACTGTGACTGGGAAGATGTGTGACTATCGTCTCGTAATTGAGACGACCTCGGGGAATACTGTCCTACATAACGACTCATTCGACGGTCAAATCTCTAACTGTGCTTAACTGACAAGGACATCCTAGTTAGTCTAAAGACTATAAGGGACAATTAATACGATACAACGCTGGACTATGCACGTGCAGTGTAGTGAGTGGAAAATCATACTTTAAAAATATTACGAAAACACTTTCAAAACTTGGTTTGTAAAAAAAACCTGGGGCTCCGCTACCACTCCTGTAAGGACCCAAACCCGGAAAGCGGGCCCTTACCGCCGTGAAGCCCGGAGAAGCCCAACACGTGGACCAATCCGAACTCCACAAGGCTATTTGACTTTTCAAACGTAAATCCCAACAATAAAATTTAAAATATTTACAAATTACAGCATGGCTGATAAGTACTAAATACGTGGCACAATAAATAACGGAGTAACTATTCAAACAGCGGAAGTCTTTTATAACAATACAATACAAACCAGTGAAACCATAACACACAAGCCCCAAGTATCTGAAAACGAAACCACATGTCAAATCAACAAATACATAATAGTGTGCCAATAAAACCATACATGTGCAGATGCTATAGTCCCAGCGAGTAGTCCCGATACGCACACTGAACACAGCTACTGACCACGATCTAGTCCTGGGAGGGAAAAACAAACACGAAGGGGGTGAGATTTTCGAGAATCTCAGTAGGGGACAACAAAGCGGACTTTTCAAAGAAGAGGGACAACAAGGAACTTATCAAAGGAGAGGTACAATACAACAACTTATCAGATGAGAGGAAACAACAAGGAACTTATTAGAACATTACTGAACTTGTAATTTCTCAAAACATAAACTTTTACTATTTACTTTACAAAACATTACTTACTGGACCCAACATGTACTTTCTGTTTACTTTACAAAACGTTTACTTACTGGCCTCGAAAATGTACTTTCGCTTTCAACAAAGAACTCAACAGGGTCAATAGTAAAAACATGGGCGGACTGGAAATCACTTCCCGAGTAACCCCCGCTAAAGGGAAACCGGAAGCCCACTGGTAGGTTTTATACATATACTTTTAAAACAATTACATACATAGCCCCTTCTACCAGTGTTGTCCGAGACTAGAGTGATTAATAAAACTTTATACGGAAAAGATCAACTAGTCCCTTTCAGATCATCCTGCGAAGCAGGGAACATACAGTAACCATACAGTAACCATACTCCAACCATACACCTCCCAACAGATGAGTGTCTCTCCGCTTACTCTCAGAGACCGAGCACTCACCACGTTTGGCCAAACGGAACACAAGTACGAGTAACATAAAAACTTACATACTTTACAAATCACAAACTGGTTTAACTTTCAATAACACTGAAATACCATACTTTACAATTAATACTCAATAATACGATATATTATCATATATCGTTACAGAAACCTTTGATTACAACCTTTTTATTACTTTACGGGCAATGATACGGAATCAGCCCAATTTACACAACAAATCAATCAAATGGACTTTGATTGAACACATGAAATTTTGGAGATACATTATGATACATTACGGGTACATACGGAAAAGTCAATGTAATTTGGACAATGGATCCATCGGATGGGCTCCGATGGATTACACAACAATTCAATGACCAAAGTACGGATTTAAAATCAGGAATACTTAATATGAGACAAGTACGGTAAAGACCTCACATTATGATACTTTGTAGCTATCTACGGAAGAGAACAATGAAATTTTGAGCAATGGACCAATCGGATGGGCTCCGATGGACTATACAACGAATCAATCAAAACCAAGGTAAAACGGATTTTACAACAAGGAAATACTAATGAACCACATACGGTAAGGACCCTACCTTACGGGCTGAAGAAGAGGAAACGATACTCTTGCCTTTGTCCTCAACGCTCGCCCTTCCTAAGAACACAACATTACGGTTATACTCAACATACGGATATTAACCTTCAAAGGCTTATAAATCAATAATGACATATCAAATGGAAAAACGGATCGCGCCATTGCGATCAGAACGTCGAAATTACCTAACGGGAAGGGTTTCACTTTTGGTCAACGGTCAAAGTCAACTTTAACGGTCAAAGTCAACTTTAACGGTCAACTTTAACGGTCAACGGGGTCAACGTTAGTCACCGTTAGTCAACAGTGAACAGTGTCGGGTCGGGTTGTCGGGTCGGGTCGGGTCGTCGGGTCGAATCAACGGGTCGGGTCGGGTCAACGGGTCGCCGGTCAACTGTGAACAGTGTCGCCGGTCAACTGTCGCCGGCGGCCGGAAAATTCCAACTTCATCCAAAACCGAAAATTTTTACATCAATACAAAGCTACAAACATCAGGAATATGAATCCTAAAACCAAACTTCAAGACTTACTTTAGATTGGCCGGAATTGACGATTTTCCGGTGAGAATTTCGAAAGTTCCAGGCTCCGATCCGGCCGCGTCCGTGGTCTGATGAAGGTGAAACCAACGGCAGATTGATCGTGATGATGAGAAGAACATAATGGTACAAACAATTTGACGATCAGACGGTTGGAGTTGATACTGCATGTAATTGAAGTTGGTTGAATGAGAGAGAGAGAAAAAAAATTGAAAAAAAAAAATTGCAGGATAAGGCAGCAGGGGGGGGGGAAACTCTCGGCAGGCTTTCCCTTTTATACTGTGGGTGACGTGGCAAAAATTTGCCACGTCACCAGAGGTCTCACAACCTACCCCCCTTACAAAAATTTCGTCCCCGAAATTTACGTACCGTACTACTGAAAGAGATAAGGGTAACGCTCTCGCATAGACTCCTCGGTCTCCCACGAGAGCTCCTCAGAACTACCACTACGCCAAGAAACTCTAACCATTGGAACTAAACGACTGCGAAGCTGCCTAATCGACTCGTCAACGATAGCCACTGGCTGAGCAGGAAACGACAAGTCACTGGCAACTTCTACTGGCGGTGCATCCAACACGTGTGATGGATCCCGAACGTACTTCCGTAGCATAGAAACATGGAAGACATTATGGATCCTCTCCAAGGACGGTGGCAAAGCAAGACGGTATGCCACTGGTCCAATTCGCTCGGTGATCTCATACGGTCCAATAAAACGCGGCGCTAACTTGCCTCGCTGTTGAAACCGAAGTACTCCTTTCCACGGTGCAACCTTCAGGAATACTTTGTCACCAACCTGAAACTCAAGGTCACGACGTCGGTTGTTTGCATAACTCCGTTGTCTGTCCTGAGCTGTCTGTAAACGCTGTCTGATCAAAGCCAACTGCTCTGTTGCCTGATCTATCAACTCGGGACTGTCCAGACGTCTCTCACCTACCTCATCCCAACACAGGGGCGTACGACAACGTCTACCATACAAAGCCTCATACGGTGCCATACCGATACTGACTTGGAAACTGTTGTTGTAGGCGAATTCTGCCAACGGAAGGCATCTATCCCACGTAGTATGTCTATCGAGCGCACACGCTCGTAACATATCTTCCAACGTCTGTATTGTCCTCTCGGACTGACCATCTGTTTGGGGATGGAAAGCCGTACTGAAGTTCAGACGGGTACCCAAAGCACCCTGAAACTTTCCCCAGAAACGAGAAGTAAATCTCGGGTCTCGATCTGAAACAATAGAGACTGGAACTCCATGAAGTCTGACGATCTCATCAATATACCGATGAGCCAACTTCTCCGGTGTATCGGAGACTCGTACAGGGAGGAAATGGGCAGACTTGGTCAATCTGTCCACAATCACCCACACTGCATCAAAACCTCGCTGAGTCCTCGGTAGACCCACGACGAAGTCCATCGTGATATGCTCCCACTTCCACTCTGGAATGGGAAGCGACTGCAACATACCTGCGGGTTTCTGGTGCTCGGCCTTGACTTGTTGGCATACGAGGCAACGGGCAACAAACTCCGCAATGTGTCTCTTCATCCCCGACCACCAGTAATGTTCCCTCAAATCGCGATACATCTTGGTACTACCGGGATGAATCGAGAACGTAGAACTGTGCGCCTCGATCAAAATCAACTGACGTAACTCCTCATCTCGAGGAACACAAATTCTACCTCGGAACGTCAGAATACCATCATCTCGAACCCTATACTCACTGACTGTATCACCACTAGTAACACTATCCAGCTGCTGTCTCAACTGAACCAACACTGGATCCTCTAACTGCTTGACTCGAATTTCCTCAAGTAAAGTGGGTCTGGCAACAATCTGTGCTAACAACGCTCCAGAACCATCACTGTCAAGCTGGACACGGTTTGCCCTCAAACACATCAGCATTGGCATGTATTCTGCCCGAACGTAAGCCAAGGAAGATGAAGTCTTCCTACTCAAGGCATCAGCAACCACATTGGCTTTCCCGGGATGATAATCGATTACAAGATCGTAATCCTTTATCAACTCAAGCCATCTCCTTTGTCTCAAGTTAAGCTCCTTTTGGGTTAAGAGATACTTGAGACTCTTATGGTCTGTAAAGACTCTGCAAGTCTCGCCATACAGATAGTGGCGCCAAATCTTCAATGCAAACACCACAGCTGCTAACTCTAAATCATGGGTCGGGTAGTTACATTCGTGTGGCCTCAACTGTCGCGAGGCATAGGCGACTACCTTCCCATCCTGCATCAGTACACACCCCAAACCATGCTTTGATGCATCACTATACACCACATACTCCTTATCGCTGACTGGTAAAGTAAGAACAGGAGCGGAAACCAATCTGGACTTCAACTCCTCAAAACTATGCTGACACTTCTCGGACCACACAAACGGTTCGCCCTTACGTGTCAACCGGGTCAGTGGTCCTGCTAACGTCGAGAAGTTCTCCACAAACCGTCTGTAATAACCGGCTAAACCGAGGAAACTCCGTATCTCAGGAGCGGTACGTGGAGGTTCCCATGATACAACAACCTCGATCTTCTTGGGGTCCACCAATACTCCTCTAGCCGACACAACATGTCCCAAGAAACCGACTTCTCGCAACCAGAACTCGCACTTGGAGAACTTGGCGTATAACTGCCGAGCTCTAAGTATCTCCAATACCATCCTCAAATGCTCAGAATGCTCCTCCTCTGACTTTGAATAAACGAGGATGTCATCTATGAAAACGATCACAAAACGATCAAGGTATTCCCGGAATACCCGGTTCATCAAATCCATGAAGACAGCTGGTGCATTCGTCAACCCGAATGGCATGACCAGGAACTCGTAGTGTCCGTACCGAGACCTGAAAGCTGTCTTCGGAACATCTGACTCACGGACTCGTAATTGATGATAACCCGATCTCAAATCAATCTTTGAGAACACCGATGCTCCCTGAAGTTGGTCGAACAAATCATCTATACGGGGCAGTGGGTACTTGTTCTTAACGGTAACACGGTTCAACTGCCGGTAATCAATGCACAACCGTAGTGAACCATCCTTCTTCTTTACGAACAATACTGGCGCTCCCCATGGAGAAACACTGGGTCGGATGAAACCACGATCTACCAGATCCTCCAATTGAGCCTTCAGCTCCTTCATTTCAGCTGGAGCCATCCTATACGGCGGGATGGATATCGGGTTTGTCCCCGGAAGCAACTCGATCCCGAACTCCACCTCTCTCTCTGGTGGTAACCCGACTACGTCATCTGGGAATACATCAGGAAACTCACTAGCAATCGGGACCTGACTCAGCTCTAGTGACTCGGCTGAGGTGTCCCTGACATGTGCTAGGAATGTTGTACATCCCTTGCTGATCATCTTCTTCGCACTAAGCCATGAGATCATACAAGTAGGCACAATACGTCTATCTCCCTCGAAGCAGTACTCCGAACTATCGGGTAGTGTAAACCAAACTCGCTTGGTGAAACACTCCATTCGGGCACGATACAGGGCTAAGCAATCCATACCCAATATAACATCAAACTCCCGGATGTCAAGCGGAATCAAATCTGCCTCTAACACAACTGTACTCAACCTCAGAACACAACCTATATACACCTGACTGCATGTCAAAATCTCACCTAATGGGGTCATAACCTCAATAGGTGGAGTCAACGGGGACAACGGGCAATCTGCACTAGTTGAAATTCTAGGACCGACAAAAGATCTATTTGCTCCTGGATCTAACAAAACTCGAGCAAGAATAGAAAATACAGTAATAGTACCTGTCACCACATCGGGGCTAGCACAGGCCTCAGCATCAGTCAAAGCAAAGAGACGGGTCTGTCTCGTCTGTCCTGGCTGACTGGACTGCTGACCCTGTGTCTGACTGCCAGAAGGTCTGCCTGGTGCTCTGGACGGTGGCCTGATAGAACCCTGAGAAGGTATGCGACTGCCACTAGGTCTCGAAGCACTAAAGGACTGTGATCTCGGCTTCGGGCAGTTCCTCGCCATATGACCAAACTCGGAGCAGTTATAACACTGTCTGTTTTGTGGACACGGCGGAATGTGGCGCCTCTGACATCTGTCACACCATGGCAAAATTCTTCCTGTGCTCTGACTGGAAGCTATCGACTGTGACTGGACAGGTGTGTAACTATCGCCTCGTAAATGAGACGGCCTCGGAGGATACGGTCCAACTGAACGAGTAGGTCGACGATCAAATCTCACACCATGCCTGACTGGGCCTCTGCTAGGTGCGGGGTCACTGCGGGACTGACTAGTCATCATCCTCTGACCTGAACTCTGACCCAAAACCATCTTCTCAGCATTTGCAGCAGCAACAACTAAGGCCTTGAGGTTGTCCACTGGGGTCGTACCCACGATCGTCCGGATGTCATGACGTAGACCATCCTGGAAACGACGGGCTAACTGAACCTCTGTACAGTCCTCAATAGGTGCAAAACAGGACAACTCTCTCAGCTCCTTCTCGAACTCTAAAACAGTCCGAGTACCCTGCTCAATACGGTAAAACTCTGCCCTCTTGGCGTTCTGGTGGAACTCTGTGTAGAACCTGTCATGGAACAACTCAAGAAACTCAGCCCATGACGGTAACTGGCCTCGGAACCTCAGACTGACAGACATCCACCAAGTCAAAGCTTCTCCCTTGAGCAGATAGGTGGCTATGGCAACCTTGTCCTCCTCGGACAATCGTACAGCCATCGCTGCTCGGTCAAGCTCCACTAGCCACTGACGAGCCTCAGCTGGACCCTTTGTACCTGTAAAGTTGGTACATCCCAACTCTCGAACATCTTTCAGCAACCTCGTGAAACTGCGCTCCCTGGCATCACTCTGCAGAATCGGGGCCACAGGTTGCTGAACTGGAGCAATAGGTGCCTGAGGTGGGGCTGGTGCCGGAACAGACTGGGTCTGGGCTACTAACTGCTGTAAGGTAGCCAAAATCGCTGCTAAAGCTGGGTCTGAAGTCGGTACAGTTGGAGCAACAGGCGCTGCTGGAGCAACAGGCATGACTGGTGGAACCTGGTCACCCTGATCCTGACCTGGCCCATGAACTGACTCGCCAGTAGCATCCTGGCGGTCTCGTGCTGCTGTAGTACGTGTCCTAACCATACTGTACACATCAAACAAACAAGGACATACTAATTAGTCTAAAGACTAAAGGGGACAATTAATACGATACAACGCTGGACTATGCACGTGCAGTGTAGTGAGTTGAAAATCATACTTTCAAAATATTATGAAAACACTTTCAAAACTTTGTTTGTAAAAACAAAAACCTGGGGCTCCGCTACCACTCCTGTAAGGACCCAAACCCGGAAAGCGGGCCCTTACCGCCGTGAAGCCCGGAGAAGCCCGACACGTGGACCAATCCGAACTCCACAAGGCTATTTGACTTTTCAAACGTAAATTCCAAAAATAAAATTTAAAATATTTACAAATTACAGCATGGTTGATAAGTACTAAATACGTGGCACAATAAATTACGGAGTAATATTCAAACAGCGGAAGTCTTTTTATAACAATACAATACAAACCAGTGAAACCATAACACACAAGCCCCAAGTATCTGAAAACGAAACCAACAATCCAAACAATAAATATTCAACAGTGTGCCAATAAAACCATACATGTGCAGATGCAATAGTCCCAGCGAGTAGTCCCGATACGCACACTGAACACAGCTACTGACCACGATCTAGTCCTGGGAGGGAAAAACAAACACGAAGGGGGTGAGATTTTCGAGAATCTCAGTAGGGGACAACAAAGTGAACTTATCAAAGAAGAGGGACAACAAGGAACGTATCAAAGGAGAGGTACAATACAACAACTTATCAGATGAGAGGAAACAACAAGGAACTTATTAGAACATTACTGAACTTGTAATTTCTCAAAACATAAACTTTTACTGTTTACTTTACAAAACATTACTTACTGGACCCAACATGTACTTTCTGTTTACTTTACAAAACGTTTACTTACTAGCCTCGAAAGTGTACTTTCGCTTTCAACAAAGAACTCAACAGGGTCAATAGTAAAAACATGGGCGGACTGGAAATCACTTCCCGAGTAACCCCCGCTAAAGGGAAACCGGAAGCCCACTGGTAGGTTTTATACGTATACTTTTAAAACAATTACATACATAGCCCCTTCTACCAGTGTTGTCCGAGACTAGAGTGATTAATAAAACTTTATACGGAAAAGATCAACTAGTCCCTTTCAGATCATCCTGCGAAGCAGGGAACATACAGTAACCATACAGTAACCATACTCCAACCATACACCTCCCAACAGATGAGTGTCTCTCCGCTTACTCTCAGAGACCGAGCACTCACCACGTTTGGCCAAACGGAACACAAGTACGAGTAACATAAAAACTTACATACTTTACAAACTGGTTTAACTTTCAATAACACTGAAATATCATACTTTACAATTCATACTCAATAATACGATATATTATCATATATCGTTACAGAAACCTTTGATTACAACTTTTTTATTACTTTACGGGCAATGATACGGAATCAGCCCAATTTACTCAACAAATCAATCAAATGGACTTTGATTGATCACATGACATTTTGGAGATACATTATGATACGTTACGGGTACATACAGAAAAGTCAAGGTAATTTGGACGATGGATCCATCGGATGGGCTCCGATGGATTACACAACAATTCAATGACCAAAGTACGGATTTAAAATCGAAGAATACTTAATATGAGACAAATACGGTAAAGACCCTACATTATAATACTTTACAGCTACCTACGGAAGAGAGCAATGAAATTTGAACAATGGACCAATCGGATGGGCTCCGATGGACATACAACGAATCAATCAAAACCAAGGTAAAACAGAATTTACAACAAGGAATTACTAATGATGAACCACATACGATAAAGACCCTACCTTACAAGAACATACGATAAAGGACAAAGTAACTTGGACAAGGATCCATCGGATGGACTCCGATGGATTATACTTATGATTGAACACATACGGTAAAGACCCTACCTTACGGGCTGAAGAAGAGGAAACGATACTCTTGCCTTTGTCCTCAACACTCGCCCTTCCTAAGAACACAATATTACGGTTAGACTCAACATACGAATATTAACATTTAAATGACTATAACTCCATAACGACACATCAAATGGAAAAACGGATCGCGCCATTGCGATCAGAACGTCGAAATTACCTAACGGGGAGAGTTTCACTTTTGGTCAACGGTCAAAGTCAACTTTAACGGTCAAAGTCAACTTTAACGGTCAACGGAGTCAACGTTAGTCACCGTTAGTCAACAGGTCAACGGTGAACAGTGTCGGGTCGGGTTGTCGGGTCGGGTCGTCGGGTCGAATCAACGGGTCGGGTCGGGTCAACGGGTCGCCGGTCAACTGTGAACAGTGTCGCCGGTCAACTGTCGCCGGCGGTGGCCGGAAAACTCCAACTTCATCCAAAACCGAAAATTTTTACATCAATACGAAGCTACAAACATCAGGAATATGAATCCGAAAACCAAACTTCAAGACTTACTTTAGATTGGCCGGAATTGACGATTTTCCGGTGAGAATTTCGAAACTTCCAGGCTCCGATCCGGCCGTGTCCGTGGTCCGATGATGGTGAAACCAGCGGCAGATTGATCGTGACGATGAGAGGAACACAATGGTACCAAAAATTCGACGATCAGACGGTTGGATTCGATACTACAGGTAATTGAAGTTGGTTGAATGAGAGAATGAAAAAAAAATTGAAAAAAAAATGCAGGGTAAGGCAGCAGGGGGGAAACTCTCGGCAGGCTTTCCCTTTTATACTGTGGGTGACGTGGCAAAAATTTGCCACGTCACCAGAGGTCTCACACGGGAAGATGCAGATAACCATCCTTTCGTGCCACCTATGCCACCTGTGCAAGACGACAGCACTCTACTTCATCCAAGAGACAGAAGAGAGGATTGCCATAAAGAATACTACAACTCCAGCTCCAGGAGTGATCAGCCCAAACGAACTTGAAGAACTCCACTCCAATATAGACACGACCGTGATGCTGATCACTTTTTCCCTCACTTTGTCCCTAGGGGTCCAGAGGTTGTGCAAGACCTCGCTCACCGCCAGTGGCTTATCAAAGCTCTGGTTTTGCTGCCAGTCGTTGCCAACCTACTGGAGCGTCCAGAAGGCCAGAAGAGTTACTTGGCTTATGGAGGACACAGTGTCGCATGAGTTGGAGCAGCAAAGGAAGCACGTGGTTTTGAGTGTTGAGAGTTACTTGAAGGATCGTGGTATGTCAGAGGAAGAGACGGTAAAATTCTTCTGCGAAGAGATTGCAGATCCAAGGAAGGATATCAATGAGGAGTGCCTCAAGCCAAACAAAAGCGCACAGCCCGCTTCAGGTTAAACCATCGGAGCTCTCTCTGGCTCTTGCTAAACTAACTCCAGAGAAGGCAGACCCCAAAAGTATTCTTTGCTCGTGATGTAGCAAGGGCTTGCAGAGCTGATACTTTTGTTGTCTTCATTCGACTTGCAAGGAAAGCCAGCTATCTTCATGCATGCGTAATGCATGCTCACTGTGCAACGTTGCGAACAGCCTTTTTGCTTCATTGCACTTTGGCTTGCAGAATGACCGAGGTCTCCCTGTTACCTGTGTTGCTGAGTGGCTGGGAATGGAGGAAGAAGAAGTACAGGATGAGGAAGTATTGTCTAAGAAGGTTCTGCAGGAGAGCTCATTTTCGAAGAAGAGGAAGGCGTCAAAGGAACTTCACAGCTCAAAGAGAAAAAAAAAATTAAAAAAAAAATAATAAACTTTTTCGTGCCGCAAAATGGGCTAATGTTTCTGAAGATGGTGGAAACGTCATGCAAAGCAGAATGGTACTCTGAGCACTGGTGGAACTGATGAAAGAAAGAGAAGTCGTCAAGTTACTCCGGATAGAAAGAGGAGGGGAAATCTAGAACATCATACTGTGGGAATAGCCTTATTTACCGCTTATGAAGATTTCCTGAATAGAAGTTCAAATGAAAGATCTGACCAGCCTCAATATAACATAAACAGGAGTGAAGATTTATTTCATGCTCCGGAAACAAAACAGTGTCCAAATAGGAGTGCTCGACGCAAAAAGGCTAAGAGGCAATGGTTGAGGGAGAAACTCAAAGCTGAAAAGAAAGAGCAAGAGGAGAAGTCTTTTCAGAGGGTTTGATGCACACCTTAATACAGAGCAGGTTACGGCCATATCAAGGAGTGCATTCTTTCTATTAATGCAAAACCACCTTAATTGGAAGTATGCTGTCTCTGCTGTTTATTAAGGGACCCGCATATAGAGCAAGACGAGGACTGCTCAAAATCCTTCTCTTCCATCTGGAGAGCATGATATAAGCTCATCAATGAATCAAAGGTCACCGCCCATGCAGCAGATGTTGAGGCCGCAACAAGTTGCATTCCAGGGAGCATGTTACAGGAGCAGCAGCTCCAAGGGGATTTCCGTCAAAGAATTTCTGGCCAAGATGAAGCCCAGTGCAATGATTTAGGTTCAGGAGGGTCTATCATAACTGCTCCGCACTTTACTGCCCCAAAATTCCGGTGATGGTGCATACAGACCTGTGCTTGATCATCAACTTCGGAATCAACAGCGATGGCTTTTGTTCTTGCGGCATGCACGTGCATGTTCAGCACCCAAAGGAAAATGCCAAGATAAAAAACTGTTTTCAGGCCAAGGTATTGTTGAAGCATGTTGCAGGATGCAGTTTAAATCAATGCCGATATCTTAAATGTCGTTCTTCCAAGGCACTGATCAATCACCCACAAGCAGTGCCGAGATCAAAATTGCCCTGTTTGTATTCCTGTTTAAAATAATAATAAAAATAAAAAATAAAAAAAAAATTCCTTGGCTCACAAGGAATATATTCGTCTGGGGCTCCGAGAGGATACTGAAAGATGAAGAGGCACTTTGCTTGGATGCAACGGTGTTGTGCCAAAGGATGAGGACCGGTTGAAGTTCCAACTTTCTGGAAATGAGTGCAAATAAACATGCCCTCAACCGAGGTGGAGATGATGGGATGTTAATTGTTGGTCAAACTTTGAGAATCTGTGTGAGACCCCGTCCTTTTGAGTGTCTAGTCAGCGTTCGGTGTCAGTCAGTTGTCCCGGATTGGTCGGTTTGTGAGAGTTGACTAGTTGACCGTCAGCACTGACCCTTTGACCGAGTGACGTGGACTTAGTCATAGAGCCTAGTTGTCGGGTCTAGGTTGTCTAGAACGTCATGTCGGTGGTTGTGTGTCGATAGTTGCACGACGTGTCGTTTCGAAATTTTTTTAGCGAGTATTAGTTTGATCTGTGGTTGTTCGAGGTTTGAGCCCAGTGGAAACATCCATTCTTCTTTCTTGACCCGATTATGAGTTTTCGAAGCCCGT